>CM060905.1:554379538-555676681 GCA_030737815.1 Allium fistulosum | reverse complement strand
AGGAGGTTGATGTGAGGTTGTGTGAAGGCAACAAGGGTTTGTGGCGTGTTGGCGATTTCATGAAGAATGTGATGTGGAATGAAGCAGGAAGTTGTTCGAAGCGAGGCGTGGTGGTTAGTGATTAAGTTTTTTTTCTGGAGGATTTGGGGCACTGATGATTTTGTTGGTTGAAGTTGAAGTTAGAGATTGCAGAGGGGAGTATGTCACGATGGTAATGAAGTGCAGATGCACAGTCGTATGGGAATGAGCCAGTTTTGAGATGTTGGAATGATAGAGCAGTGAAGGGGCAGGAGGAAGTGGATGTTCAGGGAAGTCTGACGATGGGTGTTGTATGTGTTAGGCTGTTCAAACACATGTATGTGTTAGGCTGATGGAAGCAAGTGGCTAGGGTGTTTATAGTTGTGGTAGCAATGTATATGAAGAGTTGATGAAGTATTGTTAGGCAGTGAAGATGTAAGAGATGAAGTGTGAAGTGTCGAAGCACCAGTTTTGGTGAGGGAATGAATGTTTGAGATTGGATTGCAAGCTTGCAATTGACGTTTTGGTGACTACGGTAGTGGGAGTGTTGGGTATGTGGATGATGGTGGTAGTAGAGATGTGGTTTGATTAGGTGGTGACTATCGGTTTTGTTTGTTTGGTATGAACATGTTGAAGTTTGGAGGGGGAGTGTGGTGATGTTGAATGACTGCTATCAAGTTGAAATGCTGTCAAGTGGTGTTGTTTGTGGTCGAAATGTTGTTGGTTTGTGGCGACTGTGCTATTGTCGTATGGTAAGTAGATTGTAGGATTGCTATGCTTGTTCGTTGTTGTTCTCTTTTTTTTTTGAAGAGATGAGAGGTAGTCAGGGTAGTGGTGATCTTTGGTGATGAAGTGTAGATGGAATGACAGTGTAATGGTAGGAGGGATGGTCAGGAGTTGATGAAGTGGTTATGTTGTTGTGCCAGAGTTTGCTGCAGGAAGTTGTTAAGGTAGTCTGTATGGGAGTTGTTGATGATATGAACTTGATCGAAGAGGGTAGTGGGATGATGGTTGCTTGAAAGTGGTATGTTAGCAATGGAGATAGTTTGAAACAATTATGGTTTGTGGAAGGTGGTATGTTTGTGGAGGAGCAATAAGGTAGATATGGAATGATGGTTTGCAACGTGTTATGAAAGTAGTGCAGTGGGAAAGTATGTAGGGTGCAGTGAAATGAAGTAATGAGTTATTGGATGGTTTTGTTATGTGAGGTGAATAGGACAAAGATGATAGTGTAACTACAGAGTGATATCAGAAATGCACTGTGTTATATGAAGTCTGATTGCTATTTTGGTGATGTGTTATGGCAGAAATGTGGCAAGCAGAAGTGGTAATGGGGGTAGTTGTAACAGAAATGTGGCAAGCAGAAGTGTTTGATGTATGGTCTACGATGTTATGGCAGGGTGGGGTTGAAACTGGCTATGCACTGAATAGGGGTGCACACAACCCATACTCAACCCGACCCAACCCACCAACCCGACCCAACCCACATAAACCCGACCCAACCCATCTTAATTCGGGTCAGATATGAGTTACAATTTGTAACCCATACTATATACGGGTCGGGTGAAATATTTTGTTCAATCCAACCCTATTTTAACCCAACCCAACCCTATATAAAAAACTAATTTAATACCAGCCAATGTAAAATTAGAACAGTCAAAATCTAGAATAAAATTTATGTATTCTCGAATAAATATACCAAAAAAGCATATTTGATGTCGGTCCAAAATACATAGGATTGACTAAGAGATTTCGAAGAGCATTTAATGGATTTTGAAATGAAATTCTTACTCTAATATGTAGTGATTTAATTTCGTATGATGTATTTTATAATGAAATTCTAATAAATATGTGTTGTAGTGAATCAGTTATGTTTAATTTATGCTAGCTAAAATTTGATATTTTAAGCTGAATATTTTAATATTATATTTTAATTTTTTCTTTATATTCTCATTTTTGTACTAGATTAATGTAACCCAACCCTACTAAACCCGATCCAATCCATACTTTAACCCAACCTATATTCAATCTTATATAGGGTCAGATATGGGTTGAACTACCTTTAATCCATACCTATACGGGTCGGGTGAAATATTTAGTCAAACCCGACCCAACCCATACTTTGTGCAGCCCTAGCACTGAAGATGGGCAAGAAAATGATGGAAGGCAGTGAGAATAGTTTTGAGAAAACGATGGAAGGCAAGAAAATAATGGGTTGATGTTGTGGGTTGAGAGGTGCAGTTTTGAGGGGAAGTGATGAATATTGTGCACAGTGAACAGTGCACTCTTCTTCTTTTTTAATGTAAATACAAATGTAGAAAGGCGATGTAAAAGCAAATGCAAATAATAAAAATATTTTTGTTTTGGAAATTGTGTGTTTCTTTTATGAAATAGAAATGCAAATGCCACTAGAAAACTAGAAAATGAACAAACAAACAATTTCAAACAAAAAATCAAACAACACACAATTTTTTTATTAAATGCAAACACACACAAAATAAAATCAAACAAAAAATAATTCGAAAAATAGAAAATTAAAATCAAAGCAATTCCCCAGCAACGGCGCCAAAAACTTGTTTAACGACGAATTTTCTATCGGATTAGAAAATCGCCGATAAATTTCAAATTAAAATAACCGCAAGCGTACGGCGTACAAAAATTAGTATGTGGAGAGTACGGGTCGATCCGCAGGGAATTGTTAGATTTTAAGAATCAATTCAATCAAATTATACCAAATGGAGAGGAAATTGTTAACTACAAGCAAAATGAAGCTAAAGCTAGAATTAAAATGAGATTAAAAACTATGAGATTAGAGAACAATTTAGAGGCAAATCCACTCTCATATTTTTGTAAATCAACAAACAAATAATTTATGATATCTAGTTTTGATAATAAGTGAAATAATTGTTGCATTTATCATAAGTATGGTTTATTTATGTTATTAATTAACATAACTTAAACCATCAAACTATAATACAACAAATAAACCACTTATAAATTCTCATGAAAATAAAGCCAAAGCAAAAGCTATTCTAAGTATGATCTATTTGCTATTGTAATCAGTAATATAGATCATCAAATTTTGTTTTTACTTTCATTTCAAAATCAAAAATCAGTTAGCAAATGATGATGTAAATTGTGTTTATGTTGAATAAGTGTAACGACCCGCTATTTTGTACCATTCGCATCCGCACATGTCGGACTTAAATAATTCAAAATACCGAATTGTTAATTTAAATTTGGAAAAACTGAACATATACAGTAAATAAATAATCACAGATCACAGACACAGAGTAATAAATGCAGCGTAAAAAAAAGATAGTAGTTCATGAAGCTACTATATACATATCGGAGTTAAATAAGGTACAATAGATGTCTCGAATACAATAATCAAATACAATATCAGAATACATCACTAGAATCAACTGGATATCTGAAAGCTGGATCTCCAAGCGAACCTCCAACTCCAAAGGTGAGTCTCGAATATTGGTACACTCAGTCTGACCCGAGCGTAAAGAAAACACAAAACACTCGAGTCAGGATTAACATTCTTATATCAATAAATCCAACTCAAGTGAAATAGCAATTGAAATACAAGTAACTCAAAGGATGTTTGGAATAGCCATCCTTTAAGGATCCGTTAAACTATCTACTATGTAGTAGTGTACGATAAGTAGATAATGCCTATCAATAATATAAGATATCAAAATAGTGTTAAGGCGTTACCATTATCCCCCTTAACACATTTTATATAAGCGTTATAGTCTATACAGCACTGTAAACTCCACCGTAAACTAGTGGGATATCAGGGAGTACTCCATAGGTATAACACAAAACAAATCGTAGTGGTCGCGTATATAGGGATACAAGTATGACAAGGCACATGAGGTAATACCCAAGATAGTGAAACTACCGTTTGCCTAATCCGGACTGGTGAGAACGCATCGCCGCAGCGATCGCAACACCGCGAAACAACACTCCCAAAATCAAGGGTGCACCAATCGACAACAAGTAATGAATAGTTTCGAAGAAGTGTGTTCGCTCGAGGTAGCTAACCCCCATTTGGCCCGACACGACTCCTGTTTTAGTCATTTCCAATTTGACACAAGTGTCAAAGCTATCCATTATCGTTCTCTTTCTTCAGTCATCACGAACATCATTCCAACCACTTCATTCTGGATCACACTCCGCATATAGTTATCAAAGTGGTTTTTGGTTTAGACAGTGAGTATGTCCCTAACCGATTCCGGTCTCTTTAATAACTTTCGTGATTATTACACCGATTGGTCATTTATTTATTTCAAAACCAAATCAATTTCAATCTCAATTAGGATTTGTAAACCAACATTTCATTTGTCTATCTAAACCAATTTCCAAAATTTACATTTCAAAACATCCAAATTACCATTTCAAAATCTTATAATTCAATTTCAATTTCTTTTTAAAACAATTCAAATATTGATTCAAGTTCGGATACAAGTTTCATTTCGAAATCATTTTAATTAATTTAATTTAACATTCAAATCAATTTAAATTCATTGACCGATTTCATTAAATATTCATTAAGTAAATTTGTCATTCAAACAATTTCTATTTAATTTCCAATTCATTAAATCAATTACTTAAGTTCAACTTCATTATATCAAAACTTCAAATTGAATTAAATTAGATTCGTCAAATCAACTCTTTAAATTACAAGTCTTACATTAATTTCAATAAATCACATTTTTTTATTTCTTGTTAAAGAAATCCAATTTCATTTATTTATTTACTTAATTACAAATTTCAAAACTTAATTATTTCATAACTCAACTTTACTTATTAAAGAAGTTCAATTTCACTTATTACGAAGTTCAATTTCACATATCAAGAATTCAATTTCATTTAATTATTAAATGATTCAATCTTATTTAATTATTAAATAATTTCAAAAACTTGATTATTAAATAATTTCAAACTTAATAATTAAATTTTAAACAACATTCTTTCATCAACTACTATGTTGATATTTTGTTTCGGATTATTACATATTATCATTTTCCTTTCATAAAAATTCAAATTCCAACTTCATTTTAAAACCTTATTATTTATTCAAATAAAATCTTTATTTTATTTTTAAATCAAAATATTGACCAATCGGGTTTTACTTAATTCTCTATCCTAGGTCAAAGTTTAATTTGGGTATTTATCATTTCAACCCGATTCCAATTCAATTCAAAAATCAAAGCATAACAAAGGGAACTTGCAGTGTGATAACTGGGATGGTGTCAAAGTAAATAAACAAACAATAACAACAATCACTAACAATCCAATAATCAATTCAAATAATCCCAAAATAACCGTATTAATTCGCATTGTTGTTTGTGCGAACTAATATAATTATTTCTAGAATCTACACTATCATTTCATGTAGATTAAAGATTATTACACTAATTATTCTATGCAATTCTACACTTGACATCAATTATTCAATTTCATACTTCATCAATTAATACAACATAAATTCAAATGGTTCAAGGGTAATTAACTATTTTCTACGTGTCAATTTATTTAAACATTTAAAAGGGTCATATTATATAAATTTCGTCTAACTAAATTCAACATATATATCAATTTCAAGTCGCTAACAATCCTACGTCAAATTCAATTTCATATTTTATCACTTCCTACATTAACAATTTAACGTCCAATACCAATATCAAACAATCAATCATCTATCAACCAAACTTGATTATATCATATAAGTAACAGATAAGGGTGTCAGATATCACAGGTGAACTGATACAGGTAATAACATATATAACAGTGTAAACAACTAACGGTAGCATATTTCAATTGTCGATTCAATTGAAATCAGATTTAATAAATAAAAGAACATTAATCGTGAGTGATTACTCACCTTTTGAGGCTAGAGAGATGAATAGACAACGAAGTCGAGTCACGGATTGCAAGCACGACTTCCGGAATAAACTAGATTGGCACGAATCGTCGAGCAAAGCTGTTAAATAGGAATTGCCGAAATCAAATCAAAACATTCAACATAGCAACAATTACAAAACATGTCCTGCATCAAAGTTTGACAATATAATTCAATGTGCTACCGAGATCGAAATGGTCTGAAATTTGGTATGAATAAAGATCAAAACTTGTATTTCAAACTACGCAAGAATCACTTGATTTGGACAAGAGACGAGAAAGTTACGATGTCACGAACATAGACTCAGGCCATGTTGTGACTGTCAAATGTTCAGGTCTGAAAACCCCTCTGGGTCTGACTTTCAGGTAAGAAACAGAGGACTGGACCACCTCGTATGAAGCTAAAATTTTATATACAGAAAGTAGAAAACTTTATCTTTTAAACAAAAAGGGAATCACTGTATTCCGACGTAAGACAGAAGAGATACGATGCGTCAAACATGAACTCAGGTTGTGTTTGCAGCAGTGTAAAATAATTTCAAGTACAAAATAACAGCTGCCTGGGTCTAACTTCCAGATCCTCGACCACTAATCAAACGATGTCGGATTTTACTGAAATTTGACAGACATAAACTAAGTAACTTCGACTCTTTTTTAAAAATAGAATCAACCCATTTCGATAAAACATGAGTGAGATATGATATCGTGAACATGAAGTCTAACTGCTGTTCAGAAAAAAAAATAAACATGCAAACAAGTGCAAAATCAGTTTGGTTGCAACTTTCAGGTATAAAACAGAGGACCAAACGGCCTTGAATTGGACTGAAATTTTACATGCATAAACTAGAGAATCTCATCTTTCAATCAAAAAAAGAATCGTTGAATTTCGATAGGAAATGAAAGAGATACGCTATTATATACAACAACATATATATATTATACTTCAAAACTACACAAAAAAAATCACAGTACTTACAAAATAAAACGCAAGTTGAAGGAGAGGGGAAAGGAAGGAGGGGAGCGGCAGCGAACTGGAGGCCGGTTCTGGGTTCATGTGGATCCAAGGGAGCGTGATGGCCAGAGGGTGGAAACAAGGAGGTCTCGGCGGAGTGGTGGCCTTGGGGTTCGGCTATGCTGGGCTTTGTGTGCTGCTGCCGTGGAGGAGGACCGATCGGTCGTGGGGCTAGAGGAGCAGCACATGATGGAGCGGGTTCGGTTGGCAGGAGGGTGATGCGCTGGCGGAGAAGTGGAGGGGACTGTCACCGAGTCAAGTGGTGATTATGGTGGACGGTGGTCTTTGGCTAGGCGAGTGACGGTACACGGTGGAGCGAGAGAGGAGAGGTGTGGTGCAAAGCCGAGATCCTGGAGGGTGAACATGGATAAAAGCGGTGGTTAGTGCATGGGTTAGTGGCGCCGTGTAGCCATGGATTTTCGAGAATGAAGGTTAGAAGCAGGAAGATGGGGAAAGCTACAGAGCCACCTATATATGAATGATATATATAAAATATTATATTCTCAAGTATTTGAGAAGAAAGTGGAATGAACAGAATGTTTGCCGAGAAAGTGGAATAGGCTTGCATAAAAATAAACTTATATTATTCTATTTTTAACAATATGAACGAACACAAGAGACAACTGGTATGGCTAAAATTTAAAACTTAATGGTAGAACATTAGGAAGGTTAAAAGCAATTTGTCATTTAAATATACGAAGAATATAGAACGTATTAAATTGAAAACGAACCAACCAAGAAGAGTTGAAGTGGTGGAACAGCTGGCTACAGATAAGAATGCCCAGGCTTTAGTAATATATATCGTTCATATTTATTTTATTTTCTTCACAGAGGTATGAACGGAAAGTGACATCGAAAAATGAACCGGGAATAGTACTGGGCAATAGATAAAAGTGAGGGTCAGAGTATTAAATTATGAAATTAAATAGAGCAGAAGGCTATTGATTGAGACGACAGATAGATGGAAAGGCCTTGGAAACCAAAAACTCAAATACAGAACCGGTACGGCAAACCGTATCGCGGTTTCGCTACGCACCGGACTCCGAAATGGACAACTGAGTATACCGTAGAGATCATGACGACGAGACGATCAAAACAGTATACATATATCAGTGGTACGATTGAATTATAAAAATTCAAATTTTCTACTAGCGGAAAATGCAGCAAAAACGCAGAAAAATAAGATCGACGGAGCTAAAGAAGTCCGAATTTTGAAAAACGGAAAATGACGTCTTGCTCAGAAGATGGTTTAGAATTTTTCTATGTAAAAATATTTAGGTTTCGAAAACATTTTATTTTCGTTACATTTTAACTGATTTAAACCAAAATGACGTGACTGAAATTTACTTCCATATTTTCTGACGAAACTTTACAATTTCCTATGTTTAAATAGATGCATTTTAAATATCGAATTTTTGTTGCAAAATTTTATTGTTTAATTTTTTTAACGAAAATTCCATTTAACACCAAAAGCACGTTTCTTACGTTAAAATTATTATTTTGGTTTCTGTTATTGGTTACAACTATTTCATATTATTACATTACGTTTTTATTATGTATTACATTATCGGTCTTATCGAAATTGGTTTGGATTTGTAACTTATATACAAAGAGATTTCCATTAAATAAATCGTAAAAGTTCGAATTTTTAATTAAAATTTTATTTAATTTAGTATTTTTAAAGCGTTAAAAATACGGGTCATTACAATCTCCCCCACTCAAAACTTTTCATCCTCGAAAAGGAAGGAGGTAGGAGAATAGAAACAACTAGAAGAAAATAGATTGGAACACAAGTAAAACAATTAATTTAAACCATATAAATTTCAATTTAAACTAATTAATAGTTAACAATTTGGTTAAATCCCTTTGAGTTCACTTAAGTTAAATCAATCTATTTATTTCTAAATTCATTATTTTATTATCTAGTCGTCCTCAATTAACAATTTCTAAATCATCAATTTGTATAATCATTTATTGTACTCATATTTTATTCAACAAATTTAATATTATTTTTTTTCCTTCTTTTTTTTTCCAAATTATTATTAAGTTTATTCCACTTAATATATCTTATTACATATATTTAAACCATATAAATTAATTTAAACCATATAAATTTCAATTTAAATTAATTTATATTCAATAATTGGTTTAAATTTAAGGTGTTTCCATAAGTTGATCTAATTTCAATTTGTTAAATCTTTCAGAACAAATTTATTATATTCATCTCATCCAATTAACTTATTATTCTATCATCTTTATTAGCATTTTTTTTATAATTAAAATCTAAGTGCATAACATTTATTATGAGCACTCAAATTTTATTTATAAAATTATTTTATATTGTATATTATCCAATCACATTTTAACTTCTGAATAATTTAGGTAGGTTATTTTGAAATGCAATTTAGTACTATACAAATAAAATTTTCAAATTCAATTATTTTAAGTTTAAATACTTATTCAAAATTTAGCTTAATTTATAATTGAAAACATCTTTTAACATGATTTTTAAGAATTAAATTTTCGTTTAATTTCAAACCCTTTAGAGATAATTATGTATATACTATTTATATATTAAATCAAATTAAATTTTACAATAATATACCCATATATATATAAATCAAGTCATACTTAAGAAATTCAAATTAAGATATTTTTCCAACAAAACCGTAGCAAAGCTACAGAATGGTTTCTCCACTTCGAAACTCGAAAATGAATGTCGATGATGCGGTCACCATCACCGAAATTATTTTCCAACGACAAAGAGAAGAGCACTGATTTCAACATTTTAAAATTCTTTGAAAACGGTTCCTATTTGAAAATACTTTAAATAATATGCATTAAAATTCTTTGGAAACAAATTATAGTCAAAATACCTTTAAATAATGTGCATTTTAAACCTTTAAAACCATAGTTCGAAATCATTGGAAATTAAATTCCCAAATTCTAATTGTAAATTCACTACAAATTCCAATCAAATTATACCCAAGTTTTATAAATTCATTTATTTATATTGCAATAGTCAATGATTTACAAACAATAAATGAAAATCAAATATTATCATTTGAACAATCAATTTATTAACAGTTAAAGAAAATTCATACATATATAAAATATAATTCTACAAACTTTATTTTATTTACCAAATTTGAAAACATTATTGTGTCAGTTTGCTCTGCTCAAGTGTTTTGGAAATCCTATCGATAGCGTTGATCAGACGAATCGATCAAAAATCCAAATCAACATCAACAACTCAAACAACACAATGTATAAAACATTTTTATATTAATAACAAATGCACTTCCTCTCTCGACAATACAGAAATAAATTTCAAAGCAGGGATAGAAATTCAAATTTGATGGACTCAAATTAAAGGGGAATTTGATTCGAAGATAGGTTCGAAACAAAAATAAGATGATTTAAATAACAAATAGGAAGATGGATAAGTTTATATAAATCGCGACAGCCTTAACCGGGTCGACCATGATTTCAAAAATAAGATCGATGTAGAATCTCGAGGCAAATCTACATTAAATCTCAAGGAATAGAATTTAGGCATAGCAGGAGATAGATAGCATCGTAAACCGAGGATATAGAAATCTCCGGTAGATCAATGCCTATTGTAAAGGAGTTTCACCCCTTTACAAATCATTCGAAGTTTGGCGAGACCGCCGATTCATTATAAGGGTCATTCGAAGTGGAGTTATGGGATGCTCCAGAATTTGAAAGAAGACGAATAGTGAGGGACACGAATGAATTTTTGGAACCGCAGGGAACGTTCCAAAATTCAAAGGAATCGAGTCAAAAGGAAGAGATTGAAACTCGAATAAGAGTGATTCTGTAAATACATTTTCCCTATATGTTAAGTTTTGCCTAGAGCTACCAAAGCTCTAATACCAACTGTAACGACCCGCTATTTTGTACCATTCGCATCCGCACATGTCGGACTTGAATAATTCAAAATACCGAATTGTTAATTTAAATTTGGCAAAACTGAACATATACAGTAAATAAATAATCACAGATCACAGATCACAGATCACAGACACAGAGTAATAAATGTAGCGGAAAAAAAAGATAGTAGTTCATGAAGCTACTATATACATATCAGAGTTAAATAAGGTACAGCAGATGTCTCGAAAACAATAATCAAATACAATATTAGAATACATCACTAGAATCAACTGGATATCTGAAAGCTGGATAGATAGCTGGATCTCCAAGCGAAGCTCCAACTCCAAAGGTGAGTCTCGAATACTGGTACACTCAGTCTGACCCGAGCGTAAAGAAAACACAAAACACTCGAGTTAGGATTAACATTCTTATATCAATAAATCCAACTCAAGTGAAATAGCAATTGAAATACAAGTAACTCAAAGGATGTTTGGAATAACCATCCTTTAAGGATCCGTTAAACTATCTACTATGTAGTAGTGTACGATAAGTAGATAATGCCTATCAATAATATAAGATATCAAAATAGTGTTAAGGCGTTACCATTATCCCCCTTAACACATTTTATATAAGCGTTATAGTCTATACAACACTGTAAACTCCACCGTAAACTAGTGGGATATCAGGGAGTACTCCATAGGTATAACACAAAACAAATCGTAGTGGTCGCGTATATAGGGATACAAGTATGACAAGGCACATGAGGCAATACCCAAGGTAGTGAAACTACCGTTTGCTTGATCCGGACTGGTGAGAACGCATCGCCGCAGCGATCACAACACCGCGAAACAACACTCCCAAAATCAAGGGTGCACCAATCGACAACAAGTAATGAGTAGTTTCGAAGAAGTGTGTTTGCTCGAGGTAGCTAACCTCCATTTGGTCCGGCACGGCGCCTGTTTTAGTCATTTCCAATTTGACACAAGTGTCAAGGCTATCCATTATCGTTCTCTTTCTTCAGTCATCACGAACATCATTCCAACCACTTCATTCTGGATCACACTCCACGTATAGTTATCAAAGTGGTTTTGGTTTAGACAGTGAGTATGTCCCTAACCGATTCCGGTCTCTTTAATAACTTTCGTGATTATTACACCGATTGGTCATTTATTTATTTCAAAACCAAATCAATTTCAATCTCAATTAGGATTTGTAAACCAACATTTCATTTGTCTATCTAAACCAATTTCCAAAATTTACATTTCAAAATATCCAAATTACCATTTCAAAATCTTATAATTCAATTTCAATTTCTTTTTAAAACAATTCAAATATTGATTCAAGTTCGGATACAAGTTTCATTTCGAAATCATTTTAATTAATTTAATTTAACATTCAAATCAATTTAAATTCATTGACCGATTTCATTAAATATTCATTAAGTAAATTTGTCATTCAAACAATTTCTATTTAATTTCCAATTCATTAAATCAATTACTTAAGTTCAACTTCATTATATCAAAACTTCAAATTGAATTAAATTAGATTCGTCAAATCAACTCTTTAAATTACAAGTCTTACATTAATTTCAATAAATCACATTTTTTTATTTCTTGTTAAAGAAATCCAATTTCATTTATTTATTTACTTAATTACAAATTTCAAAACTTAATTATTTCATAACTCAACTTTACTTATTAAAGAAGTTCAATTTCACTTATTACGAAGTTCAATTTCACATATCAAGAATTCAATTTCATTTAATTATTAAATGATTCAATCTTATTTAATTATAAAATAATTTCAAAAACTTGATTATTAAATAATTTCAAACTTAATAATTAAATTTTAAACAACATTCTTTCATCAACTACTATGTTAATATTTTGTTTCGGATTATTACATATTATCATTTTCCTTTCATAAAAATTCAAATTCCAACTTCATTTTAAAACCTTATTATTTATTCAAATAAAATCTTTATTTTATTTTTAAATCAAAATATTGACCAATCGGGTTTTATTTAATTCTCTATCCTAGGTCAAAGTTCAATTTGGGTATTTATCATTTCAACCCGATTCCAATTCAATTCAAAAATCAAAGCATAACAAAGGGAACTTGTAGTGTGATAACTAGGATGGTGACAAAGTAAATAAACAAACAATAACAACAATCAATAACAATCCAATAATGAATTCAAATAATCCCGAAATAACCGTATTAATTCGCATTGTTGTTTGTGCGAATTATTATAATTATTTCTAGAATCTACACTATCATTTCATGTACATTAAAGATTATTACACTAATTATTCTATGCAATTCTACACTTGACATCAATTATTCAATTTCATACTTCATCAATTAATAAAACTTAAATTCAAATGGTTCAAGGGTAATTAACTATTTTCTACGTGTTAATTTATTTAAACATTTAAAAGGGTCATATTATATAAATTTCGTCTAACTAAATTCAACATATATATCAATTTCAAGTCGCTAACAATCCTACGTCAAATTCAATTTCATATTTTATCACTTCCTACATTAACAATTTAACGTCCAATACCAATATCAAACAATCAATCATCTATCAACCAAACTTGATTATCATCATATAAGTAACAGATAAGGATGTCAGATGTCACAGGTGAACTGATACATGTAATAACATATATAACAGTGTAAACAACTAACGGTAGCATATTTCAATTGTCGATTCAATTGAAATCAGATTTAATAAATAAAAGAACATTAATCGTGAGTGATTACTCACCTTTTGAGGTTAGAGAGATGAATAGACAACGAAGTCGAGTCACGAATCACAAGCACGACTTTCGGAATAAACTAGATTGGCACGAATCGTCGAGCAAAGCTGTTAAATAGGAATTGTCGAAATCAAATCAAAACATTCAACATAACAATAATTACAAAACATGTCCTGCGTCAAAGTTTAACAATATAATTCTATGTGCTACCGAGATCGAAATGGTCTGAAATTTGGTATGAATAAAGATCAAAACTTGTATTTCAAACTGCACAAGAATCACTTGATTTGGACAAGAGACGAGAAAGTTACGATGTCACAAACATAGACTCAGGCCATGTTGCGACTGTCAAATGTTCAGGTCTGAAAACCCGTCTGGGTCTGACTTTCAGGTAAGAAACAGAGGACTGGACCACCTCGTATGAAGCTAAAATTTTATATACAGAAAGTAGAAAATTTTATCTTTTAAACAAAAAGGGAATCACTGTATTCCGACGTAAGACAGAAGAGATACGATGCGTCAAACATGAACTCAGGTTGTATTTGCAGCAGTGTAAAATAATTTCAAGTACAAAAGAACAGCTGCCTGAGTCTAACTTCCAGATCCTCGACCACTAATCAAACGATGTCGGATTTTACTGAAATTTGACAGACATAAACTAGGTAACTTCGACTCTTTTTTAAAAATAGAATCAACCCATTCCGATAAAACATGAGTGAGATATGATATCGTGAACATGAAGTCTAACTGCTGTTCAGAAAAAAAATAAACATGCAAACAAGTGCAAAATCAGTTTGGTTGCAACTTTCAGGTATAAAACAGAGGACCAAACGGCCTTGAATTGGACTGAAATTTTACATGCATAAACTAGAGAATCTCATCTTTCAATCAAAAAAAGAATCGTTGAATTTCGATAGGAAATGAAAGAGATACGCTATTATATACAACAACATATATATATTATACTTCAAAACTACACAAAAAAATCACAGTACTTACAAAATAAATTGCAAGTTGAAGGAGAGGGGAAAGGAAGGAGGGTAGCGGCAGCGAACTGGAGGCCGGTTCTGGGTTCATGTGGATCCAAGGGAGCGTGATGGCCAGAGGGTGGAAACAAGGAGGTCTCGGCGGAGTGGTGGCCTTGGGGTTCGGCTATGCTGGGCTTTGTGTGCTGCTGCCGTGGAGGTGGACCGATCGGTCGTGGGGCTAGAGGAGCAGCACATGGTGGATCGGGTTCGGTTGGCAGGAGGGTTATGCGCTGGCGGAGATGTGACGACCCGCTCTTCTCGACCCTCGAAAATCGACACAACATACTCCACAGTATAATATGCCGACGATCGAACGCCGGAAAAGAGAGATTGTAGGAAAAGAAAGAAGGTAGAAGAAGAAGAAGAATGAACTAAACAACATCAAAACCTCACAGTCGCAGTGGAATAAAATATAATATATAGAACAGAACTTTACACAAATCAAAACTATATCTGTTTATATACAATACATCATCATCAGAGTATATCATAATACAATCATCAACATCCAGTCAATCAGTCAATACAACAATCACAGCAGCGGAATAATACAAGTACGAGAAATACGTCTCGAACTCCAGCTCCTCTCTCTCGAGCTCCATAGCATCCTATCCTGTAAATATACTCGGTCTGACCCGAGCATTATAATAAAATAACACCCGAGTCAGTCTGGAATACCAGCGCATCATAAATACACCCAATTGATTATTAAAGTTTCAAAAATCCTTTGAAAACAAAAGCATCTCGTAAGACCACGCCACAAATAAACATGTCGGGTTTTTACCTTACGATAGCTAAAACACTTTTTATAAAAATCCTCTGATATTATAATAGTGTCTATTTACAAATACTTATAAAATAGCCGAAATTGTTACATCTATTAAATTCCGGCATACTAGCCACAAAGTGGGTAATACAAACAAAACTCGTACAAGGCACGTAGGGAGAATGGATTTCCAACGAATGACTAGGCACTGGGGTACCACCTGTCACAGTACGTGGCCTAGATCACAGTACCGAGGAGTACGCCCGCTCCCCTGCAACACAAAGCCGGAATCATCCCTTACTGGATAATTCCAAGTAAAATCACCCCACGGTTGTGATCAGCAACCGCACCACTAAGCCGAAATAAAAGGGACATCTAGACAGGGATGACCTTACTCTCAAGTGGGGGCTACAATCAATTGATTTTAATGTGAATTCTTAATTGATTTTAAAATGAATAGATTCAGATTCAATCAATGAAATAAACTATAAATTTTAATTATAGCAATTCTGGTTGAATTTGAATAATGGAAAATAATAATTAAATATTCGGGATCGGGTTTGCTTCATTACAGCGTGATAGGGGGTTCTCGCTTCGCGGTTTGGTGGCGAACGGGAGACTCTTACCCCTACATGTCCCTTTTGGGTAGGAAGGCCCTGGGTTGGTTGCGAGTCGAGAGGCTGGCCGTAAAAGCAAATTCGAGGTATCACTGTATGCCACGGTGGGTCTGGGATGGTTGCAAAGCCTACCGGTCGCCACTGCTTCGGGTCGTTACAGTTGGTATCAGAGCTTAGATTGGCGACAACCTAGGCTTTGGTGGGTAAATTACTCATTTTAAATAGAGTCAGAAGTACTCTATGATGAGCTGAGTGTAATAATAGCTATGAGAGCGTACTTGTTAGTGGATATAAAATTGTTTTTGTACTGTGTTGACTTATCGGTTGAGTGTTTATGAATTCTGGTCGGTGCGGGAAGTACAACCGTATCGATAGGGGTTTCTAAACTCTTAAACAAGATAAACCGACATAGTATTGTTTTTAAAGCGGGTAAATGAAATAATTTTACCCAAAATTGTATTTTGATATAAAAAGAAATGATTTTCTAAATTATTATATGTATTGGATGCTTGTTTGGTTGTTTCTTCTATAATCAAATAAGAAATTAAAATATGAGCTAAAATTCGAAATGATTTATAAGCCAATAAGAGGTTAAAATATTAAAATGGTTTATAACCAAATGGAATTGATTGGATATGTTTTAAATAAGAAAAGTAAAAATTAAAATTTGATTTAAACTAGAATTTTGACCCCGGAAATTTTGAAAGGGATTTCAAATGGAATTAAACAAAGTTTTGGGAGTTTGACTTTGTGAAAATGTTGAAATGTTTTCCAAAGGTTTTGAAGTCAAGAATGGAGTATATTTTGGGGAAATATTTTTGAATAGAAATTGTTTTGAGGTGGATTTTGGAAGTGGAAAGCACTGAACTCACTTCAGTCGCTGGAAAATAATCCTGATGATGCTGGCCACATCATTAGAATTCATTTTTGAGTTTCTAAAGTGATGGATTGCTACCAAAATAGTTGGTTATGGTATTTGTTTGGACTTGTTGGGAAACAAGAAATTTTGGAATTTTCAAAGGAAAATTGTTTGGTAAAAGCAGTTTGTTTTGGAATTTGGTATTTGATTTGAATATCAAAAGAGAAATGTGTTGATTTTTATTTCGAATTGGTTTTGAAATAAATCCGGGTAAATTGAATTCTGGAAATCCTATTTTAAAATAAGAATGTGAAAGTTGAAATGATTCAACTATATAACTTATAAAGGAAAGTTGATTTAAAGAAGAATTGAGTATATATGGAATGTAAATTTACTTTGAATAAATGAAGGTGAATGGAATATATCTGAATTTAACTTATGATAAGTTAAATAAAATTAAGAATTTGAAATTTAATTAAATCTAAATGAGTTGGAATTAAAGGGAAGTTGATATAAAGGTGAAATGTAAATGCTTATGATTGTGCAAATGAATTCATATTCTTAAGTTATTAAGTGTTAAAATTTGACATTGTGATTATAAAAATGTGGATTGGTTTGAAATGAGCAATATAAACTTATAAATAAATAAGTTGAAGAACTTGAGGATGGACGATTTGATTTTAAACTCAAGTAAAATGGAATTATAATCACAAATGGAAATAGTTGAATGGTGTGGCAAATTCAAACAATCTTTCATGAAATGTAAAGCAAGATAAGGTAAAGTGAAATATAAAAGATGTGAATGAACTTGAATAAATTCTGGAAAGGAATTAAATTGAAAATGCATATATAAGTTAGTTAACCTTGAATTAAAATGGGATAAGAATTTAGTTAAATGGAAATTTAATTTAGTTGAAGTGATGTTGAATGAAGTAAATGTTTACTCAACTAAATCCAAAATGATTGTTTGGAAATAAATCTTGTGTAAGCTAAATTAAATGGAATTTGTATTGAAATAAATAGAATTTTGATAGTTTGGTCAAAATTTGAAAGGTAAATAAAACGCCTGATTTGGATTGGGGTTTAATTTTGATAATAAATGTTAAGAGTGTGAATGAATAATGGAATTAGCTTATAATAGTGATGGTTTGAATTGTAAAGGAAATTCAAATGAGTGAAATAATTTAAATGGTCTCTTTGTTGATAAAATAAATCTAAAATGGATTAGATAAATAAACAAAGAGCATTAAAGTTGTAAATGAATTGAAATTTGATTTGAATGAGAATCAAATGAAAATAAAATAAAATTGATATAAGAAGATGATGGAAATTTTGTGAAAGAACTTAAGTAACTTGGAAGAAAAACAAATGATTGTGAATGGGCTTATTTAAGTAATTCCGAATGAAATTTGTTAGGAAATAAACTGAAATGCAAGTGAAGTGAGTTTTAAATTAATTATGGTGATGAGTTAAAAATATAAGAGTTGTAAATAACTCAGGAATGAATGATATTAATATAAACTTGAATTTGGTTAATGGAAATAAAGATGTAAGGAAAATGTAATTTAACAAATACAGTGGAAAGAGAAAATACTTGGATTGTGAACAATGCAAATGGAATAAAATTAATATAAACCTGAGTTGAAATTAATTTTAAACGGTTATAAGCTTAAGTGGTAATAAATTTTGTTTGTATGACATGAAATTGCTTGTATTTGGAGTTGATTTGTTAACAAGCAATTGAAATTGATTTTTGCATAAATTGATATGGATTGGAACCCAATTCAAAGAGGTTGTAAATGAATGCAAGTGAATTGATTTAAAGTAGCAAATGGAATGGATTTTAAATCAATAAGAATGAATTGATCTTTTTATGAGTAATGTTTGCATATGAATGGAAATGGATCATAATTGAAATGCAAATGTTTCAAGTTTAAAATGAAATTTGATTGTAAATCAAATTTGGAATGTAAGTAAAATTAAAAGGTAAGAAAGGCATATGTAATCATATTGAAGTGGAAATGAATTGGTTGGGATAAATATGAATTGTATAGGGTGAACTTGAATTTAAAGCATTCAAGTGGAATAAAATGAAGTCGAACTTGAATAAGAAATTAAAAGATGATTGAAATCTTTGAATTGTAAATAAAATATGGAAACATTATTAAACTATGAAGTTTGAGTTTGTAAAGAGGATTTGAAATGTTGTCGAAATTTGTGAAATTGTTTATAAAGATGGTCAACATAGTTAAATTATGAACTATGCTTGGTTTGGTTATGAAATGGATATGTTTGGCTTGCATTTATATTGGAAAGGTTATGAAAATGCTCATATCTTTGAAACTGATGAGTTGCTTGAGTTTAGTACAGGTACGGGAGGCGTTCGAGAGAGTTGGAGCGCGTATATGCGTTATATTAGCCGCTCGCTTTTAAAATTGCTTAAAAGGTACGCCTACGCAAATATAATTGGGAATTGATATATATATTGTGATATATTTTGGTTTCCGGCCATGTGAGCCGATGTATATATATTTGTGTATCCTGCGATATCGCAGAAGCTCCTCCGTGCAAAGGAGACTCCGCCAAAATTTTCCAGAAATTTTGGGAGTTAGAAAATTTTTGGGGTTTTGGGAAAATTTTTAATAACTAGTAAAGTTATTTTGGAAGCGAATATTAAAATGAAGGCTTTAGAGTAAAGAAAGCAAAGGGTTTAGAAATGGAGCTGAAACTTTTTGGGAAAGTGAATATAAGCTTTTAACTAAGCAAATTGGGTAAGTAAATGGGTTGGGAAGTATATTTTTACCTTAGCAAATTTCGGGGACGAAATTTTTATAAGGGGGGAGGAATGTAACATCCCGTATTTTTAAGCCATTGAATTTGAACATTTAATTCATTTTAAATGTTTAATATGGGTTTAAGATTTATTTTGAAGTAAAAAGAATTGGTTTAAACTAAAACAACAAGTGATAATTTCTAATGTGGAGGTTTAATTTGAGATTGGATAATAATAATTAAATATTCGGGATTAGGATGAAAAGGGTGAATCTGGGTGTAAATAGCTATAAAATGGTTTTAAAATTTATTTTAAAGTCTATTTGGACATAAATAATATTATTGGATTTTTAAAAGAATTTTAAAGTCGATAAATTATTATTTGGGATTTTATATTAATTTAAAAATGAATTTAATATTATTAAAATGCAAATAATCAGATTTTGAGTCCGGATTGTGCCGGAATGATTTTAAATGTGGTTATAAATTTTATATGATTTATTGTTAAGTTAATAAAATTTTAAAAGTGAAATTTAAAGCGTTTTCGTAAATATTGAAAATCGTCTGATTTAATAGACGAGTAAAATAGCCTTCCGGGGCGCAGTCTCGGAATTCAACGAAACCAGTTCCATTGGATCCGTAATAGTTAGTTATTATCGGATTTCAATTTTCGTAGCAATCGGAGTTGTCGTTTGATCCTGGCAGCTCGAAACGCCTAGAAATCGATTTAACCGATTTAATTTTAAATTGATCGTTTAATTCCGTATCTCGTGCATACGATCGAATTAGCTTACGAGACCTGTTCCATCGTGTCCGGAACGCGGAAAAACCCCCAGATAGCCTGTCGAAACGTGAGAATTGGAGGTCGTTTGCATTAACTGTTAAAATCGAGAAATTATATTAATTAAATAATATTAAACCAAATTATATATTCATTTAAATTTCTTCTAAACCCTAGAAACACTCAGGCCGCCGCATGCTATTTCAATGGCCGAAACTCAGTTTCGTTCCCTCTCAAAAATCACGTGATCCAAGCAACGATTTCAGAAATTTTCAACTGGGAAATCGAAGGGGATGGCGAGATCTTCGAAGTGAACGGTTGAGATCGCATATAGCGGAGTGTGGTGGTCAGAAACGTGGCCGATAGGAGGTGCGTTCGCTCTCGATTTCAGCGCCAAGGAGGCGACCGAGCTCTGCGTGGCTCACGGCGGGGGTAGGAGGAAGTGTGGCCTTCGATGTGGTGGTTCCTGATCTAGTGCTCGTCGATGGTAGAGGGTGCGACATCTAACCCTAGTTTGTGATGATGGGTTCGTGCGTTTTACTGGGGGTTCGCGTGGATGAAGATGAAGGGGGAAGCGGGCCGCGTTTTGGTAATTTAAAAAAAAAAAAAATAATAAATAAATAAATAAGAAATTTGTTATAAAATTTTATACAAACTATATTAATCGATAACTATCTCATACGTACTCAGATTCAGTCGAATCTGGAAGCGTTGGAATCGCAGGAACGCGTACTTCGTGATGGTGCAGATCCGGAGTCATTCCGGGCAAGTAGAAATTTGGGTTAAATCGGACACCGTCCGGTTTAATTTAAATTTCGAACGCTCGCCGAAACTCAAGGTGAGTTTTTCTCACTCACATCTGGATGCTAGGCATTATAAATAATTGATATTTAAACATCTGTGTGAATGGTTGATTATATCTGTTGTTATCAGTTTGGAATGATATTTATATTGTGATGTGCTAATATTTGTGGATGCAGGGAAAAACAGGTTGGAGGAATCCAACTGGATTCCTCACGATGTAGCAATTATTTTATAATGGATAGTGATACCTGTTTATATGTTGTGATTGATAAATCTGGAATTTTAAATTGTTCTGTGAAATTGTGGTATAAATTATAATTCCAGAATTAAATTATAAATGAAGAAATTGGGGATTTAAAAGAAATTAAAGAAATTGTTAAATAAGGAATTTAAAGGAATATAAAAATTGGATTCTGTTTTGAAATGGAAAATGTAAATTGGTAAAATTGGGATTTTAAATATTGTGGGAAATTTATCAATCGTTGAATGTGAAATATAAGTTTTCCGGAAATGAATTCTATGAAATTATAAATCGAATAAAATAACAGTGGTTTATTAATGATGAATAGTGATATCTGGAAAAGTAAAATATGTTAAAATGAAGTTTCCGAATATAAATGTACAATTTTAAGTGTTAATAGAATATTTTTAAAATTCCGTTTTCTCCATTGGAAGTTTATTTAAGTAAATTGAAAATATGGTTTCCATTGAAAATTCACCAAAATGTTTATTTAAAATGTTTAAACTATATTTAAAAATGAATTTCCGGAAATGAAAAATTGTGATTTAACTTCGGAGGAAGTTATAGTTAAGTATGGAATTGGAAATTTATGTTGGAATCATAAATTGACTTGAAATAAATCAGTGGATTTATATGAAAGAGTACCTTGAAATGTTTAGAAACGGGAAAGTGTTTCCCTGGGAAAAACCAAGTAAATGTTTATAAAAAGATTTTATTTAACTAAAGGTTAAGTTTTAAATCGTTTTAAAAAGGTATTTTTAAGAAATCGTTATTTTTAAAGAAATAAATTAATAATTTTAATAACGTAATA
Organism: Allium fistulosum; assembly: GCA_030737815.1. Taxonomy (NCBI): domain Eukaryota; kingdom Viridiplantae; phylum Streptophyta; class Magnoliopsida; order Asparagales; family Amaryllidaceae; genus Allium; species Allium fistulosum. The sequence continues at coordinate 555,654,394 of CM060905.1, read as the reverse complement.
ATTTGGGAATATATTAGTAAATATTTTTACGAATGGGTTATTTAAAGGTTGGTTTTGACTTAAGTTGTTAAAATTAGCATTTTTCTTCTTATAACGCTATTTTGAATTTAGTTAAACTAAAACCCTTATTTTTTAAATCAAAGTTTATGTGTTAATAACTAGTTTTCTTCACATATTTTAAATTTATATTTTGAGTAAATAAATAGAAGTAATTTTCATATTTTAAAGTATATTTCAGTATAAAGTATTTTTAACTGTTTTAAATGCAAATTGTTTTATACTTGGTTATTCCCGATGGGAATAAAGGGTAAAGGATTTACCTTGTAAAGGAAGAGTTTTGGGAAAATTGTTTTCAAACGAGTTTTGAAAATGTGAAAATATAACTTTGAAAGATATTAGAAGAAAATAAATAATATGGAGATTATTTATTGTGTGATGGATGTGTATGGATGTTTGTGAACATTAATTGATAGTTAAATCACCGACTATCAATATTGGCCAAATGCGCGATCGTTTCGAAGAGACCGGGATCGAGTTTCCGTATACCGGGATTCTAGGTCTGGAGACTCGAATACCACTTCGATCCGGTTTGTACGTTTCGCGAAAACGATTTCGGAGTCGAAAATGGAGCAGTGAAGTGCAAGGGCTAGTCGCTACTAATCCTGAGGATATTTCCAAAATGGATGTAGTAGGGGTAGTGCCTTCGGTTCCGTTCGGACCCGGGACGGACTTATATGGACGAATGCTTTCGTGACATCGTCAGGTGGACGATGGGCATTCTAAGGGATATGTGCTATAAAGGTATCGTTTAGCCTCAAGCCTCATCAACCGGGAATGACTGAAAATCAGGGGTTATGCAGCAAGGCTTCGTGGGTAGCAATCACAGCAGCGGAATAATACAAGTACGAGAAATACGTCTCGAACTCCAGCTCCTCTCTCTCGAGCTCCATAGCATCCTATCCTGTAAATATACTCGGTCTGACCCGAGCATTATAATAAAATAACACCCGAGTCAGTCTGGAATACCAGCGCATCATAAATACACCCAATTGATTATTAAAGTTTCAAAAATCCTTTGGAAACAAAAGCATCTCGTAAGACCACGCCACAAATAAACATGTCGGGTTTTTACCTTACGATAGCTAAAACACTTTTTATAAAAATCCTCTGATATTATAATAGTGTCTATTTACAAATACTTATAAAATAGCCGAAATTGTTACATCTATTAAATTCCGGCATACTAGCCACAAAGTGGGTAATACAAACAAAACTCGTACAAGGCACGTAGGGAGAATGGATTTCCAACGAATGACTAGGCACTGGGGTACCACCTGTCACAGTACGTGGCCTAGATCACAGTACCGAGGAGTACGCCCGCTCCCCTGCAACACAAAGCCGGAATCATCCCTTACTGGATAATTCCAAGTAAAATCACCCCACGGTTGTGATCAGCAACCGCACCACTAAGCCGAAATAAAAGGGACATCTAGACAGGGATGACCTTACTCTCAAGTGGGGGCTACCCACGAAGCCTTGCTGCATAACCCCTGATTTTCAGTCATTCCCGGTTGATGAGGCTTGAGGCTAAACGATACCTTTATAGCACATATCCCTTAGAATGCCCATCGTCCACCTGACGATGTCACGAAAGCATTCGTCCATATAAGTCCGTCCCGGGTCCGAACGGAACCGAAGGCACTACCCCTACTACATCCATTTTGGAAATATCCTCAGGATTAGTAGCGACTAGCCCTTGCACTTCACTGCTCCATTTTCGACTCCGAAATCGTTTTCGCGAAACGTACAAACCGGATCGAAGTGGTATTCGAGTCTCCAGACCTAGAATCCCGGTATACGGAAACTCGATCCCGGTCTCTTCGAAACGATCGCGCATTTGGCCAATATTGATAGTCGGTGATTTAACTATCAATTAATGTTCACAAACATCCATACACATCCATCACACAATAAATAATCTCCATATTATTTATTTTCTTCTAATATCTTTCAAAGTTATATTTTCACATTTTCAAAACTCGTTTGAAAACAATTTTCCCAAAACTCTTCCTTTACAAGGTAAATCCTTTACCCTTTATTCCCATCGGGAATAACCAAGTATAAAACAATTTGCATTTAAAACAGTTAAAAATACTTTATACTGAAATATACTTTAAAATATGAAAATTACTTCTATTTATTTACTCAAAATATAAATTTAAAATATGTGAAGAAAACTAGTTATTAACACATAAACTTTGATTTAAAAAATAAGGGTTTTAGTTTAACTAAATTCAAAATAGCGTTATAAGAAGAAAAATGCTAATTTTAACAACTTAAGTCAAAACCAACCTTTAAATAACCCATTCGTAAAAATATTTACTAATATATTCCCAAATTATTACGTTATTAAAATTATTAATTTATTTCTTTAAAAATAACGATTTCTTAAAAATACCTTTTTAAAACGATTTAAAACTTAACCTTTAGTTAAATAAAATCTTTTTATAAACATTTACTTGGTTTTTCCCAGGGAAACACTTTCCCGTTTCTAAACATTTCAAGGTACTCTTTCATATAAATCCACTGATTTATTTCAAGTCAATTTATGATTCCAACATAAATTTCCAATTCCATACTTAACTATAACTTCCTCCGAAGTTAAATCACAATTTTTCATTTCCGGAAATTCATTTTTAAATATAGTTTAAACATTTTAAATAAACATTTTGGTGAATTTTCAATGGAAACCATATTTTCAATTTACTTAAATAAACTTCCAATGGAGAAAACGGAATTTTAAAAATATTCTATTAACACTTAAAATTGTACATTTATATTCGGAAACTTCATTTTAACATATTTTACTTTTCCAGATATCACTATTCATCATTAATAAACCACTGTTATTTTATTCGATTTATAATTTCATAGAATTCATTTCCGGAAAACTTATATTTCACATTCAACGATTGATAAATTTCCCACAATATTTAAAATCCCAATTTTACCAATTTACATTTTCCATTTCAAAACAGAATCCAATTTTTATATTCCTTTAAATTCCTTATTTAACAATTTCTTTAATTTCTTTTAAATCCCCAATTTCTTCATTTATAATTTAATTCTGGAATTATAATTTATACCACAATTTCACAGAACAATTTAAAATTCCAGATTTATCAATCACAACATATAAACAGGTATCACTATCCATTATAAAATAATTGCTACATCGTGAGGAATCCAGTTGGATTCCTCCAACCTGTTTTTCCCTGCATCCACAAATATTAGCACATCACAATATAAATATCATTCCAAACTGATAACAACAGATATAATCAACCATTCACACAGATGTTTAAATATCAATTATTTATAATGCCTAGCATCCAGATGTGAGTGAGAAAAACTCACCTTGAGTTTCGGCGAGCGTTCGAAATTTAAATTAAACCGGACGGTGTCCGATTTAACCCAAATTTCTACTTGCCCGGAATGACTCCGGATCTGCACCATCACGAAGTACGCGTTCCTGCGATTCCAACGCTTCCAGATTCGACTGAATCTGAGTACGTATGAGATAGTTATCGATTAATATAGTTTGTATAAAATTTTATAACAAATTTCTTATTTATTTATTTATTATTTTTTTTTTTTAAATTACCAAAACGCGGCCCGCTTCCCCCTTCATCTTCATCCACGCGAACCCCCAGTAAACGCACGAACCCATCATCACAAACTAGGGTTAGATGTCGCACCCTCTACCATCGACGAGCACTAGATCAGGAACCACCACATCGAAGGCCACACTTCCTCCTACCCCCGCCGTGAGCCACGCAGAGCTCGGTCGCCTCCTTGGCGCTGAAATCGAGAGCGAACGCACCTCCTATCGGCCACGTTTCTGACCACCACACTCCGCTATATGCGATCTCAACCGTTCACTTCGAAGATCTCGCCATCCCCTTCGATTTCCCAGTTGAAAATTTCTGAAATCGTTGCTTGGATCACGTGATTTTTGAGAGGGAACGAAACTGAGTTTCGGCCATTGAAATAGCATGCGGCGGCCTGAGTGTTTCTAGGGTTTAGAAGAAATTTAAATGAATATATAATTTGGTTTAATATTATTTAATTAATATAATTTCTCGATTTTAACAGTTAATGCAAACGACCTCCAATTCTCACGTTTCGACAGGCTATCTGGGGGTTTTTCCGCGTTCCGGACACGATGGAACAGGTCTCGTAAGCTAATTCGATCGTATGCACGAGATACGGAATTAAACGATCAATTTAAAATTAAATCGGTTAAATCGATTTCTAGGCGTTTCGAGCTGCCAGGATCAAACGACAACTCCGATTGCTACGAAAATTGAAATCCGATAATAACTAACTATTACGGATCCAATGGAACTGGTTTCGTTGAATTCCGAGACTGCGCCCCGGAAGGCTATTTTACTCGTCTATTAAATCAGACGATTTTCAATATTTACGAAAACGCTTTAAATTTCACTTTTAAAATTTTATTAACTTAACAATAAATCATATAAAATTTATAACCACATTTAAAATCATTCCGGCACAATCCGGACTCAAAATCTGATTATTTGCATTTTAATAATATTAAATTCATTTTTAAATTAATATAAAATCCCAAATAATAATTTATCGACTTTAAAATTCTTTTAAAAATCCAATAATATTATTTATGTCCAAATAGACTTTAAAATAAATTTTAAAACCATTTTATAGCTATTTACACCCAGATTCACCCTTTTCATCCTAATCCCGAATATTTAATTATTATTATCCAATCTCAAATTAAACCTCCACATTAGAAATTATCACTTGTTGTTTTAGTTTAAACCAATTCTTTTTACTTCAAAATAAATCTTAAACCCATATTAAACATTTAAAATGAATTAAATGTTCAAATTCAATGGCTTAAAAATACGGGATGTTACAGGAGAAGTGGAGGGGACTGTCACCGAGGCAAGTGGTGATTATGGTGGACGGTGGTTTTTGGCTAGGCGAGTGACGGTACACGGTGGAGCGAGAGAGGAGAGGTGTGGTGCTAAGCCGAGGTGCTGGAGGGTGAACATGGATAAAAGCTGTGGTTAGTGCATGGGTTAGTGGCGCCGTGTAGCCATGGATTTTCGGGAATGAAGGTTAGAAGCAGGAAGATGGGGAAAGCTACAGAGCCACCTATATATGAATGATATATATAAAATATTATATTCTAAGTATTTGAGAAGAAAGTGGAATGAACAGAATGTTTGCCGAGAAAGTGGAATAGGCTTGCATAAAAATAAACTTATATTATTCTATTTTTAACAATATGAACGAACACAAGAGACAACTGGTATGGCTAAAATTTAAAACTTAATGGTAGAACATTGGGAAGGTTAAAAGCAATTTGTCATTTAAATATACGAAGAATACAGAACGTATTAAATTGAAAACGAACCAACCAAGAAGAGTTGAAGTGGTGGAACAGCTGGCTACAGATAAGAATGCCCAGGCTTTAGTAATATATATCGTTCATATTTATTTTATTTTCTTCACAGAGGTATGAACGGAAAGTGACATCGAAAAATGAACCGGGAATAGTACTGGGCAATAGATAAAAGTGAGAGTCAGAGTATTAAATTATGAAATTAAATAGAGCAGAAGGCTATTGATTGAGACGACAGATAGATGGAAAGGCCTTGGAAACCAAAAACCCAAATACAGAACCGGTACGGCAAACCGTATCGCGGTTTCGCTACGCACCGGACTCCGAAATGGACAATTGAGTATACCGTAGAGATCATGACGACGAGACGATCAAAATGGTATACAGATATCAGTGGTACGATTGAATTATAAAAATTCGAATTTTCTACTAGCGGAAAATGCAGCAAAAACGCAGAAAAATAAGATCGACGGAGCTAAAGAAGTCAGAATTTTGTAAAACGAAAAATGACGTCTTGCTCAGAAGATGGTTTAGAATTTTTCTATGTAAAAATATTTAGGTTTCGAAAATATTTTATTTTCGTTACATTTTAACTGATTTAAACCGAAATGACGTGACTGAAATTTACTTCCATATTTTCTGACGAAACTTTACAATTTCCTATGTTTAAATAGACGAATTTTAAATATCGAATTTTTGTTGCGAAATTTTTTTGTTTATTTTTTTTAACGAAAATTCCATTTAACACAAAACGCACGTTTCTTACGTTAAAATTATTATTTTGGTTTCTGTTATTGGTTACAGCTATTTCATATTATTACATTATGTTTTTAATATGTATTACATTATCGGTCTTATCGAAATTGGTTTTGAATTTGTAACTTATATACAAAGAGATTTCCATTAAATAAATCGTAAAAGTTTTATTTCTATCGGATTTTTAATTAAAATTTTATTTAATTTAGTATTTTTAAAGCGTTAAAACTACGGATCATTACAATAAGAATAGCTTATTTGCAAATGCAACATAAGCTATCAAACCCACTTGTATAAACTTACATCAAAATCCACTTTCATGAAGCACAATTAAAAGGGATCATAAATCATAGAAATGTTAAAATTACATAAAGTTAGAGAGCTTCATTACCCCTAAATTGAAGGCGTTTAGCTACTCATGTGTGTTATCAAATTAACACATGTAACTTTCAACATTGGAAAGCAAAGAGAAGTAGAAATTAAAAAAGGAAATAAGATTAACTACTTGCATGAAATAACATTAAACTAATTGCATGAATGTAAATCTAAGCTATGAACATGAAAAGAAGGAGAGCATGGAAATAAACATTAACATAAAAGTAAATAAAAACAAGTAGAAAAGAGAAGAGAAAGAGGCTAGGAAGCCATTTTTATTTCATGAAACATAGAGCTTACAACTTGCATTTTAATTTCCTAACTAATTTTAAGAGAGTAGAAGATATTTACATGTACATAAGAGGGCTGTTTATACATGCATAAAACCCTAATTCAATTTTTAGGGTGCTTTCCAAAATGCCCTTTTGGAAGTGGGGCCTCCAAGTAACCATTAGCCTCTAATTAATCCATCATTAAATATGCATGAAGCTTTAACCTCCACTTAGTTGTCCATTAGCTTCTAATTGTAGATTTAGGTAAGTGGGTGGGGTCCTCCATGATCATGAGCTTGAATTATTTCCTCTTCATTCCTTTGTATTCCCTTGTGCATGCATATATCTTCATGAAACCCTCTTCCATGTGCATCTAAATTCCTATAAAAATTATGAAAAATGTCTAAGTAAAAAGTCCCAAATTAACACATGCACAAAAATGACTATTTTGCCCCTGTATGTAGATGAATATATGATGATTTGAAAATAATTGAATTTTGGTTTTAAACATGTTAAAATACCCAAATACGACATTTATTTAAATAAAAAAAGATAAAATATGGATGTAAATATATGCACATTTACGTGCACATCAGAGTTCCATTATCTATTACGATGGTCCGTGGAAGACCAAAGAGACATATGATGTTTCGAACAATGAAATTGATTACTTTCTTGGTTGGGATTTCGGCTAACGGTTCCGCCTCGACCCATTTGGTGAAGTAATCTATCGCGACAATATCGTACTTCGCACCACCTTTAGAGATTGGCAAAGAGCTGATGATGTCAATACCCCACATAGCGAATAGCCATGGACTGACCATTTACGTGATCTCTATTGGCGGAGCTCTTGGGACTTTCACATATATCTGGCATTTATCACATCGTCTCACATAATCAACAGCATCCTAGTTTACAATTGTCCAAAAATATCTATAACGGAGTATCTTCTTTGCCAGTGTTTGCCCCCTAGCATGATCGCCACATTCTCCATCATGAACCTTTTTCAGAACACGCCTTATCTCGTCATGAGCGATACACCGGAGTAAGGAAACAGAAAACCCTTTTCTATACATACCTTCTTGCATAATATACCGCGAATCTTTGCGAAGGACCTATCACTTTTCGTTTCTTCTTTCAAGCAAGATTCCATGCAACAAGTAATCTTTAAATGGATTCATCCATGAATCCCTTTCGGATTCCACTTCTAGTACTTGATCAATTTCCATCATATTTATAATTGGGGTACGTAATATCTCGACTGGAACCAAACCCATCTATTGCGCTTCGCCAGTACTAGCGAACTTTGCCAATGAATCGGCCTCCCCGTTTTGCTCACATTGGATATGTGAAATGTCATAGTATTCGATATCCGCCAACAACTCCTGAACTCGAGTAAGGTACGTGGAAAATCGTTGTCCCTTAGCCCGATAGTCTCTTCTGACTTGATACACCACTAATTGTGAGTCGCAAAACATTTCAAGAGGCTTCACTCCGAGCTCTCTAGTAAGTCTAAGTCCAGCAATCAACGCTTCATACTCAGCCTCGTTGTTTGTAGCAGGAAGATCAAGCTTTAAAGCGTAGCAAATTGACTGGTTCTTAAGGGTTACAAGCACAATCCCAGCTTTAGAACAGTGACCATTAGATGCTCCATCAGTGTACAACTTCCATCGCACGGTAGGGAGTTCGCCGCCTTTCGGAGGCTCGTCTTGTATGGTAAATTCTGCTATAAAGTCTACCAGCGCTTGACCCTGGATGGCTCTTCGAGGAAGATATGTAATGTCGAACTGGCTGAACTCAATGTTCCATTTAAGCAACCTTCAAGACATCTCAGGTCACTGTAGGACCTGTCGTACTGGCTGGTCGATGTAAATGTTGATCAGATGTGCCTGGTAGTACGGACAAAGTTTCCGTGATGCGATTAGCAAGCAATACGCCAATTTCTCTATCTTCGGATAGTTCCTTTCTGCTCTTGTTAACCGCTTGCTGACATAATACACCGGCCTCTGAATTCGGTTCTCCTCGCGAATCAAGGTGGCACTTATAGCATGCGCTGATACTGCCAAATAGATGTACAACTCCTCATGATCTATCGGCTTTGACAGGACATGTGGTCTCTCTAAATGATTCACCGGAGCTCGAAACACGTCTTCACAATCCAGCGTCCATTCAAAGTTTCTCTTTCCCTTCCTAATCAGATCAAATAAAGGAATTCATTTGTTAGTTGCCCTGGAGATAAATCGACTTAATGCAGCAACCTTCCCATTCAAACTTTGCACTTGTTTAACGGTTTTGGGCGCTTGAATATCTCGAATAGCCTGAATCTTTTCTGTATTAACTTCAGTTTCTCGGGCATTGACAATAAAGCCCAAGAACTTTCCTGATGCCACACCGAATGAGCATTTCAAAGGATTGATCTTCATGTTATAAAATCGAAGGATGTCGAACATCTCTTCCAACTCTCTAATGTGATCGTTTGATCGCCGTGACTTCACGAGCATATCATCCATATAAACTTCTATTGTCCTCCCAATCTGATCTTTAAACATCCGATTAACTAAGTGTTGATAGGTTTCTCCAGTGTTCTTCAACCCAAATGGCATCACCACGTAACAGTATAATCCAACGTCCATCACAAAGCTGGTGTGTTCTTGATCGGGGACATGCATTGGGATTTGGTTATATCCCGAGTATGCATCCATGAAGGATAACAATTCATGCCCAGTAGTAGAATCAACTAGCTGATCAATCCTTGGAAGGGGAAAACTGTCTTTTGGGCACACCATGTTCAAGTCTGAATAGTCGATGCACGTTCTCCACTTCCCGTTCACCTTCTTCACCAGCATGGGATTAGATATCCATTCAGGATAGAAGGCATCGCGAATAAACCTATTGACTTTTAGTTTATTCACCTCCTCTTTAAGAGCAACGGATCTCTCCAGATCCATGCCCCGCCTTTTATGTTTTACAGGTACATACTTTGGATCAACGTTTAATGCATGGCTCACGATGGAGGGCGAGATCCCACACATGTCAGAATGAGTCCAACCAAATACATTCAAATTCGCTCGGAGAAAATCAGCAAGTTCTCTCATCATTGAAGGGCTGAGCTGCGATCCAATATTCAAGATGTGTGATGGATCATCGTGGCTGACTGTTATATCAACCGTCAGCTCAGCTGACTCCGCCTTGGCCTCCTTCGGCTCCTCTTCATCATCCCTTGGATCTATACCTCTACAGAACTGACTGTGGCACCCAAGCCAAGGCTTAGGCGCCATTTGTCAATCTTCAATAACTTGGGTGCGGACATATTTGTCTACACCCTTTTCCTTTTTCGTACGTTGAGCTTCTCTCAACCTAGCCACATAACAAGCATGTCCAGTCGCCTGATCACCATGCACCACTCCTACCCCATTATCAGTCGTAAATTTCAAAGTCAAACACCATAGGGCAAGAGCTGCTTGAAATTCAGTCAGGACCGGTCGACCCAGAAAAACGTTGTACGGTGAGTCAACATCCAAAATAATGAACGGTAGGATCCGCACTCTCCTATGTTCTCCTTCCCCCAATTCCACTGGCAAATCCATGCCCATTTGATCATAAGCCTTCTTGAAAGTGATGTTTACCGAACTTCCACAACCAATCAAAATTCTTCTCACCAAAGCAGGGCCAATCATGGCAGAAATGACCATCGGGTCAATTATAAGGGCCTCTACTCTATCTGCATCCCTGCTTCTGAACACTATATCATCGATTATCGTACGCTGTTGCTTGGCCGTAGTTCCTCCCTCCGCATTTGAACAATACTCAAAATCCACATGCCTCATCGTGCTGCGTAGCGCTCCATTTCCTACCAACTTCTATCTGCAGGATGCGGTCCTCCAACTATCGTGTTTATCACTAATCTTCCTCCAGTCCATGCTGGCTCCTTAGCCCTACATGAAACTTGTCCTCGATTGGGGTCAGACGTCCCCTGTCCGCCATCCTATAGAGCCTTCATGAATTGTTGCAGCTTCTTTTCCCGAATCAGCTTCTCGATAGAATTCTAGAGATGCCTGCACTCGTTCGAATTATGCCCGTAACACTCATGAAATCGACAATACTTTCCAGTCTGTTTCTGTGCCTCCGTTGACTCCTTTGGACGCAGCTTCTTGTATTGAAAAGTATTACAGGTGGATAAGTAGATATTCTCCAGGGATGCGTTTAAATCATGTAGTTGTCATACATAGGAATCCTAGGCTTTGATCTTCCAGGCTCCCTTTTTCGGTCTTGATTCCCTTCACCGTTTCTTTTCTATTGATTCGGCTTGTTCTGAATATTAACCTAAACTTTCTCAGAACTCTCATCAGATTGCTTTATTGCAATGTTGCTTTATACTACTCCTCTCAGTCCCACAATGTTGCTTTTTCTAAAGGACCTGGCTTCCTCCTTCATCATAAACTGAGCCACCTTTGAATAGAAGTGTTCTAACGTGGCTGGCAGTTTTCCACCTAGCCAACCACTAAACACGGGTTCCGGATCAACCTCTCTCATCACATCCATTAGTATAGCATGGTCATTTGGGTTACTGACTTCTGTAGCAGTGATATGAAATCTTTCCAAGTAGTCCTTCAGCGATTCCCTCGGAGCTTGGATTACGCTGAATAGTGACATCATGTCTTTAGGATGAGTGGCGTGAATTTGGAACTACTCCATAAACTTTGTTGCCAGTTCATCAAACCTTGACATCGATCGTGGGGGTAATCTTGTAAACCACATCGTCACAATCCTAGAGAGGGTTATAAGAAAGCATTTACATTTGTTTGCGTCGTTGGCTCTCGCTGAGTCCATCAACCATTCGTACCTCATAATGTGCTGCCTGGGGTTAGTTTTTCCCTCATAGGCAAGCATTGTAGGCATGTTGAATTTTCTTGGGTACTCCGCATGTAAAACGTTGTCAGTAAATGGGGTATGGCTCCTCGAAATTCCCCAATCATCATTCGTCAAACCCTGGTTCTCCCTCACTAGCTGTCTGACCATTGTCGATAAGTTCGGAGTTTGGATGGGTGGTGCCAAGTGGTGGTTATGCTCTACCTCACGTAAATAGTCCAGTTGATGTCTACGGGCCATTTCACGCCTCCTTGGTCTATCCTCCTCTTGATTTGCACCCTAAGCATTCATCTCGTTGTTATTCTGAAGGAGTAGTTGGTCAGCATTCAAACGGACTCCTGCATCCAAGCCTCTGAAAATGGCTCCGGACCGATTCCCCAAGTGCAGCTAGGGGACTCCTCCTCTGGAGAAGGGATCGATACCGATCCCTAGGGAGGGATCGGCACCGATCCGTCTTGGCAGACCATGTTGGTCTACCAAGCGATGCTCCAATGTCCTAGCTTTCTCTCCTTCGACCCTGCGACGTCTACATCTGTGATGTTCATCTTCTGATGAGGCTGAACTCTCCGACACCTAGTAAGAAGCAAGATCCCTTCTGGTGCTCTAACGCTGTTGTTGGCCAATCTGGTTCATTAGGTTAGCATTAGTTTAGATTTCCTCATTCAGCCGCCTACAAATCTCCATTAACTCCCTCATCAAGTTATTAAATTTAGCTCTAGTTATAAAATCAGTGGGGTCCTGGACTTCTATAGGTTCCACATTCAAAATTTCAGGCTGGTTGCTTGGAGCTCCTTGTTAAATGCTGGCAGTTTCATTTGCATCAACATTCTGGGAAGTTTATCTGGTATGCCTCACAATTCTGGACTTCTTTGCTTAGATTTCAGTAAATCTGAGTAGTATCTGTAGGCTTTCTAAGATGGATCTGGATCTCCTTCGAGGGAATTTCTTAATCCAGTAGCAGCAAAGGAATCCTAACGGCTGAGAATCAGGTTCTCAGTGAAAGCACCAAAATGTTTGCAACCAAATTGGCCACAAACACCCAAGAATAGATTTGTGTAGTGAAATAAACGAAGAAACTAAATTAAAACGGAGGAATATACCAAATTAACAAGAAAATCACAGCAGAACAAGAACAACAGGATTTATAGTGGTTCGGCGTTGATTGCCTACGTCCACTTTGAATATTCTCTTTATTGATTCACAATAACCTTGATTACAATAAGAAACAGCAAAAGGCAAGAGAATAATGGAGGAATTTGATTACAACAATAGTGCTATTTAACCAACTGCACCAAGACCCTCAGAATGACCCCCTGGGCCTGTATTTATTGGTGAAGGCGACCACCAATCTGATTGGAATTTCGACAACAGGACCTCCTCATCCATATAGGCCCACCATAGGGAGCGCTAGGCCCAAATCTCAATGGATAGGGATTGGTATTGATCCCTCCATATATTGAATTTGGGACAACGATCCCTATGGTAGCCTCCTCATGCTCAAATGTGATGGTATATCAAGTGTCATGATGATTGGATGTGCAAATCTCGAGTTCTCCCTTGATCTTTGGTTAAAATTTACACTAAAGTAATCTCTGCTGACCCTTATACACCAGACCATGTCGATCCATCCAGCTTTATAGAAGTATGCCAATCCATCTACTTTATAGAAGTATGCTGATCCATTATTCCCTGAATGCTTATGCCGATCCATCCATTCCCTGAATGCTTATGCCGATCCATCCATTCGATGAATGCTTATGCTGATCCATCCATTCCCTGAATTCTTATGCCTATCCCTCATGTTTTAACTAGTCGTGCTGAACTAGGCACCATCACCTATGTCGATCCCTCATTTACACTACTCATGCTGATAATCCATTTAAATAGACATACCGATCCCTATGTTTTATTACACTATACTGATCCCTCTAGTATCCTCTCTATGTTGGCAAATGACTATGTCGATCCGTATGCCATCCTAGCTAATTTCCATAATTCTGACATCTTGCGTTGTTTGTCTATCAACTCTGTCCAATCCGAGTTTCGTATAACTGTTTGAACTCTTTTTCTGGGTCCTATAGCCCTTGCTCCATGGTCATTCTTCTTGACAACAATCGAGTCAATTGTCAATGATCAGTCCAATATACCCGGGTTAGGGTACCGGGTAACAATATTTTTTTTGTAAAGAACCGGGTAACAATATATATATATATATATATATATATATCTATGTGTTTTTATGTATGTATGTATAATTAAAAGACATATATATATAATAATAATAAATAATATTATTATTATATTTAAATTTTTAGCACACACGCGTATATATATATATAATTGTTTTCTGTAAGTGAATACATACATATAACCAATCTAGATTGTAACAACAGTAATACATATAAGAATCTCAACTATATCACTTAAGCCCAATCTAGAATTTTCTTTGTAAGTGAATACATACATATAACTAATCTAGATTGTGACAACAATAACTCATCATCATAGACTAGGATCCCAATTAAGCCCATAGGAAATATTATTTAATTAAATCCAATTTAATCGCTTATTGATATCGTATATCGATTGATACATTTATAACCATTATAAATATATCTAATAATATTTATTCCTCAAATCATAATCAAAATTTTATAATTAATATTTCATAAATATTAGTTGATTTAATTTATAATAATTATGAACTAATTAACTTGTTTGGTCAAAAAAGAATTCATCATTTTGGTTGTGTGACTCGTCAAGTGTAAATTTGGTCAACGATTGATATCGAACATGTAACGGCCTGCCATTTCGAACCATTCAAATCGACAATCATCCACACATGTCAGACTTGAATTGCTTAAAACAACAGATTGTTAATTTATATTTGGAAAAACTTAACATATACGGTAAATAAATCAATCACAGACACAGAGTAATATAACAATAAACAGTGGAATAGAAAAATAGTAGTTCATGAAGCTACTATAGAAACATCAGAGTCTGAAACAAATACAACAGAACATCCCAAGTACATAGGAGTCACAAATACAAAAGCAACTGACAAGCCTGAACATAAAACTGGAAATAACTGGAATAACTGAAAGCTGAATAGATATAAGACAGATCTTCAAGCAAAGCTCCAAGCTCTAAAGGTGAGTCTCAAATGCTATGACACTCAGTCTGACCCGAGTATAAAGCAAAACACAAAACACTTGAGTCAGGATTAACATTCTTATGCTAGTAAATTAACTCAAGTGAAATGCAATATAACTTAAAGGATAATTGGGATTCCATCCTTTAAGGATCCGTTAAACTAACTACATACATAGTACAATACGCTACATAGATAATGTTTATAATAAAGTAAAATATTAAAATAGCGTTAAGGCGTTACCTATATCCTCCCTAACACATTTTTATATAAATGCTGTAGTCTATACAGTACTATAAACTCCACCAAATCAGTGGGCCATCAGGGAGCACTCCATAGGTACGACACAAACCAAACTCGTAGTGAGGTTGATAAGGCATGTGACAAGGCATGCGAGGCAATGCCCAGGGTAGGATACTACTGTTTTGCGGAACCGAACTGGTGGTAACGCATAGTAGTTACTACCGCCCACCTCGAGACACACTCCCACAATCAAAGGTGCGCCCAATCAAATCACAATGTAATAGAATGGCATCGAAGAAGCATGCTCAATCGGAGTTGCGACCTCACTTGGCCCATAGTGGCTTCTGTTTTAGTCACGTCAAGCTGTCCCTAGGGGGTCAGGGCTGCGTTCAAACCTCATACAGACATTCGCTAAACCATCATACTTCGTTCTGGATTCTCCACCACGTACACAGTTGTTAAAGTGGTTTTCGGTATTAGCAGTGAGTATGACAATATCATATCCTGGTCTCTTTAACAACCAAACGCTTATTTCACACCGTGGTCAATTTTCATTTCAAACAGTTCATATTTCATATCAAAATATAATATTCATTTCAAAATCATATCACTTTCGAAATAACATTCACTTTCGAAATCATATCACTTTCGAATCATATTCACTTTCGAAATCATATTCACTTTCGAAATCATTATTCACTTTAAATCATATTCATCTCCAAAATCATAACCACAAAATAAGTTAAACCATCATATCAAAGTATTTGCATTTAAATCCATCAAATCTAAATCATAACAGTTCCAACTTAAACAGTTTGAATATTGAAAGTAGTTTATATATTGGAATAGTTATACATTAAAAATAGTTTATATTTAAAAATAGGTTATAGATTAAAATATTTTGTATATTAAAGATAGTTTATATATTAAAATATATATATTTAAAATTGTTTATAAAATTAAAATAATATATATTAAAATATTTTATATATTTAAAAGAGTTTATATCGAAATTGTTTCAAATTAGAATTGTTTCTTCCAATTTCACAAATCAATTCAAATCAACTTTAGTTCCAAAATTCAATTAAATCAATTTCAGTCCAACAATTTCAATTAAAAGGCTAAAGGTTCAATCCAAATTCTTGTTAAACCATTTTAATTTATATCGATTCAAATCCAAGTTTGAACTTCAAATTTAAACCACTTCCAATTCAATAGGTTTCAAAGTTTAAATATTCAAACAATTTACAATAACTCAATTTGATAAATTTCGTTTATATTTAAAAATTCAACTTTGATTTTTTTTTTAAATTTGAAAATATTCACTTAATCACTTTTAATAACATTTAAATAAAATATCAAATTACAAATTTAAATCAATATTAAATATTCAATTTCAATTTTATTTAAGTTTGAAAATATTCATTTAATCACCTTTAATCAAAAATCTAGTTTTCAAGTTATAAAAATCATATCTTTAAAATCTCAAAATTAATAAGTTTCAAATCAATTTTTTTAAATACAAACTTAAACAAATTAAATTACAAATTAACTTAAATTATCTTCCCAACCTTTATTTTATTAAAGTTATTACAAAAATCTATTTTCAAAATATTAATATAAGTTTTAA
The DNA here is from genome assembly GCA_030737815.1 of Allium fistulosum. Taxonomy (NCBI): domain Eukaryota; kingdom Viridiplantae; phylum Streptophyta; class Magnoliopsida; order Asparagales; family Amaryllidaceae; genus Allium; species Allium fistulosum. Next base: position 555,637,646 of record CM060905.1, on the reverse strand, counting down.
ATAAATATTTTAAATACAATATATATACTTATCCAATTATTAAATAAAATTTTACTATATTAAATATTATTAAATTAAATCTAATTTTATTAAATCTATATTATTTTATATTAAACCATATTTTATATATTAAAAATGATAAAATTATAAGTAAAATCTTAAAATTTACATTTTTCAAAACTTAACTTATAAATTTAAAATTTCAAACATATAATTTAATTTTTTTTACACATATATTAAAATAAAATCTTTATATTATATTTAAAAAATCAATATTTATTAAAAACCCATATATTTCCTTTCAAAACTTTGGAAATCATTTTTCAAAAATAAACCAGCGGTGTCCATATATATTTTTCTATCCTATGGTCAAGTGATACGGATATTTATCATTTCAATCCGCAATGATTTAATATTTATAGGTATATATCATTTCAACCTGCAATCCCAAAATTCAAATTTAGTAAAATTGCTTGGGTTTATCATTTCAACCCATAACAATTTTCCCTAATCTATAAGATCGTTCGGGTATGTAACATTTCAACCCATAGTGATTTATCCTAACTAACAGGGAACTTGCAGAGTGAGAACAATAAAATAATATAAAATGACATACATATCAATGACAGGCATATATCATAAATAATAATTCAAAATACAATATATATACAACATATTATGGTGTCAAATGTCAATTAACATAGGTAAACAATTTTAAATCTAAACATAACATATTCAACAATTTAATTATTAACTAATTCAAATCTAACAACATATTTCAATTGTCATTTCATGTGAATATAAATTTACTAAACATAAGAATGTTAATCGTGAGTGATTGCTCACCTTTCGAGGCTATGAAATTTCACAACACAAACAAGCTACGAATTGAATCACGAAATCAACAATCGACCAATCCAATCAACAATCCCAAAGCAAAGCAAGGTGAACATGAGTTCAACAAACAAGGCAAAGCCGATAACTTAGAATCGTTGAAAAACAAATCAAAACTAGCTTAGATAACACGAGTTGATAGGAACAATATATATATAATATATATATACCTTCCTGCCCTTTTCCTTTCTGTTTTTTAGAAGAGGAGAAGAACTCTAGCCAGGCGAGAGATGCGGCAAAGCTAGAATGAATCAAATATATAAGTAACTTATATATATAAGTTGTATATATGTATATTTTTTCTTCATAAACAAAAAAAGAGAAAGCACAAACAAAGTTAACTGAGAAGGAGGAGGACCGGGCTTACTGCATAGGTGGTCGGAGTTGTGAAGTGGAGCAACGATGGACAGGCGGCAATGGGTAGGTGGGCTGTTCAGAGGGCTAGTGTGATTGAGATGGGTTTCGTGTGGCAGTCGAAGGGAAGTGGATGATTTCTGGGCAGAGGCTGGTCGGCAAGATGAAGGTTGCTCGGTGCTTGGTGGCGGATCTGGGGTGGAGGAGGCGGCCGAAACTGGTGGTAGTGCTGAACTGCTCGGGTGGATTTGGTGGTGACACGTGCTGAAGCACACGGAGCGGGATGATGTGGGGAAGTGGATGGCAGAGCTGTTGGAGGGTGGGGTTTTGGCTGCGGCTATTGGTGGCGACCTGGTGGTGGGAGGGCCTGATGGCGGTGCGTTGGAGGGTGATGGGAAAGATCGGCTGATGTTTAGGGTGGTGGGTTTGGTTTGGCGGTGGCTGGAGAGGGGTTAAGCAGGTTTGGTCAGATGGCGGCAAGACTGGGTGATGGAGGTAGGGCGGCCTACTTGGTCAGGGGAGAAAGTGGATCGGCAAGGTGAAATGGTGAGGATGGAGTTTGGTTCGTGTGATGGTAGCGCGGGCTCGGAGCAGGTTTCAAAGAAGGAAGGCATCAGGGAGTAGGTTTTGAATGCAAATAATATGTATAAGCTTTGTAATATGTTTTATTTTATTTTTTTAAAGTAAGAACAGAGAGAAGAGAGTATACGGAAGAGAAAAATGAACCACTGTTGGAATAAATCCACCAATAAATTGAAAAGGTAAGAATAAAAACAACCAGGACAATTGAATTCAGAGAATATTAATAATTAGTGGCCATTTGTTTTCCAACCGATGGACAAATGAAAGGTCACACAACACTCTAAAGGACCAAAATTGGTACCGATACAGCTAACCGTTTCGCAGATTTCACTATGTATCGGACGCCGAAACACACAAATGAATATACTGCGGAGATTAGCACGACGAGATGAACAGAGTGGTACACAGATATGAGTGACACGACCCTCCTATCAAAACTCGAATTTCGCTGCCAAAGCTGTTGCTAAAACGCCGAAAATAATATAAACAGAGCTAGAGTGGTACAAATTTGGCAAAACGAAATATGACGTCCCACTTAGAAAATAATGACCAGTTTACTTATATAAAAATATTTAGGTTTCGAAAATATTTTATTTCCATCAATTTTAACTGATTTAAATTTTAAATTTGAAATTTCACAACCAAACAAACTTTCAAACTTTTAAAATGAAAATCTGCCACTTGCTATGCTTCAATATACGCATACCAAATATCAAATTTTCATTACTAAAATTTTATTATATATTTTAATGAAAAATTTAGTTAATTGTGTTATAAAAATCGTTAAGTTATAGAATAATTCGAATATTAACGTTCACACATCACTTAGCAGATGGTGTGACATTTTGGCTAAGTTTATCACTTATTTGGTTTTAGTAAAATTCAATTTCACTATGTTAAGCGTTACCCGGTTGTGACTTTTATTTACGCAAATTCTCTTCATCAAAACTATATCACTTTAGACTTATGGAATTTGGTGATGGTCAAAATTCCAATATCATCCATTTTCAACTCTATATTCAAAGCACAAAGTCCTTGGTTTAATAATAACAATTATTATTAACAGTACCACTCTGGCCAGAGATTTTGACTTGAGTTGACCGTGATACTAACCCCATATAACTGAGGAGATGAATCCTCTCTGAAATAGTGTTTCACTTTCGATTCTTTCACTCAACCCAACTATAGTCACTCGATGGTGGCCATGCCATGATTTGACTATAATCAAAGCGAAACTTTCATATTGAAGATTGACAGTATTCTCAAGTAGAGAGAATTATGTAAATCGGTCACATCGATATTTCTATTTGACCTTAGTTATATTAACTAACAAAAAACTATCGAGTGAGTCGTTCCGTAGTTAACCAATAATTATTAGTACGTAACCACTAGGTGCCCATAGCAGTCACGAGTAATACAGTGCATAATGTTTAGAGAGCGTTACGTACTTTAGTCTCAACGGATACATCAGTATCCAATCCCGATGCGTCTTGACTAGAAACATTTAAAATGACATGTTTTATAATATTGTGATATAGTACTCATGATCACAACTATTTATAATTATTATCACAAACACACTATTTATGGATTTTCTGCTAAATATACTTTAATTAAGCATGTAGTTATTTATAACAAATATATAAAAGAAAGAAAAACACTTTTATTACGAAGGAGAATTGATTACAGAGTTAATTAATTTACAATAAATTATAGAATTGCCTCCAAGGCACACCCCTAACTCTATTATTCTCCCACTTGCACTTGGGACTAGCTATGGAATCTCAATCTCATCCCTTCAATCGGTTTCTCGAGAGCCGACCGAGCCAAGCCTTTAGTGAATGGATCTGCTATGTTGTCCAAGTATCTACCCTTTGTATGACGACCTCTTTCTTCTCTACGAATTCTCTAATCAGGTGGTGTAACTTCCCAAGAATGTGACGTGACTTCTTATGTGCTCTGGACTCTTTAACGATCCGTATCGCCTTATTATTATCATAGTACAATGCTACAGGATTCTCGGTATCTAGAATCACTCTAAGTTCACTCAAAAATTTGCGCATCCAAACTGCCTCCTTTGCTGCTTCACTAAGGGCGATGTACTCGGCCTCCATCATGGAATCAACAACTATTTCTTGCTTGTAACTTTTCCAACTAACGATTCCGCCATTAAGTGTAAAGACATAAGCGAACACTGGCTTACTATCATCTATATCACTTTGAAAACTTGAATCACTATACCCCTTCATAAGGAGGTCTCCATTCCCGTATATAAGGAGTAATTCCTTAGTATTTCTCATATACTTAAGTATACATTTTACAGTTGTCCAATGTTTTTCTCCAAGATTAGACTGGTATCAGTTTACGCATCATAATGCGTATACCACATACGGTCTAGTACATAGCATAGCGTATATTATGGATCCTATGGCTGAAGCATAGGGAATCCTCTTCATATGCTCCTTCTCCTTATTGGTAGTGTCTTTCTTAGAAAGGACGATTCCTGATTGCGTTGGAACGTTTTCACGCTTGGAATTCTCCATATTGAATATCTTCAATATGGTGTCTACATATAGGGAATGGGACAATCCCAATACCTCTTAGATCTATCTCTATAGATATTTGTACCAAGTATATAAGCTACTTCTCCCAAATCCTTCATCGAGAAGTTCTTGGAATGCCGAGCTTTCACTGATTGCAACAACGAAGTGTCATTGCCAATCAATAATAGATCATTGACATAGAGTACTAGGAGTACTATAGTGTTGCCCCGTTCCTTTCTATATACGCATGCTTCCTTTGTATTCTGGTAAAAACCAAACTATTTGATTACTTTATCAAAACACTTGTTCCAACTCTTTGAAGCTTGATTACGTCCATAAATGGACTTTAACAACTTGCAAGCTTTGCCCTCACCCCCACTGACTAAAAAACCCTCAAGTTGCGACATATAAATGGTTTCTTCTAAATCACCATTTATAAAAGCCATATTTACATCCATTTATCATATTTTGTAGTCATAGAATGCAGCGATAGCTAGCATGATTCGAATGGATTTAAGTATGGCTACGGATGAAAAAGTTTCATCATAATTAACACCTTGAATTTGATGAAATCGTTTCGTAACTAGTTGCCTTATAAGTCTCCACCTCCCCATTTGCATTTAGCTTTTTCTCAAGAATCCATTTGCAGCTGATGGATTTTATCTCTTCGGGCACGTATAACAAAGTCTAAACTTTGTTTTGGTACAGGTAATCCATTTCGGATTTCATTGCACCCAGCCATAGTGCAGCGTCTTTACTCTGTAGTGTTTGCTGGAATAATAAAGGAGTGTCATTATCTAAGATACAATACTCTTTCTCGCTATCCACAAGAAAACCATAGTTTCTCTCTAATGCACGAGATTCCATATTAGACCTTCTAATATGTTGCATGTTTTCGTATATGGGTGAACTTGGTTCTCCTACTGTTCCAGTTTCAGCGTTAGTTTCTTGGATCTCATCCAAGTCTACAATTTCGTTGTTAATTTCCTTTGATAGAAATTCATTTTCTAAATGGACAGCGTGTGTGGAAACAATCAATTTTTTCCCTCTGTATTATAGAAAATATATCATCTATAATTCTTGGGATATCCTATAAACTTACACAAAGATGATCTCTCCTCAAGCTTATTAGGACCAATGTTCTTAACATAGGCCGGACAACCACACACCTTCGAATAATTGAAGTGGGGTTTCATTTCATGCCACATCTCATATGGCGACTTAGGTGTAGATTTAGTGGGTAGCAAGTTCAACATATGCGCTGCGGTTTCTAGTGCATATCCCCAAAAGGACAGAGGTAACTCAGTCTTACTCATCATGTTCGGTTCCTTTGCTTCGGCACACCGTTGTGTTGCGGAGTATATGGTGAAGTAACCTAAGAGATAATCCTGTTATCTTTTAAGTATTATTGGAAATCATGTCCAACATACTCACCTCCTCGATCTAATCGAAGAATTTTAGTCTTACGGCCTATTTGATTTTCTACCACATTTTATACTCAATAAATTTTTCATAGACGTCAGATTTGTTCTTCATAAGGAATGCATATCCTAGTCTCGAGAAATCACCAGTGAAGGTAACAAAGTAAAAACTATTATCTTTGGTAATTGCAAGAATTGGGTCTTCATCATCAACACGTAATCGTCCACTTTTTTCCCTTTGGTCACTTTGGTATTGAACAGCTTGTTCATAAGCTCGTACCTTGCAGAATGTAACTATTCACCAAACAGTGCCTTTAGACTATCAAATATCTCACAAACAGACCTATTTTCATCCTAATCCCGCTTTTACCTTGAGGAAAGCTCAATAAATAAACTAGGATTATTCACTCGGACCTACCATTTCGCGATGGCCTATGTACAATGCACATATCTTAAGGAAAGATCAACAAATATGTGCAGTTATCTTACCTCGCCAATTCAATATATTAATAGTACTATACATAAAATCCTTAGATAAAGGAAAGCTCAAAAACTAAAGGGTATGCAAATAATCTATTAATATATAAATGACAGAGAACAACATTATATTGAAGATTCACAATCTTCAATATATATAATATCGAGTGATATCGACTTATGGAATAATATAATTCTTAAGAATTACTCTTGTGATTCAAGTATTGGATACATTAGAAATCATGGTATACGTACATTTACATGTGTATTTATTCCTTAAATCTATTTGGGTTTCCTTAATGTTCCACCTTTAGTATACATTCATATTATATAAGTTTTATCATTATATAACTTTTATATTTTATATTACTTATATAATAGTCTTATGTATAATATTATTTTAATTAAATCTTATATACGATAACTTTTATAGTATGACACATATATCATATACATGTGTTTATTATTTAGCCAATTAACCTTTTAATTAATTTATTTAATTAAACTATTTTAATTAAATTTTATTAATTTCAAATTTTAATTCATATACATACATGTATACTTATGTTATTTTAAACTATTTAAAGTAACATAACATATATCATAATATATAATACATGTATTTATTTATAAATTAACTTATTTAATTATTTTTATTTTATTAATCTTACTAATAAATTTAAAAAAATGAAATTAATTTGAATTATTTTAAAACATTTTGAATTTTTATTATATTCTAACCTTTATAATATATGTATATCGTATTTTAAACTTAACCATTAGATTTAAAAATCTTATATTTTCATTTTCAAACAAATTTGAAAATTAGCCTAAGGCCTAATTTAAATTTTTTCATTTTCTATTAGGAACAACCTTTGGGCTGTGGACTTAATAGTTAACTCTAATGTGAGTAATTTATAACGCATAGGCTATTGGGCTCCGATATCATTGTTGGAACTGAACTAGCCTGTAGTGGAAGTTATATGCGAATTTCAAAAAAATTCCCTTATTAGATCTATAATGGGCATGTGAATTCTAATTTATTTAGAATATTTTTAAATTTTGTTTAAATAAAATCTCTTATTTTATTTAAAATTATAAATTATATAGGTTTATTTGATTTACATATTAATATATACAAATATACACATATGTACTATATACATATATGTATGTGTGTGCATGTGTAACATGATAGCCCGTGCAAGGTATAACATGTCCATGTATTGATGTTGAGATTTACATCGCAACGAACATATTAGCTTATTCGATGTGTATTGTATGTTGTCCAAATATATATATGTATTTAAACATGTTACTTATATAAATATTATATATATATAAGTATATGTTAATTTTGTTTAAATATTTTTATGTATATGAAAAAATATATTTATATTTATCTATATAAATATAATATATATATAGTATTATTAATATATGTATATGCTTATTATTATAATATGTATTGCAATTATATATATATACACTTACATAATATATTTTAATTATTATTATTTAATTATGAACCAAATATATATGTATATCTGTAACGACCAAATAACAATTTTTATATTATATTATATATACATATATATACATAAACATATTTATAAAATCTGAAAGTGTGTATATATATATGAATTAAAAAAATAATTTTATTTAATAATTTCAGATCGTAAGTACAGTATTGTAAAATTTTATTATTAATTTTTATTATCTAAATATATATTAATTGATTTTTTACTTAAAAATAGATAAAATATTAATGAAAATTTTTTTGAAATTTTTTATTCAAATTTTAAATATCTAGAGAATCTTATATGATATTTTGAAGTCTGAAAAAAATTTCATAATTTTTTTCGATCAAAATCTATTTTATTATTAATTAATTGTTTTTTGGTCGTTGATTGTATTAATTTATAGGAATAAAAAAATTGATTTTTTTTTATTTTCATTTTCTAGCAAAGAGCTTTTCTTATGATAAAATAATTTTATAAAATTTAAAAAGTAATTTTTGAAACATACTGTGTTAACGCTAAAAAGTGAACGCTAACACCCGGTGTGTGTAATAGAATTGTGAAAGCACCACCCGTTGGTACGGGAACAGAATATAAGCTAAAAATAGCAGAAAAGCAGTAAATGAACAACAGATTTATAGTGGTTCGGCCCGTAATTGAGCCTACGTCCACTTTATAGTCTTTTATTGCTGATTCGGTTACAATTTGATACAATATCCTTCAAAATACAATACAATTTGATCACGAAAGCACTCTTGACTACTAGCTCAATCTTTGATGATGAAACTCGACGAATCCGTGTTGTATGTAAGGAATTCCTCTCGAAGCTTGTTGTAGCGTCTCGAATGTTTGAAGATCTTTGATTGCTGAATGAGTGGAGACTTCGACAGAGTAACGGCGATTGAAGAAATGAATGGCCAAAAGTCCCTCTTATGTTCGAAGTGGGGGTCTATTTATAGGAGTCGAATCTGAATAGGAAATGTTCCCAAGTCATAACTCGCAACCGACTTATAGTGAGTCGTAGGTTGTAAGTCGGCGATGAGATAGAAGCAGTTGGAGAGTTGTTCCTGATCAGGTACTTTCTTCAAGTCCTAAGTCGCAGTCGACTTATAGCAAGCCATGAGTCGTAGACGACTTAAGCCAAGTCTTGAGTCATGGACGACTTAAGCCAAGTCTTGAGTCGTGGACGACTTAAGCCAAGTCTTGAGTCGTGGACGACTTAAGCCAAGTCTTGAGTCGTGGACGACTTAAGCCAAGTCTTGAGTCGTGGACGACTTAAGCCAAGTCTTGAGTCGTGGACGACTTAAGCCAAGTCTTGAGTCGTGGTAAGTCCTTAATCCGTGTACGACTCAACTGAATGCGACATCTCTTAAGTCGCAGATCCCTTGAGTCGTAGATCTTTATTAAACCGGTAAGTCGTAGTTCCTTTAAGTTGGCTCTGTAGTTAAGTCGGAGACCTTTTTAACTCTTAACACGTTAAGTTGTTAACCACTTCCAGTTGTTAGGTCGTGAGACTTCGTAAGTTGTAGATCGTCCACTTCCTTATGTCGCAGTTTGTTAAGTCGGCAGGCTTTTCAGGTCATGAACTCCTTAACTCGTTAAGCTCTTAGGTCGGTAGGTCGCCAAGTTGCTTCAAGAGTTAGGTCGTGCAATCTGTTAGGTCGTGACATCCTTATATCGCGATATCCTTAAGTCGTAATATCTTTAGGTCGCGATATTCTTGAGTCGTAATATCTTTAGGTCGCGATATCCTTAAGTCGTAACATCCTTAGGTCGTGAGCTCTCTTAAGTCGTGAACTCTTTTAGGTCGTTAAGAGCTGTTAGGTCATAGGGTTTTAGGTCGCCGAAATAAAGGAATTAACATTTGCCCCTCGAAGTACACGCCTATGCCATAGGTCATGTGCTTCGACTTACTTTTGTTAGCTCGCAGGCGACCTAAAACTTGCCTATTCGCCTTCCTCTCTCAGCCCCATATAAACTGTTAAGTTCTTTCTTCCTCCCCACCTTACTGTTCTGAATTTTCACTACCATTAACGAATTCTCAGTCTTTGAAGGCGAATTCAACTTGTTTAATCGACGATTCATCCTTTCCAACCGACTACGTAAGTGAGTTCAATTTCTGTCCTACCATAATCGCCGCCCAACCATGAGTTCATGTTTTCCGCCCCAAATTTAATTCCATGCATTCGTGTTTTATTTTTTGAATGATTACTACAATCGACTTCCGATCGTGGTTTGATATGTTTATATGATTTGTGAATGTATGGTAATGTTCACAATGGATCGGAGGGATTTGCAATTGATTTGCTGGACGATCTGGTGGTATGCGGAGATGAATCAAATTCAAGAAAAGGATGATTGTTTTCTTTGTAATGGTAGTATTGGGTTACCGGGTCCATTAAGAGATTTCGTGGAGGGGAAGTTTGGCGACTTAGCAGATTTGTACGACTTAAGAATTTTGTGCTGAGCCTTTCGCGACATATGACTTACGACCTAAGACATTTGACTGACCTATGCTAGGTCGTGAGCGACCTAAGACTTGAACCTTTGGACAACTGTACTTTGAACATAACGACTTAACAATTGTACGACCTAATTCTTGCGGCATAAGCTTTAAGTCGCGGCCGAGTTAGGACTTGATCAATTTAAATCGCCTTAAACCTTCCAACCTGCACTGTACGACCTAAAAAAGGCTCCGAGATATGCCAAGTCGCGAGCGACCTAACACTTGGGAATTTCAGCAGAACATGACTGAACTTTGAATTGTTTGAACTGTTTTGGACCTTGTTGTACTTCTTTTCAGATTGTCTTGACTTTAACGCTAATAACCTGCTTAAGAACAATGTTTGCAGAAAAATGGGACGAATATACTGCCATTGATTGCCCACATCGAATAACAGATTAGTCGACAAAGAATAACTAACTTAAATGAATTTCGTGAATGAAGTGCTGCGAACTAACAAGTCTAAGTGAAGTATTAAAGCAAAATTGAAATGAACAACTAAAGCTGATTTATTTGCATCGACACAACACTGTACTTGGATTTTAAATATCAAGCCTTGAAACTTTATAATCGACAAATATCAATTAACTTAGTTTCAATTATATTTGCTTGTTATTGTATTAGTTTCGCACAACACTTCACTCTTTTAGGAAACGTGCACCTTAATATTTGATCATCCAGTTCCTTGTGTAGAATGGCATCTCAACAAGAAGACTTGGAACCTGCTGGAGAAGTTTTTCCAATTGCTACTCCATTGAACGATCCTCCGGAAAGGACTCCTACCACTCTGAGCCGTAAAGTTTTTCGTCAATTATGCATCCAGTTTGGCATTGCCGAAGCTGACGCTTTGTTCCCTGGAATAAATGATACTGCTGATAGGCCGCCTCATGGCTTTGTCGCAGTTAACCGCCAAATGTGTTTGAGTGGAGCTATCCCCCCATTTAACGACTATCTTCGAGAACTTCTCCTCCGACTATCTATCTCCCCTTTTCAACTACACCCTAATGGATACGCCATCCTGCTGGGGCTGTGTGTGCTTTTTAGGAGAACGCTGGACCGTTTTCCCAGTTTTGCAGAAATTCGCTTCTTGTGCACATTTGCAAAGAACAAAGACCATCCCTCTATCACACTTGTGAGGAGTGCCAGGAACCGCAAGTTGATCATTGGTCTCCCCGACAGTGTTCACAGTTTTCTAAGCCAGTTTTTCTATGTTCGCTGTCCCCCGGGGTTTTACGCTATTTGGAGAGTAGGAAGTAAGATCACTTGTCTCTGTCTTTTATGTTCCTTCAAACTTTCCAAAGTTCGAGCTGTCAAATATTAACTTTGCCCATTTTCTTTTCAGCACTTCCTTCTCCTTCTAGAGATTCCGGTCATAAACCGACTTTTGAGAGGCTTACGGCGGTGCCAACTGAGGAGAGGACTATTCAATTTCTATTGACAGACGAATTTTTACATCACTTCGGGCTTTTAGACTCTTCCCGCTTTATTCAGCCCCGTGAAGTTTCTAATTCTTCAGTACAGACAGCAGATGCCCCAGCTTCAACGGAAGGGATGGTTCCAAAAGAGCCAAACGTAGACACTGCATTAGTAAAGTGTTCTACTTCTGTCGATGTTACGGGATCGTCCAGCAAGCCGGCGCTTGCTCCAATTGTTGAAGAGAACCCTCGAAATTTTGAAAAGTCAGCCGACGTGGAAGTTGAAAAGGAGAATCCTGCTGAGCGCCATGGTGATGACACCTTTGATGACTTGAGCGATATAATGATAACATCTCAAGAGCTTTTTAAAGACGATACCTCAAAAGCGATATCCCCTGTTGTTGAAGCAACCTCTTTTTTGCAACAAACTACAACACCCCCCACACAAGTTATTTCCATTCCTACACCCAAAAGTGGTTTGTAGTCTGACGCGCGTAGTTTGCACATCACATACACTTAGGATTTTTTGGCACTTATATGCACTTAGCTTCTTCAATTCGAGGATTTCTAAGACTTGTTTTTTCTTCAATTTCAGGTTCTCTAATGGGGCGAAGTGGATCGTATTACGACAAATTTCAGCGTCATGGAAGTCGCGATGCTTATGATTTTAGGAGTTATCTTCCTTCTCGTCAAGAGACCGACGAAGAAAGGGCCTCTCGAAAAGCTCGAGAGAGACGGGATTATGAGGAGCGCCGTAGAATAGAAGATGAACAACATTATGGGAATAGAGACGAGCGATACGACTCTTCCCGTAGAAGTGACGATTCTCATAAAAGGAAATCTTATGACGACAAGGGGAAGAGTCGTATGGCTGATGATTCTAGCAAGCGGACCAAACTTGGCGAAAAGGACGCATCTGCAATTTTGGAAAAGACTGACGCTTCTATTCCTCCTGATACTTCTTCCAGTTCTCCTGCATTTAAGAAGTCTGACATCCAGGCAATCATTAATAGGCCTCAGTACCAAGCTGGAGATGGTCCTCCCACACTTCAGAGCCGATTTCCGAATTGGTGTCTGAAAGGAGTGCGTTTTGATTTGGATTTGGTACCAATCGACAAACAAGCCATGCTGAGAAATCATGATGCTGTCAAGCTTGACATTGAAAGAATGTCTGGATGGCAGAAGCTGGTCGATGAACTTCAAAGGGTCAACCACATGAATCTTGAGGCGATGATGACCATGGAGAACGATAAATCATAATGGGATAAAATTTGCAAACAGCACGACGCCGAAATGAAGAGCATCTCCGATGGTTATGAGAAGCTCGAGGCTGAAGTTGAAAGACTCAAGAATGAACTTGCTACTTCTTCCACTTCTTTTTCACAAAAGGAAGAGATGCTCCAATGGCAGGTTCGAAATGCTCATGCTGCTCAGCGGGATGCTGAAGTAAATCTGGAAGCAGAGCAGCATGTTACCAGGAAATATCGTGATGACGCGGCTCAACTTCGGGAGAAAGTCAGCTCCCAAGACCTGGAGATTATAAGACTGCAGTCTCAGTTATTGAGGGCTGAAAGAGAGCGTGATGAAGCTATCACTGGTAAAGCTGCAGCTAAAGAATCCCATGAGGCAACCAGGGTCACCATTGACACGACTTTATTTGACTTTTATATCCATTGCGTCTTGGGGCGTTGGAGCCTTTCATTCTTGGGACCGGATTATGAAGTTACTTTAGCTGAAGTATGGGAGGCGATCATTGACATGTTTGGCGGTGCCGGTTATGCTGAAGCAGATCTTCAAGCTTCCTACTTAGATGAGAGTGCCCGCGCTGCCCTTGCCAAAGGAAAAGAGCAACGTACCCGAATGCGAGCTGAAGCGACGGGAGAGAAGCTTTCTGCGAAAGAAATACTTCCTGTTGCCCCTGTTCATATTTTGACTTCAGCTCATGTGGATGTTGCTGGCTCTAGCTCTCACTCTTCGCCTCCGGCTAAAGTTGACCAAGAAACTGTGACCACTCCCACAGAGGAAGAGGCTATGGAAGACTTTAAAGCTCAGAAATTTGAGATTGATTTCGTCAAACTGACTTCCCCAGGTAACTTTGACGTTGACCCATCTCCAGTGAACTAGATTTGACTGAGCTTGATGAACTTCTTGCTTATTACTTAAGCCTGAACGAACCAATATCTTCTCTTAACTTGGAGAATACTGATTTTAATTTCTTTTGTTATGTAGCGGATGCGTCGAAAACTGCACCAACTTCTCCTTCTTCAGCCACCATTCCTCCTTCTTCTCAAGTTACTCCTCTTCCAGCTCCTCAGCCAGGTTCACAGGAAGAACAGATAGCAGCCCTTCAAGGCTTAGATGAACCACCTGCTTCTCAGGAACAGAAAGCAGAAGATCTGGAAGATAGTGAGAAGACCCCAGAGCAGTCTTTTGACTACGACACAAAGCTTTCTACATTTCTTTCTCCGGGGAGTGAATCTTCTTCCAAGAAGAGGGGGAAATGTGTGGTTTCGAAGAAAGGAAAGAAAAGTTCTTCTGCTGCTGGAGATGACGCAGAAGTCGATCCGGCTAAGTCTCTCTCTCCTTCTTCTCTGATACGGCCTCCGAAACTAATTACCAGGCCGGGTAAAAGCTCCAAGGGCGGGAAGAAGGAGAAATGAGTTTGATTTTGTCTTTTTCTGTTTTTTGCATGTATTGACCGGAGATTGTGCGGATACCGGTCTCCGCTCCTTTTTGTAATCTGCACAATGTAAAAAGTTTCCATAGTATTGAATAAAATAGCTATTTTACTTGTACAAATTCTTGTGTATGTGAGAATGCATCTGTTTCTCTTTTTTAGTGTAGAACAAATGATTCTTTTTTGTTTGAACAAACTTTTTGTCTGTTTTTTGAGAATGCATTTATTCCACATCTATTTTTCATGATATTGTAATGAACTCGCGGTATGTTGCTTGCATATTACTTTATTCATGTAATTGAATTGTATAGTGTTGCCCCCATACCGCAAGTGCATTGCAACATTTCTAGCTTCTTCAAGACTGATACTCTTACTTCAGAGAATAACTACTCCACTTTTAAGGGAAGAATCATTCTGCTTTTAATAGAGTATATCTCGTCTTCAGAGAAGTTTTTACTTTCTCTTTCTTCCTGAAGAACACTTCAACTTTTGGGAATGATCACTTTTATTTGTTAAAAAGTGAATTTTCCTACACAGTGAAATGAGCTTCTGAAGAAGGTTTTGATTTTGTGCCCCAGTAAAGGGTTTATTTTTGGTACTTCAAGCAAGGTGAAGTACGCCTCTGAAGAGGTCTTTTGGTCTCTGAAGAGAAGCGATTTTGGTCTCCAAAGAGAAGCAATTTTGGTCTCCGAAGAGAAGCAATTTTGGCATTTAAGCTCTGGTGAAGTGGGTCTCCGAAGAGAAGCATTTTGCACTTCTACACGGGTGAAATGTGCCTCCGAAAAGGGCTTTTTATCATTTCATCACTGGTGAAGTAGGACTCCGAAGAGGAGCATTTTGCACTTCTACACGGGTGAAATGTGCCTCCGAAAAGGGCTTTTGCCTCTGAAGAGGTCTTGTGATTGTCTGGAAGTTACTTTCTCATGGTTGAATGGATCCATGGGGCGGACGCAAGTTGCTTGATTGGATGTTCGTTTGCACAAACGATCGCAATTAACTAACAAGGGCCCTGTTCCTTCAGCGTGGGAAGGTGCCCCTCCGGTGGTTCCACCAATCTTTTTATTGAGAGAAGCACTTTCGTTTATTGGCGTGCCTCGTTAGAGGGCTTTGTTGACCTTTGGGAAGGAGCATCGGTTGGTTGGTGTGCCAGGAAGGTTGCGTCTCAGGGGCGAGTAGATCCACGGGACGGACGCAAGCTGCCTGATCGGATGCATCACGATCAGTTAGCAAGGGCCCTTTTCCTTCTGCTTGGGAAGGTGTCCCTTCGGTGGTTCTACCGGCGCTTTTTATTGAGTGGCATACCTCCTTTTGGCTGCTTCTATGTTTGGTGGCCCATGTTCCCTCATCATTTGCTAATCAGCTACCCTTTATTATTGTTTCCAAGCGCATCTTCCTTTGCAAGTAAATTGTCTTATCCGAAGAAGTGGACTTCACTGTTGAACAACTTCACATGACAAACGCAAGTTACCTAGTTGGATGTCTATTCGTATTGACAGTCACAACCACTTAACGAAGGTTTGCGTCAGTGGAGTTGCCAACTTTTTATGTGAAGTTCTTCTTATATGGGATTTGAATATGGAATTTTTGGTTGCTTGGTATTTGCTTAATAAGTGATTTGTAGGGCTCGCTTAGCTTTGCGATGGGTGAGCTTTGCTTTAATGACCTGTAATATTAGATCGACATTTTAGCAATACATTTAGAGTATTTACACATCGAAATATAACAGGCATTTCGTAATAGAAAACACTGAATTCATAGTTTTTCATTATTCAGTCACACTGATTTCTCAGCGGTTTACAATGCAGAAGTCACACATCCATTATCATTTTTACAAATTCAAGCAATGCTGTTAAGTAAAAAATGGATGCTGGTTATTATTGTTTAAGAATCTCCGGACTGATTTTCCATTTGCACTAGATTCGCAGCTTCGGATTTATATGCCAGAGAAAGTGAAAGATGCCCCAGTTGCAGTTTTGTGGACAATTAGCAGTCGTCCCAACTTCTGCCCGCTGGGTGTGGACCTCCTGTGACAACATTAATGACAAGCTTTTCTGA
Organism: Allium fistulosum; assembly: GCA_030737815.1. Classification (NCBI taxonomy): domain Eukaryota; kingdom Viridiplantae; phylum Streptophyta; class Magnoliopsida; order Asparagales; family Amaryllidaceae; genus Allium; species Allium fistulosum. The sequence continues at coordinate 555,621,205 of CM060905.1, read as the reverse complement.
ATCTTGCACTGCAGTGTTGTTGAGAGAATCGGATTGATGGGTAGGACGTTGTTGATCCCGAGTGGATGAGGTTGGATCGACTCCGCTTCTCTTAACGTATTGTTGGAGTTTACCCTGCTCCAGCAATTCTTCAATCACATTCTTTAATTGGCGACATTGGTCAGTGTCATGGCCAGGTTGATTGTGAAATTGGCAGAATTTTCCATTACGCTTTGCACCTCTCGTCATCTCAGGTGGCTTAGGATACCTGACAACGTCCTTTGTTGCAAAAAAGATATTTCTTGGTGTATCAGTTAAAGGAGTAAAATCTGAAAAATCGAAGCGGCGGAGTTTCTTCTCATTCCCCTGGTTCTTTCCTCTGTCGTTTTCCCTTTTCTGATTCTCAGAATTTCTTCTGTTAGAAGCAAGTTCATCATTATTGTCCTTAGCAACTAATGCTTTTGCTGGGGCAGAAAGGGTTTCCAGGCGCATGAATTCATCGGCCTTTTTATAAAACTTCTCAAGGGAATTTGGTTCCTTCATTTTCAGCCATTTTCCAAATTCACTCAATTTATTGATGGCTCGCACTAAGTAGGTCAGGATCATACGTGGTTCTACATTATCCACTTCGGCTACTGCTATATTGAAACGGCTTAAGAAAGATTTGATTGATTCTCCGGGAGCTTGTTCAAGATTGGATAGTGACATTATATCCTTAGCTTTTGAAGCATACAATCTGAACTGTTCTCTAAACTTTTGCGTTAAGTCGGAGAATCGATTTATTGACCGAGTTGGGAGCTTTGTGAACCAAAGTAAGGCCACACCTTCCAAGTACACTGGAAAGTATCGACATTTAATCTCGTCTGACGCCCTTGCACCAGTCATATGCCAATCGTATTTGTATAGGAAATGATTAGGGTCACTCGTTCCCCTATAGGTTTGGATAGTAGGAGGTGCAAATTTCCTTGGAAACTCCGCTTTCAGGATCCTTTCAGTAAACGGAGTTCTGCTTGGCGCAAATCCCCAGTCAGCCTCATCCTCTTCCCTTTGCATGCTCTCTTTCATGATGCGGCCAACCATTTCGGACAGGTACTCTTTATTGTTCAAAGACACCTCCGGGCAAGCATCAGTTCTTCCCTCGGAAGTTTGCCCGGGCATATGTTCATGACAAGTTAGTTGCGGCATAGAACCATCAGCTTGGAAAGGTGGCATTTCAGGAAGAGTAGTTTGATGGTTTTCTGGTTGACGATTTGCCCCGAGCAGGGCAGTTATTCTATCCATCATCAAAGCGTTTTGAGTTTCAATTTGTTGGTATAATCCAGAAACTGCGTCATCCAATTCAGCCCTGGTGACTCCAACGGTAGGAGTTGCTTGGTCTGTTGTTGGGGAAGCGGAAGTCCCTTCATGAGCATTTCTGGATCTGATAGGTCTACCTCTTCTTCCAGGAGCCATTATTTCGGATCAACTTCTGGTTTTTAAGAGAGGTTCTCTTTATGAATCTTTGCGAAGCAACGGTGGACGATCGCTTGAGTTGGTTTCTCAGTGAAAGCACCAAAATGTTAACGCTAAAAAGTGAACGCTAACACCCGGTGTGTGTAATAGAATTGTGAAAGCACCACCCATTGGTACGGGAACAGAATATAAGCTGAAAATAGCAGAAAAGCAGTAAATGAACAACAAATTTATAGTGGTTCGGCCCGTAATTGAGCCTACGTCCACTTTATAGTCTTTTATTGCTGATTCGGTTACAATTTGATACAATATCCTTCAAAATACAATAAAATTTGATCACGAAAGCACTCTTGACTACTAGCTCAATCTTTGATGATGAAACTCGACGAATCCGTGTTGGATGTAAGGAATTCCTCTCGAAGCTTGTTGTAGCGTCTCGAATGTTTGAAGATCTTTGATTGCTGAATGAGTGGAGACTTCGACAGAGTAACGACGCTTGAAGAAATGAATGGCCAAAAGTCCCTCTTATGTTCGAAGTGGGGGTCTATTTATAGGAGTCGAATCTGAATAGGAAATGTTCCCAAGTCCTAACTCACAACCGACTTATAGTGAGTCGTAGGTCGTAAGTCGGCGATGAGATAGAAGCAGTTGGAGAGTTGTTCCTGATCAGGTACTTTCTTCAAGTCCTAAGTCGCAGTCGACTTATAGCAAGCCATGAGTCGTAGACGACTTAAGCCAAGTCTTGAGTCATAGACGACTTAAGCCAAGTCTTGAGTCGTGGACGACTTAAGCCAAGTCTTGAGTCGTGGACGACTTAAGCCAAGTCTTGAGTCGTGGACGACTTAAGCCAAGTCTTGAGTCGTGGACGACTTAAGCCAAGTCTTGAGTCGTGGACGACTTAAGCCAAGTCTTGAGTCGTGGACGACTTAAGCCAAGTCTTGAGTCGTGGTAAGTCCTTAATCCATGTACGACTCAACTGAATGCGGCATCTCTTAAGTCGTAGATCCCTTGAGTCGTAGATCTTTCTTAAACCGGTAAGTCGTAGTTCCTTTAAGTTGGCTCTGTAGTTAAGTCGGAGACCTTTTTAACTCTTAACACGTTAAGTTGTTAACCACTTCCAGTTGTTAGGTCGTGAGACTTCGTAAGTTGTAGATCGTCCACTTCCTTATGTCGCAATTTGTTAAGTCGGCAGGCTTTTCAGGTCATGAACTCCTTAACTCGTTAAGCTCTTAGGTCGGTAGGTCGCCAAGTTGCTTCAAGAGTTAGGTCGTGCAATCTGTTAGGTCGTGACATCCTTATATCGCGATATCCTTAAGTCGTAATATCTTTAGGTCGCGATATTCTTGAGTCGTAATATCTTTAGGTCGCGATATCCTTAAGTCGTAACATCCTTAGGTCGTGAGCTCTCTTAAGTCGTGAACTCTTTTAGGTCATTAAGAGCTGTTAGGTCATAGGGTTTTAGGTCGCCGAAATAAAGGAATTAACATACTGTAACACCCTATATTTTTATAACATTATTTAGGATATATAATTAGTTAAATTAAATAAAATAATGTGAAGATTAATAGGTTGAGATTTGATTAAACTAAGGGTAACTATGCCATGTTAATGTACAAGTTAAAATGAGATAACATAAACTAATGTGTTAGGAAATAAGGAAGGGCAAAATGGAAAATAGGAAAGACTTATACCCTAAGCCCTTAGGAATTGAAACTTACGTTCATTTCATTTTATCAAACTAAAACACATCAAGGCCGGCTACCATTTCTATTCTCAAGAAGAAGATAAAGCTAGGATTCAAAGGAAAGAAGCTAATCAACTTATTCAACATCAAACCTCACATCTTTTAATCTCAAAGCTAAGGTGAATGATTACTACATCCCATTTTCTTTTGATTTCTAGTTTTAAGTAAATTCTGAAATGTTTTTGCAAGTTTATGCCATGTTTTGAATGACTAAAGTTATATATATGTTTGTTGATGAATTATACATGTTCATATTAGTTTTTATGATATGTTTGATGTGAAAACCCTATTAAATGACATCCAAATGCCTTGAAAAATTAAATATAGATCAGAAATGATATTTTAGAGAGGGGTATCAATTTTCATAATTTTCTGAATTAATGTGGATTTTATATTAATTTTCTAGTGAAGAAAATGATTTAGTGGGTTATAAATTATTTACGGCTAAAATAATAATTATTTGGGTGTGAAATTTTTATATGTTGGAAAACATATTAAAATAGATTTTTTGGGTTTTTTCTAGATTTTCCCCAAGTGTTCTGATAAATATATAAAATTATTTAAGGCATGGGACTTAAATGTTTTATATATTTAATTAAGGAGAAGGGGCATTTTTATAAAATAAAATCTTTGTTTATTTATAAAATTATTGGCAGTACTTTTTTGAAAAGAATTTATTAACCAATGAGAATTTGATAAACAAAGGCAAGTTAGTTGAAAAGTTATCCCTTTTAAGTTAAAAACAAGAAAATCATGCTTTTTGCATGTTTTAGCCATTTCGACATCAAACCTTTTGACCCAGACCTCTCGACAAAGTCGAAAGGTTATAACTTTCAACAAGGTCAAAGACCAATGCGTATGGTATCAAGTACCTTGGTATGTAATGAATTGGACAAGGTCGAAGGGTACTTAGTCGAAAGGTTAGTTGCTAAAGAGGTTGGAGTATGTTTGTTTTATAAGCCAAAAGGATTGCCTGTTTTGCTTTCGAATAAAAGCTTTCGACTTGGTTGCTTTCGACCAGGTCAAATATTTAAAAGGAAGGTTTCAACCTTTTGACGAGGTTGAAAGGTTACTGCCGCTTTCCAACCTTTCGAAGTCGTTGCTTTCGACAAAGTCGAAAGGTTTACTTGTTTTTAAACCAGCCGCTTCTCCCATGCTTTCGAAAGGAAGCTATCGACTTAGATGGTTTACCCTTTTTATTGTAACTGAAGTATAACCCAAGCTTTCAAAAAAGGTGTTTAAAGTATTAAAAGGCATGACCCTATTGTTTTAAAAAGAAACGTTTAAAGCTTTCGAAAGGGAACTTCCGAAGGGTTCAGAAGCTAAGCGTTCGACAAAGTCGAAAGGTTTTAAAAGAAGAGTTTCCACATGTTTTAAATTGAACCCAGTGAGTTTTAAAAAGGTTTATGTTTTAAAAGGTTGAATGCTTTCGAAAGGTTTTATTTTCTGAATGGTTTCAAAGGGGTCGAAAGCCAAGCTTTCGAAGGGGTCGAAAGAAAAGCTTTCGATGGAGTCCACTATAAGAAAATAGGGTCTTTACCTACCAATTGTAAGTGTAGGTAAAACTAGCCTAATGGTGGGTAATATGTTTTAGCTACCAATATTGAATTGGTAGACACTGGTGGTAAAAGTTAGTGGGGAAAGAGTTTTTACCTACACTCATTAATATTGGTAGGTAAAAGCATCCGTGGACCCCACTAAGTTGTGGATCAAATGATGAGTCATCGGCTGATGTGTTTCATGATGTGTCATCCTACATAGCTGCTGACATGGTCGCCACAGTAGCATACACGTGGCATACATCAATACCGCCACTTGGCATCTTATAGTTGATCGATATGTCAAACAATAATTTGTCCATGTGCCATCATTTGATTAGTACATACGACATTATTTTTCTTAGGCCACGTGGCCTCATTTGATTAGTCCACATGGCATTATCTGATTTCCATGTGGCATCATTTTATTGGTCTATATTGCACAATATTATTGGACCATGTGGCATTATTTTATTAGCCCACGCGACATCATTTTATTGGCCTGTTTCACAATTCATATTTTGGTCAAATTTAATGGTTATATGTAGATAAAAGATAATAATAGTTATTTATAAATGTTCTATATTAGAAATAAACTAGAAAAAACATACATTATTATTATCTACAAAACTAATATATTAAACAACCCAAATAACCAAATCAAAGAAGTTGTAGTCATTGTGATATTCAATCAAATGTATATGTAGTTTAAATAAAATTCACACTTATATATGTACAAACAACTAATGTCCATGTATGTATAATTTACAGAAAATAACTTGAAAAAATTAGATGTCTCTCCTACACAATGGCCATGAAGCATGCCTAATGAGCCAGCTATCGATACACTGCACGTGAAAGACATGTTTACATTGGTAGACTCCTCGTGCTTTCTTCGATTTCAAAATCATGAAAAAAATTTGAATACTTCGTTAATCGTCAATTAATAATTAGGCTTAACATATCAGGAAAATATTTTGCAATAGAGGTCATACCAAAAAGTAAACTTAGCAACATATTGACTCTGATGCATAAGAACTATTCTCTCTTGACGTTTTAATTGTTCCAATTATAACAATTGCATCTTATGACATACCTTTTGTGCCTTCTGTATCGAATATATCGAGGAATTTGATTACTGGGGAGTCTACTGCGTTTGTCTATAACGAACATATATATGATGTAAATATCAATTTCAGTTTTATGAATTATCAGTCTATAATATAATGATTTGACTGTATGTTACCTGACTTTGTACTGTAGGTCCTATTGTAACGATTGCGATCTTTCGACACTCGAAAGTCGACATTAATACGTCCACGGTATCCAATGCCGCACAATCGAATGCCGGAAAACTGAACCATTAGGGTTAAAAAGAAGAGGTAGAAGAAGACAGAAGAAAAAGAGAACAGAGAAACAGAAACAGAAACAATATCAGAATCTCACATTCGTAGCGGAATAATATATAATAGATAATCAGTAGTCTTTAAAACAAAGAACTATATCAGTTTATACATACATCAATCAGAGTCAATATACAACTCAATACAACAGAATATACAGCGGAATAAATAAACAAGTACGGGTGTACGTCTCGCCATCCAGCTCATCTCCAAAGCTACAGAATATCCAGAATATCCTGATAACATAACTCTAGGCTACCCGTGTGGAAAATTATGGGCACCAAGAGTTTAGAAAGGGAACAATAAACTCCGAGTCAGTCATGGTTACTGGTGTGAGATCATAAAACAGTTATTTTCACAAAGAAAATAAAACAAATTCGCAATGCTTTTGGAAAATGAAACTAGCATAAGACCTCCCGCCACACACACAATGCAAACGCAGAATTGAAGGAGATTTCTTCTTATGATAGTCAAAAATGCTTACTATGCAAAATCATTGGATTATTATTATTAGTGCATAGTGGAAGACATTTCGAAAATATAATATTAATCTTAGCCAGCATAGGCATTTCGCACTTATGCCTACTATAGCTACTATGTTCAATAGCAGGTTACCGCCACATTCCATAGTAGGTTATACAACTAAAACCGTACAGGGCGCGTATTGTTTCTTTGGATTTCCAACAAATGGTCAGGCTAAGGAACTTCCCATTGTCAATGGGTACGCCTCTGGATGGACATCCCGAGAACCTACCCGGATCTCTGCCAACACAAGGCCGGGTTACCTCTCCACGAGGTAACTACTACTCGAGTATGCCACCCCCCGGTCCTTTGGGACCTTTATCCGAGGGCCCTCGATCACAAAGCAATAATCACACAGTAAATGAGACTGGAGCAACCACAGGTAAATATCTGGGCTCCATACCATAATATCACCTTTTTCCAGAAGGAAATGACATACCCTAAAGGGAGCGACCCATATAACCTTGCCGCATCTTTCCTGTTTCGACCCATTTCCGGGTTGTGAGGTCCGATGAGGTCTCGTCCACAAAGCTACGCTTTTTCACAAAGCCATGCTTTGATCACAAATGATCAACAAATGATCAGCAACACACAGTAACACTTAGCATGCCACACTATCAAATTAGGAGTATATCACTGATAACCTTCAACTACATAACCTCTGAGCTCGTACGTCTCAGAGAAGGGTGTTAAGCTAAGAGAATAAATTCTCCGCCACCAACAGAAATGTATTTGAAAGAAATCAGCTTTATATCTCAAAGTGTAATGTCAGACATACAACCATACAAGTCTGTTCTGGGTTCGAACAGAACCGAAGGCACTTCCAAAGAAGCCCTTGCAATTTGGATATTTACTAATCACGTCCGGACTTCCCATCACAAGAAGAGTGATATAAATCTCTATACCGGAGCAACTCGGTGCAGAGACATTCGACAGGTTGTCCTTTCATTTTCGAAAATACCCGGTCTTCACACCGGTCTTCAAATATAATCCATTTACGGTGTATCATTATTCGGAATGGGTTATATGACACAAAGTCCTCTCCCGGCTTAACCGAATAATGAGCGTTTGTTTTAAAAACAAATTCAGGTGCCATTTCAAAGGAAAATATTGATAGTCGGTTATTTAACTATCAAACAACATTTACAACAATCAACCAATTTAAATAATTTTTCCCAAATTATTAAATTTCAAGATATCTTCACTAGATATATATTTTTCCACACTTCAACATTTTGAAAACCAATTTCAAATCATATTTTCACTCGCGAAATAAAATTCCCGAATGTTATTTATTTTCACTTTTCCTTTACAAATTTCATTGTGAATTTAAATTTCCAAATTTTCACCGATATATGATTTTCAAATCGATTTCCAATTATTCACTTTCAAACACCAAATCAAATTCAAAATTGATTTCAAATTTCATTTCAAACCCCAAATCAAATTCGAAGTTGATTTCAAATTTACATTTCAACACCAAATCAAATTCCAATTTGATTTCAAATTCATTTCAATCACCAAATCGATTTCCAAATTTATTTCAAACATTAATCAATTACCAATTGATTTCTAAGTTTATTTCAAATAACAAAGAACTTATAAATTGATTTCTAAGTTTATTTCAGCACAGAATAAATTTTCATTCAAACACCAAATCAATTATCTTATTAATTTCCCAAAGATTTATTTTCCAATACCAAATCAATTATCAAGTTGATTTCAAACAAATTTATCGCCTTTTAAATAAATTCCTTTATTCTTTCCAAATTATTCAAAATTTCATTTTCAATAAATTCTTCAACTTTTAAACAATATTATTCAAAACCCATTTATTAATACCCTTTCCCATATTTTGGAAATAATTTGATAGGATTTCAAAAATCAACCTTATGCTTTTAAAATTCCTTCTTTTAAATTCACCCAATTCTTTCAAAAAGAATTTACTTCAAATTTCCTACTTTAATTTCAAAAATCCAATTTTACTTATTTCTGGTATCCAACGATACCAAAAATACATTCAACTAAATTATAGCCTTAAACAATTTCAATCACAAAGACAATCACACGGAGATTATAAATAATCAACACACAACATATGAAACCAATTCAAATGTTTCGAGGAATCCTGTTGGATCCCTCCAACCTGTTTCCCTGCATCCACAGATGTTAGCACAACAATTAAATACCAATTCCACTTCGAGGTGGAATACCGCGGTATATGAGATTTTATAAAATATCATCCGCTATTATGCGGTGCATAGGGTCTCATCCGCTATATAATGCGGGAAATCAACAACTCCAATATATATATTCCAATAAATATATATATTGCTATATACTACTATATATATTATCACAATCAGGCAATCAATCAATAACTGCAATTCAATTTTAATTTGAGTGAGAAGATCTCACCTTTGCTTTCGTTTTGCAATCCATTCAAATTAGCATTCTTTCTTCACGATTTGGACCTTTTATAAATATTATGCAGTTGATTAATATTCAAAATAAATTGAACAATTAAATTCCATTTAGTAAAATTTCATTTTATCTAATCAATTTAATTTCAAACAAATTTCCTTTTAATAAAATATTTGAACTAATTGAACAACCACTTACCATTAATAATCAAATTAACTATTACCTAATTTTTTAAACCAATTCCTTTTAATAAATTATTTCTAGTAATTAACGAATTTAAATAAGCCTATCAAACGAATCAATTTTCATATCGATTTAAAACAAGGATATTTTATTGTAAAATAATTTCTGCTATATAATACATATACCTTACTGCAAATTTTAAACAACTTTATTTTTCTAAAATTATATGTATATACCTTACTGCCAAAATAAATTCTTTCCTTTAATCTACGTATTTATTAATATGAAATTAACTTATATAAAAAAAATAATAATACGTATACCTGCTCTCGAATTCGAACCCTCCACGCGCGCCCTCGCCTACGCTGCCCCATAGCCACCACACCGCCATCGAGCTCGATTTCAATTGCCAGCTGAGGCCCTAAAACTCGATTCGAATTTCCCCCTGAATCGCGACACGTCACCGCTGCCGTTGCCTTTCCAGAGAAATACTCCTCTCTCGTGCGCAAGTGCGTGCGTGCTTCCTCCGATTCGCCTATGCTCACTCGCGATTTTGAATTGATTTTTTTTTCAAGCTGAAGATAGGAGGAGGGAATAACGTACGCGGCCATTGATTTTAATTTCGAACGAAAATATTTCGTTTGGTTTTTCTTTGATCGGCCATTTTTTTTATTTATAGAAGAGGAACGAAGAATATGATTTGTGGCTATTACTTTGTTTGAACGATGGATATAAATTTTCTCAGATATTTTAGTTCGACTTAGCTTCTGAGAGAAGAGAAAAGGTACGAGGGATTTTTTTCTTTTGAAAAGATTTGGGCGGCTGATATGATATGTTTTTGACTGGAGACAAATATAATTATATTATTTAAATTTTAAATTCGAATCGACTCGAAAATGAAGCCAAAAATCTCGATCTCCTATAGATGCGTGCCGCTAGGCGTTCGTAATGTTATACGCCTATTCCGAACGCAATGGAAAAGGTTTCGACTCCAAATTCGATCGTATGGAGAAAATAGCTTTTTGGACCAGTTATAATATTAAATTTTCGATTTAATTTCAGCGCATTTGCTTACCGTACGGCCAAATGATCACTTCAAACATTACGAAAATTGAAATCCGATAATAATACAATATTACAGATCCAATGAAACTGGTTTCGTCGAATTTCGAGACTGTGTCCCGGAACGCTATTTTCAAATATCGATTTAAATGATAAATTTCAAAACTGAACAAAATAGTTCCAAATCCAATTTTGAAAGTTCCAATACCTTCAGAATTATCAATATAGATTTTCTAAGCCTTGAAAATATTTTTAACAAGCTTGAAATTCAAATTTCAAAATTTTACCCAATTTCATATAATTAAATTCAATAATTTAATTGCCAAATTCATTCTGATATTTGAATTTCAAATGAAACTATCTTCCAAACCTTCAAACTCAATTAAATATTCAAATTTCAAATGTCAAAAATTCAGGGTCGTTATAGTCTTCCCTCCTTAAAAGAATTTCGTCCCGAAATTACAAGTTAAGAAGAATGCTCCAATACCCGTTTATCATTTTCCCAAAACCAAACAGTTTTATCAAATTTTCAAACCAATCTTTTTATTAATGACATTATCATCCTTATTAATTTTCCAAACATTTCATAGTTCCAAGCAACTTTATTTTACTTCACAATTCAAATTCAAATTTTAAATTATTCAAAATTTCTCAAAAAATTTCTAGCTCTCTAAATTTTCGAAACATTTTGCCAGCGTCTCCTTTGCGCGGCTAGCTCGGTACTACTACAAAATGTCCCTACGGACTCCTAAATTTCAATAGGAAACAAAATGCCAGGTGGCAAAATCAAAATCCCATCAAATTTCATACTGAATTTTTTTAAATACATACCTTATTGTTGAGAAATTCAAATTCATCTTCGAAATCTAAATCCAATTCCATTTTCCTTTATAACCCCTGTATACTTTACTTAACAACAATGGCCAAACTCACTTAGTATATTCCCAATCTCAAATTTACTTAAGAATTTTCTCCATTCATTTTTTAAGTTCAATATAAGTATTTACATACTTCTTATATTTATTTTCACTTCACAAACAAAGTTATATATTCATTTCCATTCAACTTTGCATTTTCAATTCCATTTTCTAGTTCAATTCCTATGTTTCCATTACAATTTAAAAATCAATTTTCCGTTAACAAAATTTTCCAAATTTTCAAAAAAATTTCTAATTCCCAAAATTTTCAGAAAATTTTGGCGGAGTCTCCTTTGTACGGAGGAGCTTTTGCAATTTGACAAAAGATGTAAATATATATACATCGACCCACTCGGTCGGAAAAGCAAAAACAGTTCATATTTCCTATTTTGTATTGCGTAGGCGTACCTTTATTAGCATTTTGAGCAAAACGGCTTATTTATTAAGCATTTTGCGCAACCAAATGCAGCCAAACGGCTTCTTTGCACTTGTACTTACTCATTTTAAACATGTAAGTGACAAATATAGGAAATTCATTTACATTTCACTTATTTTCAATAGTGAAAACATAGTTTTCATAAGCAAAACATTCAAAATAAATTCCATTAGCAATTTATATGGTTTCAATACAAATTAAATTGCTTTCATTAAATTCACATACCGTTTATATGCAAATTCAACGATATTCACTTAATAGAATATCCATTCTAGTTTATAACTACTTTAAATTGACACCAACTCAATTTATTTTAATTCCATTCAATTCAATTTGCATTCCATATTCACATTCGGTTTATTTCATTAACCAAACAAGTTTCATTGAAAACCATTCAATAAAATTCAACAACAACCATTTCAACTCAAAACTCAAGTTATATTTTCCTTGTAAACAATTCCAATTTAAATTCTTGATTTGATTTTTCATTTATCAAATTCATTCCATCTACTAATTTAATTCAATTAGTATATTCACTCATCCTTTTTAAATTTCACATTTCCATATTCAATTCATTCTGAATTTATTTTATCATTAACAAGGAAATTTTCAATTTATTTCTTTCTACTTAGTTTAATTTATATGCAAATTCAAACCACTTCCAAATTTAGCTCACAACTCAACTTTAATTTAACCAATTCAACTTCCAATTCATTACTTCATGAATTAATAAATTATCAAGTTAGTTTACTTGAATTCAATCCATTTTATTATTATTTTTCCCAAGTTTGGATTTTTATTCACTTGATTCAAATCAAATCTCATTTCATTTTTCAATTTCCAATTCATTTATTTACAAATGTAACCTCATTTGTTCATTCACAAATTCATTCCTTTTCAATTTGAATCTTATTCCAATCAAATTTCAAATATTTCTACAAGTCATCAAACTTATTTACATTCCATAATAGTTTAAAGGAATTCTAGAGTCTTTTTAACAATTACTCTGGCATCTCATTTCAATTTATAAAACTCATTTATAAATTCACATTACCAATTTCATTCCATTAATGAATTTATTTTCAAATATTTTTCTGGAATTCTATTTCAAATTATAAATCACATTTACAATTTACATTTTACAAACCTCATTCGTATATGAATTTTATTTCCTTATCTTTCAATTCATATTTATAAATTTCATTTGTTAAATGAATTTATCTCTAAATTTTTGGTTATACCATTATTTCTTATTCAATTTCCATATAATAATGATAATAATTCAATATTATCTCTTCCTAACAACCAGGCATCCATATACTATAATAATTCATAGAAAATAATTTCTTTTCTATACAAAAATAGTTTTGGGTAAAATTATTTCATTCACCCTATTTTAAAACAATACTGTGTCAGTTTATCTTGTTTAAAAGTTTAGAAACCTCTATCGATTACTGTTGGCCAGACTGCACCGACCAGAATCTATAAACAATCAACCGATAAGTCAACACAATATAAAACAAATTTTGTATTCACTAAAAAATACACGCTCATATCTATTAACACACTCACACTCATTCTAGAGTACTACTGACTCTATCTCTAACGAGTAACACCCAACAGATCCAGGGTTATCGCTTAACCAATTGCTCTGATACCACTTGTAACGATTGCGATCTTTCGACGCTCGAAAGTCGACATTAATACATCCACGGTATCCAATGCCGCACAATCGAATGCCGGAAAACAAAACCATTAGGGTTAAAAAGAAGAGGTAGAAGAAGACAGAAGAAAAAGAGAACAGAAAAACAGAAACAGAAACAATATCAGAATCTCACATTCGCAGCGGAACAATATATAATAGATAATCAGTAGTCTTTAAAACAAAGAACTATATCAGTTTATACATATATCAATCAGAGTCAATATACAACTCAATACAACAGAATACACAGCAGAATAAATAAACAAGTACGGGTGTACGTCTCGCCATCCAGCTCATCTCCAAAGCTCCAAAATATCCTGATAACATAACTCTAGGATGCCCGTGTGGAAAATTATGGGCACCCAGAGTTTAGAAAGGGAACAATAAACTCCGAGTCAGTCATGGTGACTGGTGTGAGATCGTAAAACAGTTATTTTCACAAAGAAAATAAAACAAATTCGCAATGCTTTTGGAAAATGAAACTACCATAAGACTTCTCGCCACACACACAATGCAAACGCAGAATTGGAGGAGATTTCTTCTTATGATAGTCAAAAATGCTTACTATGCAAAATCATTGGATTATTATTATTAGTGCATAGTGGAAAACATTTCGAAAATATAATATTAATCTTAACCAGCATAGGCATTTCGCACTTATGCCTACTATAGCTACTATGTTCAATAGCAGGTTAGCGCCACATTCCATAGCAGGTTATACAACTAAAACCGTACAGGGCGCGTATTGTTTCTTTGGATTTCCAACAAATGGTCAGGCTAAGGAACTTCCCACTGTCAAATGGTACGCCTCTGGATGGACGTCCCGAGAACCTACCCGGAACTCTGCCAACACAAGGCCGGGTTACGTCTCCACTAGGTAACTACTACTCGAGTATGCCACCCCCCGGTCCTTTGGGACCTTTATCCGAGGGCCCTCGATCACAAAGCAACAATCACATAGTAAATGAGACTGGAGCAACCACACAGGTAAATATCTGGGCTCCATACCATAATATCACCTTTTTCCAGAAGGAAATGACATACCCTAAAGAGAGCGACCCTCATAACCTTGCCGCATCTTTCCTATTTCGACCCATTTCCGGATTGTGAGGTACGATGAGGTCTCGTCCACAAAGCTATGCTTTTTCACAAAGCCATGCTTTGATCACAAATGATCAACAAATGATCAGCAACACACAGTAACACTTAGCATGCCACACTACCAAATTGGGAGTATATCACTGATAACCTTCAACTACATAACCTCTGAGCTCGTACGTCTCAGAGAAGGGTGTTAAGCTAAGAGAATAAATTCTCCGCCACCAACAGAAATGTATTTGAAAGAAATCAGCTTTATATCTCAAAGTGTAATGTCAGACATACAACCATACAAGTTTGTTCCGGCTTCGAACAGAACCGAAGGCACTTCCAAAGAAGCCCTTGCAATCCGAATATTTACTAATCATGTCCGGACTTCCCATCACAAGAAGAGTGATATAAATCTTTATACCGGAGCAACTCGGTGCAGAGACATTCGATAGGTTATCCTTTCATTTTTGAAAATACCCGGTCTTCACACCGGTCTTCAAATACAATCCATTTACGTCATATCATTATTCAGAATGGGTTATATGACACAAAGTCCTCTCCCGGCTTAACCGAATAATGAGCGTTTGTTTTAAAACCAAATTCAGGTGCCATTTCAAAGGCAAATATTGATAGTCGGTTATTTAACTATCAAACAACATTCACAACAATCAACCAATTTAAATAATTTTTCCCAAATTATTAAGTTTCAAGATATCTTCACAAGATATATATTTTTCCACACTTCAACATTTTGAAAACCAATTTCAAATCATATTTTCACTCGCGAAATAAAATTTCCGAATGTTATTTATATTCACTTTTTCTTTACAAATTCCATTGTGAATTTAAATTTCCAAATTTTCACTGATATATGATTTTCAAATCGATTTCCAATTATTCACTTTTAAACACCAAATCAAATGCAAAATTGATTTCAAATTCCATTTCAAACCCCAAATCAAATTCGAAGTTGATTTCAAATTTACATTTCAACACCAAATCAAATTCCAATTTGATTTCAAATTCATTTCAATCACCAAATCGATTTCCAAATTTATTTCAAACATTAATCAATTACCAATTGATTTCTAAGTTTATTTCAAATAACAAAGCACTTATAAATTGATTTCTAAGTTTATTTCAGCACAGCATAAATTTTCATTCAAACACCAAATCAATTATCTTATTAATTTCCCAAAGATTTATTTTCCAATACCAAATCAATTATCAAATTGATTTCAAACAAATTTATCGCCTTTTAAATAAATTCCTTTATTCTTTCCAAATTATTCAAAATTCCATTTTCAATAAATTCTTCAACTTTTAAACAATATTATTCAAAACCCATTTATTAATATCCTTTCCCATATTTTCTAAATAATTCGATAGGATTTCAAAAATCAACCTTATGCTTTTAAAATTCCTTCTTTTAAATTCACCCAATTCTTTCAACAAGAATTTACTTCAAATTTCCTACTTTAATTTCAAAAATCCAATTTTATTTATTTCTGGTATCCAACGATACCAAAAATACATTCGGCTAAATTATAGCCTTCAACAATTTCAATCACAAAGATAATCACAAGGAGATTATAAATAATCAACACACAACATATGAAACCAATTTAAATGTTTCAAGGAATCCTGTTAGATCCCTCCAACCTGTTTCCCTGCATCCACGGATGTTAGCACAACAATTAAATACCAATTCCACTTTGAGGTGGAATATCGCGGTATATAGGATTTTATAAAATATCATTCGCTATTATGCGACGCATAGGGTCTCATCCGCTATATAATGCGGGAAATCAACAACTCCAATATATATATTCCAATATATATATATATTGCTATATACTACTATATATACTATCACAATCAGGCAATCAATCAATAACTGCAATTAAATTTTAATTTGAGTGAGAAGATCTCACCTTTGCTTTCGTTTTGCAATCCATTCAAATTAGCATTCTTTCTTCACGATTTTTACCTTGTATAAATATTATACAGTTGATTAATATTCGAAATAAATTGAACAATTAAATTCCATCTAGTAAAATTTCATTTTATCTAATCAATTTAATTTTAAACAAATTTCCTTTTAATAAAATATTTGAACTAATTGAACAACCACTTACCATTAATAATCAAATTAACTATTACTTTTAATTTTTTAAACCAATTCCTTTTAATAAATTATTTCTAGTAATTAATGAATTTAAATAAGCCTATCAAACGAATCAATTTTCATATCAATTTAAAATAAGGATATTTTATTGTAAAATAATTTCTGCTATATAATACATATACCTTACTGCAAAGTTTAAACAACTTTATTTTTCTAAAATTATATGTATATACCTTACTGCCAAAATAAATTCTTTCCTTTAATCTACGTATTTATTAATACGAAATTAACTTATATATAAAAAAAATATGTATATCTGCTCTCGAATTAGAACCCTCCACGCGCTCCCTCGCCTATGCTGCCCCATAGCCACCATGCTGCCATCGAGCTCGATTTCAATTGCCAGCCGATGCCCTAAAACTCAATTCGAATTTCCCCCTGAATCGCAACACGTCATCGCTGCCGTTGCCTTCCCAAAGAAATACTCCTCTCGCGTGCGCGAGCGCGCGCGTGCTTCCTTCGATTCGCCTATGCTCGCTCGTGATTTTGAATTGATTTTTTTTTCGAGCTAAAGATAGGAGGAGGGAATAACGTACGCGACCATTGATTTTAATTTCGAACGAAAATATTTCGTTTGGTTTTTCTTTGATCGGCCATTCTTTTTTATTTATAGAAGAGGAACGAAGAATATGATTTGTGGCTATTACTTTGTTTGAACGATGGATATAAATTTTCTCAGATATTTTAGTTCGACTTAGCTTCTGAGAGAAGAGAAAAGGTTCGAGAGATTTTTTTCTTTTGAAAAGATTTGGGTGGCTAATATGATATGTTTTTGACTGGAGACAAATATAATTATATTTTTTAAATTTTAAATTCGAATCGACTCGAAAACAAAGCCAAAAATCTCGATCTCCTATTGATGCGTGCCGCTAGGCGTTCGTAATGTTGTACGCCTATTCCGAATGCAATGGAAAAGGTTTCGATTCCAAATTCGATCGTATGGAGAAAATAGCTTTTTGGACCAGTTATAATATTAAATTTTCGATTTAATTTCAGCGCATTTGCTTACTGTACGGCCAAACGATCACTTCTAACATTACAAAAATTGAAATCCGATAATAATACAATATTACGGATCCAATGAAACTAGTTTCGTCAAATTCCGAGACTGTGCCCCAGAACGCTATTTTCAAATATCGATTTAAACAATAAATTTCAAAACTGAACAAAACAGTTCCAAATCCAATTCTGAAAGTTCCAATACCTTCAGAATTATCAATATAGATTTTCTAAGCCATGAAAATATTTTTAACAAGCTTGAAATTCAAATTTCAAAATTTTACCCAATTTCATATAATTAAATTCAATAATTTAATTGCCAAATTCATTCTGATATTTGAATTTCAAATGAATCTATCTTCCAAACCTTCAAACTCAATTAAATATTCAAATTTCAAATGTCAAAAATTCAGGGTCGTTACACCTATCTTCTCTTTAATGAGTCTTCCACTCAAAAGACTAGTAAGGACATCGATCGGTGGTCAATTGTACAATGATTATAAGAATGTTAGGTCTTAAAATTGAATGTATAGCTTGTTTTTACTTGATTCATTTTTGATTTCCCTGAAATAACAGCAAAAAACTTGTTTTAAAAAGTTCCTTATGCATTTTTCCATCTTTAATTTTGTCTCCACTAAGATTCGGATCCTATGCATTGGTTGGATATTTCTGTAATGTCAACAAAAACTTAATTAGAAGCAATATGCAATATGTAGTATACTAGTGAAAAAATACTATTTTATTATTTAGGCAAAAGTATGAGACATGTGAAAGATTTTATACCTCGATTAGATGATATAAGCATGTTGTCAAACAGTAGATATTAGTATATGTATACTTTTATATAAATTTATATTGAGACTAGAAAAGAAAGGGACTAACCTAAATGAAAGTGACTTAAGAAGCAACATCACATATTTGACTAAAAAGTACGTCAAACAAAAAAAATACCATTTTAACATTTTGAATCACCAATTAGTAGTTGACTAAAAGTTGAAAACGGAAATCACCTAACAAAATCAATAATAATTGGTTTGGTGAAATTTTTGTAACAAAATCTCATTTAAAATACTTATTTATTTGGATACTGATATATATTTGGAAATAAATGAAAACCAAATAAATTACATAACTTTATCGATTAAGTTATGCCCATAAATTTATTATAGGTATGATAATCAATTAAAAATTATTCTTCTATAGGTATTTATGGTAGATGGCAACTATTATAACTAGGCATATATTGAATCTACCATTATATTACAACATTGCTAAACTAATTGGATCAAAAAACTATCACAACTAAATATTAGTGGTAATAATAATGCAAGGGCAGTTAAATTTACCATTTTAATGTAAATTACAGCCTTATTGTTGGATAAACTAATTTCCATGGGAGGACCTTTTTGAACAAAAGATGAGCTAAACAGCCTATAAATTAGAAATAATTGATTTAGTAGAATGAATAATCAATGAGGTAACTATAAGAAAATTATCATGTAAGACAAACTAAATGATATAATTATAAAGAAGTTAGAAAATCTTTTAATTTACTTCTACAATAGTGGGTTTTAGCAGTAAATGAAAACATTTTGAAACTCAACTATGACGTGGGTCCCACCAAGGAATAAATTAGAGGTTAAATTGGATGGACATAGATAATTGATCTGAAATGCATAACATATCAAAACTTAAAAAGACATATAGTATTCCCAAACATTCCTAGGAATAAAAAACCATATATAGTATTTATAACACTTATAAAAATAGGCTGGTGAAATTTAAGGAAAAACGATATCTTTTAAAGCACAAACCTATTTGGAAAATAACACAGACTTGGAAATAACATAAAATTGAGTCTATTTAGCAAAAAATCATAAATCTCGATGTTGCACTATTCTTAATTTCAGAGACATTTAATCAAAAAATGGTAATATACATATTTGAGACATACAAATATGAAAATTTCCATTGCTAAGCATATATTAGATCTGTCCATGTACGTATCAATACAACAACCTTAGATCAATCTAATCAATAAACTATGACAAAGAAAAAGGAATTCTAAGTTGCAATTAAAGTTACCTTATTTACCTAAATTACAACATTAATGTTTTAATTTTGTGTACAAACTTTTTGTAGTTAAAGATGAGTTGAAATGCCTGTACACAATCAAATTGCTTTTATTTTCTAATTTTAGTAGTAAATAAAAATATTTCAAAATCAATCTACTACATTTCTTGCCATAATCAATTATTACCAATTTAGAAATAAAATGAGACAAAAACCATAAGCTAATCCTAAATAATCTCATATCGACATCGAAACTTCTTCAAAAATCTCATATTTTAAAAGTGGAAAGAATCTGAAACTGCACTGGGATGAATCTGCGAAAACTATAGATAATTGTAGAAAAATATAGAGTTAAAAATTGCATACCATTAGGGAGAAAAAATGATATTGGTATAAAAGTTGTAACATCCCGAAATTTTCGACTTTCGAAAATTCGACATCGATACTCACCTTATCGACTGCCGAGCCATCGAATGCCGGAAACCCGAAAAGTTATGGTTTTAAAAAGAAGAAAAAGGTAGAAGAAGAGAAGAAAGAACAACATCAGAACAGAAAACAATATCAGAATCTCACATATCGCAGCGGAACAATATATAATAGATAAATCAGTAATCTTTTAAACAAAGAATTTTATCAGTTTATACATACATCAATCAGAGTCAATATACAACTCAATACAACAATGGACAGTTATATAACTTGTCCTCATACAGAATACACAGCGGAATAAATAACATCAGATACAAATACTACGTCTCGTCATCCAGCTTATCTCCAAAGCTCCAGAATATCCAGCATATCCTGATAACATAACTCTAGGCTGCCCGTGTGGAAATTGGTGGGCACCCAGAGTTTAGAAGGGAACAATAAACTCCGAGTCAGTCATGGTGACTGGTGTGAGATCGTAAAACAGTTATTCTTTAAAACAAACAACAGGAAGATTTTAAAGTCAATTTCGCAATGCCTTTGGAAAATGAAACTACCATAAGACCTCCCACCACACACACAATGCAAACGCAGAATTGGAGGAGATTTCTTCTTATGATAGTCAAAGATGCTTACTACGCAAAATCAAATTCTTTTTGATATTATTATTAGTGCATAGTGTAGAAAACATTTCGAAAGTATAATATTAATCTTAGCCAGCATAGGCATTCCGCACTTATGCCTACTATAGCTACTATGTTCAATAGCAGGTTACCACCACATTCCATAGCAGGTAATACAACTAAAACCGTACAAGTCACGTATTGTTTCTTTGGATTTCCAACAAATGGTCAGGCTAAGGAACTTCCTATCCACGATGGGTACGTCCCTGGAATAGACGACCCGAGAACCTAACGTTACGGTT
Organism: Allium fistulosum; assembly: GCA_030737815.1. Classification (NCBI taxonomy): domain Eukaryota; kingdom Viridiplantae; phylum Streptophyta; class Magnoliopsida; order Asparagales; family Amaryllidaceae; genus Allium; species Allium fistulosum. Next base: position 555,600,140 of record CM060905.1, on the reverse strand, counting down.
AGATCTCTGCCAACACAAGGCCGGGTTACCTCTGCAAAAATAGGTAACTACTGACACGCGTATGCCATCCCCCGATCGTCACCGATCTTCCCGAGGATCCCCGATTCGCAACAACCACAAAGTAATAAATTTGCAGCAACCACAGAGGTTAAGTATCTGGGCTCCATACCATGATACCACCTTTATCCAGAAGGAATGACATACACTAAGGGGCGCTACTCCCTAGAACCTTGCAGCATTCTTCCTGTTTTAACCATTTCCGGGGTGTGAGGCTCGACGAAGTCTCGTCCACAAAGCTACGCTTTCTACAAAGCCCTGCTTCAGGTCAAACAAATGATCAACCTATGATCACAAAGATATAAGATCAAACAAATGATCATATCACAAATGATCAAACACTGATCATTTCACAGCAACACTCAGTATGCCACGTTACCAAATTGGGAGTATATCGCTGATAAATTTCAACTACATAACCTCTGAGCTCGTACGTCTCAGAGAAGGGTGTTAAGCTAAGAGAATAAATTCTCCGCCACCAACAGAAATGTATTTGAAAGAAATCAGCTTTATATCTCAAATTGTAACGTCAGACACACAATCCATACAAGTCTGTTCCGGGATCGAACAGAACCGAAGGCACTTCTCACGAAGCCCTTGCACATCCGGATAAATTTCTAATCACGTCCGGACTTCCCGTCACTAAGGGTGATAAAACCTGTAAACCGGAGATCAGCCGATGTAGAGTAACTCGACGGTAATCCTTCCGTTTTCAAAAATATCCGGTCTTCAACACCGGTCTTCGAATGCAATTCATAACGACGTATCACATATTCGGAATGGGTTATACGACCCCATGGTCCTTTCCCGGCTAACCCGAATAGTGAGCGATTATTCAAAAATAAGTGTGGCATTCAAATTCATCCAATTCACAACAAATACCAATTCAAGGTAATTATTGATAGTCGGTTATTTAACTATCAATAAAGATGCGCAATAATCATCAGATTCCAAATAATTTTCCAAATTATTTCATCTTCCAAAATATCTTTTACTAGATATAAAATTTCCACACTTAATCATTTGAAAACAAATTTCAAATATTCACATTTCAATTTATCTTTGAAGATAAAATCTCAAAACAGTTCATTTCATATTGGAAAAACATTTCCATACTTATTTAAAAATAAGTATTTCACAAATCTATTTATTTTCAACATTTGAAAATATTCAATATACTTAAATCAATATTAAGTATACATTTCATTCTTTAAGGAAATCATAAATTTTAACATCTATTTGAGTCAAAACGAATGTTGCGTAAAACATCGTTACGACGACTCGAAATCAATAGTATAGGGATTCGGAATTAAAATAGATATATAAATCCCAATACTATATAAAACATTTCCTTTTGGAAATCATTTACTATAACAACAGTGTTATAGTCCACCATTTCCTTATATTTCTCGAAAACGTCTATTTCAACAATAAATGTTGAAATCTATGATTTCGATAGTTCACACGTTTTAAAACATCTTTTAAAACGATTAACTTCATTTCAAATATCACTTTTCCAAAACCATATCCATTTTACTTAACAATATATTCACTGTCCAAAATCGTGAATATACTTCACTAATTACATTTCACTATTTTCTACACGTTTTATTTCAATAATAATTCGCTATCCAAAATCGCGAATATATCTCCTTTAATAATCTTCTATATTTAATTTATCAAATTCAATCGATTTTCGAATTTATAAACACGGTTATAAATCCTATTTCTATTTTAATAACAACCTCGACTTATAAATCTTCTTTTTATCAACTTCTATATTTTTACTTATCAAAATAAGTGATTTCGGATTTATAAACAACTTTTATAAATTTCAATTCTATTTATAAAAACCTCAATCCCAAATAAATTTCGATATTGATTTAAAAATTTATTTATCACTACTAAGTAAATTCCTCATTTTTTTCTCAAATTATTCAATATTCTGTTTTAAAATGGATTCTTCAAATTGAAATCATTTTACATTGATTTCCCAATTTATTTCAATTTACCAATTAAATTTCTAGTTGGATTTCCAGCTTATCTTCTTTTAATAAATTCCTTTTTAAGGAAATAAATTTCAATCGTTTCTTTCAATCTATTTAAAAATCAAAATTCTTAAATTAAATTCTTCAAATTATAATCACTATTTTACGAAATCCATTTATTTAACATTTTCACTTGATTCTGGAATTAATTCTATAAGATTATAAAAATTAACTTTTTATACTTTAAAAATTCCTTTCTTCAAAATTTATTCAATTTCTAAAATTAATTCACTTAGAAATTTCTATTTTGATTTCAAAATTCAATTTCGTTTATTTTTGGAATCCAATGATATCAAACATCCATTCAGCTAAATTTTAGCTTTCAAACAATTTCCAGACATCAATTCAATAACATCAATAATCATTCACAGATTATCACATCACAGTAGAAATAAATTCAATCAATGTGAGGGGTCCAGTTGGATCCCTCCAACCTGTTTCCCTGCATCCAAAGACGTTAGCACAATACCAATTCCACTTCGAGGTGGAATATCGCGGTATATGGGTTTTATAAAAATAATCCGCTTACTAACGGCGCAATAGGGTCTCATCCGCTATACGAGGCGGGAAATCATCAATCCAATATATACATATGCCAATATGTATATATTGCTACATATATAGATATATCCTACTATATCTAATACCACATCCAAATAGCAATCAAACAGTCAATAAATAACTGCAATACAAAATATATTTTGAGTGAGAAAAATCTCACCTTAGCCTTTTATTTGCCATCTCATTTTCCACTTGACTCGATTTTTCTTGCTTTATACCTTGTATAAATAATTTATACAATTTGTTAAAATTCGAATCAATCGAATAATAAATTTTCATTTGATAATTTTGATTCAATAATCTCTTTTCAAACTAATTCTCCTTAACAAATTTATTCAACTAAAGTTTTTAGTTTAAAAATTAAATTTTCTTCTTTAATCATTTTCTAACAATAAATTACTTTTAAAATTATACTAGTAAATAAATACGTATGTATATATTTTCCCTCATTTCCAAAATAAATTATATAGGTATAGAAATCAAATTTTTTATATAAACTTAACATTTTAAAAATCCTACTTTATTCTTTCAAAATCTTATCTGTATAAACTTTTCGCTTTACTGTTTAAATTAGTTTTTCCCAATATATATATACATTTATCAATTCAAAACCAAATAAATAAATATCTTACTGCATATTTATTTCTACTGATATTTATATATATATTTTCTTTCTCAATCTTTACAACAATATTGCAAATTTCTTCCTCTGTAAAAATACATATACTTTTCTGTAAATGAATTTATAAAATTTTCTTTCTTCTGATTAAACATAGAGATGAATAAAATTATCAAAACTATACTTCACTGTCTAATTACAATTATGTAAAGTTATTTTTAAATTTTAATTTAAATGAGACAACTGTGAATACCTTACTGGAAATCGAAATTCCCATCGACCATCGTCAGAGACGAACATCGCATCCTTCGCCGACCCTAGCCTCGTCACCACACTCGCATCGCCTGAGTCGCGCCATCTGCTATCGTCCCATCGCGATGCCATACTCCCATCATCAGCTCGAGAACCCACGGCGTCACCTCGTCAATCGTCACTGCAATGACATCGAAGCACTAGCAGCCTTGCTTCCACTCGCGAATCCATTCGTGTCCCCCTCCCCTTTGCTCGAGAACAAAAACCATCATTCCCTCGATGCCGGGCTTGAGCTCGCGTTTCCCCTTTTTTGTCGAAGTCGAAGTCGTAACCCAAACGAGGCATGCGATTTGATGAAAACGATGGGCACTCGCAGCCTCCACTCGAACTGATCGGAATAAGGGGGAAAAAAGATTTGGTTTGAACGATAAAAACTCGTCTTTGATTTTTTTTTTCTTTTTTTCTTTCTTTTGAGAACAATCTGATTTCAAAGAGAAAAAGATGCGGCCATTATTTGTTTTGAAAGAGGGATTGTTTTTTTTCTTTTCACGAACAATGAATTCTTCAATTCTCTAAGAGGAGGCTCGGTATTGTTTTTGATTGAAGAAGAAATTGTTTTTAAAATACTCGACATGCTTGGCACGATCTATTACGTGATTCACTGCTTGATTAAAGGAAGATAACATGCTGTGTTGACCAAATATTTAAATTTAAAATTTAAATTGAATTCGATTAAATTTCAACGCGTTTGCATATCGTACGGTCACACGGCAACTCCATTCAATACGAAATTTGAAATCCGATAATAATTCAATATTACGGACCCAATGGAACTGGTTTCATCGAATTCCAAGACTGCGCCTCAGACGGCTACTTTTAAATATCGACTCGAACGATGTAATTTCAAACTGAACAATTCACTCCCAAATTCGATTCTGAAGCTTCTGTTATCCTCAGTAATATCAATACGAATTTTAAAGGCTTTTGAAATATTTTTCTTCAACTGTACATTGAAGATTTAAATTTTTATTCAACATCAATAGATTAAATTTTATAATTTAATCGTCAAAATTCAAAGTTATATCGGGGATTCAAATTAAATCATCATTCAAATATTTAAAATAAATTAAATATTCTCAATTTAATTTGTTCAAAATTCTGGGTCGTTACAGACTTCCCTCCTTAAAAGAATTTCGTCCTCGAAATTACAAGTTAGGAAAAATGGTCCTTAACTCGTCTACTATTTTTCACAAATTCAAATAGTTTTATCAAATTTTTTTCAAAACAAATCTTTCTACTAAAGATTCGTTATCAATTCAACTAGCTTTCTAGAGTCTTTCATAGTTTTCAAATATCATTGTTTTCTCAACAATTCAAATTTAAATTTAAATTCAAATTTCAAACTTTCAAAATTTTCTCAAAAATTTTCTAACGCTCTAAATTTTCGAAAAATTTCGCCAGCGTCTCCTTTGCGCGGCTAATACGGCACGACTACAAAACGTCCCTGCGGACTCTCAGATTTTAAAAAGAAAAAGAAAAAGCCAAGCGGCTAGAGAAGAAATCATCAAATCTCATATTCAAATTTAAATACATACCTTTTTCGAGCAATTCAAATTATCTTCGAAATCAAAATTCCAATTCCTTTTATAACACCTGTATGTCCTACTAGCCATAATATCTAGTTACACATTCAAACCATTTTGCAAATTCGATTACAAAAATTTTCAATATTGCTTCTTATACATTTTTACCTTACTGTTGAAGTTACACTTTATTCATTTTCATTCAATTTTATATTTCACATTCATTTGAATTCAATTTACTTTTCTTTTATAATCATTGAATTTAATTCGTTCAATACCTTATCCATTTGGTCAATATTCAATTAGCTTCACTTACTCATTTTAGTTTAATACTTCACAAATTAAATTCAATTCTAGTTTTATTCACTTACAAATTCAAAATGAATTTTAACATTCAATTTCATTTTCTTGCACTTGCAATGGCAAATTTATTCGTTCATTCCCTAATTCATTTGTTTTCAATTTGAATCTCATTCCAATCAGATTTCAAATATTCTATAAGTTATCAACTTATTTACATCTTGATTTATACAATCATTTATACATTCCCATTCACAATTCCATTTTATTAAGGAATTTTATTTTCATAATTCAATACTCAATTCCAGAGTCTTTTCAACCTTTTCAAAAATCATTTTTGAAAACAATTCAAATCATCCTTTGAATTTCCAAAACAAAACTCCAATTTTTTTCAAACAACTTTCATTTAAAAACAATTTGGCAGCAATTCCTCTTCCAGAAACCCGAAAATGAACACCGGTGATGTCGCGATCATCATCGGAATTATTTTCCAGCGACCGAAAAGAGTTTAGAGCTTTCATCTCTCCAAAATACTTTTCAAAACTTTGAAATTCATTTTCAAATCAAAAAGAAATTTAAATTTCCAAATCTCCAAAATTTTCAAATTCTTTTCAAAACATTTCCAAACATCTCTGGAATTCCGTTTCAAATTACAAATCACATTTATAATTTATATTCTCAAATTTCATTTTGTATATGAATTTATTTCTTTATATTTCAATTCACATTTATAATTTCCATTTGTTAAATGGATTTATTTTCAAATCTTTGGTTGTTATTTTTAATTTCTCATTCAATTTCAGATAACAATGATAATGTTTCAATGTTATTGCTTCCTAACAACCAAACATCCATATACTATGATAATTCATAGAAAATCATTTCTTTTCTATACAAAAATAGTTTTGGGCAAAATTATTTCATTTACTCTATTTAAAACAATACTATGTCGTCTTGCCTCGTTTAAGTGTTTAGAAATCCCTATCGATAATATGGCGTCCCACATACCGACCAAAATTCACAAACATCTCAACGGATAAGCAAACACAATATAAAACATTTTTATATTCACTAACAAATACGCACTCATATCTATTATAACACTCAACTCATTATAGAGTACTACTGACTCTATCTCTAATGAGTAACACCCAACAGAGCAGGGTTGTCGCTTAACCATATGCTCTGATACCAAATGTAACATCCCGAAATTTTCGACTTTCGAAAATTCGACATCGATACTCACCTTATCGACTGCCGAGCCATCGAATGCCGGAAACCCGAAAAGTTATGGTTTTAAAAAGAAGAAAAAGGTAGAAGAAGAGGAAAGCAGAAGAAAGAAAGAAGAGAAGAAAGAACAACATCAGAATAGAAAACAATATCAGAATCTCACATATCACAGCGGAACAATATATAATAGATAAATCAGTAATCTTTTAAACAAAGAATTTTATCAGTTTATACATACATCAATCAGAGTTAATATACAACTCAATACAATAATGGACAGTTATATAACTTGTCCTCATACAGAATACACAGCGGAATAAATAACATCAGATACAAATACTACGTCTCGTCATCCAGCTTATCTCCAAAGCTCCAGAATATCCAGCATATCCTGATAACATAACTCTAGGCTGCCCGTGTGGAAATTGGTGGGCACCCAGAGTTTAGAAGGGAACAATAAACTCCGAGTCAGTCATGGTGACTGGTGTGAGATCGTAAAACAGTTATTCTTTAAAACAAACAACAGGAAGATTTTAAAGTCAATTTCGCAATGCCTTTGGAAAATGAAACTACCATAAGACCTCCCACCACACACACACAATGCAAACGCAGAATTGGAGGAGATTTCTTCTTATGATAGTCAAAGATGCTTACTACGCAAAATCAAATTCTTTTTGATATTATTATTAGTGCATAGTGTAGAAAACATTTCGAAAGTATAATATTAATCTTAGCCAGCATAGGCATTCCGCACTTATGCCTACTATAGCTACTATGTTCAATAGCAGGTTACCGCCACATTCCATAGCAGGTAATACAACTAAAACCGTACAAGTCACGTATTGTTTCTTTGGATTTCCAACAAATGGTCAGGCTAAGGAACTTCCTATCCACGATGGGTACGTCCCTGGAATAGACGACCCGAGAACCTAACGTTACGGTTAGATCTCTGCCAACACAAGGCCGGGTTACCTCTGCAAAAATAGGTAACTACTGACACGCGTATGCCATCCCCCGATCGTCACCGATCTTCCCGAGGATCCCCGATTCGCAACAACCACAAAGTAATAAATTTGCAGCAACCACAGAGGTTAAGTATCTGGGCTCCATACCATGATACCACCTTTATCCAGAAGGAATGACATACACTAAGGGGCGCTACTCCCTAGAACCTTGCCGCATTCTTCCTGTTTTGACCATTTCCAGGGTGTGAGGCTCGACGAAGTCTCGTCCACAAAGCTACGCTTTCTACAAAGCCCTGCTTCAGGTCAAACAAATGATCAACCTATGATCACAAAGATATAAGATCAAACAAATGATCATATCACAAATGATCAAACACTGATCATTTCACAGCAACACTCAGTATGCCACGTTACCAAATTGGGAGTATATCGCTGATAAATTTCAACTACATAACCTCTGAGCTCGTACGTCTCAGAGAAGGGTGTTAAGCTAAGAGAATAAATTCTCCTCCACCAACAGAAATGTATTTGAAAGAAACCAGCTTTATATCTCAAATTGTAACGTCAGACACACAATCCATACAAGTCTGTTCCGGGATCGAACAGAACCGAAGGCACTTCTCATGAAGCCCTTGCACATCCGGATAAATTTCTAATCACGTCCGGACTTCCCGTCACTAAGGGTGATAAAACTTCTAAACCGGAGATCAGCCGATGTAGAGTAACTCGACGGTAATCCTTCCATTTTCAAAAATATCTGGTCTTCAACACCGGTCTTCGAATGCAATTCATAACGACGTATCACATATTCGGAATGGGTTATACGACCCCATGGTCCTTTCCCGGCTAACCCGAATAGTGAGAGATTATTCAAAAATAAGTGTGGCATTCAAATTCATCCAATTCACAACAAATACCAATTCAAGGTAATTATTGATAGTCGGTTATTTAACTATCAATAAAGATGCGCAACATCATCAGATTCCAAATAATTTTCCAAATTATTTCATCTTCCAAAATATCTTTTACTAGATATAAAATTTCCACACTTAATCATTTGAAAACAAATTTCAAATATTCACATTTCAATTTATCTTTGAAGATAAAATCTCAAAACAGTTCATTTCATATTGGAAAAACATTTCCATACTTATTTAAAAATAAGTATTTCACAAATCTATTTATTTTCAACATTTGAAAATATTCAATATACTTAAATCAATATTAAGTATACATTTCATTCTTTAAGGAAATCATAAATTTTAACATCTATTTGAGTCAAAACGAATGTTGCGTAAAACATCGTTACGACGACTCGAAATCAATAGTATAGGGATTCGGAATTAAAATAGATATATAAATCCCAATACTATATAAAGCATTTCCTTCTGGAAATCATTTACTATAACAACAGTGTTATAGTCCACCATTTCCTTATATTTCTCAAAAACGTCTATTTCAACAATAAATGTTGAAATCTATGATTTCGATAGTTCACACGTTTTAAAACATCTTTTAAAACGATTAACTTCATTTCAAATATCACTTTTCCAAAACCATATCCATTTTACTTAACAATATATTCACTGTCCAAAATCGTGAATATACTTCACTAATTACATTTCACTATTTTCTACACGTTTTATTTCAATAATAATTCGCTATCCAAAATCGCGAATATATCTCCTTTAATAATCTTCTATATTTAATTTATCAAATTCAATCGATTTTCGAATTTATAAACACGGTTATAAATTCTATTTCTATTTTAATAACAACCTCGACTTATAAATCTTCTTTTTATCAACTTCTATATTTTTACTTATCAAAATAAGTGATTTCGGATTTATAAACAACTTTTATAAATTTCAATTCTATTTATAAAAACCTCAATCCCAAATAAATTTCGATATTGATTTAAAAATTTATTTATCACTACTAAGTAAATTCCTCATTTTTTTCTCAAATTATTCAATATTCTGTTTTAAAATGGATTCTTCAAATTTAAATCATTTTACATTGATTTCCCAATTTATTTCAATTTACCAATTAAATTTCTAGTTGGATTTCCAGCTTATCTTCTTTTAATAAATTCCTTTTTAAGGAAATAAATTTCAATCGTTTCTTTCAATCTATTTAAAAATCCAAATTCTTAAATTAAATTCTTCAAATTATAATCACTATTTTACGAAATCCATTTATTTAACATTTTCACTTGATTCTGGAATTAATTCGATAAGATTATAAAAATTAACTTTTTATACTTTAAAAATTCCTTTCTTCAAAATTTATTCAATTTCTAAAATTAATTCACTTAGAAATTTCTATTTTGATTTCAAAATTCAATTTCGTTTATTTTTGGAATCCAATGATATCAGACATCCATTCAGCTAAATTTTAGCTTTCAAACAATTTCCAGACATCAATTCAATAACATCAATAATCACTCACAGATTATCACATCACAGTAGAAATAAATTCAATCAATGTGAGGGGTCCAGTTGGATCCCTCCAACCTGTTTCCCTGCATCCAAAGACGTTAGCACAATACCAATTCCACTTCGAGGTGGAATATCGCGGTATATGGGTTTTATAAAAATAATCCGCTTACTAACGGCGCAATAGGGTCTCATCCGCTATACGAGGCGGGAAATCATCAATCCAATATATACATATGCCAATATGTATATATTGCTACATATATAGATATATCCTACTATATCTAATACCACATCCAAATAGCAATCAAACAGTCAATAAATAACTGCAATACAAAATATATTTTGAGTGAGAAAAATCTCACCTTAGCCTTTTATTTGCCATCTCATTTTCCACTTGACTCGATTTTTCTTGCTTTATACCTTGTATAAATAATTTATACAATTTGTTAAAATTCGAATCAATCGAATAATAAATTTTCATTTTATAATTTTGATTCAATAATCTCTTTTCAAACTAATTCTCCTTAACAAATTTATTCAACTAAAGTTTTTATTAAAAATTAAATTTTCTTCTTTAATCATTTTCTAACAATAAATTACTTTTAAAATTATACTAGTAAATAAATACGTATGTATATATTTTCCCTCATTTCCAAAATAAATTATATAGGTATAGAAATCAAATTTTTTATATAAACTTAACATTTTAAAAATCCTACTTTATTCTTTCAAAATCTTATCTGTATAAACTTTTCGCTTTACTGTTTAAATTAGTTTTTCCCAATATATATATACATTTATCAATTCAAAACCAAATAAATAAATATCTTACTGCATATTTATTTCTACTGATATTTATATATATATTTTCTTTCTCAATCTTTACAACAATATTGCAAATTTCTTCCTCTGTAAAAATACATATACTTTTCTGTAATTGAATTTATAAAATTTTCTTTCTTCTGATTAAACATAGAGATGAATAAAATTATCAAAACTATACTTCACTGTCTAATTACAATTATGTAAAGTTATTTTCAAATTTTAATTTAAATGAGACAACTGTGAATACCTTACTGGAAATCGAAATTCCCATCGACCATCGTCAGAGACGAACATCGCATCCTTCGCCGACCCTAGCCTCGTCACCACACTCGCATCGCCTGAGTCGCGCCATCTGCTATCGTCCCATCGCGATGCCATACTCCCATCATCAGCTCGAGAACCCACGGCGTCACCTCGTCAATCGTCACTGCAATGACATCGAAGCACTAGCAGCCTTGCTTCCACTCGCGAATCCATTCGCGTCCCCCTCCCCTTTGCTCGAGAACAAAAACCACCATTCCCTCGATGCCGGGCTTGAGCTCGCGTTTCCCCTTTTTTGTCGAAGTCGAAGTCATAACCCAAACGAGGCGTGCGATTTGATGAAAACGATGGGCACTCGCAGCCTCCACTCGAACTGATCGGAATAAGGGGGAAAAAAGATTTGGTTTGAACGATAAAAACTCGTCTTTGATTTTTTTTTCTTTTTTTCTTTTTTTTGAGAACAATCTGATTTCAAAGAGAAAAAGATGCGGCCATTATTTGTTTTGAAAGAGGGATTGTTTTTTTCTTTTCACGAACAATGAATTCTTCAATTCTCTAAGAGGAGGCTCGGTATTGTTTTTGATTGAAGAAGAAATTGTTTTTAAAATACTCGACATGCTTGGCACGATCTATTACGTGATTCACTGCTTGATTAAAGGAAGATAACATGCTGTGTTGACCAAATATTTAAATTTAAAATTTAAATTGAATTCGATTAAATTTCAACGCGTTTGCATATCGTACGGTCACACGGCAACTCCATTCAATACGAAATTTGAAATCCGATAATAATTCAATATTACGGACCCAATGGAACTGGTTTCATCGAATTCCGAGACTGCGCCTCGGACGGCTACTTTTAAATATCGACTCGAACGATGTAATTTCAAACTGAACAATTCACTCCCAAATTCGATTCTGAAGCTTCTGTTATCCTCAGTAATATCAATACGAATTTTAAAGGCTTTTGAAATATTTTTCTTCAACTGTACATTGAAGATTTAAATTTTTATTCAACATCAATAGATTAAATTTTATAATTTAATCGTCAAAATTCAAAGTTATATCGGGGATTCAAATTAAATCATCATTCAAATATTTAAAATAAATTAAATATTCTCAATTTAATTTGTTCAAAATTCTGGGTCGTTACAAAAGTTATATTTATTGGTTGTACAAATAACAATATATCATTTATGTGCATAATTTGAAAGTCTTCATGGAGCTAGTAAATTTGATAATTAAACCTAAATGTGACATCAGAAAGGACTTTGTAAAGAAAAGCTATAACAATAGATTAGAGGTATGAAATGTTGGATCTAGTAACCAATGACAATAATTACTGACCAAAATTATGAGAAATAATAAATTCAAACTTGATAATGACCTCGTGATTCAAGCCTATACAACTAAAAAAATTCATAAATAAAGAACTTACCTTTTATTGACTTGTGTGATTCAATCACTCATTAATCCAATTCTACTATGTGATTCATTCACTAATCCAATTCTGAAAAATATGAAATTAACAAATTGGTGGGAAGGAGGAAAAAACTTTTTCACATTAGAAGCATATACATATTATAATGCAACCATCTAAAGTTAGATACTCTATAACCTAATCAAGATGTTGTCTTTGGAATAAGTACTAAAAGTAAATTACCTAACATGATCTAAATTAGAAAGGGACCAAGTAATGAGATCTAGAAAGAAATAACCTAAATTTGAGGAAAACTTCAATTTTAAACGAATATTTTTTGCAAAATATGAACATAGAGATAGAAGGCTGCAATAATAGATCCAATCTATAATCCATTAAAATCGACAAGCATCAAACTAAATTACCTGGCATGATACATTATTTCTTGTACAAATACAATTTTTCTTGTAGTGTCTCTTCCTGTCATGGGGAAATTAACAAATTTGTTCGATCAATTTGGGAATTAGGGTTTTGGAAGATGAGACGATTGAGGATCTGAATAGTACTTTGGAGAATGGAGATGTGAGGGATTCAAAGGTGGATAATGGTTCCTGTCGGTTTCTAGTGTAGCCAATCAAAAGGAAATAGGCGGATTGTGATTTGTACCATTAGATTTGGTTTAAAATAAACGGTTAGATCTGTAGTTGGAGGGGATGGTATGGATTGTATTTCTCTAATGGGGAGAATATGTTTTTTCCATTTTGGATGATGACATATTGGTATGAAATTGTGAAACTTTTTATAAAAATTTGCAACGCTTACATTTTAATCGATAATTGTTTAAGAAAAATGGCAATATATGAAAAGTTATTAATAATGATTATTGAATATTTACTATTAATTATTTAAAATTTAGTTATTGTTTATCAATTATTAATTGCTAATTACTTCATATTTCAAAATAATTATTAATAATTAATAAATAACTAATTTTACATGGAACATTGCTAGGATATGCAAATGAAATCTACATTCCAAAAATGAAATTGCTAAGATAGGTTTTTTTTGACACATCATTACACAACTCAATGTTATTTTTAATGAAAAGTTAAAATGATATGAGAAAAATATAAGTGTCAATTGCAAAAAACTTTCCCTCCAATATATGCATAGGTAACACTTTTTACCTACTCATATTTATTGATAGATAATCACACTTCCAAAATGTTATAATATTGGCAATATTTATCTACCAATAAATCTTACCATTAAATATTGGTAGATAAAATATTGGTAAGTAAAGGTCAGATTTCTTGTAGTGGAAAGGTAGCTTTCGAAGGGGTCGAAAGGTCCAGTTTTCTGAATGGTTTCGAAAGGTTTGAAATGGAAGGTTTTCCTAAGGTATTCTAAGGCAATGTTTTAAAGTATTTTAAAGAAGGATGTCTAAAGTTTTATTGCTTTCGAAAGGAAGGATTTCAATGGTTTCGAAAGGTTTGAAGTAAGGTTTCGAAAGGTAAGGTTTTGGTCCCTTGGCCTAGATAATTGAAGGGTTTTACTTTGTTTAAAAAGAGATTGTAACACCCCTATCTAGGGTCCCAAAACTAAGCGCTGCAGATGCTGCAGTTATTTATAGTATTAGCTTCTAGCGACTAAATATGGCTATGTTAATGGTATCTATAATATCAAAAGCTCTTGAATACGAAACAAAACACAGATTTCAAAAAACTTTTACTTCATTACATTTAAAACAGATGTTCCATATTCAACTTACATAATCCCAAATACGTTCCCAGGCATAGATGAAATATACTTATTACAAATATGCCAAGAGCGGTATATGAAGATACCCCCTTGGATGATCAGAGTCATAGAGTCATAATAGACTTAATAAAAAACACAACGGAAAGACATCAAAACATAAAACAAGAACTGCAACTCCTAAATAGCTATCCGTTTGCCTCCTGCAAGCCTCCGGTAGCCTTATTCATCATCCTACTAAAACTTGAAAAGACCTTAACCTTTCAGCCTACTCAAATTAATTTTGAGCACCTGAGAGTTTCAGGGGAAAACATAAACTTTGGGTCAGACATAAAGCCTGGTGTAAATAATACTATACATCCCGGTTTAACATGTTAAGTGAGACCACGTCGCTTAGCGGATCGGGTTACCCCTCACTAACATCCTTTTAAAACATATCTTTGCAAAACCTTTTCCTGCAACCAAAACTGATTAAATACTGTAAAGCATTTCATTATGTAAACATACATAAATATCAGGTAATAATGAACTATCTATTCAAACACATAAGTTTTGTTTGGATAGTTTTTAACCTTTGGCTGACTTGGGCCTACCAAACAATATAATCAAAATTAATCTAACACATGTTAGTTATTCTTCTTCTGGACTGTCTATCCTTAACTATCTATTAAACACTTCACTTCTGGATGGTCTGTCCTTAACTATATGTTAAATACTTCGCTTCTGGACAGTCTATCCCTAACTTAATCATCACCTAGGTCTTCCTGATCCTAATGATTTTTTAGGCTCACCAATAACCTATATGTATACAACATATATTCCTTTCGGTGTGTAATCATAATTTTAGTCTACCTGTGATCAAGCCCTACACACTGGAATTTTGGACAACAATTAGCTGGGGCTAATTGCTAATGTATAAGACGCGACCCCATACTAGTCCCATCCGGTATTCTTCCAAGTCATTTTCACTTAAGGATCCCCTCCCATAATTTTCCTTGAAAACATTTTCAAAATGATTTAAAACCTTTAAATCAAAATCAAACCAGGAAGATATATAATCTTTATGCTTTACTCAAAATCACATTACCATGTTATGTATATCTTCTTTACTCAAACCTTAGTTGATGAAAACATTTAAACATTAGAAAGTACCTCTTTCTAAACTTTTGAAAACATCTCTTTCAAAACCAAGTGAAACCCTTTAATTTTCTAACCCAAAAGGCCAAACCTTACCTTTCGAAACCAACCATCAAACCTTTCGAAACTATTAAAATCATTCCTTTCGAAAGCAATAAAACTTTAGACATCCTACTTTAAAAACAACTTAAAACCTTGCCTTAGAAAACCTTTGGAAAACCTTTCATTTAAACCTTTCGAAACCATTCAAAGCAAACCTTTCGAAATCATTGAACTCAAACCTTTCGAAACCATTGAACTCAAACCTTTCGAAACCATTGAACTCAAACCTTTTGAAACCATTCAGAAAACAAAAACCTTTCGAAAACTTATTGGGTTCAATTTATAACATGTGGAAAATCTTCTTTTAAAACATTTCGACTTCATTGGAAGCAACCTTTCTGTAACATCCCCTATCTAGAGGCCCAAAACTAAGCGCTACAGATGCTATAGTCATCTATAGTATTAGCTTCTAGCGACCAAATACGGCTATGTTAATGGTATTAATAATATCAGAAGCACTTGAATATGAAACAAAACACAGATTTCAAAACCACAAATTACTTCATTACATTTCCAAATCAAATTGTTTCACATTCACGTCACATAACCCAAATCGTTTCCCAGGTACAGATTAAATATAATCATTAAAAATTACGCTGAGAGCGGTATATGAAGATACCCCCTCGGTTGATCAAAGTCATATGGTCATATTAGACCTAATACATAATATCACAGCGGAAAATCCTTCACAGCACAACAATAAACAACAAATCCTAAGTAGCTATCAGTTGCCTCTTGCATCCTATGGTAGCTTATTCGTCAACATTCTAAAACCTAAAAAGAATCCTAACCTCTTAGCCTAATCAAATCAATTTTGAGCGCCCGAGACTTTAAGGGGAAAACATAAACTTCGAGTCAGACATAAAGCCTTGTGTGAATAATATTATACATCCCAGAATATTTATGTTAATTGAGACCACGCCGCTTAGCGGAACATGTTTCATATCTTTGCAAAACCTTTCATAAAACCATATACTATGCTCCTCCATCCACAATAGTTAAATACTGAAAAGTAAACACTATGTAAATATACATAAATATTAGGTAATAATGAACTATCTGTTCAAACACATAAGTTTTGTTTGGATAACTTTTAACCTTTGGCTGACTCGGGCCTACCAGACAATATAATCAAAATTAAGCTAACACCTGTTAGATATTCATCTTCTGTATTTTCTATCCTTAGCTATCTATTTAACATTTCCCATCAGGACGGTCTGTCCTAAACTATCTGTTAAATATCTCACTTTTGGACGGTTTGTCCCTAACTTAATCATCCCCCAGGTCTTCCCGATCCTATTGGTTTTCCGGGCTCACCAATAACCTATCTGCATACAAACATATATTTCTTTTGGTGTGCAATCATAATTTTAGTCTACCCGTGGCAAAGCCCTACACACTGGAATTTTGGACAATAATTAGCTAGGGCTATTAGCTAATTTATAGGGCGCGACCCCATGCTAGTCCCATATGGTTTCCTAATATCTGAGTCATTTAAAACTAAGGATCCCCTCCCTTAATTTTCCTTGAAAACATTTTCAAAATGATTAATACCTTTAAATCAAACTTAAACAAGGAAAAGTATATAATCTTTATACTTTACTTAAAATCATATCACCATGTCATATATATCCTTTACTCAAAATTTAGTTGGTGAAAACATTTAATCATTTGAAAGAACCTTTTTCTAAACTTTTGAAGTCATCTCTTTCAAAATAAAACCTTAAACCTTTCGAAATCATTCCTCAAACCTTTCGAATCCATTAAAAAGCAACCCTTACGAAAGTAATAAACTTTGGACATCCTTCTTCCGAACCACTTTAAAACATTGCCTTAGAAAAACCTTTGGAAAACCTTCCTTTATAAACCTTTCGAAATCATCTAATAAACCTTTCGGTACTATTCACTAACAGATGCTTCGAAGGTATAAAACCTTTCAAAACATAAATCCTCCGAAGGTATACTGGGTTCAATTCAAACAATTTGGAAACCTTCTTCTAAAACCTTCCGACTTCATTGGAAACAACCTTTCAAAAGCTTTGGGTTGTACTTTATAAAACAAGTAAATCACCTAAGTCAAAAGCGTCCTTTCGAAAGCATTGGAGAAATGGCTAGTTTTAAAAACAAGTAAACCTTTCGACTTGGTCAGAAGGTTCAAAAACAAAACATTTATATATAAAGTGGTAGAAATCCTTCGGCAACGTCGGAAGGTTTCAAAACAAAGTAATAGTGGAAGCAGTAGTAACCTTTCGGCTACATCAGAAGGTTTAAAATCTTTCTTTATAAATAATTTGACCTGGTCGAAAGCAACCAAGTCGAAAGCTCCAATTTGAAAGCAAAGTAGATGAAAACTTTTAATTTATAAAACAAATATATTCCAACCTCTTTGGCCATTAACCTTTCGACTTAGAACCTTTCAGCTTTATTCAATTCATCACGTACCAAACATTTGATACCTTATGCATTGAACTTTGACCTTGTCGAAAGCTATCCTCTAGACTATAATGAAAGGTCTGGGGTGGAAGGTCTATTGTCGTACTGACTAAAACATGGAAAAAGTGTGATTTTTTGTTTTTAACTTTAAAAAGGAAACTTTTCGACCAACCTGCCTTTTTTTTCAAATTTTCATTAGTTAATAAATATTTTTTCAGAAATGTGCTGCCGCTATTACTAAAATTAAACAATCATTTTATTTTGCAAAATGCTCCTTCTCCTTAGTTAAAATATAAAACATTTAAGTCCCATACCTTAAATAATTTTATATATTCATCAAATGACTTAGGAAAAATCTAGAAAAATCCCAAAAAATCTATATTAATATATTGCCTAAAATATTAAAATCTCAAACCCAAATAATTTTTATTTTAGCCAAAAATAATTTATAACCCAATAAACAATTTCTTTCACTAGAAAACTAATATAAAATCCATAATAAATCAGAAAATTATGAAAATCAAAATACATCTCTAAAATATTATTTCTGATCTATCTTTAAATTTTCAAGGCATTCGGATGTCATTAAATAGGGTTTTCATGCCTAACATATCATAAAAACAAGTATGAACATGTGTAACTTCACCAACAACATATATATATATTTAAACATCAAACATGGCATAAATATAGCAAAAGCATTTCGGATCTGGTCATAAAACCGAAAACTAAAAGAATTGGGGATGTAGTAATTATTCGTCTTAGCTTTGAGATTATAGATAAGAGATTTGGTTGTTGAATTAGTTGATTACTGCTCTTCTCTTGAATCCTAGCTTTAATTCTTCTCTTGAGAATAGGAAATGGTGGCCAGCCTTAGTAATATTTTTAGTGAAATGAGAGTGAATGAACGTGAGTTACCCTTATCCTAAGGGTTTAGGGTATAAGGTTTTACTATTTCCCATATTGCCCTTCTCATTTCCTAACACATTATCTAGTGTTATTTCATTTTTGTTAACCCACTTAACATGACACGGCTACCTTTAACTAATCAAATCTTAACCTAGTAATATTTACATTATTTAATTTAATTTTACTAATTGAATATCCTAAATAAGGTTATAAAAATATGGGGTGTTAGAGACTCCCCACCTTAAAAAATTTCGTCCTCGAAATTACGATAAGGTACATAGCAAAGCAATCAAAGGTAGAACATACGATCAAATAAATCAGGGTAAGAGTCTCTAAACCTGCTCTCCACTTCCCAAGTACAGTCTCTAGCATCATCACTCCATTGAACCTTTACTAACTTGACTGTCTTGTTCCTCAATTTCTTCTCATCTCTAGCCACAATCCAAATCGGCTTTCTAACTATAGTTAAATCCGGTTCGACTACTAAGTCTTCTAACACTGTAGGAGCTATGGTAGTCTCAGGGTTTCTAACACATCTTTTAAGATGAGAAACATGGAAAACATCATGGACTTCAGCCAAACTACTCGGTAACTCTACTCTATAAGCGAGTTTCCCGATCCTCTTAATAATACGAAAAGGACTAATGAACTTAGGTGCTAACTTCCCAGACTTTCCAAATCTAATTATACCTTTCATCGGTGAAACCTTAATGAACACATACTCTCCGATAGAAAATTCCATATCCTTCCTTCTTCTATCTGCATAACTTTTCTGCCTAGGTTGAGCCTCCTTCATTTAGCTCGAATCAACTCAATCTTCTCCACAGCTTCCTTTACTAAATCCGGACCAAGAACCAATCTATCCTCGGTTTCCAACCAACATACGGGAGACTTGCAAGGTCTTACTGTAACGACCCTGAATTTTGAACGAATTAAATTGAAAATATTTAATTAATTTTAAATATTTGAACGGTAATTTAATTTGAATCCCCGATATAACTTTGAAAATTTGCGATTAAACTATGAAATTTAATCGATTGAAGTTAAATAAAAATTTGAATCTACAATTTTAAGCTGAAGAAAAATATTTCGAAAGCTTTTAAAATTCGTATCGATAATGTTGAAGATAACAGAAGCTTCAGAATTGAGTTTGAAAATGATTTATTCAGTTTTGAAATTTATATCGTTCGTACCGATATTTAAAAATAGTCATTTTTCAAACAGTCTCGGAATTCGACGAAACCAGTTCCATTGGGTCCGTAATATTGAATTATTACTGGATTTCCAATTTCGTATTTTTCAGAGTTGTTATGAGAGCATACGATAGATAAACGCATTTGGAAATAAAAATCAAATTCAATTTAAATTTTTAAATTTTAATTTCTTGCCGACATCAGGAGGTAAGGCAAACACGATCTATTTCCCTCAAATCACGCCATCGATCACGGAAGAAAAATAACGTGAAAAGCTTACCCTTTCAACCTCAAAGCATGGCCGATACTCCTTTCCCCCTTCGTTCAAAACAAATCAAACCCAAATCTATTTCTTTCCCTCTTCTCGTTCAAAACGACTTCCTCCTTTCCCCCTTTCAAATTTATTCGTAAATTGAATACAAATAAAAATTGGTGGCTTCGTGAGAAGGTTGGAGGGATGGCGACTGCGCTCGCGGTTATGGCAGAGCAGGCGACGACTTCGACTCTAATTTGGGGAACGCGGCGGCAGGCGACTCGGTGGGCAATCGCGAGATCAACTGGGTGGGGCCGAAGCGTTTGGGGTTTTGGAGTGTCGAACTCGAAGTTCGAGCGCGTGGAAGGAGGCGCTCGTTCGGGGTCGCAAGTTGGATCAACTGGTGGTTTGAGGCGACTGCGAAGCAGGGACGTAGCTGGGGTTGTTCGCGAGGCTTACAGCGATGGAGGAGCGGCGATGTCGTGATGGCCGTAGTCGATCATGAGGTCGAACGCGAGAGGCAGATTTCAGGGATCGTGATGGGATGCTGCTCAATTTCGTGGTGGGGTTTCGCGTGGTGTTCTGGGGTTCGAAATCGCATGGTTCTACCTGAGTTCGAGCACAATGCCAGGATCTGGTATATCTCGTTAACATTTCGTTATTCTTCGTATATAGATTCTTTTCTAGTTTCCAGTTTATTGATTTCAAAACAGTTGTTTACTGAAGAGGAAAACATGTACACGATTTTAAAACTCACAATTCAATTTTTAAATGATAATTGATGGTTCGATTTAATTCGAATATATACATTTATGGTATAAACAATGTATAAATATTTCAGTTGCTAGTTTAATTTAAAAATTTGTAGTATGGGAGCAAATTTTTAGTTTGAAAATATGATTTTTACAGTAAGGTATTTTCTGGATTTATTCATACATATGTATATATAGAAATTTAGTTTGAATTTAAATTTATTTGGGTAAAAGAAAATTTGTAGGAATAAAATATTTTGTTAGAATAAATTTTGTTAAAAGAAAATTAATTTTGAATTTAATTTTCTTATGAAATCAATTTATTAAAAAGAATAGTAATGAATTGTTCCGTCAATTTGAATAATTAATAGAGAATTTGTTTAAAATAAATCATTTGATAAAAAAATTAAAGAATTGGTTTAAAGAAAATTAACAGACGATAATTTATTGTCAATTTATTCGAATATTAATGAATTGTATAAATATTTATACAAGGGCTATAAATCAAGAAATCGAGTCAAGATGAAAATGGATGGCAAATAAAAAGCTAAGGTGAGATTTTTCTCACTCAAGAATTGATTGCAGTTATTGATTGTTTGATATGATTGCTATGTTGATTGTGGTATTAGATATTTTAGGATATATCTATATATATAGCAGTATATACATATTGGCATATGTATATATTGGATTGATGATTTCCCGCCTCGTATAGCGGATGAGACCCTATTGCGCCGTTAGTAAGCGGATTTATAAAAACCCATATACCGCGATAATTCCGTACTGGAGCGGAATTGGTATTGTGCTAACGTCTTTGGATGCAGGGAAACAGGTTGGAGGGATCCAACTGGGTTCCTCAACTGTATTTATTTATTTACAGATGTTGATATATATTCTGTTATCATGTGATGATATATGATGTTTGATGTTGTGATGGACTAATTGATGCGTTGCATCATTGGATTCAAATTTTGAAATTTAAAAATAACGATGTTGATTTTAAAAGTGAAATTTTAAAAGTGATCTTTGAAAATATACGTTTATTTAAATTGTTGAATTGATTTACTTTAAATAGATAAACGTTAAAACTTTAAAGTTATAAAAGTTAAGGTTTTGTGAATTTTAACAAAAAAAGTAATTTCTTTGAAATAAAGAATTAAGAAATTTATAAAATGGGTTAAGTTGGGATTTTTGAATAACTATAAAACGATTTGTATAAAAAGATTTATAAAAATTGATATTTTATAAATCAAATATTGGAATTATAAAACGAGTATTTTATAAGTGTTAAAAAGAAGTATGAATAGATTTCATAAGTAAATGAAATTAATAGATATAAATTGTGAAGTTATAAAATGGATGAAACTGTAGAATAAAAGATTTATAAGAGATTAACTTATAAATTGGATTTTTACCTTTAGATGGAATATTTATCGAATTATGAATAAAGGAGATTTATTAAATTGAAGTCGTTAGAAAATAGAAATAGAATTTATAAACGTTGTTTTATAAATTCGAAACCGATAGAATTTGATAAATTAAATGTAGAAGATTTTTAAAGAAGATATATTCGCGATTTTGGATAGCGAATTTTTGTTGAAATAAAATGTGTAGAAAATAGTGAAATGTAATTAGTGAAGTATATTCACGATTTTGGATAGTGAATATATTGTTAAGTAAAATGGATATGTTTCGGGAAAGCGATATTTAAAATGAAGTGATTGTTTTAAAAGATGTTTTAAAACGTGTGAATTACCGAAATCATAGATTTCAACATTCATTGTTGAAATAGACGTTTTCGAAAAATAAGGAAATGGTGGACTATAACACTGTTGTTATAGTAAATGATTTCCGAAAGGAAATATTTTTAGGTAGTATTGGGATTTATATATCTATTTTAATTTCGAATCCCTATACTAGTGATTTTGAGTCGTCGTAACGATGTTTTACGCAACATTCGTTTTTGACTCAAATAGATGTTAAAATTTATGATTTCCTTAAAGAATGAGATATATACTTAATATTGATTTAAGTATATCGAATATTTTCAAATTCTGAAAATAAATGATTTGTGAAAATACTTATTATTAAATAAGTAAGGAAATGCTTTTCCAATATGAAATGAAACGTTTTGAGAATTTATCTTCTTTAAGATAAATTGAAATTGAATATTGAAATCGATTTGAGAATCGTATATCAGTAGATATTTTGAAAATATAAATTCACTATGGAATTTATAAAGGAAAGGGAAACTGTTTAGAAAAATAAACGTTGATTTATTTTTGAAGTGTGGAAATTTTATATCTAGTAAAGATATTTTTGAAGATAAAATAATTTGGAAAATTATTTGGAATCTGATGATGTTGCGCATCTTTATTGATAGTTAAATAACCAACTATCAATATTTACCTTTAGATAGGTATTTGTTGTGAATTGGATGAATTTGAATGCCACACTTGTTTTTAAATAAACGCTCACTATTCGGGTTAGCCGGGAAAGGACCATGGGGTCGTATAACCCATTCCGAATATGTGATACGTCGTTATGAATTGCATTCGAAGACCGGTGTTGAAGACCGGATATTTTTGAAAACGGAAGGATTACCGTCGAGTTACTCTACACCGACTGATCTTCGGTTTAGAGGTTTTATCACCCTTAGTGACGGGAAGTCCTGACGTGATTGAAAATTATCCGGAAATGCAAGGGCTTCGTGAGAAGTGCCTTCGATTCTGTTCGATCCCGGAACAGACTTGTATGGATTGTGTGTCTGACGTTACAATTTGAGATATAAAGCTGATTTCTTTCAAATACATTTCTGTTGGTGGCGGAGAATTTATTCTCTTAGCTTAACACCCTTCTCTGAGACGTACGAGCTCAGAGGTTATGTAGTTGAAATTTATCAGCGATATATCCCAACTTGGTAACGTGGCATACTGAGTGTTGCTGTGAAATGATCAGTGTTTGGTCATTTGTGATATGATCATTTGTTTGATCTTATATCTTTGTGATCATAGGTTGATCATTTTTGTTTGACCCGAAGCAGGGCTTTTTGAGAAAGCGTAGCTTTGTGGACGAGACTTCGTCGAGCCTCACACCCCGGAAATGGTCGAAACAGGACGAATGCGGCAAGGTTCTAGGGAGTACCGCCCCTTAGTGTATGTCATTCCTTCTGGATAAAGGTGGTATCATGGTATGGAGCCCAGATACTTAACCTCTGTGGTTACTGCATTATTTTTCTATGTGGTTTGTTGGAAATCGGGGATCCTCGGGAAGATCGGTGACGATCGGGGGATGGCATACGCGTGTCAGTAGTTACCTATTTTTGCAGAGGTAACCCGGCCTTGTGTTGGCAGAGATCCGGTTAGGTTCTCGGGTCGTCTATTCCAGGGACGTACCCATCGTGGAAAAGGAAGTTCCTTAGCCTGACCATTTGTTGGAAATCCAAAGAAACAATACGAGCCTTTACGATTTCAATTGTATAACCTGTCTCCTCAGGAGGCAGCTATAGCAGGCATAATATAATGGTACCTATGCTGGCTAAGATTTATATTCTACTTTCGAAATGTTTTCCACTATGCACTAATAATAATATCAAAAAGAATTTGATTTTCGCGTAGTAAGCATCTTTGACTATCATAAGAAGAAATCTCCTCCAAGTCTGCGTTTGCATTGTGTGTGTGGCGGGAGGTCTTATGGTAGTTTCATTTTCCAAAAGCATTTCGAATTGACTTTAAAATTTACTGTTGTTGTTTTAAAGAATAACTGTTTTACGATCTCACACCAGTCACCATGACTGACTCGGAGTTTATTGTTCCCTTCTAAACTCTGGGTGCCCACCAATTTCCACACGGGCAGTCTAGAGTTAGATTATCAGGATACTCTGGATATTCTGGAGCTTTGGAGATAAGCTGGAGGACGAGACGTAGTATTTGTATCTGATAGTATTTATTCCGCTGTATATTCTGTATGAGGACAAGTTTATATAACTGTCCATTGTTGTTTATTAACTCTGATGATATGATGTGATGTAATGTAATAACAGATATAATTCTTTTGTTTTTAAATGATATTCATTTATCTATTATATATTGTTCCGCTGCGATATGTGAGATTCTGATATTGTTTTCTGTTTTCTGTTTCTGTTCTGATGTGTTTTCTGTTGTTCTTCTTCTTTCTTTCTTCTCTTTTTCTTCTATCTTCTTCTTCTTCTACTTTTTTCTTTTTCTTAAAACCCTCACTATTGGAGTTTCCGGCACTCGATTGCTCGGCAGTCGATAAAGTGAGTATCGATGTCGAATTTTCGAAAGTCGAAAATTTCGGTATGTGACAAAGTGGTATCAGAGCATATGGTTAAGCGACAACCCTGCTCTGTTGGGTGTTACTCATTAGAGATAGAGTCAGCAGTACTCTAGAATGAGTTGAGTGTAATAATAAATATGAGCGCGTATTTGTTAGTGAATATATAAAAATTGTTTTATATTGTGATGATTGATTTATTGAGTGGTATATGGATTCTGGTCAATACGAGTAATTAACGATCATTGATAGGGATCTCTAAACACTCGAATAGAACAATTCGACACAGTATTGTTTTAAAATAGGGTAAATGAGATAATTTTGCCCAAAACTATTTTTGTATAGAAAAGAAATGTTTTTCTATAAAGTACTATAGTATATGGTTGCATGGATGTTAGGAAGTAATAATGGTGAATTATCATCATTGAAATTGAATAAGAAATTGAAATCGTAACTCCAAAGTTAAGAAATAAATCCATATACAAATGAAATTTAAGAATGTAAATTATAAATGTGACTTACAATTTGAAACAGAATTCCAGAGAAGTTTTAGGGAATGTTTTGAAAAGAATTTGAAAATTTTGGAGATTTGGGAAGTTTAAATCATTTTTGGAGTTGAAAATGAATTTCAAAGGATTTTGAAAAAGTATTTTGGAGAGATAAAGCTCTAAACTCTTTTCGGTCGCTGGAAAATAACTTCGGTAATGACTGCAGCATTATCGATGTTCATTTTCGGGTTTCCAAAAGAGAAATTGCTGCCAAATTGTTTTAAATGGAAGTTGTTTGAAAATTTGGATTTGGTTTTAGAAAATTCAAAAGATGATTTGAATTGTTTTCAAAATGGCTTTGAAAGGTTGAAAAGACTCTGGAATACCATATTTATGAAATGTAAATAAGTTGATAACTTATAAAACATTAGAAATCTGATTGGAATAAGATTCAAATTGAAAAGGAATAAATTTGTGAATGAATGAATAAATTTGCAAGTGAATCAATTAAATAAAATGAGATTTAAAAGTGATTCATTTCAAAATTATAAGAAATAGATTGAATTGAATTTGATTTGTGAAAAATGAAGTGAAGTATTGAACTAAAATTAGTAAATGAAACTAATTTAAAATAGTGCGGTTATGGATGAAAGATAATTGATAAATTCAATATTCAGAAGTTGAATTGAATTTAAATAAGATTTAAATTGTGAATTAAATTCAAATGAATTTGAAATGTAAAAAATTTAATGAAGATGAATATGTAACTTCAACAGTAAGGTAAAGATGATATAAGAAGCATATATTGAAAATTTTTGTAGTGAAATGTGCAAAATAGTTTGAATGCTGTAACTAGATATAATGGCTAGTAGATATACATGTATAAAGGAATTGGATTTGATTTCAAAGATAATTTGAATTGCTCGACAAAAGGTAAGTATTTGAATTATAATATGAGTTTTGATGATTTCTGGACTAGCCACTTGGCCTTTTCTTTTTCTTTTTGAAATCTGAGAGTCCGTAGGGACGTTTTGTAGTCGTACCGTATTAGCCGCGCAAAGGAGACGCTGGCGAAATTTTTCGGAAATTTAGGGCGTTAGAAAATTTTTGAGAAAATTTTGAAGTTTAAATTTAAATTTAAATTTAGAAGTTAAATAATGTTGTTTGAAACTTAAAAAATTGAAGTTGGAAATTTAGTTGAATTGATAACGAATCTTTAGTAGGAAGATTTGTTTTGATAAATTGGTAAAACTATTGAGTTGTGAAAAATGATAGACGAGTTAAGGACCACTTTTCCTAACTTATAATTTCGAGGACGAAATTCTTTTAAGGGGGGAAGTCTGTAACGACCCTGAATTTTGAACGAATTAAATTGAAAATATTTAATTAATTTTAAATATTTGAACGGTAATTTAATTTGAATCCCCGATATAACTTTGAAAATTTGCGATTAAACTATGAAATTTAATCGATTGAAGTTAAATAAAAATTTGAATCTACAATTTTAAGCTGAAGAAAAATATTTCGAAAGCTTTTAAAATTCGTATCGATAATGTTGAAGATAACAGAAGCTTCAGAATTGAGTTTGAAAATGATTTATTCAGTTTTGAAATTTATATCGTTCGTACCGATATTTAAAAATAGTCATTTTTCAAACAGTCTCGGAATTCGACGAAACCAGTTCCATTGGGTCCGTAATATTGAATTATTACTGGATTTCCGATTTCGTATTTTTCAGAGTTGTTATGAGAGCATACGATAGATAAACGCATTTGGAAATAAAAATCAAATTCAATTTAAATTTTTAAATTTTAATTTCTTGCCGACATCAGGAGGTAAGGCAAACACGATCTATTTCCCTCAAATCACGCCATCGATCACGGAAGAAAAATAACGTGAAAAGCTTACCCTTTCAACCTCAAAGCATGGCCGATACTCCTTTCCCCCTTCGTTCAAAACAAATCAAACCCAAATCTATTTCTTTCCCTCTTCTCATTCAAAACGACTTCCTCCTTTCCCCCTTTCAAATTTATTCGTAAATTGAATACAAATAAAAATTGGTGGCTTCGTGAGAAGGTTGGAGGGATGGCGACTGCGCTCGCAGTTATGGCAGAGCAGGCGACGACTTCGACTCTAATTTGGGGAACGCGGCGGCAGGCGACTCGGTGGGCAATCGCGAGATCAACTGGGTGGGGCCGAAGCGTTTGGGCTTTTGGAGTGTCGAACTCGAAGTTCGAGCGCGTGGAAGGAGGCGCTCGTTCGGGGTCGCAAGTTGGATCAACTGGTGGTTTGAGGCGACTGCGAAGCAGGGACGTAGCTGGGGTTGTTCGCGAGGCTTACAGCGATGGAGGAGCGGCGATGTCGTGATGGCCGTAGTCGATCATGAGGTCGAACGCGAGAGGCAGATTTCAGGGATCGTGATGGGATGCTGCTCAATTTCGTGGTGGGGTTTCGCATGGTGTTCTGGGGTTCGAAATCGCATGGTTCTACCTGAGTTCGAGCACAATGCCAGGATCTGGTATATCTCGTTAACATTTCGTTATTCTTCGTATATAGATTCTTTTCTAGTTTCCAGTTTATTGATTTCAAAACAGTTGTTTACTGAAGAGGAAAACATGTACACGATTTTAAAACTCACAATTCAATTTTTAAATGATAATTGATGGTTCGATTTAATTCGAATATATACATTTATGGTATAAACAATGTATAAATATTTCAGTTGCTAGTTTAATTTAAAAATTTGTAGTATGGGAGCAAATTTTTAGTTTGAAAATATGATTTTTACAGTAAGGTATTTTCTGGATTTATTCATACATATGTATATATAGAAATTTAGTTTGAA
Organism: Allium fistulosum; assembly: GCA_030737815.1. Classification (NCBI taxonomy): domain Eukaryota; kingdom Viridiplantae; phylum Streptophyta; class Magnoliopsida; order Asparagales; family Amaryllidaceae; genus Allium; species Allium fistulosum. The sequence goes on along the minus strand of CM060905.1, from coordinate 555,571,412 downwards.
TTTAAATTTATTTGGGTAAAAGAAAAATTTGTAGGAATAAAATATTTTGTTAGAATAAATTTTGTTAAAAGAAAATTAATTTTGAATTTAATTTTCTTATGAAATCAATTTATTAAAAAGAATAGTAATGAATTGTTCCGTCAATTTGAATAATTAATAGAGAATTTGTTTAAAATAAATCATTTGATAAAAAAATTAAAGAATTGGTTTAAAGAAAATTAACAGACGATAATTTATTGTCAATTTATTCGAATATTAATGAATTGTATAAATATTTATACAAGGGCTATAAATCAAGAAATCGAGTCAAGATGAAAATGGATGGCAAATAAAAAGCTAAGGTGAGATTTTTCTCACTCAAGAATTGATTGCAGTTATTGATTGTTTGATATGATTGCTATGTTGATTGTGGTATTAGATATTTTAGGATATATCTATATATATAGCAGTATATACATATTGGCATATGTATATATTGGATTGATGATTTCCCGCCTCGTATAGCGGATGAGACCCTATTGCGCCGTTAGTAAGCGGATTTATAAAAACCCATATACCGCGATAATTCCGTACTGGAGCGGAATTGGTATTGTGCTAACGTCTTTGGATGCAGGGAAACAGGTTGGAGGGATCCAACTGGGTTCCTCAACTGTATTTATTTATTTACAGATGTTGATATATATTCTGTTATCATGTGATGATATATGATGTTTGATGTTGTGATGGACTAATTGATGCGTTGCATCATTGGATTCAAATTTTGAAATTTAAAAATAACGATGTTGATTTTAAAAGTGAAATTTTAAAAGTGATCTTTGAAAATATACGTTTATTTAAATTGTTGAATTGATTTACTTTAAATAGATAAACGTTAAAACTTTAAAGTTATAAAAGTTAAGGTTTTGTGAATTTTAACAAAAAAAGTAATTTCTTTGAAATAAAGAATTAAGAAATTTATAAAATGGGTTAAGTTGGGATTTTTGAATAACTATAAAACGATTTGTATAAAAAGATTTATAAAAATTGATATTTTATAAATCAAATATTGGAATTATAAAACGAGTATTTTATAAGTGTTAAAAAGAAGTATGAATAGATTTCATAAGTAAATGAAATTAATAGATATAAATTGTGAAGTTATAAAATGGATGAAACTGTAGAATAAAAGATTTATAAGAGATTAACTTATAAATTGGATTTTTACCTTTAGATGGAATATTTATCGAATTATGAATAAAGGAGATTTATTAAATTGAAGTCGTTAGAAAATAGAAATAGAATTTATAAACGTTGTTTTATAAATTCGAAACCGATAGAATTTGATAAATTAAATGTAGAAGATTTTTAAAGAAGATATATTCGCGATTTTGGATAGCGAATTTTTGTTGAAATAAAATGTGTAGAAAATAGTGAAATGTAATTAGTGAAGTATATTCACGATTTTGGATAGTGAATATATTGTTAAGTAAAATGGATATGTTTCGGGAAAGCGATATTTAAAATGAAGTGATTGTTTTAAAAGATGTTTTAAAACGTGTGAATTACCGAAATCATAGATTTCAACATTCATTGTTGAAATAGACGTTTTCGAAAAATAAGGAAATGGTGGACTATAACACTGTTGTTATAGTAAATGATTTCCGAAAGGAAATATTTTTAGGTAGTATTGGGATTTATATATCTATTTTAATTTCGAATCCCTATACTAGTGATTTTGAGTCGTCGTAACGATGTTTTACGCAACATTCGTTTTTGACTCAAATAGATGTTAAAATTTATGATTTCCTTAAAGAATGAGATATATACTTAATATTGATTTAAGTATATCGAATATTTTCAAATTCTGAAAATAAATGATTTGTGAAAATACTTATTATTAAATAAGTAAGGAAATGCTTTTCCAATATGAAATGAAACGTTTTGAGAATTTATCTTCTTTAAGATAAATTGAAATTGAATATTGAAATTGATTTGAGAATCGTATATCAGTAGATATTTTGAAAATATAAATTCACTATGGAATTTATAAAGGAAAGGGAAACTGTTTAGAAAAATAAACGTTGATTTATTTTTGAAGTGTGGAAATTTTATATCTAGTAAAGATATTTTTGAAGATAAAATAATTTGGAAAATTATTTGGAATCTGATGATGTTGCGCATCTTTCTTGATAGTTAAATAACCAACTATCAATATTTACCTTTAGATAGGTATTTGTTGTGAATTGGATGAATTTGAATGCCACACTTGTTTTTAAATAAACGCTCACTATTCGGGTTAGCCGGGAAAGGACCATGGGGTCGTATAACCCATTCCGAATATGTGATACGTCGTTATGAATTGCATTCGAAGACCGGTGTTGAAGACCGGATATTTTTGAAAACGGAAGGATTACCGTCGAGTTACTCTACACCGACTGATCTTCGGTTTAGAGGTTTTATCACCCTTAGTGACGGGAAGTCCTGACGTGATTGAAAATTATCCGGGCAAGGGCTTCGTGAGAAGTGCCTTCGGTTCTGTTCGATCCCGGAACAGACTTGTATGGATTGTGTGTCTGACGTTACAATTTGGGATATAAAGCTGATTTCTTTCAAATACATTTCTGTTGGTGGCGGAGAATTTATTCTCTTAGCTTAACACCCTTCTCTGAGACGTACGAGCTCAGAGGTTATGTAGTTGAAATTTATCAGCGATATATCCCAACTTGGTAACGTGGCATACTGAGTGTTGCTGTGAAATGATCAGTGTTTGGTCATTTGTGATATGATCATTTGTTTGATCTTATATCTTTGTGATCATAGGTTGATCATTTTTGTTTGACCCGAAGCAGGGCTTTTTGAGAAAGCGTAGCTTTGTGGACGAGACTTCGTCGAGCCTCACACCCCGGAAATGGTCGAAACAGGACGAATGCGGCAAGGTTCTAGGGAGTAGCGCCCCTTAGTGTATGTCATTCCTTCTGGATAAAGGTGGTATCATGGTATGGAGCCCAGATACTTAACCTCTGTGGTTACTGCATTATTTTTCTATGTGGTTTGTTGGAAATCGGGGATCCTCGGGAAGATCGGTGACGATCGGGGGATGGCATACGCGTGTCAGTAGTTACCTATTTTTGCAGAGGTAACCCGGCCTTGTGTTGGCAGAGATCCGGTTAGGTTCTCGGGTCGTCTATTCCAGGGACGTACCCATCGTGGAAAAGGAAGTTCCTTAGCCTGACCATTTGTTGGAAATCCAAAGAAACAATACGAGCCTTTACGATTTCAATTGTATAACCTGTCTCCTCAGGAGGCAGCTATAGCAGGCATAATATAATGGTACCTATGCTGGCTAAGATTTATATTCTACTTTCGAAATGTTTTCCACTATGCACTAATAATAATATCAAAAAGAATTTGATTTTCGCGTAGTAAGCATCTTTGACTATCATAAGAAGAAATCTCCTCCAAGTCTGCGTTTGCATTGTGTGTGTGGCGGGAGGTCTTATGGTAGTTTCATTTTCCAAAAGCATTTCGAATTGACTTTAAAATTTACTGTTGTTGTTTTAAAGAATAACTGTTTTACGATCTCACACCAGTCACCATGACTGACTCGGAGTTTATTGTTCCCTTCTAAACTCTGGGTGCCCACCAATTTCCACACGGGCAGTCTAGAGTTAGATTATCAGGATACTCTGGATATTCTGGAGCTTTGGAGATAAGCTGGAGGACGAGACGTAGTATTTGTATCTGATAGTATTTATTCCGCTGTATATTCTGTATGAGGACAAGTTTATATAACTGTCCATTGTTGTTTATTAACTCTGATGATATGATGTGATGTAATGTAATAACAGATATAATTCTTTTGTTTTTAAATGATATTCATTTATCTATTATATATTGTTCCGCTGCGATATGTGAGATTCTGATATTGTTTTCTGTTTTCTGTTTCTGTTCTGATGTGTTTTCTGTTGTTCTTCTTCTTCTTTCTTTCTTCTCTTTTTCTTCTATCTTCTTCTTCTTCTACTTTTTTCTTTTTCTTAAAACCCTCACTATTGGAGTTTCCGGCACTCGATTGCTCGGTAGTCGATAAAGTGAGTATCGATGTCGAATTTTCGAAAGTCCAAAATTTCGGTATGTGACACTTACATACAATGCTTCAAACAGTGACATCCCAATACTAGTCTAATAACTATTGTTATACGAGAACTCGACTAGATGAAGATGGTCCTTCCATGATCCCTCAAAATCCAATATACAAGCTCTTAACATATCTTCCAAGATTTTGTTAACTCTTTCTGTTTGCCCATCAGTCTATGGATGTTAAGCGGTACTCATGTTGAGCTTGGTTCCTAATGCTTCCTATAGACTTTTCCAAAACTCACTAGTAAATAAAGAATCTCTATCGCTGACAATACTACTAGGAATCCCATGCATCCTAACTACATTCTTCATAAATAACCTCGCCAAACTAGGTGCCGTCCTAATTGATTTTACCGAAATAAAATGGGCAATCTTAGTCAGTCGATCCACTATGACCCATATGCTTTCGTTTCCTCTACTAGACCTTGGCAATCCATCAATAAAATCCATAGAGATTGAATCCCATTTCCATAACGGAACCTCTAACGATTGAAGCAATCCACTTGGCTTCTGGTACTCAGCCTTTGCCTATTGGCAATTCAAGCACTGCTTAACACACAATACAATGTCCCGTTTCATACCTTCCTAGAAGAAAGTTCTTTTCATATCCTGATACATCTTCATTCCTCCTGGATGGATAGTGAACTTCGAACGATGGCACTCATCCAAAACCTCCTTCTCATATCTTATATATTCGGAACACATAACCTTCCTTTCTTTCTAAACCACCCATTTTGGTCAAGATTGAAATCCTTCAAGTCATTGCTCTCCGTACCTTCTCTTAACCTTCTGATGCGCTCAGCCAAAACTGGATCCTCCTCCTGTTTAGAAGCTATCCTTTCATTCATCACTGGTCGAACTTCTAAACAAGAAAACACGACACTTTCTGCCCTTGAACCTACCTCGGATCTAAACTGCACACTGCAAGCCGATAATGATTTCACATCCTTCCACTCAACAATCATAGCCAATACAGCATTATGATGTTTCCGACTAAGTGCATCCGCCACCTTGTTTCCTTTTCCTGGTGTGTACTTAATTCCAAAATCATAGGCAGCAATAAACTCCAACCATCTCTGATGTCATATTCAGCTCATTTTGAGAGAACAAATACTTCAAAGACTTATGATTAGTACATAGCTTAAATTGCTCTCCCAAAAGATAGTGCCTCCACACCTTCAAAGTAAATATAACGGCAGCTAACTCCAAATCATGCGTTAGATACCTAACCTTATGCGGTCTGAGCTGTCTAGAAGCATAAGCAATTACTTTACCCCTTTGCATCAACACAACTCCCAATCCAGTTCCACACGCATCTGTATAATCAACTAAATCCTGATTCCCTTATGGAACACCGGTGCATGGGTCAATAAGTGTTTCAAGCTCTGGAATGCTTCTTCACACTTATCAGTCCATACGAACTTCACCTCTTTTCGCATAAGCTTAGTCATTGGTGCAGCTATCCGCGAAAAATCTTTTATAAATCTCCGATAATACCTAGCCAATCCAAGAAAACACTTTATCTCGGTCACCGTCTCGGGTCTCTTCCAATTATTCACCGCTTCAATCTTATTTGGATCTACAGAGAACCCTTCCTCTAAGACAACATGACCAAGGAACTTCACTTCCTTCTTCCAAAAATGACACTACAAAAACTTATCCTTCAACTGATGCTCTCTTAACGTCTCAAGCACGATTCTAAGATGAACTTCTGCTCCTTGTCATCCTTAGAGTATATCAAAATGTCATCTATGAAAACCAACACAAATCTATCCAAGTGCTCTCAAAAAATTCTATTCATCATATCCACAAAGAATGTCAGCACATTAGTTAGTCCAAACGGCATGACTAACTATTCGTACGATCCATATCTCGTCCTAAATGTCGTCAAAGGAATGTTATCCTCTGCCACCCTAAGCTGATGAAATCCTGTCGCCAAATCCAACTGAGAGAATACCTTTGCTCCACTTAACTGGTTGAACAAATCGTCAATTCTCGGCAATGGCTATCGGTTCTTTATCATCTTCTCATTCAACTTACGATAATCGATACATAGCCTCAACGATCCATCCGGTTTCTTAGCAAATACAACTCCCTATGGTGAACTACTTGGTCGAATAAAACTCTTTCCTTCTAAATCCACCAATTGCACCTTTAATTCTTTCATCTCAGTAGGCGTCATCCTACTTGATGGCCTACTCACTGGCTCTGCTTCAGGCACCAAATCAATCCAAAACTCAATAGCTCGTTTCGGTGGTAATCCAATGACTGGCTCAAACACATCAGCAAATTCTCTGACCACAAAGACTCGATGAAACTCATCCTCTAACTCCATAACACCTAATAAAGCATTCACTTCACAACTAGGGTTCTGTACGGTATAAACTATTCGATCACAACAATCCGGGTGACTAAGTGATATTTTCCTATCTTGGCAAAATATCCTAGCATCATATTTACTCAACCAACCCATCCCAAGAATAATCCCAAACTCCACAAAGTCAAACACATGTAAACAACAATCAAAGGTATGGCCTAGCAAATCAAATTCTAAATGGTCACACCTCATCCCAAGTGTTGCATAACCTCCTATTGGATTTACAACCCTTAAGGAAGTAACTAAGTAAGAGGGTTCTAGGTTAAGCCTATCTACCAGACATCGAGAAATAAAAGAATGAGATGCTCCAATATCAAATAGAACGCTAACAGTAATACCATGGATCCGCAGTGAACCTCCTAAGACAGCCTTCCCCTTTTCCTGTACAACAGGCCATGCAGTTGTAGGCTCTAAAGCATAAACTCGCCCCTTTCCTTCCTTTGCAGGCTCTAGGCACTTGTTCTTGTAATGACCGACCTGATCACAATTAAAGCATCCGACTCCCTTCTTTCCTCTGGCCTCTTTTCCTTTTCCTTTACTGGTTCGACACTCGTTAGCATAGTGTCCCTTCTTGTTGCAATTGTAGAAAACCACTTCAGCCTTACCTTTCTTTTGTGCTCCCTCTTTCTGGGCAATCTTTTTCTAGAAAATTTCCTCTTTTGAGCCCGTCCCATCTGGGCCTCCTTCACCTTCTTCCTTAAGCAAGCCAATGTCTCCTCTTGCCTCAATGCCATCTCAACAACTACATCACTGGGGTCTCTCAAGTGCGGCAAAGTTGTACTTATCAATTCCGGCCTCAAGCCACTAATATACTTCTCATTCCTACTGATCATAATGTCCACCAAAGCATACCATATCGGGCCAATTCCTCAAACTTCCTTGTATACTCCAACACGTACATATCTCCTTGTTCCAACTCTACAAACTTCCTCACCAACGCTGCCTGCGCCATTATAGACATAAATCTTTTTGAAAACCTTCTCCTGAACTCTTCCCAAGTTATGGTCTCCTCATCAACTCCAGCAGTAATGGTATTCCACCAGAATAAAGAAGCTCCCTGCAACTGCCTCGAAGCCAGTCTTCCTTTTGTGCATCATTCAATCCTAGATCAGCAAAGATTCTTTCACAATTCAGTAGCCAATTCTCCACCTTGATCACATCTTCAGTACCAATAAACGGCTTCCCTCAAGCGTGATGTAATCCTTACTCAAGTTGGCATACTAATTGACCGTAGGAACTTCCTGAGCTCCACCTCGAGCAGCGTTACCTCCGACAACACCAACTGCTACTCCATCTTGCACTATATTTACAAAGAACTGATGCATCGCTCCCATGTCTATTTGGGAAACTCTTGCACCAGCAGTTTCAGCTTGTGCCTGACCGGGACCTCTCCTAGTGTTTGGTCAGGCGTTTCCATCGGTAGTGGTGCTATCTCCTCCAACATTCACTCTGCTTCTTCTTCCCTCCATATCTGTATTCAAACCTCGTGAGATACAGATGAATAGCCTAACTAAGAAAGGAGTCTAAAGATATAGTGTATACTTATATATATATATATATAACATATACAAGTACGTTACTATAGCGTTATCCCATACCCCGAGCTTAACTCTAATTTCTAAGGATTATGTTTTCAAAACCATTTTTAGTTAAAGTATTTCATAAACCATGATCTGATACAAGCTGTAACATCCCATATCTGGAGGTCCAAAACTAAGCGCTACAGATGCTGTAGTCATCTATAGTATTAGCTTCCGGCGACTAAATACGACTATGTTAATGGTATCAATAATATCAGAAGCATTTGAGTATGAAAAAAAACACAGATTTCAAAAACACAAATTACTTCATTACATTTCCAAATCAAATTATTTCTCATTCACGTCACATAAACCAAATTGTTTCCAAGGTAAAGATTAAATATAATCATTACAAATTACGCCGAGAGTGGTATATGAAGATACCTCCTCGGTTGATCAGAGTCATATGGTCATATTAGACCTAATACATAACATCACAGCAGAAAATCCCTCACAACACAACAATAAACAACAACTCCTAAGTAGCTATCCGTTGGATCCTGCATCCTCCGGTAGCTTATTCGTTAACATTCTAAAACCTAAAAAGAACCCTAACCTCTCAGCCTACTCAAATTAATTTTGAGCACCCGAGAGTTTAAGGGGAAAACATAAACTTTGAGTCAGATATAAAGCCTGGTGTGAATAATATTATACATCCCGAAATAATTATGTTAAGTGAGACCACGCCGCTTAGCGGAACGAGTTTCCCCTCACTAACATTCTTTTAAAACATATCTTTGCAAAACCTTTCATAAAACCATATACTATGCTCCTGCATCCACAATGGTTAAATATTATAAAGTAAACACTATGTAAACTTATATAAATATCATGTAATAATGAACTATCTGTTCAAACACATGAGTTTTGTTTGGATAACTTTTAACCTTTGGCTGACTCAGGCCTACCAAACAATATAATCAAAATTAACTAAACACCCGTTAGATATTCATCTTATGGATTTTCTATCCTTAGTTATCTATTTAACATTTCTCATAAGGACGGTCTGTCCTAAACTATATGTTAAATATCTCACTTCTGGACGGTCTGTCCCTAACTTAATCATCTCCCAGGTCTTCCCGATCTTAATGTTTTTTCAAGCTCACTAATAACCTATCTGTATACAAACATATATTCACTACTACAAAACAGGTCATTTGCATCGGTTGTTTACCCCCCTTTTGCATCAGTTCAACAACCGATGCATATGCAACCGATGCAACAGGCTTAAAACTTTTGCATCAGTTCTGAAACCGATGCAAAAAGATCCTTTTTGCATCGGTTGTTACTAACAACTGATGCAAAATATCATGGTTGATTGCTTGGACACAGCCCCTTGTTGCATCGGTTGTAATGAAAACCGATGCAACAAAGGAACTTGTTGCATCGGTTGTTGTTGAAAACCGATGCAAACTAATCTCTCTATTGCATCGGTTTTTTATAACAACCGATGCAAACTAATCCCCCTATTGCATCAGCTATTTATACCTGATGCAAAAAAGTCATTCTCAGAAACCATTATTACAGTACTCAAATAGACTATATATATATTATTGATTATAACAAACAATTATTGCATGGAATATTACAATCATTCAAGATGGCAAATACATAATCGGATTTAATAAATAGCATAAGTGCACGGGTTAATACATAATCAGATTTAATAAATACAGTACTTTTAGATTTAATAAGTAGTATATTCAGAACTCTTCTCAAAATGTCTGAAGATGAATACGGGTTAGGAGGATTAAACCGACATGAAAAACTTTCTTCAGTTCTTTATTCCTTGATCAGTGTTCCATGGCTTCTTCATCATTTCATGGATTTGAAAATTGCTGCTGCCAGAAATGAATATTTTTCTATGTTATTCAGTTACTCTTCAGATAAATATTAAACCGACATGAAAAAAAGACAGAAGAATGTAAACAACTTCTGTAAATACAGATATTACCTAAATAGTTTTCCCATTAGAAGCAGTGACTATGTCACCTGGCCTCATTGTTGTACCACTTGTCATATTTTCACATGTAGCCACGACAAAATGAACCTGAATGCAAGAAATCAACAATCATAATTTCAGCACATCAAGCACTTACAAGAACCTTTTTTTTTTCTTTCTTAATTTCAATTTTTTAAGCAAGCCATAAGCAATACTTGCCTCAACTCCAGCAAGCTTGATTTGTCCAATTGCTTTTGCAGCCCCAAGTGTTGCTGCAGAGCCACCCATATCGAATTTCATGATATCAATAGATGTTCCTGCACCAACCTTGATGTTGTAACCACCACTCTTATAAACAAGAAGTAAAAATATAATAAAATGAATTTCACTTCTCCCCTCAGAGCATTATCATCACAGGGGGGTATACCGATCTCTTGATCATCTTAATATCAAATTCTTACCAATTCTTGCAAACTGTGCCATCCTAGAAGAGGATCAGATTAGAAATCTTCATCTCCTCATCTGGTTGCACTGATCTTGATCACTAGAGTCTACTTTGGCTGCAGTATTATCACTGCCTTGCCAAAAGCATCATCTTCTTGATCAAGATCTTCTCACCTGATTGCTCTGCATCCATAACTATTGGCTGCAAAATTATCATTGCCTCGCCAAGGTGCTGCTTCACTGATCAAGATTTCAGACAGCAGGGTTCTTGATAGCCTTTCTCTATAGTGGCTCCATGAAAAATAACTATAGTAAAGTAAGAATCCAAGAGCAAAATTCGATCAGACGCAATTGCAGTAACATCTAGAAGGGCTGGTTCAGGTACTGAATTGAACGAGTATAATATAAGCGAAGGTTGAATCATCACAACAGAGTTAGACACATTTTCTCTATTTAGCATCATTCTATAATATGCAGTCTCATCAGGACTATTATTGAAAACCTGTAATGGGAAGGAGTTAACTTAGCAAATAAAACAAGTATGTATCTTTAGAATATTGTAGCTTTTGGCATCTGGCTATGCTTTTGCCTTTTTCTCAAATGCCAAAAACCTAGCGATACAAACCTCAGTTGGAGGAAAAACTCAAATTTAAAGGTTAATCAACATAAAATTGCCATATCAATCATGAGACCTTTATTCCTCAAGTCAGTTATTTCTTGATTTTAATCGTACCATAATATTTAGAAGGGAAATATGTATACTAGGTAGTTCAGCATTCAGGTGATGTTGACTTTGATCAGATCAAAATCATACCTGCACAAACTGAGACCGCCTGAGGTGGAACATGGAATATGATCAGATCAAAATCATACCTGCACAAACTGAGACCTTTATTCCTATTTGACTCTAAATAAATAAAATAAAATATTTCCTGTTTGATAATGCTGACCTTGTTATATATCCAGGCTTGGATAACCGCTGATCAAGGACCCTTTGTGCCCTTCTATGTATTCTTGTACAATGCACAACATGCATTGTTTCAATAACATGGATTCAATCACAAGTGTCAGAACTTGAACCAACACATCATTAGACATCAATATTCTGATTGGTTTCAAAAGATACCTAAATGAGATTCTGAGCAATCTGAACTTGTGATGAAGTGCTCTTGATCTCAACTGTAATTTCATCGCGTGAAGTACCACTCTCCTGAATAGTAAGTACTGATCCACTGGTTCGGCGTATGTGAGCAATATTTGTTCCACCAACTCCAATTATGTTCTCTGCATACGTCAATGGTATCTGCATTTTCTGGGTCATCTGTTCCCATCAACAATGAATTTCAGATATTAGATAAAATTAAGAGGTGGGATAATTCACGCTACAGTTACAGGGCATTATTCATCCACCAATCTCTGACACATTCATCCTCATGTAGAACCATATCTTAAAAGTTGCTTAACTTGATTTATGGTATCATACATAAGAAATTAAAATTGTGTATGCATTCGTATACCAACACAAATTGCATATAAACAATGTCACAAATCAAATAAATACTCATAATATTTCCTTAAAGTAAACATGAATTAAAATAAAAAGAAGCTACTTAACTGAACCTCTGAGTAGAAAAACTTACACAATTATTTGTGAAGATGGTGGACTTTGTACTTCGCAATAAACAACTCTTTTCTACAAAACAATACAAAAATTATTGTAAGAATAACCAAAGAGCAACATACTTAAGATTAATACACCTCTAATGTAAATGAACAGACTAACCCTCATCAATCAATAAATTAAATGAACAGACTAGCCCTCAACACCATTTACTTCAACAATTTCCAAATACTGCCGCCATCTCCTATTCATCCTATATCCATCAATGCTACATGGGTTGCTGATATTTCTATTCGGAATCCCAATGCAGCACTTCTCCAGTTTGACAGTAGTTTGACCACCTTTTACTATTCTGGGGAGGTGGTTGGTGTTGCTTATACACCATGGACTCAGGTTTTATCAGAAAAATGGAAGTACCTGAAATAAATTTTAACAAATTTTAACGAGCATAAATCTAGACCGGAGGAATTAACGCGAAAACTTAAAAATTGTACGGAGTAATAAATTTACGTTCCAAATCCTTACGTGTGCATAAATTACATACAGCTCTTCATGACATTTATATAGCATGATATAATTATGTCAAAGTTTTCTTGAAACTAGAATTCTCAGCTGTGGAGCCAATAATATTATCTAAACCTGTATAAACTCGATCGATACAGCACTACAAGGCTTGAGTTCTACGCACATACACTAGTTTAACTGAAAGAACAATCTACTACTGTGTAATACACAACACAAACAGATGTATTCTCAACGATATATATATAAGTTATACAAGTACCTGAGAAACGAGGACTGTACGTTACTGCAATATTATAACACTGGTCGTTTTCGGTGAGTATTTGAAAATATAATACCCCCCCAAACTGAAACCAGGGTTAAACGGCCCCTACATAACTATGATATACAGGCAAATACATGATAGCAGTTTTAATTTATTTATTTATACTAATTGCTACATGCGCGCGCACACTAAAACACACACTAAGCTGAACTGGATAAAAGAGGAAAGCTTGCTATTTCTTCACATTGTGCTCCACTTGTTGGATAGGCTAGCTAACCTAGGATTAATAAGATAATAAAAGAATATTAGCATATAAATTTAAACAGAAGTAGTCGATTTGAATTATTTGGAACATGAAAATGGTATCAGGCATCTATTACTAAACTTGCGAAAATGAAGCCAAGTTTAATGTTACAAATATTTACAATACACTGAGCAACTACGTAGTGTGAAATATGATAAGACAAACCTGTAAATTACCTTCTAATATGGACCAGGAGCACAAGTTCATAGCATAGTACAGTCAGTAATATAAAGAACCTGCTCAAAACATAAAATTTCAAAATGAGATGAAATTTTCAAAGTGTGCATTATTACTACAGTTTCTAATGCTTGAAAATTGTACCTTGCCACCATTCCCCTCTAGAATGTTTAGGGTCCTGGTAGTCATGGCCATCCTTCCCATCTTTCATTTCCTGCTCATGTAAAATTTGGGAATAATCTAATTAGGAAAATTCACAAATTCATAACATTTCTATTCTAATTTAATCAAAATGGTTATTCAAATCCCTCCCTGACTAAAACTAGAGACGAACTTGGCTTTGTGTGCTTTTTAAATAAATAGTGCTCAATGCTATTAAACACTTACTGTAGTGTAGCATGTGATTTTTACTAAAGTTCTTAATGTTTACTTTGCTATAAAAAACCACCTGGATCCAAAACTAAAGAAAGTTTTGGTATTACATCCTTGTAATTAAAAAAAAAGTTTTGAGTCCATTATTTCAATTTTCTTTTATTGATACATCTGTGTTTTCAAAAAAAATAGGTGAAGTTCAAAGGGTATTTCGATAATTTTACTTAAAGATATATGTACATATCTGATAATCGTCCGCAATACACATCTTTGATGGGATTTTTAAATTTTGAACAAAAGAAGAAAATAAAAAATAAAAATAAAATATAACTGTATAAAGTAGTTGAATAAAGTTAGGATGTAAAACAAATAAGTTTTTAAAGAGGGAATTGTCTCTAATTTCCATAAAAAAACCAAAAACTAATCAGCATTCACCAACCAATCAATCAGGCTTAAGCTTCTTCTTGAATGTTCAGTTAAAAAAATTTACAGGGAAGAAGGTGGGATGTGCTGTCAAATTTCCAATTGAACAAGAAAGAATCAGATCCTATCACATTCAACTACAACATATGCAAAAAATTTGAAAATGAAACAGCTGAAGAGAGTGCTTACATAAGAAGTTGTAGACAGATTAGGCTGCGGATTCGGGTAATACTCACGGCACCCATAATCCACAGAAGAGCCCATGGAGCAAGGCAACACAACTGCACTTCCATTTTATCAGAATTGCTTATGTTTGCATTTTATCAGAAAAAACTATGACACAAATGATTGTATCAAAACTTTAATGCAAATATACTAATTTATTGGACAAAGTAATGATAAATGTATTTTGTTTTCTAACATGTTAAATATTGAAGTGGGTTGTATCAAATTTTAATGCATCCCTGCATCAAAGTTCTTGCATTTTATCTCATTCACAAGCAGAATGCTGAAGTGTGAGACACAGGATAACTATTTTCTATGACCACACTTTAAATTTTAAGCAAATTTGATAAGCATGCTATAGACACTCCTATTGACTTGATTCAGGAACATGAATATCACAGCACATCCATATGCATGTTCTGTTAATTCACTCACCAATTAGGAAAATCTCGAGATCTAATGACTAGATTTAATTCATGAACTTAAAAATAACACTTTTATATACAAATCAAGTCAACCATTTAGGGACAGTTTTAATAGCATTTTAAAAATTAAAAGTTGAAATTTCAAAGTGGAGATGTAAATGTAATCAAAAAAATTATTATATTAACTTTCACTTTAACCTAAAACAAATGTTTTCGTATTTTCTTGACTTTGATAAGTAATAACTTCGGATATTGAGTATTGAACCAAATTGAGTTATGATATTTCAGTTTCTTAAAAAACAAGATCAAATTTGCATTTGTTTGCCAAAGATCTCTGAATCTCATCAATCCAGCCAATACAAAATCATTTTTAAAAGGAAACATACAATATTCAAAACAAGCACACCTTGTGAAGGAGAACAGACACTCGGATTTGCGCCCAAAAGAGAAGGGGACTGAGGCGTAATGTAATTCGTCATCACTTCCTGCAAACCCTTAAACGCAGCCTCAACCCTTCGTTTTACCTGATCGATCGCTATTCTATCTTCCTTCAATTTTATGTACTCATCCAATATATCTTCCAATCCCAACAACCCCTTTGGCAACTACATGATTGAAATCGATTCGCGAACACCATCGACCAATCCTGAAACCAATCCACGACCTCGCTGCGAGCATCGACCAACTCATCAATTCCCATACGCAAATTACCAAACACGATTTCGAACTTGAACAACAAGCAGTTGAATTTTTTAAAAAAATCTTATTTGTTTTGGGGTTAAGATTCCTGATTAATGTTGGATCAGAGAATAAAAGTGATAATTGAATGGATTGAAAGGAAAAGATGAAAGCGGGAGAGGGATTTAGGGTTTTCGAGTGAAGGACGAAAAGAAGAGGTTCGCAGTTAAAATGAGAGGGAGACGAAATTATTTACCGCCAACTTTTCATCAGGGCTTTCAACGTGGAAACAACATTTTTGCACCGGTTGTAAATAAAACCGATGCAACTAACACTATTTGCATCGGTATATTTTCTTCGGTTGTTGATGATAACCGATGCAAATTGTATTTTTTACCATCTACTGCTTTCCACATACCAAATGCATCGGTTTTTAAAACGTAACCGATGCAAATACTTCTATTTGCATCAGTTGTGGTAACAACCGATGCAAATAAGCCGAAGCAACATGTGTATTTTGTAGTAGTGATTCCTTTTGGTGTGCAATCATAATTTAGTCTACTTGTGACAAAGCACTACACACTGGAATTTGGACAACAAATAGCTAGGGTTATTAGCTAATGAATAGGGCACGACCCTATACTAGTCCCATCAGGTTTTCTAATATCTAAGTCATTTACAATTAAGGATCCCCTCTACTAATTTTCCTTGGAAACATTTTCAAAATGATTTAAACCTTTAAATCAAACTTAAACAAGGAAAAGTATATAATCTTTATACTTTACTCAAAATCTTATCACCATGTCATATATATCCTTTACTCAAAATTTAGTTGGTGAAAACGTTTAACCATTTGAAAGAACCTCTTTCTAAACTTTTGAAATCATCTCTTTCAAAATCAAACCTTAAACCTCTAGAAATCATTCCTCAAACCTTTCAAATCCATTAAAAAGCAACCCTTACGAAAGTTATAAACTTTGGACATCCTTCTTCAGAACCACTTTAAAACATTGCCTTAGAAAAACCTTTAGAAAACCTTTCTTCATAAACCTTTCGAATCATTTAATAAACCTTTCGGTGCTATTCAATAATAGACCCTAAGAAGGTATAAAACCTTTCAAAACATAAACCCTCTGAAGGTATACCAGATTTAATTCAAAACAATTTGGAAACCTTCTTCTAAAACCTTTCGACTTCATTGGAAACAACCTTTCGAAAGATTTGGGTTATACTTTATAAAACAAGTGTAAATCACCTAAGTCGAAAGCTTTCTTTCGAAAGCATCGGAGAAATGGCTAGTTTTAAAAACAAGTAAACCTTTCAACTTGGTCGGAAGGTTCAAAAACAAAACATTTATGTTAAAGTGGTAGAAACCCTTCGGCAACGTTGGAAGTTTTCAAAACAAAGTAATAGTGGAAGCAGTAGTAACCTTTCGGCTACATCGGAAGGTTTAAAGTCTTTCTTTATAAATAATTTGACCTAGTCGAAAGCAACCAAGTCAAAAGCTCCAATTTTAAAGCAAAGCAGAAGAAAGCTTTTAATTTATAAAACAAATATATTCCAACCTCTTTGTCCATCAAACTTTTGACTTAGGACCTTTCGGCTTTATTCAATTCATTACATACCAAACATTTGATACCTTATTCATTGAACTTTGACCTTGTCTAAAGCTATCCTTTCGACTCTGACGAAAGGTCTGGGAGGAAGGTCTATTGCCGTATTGGCTGAAACATGGAAAAAGTGTGATTTTTTGTTTTTAACTTTAAAAAGGAAACTTTTCAACCAACCTGCCTTTGTTTGTCAAATTTTCATTGGTTAATAAATACTTTTTCAAAAATATGCTTCCGCTATTACTAAAATTAAATAATCATTTTATTTTGCAAAATGCCTCTTCTCCTTAATTAAATATATAAAACATTTAAGTCGCATACCTTAAATAATTTTATACATTCATCAAATGACTTAGGAAAAATCTGGAAAAATCTCAAAAATTCTATTTTAATATATTGCCTAACATATTAAAATCTCAAACCTAAATAATTTTTATTTTATTCGAAAATAATTTATAACCAATAAACAATTTCCTTCACTAGAAAATTAACATAAAATCCATAATAAATTTGAAAATTATGAAAATCAAAATCCATCTCTAAAATATTATTTCTGATCTATGTTCAAATTTTCAAGGCATTCGGATGTCATTAAATAGAGTTTTCATGCCTAACATATCATTAAAACAAGTATGAACATGTATAACTTCACCAACAACACACACACACACACAGATATATATATATATATATATATATATATATATATATATAAACATCAAACATGGCATAAATATAGCAAAAGCATTTCGGATTTGGTCATAAAACCGAAAACTAAAAGAATTAGGGATGCAATAATTATTCACCTTAGCTTTGAGATTATAGATAAGAGATTTGGTAGTTGAATTAGTTGATTACTTCTCTTCTCTTGAATCCCAGCTTTAATTCTTCTCTTGAGAATAGGAAATGGTGGCCGACCTTAGTAATTTTGTATTAGTGAAATGAGAGTGAGTGAACGTGAGTTACCCATCTCCTAAGGGTTTAGGGTATATGGTTTTACTATTTCCCATATTGCCCTTCTCATTTCCTAACACATTATCTAGTGTTATTTCATCTTAGTTAACCCAATTAACATGGCACAACTACCTTCAACTAATCAAATCTCAACCTATTAATCTTTACATTATTTAATTTAATTTAACTAATTAAATATACTAAATAAGGTTATAAAAATATGGGGTGTTACACTTTCGACTTTGTTGAAAGCTCTGCTTTGAAAGCTTTAGAACGTATCATTTAAAACAATAGACCTCTGCCTTTAAAACAACTCCTTCGAAAGGTTGGGCTATACTTCCATTAGAAAAACAAGGTAAACATCTAAGTCGAAAGCTTTCTTTCGAAAGCATGGAGAAGCGGTTGGTTTTAAAAACAAGTAAACCTTTCGTCTTTGTCGAAAGCAACAACTTCGAAAGGTTGTAAAGCGGCAGTCACCTTTCGACTTTGTCGAAATGTTTAAAACCTTTATTTTACATGTTTAACCTGGTCGAAAGTGACCAAGTCGAAAGCTCTTATTCGAAAGTAAAGCAGGCGATTCTTTTGTCTTATAAAACAGACATACTCCAACCTCTTTGACAACCAACCTTTCGACTAAGAACCCTTCGACCTTGTCCAATTCATTATGTACCGGGCAACTTGATACCAAATGCATTGGTTTGACTTTGTTGAAAGCTTTGTAACTTTCGACCTTGTCAGAAGGTCTGGGTCGGAAGGTTTGATGCCTAAAATGGCTGAAACATGCTAAAAGCATAATTTTCTTGTTTTTAACTTAAAAATGATAACTTTTCAACTAACCTGCCTTTGTTTTTCAAAATCTTATTGGTTAACAAATATTTTTTAGAAAAGTGCTACAACTAACATCAGAAATAAATAATAATTTTATTTTATAAAATGCCCTTTCTCCTTAATTAAATATATAAAACGTTTAAGTCTCATACCTTAAATAATTTTATATATTCACCAAATTACTTAGAAAAAATCTAGTAAAGTTCCAGAAAATTTATTTTAATATTTTTTCCAACATATAAAAATTTCTAACCCATATAATTATTATTTTACCCGTAAATAACTTATAACCCAATAAATTATTTTCTTCACTAAAAAATTTATATAAAATCCACATTAATTTAGAAAATTATGAAAATTGGAACCTATCTCTAAAATATCATTTCTGACCTATATTTAAATTTTCAAGGCTTTTGAATGTCGTTTAATAGGGTTTTCATGTCAAACATATCATAAAAACTAACATGAACGTATGTAATTCATCAACAAGCATATATATAACTTTAATCATCAAAAACATGGCATAAACTTGCAAAATCATTTTGAATCTAGTCTTAAAACTAAAAACTAATACAAAATGGGATGAAGTAATTATTCACCTTGGCTTTGAGATTAAAAGATGTGAGATTTGATGTTGAATTAGTTGATTATCTTCCTTCACTTGAATCCTAGCTTTAATCTTTCCTTGAGAACAATAATGGTGGTCGGCCTTAAGAGTTTTTAGTTTGTTAAAATAAAATGAATGTAAGTTTCATTTCCTAAGGGTTTAGGGTATAAGCCTCTCCTATTTTCCATATCGCCCTTACTCATTTCCTAACACGTTAGTTTATGTTATCTCATTTTAATTTGCACATTAACATGGCTCAGCTACCCATAGTTTAATCATATCTCAACCTATTTATCTTCACATTATTTTATTTAATTTAACTAATTAAATATCCTAGATAATGTTATAAAAATATGGGGTGTTATAGATATGCTTTCAAAGGTTTAGAAAGGGGTACTTTCAATGGAATCGAAAGAGGTACTTTCAAATGTTTAAATGTTTTCATCAACAAAGGTTTGAGTAAAGTGTATATATATATTTTACATGGCAATATGATTTTGAGTAAAGCATATAAATTATATATTTTCCTTATGTTAGTTTGATTTAAAGGTTTTAAATCATTTTGAAAAGGTTTTCTAGGAAAATTATGGAAGGGGATCCCTAACTGAAAATGACTCAGATATCAGAATACCAGATAGGACTGATATATGGTCGCACCCTATACATTAGCTATTGGTCCCAGCTAATTGTTGTACAAAATTACAGTGTTTAGGGCTTGGTCACAGGTAGACTAATATTATGATTACACACCGAAAGAAAATATATGTTGTATACAGATAGGTTATTGGTGAGCCCAAAAAACCATTAGGATTAGGAAGACCGGGGAGATGATTAAGTTAGGGACAGACCGTCCAGAAGAGAAGTATTTAACAGATAGTTAAGGACAAACCGTCCAGATAAGGAGTATCTAACAGATGTTAGATTAATTTTGTTATATTGTCTGGTAGGCCCGAGTCAGCCAAAGGTTAAAAGTTAGCAAATAAAACTTATGTGTTTGAACAGATAGTTCATTATTACCTGATATTTATGTATGTTTACATAATGATGTTTTACAGTATTTAACTAGTTTTGGTTGCAAGAAAAAGGTTTTGCAAAGATATGTTTTAAAAGGAAGTTATTGAGGGGAAACCCGTTTCGCTAAGCTGCGTTGTCTCACTTAACATATTTAATCGAGATGTATAGTATTATTCACACCAGGCTTTATGTCTGACTCGAAGTTTATCTTTTCCCCTTAAACTCTCGGGTGCCCAAAAATTGGTTTGAGTAGGCTATGGGGTTAAGTTCTTTTTTAGGTTTTAATAGGATGACGAATAAGGCTACCAGAGGCATGCAAGAGGCAAACATATAGCTATTTAGGAGTTACAGTTTTATGTTTTGTTATGTTTCCGCTGGGTTTGTCTTAAGTCTATTATGAATATATGACTCTGATCATCCAAGGGGGTATCTTTATATACCGCTCTTGGCGTATTTTGTAATAAGTATATTTTATCTATGCCTGGGAACGTATTGGGATTATGTATTGAGAATATGAAACTTCTGTTTGAAATTTAATGAAGAAAAAGTTGTTTTGAAATCTGTGATTTGTTTCATATTCAAGTGCTTATGATATTATAGATACCATTAACATAGCCATATTTAGTCGCAACGGAAGCTAATACTATAGATGACTGTAACATCTGTAGCGCTTAGTTTTTAGCCTCTAGATAGGGGATGTTACACATATTTTATTTTATATGATTTATTTAGATAGTATTAAATGATATTAAATAATAAGAAATTATAAAAAATATTTCTTAGCTGTCGAAAATTATTATTACTGTAAATATACATGTATAAAATTATAGATCGATTATTACCATAAAATGATATTATAATTAAATGTGAACCATATATATATATATATATATATATATATATATAATTAAAAGTTATTTGTGTGTGTGTAATAAAAATAATAATATTATTATATTTAAAAATTTGGATGTACATATCTGACATATATATATATGTATATATATATATAATTGTTTTTTTAAGTGAATACTTACATATAGCCAATCTAGATTGTGACAACAACAATACATACAAGAATCTCACCAAACTAGTAATATAATAATAATGTATATATATAATGAAATATTAATTAAAAATTATATGCCATAATATAATGAATAATATACCTGAGAACCATTGCCTTATAGCACACCTTGCAATGATGAACTTTCTCCTCTTATAAGCTTTTCAATTTGGTAAACAGCTAATCCTTGAACCGTTGACCTATGACTATCAGATAGTAATTGACCTTGAATTGATTTGAGCTTGATATAATAGGGCTCCTAAGGATTGAAGGAGACTAACAATAGAAGGTAGGAATGGCAGCGAAATGTCCTTTTCAATTAGGATTAGAGGTGTTTAAATAGTGGATAGAAGAGAGAGAATAGTGGATCTCATCACATACCAGTTCTAATTCAATCTAAGCATCCAAAACCCTACAGCCCTAGCCTATTTGAGCTGCTCCCTTTAATCCCTATTTCAGCCGAAAATAGCCACCCATCATCATGGGCCAAGGTCCTATTTAAACCGCAGAAAATATTATCTAATTAAATCTAATTTAATCACTTGATATCGTATATCGATTAATACATTTATAACTAATATAAATATATTTAATGATATTTATTCCTCAAATCATAATCAAAATTTTATAATTAATATTTCATAGATATTAATTAATTTAATTGATTTATAACAATTATAAACTAATTAAACGTTTAGTCAAAAGTGAATTCATCATTTCGGCTGTGTGACTCGTCGGGTGTAAATTTTGGTCAGCGGTTAATATCAAACTATTCGAATATTAACATTCACATATCACTTAGCAGGTGGTGTGATATTTTGGCCAAATTTATCGCTTACTTGGTGTTAGTAAAATCCAATTTCACTTTGTTAAGCACTACCCAGTTGTGACTTTTATTTACACCAATTCTTTTCATCGAAACTATATCACTTTGGACTTATGGAATTTGGTAATGGTCAAAATTCCAATATCGTCCATATTCAATTCTATAGTCCAAACACAAAGTCCTTGGTTCATTAATAACAATTATTATTAACCGTACTATTATGGCTAGAGATTTTGACTTTGAGTTGACTTGAGTTGACCGTGAAACTAACCTCGTATAATTGAGGAGACTTATCCTCTCTTGAATAGCATTTCACTTTCAATCTACCAAACTATAGTCACTCGATGGTCACCGTACCATGATTTGACTATAATCAAAGTGAAGCTTTTATATTGAAGATCAACAATATCCTCAAGTCGAGAGAACTGTGTAAATCAGTCACGTCAATATTTTCTATTTGACCTTGGTTATATTTTCCAACAGAAGACTATCGAGTGAGCCGTTCTAAAGTTATACAATAACTATTAACACGTAACCTCTAGGTTACCTTAGCAATCATAAGTAATACACTGTCCAATATTTGGAGAGTGTTATGTTCTTTAGTCTCAACGGATACATTGATATTCAGTCTCGATGCATCTTGACTAGGAATATTCAAAATGATGTGTTTTATAATACTATGATACAATACTCATGATTATAACTATTTGTAATTACCATCACAAACACACCATATATGATTTTTCTGTTAAATATATTATAATTAAGCATTTAATTATTTATAACATTACAATATATAACAGAAAGAAAAGAATCTTTATTACGAACGGAAGTTGATTACAGAGTTAATTAATTTATAATAAATTACAAAATTGTCCATAGGACATACTCCTAGCTCTACCAATTTATTCTTAGGATTTAACTTTATCTTTCAAAAAATGTGCTTCCAATTCCACAATTGATATTTAACAGATTGATTTTTGATCAGCCATGCCGAAAATAGATTATTTTGTGTAACTTGGTGGATAAAGAAAATACATACTGATTTCTCTCAATCTCTAAAGATCTGCCTGAAAGAAATATTTCTGGAAATGTTTCTAGGTGCATCCAAATAGGAGAAGCCTTTGTTAGTTTGTATAAATATAGGAATTGCTCCATAATAACTGTATTGTAACCACATTGAAACTGCTGATAGACTCCAGTCTTTGTGAAACATAATTCGTGCATGCATAAAAATATTATTTGTTTAATAAACAACTTAACTGTCAAACTTAAGTCCTAAACCTTACATCATGTAAGCATTGCATAGCTTATTCATTACCATAAACAAATCAAAGTTGTATTACATACTTTGCAATCACAAAATTGCTTCCGAGTATTGCAGGATACACGATCATTTTCATCTATTAAATAACTTGCTTTTCGATAATGAGTATTTGCCACCCAATTGAGCTTGTGTTTTCACATGTATAATCCTTTGGTCGATTTAATATCACTAGTTCAACACAACCAATTACTGTCCATAAAAAATACTTTACACAACACAAAGTAATATACACTGTCCATATGTGGTCTGCGGATCCACTATTATATGGTGACTGCGTATGATACCCACTATATCATATAAAAATAGCCAAGTAAAGTCACATTTGATGTTAAAGAGAAAGGCTATTGAATTATGTTGGTTATATTTTCCTCATGTAATGAGCTCCGGAAGCATAATAACAAAATTGCGAGCTTGCTTTCTGTAATGCAGAAAAGTTTGGCTGTTCACAACTAACTACTACATCTCTACTACCATAAGGACCTTTGCAGTCGAGGTTCAAAAATGTTTATGAAGTATTTATTAGTAAGAACATATTTGTGTTATTATCATTGTTTAGCTTTAAATTTATATATATTAGTTGAACCAAAAAATAAAATTTATTAGTCTTCAAGGATTATATATTTTTCCATAAGAACATAAGGGGTAAAATTATGATGCTCAGGTACATGCATAATATTCAAAAAGAACAGAAACTTATAAAAAGGCAATTTGATACAAATAAAACAGAAAATGCCTGTAATTTCATTATCACTAAATATTAGAAGCTAGAACTTTCTCTAAGGTTGACATTCGTTAATTAGTGTTAAAGAATAAACTCAAATTAATAATAAGGTGAAGAGTCGTGTCTATTGAGTGAAGAGTTGTGTCCATTGGAGTGAAAAGGTGTCTATCTAAAGAGTCGTATCTATTGAGTGAAGAGTCGTGTCCATTGGAGTGAAGAGATGTCTATCTATAGGGTCGTGTCTATTTGTAAGGGTATGTAAACCACTATAAATATGTGGTCATTTTGTGTTGTTTTCAAGCAAGAAAATTTATATGAAATATTTTATGAAATATAATTAGTTTCTTCTCTCCTCCTCGTTTCTAATAAATTGGTATCAAAGCTATGGCAAATTTCAGGAGTTTATCATTAGGGAAAATACCGATTCCACGACTAACCAATTTGAATTATGATAATTGGAGCATTCAGATGCGTGCGTTGCTAGGTGCAAAAGATGAATGGGAAGTAGTCGAAAATGGCTACACAAAAACAGAAAATACTACGAACTTGACTGTGATGCAGTTAAAGACATTGAAAGAAATGTGTATGAAAGACAAGGCCGCTCTCTACCTCTTGTTCCATGCAGTGAATGAATCGGGATTTGAGAAAATTACCAATGCAGCAAATTCGAAGGAAGCATGGGACATTTTACAAAAGGTCTATAAGGGAGCCGACCGAGTTAAACAAGTGCGGCTTCAAACTCTTCGAGGCAAATTAGAAGCGATGAAAATGAAAGAATCGGAAGGAATATCCAACTACATCACACATGTCCAAACAGTGGCTAATCAACTCAAATGCAATGGAGAAAACCTAACCGATGCAAGGGTTGTGGAGAAGATTTTGCTATCATTGACCGACGATTTCGAGAACATCGTATGCGCAATTGAGGAGTCGAAGAATTTGGCAGAAATGACCATCGATGATCTTGCAGGTTCTCTTGAAGCACATGAACAACGGAGGATGAAAAAGAAACAAGAGCTACTCAAAGAGGCTTTACAAGCTAAGGCAAGTATTAAGGAAGACAAGGTGATATATGCACAACAAAATCAAGGAAGGGGACACGGTCGTGGAGGTCGTGGTTTTGGCTGTAGTGGAGGCCGAGGATTTGGAAACAATCCTGAAGAAAAAGGCCAGCCGAGACAACAAAATTGGCGTGGTCAAGGACTTGGTCGTGGAAGAGGTAGCCGGTTAAATCGTCCAAATGTTGAGTGCTACAACTGCGGCAAATATGGGCATTATGCAAAAGACTGCTATTCTAAGAAAAGGTGGAAGAAAACGCGAATCTGGTTGTGGAAGAAGAAACAAGAGACGATGGTGTTCTCTTGATGGCCTACAAGGACAATGCTTCAGACAGCGATATAATGTGGTATCTCGACATTGGTGCTAGTAATCATATGTGCGGACAAAAACACCTTTTCGTGGAGATGCAAAAGGTAAAGGATGGACATGTGTCATTTGGAGATGCGTCAAAAGTTCAAGTCAAAGGCCAAGGAAAAATATATTTTTATCAAAAGGATAGTAAAGAAAGGTCGATTGAAGATGTCTATTACGTGCCTGAACTGAAGAGAAACATCCTTAGCATGGGGCAACTATTGGAGAAGGGGTATTCATTTTTCATGAAAGATCGGATGTTACATTTGAAGGACAAAAATGGCTATTTACTTGCAAATGTAGAGATGACTAAGAATCGAATGTTCAAACTCAATCTGGAAAAAGTGCGAGAAAGGTGTTTGCAAGTCAACGTGGAGGATAAAGCCTCACTGTGGCACTTATAGTTCGGACACTTACATTATGAAGATTTGAAAGAGTTAGCAAAGAAGGATGTGGTTTATGGTTTACGGTTTACTAGACATGGATTACACAAAGAAATTTTGCGAGGGATGTGTGCTCGGTAAGCAAATAAGAAATTCTTTTCAAAAGAAGGCCGATTATCGTGCAAGGAGGTCTCTAGAGTTGATACACACCGACATATGTGGCCCGATCACACCTAAGTCATTTAGCGAGAAGAGGTACTTTATCACTTCATTGACGATTACACAAGAAAGACTTGGGTTTATTTTTTGAAAGAAAAATACAAGGCACTTAGAATGTTCAAGAAATTCAAAGTATTAGTAGAGAAGACAACCGGTCTTTATATCAAGGCCTTACGATTAGATAGAGGCGGAGAGTACATGTCAACAACATTCACAAGCTATTGCGAGGAACAAGGGATCAAAAGATTTTTAACCGCACCATACTCACCTCAACAAAATGGTGTGGCTGAAAGAAAAAACCGAACTATTCTTGACATGGTTCGATCAATGTTGAGAAGCAAAGGCATGCCGAAAGAATTCTGGGCAGAAGCAGTACAATGTGCAGTGTATGTGCAAAATCGGTGTCCACATGCGATATTGATAAATCAAACACCATAGGAAGCTTGGTGCGAACAAAAACCAATCGTATCACACTTAAAAGTATTCGGTAGTTTGGCATATGCGCGTATACCAGATCAAAGAAGAACCAAATTAGATGATAAGAGCAAGAAGTACGTATTTATTGGATATGATGAAAAGACAAAAGCTTTCAAGTTATTCAACCCAATTGAAAAAAAGGTGGTCGTGATCCGAGATGTGCAGATGAATGAAGAAAGCGCATGGGATTGGAACAACCAAATGGAAGTGACGCAGAAGGAAGAAAAAGGAGAATCATTAACTACTACATCGATACACACACCAATAACACCTCAAATATCTGATGATGAAGAAGAGCCAAGGCAACCAAAGATGTGAAGTTTGCAAGACCTATATGAGTCAACAGATGAAGTACACTTGATATGTCTCTTGGCAAATGCTGAGAATATTACTTTTGAAGAGGCAGTGAGAGATAAGAAATGGAATGCTGCGATGGATGAAGAGATGAAGGCTATCGGTAGAAATGAAACTTGGGATTTGGTGGATTTGCCGGAAGGATATCAACCCATAGGAGTAAAATGGGTATATAAGAAAAAGATGAATGTCCACGGTGAGATAGAAAGGTATAAGGCACGCCTAGTTGCGAAGGCTACAAACAAAAGGCAGGGATCGACTATGACGAAGTCTTTGCCCCAGCGGCGAGAATGGAAACAATCAGGCTTCTCATATCACAAGCAGCACAATTCAAGTGGTCGATATATCAGATGGATGTAAAATTAGCATTTTTAAATGGTGTGCTTGAAGAGGAAGTATACATGGAGCAACCACCAGGGTACATGAAAGCTGGGGAGGAGAGTAAAGTATTGAAGTTAAGGAAGGCGCTATATGGGTTAAAGCAAGCGCCTCGTGCATGGAACTCCCGAATTGACACCTATTTCAAGGACAACGGGTTCGTACAATGTCCCTACGAGCATGCACTATACGTGAAGAAAGAAAAATGCAACTTGATATTTGTTGCTCTTTATGTTGATGATCTAATATTCATGGGGAATAATGTGGAGATGATAAAAGATTTTAAAGAGGCCATGACTCGAGAGTTTGAAATGATAGGTTTAGGGTTAATGAAATACTTTCTTGGTCTTGAAGTTAGACAAGGAAGAAATGGAATATTTGTGTCACAAGAGGCTTATGCAAAAGAATTTTTGAAGAAGAACAAGATGGAAGAGTGCAATCCAGTAGAAACACCGATGGAACTTGGTACGAAACTCTCTAAATTTGATGAAGGAGATCGAGTGGTTGCAAACAAATACCAAAGTTTGATTGGAAATCTACGATATCTCACATGCACAAGGCCAGACATTGCGTATAGTGTCGGCATAGTAAGTCGGTTCATGGAGGAGCCAAAATATTCACATCTAAAGGCTATGAAGAGGATTCTTTGATATATTTGAGGAACGGAGTCACTTGGGTTACTCTACTCTAAGACAAATGAATACAAGCTGGTGGGTTACTCTGATAGCGATTGGTGTGGAGATGTAGATGATCGAAAAAGCACATCGGGATATGTCTTCTATATGGGAGATACTGCTTTCACGGGGCTCTCAAAGAAACAACCAATAGTGACATTGTCAACGTGTGAGGCAGAGTATGTGGCAATACCTTTTTGTGTATGCCATGCAGTATGGTTGAGAAATTTGTTATATGAGTTAAAACTCCAGCAGCACAAAGCAACTGAAATATGAATCGATAATAAATCTGCAATTGAGTTGGCAAAGAATCCAGTGCACCATGAAAGGAGCAAGCATATAGATGTTCGCTTTCACTTTATTCAGGAACATGTGAAGGAAGGCAACGTGCGAATGAGTCATGTTGTAAGTCGTGATCAAGTGGCGGATATATTTACAAAGCCGCTACCAAAAGTGTAGCTCGAAAATTGTACGATGATGATTGGAATGAAGGATGGAAAATGTTTGAGTTTAAGGGAGGAATTTGTTAAAGAATAAACTCAAATTAATAATAAGGTGAAGAGTCGCGTCTATTGAGTGAAGAGTCATGTCCATTGGAGTGAAAAGGTGTTTATCTAAAGAGTCGTGTCTATTGAGTGAAGAGTCGTATCCATTGGAGTGAAGAGGTGTCTATCTAAAGGGTCGTGTCTATTTGTAAAGGTATGTAAACCACTATAAATATGTGGTCATTTTGTGTTGTTTGCAAGCAAGAAAATTTATATGAAATATTTTATGAAATATAATTAGTTTCTTCTCTCCTCCTCGTTTCTAACAATTAGAACCATGGCTTGATGGCATTTACTTGAAAAATTTATAAAAACACATTTTAATATAGATGAAAATACATTAAAGTAAATGAAAACCAAATTTATAGTAGATTCAAAACATTGTAGATAACACGAACAAAATTTTAAAGGATAATAAATTTGTTGGAACTTAAGTTGGAGAAAGTTTACACATAATTCTAAAATTATCATGGAATAAGATAAAATCGAACGTGATGCTCCTTTTATATTGATGGGATTAAAATTTTAAAACTTCGTTATCTATTTGAAAGTAATGCAAGCATGATAGGTAATCCATATGTTTGAAATGAATATTATTAAATGTTAATGCTCAAGTAAGTATACCATTGCTACTGATAATTTTAATAAAAGCATCTATAAAACTGGCATTAAGTTTCCAGTGATCTAGAGTAAAATTACATCATATTCAATGAAAGTTTAAATTATTTATGCTGACAAGTAGCTGACCATTTCTAAACTAATGAAACTTCATGTAGTATATAATACATTAGGCAATTCATGATCAATCAATTTAAACCCATGGTGAATAAATGCAGTTAGTATTGAGTTTGAATATCATACCTTGTTTCCCAAACTTACCATTTGCTTTCATACTATAACAAACGGGATTTTCGACCCCGAAAATCGACACTAAAATGTCCTTTGTATTGCGTGCCAAGGCCTTCTGGTTTGGAACTAAAATCGAACGACGTCTGATTTTAATCCAATTTTCAATTGTTTCCAAATCCGTCCAAACCAGTTCCATTGTAAAGATCACGACGACATGAGTCCAACGCAAAAAAGCCGTTCGAATCCGACCTAGTATGAGCGAGATTCGAAATTTATAAGTTATCAACAATTTAATTTAAAATCAAAACAACTTTAAATTAAATTACAATTATATCCTCATCTTCATCTTCCTCAAACACAAATGTGCACAAAGACACAGCGAGGAACCCATCTCAATGGCCGTGCATGCAACAACTGACACGGAGCATTAGTTGACGAAATCAAATTCTGTCTTCATCGATGCGCTTCTCATCCACGAACGCGATGTGCTCCTCGTCGAGACCGCTGCACCAAGTCACGATCCACCCCCAAGCGCCGTGCGTCCCTAAAATTTGCCAATCGATGCTCTTTCCTTCAACGAGAACGAATATACCCATGAAACGGACCAGTACCCCACCAAACCCACGAAATCGCTAACCCTAGGTCACTGCCTTCACTCGGTGCCGACTCAAAACATTGTCGCGAGCTACAATTCAGGTATAGGATGGAAGCTTATGGCCAATGCAGTACAATGGATCCAAAATTTTGATTTTTAGATGAGTATATGGAATTTTAATTTTTAAGTTTGAATCGCAAAAGGGAAAAACAAATTCCTATTCTGTGGTAAGTTTAAATAGAGGGGAAGGAGTATGGCTTGAATAGTGGAGTTATAGTCATGGGTATGGCTGATGAGATGTAGGCATGGGCAAGCATATGGCTGAAATAGTGAATATGTATGTTTATTTTTATTTTAAAATATTCAACAAAACTTACCCAAAAATCTTAAACTCCAAACGAGACATGCCGCTTGGCGTTTTATATGTTATACCACTATTCCAAATACAATGTAACTAGTCTCGAGCTCTAACACGATCGTATACAGAAGATAGCTTTTTAAACCCAGTTATTATATTAAATTTCCGATATCCATTTCAACGCGTTTCGATATCGCACGATCAAATGATAAATCTGATCGCCATGAAAATCGTCAGCATATAATAACTCAATATTACGGATCCAATGAAACTAGTTTCGTCGAAATCCAAGACAGTGCCCCAAAAGGCTATTTTTATATGTCAATTAAAACGAGTTATTTTCAAAATCAATTAAATCACTTTTAAATCCAATTTAAAAGTTTTATTATCTTCATTCTTATTAAATAGAATTTCAATAATCTTTGAAATCATTTTTATCCAGCTTAAAACCTATGATTCAATTATTTAAACAATTTCTATTATTAAATTCAACAATGTAATTATACAATAAATCTCTATATCTGAAACTCAAGTTATTTAACGTATAAAAATAACTTTCCAATATTTAAATCAATTAAATATTATAAATATCGATTTACTAAAATTATGGGTCGTTACACATACTGTATAAATAATAAAGGCAACCTTAGTTTAATACTAAAGTAATACTTTTTAAAATAGAATATTCAAAGTCAATTTAGATAGTTCACTTAATAAAATAATACTAAAATAATTGTAATTAACCAAAACATCGATTTAATATGTGTAATATGAAAAGGTAATTGTCGCAAAAAATTTAGCGATAAAATGAAGATCTTAATTCATATGACTAACTTTTCAATCATTATAAGTAGTAGTACTGAATATATTATATCAGTACTAACCACTACTTATTGAAGCTACAAAAATAATGAAATTCAATAGTTTAGACTACGCATATTTATACATTTTTCTTCAATGATTATCGGCAAATCTTACAAACACAAATAGAAAGTAAATTAACAATGATGATGTATTGAAAACTTGAATAATTTACAATTAAACTAACGTTTCGTAAATTGCATACATTGGTAAAATTACATGGATTTGATATAATGCTTTCAAATGTGTTATATGTGTGCATGTGCGCATGTATCAATAACAATATTCTTGTTCAAGCAGTATGAAATTTATTTTTATACATACCTACACCACGAGCAGTTAAAGAAGAAATATGTAACTTCAATTATGTTTAAAATTTAAAAAGATTTCAACATTTTCATCAACATACCAAAACTTAAATGAGACTGTTCACTCATATGGTAGTAAGACTACAATTGACAGTAGAAAACATAATTGTAGCAATTAGACAATGGAAAATGTGTAGCTATTGTATAGTTGAAGATGAAGAAATGATTATTATACCGACTAAGATGATTTAAATCTACAATAGGTGCAATTCTAAGTAAGAAACTGTATAAAATTTAGGAAAATGACATCAAATCTTAGATTTACCAAAGCAAAGTTGCAGATTTCTTGCTAGTTTATTCATAGAAAATATACATTTATAGTAAACCAGATATTTTATCACAAGCTGAAAGAACTAAACCTAATTTCCCTATCAAGCTTTAAAAGCAATCTAAAACAAGCATAAAAAAACATATATGTTAAATTAGTACATGATTTTGAATCAAAACAATATTAATTATGAATCAACATAATTAATTAGCAATCAACATTAAAAAAATTTGTAATAGCAACAAAATTGGAATTATATAATTTTATAGTTAGAATCTTGTCTACCTCTTTAACAAGGATCAGATTTGTGATTACAAGGAACACTCATGGGTAGTGAAACGATGGGTCCTGTGTTGGATGAAGAAAAGGGCTGAGAGGTGTACAAAGTGTTCCACAAAACAGGTGCTTTTGATTAAAACAATGGACTAAAGGGAATGTATTGTATTTTGATGAATTTGTGATAGTTTTTGGTGAATGAACATCAAGTCAAACCCAAAGATAAAACCCTACTTTAAAGAAAAAACCTCAAAATTTATTAAGATTTAAAACTGGGAACGCGCCATGAATAATAAGTAGAAATAAAAAAGGTAGAAAGGCTCAAGGGAAGCATAAAATTAGAACTGCATGAAAATGGGACAGAAAAAGGAGAGGATAGAAGAGGAGAAAGAAAATAGAAGGAGAATAGAATGGAAGAAATTGTCATGAACTACAGAAAATAAAGGGGAGTATTATTTGGCCTTCTATTTTATTTCGGCTCTTTCTCAAACTTCCCTATGGTCGGTTGGTTTGAATTTATGTGTAACCACTGAAAAGTTTTCCAATAGAAATAAAGTCCCTTTTATCCATGACTTACATTCTCCATTTTCAACATAACACATTATGAATATCAGAATCGTTTTTCATACGCAAAACCATAAATCTCGCTTCCCTTTTTTTTCTTTCAACGTCCATATGTTACATTTCAATGAATTCCCTTTAATGCAAATAAATGGTAAATATTAATAGTTTTTATTTTGAACTAGAAATAAGATTAGCATAATCGCAATTGTTAATAATGATAATTCAATCCCCAAAATATTTGCTCAACAAAAGTTTATCTAAATATAAGATATATGAATATTGTTAATATGGGATGGTTATCACATTTAAATGAGAAGATAACAAGAACTATAATTTATGATGGAAACAAATTTCCAATTGAATAGTTCAAATTTGAGAAAAGTAAAAGAGTTTCACTTGCTCGAAAATATTGCAAGTAACTACGATTGTGTACTGCAATAACATAAATATTGTAAACAACTAGAAAATAAAAAAATCCATTGAACATATATCACATACGTCTTGTACGAAAAGATAAAAAATTTGTGATTTGAAAATATAATTTAAATTCGATGTTTCGAGCAAAAGATATCACATTTTTATGTCTAAATTAACAAAAATGCATATATACATGAAATGTGTCAATAACACAACACCAAACCATATATAATTTTCCTTCAGTAGTAAAAGAGGATTGAGAAATGAGTTGGGAAAAAAATGAGAGTTATGTTTTTGAGTTTAGAATGTGATTGGAAAAAGTGTGTTCTGTTAGTAAATATATGTTTTTGGTATTTAATATGTTTCAAGTGTTCACTAATTTAAGAAAATTAAATGCAAACAATTTACATGAAAAATCATTAATTAAATACGATTGCACATGGTTCATTATCTACAAAAAGCAAGAAACAAATAACAAAGTAACCACGAGATAAAAAATACAACTAATTTTCAAGGACAATGGTGCAAATAATTTGTACAAGATAAACACTAAGCACGTAAAAGCTTGTGATAAGTTTACATTTTATTTTTCTTCATTATTATCCATGACTTTCCACAAACGACTATTTGTTAATATTGGACTTCAAAATGAAATAAGAATGAAGACTCATAGACGATCGAGTACGAAGCAATTCACACAGAAAAGAAAGGAAATATTGGTCCAGTGTATCGATCGATACCGGCCCATCAAAAATACATATTTCTCGATAAATTTATGTTGGATTTTGGCTCTAGGGCATGAAACGAAGTTAAAGCATGAAGTAGTAATGGATCGATGAAGCATTGATTAGGAAACACTTGAGTTTATCCTGGATCGATACCAATCCATTGACTTGATCAAATCAGCCCTATTATTTCTCCAACATGTTAGGATTTGAATTGAAGATATTTTTGAACAGTTTTACAGAAGGACCTCGACTCCACTGCCCATGTTCAGTCCACTACACCTATAAATATAGGTGTACATGCAACAAAAAAGAACCATTTAGAATCTCTATTATTGCTTTGTGTCCGAGATTATAGTTGTAATTACTTTCGGAAACTACCGTAAAATAAGAATAAAAATCATTCAAAGTGGATGTAAGCATAGCCAAACCACTATAAATTTTGTGTTATTATTTTCCCTTACTTTCTCTTTACTATATATCATTTTCTTTAGATCTAGTCTCAGATTCACAATAAAACCGAAGAGTATTCACACTACAAAAGAATTTCTTTTTCCCTGCACCATCATGGCATGTGCGTGGCATGAGGAAAATAATCCTTACGCCGAAACCGGTGTTAGAAAACACAGTATCGCAAAATTTTCCTTATGCATTCTCTATTCCCACGATGGAAATTTTCATATGTCATTCATAATCCTCCTTTTCCTATGCCTTTCCTACAACATCCTTATGCCTTTCTGACTAAAATTTTCCACCGGTTCTTTAACAAATTTTTCTATGCTTTCCTTACGTCATTTTCTCTACAACTGTTTGACACCACAAAGTTCCCTACCCCTTCTCTCATTTGTTCAAAAGCCACTGATGGAAAACACCGCGTCGTAAAAAAATTTCCTCCGCATTCCCTATACATACAACGGAAATTGCTCTATGTCATCCTTATGCCTCCAATCTCCACGCCTTCCTTACACCATGAATTATGCACACCATCCCTATGCCTTTGTGACTAACCTTTTCCCTGGTTTTCTACCAATTTTCCTATATCTTGCGTACATCATATCCCAACATTTTCCCTAGGCTACAAAATTTCCTACATCTTCCCCACGTCTTCTCAACATTTTTCGTAAACGCAAAAAAAAAAAGATTTTACCTATGCCTCCCTAATGCAAAACATTGTATATTTCTGCTGTATTTTGCTTCATCTGACACAAATCATAATAGGATATCGTATAAACCAAATCGGCTATGCTAAATAGAAAATAATACCAATATATATCATCCCAAACAAGTAGTAGCAGACATAAACATAAAAAAGACATATAATACTATCCACATCAACTCCAAAGCACAACAAATACAACTACAAACATATTTGAAACATAAAATATTCCAACCAAACTCACTACATCAAGTTTATACCATCATAGAATGTGTGCTTGCTATATCAAGATTGTACCATCAAAAAATAATATCAAATCATACATATTAAAGTAGAATAAGAATAACTTGCTAAGAAGATCTAGATCCATGCCCCCGATGTTATCTCAAATCTCATAAAAAATCTTACACGGAACTCATTTATTCATATACCTTGTCTGTTTTTCCCTCAATTCTTGATTTGTACTCTTCAGTTCTCGTGCCTTCTCTACAAGCCTCTCACTATCATTTGAAATTGCAGACCTATCACTATATGTTTTGCCTCTATATATTTGCATTTGAATTATAATATTGAATTAATTATACTTAAAATTATACAATCATATGTAAGTATTAGCTATTTTTTATATAAATAGTTATATAAGAATTCCTAATTAGTTCGTTTAAAGATATAAATCAATTATATTGCAATCAATAAATTTATACGATTTCTTTAATTTTTGATTAATTTTTAAATGATAATGGAGTTCAAATATAAAGCAGCTATATATTTCCAACAAAAATTTAAAGTTATATACAAATCAAATTTAGTTTTGTTCTAAATTATATTTTTATTTTACCTAAAGCAAATAATCCAAGACACATCATTTTTAAATCTAAGTAAAATAAATTTAATCAAGTTTTAAGTAATTACACAAGGAATATTGTCTGTACCACGCATGTCTATAGTTCTCGATGACATAAATGTCCCTCCTTCGGTGAGCATATGAAAAGGAGGTTTAACTCGTCGTATTAAGCTCTAGACCCTGACTCTAGGTAATCTAGGCAATTTGCTTATTGCATTTACTCTATGAATTATTCACAATATTTAGTGTCATATTTATAAGGCATATTGGCTTTTGTAAACTAAAGTTTAAAGTTATTTAAATATTTAAAACAAATTATTCTGAATACTCATCAACCTACCCAATCACTATCTATAGAAATGCACCTTGATGTACACTCAATGTACATTAGCATTCGACCTAGTTCTTTCTCCTGGAAAAAGTTAATAATCTATCATGAATTTATTATGAATTGTATACTATTGCTAAATAACTTAAACAATTACCATATTGTAGATCCACTGCGCCATTTGTTTAATACCATAAATTTGCGGCCTAGGATTCTTGTTGCTAGTGGCAAATTTCTTTTTGGCAAGCTCCTCCACCTCCTCTCTCCTCTAGTACCTTAGAAACTATTTCCACACCTTAGGATATACAAGGATTCCTCTTGTTGTACCTCTTCATGTATGAACCAATATGCATGTACTTCAAAGAGCACTTGTGTTCCTATAATTGCCTTATGTCAGCAGATGAAGTGTTGGTAACCCAAGCATACAAGGTATGCACATGCAATCGCGAATTGATTGAATATGTTGAAACAAATCAGTTGCATATTGATTTAATATAGTAATAGGTTAAATTCTAAAAGTTTTTCACCTTAAAATCTTCGAACCAATGGCCATCAACATGATTAGGAACTTTGCGCTAAAACAAAGACAATGATGTGATATGGGCCTTAAGCATTGATAGTGTTGATGGTATAACCAAGATATAATTATGTAATTTTGATTATATGATTGTTAACTTAACTCTTATGTAGGAATCTTACTTGAAATGAAAGTATTTTTTCTAGTTTCTGTTCTCTTGTATGTGCATATATTTATAATAATGTAAAATATTACGTTTATACATACAATATGGAATCCTTAAGTGTAAGCATTCAATAGATTGAATAATACATAAACTAATCAAAACTTACTGTATAAAAATTGCTCTTTGGTTACGCATATAATTGCGATGTAAGATAATATGTCGTAGAAAACCATTATTTGTGATGCTTCTTTACGATACAACTAATATTGGTAGTGAATACTCCTACAAATCAATTTCTATTATTTATGACTGTATTATGCGCTGCAAATAACCATATAAGTAAAAATAATAATATTTATTTAAATTTATGCTAATTTGGTACGTATTACAGGCGTCCTAAAAGAAAACAATTTTTTACAATGCGAACTTGCATTGGGAATGTTTCTTTCACAAATCGATGATCCTTTATGTTGCCGATAGTCAATATTAACGATGCTTTATGCTGAAAATATGACTCAAATCTATCATCATATAGAAGAAAAGGGGGAAAATTAATTAATTTGACTAATTGACTGGTCAAATATACAATAAAAGGAAACAATATATGTGCATCTTTTCATAGAAGGAAATAGATGTCTAAATTAAATCAAAGGCAAATCAAATCTTAGGAAAAATGGAAATGTTGCAAAATTTGTACGAAATTGATTATCTGCTTTTCTAATTAATTTCATTTCTTCACAAGATTCAGCTTCATTCTACTCCTATTTAAAGAGGTCTCGAGCTATTGGAAAAGCATCTCATTCTTCTCAAACAATAGCTCCTCTTAAATGTTATTCTATAGATTTGTAATAGAAATAAGATTTCTCTGCTTCAAGAAATCTCTACCATTTTGTAATCTCTCCTTTCTAAATTGGTGAAGTAATAAAGCTGTTGTGTCTCTATCGACGTAGGATACAGATCTGAACCATGTTAAACATTTCATGTCTTTTCTTTCTGTTATTTTATTTTGTGTGATAGTGTAATTAATATTGAACTTGCATTAGTGTTCAATCAACAAAACTAGATCCTGGTTAATCACTTCCATATATTAATGATAAATCCTCCCCATATTTTTCACTATAGTTTGGTATCAGAGCCAGTGTTTTTGTACTATTTAGGCATTAGTGACGAATTCTGGAAAATCTATTAGTAGATCTGGGGTTAATTATGGTGTTACATGTTTTGATGGAAGGAAAGATTTTGGTACTTGGAAGATGAAAATGGAGGCTGTGTTGAAGAAAGAGAAGACTTATAAGATTATTTCTATACTTCAGAAATTGAAGGACATTGAGGCAGATGTTTTGAAAGAGATGGAAGACGAAGCTCTTACAACAATCCAGTTGAGTCTTTCAGATGAAATTCTTAGACAGTTTTCTCAAAAGAAGACGACGAAGGAATTATGGGACGCATTATCTGATACTTATCGAGACAAGTCTTTAATAAATTCGTTTAAGATGAAGCTTGAAGCCGATCTTATGAAGAAGTTGACGCTCTTACTACTTGGTTATGAACCTTAAGGAAGTAGATGTTAAGATTAAAGATGCAGCTTATGTAGTGATCCTCTTATGTTCTTTGTCCATGGAGTATACTGCTTTTGTTAACTCCATGATATATGGTCGTAATAAGATTAGTGTGTCAGATGTTAAGGCTGGTCTTCATAATGAGGAGCTAAGAGATATATTTGGAAGAACTAATATAGACAGTGACTCAAAAAGTCCGTTAGAGATGTAGAAGTCAAAGCAAGTCAAAGTATGGCGGAGGTCAAAATAAGTCAAGGTCTCAGTTTAGGGGCCTAATCTATTGACTTGCAATTATTGTAAGAAACCGGGGCACTTGTAGCTCGATGTCCTAAGCTCTAAGGACGAAGAAAAGACCCAAAGCAAACTTCAGTGTCTATTGTAGTGGCATCAAATACAAAGAGTGATACTGATGTGTTTATAGCTTCTGGCTCTTTTGGGAAGTACAACTTATAGCTTATTGATTTTGGCGTATCCTATCATATGACACCTTATAGGGACCGTTTCGCTACATACCATGAGACTGATAGAGGAGAGGTTCTAATAGGCAATGATGCTTCTTGCTGTATGGTTGGTGTAGGTAGTGTAAAGGTCGAAATGTTTGATGGTGTTATTCGTATGATTACTGATGTTAGACATGTACCTGAGAAAAGCTTGATTTTTGTTGGGGCTTTGAGTAGGTTTTGGTTGAAGATTATAGTTGAGGGAGAGAAAATGAAGACATCTAAGGGTTCCATGACTATTATGAAAGGTGTGAGGACATGAAATCTTTAATTATTGAAGGACATTACTATAGTTGGTGAATCAGCTTCTATTGCTTCGACTGATTCAGATTCTTCCATATCATGGCATTTATGAATGTGCCATATTGGTGAAGTTTGGATAAGCTGAGAAAGCGAGGTTTGATTGATGGTGTTCATCATTCAAAGCTTGGCTTTTAGGAGGAGTGTGTTCATGGCGAGCAGACAAAGATTTCTTTTGGTACTGGAGAGCATAAGCCGAAGGCTGTTTTAGAGTTAGTAGAGTTAAGTTTATGCCTTAGGGGCAATTATGTAATTTTTTTTACATATTTCCTAACTCATTGACCAATCTTATTCACAATAAAGGTGTTTTCTTTCTATTATATATTTGATATAATGTGTTATATTAATTAATTAATCTAATTAAAAGTATATTAAGTAGAAAATCCATAAACGGTATGTTTTGTGATAATAGTTACAAAGTGTTGTAATTGTGAGTAATTTATCACAATGAAAATAAATATGTCATTTTAAATATTCCTAGTCAAGATGTGTAGAGACTGGTTATCGATATATCCATTGAGGCTAGAGTACGTAACGCTCCCCAAATGTTGGATAGTGTATTACTCATGACTGCTAGGGAGACCAAGTAGTTACATACTAATAGTTATTGGATAACTATAGAATGACTCACTTGATAGTTTTCTATTGGTTAATATAACTAAGGTAAAACAGAAAATATTGATGTGACTAATTTACATAGTTCTCATGACTTGAGAATACTGCTGACCTTCAGCGTGGAAGCTTTTCTTTGATTATAGTTAAATTGTGGTATGGCATCCATCGAATGACTATAGTTGGGTCGAGTGGAAGCATTGTAAGTGAAACACTATTCCAGAATGGATTCGTCTCCTTGGTTATATGAAGTCAGTATCACGGTCAACGGAAGTCAACTCAAAGTCAAAGTCTCTGGACAGAGCATTTTGGTAAATAATAATAGTTACTATTGAATCAAAGACTTTGTGTTTGGACTATAAAGTTGAATATGGACGATACTGGAATTTTAACCATCGCCTAATTTCATACATCCAAAGTAATATAATTTTGACAAAGGGAATTAGTATAAATAATTGTCACTACCAAGTATGCTTAATAAGTAAAATTGGATTTTACCAAAAGATGTTTAAGCGATATATTCAGCCAAAATGTCACACCACTAGCTAAAGTGACATGTGATCATCAATATTTGAGTTGTTCAATATTTATCGCTAACTGAATTTACACCTTGAGTTGCACAACCATAATGACGAGTTCTCCAAAAAAACACATGAATTAGTTAATTTATAAGATGTTGTAACTTAATTAAATAATAAATATTTGAGAAATATTAATTATTATTTAATTCATTTGATATTTGGGAGTTGTTTGTAATTTTTTGAATGCCTTTATAAAAGTTATATTTGCATGCATTGATATACGATATCAATGTAATGTTAAATGAGTTTAAATAAAAGATAATTACATTTAGTGATTTATGGAAATTTTATATCATTTGGTAGCACGTAATTCTAGCCATTCCATGTAAAGAGGTAAGAGTGGTGAGGGAAAGATAATTAAGGGAATAAATTAGGAAAGCTTTAATCAAAGAATGAGAAAGGTTTCATTCTTTCAATTAAAACATATCCATTAAATTTTTTTCTACAGAAAACTCATTCTTTCTCATTCGTTCGTTCTTTTTCTTTCTCTCCTCCTAACTTTTCATGGCAGAAAACAAAATAAAACTTCCAAAATTTTCAACTCCAAATCAAATGCAAACATCAAAAAATAATAATTATGAAACACAAGTGGTTCATCCATTTCTTGCAAGGATTGAGTGTGAATCTCGAAGATTTGAGGAGATATCACCATTCAAGGTGCGCCTTTTGGCTACATTTTACGGTAAAAAAATTATTTTATCTATTCATATAATCTTCTTATTTATATGATTAGATCTCTTGCATATCACATCTGAATATAAGTTTATCTATTTAACATGATCTAAGTACCTTTTTGTCTCATCATCCTTAATAATATATATGTTTATAATATCAATTTGATTTAGATCCATTTTGTACTATTCCATTTTGATTACATGTCCATATTCTTAACATTAGAGCTGTGACATAGTGCATCTCATTTAATTAATTGTTCATGATGTTCTTGTAGTTCAAATCTTAAATATTACTACGAATTTATTTGTACCTAATTTGTCCCCTTTGTTCCTGTTTGAAACTATTTGTTTATACGAATTTATTTTGTTTCAACTCATATATATTACATATGTTGTCTATTTGAAAACATCTGAGAATTGAATATGATTTTTATATGATCGTTGTTTGAATATTTTTTATTAGTTCATTCTTTTGTTTGAAAGTAAAAAAAAACATAATCGGAATTTTGAGCAAATTTGTTAACTTCTAATTCTAACACATGCTAAATCACAAACTTCACATATTCATTTGTTATTTTAATTTTAAAAGTAGCTTGTAATGAATTATATATATGTGTGAATGTGTTGTTTTAATTTAAGGTTTATAAAATTTACTTTTATGTAAATCACAATTTTAACTTTAAAATTATTGCTAAATTGAAATTTGATTATATTTGTTAATTCTAGATTAAAAATACGAGAATGGTCAAAATTAATTTATATGCAGATATGTTTTGGAGTTTAATTACTGATCTTAAATGACATTAATTGAATGAGTAAAGGAAGGAGGAAAGTCCTCCATCACTTCTTCTTCGGAAATGCCTACCTTAATTCATTAACTATGTAACGACCCAGAATTTTCGATCCCGAAAATTCCAGATAGTTATGAAAAGATGAAAAGAGGTAGAAGAAGAAAACAGAAAACCAGACATAGAATCTCACATTCGCAGCGGATCAAAGTATAATATCATATAATATCATTTATACAAAGAAACGGTATCAGTTAAATTACACTTTAATACATCAGAGTTACAACACATTCACAAACACTGGACAGTTAAAAACTAACTTGTCCCAAATAAACTACAATATATCACAGCGGAAATACTCCATACGTTTCTGCCATCCAGCTCCTCTCCTGAGCTCCAGAACGTCCTTACCTGAAAATCTGTAATACTCGGTCTGACCCGAGCATTACAACAAAGTAACACCCGGGTCAGGCTAGAAACCAGCATGAGTAAACTCATCTAACAAGGAATACAAAAGTATACAACCCATATAAACCCGGGTGACTTGTATCAATTTACAACTCCACAAGTTGCTATATACATCACTTATTTCACATATCAATTTCTAAGTACCAAAACTTAGATTAAAATGGTCTAATACACTTAAATCGTTTCATTCCAGTTTATTGATTTCACATTTCAATCTATAATGAATCGAAGTGGTTTCGGGTATTTACTAATACCCAACTCCGGTCTCTTCGAATTCAATATCACCTTATCCAAATGATTCAAGTAAACACAATTCAAACTTCAATATACAGGGTATTACCTATACACATTAATTCATCATTAATAGATAACCACATTCTCAGTTTAAACCAACATATCATATCACGTAGCATCACAAATCACATGTCTGTGTTATCAATCAATCTAGGGCATATAATTATATTCAATCATTCATAAGAAAGATTGATCACTTCCTAATTAATTTAATTTATCTCTAATTAATATTAATTTCTAACTTTAATCACTTAGATTACCTTTCTTAACCTTAATCAATTATAACTCAATTAATTAATCATCTTTTAATTATCCATCTTAATTAATCATCCTTGATTAGTTATCCTTTAATTACATTAATTAATTATATAAATTAATTAACCTCCCACTCATATTAGTTACATTGATCCTTAATTAATTACTCAAATTAATTATTCTATAATCACTTATATTGATTAATTATCCTTTAATAAATCACATTTAGTAATTGTCCATTAATTACCCACCTTAATTAATGACGTTAAGTGATTATTCTATAATTACTTTAGTAAGTAATTATCATTAATTAATTTCCTTAATTGATTAACTCTAAATAAATTAATCATTCATTAATTAATAACTTAATTAATTTATCACATTTATAAATTAATCCTTTAACTTTAATTATACAAATTAATTACTAATTTCCTTAATAATTTAATTAATTAATAATTTCTTAACTGATTTCATAAGTTAACCATCTATTACTAAGTAATTATACTTTGATTATTAACATACAAAAGTTATTTTGAAATCTTTTGACTTACTAAAGTTTAATCACTTCCTATTCATCATTATATCATATTTAAGAATTTTATTGAGTCAATTACCCAAACATAATTATTTTAACAAACAAATTTAAAACATGTTTTATCTTTAAAAATTTAAATCTTAAAAACTTGTTTCAAAATTTGTTTTAAAATTTCACTTAGAACTTGGAATCATTTCTATTTAAAACTAAACATTTTAAAAATATGAAATCTGGTCTACACATTTTCCTTTTAAAAACTGTTCATGTTTCGAATTTTAAAACCCTGGTATAACA
Organism: Allium fistulosum; assembly: GCA_030737815.1. Taxonomy (NCBI): domain Eukaryota; kingdom Viridiplantae; phylum Streptophyta; class Magnoliopsida; order Asparagales; family Amaryllidaceae; genus Allium; species Allium fistulosum. Next base: position 555,527,399 of record CM060905.1, on the reverse strand, counting down.
TTTACAAACACCCGAGTCCATGGCATAAACTCACGAACGCAATCTCGAGTCACTCACCAACCTCCTGCCACTTCGAGTCATAACCGAAATAACACGAGAACAAACCTGAGCCAAAACCTTCTTCTTCACCTACACAACTCCAGACACACGCAACTCCACCGTACACGTGCACGACAACCACGCATGCCTTCGACCATCTCTCCGGCCCTCACCAACCCGCAATCGACCTTAACAAACATTTCGTCTAAGCAGAACTACGAAAATCGATGGCTAACCAAAAATCGATAACTCGATCAAACTGGAATACTAACTCGATCGGAAAACCACCTCTGGCCGTTAACTCCGACCCCCCAGGCCTCATGCCGTTCAACCCAAAACCACGCCACGACATCGAGATCCGATTTCCCCCCTATGCGATCCATCCCGGTGTACTGCCCATGCCTTACCAACCTCGTCAACTTCGACGATCAAAAACCGTAACAAAACCCTATTTCCCTCGCTCCTGGCCACGACAACCTATGATAAATCATCCTGACAGTTTTCCAGAGATCCCCGAAACCCCGGCCACCTTTGACAAGAACCTCGAGCCTCAGTTCAAGCTCGATCGACGGATATTGAAGGTAAACCCAAAATGGTTCAACCGGCCCATTCTTGACAACCGCAATACTAGAAATTATGGAATCTATTCCAAAAATCATGATTTCCAAATGTGAATCAAGTTATAAGTTGAAACATGGAATTTGAAAGATTTTATTTTCTGTCTTTAATTTATTCTTACTGAAACTTTCTCCTTTTTGTAAAACTATTTGATGTTAATCCTTAAAATCATTTCTAAGAATAAATTCAAGTTATTCCAAACATATATTCTTCATACATCAACACCTAAAATGGTTTATATAAGGAGAAAATGGGTTTGAATGTGTTTATGATCTTGTAAACTTAAGAACAGAGGTACTCATACATATATACAGACATGCAGATACATATTTGTATATATGTCAGGCATAACATGTTTATTCATTCTTTCAAAACATTTTCACTGTCACTACTTCCATGATTTCCATATATATCAGAATATAAAGAAGATTAAGTTTTAAGGTGAAGTTTACTCACAGTAAAAGTTTTTATCTAAGGAGTTATTGATTTTCTTTTTTTTTTAGTTTTAAATTTGTGTCAGTAAACAAGGATAATACATATACAGAGACATGCATCCATACTCACACCCATATAGACATACAACCATCTCTAAACAAACATTCAAAATGTACTACTCATCAAAATTTCAAGATCATCTCATGCAAACTCATATATAAACAGATTAAGCTTTGGGATTCAAGCTTACTCACCTGGCTAAAGTTTGAACAGAGAGCTGCTTTGGTTTTGAAAACTGCAATTGGTTTTCTTTTGAATTTTTTTTCTTTTTTCCTCTTTAGTTGAGTTGTTATTTTGAGTTTCAGTTGTATAAATTAGTTCCCGTAATGCTAAGTCTAATGCTTGAACGAACAAAGATAAGAATAGATGCATATATAAAAAAGTTTACAGGGATGATGTTATTTGTACAGGTGATATAATATTGTTTGTACAATATTGGAGATTTTTATTTGCTTATGGAGGCTGATAGAAGATATGTTGTGTACTAAGGATATGTTGCATTAATTGCTAAGTACTTTATATTTCTACTTTATTCCTATTTTCTTTGCAAGCTAAATACACATTTGCTATTTTCTTTGCCTATTTTCCTTCTTCTTGTTTTGGCTGAGATGATAGGTTTAAGTACATATGTTTCCATTTTTGTTTACATGCATTATCATCTTACTTGATTTTTTTTAAAAGTTTTTACATCAGAGATTTTTTCTAAGCTAAGGTGGCTGATATGATTTATGGTGTACTAGCATTAATTTACATTGGCTTGTTTCACAAGCTTATACATATCTATATTTTTTTTCTATTATGTACACTTGATTCATTTTATTTTGTAAGTACATTCATATGCAGGTTTGTCTGGTTCATTTCATATTACTTGTATTCCAACATATATGTGTTCTAAAATTTACTTATGTGTTAATTTTGTATTTTACAAGACTATAACCTTTAAGATATTTATTTTCACATCTATACTTATTTTATTTCTTTGTTAAAGTTAAACTATCAACCTTGAATTTCTTATTTATTATTTAGTTATTATACTTATGTTATTATCATAACTTCTTAAGCCTATAACAATTATATTTATTTTCAAATAACAAATTTGTTTATACTTAAATTTAATATTGATAAGATCTATTTTTCTTGAACTATTATTGTCCAGACTATATTATATATATTTTTAAATCACATATTAATAAAGTTGAATAAGATAGATTTCATGTTTAAAATATTTAGAAACTCGTTATTTTAATTCCAAACCATAGCTTCTCCCAATTACATATATATTTGTTTTAAAATAATAAGCTGTATTTTAATTAATTCAATTAAAATATTGATTAAAATAATACTGCCAAAAATCTGGGATGTCACATCCCTTCCCCCTTAAAACTTTTCGTCCTCGAAAAGGAACGAAGCCAGAATTTATGAAAATGCTTAAAATCAGATAAATATTCTTTTTTCATTTTTGTTTAATATCTATATAACATTATTCCAAAATAGTTTTTATAAAATACTTTTTATAACTCGATGTTTCGAAAAGTCCATCCTTGTTCTCACAGAAATTCGGTCATACATTGATCAGGCGTAGGACTGAAAATTTGTAAGTACTTAGCAGACCCATTTCAACCCCCAGTGAAAATGCTTGAAAAATAATTTTATTGAAAATATCGAAAACATTTTTGAAAATAGATGTCAAGACCCAAAAGTCGACCTTCGAAAATCGGCACCCGTACTTCACTTGTACTCAAAATGCCGTAGATTCAAATGCCGAATCTGGTTCTCGGGAGCTTATAACAACATTAAGTAAATAACACAACGGAAGAAATGAATAATACATTGATATACAATACCTGATACAACAGAGTGATACAATGAATATCAATATACATCAGAGATATGATACAACAAATAGCAGCGGAAAAGAAAACGATAACATCAGCAGCGGAATAAAATGTCTCCAATAGAATGCTCCAAGATAAGCAACGTCAGTCCATGAACTCCAAGAACTGAACTAGCTCCAGATAATCTACTAAACCTGAATATCTGAAAAACCCAACTCTAGACTGCCCGTGTGGAAAATAGTGGGCACCCAGAGTTTAGGAAGGGAACAATAAACTCCGGATCAGTCATGGGACTGGTGTGAGCAACAAAAACAGTTTATCTTTAAAAACAAATAGCAGGGATTTTTAAAGTCAATTCGCAATGCTTTTTGGAAAATGAAACTACCATAAGACCTCCCGCCACACACACAATGCAAACGCAGAATTGGAGGAGATTTCTTCTTATGATAGTCAAAGATGCTTACTACGCAAAATCAAATCATTTTTGATATTATTATTAGTGCATAGTGTAGAAAACATTTCGAAAATAGAATATCAATCTTAGCCAACATACGACCAGTATCGTATGCCTACTATAGCTACCATGTTCAATAGCAGGTTACCGCCACATTCCATGGCAGGTAATACAACTAAAACCGTACAAGTCACGTATTGTTTCTTTGGATTTCCAACAAATGGTCAGGCTAAGGAACTTCCTATCCACGATGGGTACATCCCTGGAATAGACGACCCGAGAACCTAACCGGATCTCTGCCAACACAAGGTCGGGTTACCTCTGCAAAAATAGGTAACTACTGACACGCATATGCCATCCCCCGATCATCACCGATCTTCCCGAGGATCCTCGATTTCCAACAACCACATAATAATAATAATGCAGTAACCACAGAGGTTAAGTATCTGGGCTCCATACCATGATACCACCTTTATCCAGAAGGAATGACATACACTAAGGGGCGCTACTCCCTAGAACCTTGCTGCATCCTTCCTGTTTCGACCATTTCCGGGGTGTGAGGCTCGACGAAGTCTCGTCCACAAAGCTACGCTTTGTCACAAAGCCATGCTTTGGGTCAAACAAATGATCAACCTATGATCACAAAGATATAAAATCAAATAAATGATCATATCGCAAATGATCAAACACTGATCATTTCACAGCAACACTCAGCATGTCACATTACCAAATTGGGATATATCGCTGATAAATTTCAACTACATAACCTCTAAGCTCGTACGTCTCAGAGAAGGGTGTTAAGCTAAGAGAATAAATTCTCCGCCACCAACAGAAATGTATTTAAAAGAAATCAGCTTTATATCTCAAAGTGTAATGTCAGACATGTAACCATACAAGTCTGTTCCGGGTTCGAACAGAACCGAAGGCACTTCTTACGAAGTCCTTGCAATTCCGGGTAATTTCCAATCACGTCCGGACTTCCCGTCACAAAAGAGTGATATAAATCTCTATACCGGAGCAACTCAGTGCAGAGACATTCGACAGGTTGTCCTTTCATTTTCGAAAAATATCCGGTCTTCACCACCGGTCTTCAAATGCCATCCATATACGACGTATCACTATTCGGAATGGGTTATACGACCCAAAGGTCCTTTCCCGGCTAACCCGAATAGTGAGCGCAATATTCAAAACATATGGATATTGGGATTTCAATTAAGTCACAACTTATTACCCAAAAATCTTTCTTCAAATGGTTTAAACAAGTTACCATTTTAATCTTTTTAAACAAAAATATTAAATTCACAAAGTTCACTTAATTTCACAAAGATTCATTCACAGATTTTCCAAATCGATTTCCATTTCAGTTTAATTAATTCGTTAAATCTTTAAATCAAAGATTTAACTAATAGCTTTCAAAACAATTCCATTTCAAATGGTTTAAACAAACATCATTCTAAATCTGTTAAAAATAGACAGATTCAATTCATAGTTTTCAAAAAAGAATTCATTTATAACTTAGAAAAACAATTTTTCAATTCAATCTTGAATTTCCTTTAATTAAACTGGAATTTCATTTCTTATCTGAAAGCTTTTATCATTTTGAAAACAAACAGTTTCATTTCAGAAAATCTGATTCATTCATACGAGTTAAAATCCTTGGGTTAAATTCAAATTCCCAAAATTTTACTTTTAAATGGTTTAGATTCATACAAACACATTTATATCATCTTTAATCCCTAGTTTCAAATCATAGGATTCAATTTCAAACTTGAATTCAAATTTAAATCAAATTATTTAAATTTTCAAAACTCGATTAAGTTATCCAAAATAACTCTTATCTTTGAAATTCTATTTCAAAAGCTTTTCACATTTAAACCCAATCCATTTCCAAAACATTTGAATTTAAAAATATAAATTCAAAACTAATTTCAAAAATCTGTTACTTAATCGATTTCCTCGTGAAATCCATATTTGTGTGTGTAAAGGTGTAGTCCAGGGGTTTAACCCAATAGTGCAACACAATGAATCATCACAGATCAAAATACAGGATATAGTTGATAAACGATATAAACTATATCGCTTATCTTTTATTCACAGATCACAGATATATATAAATTTCAGATAAATAAACTACAGTAAAGATTACACACAAATCAGAATATATCACAAAGCATCACATATCATGAAATATCAAACAATTTAATCATCCAATAAAATCCAAATATTCATAAGGTCAGTTAATTATCTGATTTATTCAAATTAGATTAATTACTTATGAATTTCTAATCCTGGTTAATCAACATCGATAAATTATAAATTATTTGATTTATTATTCTTTAATCATTTATTAATTAATCATTAATGATAAATTTAAAATTAATTAACCTTTAATTATAATTCATCAACCTTTAATTATAATTAAATCAAACTTTAATCATTAAATAATTTACTTTCAATATTTAATTATTCTTTAATTGATTATCTTTAAATTTATCAATCTAATTTATTATTAACATTTATCACCTTGATTAATACTTAATAATCGTTAGTTAATTATCTTATTAACTAATAACATTCCTTAATCACTTTTAATTAATCTTTAATTATAAATTAATCTAAATCGTTAATTTATAAAAATAATTTATTCCTTAATTATCTTATTGATTAAATCACTTAATTTCCTTAATTATTTTTAAAGTAATCTATTCCTTTATTAATGACTTCGTTATCATTTAAGTGTGTTTAAATCTTACACTTCTAAATTTCATATCCACATTTCATCTTGAATTTAAGGTTCGAAATGATTATATAATTTAAAACATTAACCAATTTAAAATATCCCTTTTTATCTTATCTTAAAATAAATGAAAAGAACATTTATTATCTACATAGGAAACCTATATAAGGAAAACCCCTTAACAAATTTACTAAATTTTATTTAAAATTTAGCCTTTGAAATACGTCGCTATTTAACTTACAAATTTAAGTTATCTAATCATTTAACTTCCATTTAAACTTCTTTTTTTAAAAAAAAACCTTATCAAAAATCAAGTTGAATTATTTGTTTGAAAACAAGTCTACTTTCTAAAACAAGTCTACTATCCTGCTTCGAGTCCGGACCAGATCTACTTCGAGTAAATCACGAAATCACCCAAGAAAACTCGCGTCATTCCCTGCTTCTACTCTCCCCTCCTTTACTCTTTTTAAAACTTGCTTTGTTTAAATTTTGAAAACATTTTCCCCTCGCGTACGAACCCGACAACCACTCGAGCCCATCACTCCATTTTCTCGAGAATACTTCGAGACGAACTTCCCCTTTCCCAACTATGAACTAACACCATATTCACCACCGTGCACGTGCACAATTCCTCCATGCCGCCGCTACCTCCGATGAATCGTCACCCACATCGGCGATCAACCTCCGACCCATCTCCAACCATCTGGACTTCATCACCGCCGCGAATTCAAAAACGAGCACAGAGCTTGGACCTGGGAACGCAACTGGCCTCACCACTCAAACCCTGTCAACATCGCCTCGACCCCGCCGTGCCGACCATCTGCATGCTCCCACCTCCGGCCTTGACTTCGACATCACCCAAACTTCTACCACCCGAAGTATCAAAACACTCGATCAACTATACTGTACGTAGTGATCGAACTTCCACTACCCCGTAAAACTAGGGTTCCAGGAAGAAACCCCCTACCGCAACTTCCATGATGAAGTATATCACCATCCACCATTTTTCTGAAGTGCTACGATCACTCCTCCATCGCTAGGCAGAACCCCGACCACCCCTACTCCATAGATCATCAGATAACCCCTCAAAACACTTTTCTGGTCAAACCAGAACTGTTCTCGAATCCCACCACTAAAAATTATGATTCGAGTGTTAAAAATCATTTTTTGATATAAGCATTTGGTTTATATGCCTGAATCTAAGGATTGTGATAGTTGGATTTTAGCTTGTTTTAGTTGCTCTGTAGTTTTTCTTATTTCCAGAGGTAACACAAGTTGTTTTGACTTAAACATGTTTTGAATCTAAAGTCTATGATATAACAACATATATTGTTCTAGACTTAGGTACAAATGAAAGTGGGATCATGAGTATTTGATTTATGAATTTATTTAGAACCTGGAATTTAAAACCAGAGAACATCCAAACCATAACAACAAAACATTCACAGATATTCATAGAGTTCAAAACATATCCACAAGCATACTTGCTTTCAGAGATAATCAAGCAATATAATTTTATACTTACATTTTAAAAAAAAATGTTACTCACCTGAAGTTTAGAAAGAACAGAGAAAGGCAGAGACAAAATGTTTTGCCTGGAAACTCCTACCTTGTGCTCTGGTTGTATTGGGTTGCTTGATTGAGAATGTTCGTTTAGATTTTAAAAGAAGTTTTTATCTTGGTTTATTTAGTTCGAATGGAAAATGAAAAACTGATAAGGGAAAGTAATTTACAGAGTGAAGTATAAAACAGGTTGATATATACAACCAGTTACAGGGTATCATTTACTTTAGACAAAATAGTGTACAAGATGTACAAATTTTCAGAGATAGTTTATAGTTTGGTGGCCGAGATTACATTTTTATGTACTAGAAAAGATATTTTCTTTTCTCTCATTTAATGTTATGTCCTTTATGTTTTTATTTTAGGCTTATCTTATTATTTTATACTTGCCTGCATCTTGATTTACAAGCCACATGCAAACTATATTTCTACTTTGCTTTTGATTCTTATCTTAGCACATTTTCTTCTTACCAGCCTACATATCTACTTCTTTTGCATTTACAACATTACTTTATAATATAATTAAATTTCTATTTTAATTTTGTTGCTAGATTTTATTCAACGTATTTATTTTGTCTATCTATCTGATATATTTTCATTTCTAAACCATTTATTACAATTTAAACACAAATCAAATATATGTTATATTATTTCAAATTTAGTCGGATATGTTCGAATATAGATATATATTCTCATATATACACATGTATACAATATTTTAATTTTAAATGACTTATACAGAATATATTTGGATTCGGGGAAACTCGCATCACTTAATTCGATTAATTTCACAACTTTAATTCAAAAATTGAATTAATTATTAATTTAAATATTTATAAAATTCGGGGTCGTTACAATAGAGGAAATATCTTTGGTGAAAATGCTCTGGAAATCATCACCTCCATCCATGGTCACAGTTACATCCTGGGTTACGTTGCCATCGCAGCAAAAGTCCATGTAACTGTAGGTCTCCGCGCCCCTCGATTACGCCATGGAACCCACAATAGATCTCAGTTACATTCCAGGGTTACGTTGCCGTCGCAGCAAAAGTCCATGTAACTGTTGTCTCTCAGCGGCACACACGATTTTCGCTGTCAAAATGAAACTTCTCCGCTCTTACATAGGTCGCAGTCTACCGATATAAAATCAAACGTAGACTGTTGGCTCTCAGCGGCTCACACAACTTTCGCTATGTTACCATAGTGTCGCAGTCTACCGATATAAAATCAAACGTTGACTGTTGGCTCTCAGCGGCACACACGACTTTCGCTATGGTCTACAGTAGATCGCAGTGACATCGAGTTACACTGTCGTCACAGCATAACCCAAATGCCTCTATAGGCACCAGCCCCTCGACTTTCGCTACACAAATAATCCTCAAGAACTAGTTTTGTCCGGATTCCTCACAAGATCAACTTTAGAACCTCCCCTTTTGAGGCTCAAGGCAGTACCACCCTGTGGCACTCCTGAAGTTCATTTCAAGGGAGCGCCTTTTTCCCCAGAGCCAATCTCAAAACACTTTATACTATATACATATAGTATTTTCCAAATCATACACCTAGTATGAATTCATATAAAGTCCCTTTATAAAATCGATTCCCAAAATTGATAATTCACAAACTAGGCTTTCCAAATTCCAAATTTGATTTTCCTCAAAAATCAAAAGCCTTTCCAAATGTCATAGGTTCTCAAAACCTTTCCTCAAAATAATTTTCACAAATCCTTTATATATATATATAATAATAATCTTGGAAAATCTTTAGTTCAATTTATACTTGTATAAATTCATTTTTATACTTCAAACACTTTCAAAAATCAATTTCTTCTAGCAATAGATTCAACAAGGAGAGTTTACCATATATAACGAAGATAAATAACTTTGTTTATTCCAAATCAAATATTCAAATTATATTACTTATAAAGTCATTTGCCAAATTATTTACTTTGATAAAGTAAATTTTAATTATAGAAATATTCAATTCCCACTTTACTTCATCATATATTTCACAAAATATACTTTTCATTTCAAATAACATTTTACAGTTTTTATCTATAAATTTTCAATATCAGCTTTATTCAAACCCGTACGATGCACACATATCATCCGTACACTATATCAATCTGATCGCTCACTCGATCACACAATTTCACTTCCGAACTAGAATTGTCCACTCGACTTCCTAGTGCGGACTCAGATTTGGTTTCTTGATCAGAAACCGTCATTCTCCTTGCATAGTCACATCTATGATAGAGAATATCCAGAACCAATCAAAAATCCATATCCAGGTTCGCCGTCGAAAATCGAGCGAAAAATCCCAACTCGGATCGATAATACTATCTCAAAATTCTGTGCTCGAATCTGGATCAAATCACTATGTGAATAAAATAATATACGTACAGCTAAATCAATTTCTCCTTTCTATTCACATTCACTTTGATTTTATTCACTTATTCACATTTGCCTTAATCCCCATTTGGATTATCACTTCAATCCTTATCTCAGTTGGGTATTTAATCATAAACAGTTTGAACTCCGACCAGTTTATATTTAGAAAATAGCTTGAAAAATTTTAAAAATAGATAAGTAGTTGAAAAAATAATTATTAACTTGTAAAAAGCTGTAAAATAGTTAAGTAATTGTAAAATAGTAATCAGTTATAAAATAGTAGAAAAATAGTAATTAGTTTATAAAACAGTTGTAAAATTGTTAAATAGTTCCAAAAGTAATTGCAAAACAAGCTTAGGATAGTTTTAGGTTTAAAAAGAAAGGTTGTATAGTAAATAGTCTGAAAAATATAGATTTATATTAAAACAATTTATTTTGAAAATAGTCCAGAGTCAAACTGTTTAATACCCCATCTCCATTTCCATCAATTCAATTTAAATTTCCACTTTCATTTAAATTGACTCAATCCCAATTTGAATAACTTAAATTTTATTTCAAATTAATTCAATTCAAATTTCCCATTTGAATTTTTATACTTATCCATCATAAATCACAATTCCCATTAATTCAAATCAAATTCAGTTTGAACTAATTCAATTTTTAAATCTCAATTTTAAACCATCTCGAATTATATAAATTCGAGTTAAATTTTTTTTTAAATGTTGATTTAATCCCTTAAATTAAATTAACTTTTACTTTTAATTTAATAGCCTAACCATTTAATTCTGAGTTCAAATTTCAAAATTCCATTTTAATTTACCTTTACTTCTACATAAACTTATTTCTAGGTTCAAATAATAATTCAAACCCCCTTTTAAACAATTTAATCTCGAAATTCAAATTATTACCCGAATTCAATCTTGGAACCAATCCTTAACCATTTCAGTTTACATGTTCATTTTAAACATTCAAATCTTAATGTTTAAAGTGATCTCATTTTCACAAGTTCAATTTTTATCTTTATAATCAAAATTACTTAAGCAATTTCAAATTAAAGTTTAGTTCCGTTTAATTTCAATAATGAAATAGATATTACCTCAATCTACTTCTTAATTCATTTAAACAATCAAATTCACAGTCTCATAATTACTGATAATAACAGGATGATATTAAGATAAATAAACATCCAATTTATTTAAAGCATTCATCATCCACTACCCATTCCAGATCTCAATCCTATCTGAGATCACATATAATTCCCTACCAAATCAACCCATTTAACTTTCCTAAGTTAAACCTCAATTTCATCTTGAAATTTCCAATTCAGGTTGTTTATTCCAAACTTATTTAACTTCCTTTAAGTTAAATTCAATTTAACCTCGTCAAACTTACTCAAATTTGAATTCCCACTTTAAATTTTAAACTTCACAATAATAATCTTATAAGTTCAAAAACTTATCACCTTGGATATCACATCTCATTCCAAATTTTTTTTAAACTCGACATTTAAAGTTTGTTTCAAACTATTTTTGATATTATGTATATTCCCCATATATACATATTATTTCTTTTACACACTAAGTTATCCTTAAAATTTAAACCACCTTGGGTTTTTAATTCAAACAAATTCCTTTAAATTTTCAAACAACTCCTGTTTGAATAAGCCCTTTCATTCATATAATATTATTTATTATTTCTTTATCACTTTGAAACAATTTTCAAATTCTGACTCAGATTTAAAACTTCACAATTTATATCATCATCAGTTCCAATTTATAAGTCATACTTGCCTAAATGTTTTACTTTCCTAAAACATTTCATTTTGCCTATTCATTAACAACATTTCATTATTAAACACAACAACCATTTATGATAATAACCAAGATTATCATATTTGGAAACCAATTTATTATTATCTTTATTATGAAAACATTTCTATCAATTTAGGATTTTAATTTCAGTTTGGATCCATCTCAAATTTATCTTCGTTCAATTTCAATTTGGTTGTATTACTATTAACACTTAATTCTCATTATTTTATTTTATTCCAATAATTTTTTTTACAACCAATTACTTTAACATTTATTAGTAAGAAATGTTGCTTTATATATATCAAAATATATTCTTACATAAAATCATTTAAAATCTTTATATATCAAAATAACAACTACGCTCTCATATATATAAACACTCAACTCATTCTAGGGTACTATTGACCCTATCCTTATGAGTATACCCACCAGAGCCAAGGTTCTCGCTTAACCTTCGCTCTGATACCAACTGTAACGACCCGGAATTTTCGATCCCGAAAATTCCAGATAGTTATGAAAAGAAGAAAAGAGGTAGAAGAAGAAAACAGAAAACCAGACATAGAATCTCACATTCGCAGCGGATCAAAGTATAATATCATATAATATCATTTATACAAAGAAACTGTATCAGTTAAATTACACTTTAATACATCAGAGTTACAACACATTCACAAACACTAGACAGTTAAAAACTAACTTGTCCCAAATAAACTACAATATATCACAGCGGAAATACTCCATACGTTCCTGCCATTCAGTTCGTCTCCTGAGCTCCAGAACGTCCTTACCTGAAAATCTGTAATACTCGGTCTAACCCGAGCATTACAACAAAGTAACACCCGGGTCAGGCTGGAAACCAGCGTGAGTAAACTCATCTAACAAGGAATACAAAAGTATACAGCCCATATAAACCCGAGTGACTTGTATCGATTTACAACTCCACAAGTTGCTATAGACATCACTTATTTCACATATCAATTTCTAAGTACCAAAACTTAGATTAAAATGGTCCAATACACTTAAATCGTTTCATTCCAGTTTATTGATTTCACATTTCAATCTATAATGAATCGAAGTGGTTTCGGGTATTTACTAATACCCGACTCCGGTCTCTTCGAATTCAATATCACCTTATCCAAATGATTCAAGTAAACACAATTCAAACTTCAATATACAGGGTATTACCTATACACATTAATTCATCATTAATAGATAACCACATTCTCAGTTTAAACCAACATATCATATCACGTAGCATCACAAATCACATGTCTGTGTTATCAATCAATCTAGGGCATATAATTATATTCAATCATTTATAAGCAAGATTGATCACTTCCTAATTAATTTAATTTATCTCTAATTAATATTAATTTCTAACTTTAATCACTTAGATTACCTTTCTTAACCTTAATCAATTATAACTCAATTAATTAATCATCTTTTAATTATCCATCTTAATTAATCATCCTTGATTAGTTATCCTTTAATTACATTAATTAATTATATAAATTAATTAACCTCCCACTCATATTAGTTACATTGATCCTTAATTAATTACTCAAATTAATTATTCTATAATCACTTATATTGATTAATTATCCTTTAATAAATCACATTTAGTAATTGTCCATTAATTACCCACCTTAATTAATGACGTTAAGTGATTATTCTATAATTACTTTAGTAAGTAATTATCATTAATTAATTTTCTTAATTGATTAACTCTAAATAAATTAATCATTCATTAATTAATAACTTAATTAATTTATCACATTTATAAATTAATCCTTTAACTTTGATTATACAAATTAATTACTAATTTCCTTAATAATTTAATTAATTAATAATTTCTTAACTGATTTCATAAATTAACCATCCATTACTAAGTAATTATACTTTGATTATTAACATACAAAAGTTATTTTGAAATCTTTTGACTTACTAAAGTTTAATCACTTCCTAATTCATCATTATATCATATTTAAGAATTTTATTAAGTTAATTACCCGAACATAATTATTTTAACAAACAAATTTAAAATATGTTTTATCTTTAAAAATTTAAATCTTAAAAACTTGTTTCAAAATTTGTTTTAAAATTTCACTTAGAACTTGGAATCATTTCTATTTAAAACTAAACATTTTAAAAATATGAAATCTGGTCTACACATTTTCCTTTTAAAAACTGTTCATGTTTCGAATTTTAAAACCCTGGTATAACATTTACAAACACCCGAGTCCATGGCATAAACTCACGAACGCAATCTCGAGTCACTCACCAACCTCCTGCCACTTCGAGTCATAACCGAAATAACACGAGAACAAACCCGAGCCAAAACCTTCTTCTTCACCTACACAACTCCAGACACACGCAACTCAACCGTACACGTGCACGACGACCACGCATGCCTTCGACCATCTCTCCGGCCCTCACCAACCCGCAATCGACCTTGACAAACATTTCTTCTAAGCAGAACTACGAAAATCGATGGCTAACCAAAAATCGATAACTCGATCAAACTGGAATACTAACTCGATCGGAAAACCACCTCTGGCCGTTAACTCCGACCCCCAGGCTTCATGCCGTTCAACCCAAAACCACGCCACGACATCGAGCTCCGATTTCCCCCCTATGCGATCCATCCCGGTGTACTGCCCACGCCTTACCAACCTCGTCAACTTCGACGATCAAAAACCATAACAAAACCCTATTTCCTCGCTCCTGGCCACGACAACCTATGATAAATCATCCTGACAGTTTTCCAGAGATCCCCGACACCTCGGCCACCTTTGACAAGAACCTCGAGCCTCAGTTCAAGCACGATCGACGGATATTGACAGTAAACCCAAAATGGTTCAACCCGCCCATTCTTGACAACCTCAATACTAGAAATTATGGAATCTATTCCAAAAATCATGATTTCCAAATGTGAATCAAGTTATAAGTTGAAACATGGAATTTGAAAGATTTTATTTTCTATCTTTAATTTATTCTTACTGAAACTTTCTCCTTCCTGTAAAACTATTTGATGTTAATCCTTAAAATCATTTATAAGAATAAATTCAAGTTATTCCAAACATATATTCTTCATACATCAACACCTAAAATGGTTTATATAAGGAGAAATTGGGTTTGAATGTGTTTATGATCTTGTAAACTTAAGAACATAGGTACTCATACATATATACAGACATGCAGATACATATTTGTATATATGTCAGGCATAACATGTTTATTCATTCTTTCAAAACATTTTCACTGTCACTACTTCCATGATTTCCATATATATCAGAATATAAAGAAGATTAAGTTTTAAGGTGAAGTTTACTCACAGTAAAAGTTTTTATCAAAGGAGTTATTGATTTTCTTTTTTTTAGTTTTAAATTTGTGTCAGTAAACAAAGATAATACATATACAGAGACATGCATCCATACTCACACCCATATAGACATACAACCATCTCTAAACAAACATTCAAAATGTACTACTCATCAAATTTTCAAGATCATCTCATGCAAACTCATATATAAACAGATTAAGCTTTGGGATTTAAGCTTACTCACTTGGCTAAAGTTTGAACAGAGAGCTGCTTTGGTTTTGAAAACTGCAATTGGTTTTCTTTTGAATTTTTTTTCTTTTTTCCTCTTTAGTTGAGTTGTTATTTTGAGTTTCAATTGTATAAATTAGTTCCCGTAATGCTAAGTCTAATGCTTGAATGAACAAAGATAAGAATAGATGCATATATAAAAAAGTTTACAGGATGATGTTATTTGTACAGGTGATATAATATTGTTTCTACAATTTTAGAGATTTTTATTTGCTTATGGAGGCTGATAGAAGATATGTTGTGTACTAAGGATATGTTGCATTAATTGCTAAGTACTTTATATTTCTACTTTATTCCTATTTTCTTTGCAAGCTAAATACACATTTTCTATTTTCTTTGCCTATTTTCCTTCTCCTTGTTTCGGCTGAGATGATAGGTTTAAGTACATATGTTTCCATTTTTGTTTACATGCATTATCATCTTGCTTGATTTTTTTTAATGTTTTTACATCAGAGATTTTTTCTAAGCTAAGGTGGTTGATATGATTTATGATATACTAGCATTAATTTACATTGGCTTGTTTCACAAGCTTATACTTATCTATATTTTTTTTTCTATTATGTACACTTGATTCATTTTATTTTGTAAGTACATTCATATGCAGGTTTGTCTGGTTCATTTCATATTACTTGTATTCCAACATATATGTGTTCTAAAATTTACTTATGTGTTAATTTTGTATTTTACATGACTATAACCTTTAAGATATTTATTTTCACATCTATACTTATTTTATTTCTTTGTTAAAGTTAAACTATCAACCTTGAATTTCTTATTTCTTATTTATTTATTATACTTATGTTATTATCATAACTTCTTAAGCCTATAACAATTATATTTATTTTCAAATAACATATTTGTTTATACTTAAATTTAATATTGATAAGATCTATTTTTCTTGAACTATTATTGTCCAGACTATATTATATATATTTTTAAATCACATATTAATAAAGTTAAATAAGATAGATTTCATGTTTAAAATATTTAGAAACTCGTTATTTTAATTCCAAACCATAGCTTCTCCCAATTACATATATATATTTGTTTTAAAATAATAAGCTGTAAAATATTGATTAAAATAATACTGCCAAAAATCCGGGAAGTCACATCCTATCCTTTTGTTAATATAAGTTAACTTTTGCCTATTAGTAAAATAAATTTTAATATATTATGTATAAGTGTAGGTTGGACTAATATATACATATGTTACTATTACTTCCATGTTTTAAAATAAAATTTGGTTAACAAAGGTATGTGTTAATTCTGTAGTAAATGTTATTAATTTGTTAATTAACCTAATTAAAGAAGGAGAAAAATGAAAGGTTTCTCTTTCTACATTCATGGTCACATCTTCCTCTGATTAATTATTTGTGTTAAGAGGAAGAAATAAACAGTCTCTTTCTCTAAACTTATACAAGTTTATTTACATACTTTTATGTACTGCTCATACGTTGTCCTTAACATTCAAACGCATGAATGTATTTGATGCATTCATCATATTACATATTTATTTGAGTTAAATTTAAAACTCCTTTAATTATGAAATAAAATAAAATATTAACTTTATTTAAAAGAAACTTAGAAAAGTTCTAAATATATTTAGACTTCATAGGCCCAATAAAGATCTAAAATGGATTTTTTTTGAAATTCGCTCATTACTTCCGCTGTGGGCTGGCCAATTTCCTACAATGGTATCAGAGCTCAATAGCCTATGCGGTCTAAATTAGTCATATTAGGGCTAACTAATTAAGTTTGCCTACTTAGTACGGTGTCTAAAAAGGTAATGTCTAGGATTGGAATTGGGTAATCAAGTACCATATCCTACTTGGTTACCGGCCTAGCTTAAAGGTAAAGTGAGCCCAAAGGTTGCGCATAATAGAAGAGGCCTAATTTGAATTAGGCCTTGGTCTAATTTTTAAAATAGTTTTAAAAATTAAGACAATATTTTTAGTTTAAAAGTTAAATTTAAAATAAAAACATGTTTATTATAAAAGGTTATAATACAACATAAATTTTCAAAATGTTTGAAAAGGTAACGAAAATTTCAAAATGTTTGAAACTATTTAAATATTAAGTTTGAAATTCAACATTTACTAATAATATTAATAAATAAAATTAATTAAATGAGTTAATTAATACTTATATGCATGTATTATATATGTTATGTTATTTTAAAGTGTTTAAGATAACATAAGTATACATGTATGCATATAATTAAGATAAATTTTTGAAATTAATATAGTTTAATTAAAATTATTTAATTAAATAAATAAATTAGAGATTAATTATTTAAATAAAAATGCATACATATATATAAGATATATGTGATATACTATAAGGTTATAACATGATTATATATATATATATATATGATATATAGGTATTACTATGAAGGTTATAGTATATACTATATAGTTATAGAAGACATGTCCAATATAAAAGTTTTATCGGAATACTAATATAAAATTAATTATATAGTTAATTAATTAAATAAGATTATACATAAGACTATTGTATAAGTTAATTAAAACGTAAATGTTATATAATAATGAAACTTATATAATATGAGTTTATAAATTAAAAGTGGAACATTAAGTAACCCCAAACAGACTTAAGGAATAAATACATACGTATACCATAATTTCAGATGTGTTCGACACTTGAATCACCAAGGTATTTCATAAGAAACACATTATTTCATAAGCCGATATCACTCAATACAATACATTGAAGATTCTGATTCTTCAATATAATGTTGTCCTCTACCATATAAATATATCAATAAATTACTTGCATATTCCTTAATTGTTGAGAAAACTCAAGCTAGGGATGTTATGTGTAGTAGCATTAATATATTGAACAGACAAGGTAAGATAATGTAACATCTCGTAAAATCAACCATAAATAAACAAATTGGATAAATTAATTAAAATAAGATAGGGTTAAAATGAAAATTTTGCAAAAGTTGGAATTTGACCACTAAAGTTAAGCCATTGCATTCGCGGTAAAATTCAGATCAATTTCCATATATAATATGACGAAAACAGAGCTTAAATGAAGAAGTTATGAGTATTTGAAGTTTTCGGGTTTAAAATAATTTAAATAGAATTCAAATTCAAATAAATATTTAATTTCCAAATTTGAAATTTAAAAGTTAATGGTAATTATACTTGGGGGTTAAGTAAACATTAAGATTAATGTTAATATTAAATTATAATTAGGAAATTAAATAAAAATAAATCAACACCAATTGAAATATTCCCGAAATAGGGGGAGCGGTCGACTCCTTACCCACGACCGGTCGACCGCTAAGGTCGATCAGTGGGAAGGTGGCAGTCAATCGCTGCCCATAGTGGCAGCTAGGGTTTTGTATATTTTAAACGTCCAGATTTTATTATTTCTAACCGGCCTCATCTGATGGCTTTGGTGCATTCCAACCACTATAAATAAGAGCATGGCCTCTTGCTTTTATTCACACAAAATTTTAGAAACATTAGCAAAGCTCTGTCAGTTCATCTCTTCATAAACTCAGGAAACTCCATTAGGATTTCAAGTAAGAAATCATATATATCTATCTTTGTTTATTGTTTATTTTCTCAAATTCTTCTCCTCTGAACCTCTATTTTTCTAAATCTAACGTATACACAAGTCTCTTGTTGTATATATCAAAAAGTAGAGATCTGAAAGGGTTCATTGAAGGCATGTAAATCCAAGAGAAGGCAAAGCTAAGGACCTCTATGGGTGGAAATATCAGCTTTTCTATTTTCGTAATTGAATAGTGTAATTTGGATTTGATATATGCCTTGGGGAGTTTTGGATTACGAAAACAACAAATAAAAATCACCAAAATTTCCCTCAAAGCAAAATGTCAATTCTTAGGGTGGAATCTTAATTATTTTGTATTAAAATAATGGAGTTGTGATAACCCGAGTTTTTAGGCAATTGTTAATTGGTAATTAACTAATTTTAACTAGTAAGACACTGATTTTTATTTGGTTAAACAAATAGAATTC
The DNA here is from genome assembly GCA_030737815.1 of Allium fistulosum. Taxonomy (NCBI): domain Eukaryota; kingdom Viridiplantae; phylum Streptophyta; class Magnoliopsida; order Asparagales; family Amaryllidaceae; genus Allium; species Allium fistulosum. Next base: position 555,507,835 of record CM060905.1, on the reverse strand, counting down.
TGATAATTTAAAGGATATTTGGGTATATATATAAATAAATTTGAATCTATAATGTTGAATTTATGTAATATCTCAATTTTAAGCAAAATATTAAATTAGTGATGAATATAAATTTAAAAGTTTCAAAGCAAATAAGATAAGTGTTTGATTTTATATATATATATATATATATATGTATATATATGTATATATATGAATATATGGTAATTTAAATTTGAGTTCGAAATTCAAAAGAATAAGATGTCTTAAAAATAATTTGGACTTAAAATAGTATATATGACTTTCATTAATGTATAATTAGTTTCAAATTATTTTCTTTAAAATTGTATCAATATTAATATAAAAGAAATGTATTAATAAAGATATATATATATAAACAAAAGATCATAATATAAAGTAATGTAAAGAAAAAGGGATATACACATTTTATAATAAAAATTCTCATATAAAAAGACAAGTGTTAAGATTTTAAAACATAAATTAACAAATGTAAATTATTTAACATAGGAATATACAAGTGTAACAATTGTAATATAAATTTGAACAAGTGTCACCTATTTCCAATATTTCTAAAAATAATAAATAAAAAGAAAATGAGATTGTGTAATATCTATACTCTCCTCTCTATCATTTTCTTTCACCTTCACATTTCAAAACAAAAGCCTGTGAAACAAAATTCGAAACCAGATCAAAGGAGAAAACTAACCTGAGAAAATAAAAAACAAAAGCCTGTAATCAATTTCAAAACAAAAAAATAAATCAAAGCTTCCACTCTTTCAAAATAAATCAAACAAGATTTCATCTTCAATATACAAACCTGAGCAAATCAAAGTTTCAGTTCTATCAAGATAGATCATCTCAACAACAAGATTTCCAGTTCCAGTTCATCAAGCATTCATCTCAGTTTCCAGTTTCAAGCTTTCAAAGATCAAAGCATTTTAGTTTTCAAACTCAAGCATCTCAGTTTTAAGTCTCTGTTCATCTTCTAAAAGGTGAGTAAACAAACTTATATTGATTAAAATCTATTGCCTGATATGGGAATATGAAGTAATGATGTGGTAATGGTTAGCATGAGTGGAAATTTGCCTTGCATGTTGATAAATATATGTGATATATCTGTGCATGTCTAAGAGCAAGGAAACTTGCTCTGTTCTTAATTTTACAGGTTTAAAAACCTTTAAAAAAATTAAACTCTCTTATCTATTCTCTGACAGGCCTTGGTTATCCAACAAAATATGTTGGTTTGAACATAAATTAAGATATAAAAATGTATTTAAGTAAAACAAGTTTGTATATTTTCTGAAATTTTCAAGAAGGACAGTGAAAACATAAAACATATTGAAATTAAATTATCTCAATTCTTTCTTTATGTTTATAAAATCTGAATCTCCATCTTAAATCATGATTTTTAAGAGTTATATCATAATTTTTAGATTAGGATCGAGTGAGCGTTTGGGGTTTGACCAGAAAATGGGTTTTGAGGTTTTTCTGGCGATCGGAATACTTTCTGGGGTCAGGGTTGTGCTCGAAGGTGGAGGAGTATCTGAAGATCTCGGTAAAATTTGTGCGGCAATTTTATCATTGCCCTGGTGATCGAAAATGATGATTGTAGGGTTTAAGTGGCGTACCGGTTCGTGTCGATGTTTGGGGTTCGTGGGTCATCTAGGGATCATCGGAGGGGATCGCGAGTGGTGGAATGGTAGCAGGAAGATATGCCGCAGCTTCGGTGAAGGTGGCCGGTGTTTTTGAGAACGGAGGCGATGGGGAGGGGCGAAGTTCTGGCCCTGGTTATGCTGCTTGGTCGAGATTTTTGTCTCGATTTCGTCTCGGTGGGTTTTCGCGAAAACTGAGTACGTTTTCGTGTTCGAGGGAGCTCGTGGAGTCGTGGAGCATCGTCGCGACGATCGTCAGAGGATGGTGGCGTTGGGACACGTGCACTGTGCACGGGGTGTATCAATGAAGATGATGTTGATGCTGTTATTTGAGAAGAAGAAAGAAAGGATGAAGGATCGGGAATATTAGGGTAAAACTCGAAGTAGATAGGGGATTGCCTCGAAGTAGCTGAAGATGATGGATGACTCGGTGGGGTCTTCGGGGTTTTAAAGTTTTGCTCGGGTTCGATTTGCTTTGGGTTGTACAGGTTTAAATTTTGTAAAGAAGAATCAAGATTACCAATTTAAAAGCAAGTTCTTTTCTAAATAAATGTCAATCAAGTTTCAAGAGTATTTAATTGAATATATTTCCAAATTTAAAATGTTTAAAGTTGTTGATTTCAAAAGTAATTAACTAAATTAATTAATGAGATAATTAAAGGTTAATTACTATTGTAATTAAGAATAATTACCTAATGGGTAATTAGTGGATAGTTAATGAACCAAGAGATGAATCATTAACTAGAGATTAAGTGATTAATTGATTTTAAGTTAATTAATTTGTCTAATTAATTAAAGATAACCACTTATAAATTTATTAAGTATAATTACTTAGAGAAGTAATTAATGAATAATTACTTAATGTAATTAAGTAAAAAGGGAAATAATGTATGGAAGTGATTAAGGATTAATCCCTTAGTGTAATTAATTAAAGGATTAATTAATATAATTAATTAAGGGTTAGTTAATATAATTAATTAAGGGTTAGTTAATTAAGTAAAGAATAACTAATTAATTAAAGGGTTAAGGTTAATTAATAATGTGATTAATTACTTGTTGAGGTAATAAATTAAAAGAGTAACTAATTAATGAAGTAATTAGAAGATCATTAATTAATTAATGGAAGTAATTAAAGATAATTAATCAAGGAAGATTAATTAAGATCTAGAGATTAAGTGATTAATTAATTTGAAATTAATTAATGTTAAGTAAGATGGATTAAGGTAATCCAAGTAATTAAAGGTTAGTAATTAAATTAATTTGAGATTAATTAAATTAATTAAGAATAAATCAACTTATTATGGATGGTTGAATAATATTGGGTTACTTGGATTGATTTTATCTCTGATGGGTAATTGAGATGTTGTAACGACCCCGAATTTTATAAATATTTAAAATGATAATTTATTGATTTTTGAATAAAAATTGTGAAATTAAATTGATTAAATGGAGCGAGTTTCACCGATATCCAAGTATATCTGAATAAATCGTTTAAAAATTTAAATTATTGTATATATGAGAATATATCTATATTTGAACATATCTGACTAAATTGTTTAATCAATTAGTAATTAATATTGATTTAGTTAAGTTATGAATTAAGTGTGAATTATTGGAAATAATGTATTCGAATTAAAAAATTGAATTGGAGTTTATAAATAACATAAAGGTATTTAAATTCAATCTTAATCTATGGATTTCAGGAGTTGTGTAAATATAACAAAATTCTATTAATAAGTATTTAAGTTAAAAATTGAAATAGAAATATATACATATAAATATAAGATAAACTATATAAAATATAAAGTAAACAAATTTGTAAATTTGCAACAAACAAAATAAAATATGAACAAATAAAAGGCAAGTGTAGACTTGAAAAACAAATAAACAAACAAAGGAAATAAGTATACAAAGAAATAAATAGATAAGTATATAGGCTGCAAAAGATATAGTCAAGTTGAACAAATGCAAACATAAATATCTATGAAGGCTTATCAAACAAGCTAAGTTAATTAATGCAAGCACACAAGAGCAAGTGTACCAGCCTGCATAAGTTGTAAGCAAATAAAAAGGAAGAAACAAAAGTACTTACCAATATCTTCTCAGCCGAAATAAAAATCTGATCAAGTAATAAAAGATAGAAGTGGTACAAACAAATAAATGCAGCCACCATAGGAAGAAAAAAATCCCTGTTGATTGTACCAAAGAAATCAAATAATAACATCCCTGTAAAACTTTGTTTCCTATATATCTCATCTTCATCAGTTCGTCCATAAGCTAAGATAATAAGGTCTGAAGCAATATCATCTTCAACTTTAAAACATCAATAAACAAGAAGATCAAACCAGAGATCAAGATTTAGACTTCAATTTGCAAATTTTAACAGCTCTGTGTCAAAAAGGAAGGCTCTGTCCATTTCTAAATCATGTGAGTAACTTCTTTTCTAAAATGCCTAAGTACATTCATTTATCGTTGCATGCTAGTTTATCTGAGATGAAGTTTAAAGTACGTGTATATATATTTGAGAATGCCGGTGTATATATGGGTGGATAGATGGATTGATGTTGTAAAATTTGTTCTGCCTGTTCTTAGTTTAAACATAGCTTCTAAACAAAAGAATCCAATTCCTTTTAATCAGATTGCTGTTAGTATCTAGAATGTAAACAAGTCTTGTTTGTTTAACTTTAAGATTTAGGTTTAAAATTTATTTACCTAAAAATACAAGGGAAATTTATCTGGAAACCAGAATCTAACTGGATGATTTGAAAATGTGTAAAACTCAAATAGGTTAGTTTAAAAATTCTGTAATATAAACTGAAGCCCTAAACTAAATCATGATTTTTAAGATCTAAATCATAATTTTTAAATTAGAATTGATTTAGCATTTCAGAATTGACTAGAAAAGGAAATTTGGGTTTTATCTGTCGATCTAGTTGATCGGAGTGGCTGCGATTCTTCTTGAAGGGGTATGGGTGGTCGGAGTGTTTAGGAAAAATAACAGGTGGATGGTCAGAGATAGGTGGTGATAGTGGTTGTGGGTTTTTGTTTCTAGACCTAGTTTTGGTTGGTCTGGAAATATTTGATCATTTCGACGCCTAGGGTCGATCGAGTTCGATGGAACTCTGGGAAGTGGTTGCTGGAACGGGGACGAAGCTGTGGCCGATGGAGCTGGGGCTCCGGTGGTGGGAGGAGCAGAGTCGAGGTGATGACAGGTTGAGGAGTTGGTTCCAAGACGTTCGTTCCAGGTTTCGAGTTAAATGCTCGATTTTGATTTCGTAACAATTTTGAGTTTTGGGTTAATTGAATCGATTCTGGTGATCGACGATGGTGCTCCGGTGGCCTCGACATCGATCGCAGATGATCGACGTGCGTGTGCACGTGCACGCGAAGGTTTGGGTATCGGTTGCTGTTTGAAGTTTTGGGGAAGAAGTATCGGCTTGGAAATTTCTTCGGGGTCGTCTCGAGTTCGTGCTCGAGTTGATCAAGTGAATGGCTCGAAGAAAAGGAATGGTGCACGAATCTGCTTGAAACATTGTTTTAAAGTTTTAATCAAAACAAGTTAACAGATATAAAGATGGGCTCGGGTTTGTTAACTTGTACCAGGTTTTGAAAAGAACCAGAATAAGAAATTTAATTTTAAAATAAAGTGTATTAATTACATTTTCATATAAATTTATTTAAACAAGTAATAAGGTATGATAAATGGGATATCATCGATTTCCTAAATTTTTAAATAATTAAAGAACAATTACTTAGGAAAGAAAAAAAAAAGAATAATTAAAAGATACTGGAGGTAATTTAAGGGGAAATACTGGATGGAGTTAATTAAAGAATTTCTTAATAAAAGTAAATCAAAGCTAATTACTTTATTGAAGATTAAATCTTTTTGGGTAATTACAGGGGTAATTAATTAATAAAATTTATTAAGGATTTATTATTGAAGTAATTAATTAAGAATAATAAATCAAAGCATTAATCATAAATTAAAAGTAAATTAACACATGATTACAGAATAATTTATCAAAATGATTCGAAATTCATTTATATTAATTAACCAAGATTAGTAATTTATTCATAAGTAATTAATCTAATTTGAATAAATCAGATAATTAACTGACCTTACTTATGAATATTTGGATTTGATTGGATGATTGAATTGTTTGATATTTCCTGATCTGTAATGCTTTGTGAGATATTCTGATTTATGTGTAATCTTTACTGTAGTTTATTTATCTGAAATTTATATATATCCGTGATCTGTGCATGAAAGATAAGCGATATAGTTTATATCGTTTATCAACTATATCCTGTATTCTGATATGTGATGATTCATTGTGTTGCACTACTGTGTGAAACCCCTGGACCACACTTTTACACACACAAATATGGATTTCACGTGGAAATCGGTTAAGTCACAGATAATTTAAAATTGATGTTTTTGAAATTGGGATTTTAATTTCAATTGATTTTGAAATTAGAAATTTGGGTTTAAAGTGAAAAGCTTTTGAAATAGAATTTCAAAGATAAAAGTTATTTTGAATAACTTAATCGAGTTTTCAAAATTTAAATAATTTGATTTAAATTTGAATTCAAGTTTGAAATTGAATCCTATGATTTGGAACTAGGGATTTAAAGATATTATGAATGTGTTTATCTGAATTTAAACCTTTTAAAATTGTAATTTTGAGAATTTGAACTTAACCCAAAAATTTCAACTCGTATGAATGAATCAGATTTTCTGAAATGAAACTGTTGTTTTAAAAGATAAAAGCTTTCAGATAAGAAATGAAATTCCAATTTAATTAAAGGAATTTCAATATTGAATTGAAAAATGGTTTTCCAAGTTATGAATGAATTGTTTTGAAAAGCTATGAATTGAATCTGTTTATTTTCAACAGATTTAAAATAATGATTGGTTTAAATCATTTGAAATGGGATTGTTTTGAAAGCTATAAGTTAAATCTTTGTTTTAAAGATTTAACGAGTTAATCAAATTGAAATGGAAATTAATTTGGAAAATCTGTGAATGAATCTTTTGTTTAAAAGATTAAAGTGTGGAAATTGTTTAAACCGTTGAGGGTTGTTGAAATGAATCTTTTTTGTTTAAAAAGATGTAAATGGTAATTTGTTTTAACCATTCAAATGGAAAGTTTTGGGTTTTAAGTTGTGACTTAATTGAAATCCCATATCCATATGTTTCTAAATATTTCGCTCACTATTCGGTTTAGCCGGGAGAGGACCTTTGTGTCGTATAACCCATTCCGAATATGTGATACGTCGTATATGGATAGCATTTGAAGACCGGTGTTGAAGACCGGATATTTTTGAAAACGGAAGGATTACCGTCGAGTTACTCTGCATCGGCTGATCCCCGATATAGAGGTTTTATCACCCTTAGTGACGGGAAGTCCGGACGTGATTGGAAATTATCCGGATTTGCAAGGGCTTCGTGAGAAGTGCCTTCGGTTCTGTTCGATCCCGGAACAGACTTGTATGGATTGTGTGTCTGATATTACACTTTGAGATATAAAGCCGATTTCTTTCAAATACATTTCTGTTGGTGGCGGAGAATTTATTCTCTTAGCTTAACACCCTTCTCTGAGACGTACGAGCTCAGAGGTTATGTAGTTGAAATTTATCAGCGATATATTCCCAATTTGGTAATGTGACATGCTGAGTGTTGCTGTGTGATGATCAGTGTTTGATCATTTGTGATATGATCATTTGTTTGATCATTTATCTTTGTGATCATAGGTTGATCATCTGTTGACCCAAAGCATGGCTTTTTGAGAAAGTGTAGCTTTGTGGACGAGACTTCGTCAGGACCTCACAACCCGGAAATGGTCGAAACAGGATCGTTGCGGCAAGGTTATGAGGGTCGCGCCCTTTAGGGTATGTCATTTCCTTCTGGAAAGGGGTGGTATCATGGTATGGAGCCCAGATACTTACTCATGTGGATACACTTTCTTTATGATGTGTGATGTTGGATACCGAGCTCGGATAAAGGTCCCAAAGGACCGGGAGGTGGCATATTCGTGAGTTACCTGTTACAGGGGTAACCCGGCCTTGTTTGGCAGAGAGCAGTTTGTCTCTCGGGACGTCCTGCCAGAGGCGATCCCATGCGGCGGAAGGAAGTTCCTTAGCCTGACCATTTGTTGGAAATCCATTCTTCCAATACGAACTTTGTACGGTTTTAGTTGTAGAACCTGCCATCTAATATGGTAGCTATAGTAGGCATAGTATAATGGTACCTATGCTGGCTAAGATTAATATTATACTTTCAAATTGTTTTCCACTATGCACTAATAATAATATCCAAATGATTTTGCGTAGTAAGCATCTTTGACTATCATAAGAAGAAATCTCCTCCAATTCTGCGTTTGCATTGTGTGTGTGGTGGGAGGTCTTATGGTAGTTTCATTTTCCAAAAGCATTGCGGATTTCAATGTTTAAAATTCCTTTGTTGTTTGTTAAAGATAAACTGTTTTTGTTGCTCACACCAGTCCCATGACTGATCCGGAGTTTATTGTTCCCTTCCTAAACTCTGGGTGCTCATAATTTTCCACACGAGCAGTCTAGAGTTGGGTTTCTTTTCAGATATTCAGGTTTAGTAGATTATCTGGAGCTAGTCAGTTCTTGGACGACTGACCTTGTTTTCGCTAGCTATGGATTGGAGCATTCTATTGGAGATATTCTATCCGTTGCTGTTGTTATCTTTTCTTTTCCGCTGCTATTTGTTGTATCATATCTCTGATGTATATTGATATTCATTGTATCACTCTGTTGTATCAGATATTGTATATCAATGTATTATTCTTTTTCTTCCGCTGTGTTATTTACTTAATTGTGTTATAGCTCCGGCGAATCGGATTTGAACGGTCGAATCTGCGGCATTCTAGTACAATGTGAAGTACGGATGTTGATTTTCGAGCGGGCAAAACCCGAGTCGTTACATGTGGTATCAGAGCTAAGGTTGAACTTTAGCTCAGGAGTATAACACGTTAAGTAGCTCATTAGAGATAGAGTGAAGTAAACTCTAGAATGAGTATTCTCAGATATCCGTCTGAATGCCTCAGTAAATTCTCTTACTATCCACTGATAGTGAGTATGAGTGCAAGAAGAGGATGAGATAGGGGACAGAGAAATATGACTATAAATGGTCAATACTCTGTAACAACGAGGAAGCAATCTTTTTCTCTATCGATCTCTTTTGTTCGTCATCTTTTCTCAATTCTTCGATAGTTTCTGGTAGATCCAGGAAGGAATTCGATATATTAATATGGGACATAAACTCCAGATAGGCCAGACTTGTTTGTTTGGATGTATTGGTTGCTTTGTTTGCTATGGTTGATAGGTATAATTTAGTTTCTAAACTAAAAATTTCGAAATCGTATCCATATATCTATCTATTCTTTGGGTCCGGATATATTCTACGAATGGTTAGTTATCCTTTCGAACTGACCGATGCCCTTGCATATTTCGTAGATCTGAATAACCCGAGTATTTTGTTGATTGTTAAAACAGATTTGTTCTTGTATCTGTTATTGATATTCTGATTTGGTAAGCCAAATGCGGAATAGATATTCAGTTCGATTTGATGAAATATTCTTCATCTATCTTTGTGTCTCCTTGGTAATTTCGAGGACGAAATTCTTTTAAGGGGGGAAGTCTGTAACGACCCCGAATTTTATAAATATTTAAAATGATAATTTATTGATTTTTGAATAAAAATTGTGAAATTAAATTGATTAAATGGAGCGAGTTTCACCGATATCCAAGTATATCTGAATAAATCGTTTAAAAATTTAAATTATTGTATATATGAGAATATATCTGTATTTGAACATATCTGACTAAATTGTTTAATCAATTAGTAATTAATATTGATTTAGTTAAGTTATGAATTAAGTGTGAATTATTGGAAATAATGTATTCGAATTAAAAAATTGAATTGGAGTTTATAAATAACATAAAGGTATTTAAATTCAATCTTAATCTATGGATTTCAGGAGTTGTGTAAATATAACAAAATTCTATTAATAAGTATTTAAGTTAAAAATTGAAATAGAAATATATACATATAAATATAAGATAAACTATATAAAATATAAAGTAAACAAATTTGTAAATTTGCAACAAACAAAATAAAATATGAACAAATAAAAGGCAAGTGTAGACTTGAAAAACAAATAAACAAACAAAGGAAATAAGTATACAAAGAAATAAATAGATAAGTATATAGGCTGCAAAAGATATAGTCAAGTTGAACAAATGCAAACATAAATATCTATGAAGGCTTATCAAACAAGCTAAGTTAATTAATGCAAGCACACAAGAGCAAGTGTACCAGCCTGCATAAGTTGTAAGCAAATAAAAAGGAAGAAACAAAAGTACTTACCAATATCTTCTCAGCCGAAATAAAAATCTGATCAAGTAATAAAAGATAGAAGTGGTACAAACAAATAAATGCAGCCACCATAGGAAGAAAAAAATCCCTGTTGATTGTACCAAAGAAATCAAATAATAACATCCCTGTAAAACTTTGTTTCCTATATATCTCATCTTCATCAGTTCGTCCATAAGCTAAGATAATAAGGTCTGAAGCAATATCATCTTCAACTTTAAAACATCAATAAACAAGAAGATCAAACCAGAGATCAAGATTTAGACTTCAATTTGCAAATTTTAACAGCTCTGTGTCAAAAAGGAAGGCTCTGTCCATTTCTAAATCATGTGAGTAACTTCTTTTCTAAAATGCCTAAGTACATTCATTTATGGTTGCATGCTAGTTTATCTGAGATGAAGTTTAAAGTACGTGTATATATATTTGAGAATGCCGGTGTATATATGGGTGGATAGATGGATTGATGTTGTAAAATTTGTTCTGCCTGTTCTTAGTTTAAACATAGCTTCTAAACAAAAGAATCCAATTCCTTTTAATCAGATTGCTGTTAGTATCTAGAATGTAAACAAGTCTTGTTTGTTTAACTTTAAGATTTAGGTTTAAAATTTATTTACCTAAAAATACAAGGGAAATTTATCTGGAAACCAGAATCTAACTGGATGATTTGAAAATGTGTAAAACTCAAATAGGTTAGTTTAAAAATTCTGTAATATAAACTGAAGCCCTAAACTAAATCATGATTTTTAAGATCTAAATCATAATTTTTAAATTAGAATTGATTTAGCATTTCAAGATTGACTAGAAAAGGAAATTTGGGTTTTATCTGTCGATCTAGTTGATCGGAGTGGCTGCGATTCTTCTTGAAGGGGTATGGGTGGTCGGAGTGTTTAGGAAAAATAACAGGTGGATGGTCAGAGATAGGTGGTGATAGTGGTTGTGGGTTTTTGTTTCTAGACCTAGTTTTGGTTGGTCTGGAAATATTTGATCATTTCGACGCCTAGGGTCGATCGAGTTCGATGGAACTCTGGGAAGTGGTTGCTGGAACGGGGACGAAGCTGTGGCCGATGGAGCTGGGGCTCCGGTGGTGGGAGGAGCAGAGTCGAGGTGATGACAGGTTGAGGAGTTGGTTCCAAGACGTTCGTTCCAGGTTTCGAGTTAAATGCTCGATTTTGATTTCGTAACAATTTTGAGTTTTGGGTTAATTGAATCGATTCTGGTGATCGACGATGGTGCTCCGGTGGCCTCGACATCGATCGCAGATGATCGACGTGCGTGTGCACGTGCACGCGAAGGTTTGGGTATCGGCTGCTGTTTGAAGTTTTGGGAAAGAAGTATCGGCTTGGAAATTTCTTCGGGGTCGTCTCGAGTTCGTGCTCGAGTTGATCAAGTGAATGGCTCGAAGAAAAGGAATGGTGCACGAATCTGCTTGAAACATTGTTTTAAAGTTTTAATCAAAACAAGTTAACAGATATAAAGATGGGCTCGGGTTTGTTAACTTGTACCAGGTTTTGAAAAGAACCAGAATAAGAAATTTAATTTTAAAATAAAGTGTATTAATTACATTTTCATATAAATTTATTTAAACAAGTAATAAGGTATGATAAATGGGATATCATCGATTTCCTAAATTTTTAAATAATTAAAGAACAATTACTTAGGAAAGAAAAAAAAAGAATAATTAAAAGATACTGGAGGTAATTTAAGGGGAAATACTGGATGGAGTTAATTAAAGAATTTCTTAATAAAAGTAAATCAAAGCTAATTACTTTATTGAAGATTAAATCTTTTTGGGTAATTACAGGGGTAATTAATTAATAAAATTTATTAAGGATTTATTATTGAAGTAATTAATTAAGAATAATAAATCAAAGCATTAATCATAAATTAAAAGTAAATTAACACATGATTACAGAATAATTTATCAAAATGTTTCGAAATTCATTTATATTAATTAACCAAGATTAGTAATTTATTCATAAGTAATTAATCTAATTTGAATAAATCAGATAATTAACTGACCTTACTTATGAATATTTGGATTTGATTGGATGATTGAATTGTTTGATATTTCCTGATCTGTAATGCTTTGTGAGATATTCTGATTTATGTGTAATCTTTACTGTAGTTTATTTATCTGAAATTTATATATATCCGTGATCTGTGCATGAAAGATAAGCGATATAGTTTATATCGTTTATCAACTATATCATGTATTCTGATATGTGATGATTCATTGTGTTGCACTACTGTGTGAAACCCCTGGACCACACTTTTACACACACAAATATGGATTTCACGTGGAAATCGGTTAAGTCACAGATAATTTAAAATTGATGTTTTTGAAATTGGGATTTTAATTTCAATTGATTTTGAAATTAGAAATTTGGGTTTAAAGTGAAAAGCTTTTGAAATAGAATTTCAAAGATAAAAGTTATTTTGAATAACTTAATCGAGTTTTCAAAATTTAAATAATTTGATTTAAATTTGAATTCAAGTTTGAAATTGAATCCTATGATTTGGAACTAGGGATTTAAAGATATTATGAATGTGTTTATCTGAATTTAAACCTTTTAAAATTGTAATTTTGAGAATTTGAACTTAACCCAAAAATTTCAACTCGTATGAATGAATCAGATTTTCTGAAATGAAACTGTTGTTTTAAAAGATAAAAGCTTTCAGATAAGAAATGAAATTCCAATTTAATTAAAGGAATTTCAATATTGAATTGAAAAATGGTTTTCCAAGTTATGAATGAATTGTTTTGAAAAGCTATGAATTGAATCTGTTTATTTTCAACAGATTTAAAATAATGATTGGTTTAAATCATTTGAAATGGGATTGTTTTGAAAGCTATAAGTTAAATCTTTGTTTTAAAGATTTAACGAGTTAATCAAATTGAAATGGAAATTAATTTGGAAAATCTGTGAATGAATCTTTTGTTTAAAAGATTAAAGTGTGGAAATTGTTTAAACCGTTGAGGGTTGTTGAAATGAATCTTTTTTGTTTAAAAAGATGTAAATGGTAATTTGTTTTAACCATTCAAATGGAAAGTTTTGGGTTTTAAGTTGTGACTTAATTGAAATCCCATATCCATATGTTTCTAAATATTTCGCTCACTATTCGGTTTAGCCGGGAGAGGACCTTTGTGTCGTATAACCCATTCCGAATATGTGATACGTCGTATATGGATAGCATTTGAAGACCGGTGTTGAAGACCGGATATTTTTGAAAACGGAAGGATTACCGTCGAGTTACTCTGCATCGGCTGATCCCCGATATAGAGGTTTTATCACCCTTAGTGACGGGAAGTCCGGACGTGATTGGAAATTATCCGGATTTGCAAGGGCTTCGTGAGAAGTGCCTTCGGTTCTGTTCGATCCCGGAACAGACTTGTATGGATTGTGTGTCTGATATTACACTTTGAGATATAAAGCCGATTTCTTTCAAATACATTTCTGTTGGTGGCGGAGAATTTATTCTCTTAGCTTAACACCCTTCTCTGAGACGTACGAGCTCAGAGGTTATGTAGTTGAAATTTATCAGCGATATATTCCCAATTTGGTAATGTGACATGCTGAGTGTTGCTGTGTGATGATCAGTGTTTGATCATTTGTGATATGATCATTTGTTTGATCATTTATCTTTGTGATCATAGGTTGATCATCTGTTGACCCAAAGCATGGCTTTTTGAGAAAGTGTAGCTTTGTGGACGAGACTTCGTCAGGACCTCACAACCCGGAAATGGTCGAAACAGGATCGTTGCGGCAAGGTTATGAGGGTCGCGCCCTTTAGGGTATGTCATTTCCTTCTGGAAAGGGGTGGTATCATGGTATGGAGCCCAGATACTTACTCATGTGGATACACTTTCTTTATGATGTGTGATGTTGGATACCGAGCTCGGATAAAGGTCCCAAAGGACCGGGAGGTGGCATATTCGTGAGTTACCTGTTAGAGGGGTAACCCGGCCTTGTTTGGCAGAGAGCAGTTTGTCTCTCGGGACGTCCTGCCAGAGGCGATCCCATGCGGCGGAAGGAAGTTCCTTAGCCTGACCATTTGTTGGAAATCCATTCTTCCAATACGAACTTTGTACGGTTTTAGTTGTAGAACCTGCCATCTAATATGGTAGCTATAGTAGGCATAGTATAATGGTACCTATGCTGGCTAAGATTAATATTATACTTTCAAATTGTTTTCCACTATGCACTAATAATAATATCCAAATGATTTTGCGTAGTAAGCATCTTTGACTATCATAAGAAGAAATCTCCTCCAATTCTGCGTTTGCATTGTGTGTGTGGTGGGAGGTCTTATGGTAGTTTCATTTTCCAAAAGCATTGCGGATTTCAATGTTTAAAATTCCTTTGTTGTTTGTTAAAGATAAACTGTTTTTGTTGCTCACACCAGTCCCATGACTGATCCGGAGTTTATTGTTCCCTTCCTAAACTCTGGGTGCTCATAATTTTCCACACGAGCAGTCTAGAGTTGGGTTTCTTTTCAGATATTCAGGTTTAGTAGATTATCTGGAGCTAGTCAGTTCTTGGACGACTGACCTTGTTTTCGCTAGCTATGGATTGGAGCATTCTATTGGAGATATTCTATCCGTTGCTGTTGTTATCTTTTCTTTTCCGCTGCTATTTGTTGTATCATATCTCTGATGTATATTGATATTCATTGTATCACTCTGTTGTATCAGATATTGTATATCAATGTATTATTCTTTTTCTTCCGCTGTGTTATTTACTTAATTGTGTTATAGCTCCGGCGAATTGGATTTGAACGGTCGAATCTGCGGCATTCTAGTACAATGTGAAGTACGGATGTTGATTTTCGAGCGGGCAAAACCCGAGTCGTTACAGATGTGCTGTTATATGAATGGGTTAAACTATGATAATGTGATTACATATCTGAGTTGAATTGTTGTATGATATCCTGGATTTAAATTGTATTGTTTAAAACTCAACAACCTGGATTAGAGATGACATTGAATTCGAAGAGACCGGGGTCGGGTATCAGTAAATACCCGAAACCACTTCGATTCTTTATAAATGTGAGTTTGGAAACAAACAGGCTGGAATGAAATAAGTTAAGTATCATGGATATTTAAACTGGATAACGATTCTTGGATATTGTTTTGAGATAAATGATTGACTTAAATAAGATTTGAACTCATAGTAAAGTACGAGTTACCCTGGTAATTCACTTAAGTTATATCGCTTAGTATTTCATGTTAGATGAGTTTACTCACGCTGGTTTCCAGCCTGACCCGGGTGTTACTTTGATGTAATGCTCGGGTCAGACCGAGTATTACAGCTTTTCAGGTTAGGACGTTCTAGAGCTCAGGTGGCGAGCTGGATGGCAGGAACGCATGGAGTATTCCGCTGTGTATATGAGACTGTGTAGTCTGTATAGATTGTAGTCTGGAACAAGTTGTATAACTGTCCAGTTCATGTATAAATAGTTGTAACTCTGATGCATTAAATGTAATTGTCTGATACAGCTTTCTTTGTGTAAAGAATATTATTTGATATTATATTTTATCCGCTGCGAATGTGAGAATCTGTGTTTCTGTATTTCTGTTTTCTTTTTCTTCTTCTATCTCTTTCTTCTTTTCCCTAACTATCTGGAATTTTCGGGATCGAAATTTCCGGGTCGTTACATTTGGTATCAGAGCAAAGGTTAAGCAAGAACCTTGGCTCTGTTGGGATTACTCATTAAGGATAGGGTCAATGGTACCCTAAAATGAGTTGAGTGTGTGTATATATATATATATATGAGAGAACGTACTTGTTATTTTCCAATATAAAGATTTTAAATGGTTTTAAAAAAATAAATGATTTTTATATAAGTTTATCTTTTGATATATAAGGAAATAATTTTCTAATTATTAAATATATTAAAGAAATTGGTTGTTAAATCATTGGAATAAAATAAAATAATGAGAATTAAGTGGTAATAGTAATAAAACCAAATTGAAATTGAATGAAGCTAAGTTTGAAAGAATCCAAACTGAAATTAAAATCTTGAACTTGTAGAAATAAAGATAATAATGAATTGGGTTCCAGATATGATAATCTTGGTTATTATCATAGATGGTTGATAATGAAATGTTGTAAATAATTAAGTAAAATGAAATGTTTTAGGGAAGTAAAACATTTAGGCAAGTATGACTTGTAAACTGAAGTGGGTTCTAAATTGTGAAGTTTTAAAATCTAAGTCCAGAAAACTTGAAATTGTTTTAAAGAAATTTGTTTTGAATTAAAACCCAAAGTGATAAGTTTTTGAACTTATAAGTGGAAAGATTATTAATATGAAGTTTAAAATTTGAAATGAGAATTAAAATTGGGCAAAGTTGTTTGGATTAAATTGAAGTGAATTTAATTTTGAGGAAAGTTATATAAGTTTAGAATAAACAACCTGATTTGAAATTTTAAGATGAAATTGAGATTTAACTTGGAAAGTTAAAATGCTGAATTTGATTTGTTTGAATGAATGAAGAAATGGATTGTGATAATATATCCATTATAAAGATAAATGAAAATTTAACCTTAATTTGAAATTAAGGATATGGAATTCCTTTTAACTTAAGATTTGAATGTTAAGAATTGAATTTGTAACTTAAAATTGTTTAAGAATTAGTTTCAAAGTTGGAAGATAAAATTGGGCAATAAATTGAATTTTGAAGATAAAATTTCTTTGAACTTTTAATTTGAACTTTAAAATAAGTTAAGCAATGATAATTTAAAATGGAATTTTGGAATTTGGATTCAGAATTAAATGGTTTAAAGATTTAAGTCGTTAAATAAAAAAAATAAAGGTTGATTTGATTTAAAGGATTGAATCAACATTTAAAATTTTAACTCAAATTTATGAAATTCGAGATGGTTTTAAGTTGAGATTTGGATAAAATTTGTTCAAATTGGATTGGATTTGAATTAATTGAAATTGTGATTAAAGTTGAATAAGTTTAAAAATCAAATGGAATTTGATTTGAATTTGGAAAGAAATTAAGGTTAATTCAACTTGAATTGGGATTAAATAAATTTCAATGGAAATTGAAGTATTGAGTCAATTTAAATGGAAGTGGAAATTTAAATTGAATTGATGGGAAATTAAACAGTATGGCTCTGGATTATTTTCAAAATAAATTATTTTAATATAAACCTATTTTTCCAAGCTACTTACTATACAATCTTTCTTTTTAAAAGCCAAACTATTTTATACTTATTTTACAATTATTTTTGGAACAAATTACTATTTTTCAACTATTTTATAATTAATTTCTATTTTACAATTATTTTACAATTACCTAAATATTCTATAACTATTTTGCAATTATCTAACTATTTTATACCTACTTAACTATTTTACAGCTATTTTAAAAACTAATAACTATTTTTCAACTACTTATCTATTCTAAAAAAATTTCAAGCTATTATTTTTTAAAAATTAATCAGAGTTCAAACTGTTTGTAATTGAAGTAATAACTCAATTGGAAATGGAAGCAATTGTGAATAAGTGAATAGAAATCTAAATGAATGTGAAGTAAAAGAGGATTGATTTAGCTAATAATCAATAAAGATTGATACTTAGGATGTACGTATATTATTCTATTCGCATAGTGATTTGATCCAGATTCGAACACAAAATTTTGAGATATAGTATTATCGATCTGAGTTGGGATTTTTCGCTCGATTTTCGACGGCGAACCTGGATATGGATTTTTGATTGGTTCTGGATATTCTCTATCATAGTTGTGACTATGCAAGGAGAATGACGGTTTCTGATCAGGAAACCAGATCTGAGTTCGCACTAGGAAGTCGGGTGGACAATACTAGTTCGGAAGAGAAATTGTGTGATCGAGTGAGCGATCAGATTGATATTGCGTACGGATGATATGTGTACATCGTACAGGTTTGAATGAAATTGATATTGAAATTTTGTGGATAAAGAACTGTAAAATGGTTTTTGAAATGAAAAGTAATATGGTTAATAACTTTATAAAAAGATTTATCAAATTTGAATATTTGATTTGGAATAAAATAAAGTTATATATCTTTGTTATATAAGATAAATCTTCCCTTGATAAATCTATTGCCAGAAGAAAAGAGTTTTGAAAATATTTGAAGTATAAAAGAAATTTTATACAAGTTTGAAATGATCCAAAGGTTTTAAAGTTATATATATCTATTTATATATATATATAGGATCTTATGAGAATGATTTTGAAAAAGGCTTTGGGAACCTATGTAATTTTTGAAAGGCTTTTGATTTTTGGGGAAAATCAATTTTGGAATTTGGAAAGCCAAGTTTGAAACTATCGATTTTGGATATCGATTTTGTGTAAAGGAGCTTTTGATATAAATCATAAAGGGTATGATTTGAAGATACTATAAGTGTATAGTATAAAGTGTTTTGAGAATAGCTCTGGGGAAAAAGGCGCTCCCTTGAAATGAACTTCTCAGGAGTGCCACTGGGTGGTACTGCCTTGAGCCCCAAGGGGGGTTTCTAAAGTTGATCCTGTGAGGAGTCCGGACAAAACTAGTTCCTGAGGATTATTTGTGTAGCGAAAGTCGAGGGGCTGGTGCCCATAGAGGCATTTGGGTTATGCTGTGACGATAGTGTAACTCGATGTCACTGCGATCTACTGCAGACCATAGCGAAAGTCGTGTGAGCCGCTGAGAGCCAACAGTCTACGTTTGATTTTATATCGGTAGACTGCGACACTATGGTAACATAGCGAAAGTCATGTGTGCCGCTGAGAGCCAACAGTCTGCGTTTGATTTTATATCGGTAGACTGCGACCTATGTAAGGTGGAGAAGTTTCATTTTGACAGCGAAATCGTGTGTGCCGCTGAGAGCCAACAGTTACATGGACTTTTGCTGCGATGGCAACGTAACCCTGGAATGTAACTACGATCTGTTGTGGGTTCCATGCTGTCAACAGTTACATGGACTTTTGCTGCGATGGCAACGTAACCCGTGATGTAACTGTGACCATGGATGGGGGTGATGATTTCCAAAGCATTCTTACCAAAGATATTTCCTCGATTTCAAAAATGTTTTCTATATTTTCATAAATTATTTTCCAAGTATTTTCACTGGGTGTTGAAAATGGGTTTGCTAAGTACTTATAGATTTTCAGTCCTACGTCTGATCAACGTATGACCGAATTTCTGTGAGAACGAGGATGGACTTGTGAAAACATCGAGTTATAAAGAGTATTTTTATAAAGTTATTTTAATAATATTATGAGGATTTTTCTTAAAGTGTTTTAAACTTTCTTAATAAAATGAGTTTATAATAAAATTTATCAAAGAGTAATTTTTCTGATAATAATCATTTTAATAAAATGCTGGCTTCGTTCCTTTTCGAGGACGAAAAGATTTAAATGGGGGAGGAATGTGATAACCCGAGTTTTTAGGCAATTGTTAATTGGTAATTAACTAATTTTAACTAGTAAGACACTGATTTTTATTTGGTTAAACAAATAGAATTTTGATAATTTAAAGGATATTTGGGTATATATATAAATAAATTTGAATCTATAATGTTGAATTTATGTAATATCCCAATTTTAAGCCAAATATTAAATTAGTGATGAATATAAATTTAAAAGTTTCAAAGCAAATAAGATAAGTGTTTGATTATATATATATATATATATATATATGTATGTATATATATGAATATATGGTAATTTAAATTTGAGTTCGAAATTCAAAAGAATAAGATGTCTTAAAAATAATTTGGACTTAAAATAGTATATATGACTTTCATTAATGTATAATTAGTTTCAAATTATTTTCTTTAAAAGTGTATCAATATTAATATAAAAGAAATGTATTAATAAAGATATATATATATATAAACAAAAGATCATAATATAAAGTAATGTAAAGAAAAAGGGATATACACATTTTATCATAAAAATGCTCATATAAAAAGACAAGTGTTAAAATTTTAACACACAAATTAACAAATGTAAATTATTTAACATAGGAATATACAAGTGTAACAATTGTAATATAAATTTGAACAAGTGTCACCTATTTCCAATATTTCTAAAAATAATAAATAAAAAGAAAATGAGATTGTGTAATATCTGTACTCTCCTCTCTATCATTTTCTTTCACCTTCACATTTCAAAACAAAAGCCTGTGAAACAAAATTCGAAACCAGATCAAAGGAGAAAACTAACCTGAGAAAATCAAAAACAAAAGCCTGTAATCAATTTCAAAACAAAAAATAAATCAAAGCTTCCACTCTTTCAAAATAAATCAAACAAGATTTCATCTTCAATATACAAACCTGTAGCAAATCAAAGTTTCAGTTATATCAAGATAGATCATCTCAACAACAAGATTTCCAGTTCCAGTTCATCAAGCATTCATCTCAGTTTCCAGTTTCAAGCTTTCAAAGATCAAAGCATTTTAGTTTTCAAAATCAAGCATCTCAATTTTAAGTCTCTGTTCATCTTCTAAAAGGTGAGTAAACAAACTTATATTGATTAAAATCTATTGCCTGATATGGGAATATGAAGTAATGATGTGGTAATGGTTAGCATGAGTGGAAATTTGCCTTGCATGTTGATAAATATATGTGATATATCTGTGCATGTCTAAGAGCAAGGAAACTTGCTCTGTTCTTAATTTTACAGGTTTAAAAACCTTTAAAAAAATTTAAACTCTCTTATCTATTCTCTGACAGGCCTTGGTTATCCAACAAAATATGTTGGTTTGAACATAAATTAAGATATAAAAATGTATTTAAGTAAAACAAGTTTGTATATTTTCTGAAATTTTCAAGAAGGACAGTGAAAACATAAAACATATTGAAATTAAATTATCTCAATTCTTTGTTTATGTTTATAAAATCTGAATCTCCATCTTAAATCATGATTTTTAAGAGTTATATCATAATTTTTAGATTAGGATCGAGTGAGCGTTTGGGGTTTGACCAGAAAATGGGTTTTGAGGTTTTTCTGGCGATCGGAATACTTTCTGGGGTCAGGGTTGTGCTCGAAGGTGGAGGAGGATCTGAAGATCTCGGTAAAATTTGTGCGGCAATTTTATCATTGCCCTGGTGATCGGAAATGATGATTGTAGGGTTTAAGTGGCGTACCGGTTCGTGTCGATGTTTGGGGTTCGTGGGTCATCTAGGGATCATCGGAGGGGATCGCGAGTGGGGGAATGGTAGCGGGAAGATATGCCGCAGCTTCGGTGAAGGTGGCCGGTGTTTTTGAGAATGGAGGCGATGGGGAGGGGCGAAGTTCTGGCCCTGGTTATGCTGCTTGGTCGAGATTTTTGTCTCGATTTCGTCTCGGTGGGTTTTCGCAAAAACTGAGTACGTTTTCGTGTTCGAGGGAGCTCGTGGAGTCGTGGAGCATCGTCGCGACGATCGTCGGAGGATGGTGGCGTTGGGACACGTGCACTGTGCACGGGGTGTATCAATGAAGATGATGTTGATGCTGTTATTTGAGAAGAAGAAAGAAAGGATGAAGGATCGGGAATATTAGGGTAAAACTCGAAGTAGATAGGGGATTGCCTCGAAGTAGCTGAAGATGATGGATGACTCGGTGGGGTCTTCGGGGTTTTAAAGTTTTGCTCGGGTTCGATTTGCTTTGGGTTGTACAGGTTTAAATTTTGTAAAGAAGAATCAAGATTACCAATTTAAAAGCAAGTTCTTTTCTAAATAAATGTCAATCAAGTTTCAAGAGTATTTAATTGAATATATTTCCAAATTTAAAATGTTTAATGTTGTTGATTTCAAAAGTAATTAACTAAATTAATTAATGAGATAATTAAAGGTTAATTACTATTGTAATTAAGAATAATTACCTAATGGGTAATTAGTGGATAGTTAATGAACCAAGAGATGAATCATTAACTAGAGATTAAGTGATTAATTGATTTTAAGTTAATTAATTTGTCTAATTAATTAAAGATAACCACTTATAAATTTATTAAGTATAATTACTTAGAGAAGTAATTAATGAATAATTACTTAATGTAATTAAGTAAAAAGGGAAATAATGTATGGAAGTGATTAAGGATTAATCCCTTAGTGTAATTAATTAAAGGATTAATTAATATAATTAATTAAGGGTTAGTTAATATAATTAATTAAGGGTTAGTTAATTAAGTAAAGAATAACTAATTAATTAAAGGGTTAAGGTTAATTAATAATGTGATTAATTACTTGTTGAGGTAATAAATTAAAAGAGTAACTAATTAATGAAGTAATTAGAAGATCATTAATTAATTAATGGAAGTAATTAAAGATAATTATTGAATGGTTGAGGATAATTAATCTATAATTAAGGTTTAATTACTTAATTTAATTAAAAAGTAATTAATCAAGAATGATTAATAATAAATAGGGATAATTAATGAATAATTACTTATTGTAATTAAGGGATAATTAATCAAGGAAGATTAATTAAGATCTAGAGATTAAGTGATTAATTAATTTGAAATTAATTAATGTTAAGTAAGATGGATTAAGGTAATCCAAGTAATTAAAGGTTAGTAATTAAATTAATTTGAGATTAATTAAATTAATTAAGAATAAATCAACTTGTTATGGATGGTTGAATAATATTGGGTTACTTGGATTGATTTTATCTCTGATGGGTAATTGAGATGTGCTGTTATATGAATGGGTTAAACTATGATAATGTAGATTACATATCTGAGTTGAATTGTTGTATGATATCCTGGATTTAAATTGTATTGTTTAAAACTCAACAACCTGGATTAGAGATGACATTGAATTCGAAGAGACCGGGGTCGGGTATCAGTAAATACCCGAAACCACTTCGATTCTTTATAAATGTGAGTTTGGAAACAAACAGGCTGGAATGAAATAAGTTAAGTATCATGGATATTTAAACTGGATAACGATTCTTGGATATTGTTTTGAGATAAATGATTGACTTAAATAAGATTTGAACTCATAGTAAAGTACGAGTTACCCTGGTAATTCACTTAAGTTATATCGCTTGGTATTTCATGTTAAATGAGTTTACTCACGCTGGTTTCCAGCCTGACCCGGGTGTTACTTTGATGTAATGCTCGGGTCAGACCAAGTATTACAGCTTTTTAGGTTAGGACGTTCTAGAGCTCAGGTGGCGAGCTGGATGGCAGGAACGCATGGAGTATTCCGCTGTGTATATGAGACTGTGTAGTCTGTATAGGTTGTAGTCTGGAACAAGTTGTATAACTGTCCAGTTCATGTATAAATGGTTGTAACTCTGATGCATTAAATGTAATTGTCTGATACAGCTTTCTTTGTGTAAAGAATATTATTTGATATTATATTTTATCCGCTGCGAATGTGAGAATCTGTGTTTCTGTATTTCTATTTTCTTTTTCTTCTTCTATC
Organism: Allium fistulosum; assembly: GCA_030737815.1. Lineage (NCBI taxonomy): Eukaryota > Viridiplantae > Streptophyta > Magnoliopsida > Asparagales > Amaryllidaceae > Allium > Allium fistulosum. Next base: position 555,484,396 of record CM060905.1, on the reverse strand, counting down.
TCTTTCTTCTTTTCCCTAACTATCTGGAATTTTCGGGATCGAAATTTCAGGGTCGTTACAGGAGTTTTGTGGAATTTGCAATAAATGTGTTTACCTTCTATTCCACTTCTTATTCTTTTTCGTTGGATTTGATTAAGGGATTCGATTTAGAAGTGGTGTGTAAGATACGAATTCTTACTCATAGTTTATACTGCCTATTTCTACAAGTTGAAAAAAACTTCCCTTGTCTAATTTTATGTAAAAAGGAGTTGAATATAGCATAAAACCTATTAAATTATAAGTTTCGATTATTATTGTTTTATTCCATTATTTTAATATAAAATAAGTTGGAATTGAATTCTAAGTACAAGTCTGTTGATTTGATTTTGGAATACTGGATTTATGGTAAAACAATGCTATTAATGCTATTATGGAAATGAGACTTGTATAATATTGGAAGATTTGACATTTGCACGTTAGTTTAGGGCATAATCTCCAGACACCTAATAAATGCATATATATATATATACACATACATACATACATACATACATATATATATACATACATACATATATATATAAACTAGTGTAAATAACGTACAATTGTAACGTATAAATTGCATAGTTAATCAGGTTAATAATTTTCATTTAAATTCCCCTTAGGAAAGTAATTAATTAGGCAAAATAAGAAAGATTTCTTATAAGGCCAAAATAATATATACGGTGAGATGTGTGATTATACACTTAGAGAGTTTTATGAAATATGACTAACTTATAGAGATGCGAGGTTGTTCAAAAGCACACAGAAGTCTGCTCAGCTGATCTAGCTACCAGTAGTGTTACTTTGGGGCTGATGTGAAATATCACTTATAATAAGTATCCATGGATGACACAAGTTAATCCCAATTCTATAGGGTAAATCTGCCAATTAATCTGCCTACCAGTTCTTACGAATAGTCAAACTAATGTGAGATGTCTCTGTAGGGTACGGGTCATAATACGAAGGCCTGCTTCAAGGAATTGAAGGTATTAAGTGGTTGTTTGAGGGCTTGCCTCTTTCCTTTATATGAAGTAATAAATGGTCGGGATTTGGTTTAGGCATGATTGAGGATATCTCGGAAAGGTCCGCTTCAATTAAGTATTAAATGTTCGAAGATATTTCCATGCAATGTAAGCTAGATAGATATCTGTATGGAGTCCGCCTTGGGAAAATATATTAAATGATGGGGGCCTACCTCAATTGAGGTCTTAAATGGTTAGAGTCGGCCTATTTTTGATTAAAAGGTATTAAGTGTCTCGAGTTCTATCTCTCACATTGGTAAATATTAATAACGATGGTTATGGGTTATTGATTATGGGAAAACCTGCTTCGTGGATTGAAAGTATTAAGTGATTGTTTAAGGTCCCGCCTTCTTCCTTATATGAAGTATTAAATGGTTTTGAATATAGTTTAAAATGCAACAGACATATCCTTATTTAAATTATACTAACCAAATGTTGATAAAGAAAGGCTTGAGATTTTCTATTCACCAGACATTATTGTTCTAACTCCTCCCTCATTACAACACAGGTTAGGGAAGGAGACAATGATCAAGATGGAGATGACAATGAGAGGAGCTTATGGCGGTAGTCTATTTATCAATTTATGATATTTCTTATGTACCCATTTGAAGTTAAAAATGTATTTTTGGACAAGATGATGTAGCGGTTATTATTGATATTATGCTATAGTTTAGTTTTGTGACATTTGAAGTTTGAAATAAAATAGGTACTTTTTCTGCTATTATATTTTTTCCTTTTGCTGTATTGTTCTTTTTACCAACGAACGGTCAGCTTTGGAATGGGTCTAAGTTTCGATGGGCTTTTTCTAGGTCAGGATTTAGGCCGGTTTCAGGGCCGTTTGTTACATTTGATATTAGAGCCTAGGTTACCAAATCAATGAGGAAAAGTATACATATGAGTGGCGTATTTGATATTTTTGAAAATGTTTCCAAAATCCCCTATATATATGCTATTTTGAACACACACACAAACACTAGGCTAATCTTTCTTTCAGCATATAACACTATCTTAGGAAGTTATAACTAAAAGCTCAACCTATAGATAGTTGATATGGCTAATAATCATTCTTCTTCTGAGGTTGGGAACCCTGCTCGAAGAAGACCTGCCATTCGGGGGATGCCCGAATGGTTTAAACAATACCTCAGGCAAGTAGGTAAAGTCCCTATTCCTCAAGGTGCACCGGCAGCACCCGTTGCCCCACCTACTTACGCAGCACCCCGTCCCGTTTACTTTCCAAAGATTTGTAAGGATTTTCTCAATACGAGAGGAAGAGTATATTTTGGAACATAGGGTTTTGTGGGGTCAAAGACATAAATAAATGAATGAAAGAAGATATTTCAGGAGCTCGGTTGGGAGGATCAGCTGAAGAGCAGATTGACAGCTTGGCGCCTCAAAGGAGAAGCCCGAGATTGGTAGAGTATTATGGCTGAGGAGAATGTTGGTAGAATTTTCACTTGGGATGAATTCAAGGACAGATTCTAGTCAAGGTAAGTTACAAATGGAGAAATTTATACAGCTTAAGTAGGGAGACTCCACTTTAAAGGAGTGCATTATAAGTTTATAGAGTTGGCTAAGTTCAAGATAAGCTTGATCGATACACCTATGGAAAAGGCCAAGAAATTTGTGAAGGACCTAAACTCCCCACTTAGGGAATTGTTGTTAACCCAAGTGAAATTTATACATATGAGACGTTGGTTGAGATGGCTTTGCTGCAGACGGCTAGTGAGGAAGAAAAGGAGGTGGAGAAGGAGATGGCAGGACCTACACAAAATCAAACCAAGAAGGGGAACTCTTGGGCTAATAAGAAGTCGAAAGAAAAGTTCAAGAAAGAGGGTAAGGTGTGTAAGAGATGCCAAAAGAAGGGTCATGTGGTCAAGGATTGTAGGATGAGTCTAATGAAGGAAGTTTATAAGGAAAAGTTTTATCACTACCATGAGGTAGGGCACCTCAAGAACCAATGTCCGAAGCTGGCGAAGGAAGGTCCGAGTGGACAAGCCTACGCCATTGAGGTTGCCCCTATTTCGAGTAGAACACCCTTTAGAGACCTAGGAAAGTCGGCATTGGAAGGTATAACTCTTATTTTTGGAGCTACAGTTCGTACCCTAGTTGATTCCAGAGCATCGCATTCCTTTATAGTTAGGAATGTGGTTAACTCCTTAAATCTTCAAACCTAATATGTCAACAGCCCAATGGTAGTCTTAATCCTATTAAGGGGTCGACAAATCTCTCTTTAATTTGCAAAGACCTAGTTATGGAAAAATGTGATGGTGATTTCATATGTAATGCGTAAGTTCTAAATTTTAGGGGTATGGATTTATCTTGGGAATGGATTGATTATCATACTATGGGCAGTTTTAGATTGCGATAGGAGGGTTGTACGTTTAAAGAGTTGTAGAGTGTGAGACTTAGTGGTCCAGTGTACACCCCAAGACTCAATCGAGTCAAGTTATTTGTACTCATTGAGCTTATCTCATATTGATCTTTCATCCGTACCAGTAGTTTGAGAATTTCCTGATGTCTTTAAGGAAGTCACGGGTCTCTTACCCCAAAGGGAGATTGAGTTTAGAATTGATTTGGAGAGGGACGCTAGACTAGTTGCTATACCATTAAGACATAAGGCCCCCAAAGAAAGGCATGAGTTAGACAAGCAAATCTCGAAGCTGTTGCAGAAAGGATTCATCCAACAGAGTACTTCAGAATGGAGAGCCATTGTTTCTTTTGCCATTAAGTCATATGACTCATCGAGACTATGTGTCGACTATTGGGAACTTAACAGGTTGACAAGGAAGAATATGTTCCCCTTACCTAGGATAGACGACTTATTTGATCAACTTGTAGGAGCCAAAGTTTTCTTCTAATTGGACTTGACAATTGGATTTCATCAGCTAAGGATAGCAAGTCGTAGACCGCATTCCACACACCAGATGGACTCTATGAGTGGGAGGTAATGCCTTTCAGATTGACGAATGCCCGCATACTTTGTAGATTTGATGAGTAGAGTATTCAATGGACAACTTAATAAGTTTTTCATAGTGTTTGTTGATTATATCTTAGTATTCTCCAAGAGTGAAGGAGAGCATGATAATCACTTAAGGGAGATACTATGGACCTTGAGTAGGCACCGACTTAGAGCCAAATTTGCAAAATGCCACTTTTGGAAGAAGGAGGTAAGGTTTCTTGGACACATCGTTTCTAAGCATGGATTGGCGATGGACTCCTTAAAAGTGGAAGCTATTCAAGAGTGGAAAATTCCAAAGAATGCAACGAAAGTTAGGAGCTTTCTTGGGTTGGCAGACTATTATAGGAAGTTCATAAAGGTCTTTTCAAAAATAGCAGTCCTTTTAACCCACTTGACTAAGAAGAATCCAGTCTTTACTTGGGATGATAAATGCACCGAAGCATTCGAGAAACTTAAGGAACTATTGACAAGTGCACATGTGCTTACAATTCCTGATGGGACAAAGCCTTTTACAGTTTTCACGGATACATGTGGCATAAGATTAAGAGCAGTTCTCATGCAAGAAGAGAGGGTAGTAGCTTATGCTAGTAGGCAACTGAAGGACCATGAGAAGAGATACTCAGTTCACGACTTGGAGTTGGCAGCTATTGTCTTTGCCTTAAAGATGCGAAGGCGCTACCTTTTGGGAGAATAGTTTGAGTTCTTCACTGACCATAAATCTCTCAAATACTTATTTTCCCAAAAAGATTTAAACGTTAGGTAGAATAGGTGGATAAAGTATAAAGCATCATTCGACTTTGGTATACAATATACCCCTAGAAAAGGGAACGTCATCGTCGACGCCCTCAGTCAGAGGCATGCTAACTTAGGTGTTATATATGAATAGAGGCAGTTGGAGTTCCTCTCGAATTTCAACTTCCAACCACTAATAGAACCCATCCAAGGCTTTTTGGCAGTAATGTAGGTTAGGCTGGCTTTGATGGACCGCGTTGGACTTGAGCAAAAGAAGGATGAGAAGATAGTGGAGATTCTGGATAAGTTAAGAAGAGTAAAACATTTTCCCTACGTCAGTAGATTGCAATTGGCGAGAAGGGATGTTTAAGAGGAGATGGATGCCTTTGTTTCCCAATGCTTGACAGTGTGTTGGAGGAAGTTATTATAGTGCGTCAACACTCAAAGATGACCATTCACCTCGAAGGAGACAAGATGTATAGGAATATGAAGATAAATTTCTTTTGGCCAGGAATGATGAAGAGAGTAATTGAGTTTGTTGCTAGGTGTTTAACATATCAAAGAATAAAGGTTGAGCAAGGAAAACACGGTGGATTGTTGTTACTGTTGGAGATTTCGACTTGGAAATGGGAGCACATTTCAATGGACTTCGTAGAAGGATTGCCTAGAAGTCAATGAGGTAATGAAGCTATTTGGGTCGTAGTAGATGGACTCACTAAGAGTGCCCATTTTATTCCTATTAAAAACAATCGGACTACAGCTTCTTTAGCATGGACTTGTATTAATGAGGTGGTTCGATTACATGGAATTTCAATGAGCATTGTTAGTGATAGAAACCTCTTATTCACTAGCAAGATTTGGAGGAGTCTGCAGGCAGCTTTTGGGAACTTCGTTGAATCTTAGCACAACTTACCACCCATAAACCGATGGTCAAACTGAAAGGGTGAATATAATCTTGGAGTACTTGTTGAGAGCTTGCGTCATGGATTTCGAAGGACACTGGGAGCAGCAACTACCATTAGTTCAGTTTACATATAATAATAGTTACCAAGCGACGATTTGTAACGACCCGTAAATTTTCAATAATTAAATTTGTTAATTTAATTAGATTTTTGTAAATAAATTTGGGAGAAATAAAAACCTTGTAATTTAATAATGAAATGAATGCCAAAATGAAATGTAACAATGTATTTAAAAACTAATTATTAACAATTGAAATGAAATTACAATTTATTGAAGTAATGTAAATTGTTATACTTGGCTATAAATTTATGTAAGAAAACAAATGCAAACATTAAAAATTTATAAATGATTTAGTATGAAATAAATGACCATTGAATAAAGATTAGGTATATAAGAATGGTAACATATGTTTGTGAATAACGAATTCAAAAGTGTGATTAAAAGTTATAGTAACGGTTGTAAGTTACCATTTAATTGGTCTATTAATCTAGTTGTAAATGTTACATTTGGGTATAAAACTGAATATAAGTAAATAAATGTAAGTGTTGTATGGATAAATGAATTAGTATATAATTTATGGTAATCGAATGAATTAAACATTATGTAAGCAATTATGATAATTAGTGGACATAATAAACTTGAGTGTAATATAAAGATAATGATAACATTTATTGCAAGTTACATTTTATTTAGGCTGCTAAATTTAAAGTAGGAAATCAATTACATTTAAATGTACGTAAATGTTCATTAATATGAGATAGGACAGTAATTGTAAAGTGTGAATGTAATGAAATAAATGGAAATGTATATTTTATTCATAGATAAGAATAAAGGAATGAAACCAAGTTGAATAAATTGATTAAGGTTTTAATTATAATAAATGTAAATTTGGATTTTGTTTGTAATTTATTTTCCAAATACAATAAAATAAACATTTTATGAAAATTTATATTTTGGTCAAATTGGTCAAATTTTGAATTTAAGTTTAAATTTTTAAATTTGAATTTTTAATTTTTAATCTTTTTCTTTGAAGCAGAATATAATTCTAATATCCTTTCTGCTTCTTGTTTCGTTAAATTCTGATTTATACCTTTAAAATTGGATATTACAGCGTTTTACACACAATAAATTTCTGTATTCTTATCTTATATATTTTCCTTTATCATCTCTATTTATTTCTATTTTTATTTTTGCCTAGACATTCATTTTATTTATTGAATTGTCACTTGTTTACATCTTTTATTTATGGTTGGAAGAATCAAAGGGATATACGTTTCATTGTTTTAATTTCTTGCCCTTTTGTTTTCCTAACATTTATTCCTTTTCTTGCCGTCCAAACCATCTATTAGCCGTGCAAACAGTTCTCATTTCCTAACAAATAAAAAAGAATAAATACATCAAGTTATTAGTTGCCTTTTTATTTTCCAAACCATTCAAACTCTTGCTTTAATTGCCTAGCCTCTTTATTTCTTTCCTTTAGCCGTGCCTTTTACTTGCAATTCACGTACAAAATTCATTCCATCTCTTCTCTTTTTATTTCTCAAGATCTATTTCCATGGCTTCCTTCTCTTCTTCCTTTTCCATTTTTTTTATTTTTCTTTTGTCTTCTTTCTTCATGCGTATGCTCGGCTCCACCTTGTCCATGCCTTGTCGACCATCACTCCACCACCATGATCATCTCCACCAACCATCACCACCATCCCATGCCTAGCTGTGACCTTAAACCCAAACAACATCACCATATCTCCTTGAAACAACCTAGGCCGAACCATTTACCTCAGATCTGAACCATGGTCGAGCCCCTTGTTGATTTAAAACAAGGTTATGTCATTTTTATTTCATATATTTTCATTATGCAATCCATCTTTTATTTGTATTGAATCATACACTTATGTTTGTGATATTTATTTGCATACAATATTGGATCTGACTATCCATCTACTCAAAAAAAATCTAGTCGTGCCTTTTCGTGCTTTGCGGAGTTTGGATCTGTGTTTTGAATTTGATTTCTAGCTTTTAAAAGGTGAGTTTATCACTCTCGACATACATACTTTTATAATTGTGAAACAATGGCATGTGAATTGTAGAAAATTTATATGTTATGTTAATATGTTCATATATGCATGTGATATGATTATATGATGTTAAATTCTGTTTATATATTTGTTACATCATCTGATATTATATTATATGTTCTACTGTTCATTTATTTACTGTTTCTCACACTGCAAGTTCCCTATCACTATGGGTTGAAATGATACATACCCGAACAGACATTAGAATAATGAAAAATCATTATGAGCTGAAATGATAGGATTGAGTGATTTTTATTGTATTTTTATTTGACTTGGGATTGCGGGTTTGAAATGATAGAACCCGGATTTTTTTTTCTTTTTAAATTACGGATTGAAATGATACAGATCTGTATCACTTGACCTAGGTTAGAAAATATTATACAGGCTCATGGTTATATTTTTAAATAATATTTTCCTAAAAATTATTAAGTATGTTGAATTTTAAATGTATGAAATTTGAGCTTAAAGATTTGATTTAATGATTTAAAATATAAGAAGATATTGGTTTTCTATAAGTTAAAATTTTATAAGTCTATAAGTGGCTTTAATTGAAATTATAAAAATATATTGGTTTAAATTGAACTTAAAGACCTTTATTGATGATAAATAACTTAAGGATATAATTGGATTTAATATGGAAGTTTAAATCTAACCTAGTAATTGTTATGAATTTTACTTTATGAAACAGACATGTTTTGTGTAATAAAAAATGTATTTTGAACTAAAAAATTGGAATACAATTTTAATTGGACATTTGTAATAAAATTTATTTGACTAGAAAATCATAGTTAATTGATGTCTAAATGAATAGATCTAAAAGAAAAGGATTGATTGTTATATTAACTATGATAAAATATTCTTTTGTGAAATGCTTTGTTTTGTAAAATAAATAGTTATGATTTTTAAATGGAAAAATGTAACTTTAATTATGACCTAACTTGATAATTGGAAATTTGGTTTTTCAAATGGAAAATTTAATTTAAGTAAATAAATAGAAATTTAGTTTTATTTATGAAATGGGTATTTTAAAATAAAGTGTTAGGTTAGTGGTAAAAAGATAAAAGTTAAGTAAAATAGTGTATTTTGACTTAATAAATGAATTATGGTTTAAATTGGATATTTAATTATAAAATTTTATTTTTATTAAATCATAAGTTAAATGATATCCAAATGAATGTTTTCGAAGCATGAAATATGATTTTTATAAGTTAAAAATGGCCAAAATTGAAGTTTTAATGTTTCTGAAAAGTTATAATAAAATCTGAAATTTTATTGGTAGCATTTATAAAATGCCGGGGTTTTAAGATGGCATTTGTTAAGTGCTATCATTTCTAAAATTTAACTAAGTTCTGAAATAACTAAATATCTATTACAGCACTTTATAAGTGCTGCTATTCTGAAATTTAACTATGTTATTGTAACAACTAAATACCTATTACAGCACTTTATAAGTGCTGCTGTTTCTGAAACTAAGCTGTTTGAAAATAACTAAATATCTATTACAGCACTTTATAAGTGCTGCTGTTTCTGAATTTGACAATGTTTTGAAACATTACTAATATATCTACTATAACACTTTATAAGTGTTGTTGTTAGCTGAAAATACAATGTTTTGGAAATTTTATAATTGAATGAATGAACTTAGAAATGCTACAACTTTGAAATGAATATTATTTGACGTTGATTTTAAATGGTTTAAATGAATATTAGTTTAAAGGTGTTATGATTTTCTAAGTATTATGATTTTCAAAGAATAACATTTCTAAATTGTTATGATTTAAAAATATTTTGGTTTCAAAGTGTTGGGTTTCAGAGTTGTTATAACTTTGAAAGGTACTATGGTTTTGAAAATGAAATTGTGTGAAATTGTATTTTATTAAGAATTGTCTTTAAATATATTAACGTGAAACTTATTGAAATTGAAGATTTAAGAATGTGACTTTATAAAGTGATTTGGTTTAAGATGATTTAAAGGAATATTTCAAGTTTAATAAATTTAAGGAAATATTCAGTGATTTGGAAATTTGGGTTTTATTTAAATGATATATTGATTTGGTTTTTGGAATTTAAATGATATATTATTGCTTTGGGACTTGAAATGGAAATGATATATTGATTTGGCTTTGAAATGAAATAATATAGTATTTAGTTTTGAAATGGATATGATATTTTGGGTTTTAAAGTAAATGATTTTGAAATAAATATCCATGGGTTATAATAACAATTGGTTGGCAAAGAGACCGGGATCGGATATGGGCATACTCTCTGTCGATAACGAAAACCACTTTGACAACCGTGTACGCGGTGGAGATTCCAGAATGAAGTAGGATGGTGGTGACGATCCTATTGAGGTATGAACGTGGACCCAACTCCCATGAGTTGGCATAAGGTGGCTAAAACGGGAGCGATTCTCGGGCTAATGAGGTAGCACCTCTTATCGGACGCATTTCTTCGATACCATTCTATTACTTTGTGATTGATTTGGTGGCCACCCCGATTTTTGATTTGGGAGTGTGTTCCGAGGTGGGCGGTAGTGGCTGCTATGTGTTTCCACCAGCCTGGATGCGTAATTGGTATATCTACCCTGGCATTGCCTTATTGTGTTGTGTCACCTACCATAGCAAGCTTTACTACGAGTTTGGATTTGTGCCGTAGCCTGTGGAGTATTTAGGGTAGCTCCCGATCTGGGGGTACGCTGATACTGGATAGACTACTGGGACTATTATGTGTTAAGGTGGAAAATGTAAAGCCATAACGCTATTTAAAAGTAAGTTTATTTTATTATAGACATTATTATAATAGCGAATATTACTACATAGTAGACAGTTTAATGGATCCTTAAAGAATGGGCGATCCTAAGCATTCTTTAAGTTACTTGTACTTTTCTATTACGGTTCACTTGAGTTGGTTTACATTGTATAAGTATGTATGTCATGACTCGAGTGTTTTGTGTTTTGCTTTACGCTTGGGTCAGACTGAGTGATACAGCATTCGAGACTCACCTTTGGAGTTGGAGCTTCGCTTGGATCCATCCATTGATTCTGCTTTCAGTTATTCAGTTGATTCCAGTAATGTATTCAGATCTTGTATTTGACTATTGTATTGAGACATCTTTGTATTCGTGATTTCTGTTGTATCTTGTTTAACTCTGTTATATATATAGTAGCTTCATGAACTTCTATTTCTTTGCTTCCGCTGCATTGTTATATTACTCTGTGTCTGTGATCTGTGATTTATTTACTGTATATTCTGAGTTTTGCCAAAATTTATTTACAATCTGTTGTTTTGAATTATTCAAGTCCAGCATGTGTGGATTTATTGTCGATTTGAATGGCCCAAAATAGTGGGTCGTTATACGATTGGTACAGCCCCCTTTGAGGCGCTTTTTAGGAAGCCATGCAAATTGCTAATTTGTAGGTATGAAACTACCGGCGAAGTTCTATTCGGACCGGATTTGATTCGCGATACTTCGAATAAAGTAGAGTTGATCGATAAACGTATGAAGACAGCGCAAGATTTCCATAATTCTACACAGACAAGAGAAGGAAAGGGTTAGAGTTTGAGGTTGAAGACTCAGTGTTTATCAAAGTCTCCCCTCTTAGAATAGTCATAAGGTTTGGTAAGCTAGGAAATTGGCACCAAGGTTTGTTATGCCTTTTTGAATTTTGGAAAGGATAGGAAGAGACTTGCTTATGGAGCTGCTAGATAGATTGGCAGGAGTGATGTTTTTCACATCTCACATTTAAGGAAATGCCTTCATGACATAGCCGTTGTGGTAGAGCCTGATCGGTTTTGGGATATTGAGACGGAGCCAATAGCATCACGTATCATCGCACACATTGTAAAGCACGAAACTAGGAGCTCCGCAACAAAGAAATTGGGCTGGTCCGAGTATAGTGGGGAGACAACCCAGTGGAAAGCACATGGGAAATAGAAGAAAAGATTAAGATCTCTCATCCTGAGCTTTTCACTGATAAACTTTTCTCTCTAAAATTAGTTTTTTTGGTTGCATCGTGGTTGCTAGGAGATGGTTTCTACACTTTTCATTATCACTTTGCACTCATGTATAAATCTTTATACATGTTTAGGGTATTTGCATACATACTTATATGTCACAATCACACACTCACGCTAGAATTAAGCTCACTTATAGTATGTCTGCAGTACATAATCACATTGCGCTATCAGTTGAGTAGATGGTTGTGTAGATAACTTGGTTGTATAATATGGATGTTTATTGCGCGTTATGTTGTTCGCCCCTTGTTAAGATTTCGAGGATGAAATCCTTTTAAGGGGGAGAATGAAAACCCCGTAAAATCAACCATAAATAAATAAATTTGATAAATTGATTAAAATAAGATAGGGGTAAAAATGGAAAAAATTCAGAAGTTGGAATTTGACCATGAAAGTTATGTCATTGCGTTCGTGGTCAAATTCTTAGAGGGAGCTCAAACGAAGAAGTTTGGGCATTTGAAAGTTTTCGAGTTTAAAATAATTTAATTAGAATTCAAATTCAAATAAAATTTAGTTCTCAAATTTGAAATTCAAAAGTTAACAGTAATTATACTTAGAGGTTAAGTGAACATTAAGATTAACGTTAACTTTAAATTATAATTAAGGCATTAAATAAAAATAAATCAACGACAATCAAAATATTCCCGAAATAGAGGAACGTTCGACCCCCTACCCATGACCGATCGATCGCCTAGAGGTTGACCGGTGGTCGACCACTGCCTGTAGTAGCAGCTAGGGTTTTCTTTACTTTAAATGTATCAGATTTTATTATTTTTAACCGACCTTCATCCGACAGTTTTGGTGTGTTCCAAGCACTATAAATAAAAGTCTAGCCCCCTCACTTTTATTCACACAATATTTTGGAAACATTAGCAAAGCTCTGTCGGTTCGTCTCTTCATAGATTCGGAAAACTCAATCAGGGGTCCAGGTAAGAAATCCTATATATCTTTCTTTGTTTATTTTCTCAATATCTTCTCCTCCAAACCTCTATTTTATGAATCTAATGTATATACAAATCTCTTGTTGTATATATCAAAAAGAAGAGTCTGAAAGGGTTCATTGAAGGCATGTCAAATCTAGGAGAAGGCAAAGCTAAGTACCTCTATGAGTGGAAATCTTAGTTTATCTATTTTAGCAATTTAATAGTGTAATTTGGACCTGATATATGCCTTGGGGAGTTTTAGATTACAAAAACATCACAATAAAAATCCCTAAAATTTCACCCAAACCGAAATGTCAATTCTTAGGTTGGAATCTTAATTATTTTGTACTAAAATAATGGTGTTTTTGTAGATTTTGCAATATATATATATTTACATTCTGCTCTACTTCTTATTCTTCTTCCTTAGATTTGATTAAGAAATGGTGTGTAAGATACGAATTCTTACTCGTAGTTCACACCGCCTATTTCTACAAATTGAACAAAAATTTCCTTGTCTAATTTTATGTAAAAAAGTGTTGAATAGAGCGTAAAACCTATTAAATTTTAAGTTTCCATTATTATTGTTTTATTTTATTGTTTTAATATAAAATAAATTTGAATTTGATTCTAAGTACAACTCTATTGATTTGATTTTGGAATATGGGATTTATGGTAAAAAAATGCTATTATGGAAATGTGACTTGTATAACATTAGAAGGTTTGACATTTTAACGTTAGTTTAGGGCGTAATCTCCGCACGTCTAAAAAATGCATACTTATATGTATATAAACTAGCGTAAATAACGTACAATTGTAATATATAAATTGCATAGTTAATTAGGTTAGTAATTATCTTATAAATCCCCCTTAGGAAAGTAATTAACTAGGCGAAATAAGAAGGATTTCTTATAAGGCCTAAATAATAAATAAGATGAGAAGTGTGATTATACACTTGGAGAGTATTATGAAATACGACTAAGTTATAGCGATGCGAGGTCAATCAAAAGCACACAGAAGTCTTCCCAGCTAATCTGGCTACCAGTAGTGTGACTTGGGGCTGATGTGAGACATCTTCTATTATAATTAACCACAGATGATGCGAGATTAGTCCTAATTATGTAAGATAAATATGCCCAACTAATCTAGCTACCAGTTCCTACGAATAGTCGGACTAATGTGAGACGTCTCCATGTGGTAAGGATCATAATACGTAGAACCTGCTTTGGTGAATTGAAGGTATTTAGTGGTTGTTTGAGGGTCCGCCTCTTTCCCTTATATAAAGTATTAAATGGCCATGATTGGTTTAGGCACGACTAAGGATATCTCGGAAAGGACCGATTCAATTGAAGTATTTAGTGTTCAAAGAGATTTCCGGTAATGTCAACAAGATAGATACCTATGTGAAGTCCGCCATGGAAATATGTATTAAGTGATGGGGGCCTACCTCAATTGAGGTCTTAAATGGTCAGCGTCAGCATATTTTCCATTAAGTTATTAAGTGGCTTAGGTTATATCTCTCGCATTGGTAGACATTAATAATAATGGTTATAGGTCATTGATTATGGAAAAACGTGCTTCGGGGATTGCAGATATTAAGTGGTTGATTGAGGGCCCGCCTCTTTCCCTTATATGAAGAATTAAATGGTTTTAAATATAGTTTAAAATGCGAAAGACATATCCTTATTCAAATTATACTGCCTAAGTGCTGATATAGGAAGGCCCGAGATTTTCTATTCACCGGACGTTGTTGTTTTGACTCCCTCCTTATTACGATACAGGATAGGGAAGGAGACGATGATCAAGATGGAGATGACGATGAGAGGAGCTTGTGGAAGTAGTCTATCTATCTATTTATGCTCTTTTCTTGTGTACCCATTTGAAGTTAAAAATGTATTTTTGGACAAGATGATGTAACGGTTATTGTTGACATTATGGTTTTGTTTTGTGACATTTGAAGTTTAAAATAAAATGGGTATTGTTTATGCTATTATACCTTTTTATTCCACTGTGAGTTCTAAATGAATAGATAAATAGCTCTGTATTGTTCTTTTTACCAACCAATAGCCAGCTTTGGAATGGGTCTAAGTTTCAATGAGCCTTTTTTGGGTCGGGATTTAGACCTATTTCACAACAGGTTGTTACAGATAACTATATGTGTTTGTTGAGCAAACTCAAGGTACATATACTGTATGTGATGACCTGGCTTTTTGACCCTCAAGAGTCGACACGAATACATTCAGAATATTCATGTGTTAAGCATCCGAGTGTCGGAAAGACAGATTGTTGGGATGAAAGAAAAGAAAAACAAAACAGAATCTCACATGGTGATGAGGAATATATAATATCCAACTGATCTTTACAAAAGAAAACTTTAAATACATACAACCATCAGAGTAAACTAACATATCATCAAGCTGGACAGTTATAATAGTCCGTCCTCACTAATGCTGATAAATACAAAACAAGAAATATAGCGAAAATAAAAAAATACATGAATATGTCTTGGAGGCATCTAGCTCGTCTCCTGAAGCTCCAAAGCATCCATAACTAAATCTGCAAACATACTCGGGTCTGACCCGAGTATTATAAGAAAATAACACCCAGGTCAGTCTGGTAAACCAGTTTGAGAAACTCAAATCATTTGAATTATTAATAATATAAAACCTTTCAAAAATAAATGTATCTCGTAAGACCACGCCACATATAAACATGGACGGGTTTTTACCTTACGATAACTAAACCATTTTATTAGACAATCTTGTGATATTATAATAATGTCTAGGGTTTAACATAAATATTTAACATATATTCAAAATGAGTTTCCATCATTACTTATTAATTAAAAGAATTTTATTTGATTATTAAAAACCATTAATTGAATATTTAAAATTAATTAAATACTCATAAATCAAAGTGATAAAATTCCTGGTCGTTACACTATGCTTAGGCCATCGCGATATGGTAGGTATGAGTGATAATCTCTTTTGATTTATTGAGAAAACTCGAGGTCGAAATGAGATTAGGACAAGGAACCATGAGTTAAGAGTTGTACGTGATACAACCGATAAGGAGTTATCCATCATTTGTGGGTCTATGATTTGTTGAGCAAACTCAAGGTTAGAATCCTAAGATAGACCAATCCTAACGTCCACTAGTGAAGTCAAAAGACATCTATGTTTTGTCTTAGGGTTTGAAGAAACATAAAAGAACAGTGGGAGTCTTATTAGAAAAATGAAATGATAATATTTAACCTTTCTAATATTGTAAGAACATATGCTAAATAATGTTATAATAATCCACATTGATAAATTTGTGCATTTAATATGATTGGTAAAAGTTTATCAATTAAAATATACAAATTGAAATAAACTGAAGATTGACAAATAGAAATATAATATATATATATATAGACACACACTTACTATTAAATACTTCTTGCATGTTAATGTTTTCTCCACCCATGCAAGTGCCTAATTTTACAACTACTTAATACCTTTAAATGTTGGTCGCTCACATGTTTATTTGGTCGAGACTATGTATTGCATTCTATAAGTTTCGAACTCGAAAACAATAAAAGTCTGAATATTTGATCCATACACTATCACATATAAGTGTTATATAGTGAACGGTCGCAGTTCGTTTGTATGACACTTCGAAGAAATTAGTTTATTCAATAGCAAACAAATAAACTGTACTATGAGATCAAGTGTTCAATTTGATTGGTTGCAATAAACATGGTATTGTGTTAAACGTAACACTAGACCAAAACTATAAGATAGATCTAAGAACTCGATCGCTAAAATGTCAGTTTAATCAGTTTACGCAAAGTGCCTCATATATGATATTCTTAAATGTTAAGGATGATCGAGTGTGCTTTTGTAAAGAGTTCGTTATGATGTTGTAGTAAGAGTATTCTTTTGAATGGTTTGACCATTTAGAAAGAAAAATGAATGTATAAGAGTAGATGTGATTTAAGGTACAGTTGGGATGAATAGAGTAAATAGTCATTTCTGCTTCATAAAGAAACATAAGAAACGAGAATTGTAATAATAATAATTAATACTTAACACTGGAATAAGAAATATGATTTTTATTCTAAAATATATTTTCGTATAGAAAATTGTTTTCTATGAGATTTATTTAGATGAGTTCAACATATTTGACCAAAGAACTCTCCACTGTAAACTAGTTACAATATATGAAATAAATAGTATATATTAAGTGAATAACGGGCCTCTGAATTCAGTATGCTAAAATAGCAATGGAGGAAATAGTGGGAGCATGGCATATAACACATTGATTGCATCAAGTTATGAAAAAAAAATTGTAAAACACACCGAACATTATTTATGAAATAATGACTGTTTTTCGGTGTCGACTGAAAAATAGACGTAGTTATATTTTAATGCAAATATTATGAGTATTCATTATGAAATAAAACTATAGCGTGGTATTTTTTTCATAACAAAACGATGCAGAAAATAATGAAGTATCTAAAATTATTTACAATTTTGGAATTATAAACTAAGCCGTTTGGAGAAATAGTTTATTTTATATGGCTATGAATCATATGATAATGGATAATTATATCTCGAACAAATAAGGGATATGCCCCATTTAGTAGGAACATCATAAAAGTTGATGAACTCTTCAGATTGATACATATTGTTGTATACAATCGCAAATCTATAAATACCAAATCGGTTCCATGTACTTGCTTATATTCGTCGATGATTTATCACCGAAATGAACATGTGTATTTGATACACATGTGGTATGTCTATGATAAGATAATAGAGTATTAAACGTAAGTAAATAAAATAACATGCAATAAATAAAATTATTCGATTTGATCGAATAAGTGAATATACAGGAAAGAGTTTTGAACGTACCTAAAAGTGAATAAAGATTCAATCTCAAAAGGCACACCTCCATATGATACATAATGATATATCGATAAGGAGTAATCGAACTTTGTTGGACAAAGTACGATTAATTGTGAGTGAAGTTGAGTTAATTTCTTTCAGTAAGGTCATGTACTTAAGACTAGTACACAAGGTTAACATTATTTCATCTAAATAACAGTTTACTAAATTATACAAAATAAGAGTTTATAAGAAATCCAACGTATCCTATGCCAAGGAGTTGGCAGGTTGTATGAGTTGAAAAACTACATGTGATAATGGTTTATAAGGAATCTTATATAAATCGACCTAAATGAAGTTTGGAAACGATAGTCATTGGATGACCAAGTTATGTATTGAACATAAGTTTTCTAAATTAAAACCAAATCAGTTTTATATAAAAGGCAATCCATAAAAATTTTATGAATACCTTCCTTTGCACTGAGAAGTAATTATTATTTCAAGAAATACTAACTTCAAAGTGAAGATATTTCTTTGAGAAATTACTGGTAGTAAAATGGAACTGGGTACAATCCAAAGATAAAACCGATTACATGATATGAAATTAAATAACCTAAATGAACACATCGCATTAGAATGTCTAATAAGTATTCTCATACGTTGAAGAGAATCTATGAGTTTCTTATTAATGTCGGAAATATATATAATCCTCGGTGGTTTAATTAAACAATTAAGGGTATTGACTTTGTAATATGGTACGATGCGTAGATCCAAAATAGATTCCAAGTATTTTACTAAAATATTGATGCAGCGCAGCCCTCATTTGTCCAAGGTATAAGTCGTAACCGACTTAAAGGAGCAGTTTTGCGACCTAACGAGGAAGTTGTAGGTCGTCTACGACCTAAGGAGTTAAGGGATAACTCGCTGGGACGACCTAACGAGATAAGGAAGAGTGCTGGGTTACGACCTAAAACTACTGGAGCAACACGAGTTGAAAAATGTGAAGGCTTAAGTCGGCAACGACTTAAAGGAAGTGTTTTGGTTAGTGCACGACTTAACGGAGCGGGTGATAAGTTGTTACCGAGTCACGACTTAGTTAAGTCGCCTGAACTATCTACCGAGTTATGCAGAAAGAAAGCAGAGCAAACTGGTGAAGTGTTAGGTCGCGAACGACCTAACGAGTCAAGCTATAAGTCGTTGAAGATAGAGGCCGTGGATCTTTCCTGCCGACTTAATCTGAACCGTTGATTCTTAAGTCGAATATAACTGGTTATCTTTAAGTCGCGGAAGCTGGATGCCGTTGAATCGTATACCGCCTTAATCTTGACCGTTGATTCTTAAGCCATGTGAAGAAGCTACTTTGATGTGTTAAAGTCGTCTCCGACTTAATTTGGGTCGTGTGTTGTTTGTTGTAGTTGTTATCTTGTGTCTTGTTAAGTCGAGTTTTATAAGTCGTAAGTCGGTTGTGTTGTATAAATGTGATGAGTCGGAGAAGTGATAAGTCGCCACCGACTTAAGACGTGTGTAACTTTCTGTTGTTGTTATGTCATGACTCGTAGGTCGTAAGTCGGAACCGACTTAGGAGATGGTGTAATTTTGTTGTAATTTTGTGTGAGTTGTAAAACGCCTATAAATAGGTCGTGTGGTTCATTTGTAAAGGTTGTTGATTTTTGAATAAAATTCTCTTTTGATTGCTGTGTGCTTTCATCTAAATTGGTAGTTGAGTGTAATCTCCTATCTCCTCTTTCGGATAATCGAGTGCGCTCGATTCAACGATTGTAGAAGCCGATTCGCGGAATCAAGTGCGCTTGATCAACGCTTGAAGAATTGAAGATCTTTGAACTCGGTATCGTGCGCGATCAACGAGTTCGGGATAGCTAGAATTCGGTATCTTCGGATCAACGAATTTGGGCATTTCAGTATCTTCCAATCCACCGATTACTACTTTCACCGATTGAAGATTGTTTTGTTTAATCCGCTGCGTCAGTTTTGGTATCGGAGCTTGTTTTAGCCAATCATAGCTAAATCGAGACTTGAAGCCTATTCATTTTGAAGTTGAAGAGTTTGGAAGATTTGAGTTTGTTATCACGGCCGAAATCAAGTTGAAGTGTTCGACTTTATATTGAAGTTGTTTGATCGGATTTGAGTGGGAGGCCGAAACTTTGTCTATCGTGCTCATCGCGATTTGCAACAAAGTGGAAGTTTTCGATCCATTTCATTTTGGATCAAAATCCGAAAAGTGTTTGAATTTTGAAGAGTTTGGAAGATTTCAAGTATGCTGCCAAGAAGAGCTAATCGCCACCAAAACGTAGAAGCTTTGTATCGAAGAGAAGAAGCTGATGAGATGGAGCAAAGAATCAATGAGAACTTTAGTGAAAAGCTTAACGAAGGAATTGGCCGGTTAGAGAAGCTTATGACGGAGATGAATCAAAATCGGAGAAGGTTTTCACCTGAATCTAACCATGAGGATAGTAGAGTCTCGCCACATTCCAATCAAGACAGAAGTGTTGAAAATGATCAAGGACGTGGGAGGAACGTGAATGATCGTGAACGGAGGAATGTAGATAGAAGGGATGATGGTGGTAGTCATAATGGTAGTAGAGATGTGGGTGGACGAGATAGACAACGATATACATCTGATTTTGAAGAGGAGTATGATGGTGGTAGTGTTCGAGGACAAGGACGAGGACAAGGAAGAAATTACTCTGAGTATGATCACAAGTGGGAGATGGGGATGAAGACTGGAATTCCTGAATTCAAAGGTGGTATGCAAGCGGAGGAATTTCTAGATTGGGTGGCTAATGTTGAGGAGATTTTTGACTTCAAAGAAGTTCCAGAACATCGTAAAGTGAAGTTGGTTGCTACGAGGCTGAGGGGTAGAGCTTTGGCATGGTGGCAGCAAACCAAACTTACACGTGAACGAATGGGAAAGTCAAAAGTTGAATCTTGGGAGAAGATGAAGAAATTGATGAAAGCAACGTTCTTACCTTACAATTATCAATCTTTGATGTATCAACGTTTGCAGAACTTGAGACAAGGGACGAAATCTGTGAATGACTATGCTGATGAATTTTATCAACTGATAGCAAGGAACGATATTATGGAGACAGAAGAACAGTTAACAGCCAGATTTGTTGGAGGATTGCGAATGCAGATTCAGGATATGGTTAATATGTTTGATCCCAGATCTGTAGCGGAAGCACACCAGAAAGCGTTGGCTTGGGAGAAACAAGGAAGACGAGGAGGAGGTGTGTTTACTAATTCTAACAATCAAGTGAAGGGTGTTGGTGGGAGTTCTAATGTTTCTAAACCTATCAGTAGACTAGTAGTGAAGGAGGCTGAGAAGACAAAGGTTAACAACGGTTTCAAATGTTACAATTGTCAGGAGTTTGGTCACAAAAGTAGCGAATGTCCGAAGCCGAAGAAGAGAGCTATGATAGCGGAGGTTGAGGATGAGGATGAAGAAGCTGAATGTTCCAATTCACCACCTGATGAGGAGGAAGAAGAAGTGACGGGAGACGAAGGTTACAATCTTATGATGAAGAGGTCCTGTTTAACACCAAAGCAAGGGGAGGATTGTAGTTGGTTAAGGAGCAATATTTTTCAATCAACATGTACTATTCTGGGGAAAGTTTGCAAATTTGTTATTGATGCTGGAAGCTGTGATAATATAATTTCTTCAGAGGCTGTGAGGAAGTTGGCATTGAAGGCTGAGAAACATCCGAAGCCATACAAGCTAGCTTGGTTGAGGAAAGGCGGGGAGGTGAAGGTTGGACGAAGAGCTCGTGTGAATTTTTCAATTGGAAAGAAATACAAAGATGAAATCTGGTGCGATGTGGTAGATATGGACGTTTGTCATTTGTTGCTGGGAAGACCGTGGCAGTATGATAGAGCAGTACAACATGATGGGCGTACCAACAGTTACAGTTTCATGTTTGAAGGCACAAAGATTACTCTAGTTCCAAAGAAGCGACAACAGGAGGAAAACAAGTTGGAGGAGATTGAAGAGCTCAAAACTTTGTTATCTTTGAAGGAGTTTGTGAAGGAAGTAGAGGAGGAGCCTGAAGTATTTTTATTGATTGGGCGTGAGAGCAAAGAAGAGGTTGAAATTCCGAAAGAAGCAAAACCAGTTTTGAAATAATTTGACGATGTATTTCCAGAGGAGTTACCAACGGAGTTGCCGCCGTTGAGAGATATCCAACATCAGATAGATCTTGTTCCAGGTGCTGTGTTGCCACACAGGCCACATTATCGAATGAGTCCGAAGGAACATGAAGAGTTGCGGAGGCAGGTAGAGGTTGCTTGAACAGGGGCGTGTGCAGGAGAGTTTAAGTCCTTGTGCTGTACCAGCTTTATTGGTACCCAAAAAGGATGGAACGTGGAGGATGTGCACTGACAGTCGAGCATTGAATAAGATTACTGTGAGATATAGATTTCCGATGCCGAGGCTTGATGATTTATTGGATCAGATCAGTGGGTCCGTAATCTTTTCTAAGATTGACTTGAAGAGCGGATATCATCAAATTCGTATCAGACCAGGTGATGAGTGGAAGACTGCTTTTAAAACCAGGGAGGGTCTATACGAATGGTTGGTTATGCCATTTGGCTTATCAAATGCACCGAGTACTTTCATGAGGGTGATGAATCAAATTTTTAGACCATTCATTGGGAAGTTTGTGGTGGTGTATTTCGATGATATTCTGATTTACAGTGGGAGTCCAGAGGAACATTTGAATCATCTTAGAGAAGTGCTGATGGTATTACGACAAGAACAATTTTATGCTGCAACGAAGAAATGCGTGTTCATGATGCATAGTGTGTTGTTTCTGGGGTATGTTGTGTCGGAAGAAGGAATACAGGTTGACCAAAGTAAAGTCGAAGCGATTAGAGATTGGCTGCAACCCAAGACGATAACGGAAGTTCGTAGTTTTCACCGGTTGGCTTCATTTTATCGAAGGTTTATTCCACACTTTAGTAGTGTGATGGCGCCTGTGACTGATTGTATGAAGGGTAAACAGTTTGCATGGACGGAGGGAGCTGGGGTTGCTTTTGAGCGAATCAAAGAACTCTTGACGTCTGCACCAATTCTAATATTACCAGATTTTCAGTTAGTGTTTGAACTACATACGGATGCATCCAAGGTTGGAATTGGAGGAGTATTGAGTCAGAGGGGACGACCAATTGCATATTTCAGTGAGAAGTTGTCAGGAGCAAAGATGAGATATAGTACATATGATGTGGAATTCTATGCTGTTGTGCAATCTATTAAACAGTGGAGACATTATCTATTTTAGAAAGAGTTTGTTCTGTACACTGATCATGAGGTGTTGAAGCATTTACAAGGGCAAGACAAGATTTCAGCAAGACATGCATCATGGATTGCTTATCTACAACAATTTACTTTTGTTGTTAAACACAAGTCAGGGGTGACGAATCGTGTGGCTGATGCTTTGAGTAGGAGGAGTCATTTGTTGACTACACTAAAGGTTGAAGTGACGGGGTTTGAAATGTTACCAGAATTATTTGACAATGATCCTTACTTTGCAAAGTTTGTTGATAAAGTCAAGGATGGGGAGACAGATGAGTTTATAATGATAGATGGTTTTCTGTTCAAAGGAAATCGATTGTGCATACCGGAGGGTAGTTTGAGAATGAAGATCGTAAAAGAGCTACATGAAGAAGGACACGTGGGGAGAGACCGTACATTACAATTGATTTCACAATCTTACTTTTGGCCATCAATGAGGAAAGAGGTAGAGAAGTTTGTGGAACGTTGTCATACTTGTCAGGTTTCGAAAGGAATTGCAACTAATGCTGGTTTATATATGCTGTTACCCGTGCCTGTAAAACCATGGGTGGATATCAGTATGGATTTTGTTTTGGGTTTGCCTAGAACTCAAAGGGGAAATGATTCTATATTCGTTGTGGTGGACAGATTTTCGAAGATGGCACATTTTATTGCTTGTAAGAAGACGGCAGATGCTGTTCATGTTGCTCAGTTGTTTTTCAAGGAGATCTATCGACTTCATGGATTGCCAGAATCTATTGTGTCGGATAGAGATACTCGATTTCTGAGTCATTTTTGGTTGAGTTTGTGGAAAATGGTGGGAACGAAGCTGAAGTTTAGTAGTGCTTATCATCCGCAAACGGATGGACAGACCGAAGTTGTTAACAGATCATTGGGGAATTTGCTGAGGTGTCTTGTACAAGATAACCTGAAGAGTTGGGATGTGAAGTTATGCCAGGCAGAATTTGCTCATAATCATGCGGTAAATCGTAGCACAGGGTTCAGTCCATTTCAGATAGTATATTCAAGCTTACCGAAGGGTCCATTGGATTTAACGGTAGTGCCACAATCAAAGAAGACAGTTAAGAAAGCTGCTGATTTTGTTGAAGGATTGGCAGAATGTCACAAAATCGTTCAGGAACGATTGGAGAAAGCAAATGAGAAGTATAAGCGTTCTGCATATTTGAAACGAAGGAGTGTTAAATTTAATGATGGTGATTTAGTTTATGCAGTGTTAACAAAGGATCGTTTTCCAGTGGGCGCTTATAACAAGTTGAAAGCCAGAAAAATTGGTCCTGTAAAAGTTGTAAAACGAATTAATGAAAATGCTTATAAATTGAAGCTGCCAGAAGATGTGTACACTTCTGATGTGTTCAATGTTAAACATCTCGTACCATATCATGGGGATGAACGGGCTGATGTGGAAGAATTTACAAATTCGAGGTCGAATTTTTCTCAACCTGGGGAGGATGATGCAGCGCAGCCCTCATTTGTCCAAGGTATAAGTCGTAACCGACTTAAAGGAGCAGTTTTGCGACCTAACGAGGAAGTTGTAGGTCGTCTACGACCTAAGGAGTTAAGGGATAACTCGCTGGGACGACCTAACGAGATAAGGAAGAGTGCTGGGTTACGATGTAATACCCCAAAATTTTGTGAAAAATCATTTTTGTAAAATGATTTAATTTTTGAAATATTTAGATTTAAATATGGTGAAATTTCTGGAATAAATAGTGTGCAAGTATATGTGTGCACGTGCACACTGAAATGGCACAAGGAAGAACTCCAGATTTCTTGGATTTAAAACAAGAATTAAAAAGCAATACAAACATGATTTTGCAACATGGATATTTGATTTCTGGAATTATATGGATCATCTTAGAAAATAAGAAAAGTAAGTTTTACTTTAAATCAGTAAACAAATTTTAATTAAAACCCAGAAAAGAAAATTATACATATGTATATGTTATAAGGATTTGTAAACTTGTATACATATAGGTGCTTATGTTTCTGAATTTAAAAGAGGAATTAAAATAAGCCTAGATAAGATATGTATACAAATATACATTTTTTTTAAATACTGAAAAGTACATATATATAAGCAAGTGAAACCATAACATTAAAATGACATGAAATGTGATACAAGTCAATATGCTTGTGTAGGCAAAAATAGCAAAGGGGATTTTCAGAAATAATTAAAATATAAAATAGGATAGTCACACTTTTAACATGACTAGGTGAGTGGCCATTTTCTGTAAAGTAAAAGAAAGAAAATGCAGCCTTTAAATTGGTTAATATGGCCGGGGTATTATGAATGAAAAATGCATGATGCTAGCCAGGACAGAAATGGAATTCTGTTTCAACAAAACCCTAGAGGAAAAATGCATATAAATAGGCAGTAGAATTGTCTTTACCCCGGGCTGCATAAAAATAAGAAAAGAAGAAAAAATATTGGAAGGAAGGAGAAAACACTCAAACAAGAATTTTCTGGATTAATAAGAAGAAACATTTAGGTGAGTAATCTCACTGAGTTCATGGCATTAAGACCTGAGATGAGGCAGCCACTTTTTATATTGCCATTTATATATTTCTGGTTATGATGTTTATGATTTCATCAATACTTTTTGGGATGTCTCATTTTAAATCTGATATGATTTAATATGGATGATTTTGATGATCTTTGATTGGTTGAGACATTTGTCTTTGGATGTGTATCATACTGTTTTATTTTTACTCATAGATATTAAAGTTTAGGATCTTAAAAATTATATAGAGAATACTCTCAACTGTTATAGATCTATGGCATGGAAACTTTACAAAAATATTGGGAGCTGCATTATACTTGGTATAAGTGCTGAGGCTTGAGAAGAAAAATGTTAAGGGTGCAATAGAAATTTTCTAAGTGCTGAGCCCTTAATCAAATCAAAAAAAAAGAGAAACCCGCAAGCTAAAATTATGATTGAACCAGATCTTGAATCTGAATCAATCATAAAGGCTTGCAGATCAATATAACATGCCATGCCTCTTTTTACAGTTGAAAATGTTCTTATATTTTACTAAGATCAAGACATATTGACCCCATTTAGGAAATAACTGTCTGCTTATTTCTGAGGAGAATTATGCTAGGAAAGATTATGGATGTCTCCATGTTTGCAGTAACATGTTCACTTAGCATATTTGATGATAGGATTTAAGACAATACACTAGTAAATAAACTAGGGAAGGGAAGGCCAAGAAGACTGCTGGAATGCTTGTCATATTTGAAGTATGCAAGTTGGCACATGGTTTGTTTAAGCCCTGAGATCTTTGTGCAATGATGTGAATTAGTTCATTGCAATGTGTCCCAGTGATTCCTTAATAGCAGATGAGGCAGGGATTTAAATTGAATAATACAACCTGTAAATGAAGAAATAGGAATATGGATATTTCTTAGGTTGAATGGTATGGAACCAAGATGGATCCAGTGAATGCAAATTGTTGCAAATAGATAACTATGTTTGCATGATTATGTATGCAAGTGTAAGAATGATAAATGAATATATCATACCTGAATCTACTTAATTATACTATGTTAAAGTAATTGATTGCAGGAATTTGCTTAAATAACTAATTGGTGCTCTTATATTCTCTATTGCTTAATATCATGTATGCATTGATGTTACTCATACCAGATCATAGATCTGACCCTTGTTTGCTCATGGCATATGGGGTGTCTCATTTTAAAATGAGGCAGCCACTTATGTTCTTTCAGGTAACCCAGGCACTAAGTAAAAATGAAGTTATGGCTATTATGGAGGAGTGAATGAACATGCTAGCTAGTTTCAATAAGAGCTTAAATTGATTATATCTGCATGTATTCAGGAAAAATTTTATGTTTCTAAGATTTCCAGTCATGTATTGAATATCTTATGGTTAGTGATCATGTTGCCCTTATATTCTGTAAAGTGTCAGATTAAAATTTGTTGGTCTGTTGAAATTGTTGTGTGTTAAGGTTTGATTTGTTTTTGAAGTAGGGTCTGAAACATAAACAAGAAAAATATGCACAAGTACCAGCTATAAAAATCTGGTAAGAAATATACAATTATGTGAGCTACTGTTTTGCATAATTTATATATGTATTAGCTAATCTTGAGACAAATCAGAGCACTAAGTTTTAGAATAAAATCTGGATTTAGCTAGAAGTAAACTTATAAGGATTTTTAGTTTCCTTTTACTGAAATGCTTTGTATATAAGTTTGAATTCACTTCTGAATTGTATTGAGAAAAGTAAAAGGTTTTAAAAGCTTCAGACAGAATGCAATGAATGGTATCTCCATAGTTTTGAACTAGTGTGTAGCAGATACAGGATTCATGAGTTAACCAGCTTCAAATAAATGAAGTATTGGTTGATCATGGCAGATTGTATTTTGAAAATAAAAATGCATTTCAAAAGTTTAGTACATTTAGCAATTGTTTCACTCAGTTTTCTGGAAACTGAGCAAAGATTTTGACATGTACATGTATATCTGTGTACATGTTGATATCTGGGCAAAAATATAAACATAAATTCCTAGAACAATTGTAGGAAAGGGTTTTAAAAATAATAAAGCAAGAAATTTTGTTTTGTATGTTAGATGGTAGGATGAAATTAAATATATATGTGCAGATATAGGTATATATATCAGATTTCAAACCATACAGGAGAAAAAACAAAAAACAAAAATTGTGTTTGAACCGACCAGCATAGTACTCGAACTCGTGACCTCTTGTGTATAAGTTAGGCGCGTTTCCATTACGCCTAGATGTTGCTTGTGTTCACTTAGGATCCACTTTCTTTTAACCTGAGTTTGATACCATCCAGACTTTAAGACAATCATCTATATTATAAGCTCGCTTTCCACTGATTGTTACTCGATCATTCCTTAATTAGAATAACAGACTAAAGTACATGTTTCCAATGGATTTTATGGCCAAAAATCAGGATACAATAATTAATCTGAATTGCTAAAAAAAATCTAAATCAAACAGAATGTTCTTGTACAAAAATAAAATATATATTCTGAATTTAAAACAAGAGGAACACATACATCTTCATATGTATGTGTATGTTATTAGATATACACTGATATATTTATATTGGTAAGTTAATTTGATCCTGGATATATTGTTTATGGGAGAAAGAAAATGACCTTGGAAAATATATTTGTAATGAATGATATATCTATATATCATCTCTAAAAAAAAAATCCTTATGAAATTAGGGTGAAAATAGGAGGGTCATTTCAGTTGGTATCAGAGCACTTGGTTGCATTGATTGTTAAGTATTATAGAAATGTATTATGTCTGTTTGTTTTGGATGAAATAATTTAGATAAGAAAATAGAAATTATAGAAGTACTCATAATATACTAATACCATTTGCCCAGAATTTAGTTAGCAGACCATGGTAGGAAGAGGATCTCATCACAATGCAGGACCCAGTGCACCTCAAATGCTTGATATGCAAGAATTTGTGAGGGTTTTAAGAGATGGAATTAGGCATAGGCCTGAGAACCCACATGAAGAGCTTTCAAAACTACTGAAGACTTATTCCAATTTGGGAGGCAAGAGTTTTGAAGGAACTGAGAGTGTGATGGAAATTCAAGCATGGTTGAGAACACTTGATAGGATTTTCAATGACATGCAGTTGGATGACCAAAGGAAGAGGCAAGTAGCTTCTAGACAACTGAAAGGGGTAGCTTTAAGCTGGTGGGAGGTGATCATAGCTGGAAGAAATGAAAATGAAATCACTTGGAATCAGTTCAAGGAGATGTTGGAGGCAAGATTTGTACCAGCATCAGCCAAGACCATTTTGCTTGAAGAATTTATCAAACTTAGGCAGGGAACTTTGAATGTCACTGAATACACTCAAAAGTTTGAGGGGCTATCCAATTATGGAGCAATGCTAGTGGCAGATGAAGCATCCAAAAATGATAGGTATATAAAAGGACTGAACCCAGGACTTAGCAGAGCTATGCTACCATATGCAGATAGAACATTTGATCAAGTAATTGATCTGGCTTTGAAACTGGAACAACATGACAAAGAAAGAGAGAAATATAGGAATTTTAAGAGCAACAACAAGAAGGATAAGGGAAGATATCACCCTTATGATAAAAAGAAGGAGGAGGCAGACAACAGGAAGAGTAAAGACACAAAAGCCAATGATACTAAGAAGAAATTGGTTTGCCATCATTGTGGAAAAGAAGGACACATCAAACCAAGGTGCCCAGAGTTAAAAGGAGGAGCCTTCAAATGCTACCTATGTGGGAAAGAGGGGCATATGAAGAGGAACTGTCCTGAGAATAAACAGCAAGGGAAATTGGCAACTTTGGAAGGTAAAGGCAAATCTGCAGTGAAAATTGATGCTGAAAATCATGGCCAAGTGGAAGGTACATTACTCATTTGTGCCATACCCATACCAGTAGTATATGATACTGGAGCAACACACTCTTTGATTTCCTATGAATTAGTTAAAGTGTTAAAATTAAACTGCATATTGGTTGAAACCCCATTGCTTGTACAAAGTCCCCTAGGGAGTTCTAGTGTTTTGAACATGAACTGTGTGGATGTGGAGTTAAACATAGGAGGAAATATTTTTATTTCCAATTTATATGTTTTAAATTACCCAAATATAGGAGTTATATTGGGGGTAGATTGGTTAAGGCAGTTTAAAGCCATAATTAATTTAGACTCATCCACCATATCATTGCAAAATTCTAGAGGCCAGAGAATCACAGTTCTATGTGAAATAGCTAAGGAAGGGAAATTGTATCATTTAGTTGACTTAGAAAAAGATCTGAGTGAACTAACTATTGAAGAAATTCCCATAGTTAATAAATACTTGGATGTGTTTGGGGAAGTTAAGGGTGTTCCACACCACAGACCAGTTGAGTTCCAAATTAATCTCATTCCAGGAGCAAGTCCAATAATCAAGAAACCTTATAGAATGGGGCCAAGTGAACTGAAAGAATTGAAAAATCAGTTGGAAGAATTAGAAGGCAAGGGATTTATAAGGCCAAGCAATTCCTGCTGGGGTTCTCCAGTAGTGTTTGTAAGAAAACATAATGGTACCTTGAGAATGTGCATAGATTACAGGGAACTAAATAAAGTAACCATCAAGAATAAATACCCATTGCCTAGAATAGATGATCTCTTTGACCAACTCAGTGAAGCTAAAATATTTTCTAGGCTAGACTTAGCATCAGGATTCCATCAAATGAAGGTTGAAGACTCAAGTGTTAAGTATACTGCATTTAACACAAGATATGGCTTATATGAATTTTTGGTTATGCCATTTGGTTTGACAAATGCTCCTTCATATTTTGTTGATTTGATGAATAGAATATTTAGAGATTATTTAGACAAGTTTGTACTGATTTTTATTGATGACATTTTGATTTATTCCAAGACAGTGGAAGAGCATAAAAATCATTTGCATTTAGTTTTGTCAAGGCTAAGGGAAAATGATTTAAAGGCAAAATTTTCAAAATGTGCATTTTGGAAAGAAGAAGTGCATTTTCTTGGGCATGTTATCTCTGCCAAAGGAATATCAGTAAACCCTAATAAAGTAGTGGCAATCCAAGCATGGAAAAGGCCTAGCACCATCAGTGAGATTAGATCATTTATGGGGATGGCAGGATATTATAGGAGATTTATAAAAGATTTCTCAAAAATATCATCACCACTTACCAATTTAACTAGAAAGAACCAAGCCTTTGTATGGACAGAAAAATGTGAGCAAGCTTTTATCAAAATAAAAGAAGCCCTGATTAATGCACCAGTATTGAGAGTGCCAGAAGGAAATGAAAATTTGGTTGTGTACACTGATGCAAGTGGCTCTGGGTTAGGGGCTGTGTTGATGCAGCAAGACCAGGTGGTAGCCTATGCATCTAGGCAATTAAAGCCACATGAAACCAGATATGCAACCCATGATCTTGAACTAGCAGCAGTTGTGTATGCTTTGAAACTTTGGAGACATTATTTGTTAGGTGCCAAATTCATTTTGTACACTGATCATAAGGCACTAAAATATTTATTCTCACAAAAAGATTTGAACATGAGGCAACATAGATGGGTAGAGTTCCTAGCTGCCTATGATCTAGATATACTGTATACACCAGGCAAGGCAAATAAAGTTGCAGATGCCTTGAGTAGACAACATGCCAAGGTAGCCATGTTGATGATGGAAGAGTTTAGGGATTTGTCTATACTTACTGATTTGGAAATTGAGGAAAACAGTGAGGAACAAATGATGCCTATTGAAGAAGGTGAAGGTAAAGGAAAATTAAGTATGATATCTCTGCAATCAGATTTACTTCTTAAGATTGGGAAAATGCAGGAACAAGACCTAAACATGGTGGAAAAGAAAATGCTCATATCAAAAGGGGAGGAAGTAATAAATTATCAAATTGATAAAAATGGTTATTTAAGGAATAAAAATAGGATATGTGTTCCAGAAAATATAGAATTGAAGGAGGAAATATTAAATGAGTACCATAGGAGTAAATACTCCATACACCCAGGTAGCACCAAGATGTATCAAAATTTGAAAAGATATCTTTGGTGGAAGGGGATGAAGTCAGATGTGGCCAGATATGTTGCAAGGTGCATGACTTGCCAACAAGTCAAGGCAGAGACACAAAGGCCATCAGGACTATTGCAACCCCTTAGCATACCACAGTGGAAGTGGGAGGATATATCTATGGATTTCATAGATGGTCTGCCTAGATCTAAGAAGGGAAACACAAGTATATGGGTAATAGTGGATAGGCTAACTAAGGTAGCACATTTTAACCCAGTTAAAACAGAAAGAAATGCTCCAAAATTGGCTCAAATATTCATGAAAGAGGTAGTAAGGTTGCATGGCATACCCAAAACCATTGTGAGTGATAGGGATACCATCTTCACCTCAAGGTTTTGGAAAAGTTTTCAAGAGGCTATGGGGAGTGAATTGTGCTTAAGCACTGCCTACCATCCACAATCAGATGGTCAAACTGAGGTGGTGAACAAAGTCTTAGAGGATTTGTTGAGAGCATGTACACTGGACTTTGGAGGCAACTGGGAAGACCACCTCCATCTAGCTGAATTCACATACAATAACAGTTACCAAAGCACCATAGGGATGGCACCATTTGAAGCCTTATATGGCAAGCCATGTTTATCACCTATATGCTGGATAGAGACTGGAGAAAGGGATGTTCTTGGACCTGAATATGTTAAAGAAACTACAGAGAAAATTGGGTTAATAAGAAAAAGAATAGCAGCAGCTCAAGATAGGCAAAAGAAATTTGCAGATAGGAAGAGAAAGCAAGTGGAATATGCAGTGGGAGACTTTGTTTTCATCAAGATTTCACCTATGAAGAAAGTCATGAGATTTGGCAAGCAAGGTAAGCTTACACCAAGGTATGTTGGACCCTATAAAATTCTGGAAAGAATTGGTTCATTGGCTTACAAATTAGAACTACCAGAGGAAATGAAAGCAATGCATAATGTTTTTCATGTGTCCCAACTTAGAAGATGGGTACATGATAAAGAAGACATTTTGGAAGAGCCTACCAAAATTCAAATAAACCCTGACTTGGTTTATGAAAAAGAACCAGTGGGGATTGTAGCCAAGGAAGAAAAGAAATTAAGGAGCAAAACTTTGAAACTAGTTAAGATCCAGTGGAGTAGTGATCCTAATGACTGCACATGGGAGTTAGAGGATAAGATTAGAATGGATTATCCTAAGCTTTTTGCAAATTAAAAGGTAATTTTTTTTTTTGGAAAATTTTGTTATGCATGGTTGATATGGTTGAATTTGTTTGCTTATGCATATGTTTGATAAGTTTTCAGAAAAGAAAAGGATGCTTACTATAAATGTTAGAAAAATTGTGAGGACACAATTCCTAAAAGGAGGGGTGAATGTAATACCCCAAAATTTTGTGAAAAATCATTTTTGTAAAATGATTTAATTTTTGAAATATTTAGATTTAAATATGGTGAAATTTCTGGAATAAATAGTGTGCAAGTATATGTGTGCACGTGCACACTGAAATGGCACAAGGAAGAACTCCAGATTTCTTGGATTTAAAACAAGAATTAAAAAGCAATACAAACATGATTTTGCAACATGGATATTTGATTTCTGGAATTATATGGATCATCTTAGAAAATAAGAAAAGTAAGTTTTACTTTAAATCAGTAAACAGATTTTAATTAAAACCCAGAAAAGAAAATTATACATATGTATATGTTATAAGGATTTGTAAACTTGTATACATATAGGTGCATATGTTTCTGAATTTAAAAGAGGAATTAAAATAAGCCTAGATAAGATATGTATACAAATATACATTTTTTTTAAATACTGAAAAGTACATATATATAAGCAAGTGAAACCATAACATTAAAATGACATGAAATGTGATACAAGTCAATATGCTTGTGTAGGCAAAAATAGCAAAGGGGATTTTCAGAAATAATTAAAATATAAAATAGGATAGTCACACTTTTAACATGACTAGGTGAGTGGCCATTTTCTGTAAAGTAAAAGAAAGAAAATGCAGCCTTTAAATTGGTTAATATGGCCGGGGTATTATGAATGAAAAATGCATGATGCTAGCCAGGACAGAAATGGAATTCTGTTTCAACAAAACCCTAGAGGAAAAATGCATATAAATAGGCAGTAGAATTGTCTTTACCCCGGGCTGCACAAAAATAGGAAAAGAAGAAAAAATATTGGAAGGAAGGAGAAAACACTCAAACAAGAATTTTCTGGATTAATAAGAAGAAACATTTAGGTGAGTAATCTCACTGAGTTCATGGCATTAAGACCTGAGATGAGGCAGCCACTTTTTATATTGCCATTTATATATTTCTGGTTATGATGTTTATGATTTCATCAATACTTTTTGGGATGTCTCATTTTAAATCTGATATGATTTAATATGGATGATTTTGATGATCTTTGATTGGTTGAGACATTTGTCTTTGGATGTGTATCATACTGTTTTATTTTTACTCATAGATATTAAAGTTTAGGATCTTAAAAATTATATAGAGAATACTCTCAACTGTTATAGATCTATGGCATGGAAACTTTACAAAAATATTGGGAGCTGCATTATACTTGGTATAAGTGCTGAGGCTTGAGAAGAAAAATGTTAAGGGTGCAATAGAAATTTTCTAAGTGCTGAGCCCTTAATCAAATCAAAAAAATAAAAGAGAAACCCGCAAGCTAAAATTATGATTGAACCAGATCTTGAATCTGAATCAATCATAAAGGCTTGCAGATCAATATAACATGCCATGCCTCTTTTTACAGTTGAAAATGTTCTTATATTTTACTAAGATCAAGACATATTGACCCCATTTAGGAAATAACTGTCTGCTTATTTCTGAGGAGAATTATGCTAGGAAAGATTATGGATGTCTCCATGTTTGCAGTAACATGTTCACTTAGCATATTTGATGATAGGATTTAAGACAATACACTAGTAAATAAACTAGGGAAGGGAAGGCCAAGAAGACTGCTGGAATGCTTGTCATATTTGAAGTATGCAAGTTGGCACATGGTTTGTTTAAGCCCTGAGATCTTTGTGCAATGATGTGAATTAGTTCATTGCAATGTGCCCCAGTGATTCCTTAATGGCAGATGAGGCAGGGATTTAAATTGAATAATACAACCTGTAAATGAAGAAATAGGAATATGGATATTTCTTAGGTTGAATGGTATGGAACCAAGATGGATCCAGTGAATGCAAATTGTTGCAAATAGATAACTATGTTTGCATGATTATGTATGCAAGTGTAAGAATGATAAATGAATATATCATACCTGAATCTACTTAATTATACTATGTTAAAGTAATTGATTGCAGGAATTTGCTTAAATAACTAATTGGTGCTCTTATATTCTCTATTGCTTAATATCATGTATGCATTGATGTTACTCATACCAGATCATAGATCTGACCCTTGTTTGCTCATGGCATATGGGGTGTCTCATTTTAAAATGAGGCAGCCACTTATGTTCTTTCAGGTAACCCAGGCACTAAGTAAAAATGAAGTTATGGCTATTATGGAGGAGTGAATGAACATGCTAGCTAGTTTCAATAAGAGCTTAAATTGATTATATCTGCATGTATTCAGGAAAAATTTTATGTTTCTAAGATTTCCAGTCATGTATTGAATATCTTATGGTTAGTGATCATGTTGCCCTTATATTCTGTAAAGTGTCAGATTAAAATTTGTTGGTCTGTTGAAATTGTTGTGTGTTAAGGTTTGATTTGTTTTTGAAGTAGGGTCTGAAACATAAACAAGAAAAATATGCACAAGTATCAGCTATAAAAATCTGGTAAGAAATATACAATTATGTGAGCTACTGTTTTGCATAATTTATATATGTATTAGCTAATCTTGAGACAAATCAGAGCACTAAGTTTTAGAATAAAATCTGGATTTAGCTAGAAGTAAACTTATAAGGATTTTTAGTTTCCTTTTACTGAAATGCTTTGTATATAAGTTTGAATTCACTTCTGAATTGTATTGAGAAAAGTAAAAGGTTTTAAAAGCTTCAGACAGAATGCAATGAATGGTATCTCCATAGTTTTGAACTAGTGTGTAGCAGATACAGGATTCATGAGTTAACCAGCTTCAAATAAATGAAGTATTGGTTGATCATGGCAGATTGTATTTTGAAAATAAAAATGCATTTCAAAAGTTTAGTACATTTAGCAATTGTTTCACTCAGTTTTCTGGAAACTGAGCAAAGATTTTGACATGTACATGTATATCTGTGTACATGTTGATATTTGGGCAAAAATATAAACATAAATTCCTAGAACAATTGTAGGAAAGTGTTTTAAAAATAATAAAGCAAGAAATTTTGTTTTGTATGTTAGATGGTAGGATGAAATTAAATATATATGTGCAGATATAGGTATATATATCAGATTTCAAACCATACAGGAGAAAAAAAAACAAAAATTGTGTTTGAACCGACCAGCATAGTACTCGAACTCGTGACCTCTTGTGTATAAGTTAGGCGCGTTTCCATTACGCCTAGATGTTGCTTGTGTTCACTTAGGATCCACTTTCTTTTAACCTGAGTTTGATACCATCCAGACTTTAAGACAATCATCTATATTATAAGCTCGCTTTCCACTGATTGTTACTCGATCATTCCTTAATTAGAATAACAGACTAAAGTACATGTTTCCAATGGATTTTATGGCCAAAAATCAGGATACAATAATTAATCTGAATTGCTAAAAAAAAATCTAAATCAAACAGAATGTTCTGGTACAAAAATAAAATATATATTCTGAATTTAAAACAAGAGGAACACATACATCTTCATATGTATGTGTATGTTATTAGATATACACTGATATATTTATATTGGTAAGTTAATTTGATCCTGGATATATTGTTTATGGGAGAAAGAAAATGACCTTGGAAAATATATTTGTAATGAATGATATATCTATATATCATCTCTAAAAAAAAAATCCTTATGAAATTAGGGTGAAAATAGGAGGGTCATTTCATACGACCTAAAACTACTGGAGCAACACGAGTTGAAAAATGCGAAGGCTTAAGTCGGCAACGACTTAAAGGAAGTGTTTTGGTTAGTGCACGACTTAACGGAGCGGGTGATAAGTTGTTACCGAGTCACGACTTAGTTAAGTCGCCTGAACTATCTACCGAGTTATGTAGAAAGAAAGCAGAGCAAACTGGTGAAGTGTTAGGTCGCGAACGACCTAACGAGTCAAGCTATAAGTCGTTGAAGATAGAGGCCGTGGATCTTTCCTGCCGACTTAATCTGAACCGTTGATTCTTAAGTCGAATATAACTGGTTATCTTTAAGTCGCGGAAGCTGGATGCCGTTGAATCGTATACCGCCTTAATCTTGACCGTTGATTCTTAAGCCATGTGAAGAAGCTACTGTGATGTGTTAAAGTCGTCTCCGACTTAATTTGGGTCATGTGTTGTTTGTTGTAGTTGTTATCTTGTGTCTTGTTAAGTCGAGTTTTATAAGTCGTAAGTCGGTTGTGTTGTATAAATGTGATGAGTCGGAGAAGTGATAAGTCGCCACCGACTTAAGACTTGTGTAACTTTCTGTTGTTGTTATGTCATGACTCGTAGGTCGTAAGTCGGAACCGACTTAGGAGATGGTGTAATTTTGTTGTAATTTTGTGTGAGTTGTAAAACGCCTATAAATAGGTCGTGTGGTTCATTTGTAAAGGTTTTTGATTTTTGAATAAAATTCTCTTTTGATTGCTGTGTGCTTTCATCTAAATTGGTAGTTGAGTGTAATCTCCTATCTCCTCTTTCGGATAATCGAGTGCGCTCGATTCAACGATTGTAGAAGCCGATTCGCGGAATCAAGTGCGCTTGATCAACGCTTGAAGAATTGAAGATCTTTAAACCCGGTATCGTGCGCGATCAACGAGTTCGGGATAGCTAGAATTCGGTATCTTCGGATCAACGAATTTGGGCATTTCAGTATCTTCCAATCCACCGATTACTACTTTCACCGATTGAAGATTGTTTTGTTTAATCCGCTGCGTCAAATATTATTTTGATAGTTGTACCCAAAGAATATGATCCACTGGCCACAAATTTGTCTTTAAGAGAAAGACGATTGCAGTTGGGATATAATGAGCCACATTAATAAGAATAATACCGTGAATTTCAATTATTGAAATTAATGCAATAGAATTGATATTCAACGTGCTCAAGTTAATTCGGATTTACTCACAAAATTATCGCTTGGTATGACTTTCTGTTTGGTACATATGTGTTGAAACAAAAAATTCTAAATAATTATTTAGAATAAACTATTTACATGATAACCAAAGTGTCTCGAAGTGAGCGATATTGAGTTTGTGAGTTTATGAATATAATCCAAGAAATGATAGAAAGTATCATTTTATAAGCATCGTAATTGAATAAATATTTTGATAGAAATATCAAATAGTTTGATTATGAAGCAAAATGTAGAGAAAACATGTGTTCATAAGAAAGAATGTTAAAAGGTACATTGATATTTCTAAACTATAAGTAAACAACAACATGGCTGATTTTTAACGATGCACTTATGTTAAAATCAGCCTTAGTTATTATAATATTCGACATTGGATTTGTAAACGATGTATTTTATAGTAAGTATAAAAGATATTGAGAATGCCCGATTCGATATGCAATGACACCTTATTAAAATGTTTAATATGGAACATGTAAGATGGATTCATTATGCATTAACAATAGGAATTATCATACATGTTATGTTGTCTACAGTATCATGATTTGTTTATGTATCTGATACACGAAGCAAATACTAAATCCAAATTGATACCAGTAAATGGTTATTTGAAGTATTCTCGTGTATTTATGAAATACTAGAGAATTGTTTACAGAAATAAAATAACTCCTTATGAAGTTAACTCAAATATTCATAAATGATGTTAAGTACAATGTATCAATAATAAATTCAAGTTAAAAATCTTTAAATTGAAAATGTTCGAAAT
The DNA here is from genome assembly GCA_030737815.1 of Allium fistulosum. NCBI lineage: Eukaryota > Viridiplantae > Streptophyta > Magnoliopsida > Asparagales > Amaryllidaceae > Allium > Allium fistulosum. The sequence continues at coordinate 555,446,003 of CM060905.1, read as the reverse complement.
GAAATACTGTGCATGATTCAATGAAAAAGGTTAAGTACATCGCCTTAGATAGCGTCGAAATAAAAACAATGTATATAAATATAAATGCACAAATATATAACTGAGCCGAGGATAATTACAAATGCTGAGAATCCCATAACATTGTAATATGATAACAATGTTACAGTATAGTTCATAACAGAACTTGGAGCTTACTGAAAGTCGAAAGACATACTCTAAATTGTTCCACATGATAAAGGTGGTTTATCAACATCGGGAAGAGTTGATTGATAGAGTGGATAATTCAACATAATAGCATACCCTTTCATTGATGGACTGATCCAATCGGTTTTGAGGAAACAGATTGGGGAAGTTAGAATAAGATTCCATAATTGACCCCAAGTGCAAGCATGAGATTGATAGACTTAGGAGTGTGCCATATGGGCAATTATGTAATTTGTTACATATATCTAGCTCGTTGACTAATCCTATTCGAAATAAAGGTGTTTTCTTTCTATTATATACTTGATATAATTTGTTATATTAATTAATTAATTTAATTAAAAGTATATTTAATAGCAAATGGTATTTTTGTGAGAATAGTTATAAAGTGTTGTAATTGTAAGTAATTTATCACAATGAAAATAAATATGTCATTTCAAATATTCCTAGTCATGATGTATCAAGACTGGATATTGATGTACCCATTAAGACTAGTGCATGTAACACTTTTCAAATATTGGGCAGTGTATTACTCATGCTGCTGGGGATACTAAGGGGTTACGTACTGATAGTTATTGGATAACCATGGAATGACTCACTCGATAGTTTTCTATTAGTTAATATAACTAAGGTCAAACAGAAAATGTCGATGTCACTAATTTACACAGTTCTCACGACTTAAGAGTACTGTTGATCTTTAGTATAGAAGCTCTGCTTTGATTATAGCTAAATCATGGCACAGAGTCCATCGAACGACTATAGTTGGGTCGAGTGAAAGCATTGGAAGTGAAACACTATTCAATAATGGATCCGTCTCCTCAGTTATATGAGGTCAATATCACGGTCAACTGAAGTCAAGTCAAAGTCAAAGTCTCGGCCTAGAGCATTTCGGATAATAATAATTGTTATTATTGAACCAAGAACTTTGTGTTCGGACTATAAAGTTGAATATGGACGATACTGTAATTTTGACCATTAGCAAATTTCATTAGTCCAAAATATATAGTTTTGACGAAGAGAATTGCGTAAATAAATATCACTGCCACGTAACGCTTAAATAAGTAAAATTGGATTTACCAAAACATATGTAAGCGATAAATTCAACCAAAATGCCACATCACTAGCTAAGGTGACGTATGAACGTTAATATTTGAATTGTTCAATATTAATCGCTGACTGAGTTTACATCTTAAGTCGCACAACCGTAATGATGAGTTCTCCAAAAAATCACATGAATTGATTAATTTATAAGATGTTGTAATTTAATTAAATTAATTAATATTTGAGAAATATTTATTATTATTTAATTTATTTGATGTTTGGGAGTTATTTGTAATTTTTTGAATGCAATTGTAAAAGTTACATTTGCATGCAGATATCAATGTAATTTTAGACGGGTTTAAATAAAAGATGATTACATTTAGTGATTTGTAGAAATTTTATGTCATTTAATAGCACGTAATTCTAGACATTTCATGTAAAGAGGTGAGAGTGGTGAGAGAAAGATAACCAAGGGAATAAATTAGGGAAGCTTTGGTCAAAGAATGAGAAATGTTTCATTCTTTCAATTAAAACATATCCATTAATTTCTTTCCTGCAAAAAAATCATTCTTTCTCATTTGTTCGTTCTTTTTCTTTCTCTTCTCCTAACTTTTCATGGCAGAAAACGAAATAAAATTTCCAAAATTTTCAACTCCAAATCAAATGCAAACATCAAAAAATAATAATCATGAAACGCAAGTGGTTCATCCACCTCTTGCAAGGATTGGGTGTGGATCTTAAAGATCTGAGGAGATATCTGTAAAGGCCCGTAAATTCGTACCCCTTGAGTCGACCATAATTCACATCAGTTCAACTCAAATTGAACGAAAAATACGAATCTTTAGGGTAAAGAAGAAGAAAGAGATAGAAGAAAATAAACAACACAGAATCTCACAATCGCAGCAGAACAAAATATAATATATAATAACAGATTTTTAAACAAAAGAATCTGTAACTATTTTATACTTACAATCATCGGAGTACAACAATCAATACATCAAACTGGACAGTTATATAACTTGTCCTTACACAGCGGAAATATAAGCCAAGTACGGAGATACGTCTCTGTCATCCAGCTCGTCTCCTGAGCTCCATAGCATCCTATCCTGAATCTGTAATACTCGGTATGACCCGAGCGTTATAATAAAATAACACCCGAGTCAGTCTGGAAAACCAGCGTGAGAAAACACACTCAATTTGAATTATTAGAGTTATCAAAATTCTTTGAAAAAACAAAGGTATCTCGTAAGACCGCGTCACACATAAACATGACGGGTTTTTCTCTTACGATAACCAGAACAATTTTATAGAAAATCTTCTGATATTATAATAGTGTCTAAACACAAATACTTATTCAAATAGCCGAAATTGTTACATCAATTAAATTCCAGCATACTAGGCTCTACAAACAAAACCGAAAGGCTCGTATTAGAAAATGGATTCCATACAATGACCGGGCCACTAGGGTACCGTCTATCACAGTACACCTCTAGAACAATGTACCGAGGACCATCGCTGGGATCCCCTGCTATACAAGACCGGCCTACCCCTAACATAGATAGACCGAATATGTTATCACCCCGGGTGTTCCCACCCTTACAAATTGAGCGCTCCTTTTTTCATACACAACCATATCCATAATATATATAGGTTTTCGAGGATATTTAGAAAAGTGATAACATACCCTAATTGGGTACGACCAACTTAGCCTTGTTGCATCTTCCCTATTTTATTCATTCCCAGTTGATGAGGCTTGAGGCTAAGAGTTACCTTTCAAGAAACAATTCTACTTAGAATGCTCATCGTCCTCCAATGACGATGTTTTGATAGCATTCGTCCATACAAGTTGTCCTGGGTCTGGACAAACCAAATCACCGTCTTCATCATCTTCACGGTATCCATTTGTAACGTTCAAACCGGATCGAAGTGGTTTTTGGATAATTAAATCCTATCCCGGTCTCTTTGAAACAATTAACGAGATTGGCCAATATTGATAGTCGGTTATTTAACTATCAATAAACATCCATAAGCAGTCACTAGGCCTTATTATAATTTTTCCTCCAAAATATTTATTTTCAAAATATCTTTATAAGATGTATTAATCCCTTCCAACATTTGAAAACAATTTCAAATACTTAAATCCGTAACAGGATACTTCCAAACCATCTCGTCGACACTTAGGTGATTTATTTATATGTACATTTTCCAAGAATCAATCTTAATATTAAACTTGGAAATAATTCGTAACCCATCTCATAAATCTTTGGAATTATTTATAAATTTCTTCTTACAATTTCCAAACCGATTATACTTATTTATAATCTCATCTAACCATTTATACTTCTTTAATGAATTCAAATTCTTTTTGAAGTTATTGCATTTAAACCTTTGGAAATTTTCTTAAGTCTCTAGAATTCCATTTATAGGATTTCTCTTATAAAATCTCATCCTTTAAATAATCCTCGTCTACACATCTCGAGAGAATTTATAAATAAATTTTCTATCATTTCAAAATTATATATATATATATATAACGAGCATTTTTAGATAATAGTAATTATTTTTAAAATATTTTTAAGTTATTATTTAAAATATTGAAAACACTTTAATAAAAACCAAATACTCATTTTTAGATAAACAAATAAATTCTCAAAGCTGATTTTAAAAGTTAGAATTTATAAACAAATACTTAACATTTGAAAATCTACTTATCGAAGTATTTCAATATCAACTAGTTTAAAGTTTCATATTTTAAATAATAAAATTTTCCTTTCCAAATACAAACTTGCTTCTTAAAATTGAAATATATTTTCAAAATCTCAACAACCAATTCAACTTATAAATTCCTCTCGATTTCCATCACATCACTTCCATTCACTTTTCAAAAATAGTGTCCACTATTTTTCTCACCTTATTTCCATACTCTAATATAAATTCATCCCATAAATTTATATTCTCAATTTATTATCCTGATATCGATTTCCTTTATTTATAAACATCGTTTATAAATTTTTGTAACTCCTTTGAGTTTTACTTGTTTATAAAAACAATCTTATTTATAAAATTTCATTTTTTTATAAATCCATTCCTTTATAATTCCCATTTATAACTTCCAATCCATTTTAATATCGACTTCAACCCCTTTTTATATTTTCCGAATATCATTTATAACTTCTTTTATATAATTCTTTTTAAAAAAATCTCTATCTTAAAACCATTACGAATAGTTACGTACAATCCAAAATCAATATATATATATATTATTCCTAATTCAATTTTCTTAAAAATAATCCAATTTCAAATATAAATATTTGTATATCAAAAATCTCCTTTTTAAATTCCTTTAAACTAAAAATAATAATTTATGGTATTTAAAAATGCCAAATTTAAGGCCCGTGCTACTATAGCATCCAAAAATTCAAATCATAGCAATAATCTATAACAGATTATTCACACAAATCATATATCATTATATATGAAAGTAAATCTACATTTTTGTGGAATCCAGTTGGATCCCTCCAATTTATTTCCCTGCATCCACAGATGTTAGTCAAATAATAAAATACCAATCCCGCTTCGAGGCGGGATATCGTGGTACATAGGGTCATACGCTATTATGCGGGGCGCATAGGGTCTCATTCGCTATAATGCGTGGGAATATCACTCCAAATACCAATATATATATACACACTATATATATAACGTCCAATGGATAATTATAATTTATCAATTCAATCAAGCATGCAATAATTAAATTTAATCATTTATAATTAATTACAGTAATCCAAATGAGTGAGATTAACTCACCTTTGTTTTTATTTTGCCGAACATCCAGATTTAATTTGTCTAAAATCCCGGTTGATTCCGAAAAATCCCAAACTAATTTTCTTGTAAAGCTCTCGTCATCACGATCGCAATGCAACTTGGTTTGTTTGATTTCAATCCCATATGAATTAGATATTTCATTAATAAGATTCACGCAATTTAATATACACATACATACATACATACATACATACATATATATATATATATATATATATTAGTTTCACTAATTACAACTTAATTTAATAAATTACCTTAATTAAGGAAAAACACTTCTTCTCCAAATCACAGAAACGCACGCGATCCCCAGTTTCCACGAGACCCTGCTCGACTTCGCCATTCCCCTCGACTGTCGTGCCACCTACGCCTCTGTTGGCCATCCTGCAACTTCACCACCCATACCCCAGCCCATCGCAACTTCCTCCCCTTTCTCAGGCCGTAGAGACGACGAACCCGTCCACAAGCTACCGCGTACTACCACCAACAACCGCCTCCACTACTAGTGACGCCGACCCTCCACGACATCACTTCAGATGCTTGCCATTCTTCCCAATCGCGACCGTATCCCCTTCATGACATCGCGTCGCTCGGCCCCAATCGCGACCCCAACAACGAGTGTGCCTCATACGATCCCCTTTTTTTAAAAAAAATCAGACTGATGTTCGATTGGAAGGAAAGGAAGAAGAACGCAATTTTTTTCCTCTTCGTTTAAAAGTTCGAACTGAAAGAAGAAGAAAAAATGGGGTCTTGCTTTTCAAAGGAAAGAAAGGGCGGTCGCGTGTGATTTAAGGGTTGCGTGTTTGAATGGGTAAAGCACAGTGAAAGGATGGAATTACAGCTGAAAAGAAGATTGACTAGATAATTATTTATTTAAATTTTAAAACGTCTCGATTTACACAACTCAAAATCTCGAATCCCTATTGAAGTGTGCCGCTAGGAGTTCATAATGTTATACCCCTATCCCGAACGCTATGGAAAAGGTTTCGAGTCCTAATTCGATCGTATGGAGAAGATAGCTTTTTGAACCAAATTATTATATTGAATTTTCAATATTAATTTCAGCGCGTTTCTATCCCGTACGATCAAACGGTAAGTCCAAACACTACAAAATTTGAAATTCGATAATAATACACAATTATGGATCCAATGGAACTAGTTTCGTCGAATTCCGAGACTGTGCTACGGATCGCTATTTTAACTCGTCGATTAAATCGACGAAAATCGCTTAAAATTTCCATTTTAAAATCTTACTAACTAATTTATAATTCAAATAGAATTCATACCAACATTAGAAATCCTTTTCGATTCATAAACAACTCCAATTTCCAATTATTTAACGATTTTCAATTTATAATTTCAACAATTAAATCTATTCAGTAAATCACTATGTTTGGAATTTAAATTCAGTTTAAAATTTCCAATTAGAACCGTCATATCTAAAAATCAAATTATATTCCAAATTCAATATTTTACCCATTTAAATATTCAAAATTAACCATCGCAAAAATCCGGGTCATTACATTCCTCCCCCCTTAAAATAATTTTGTCCCCGAAATTTCTAAGGCAGGAAAATGCTCCAAACCCATTAACTTATCAAACCTACTTAGTTAAACTCGACATCCCACTCACCTAATATTTTAGTTTTAACCCAAACAATTAGTTCTCAATTCTAATTCCAAAATCCCTTTATTCCAATTACAATTCGAAATCAAATTGTCGTTAAAAAAAAATTCCCAAAATTTTTCTAACATCCTAAATTCCCGAAATTTTTTGGTAGAGTCTCCTTTGTACGGAGGACCTTTTGCAATATGACAAAAGAGATAAATATATATATATATATACATCGACCCACACGGTCGAAAAACAAAATATATATATATATATATCAATATTCATATTTTGCAGTATTTAATCCGAAAACGTACCTTATTTTAGCATTTTTAAGCATTATTAAGCAAGCATTTACTTCGAAAGCAATTTCGCACCCCAAATCTAGCCAAATAGTCCCTCTGTACCTGTACTTACTCAATTTTAAACCACGTAAGTACCAAAATATGAAATTATAATAACGTTTTATCTATTCAACTAGTTAACACACGAATTTCATATGCAATGCATGCTAAACATATATTTATAAGCAATTATGAGGTTCCAACACCAATTTAATTACTTCCAAATAATCTATATTCAATCTGAATGATTTACAACCAAATTTATCTGCATACAATTCATTTTACATCAAACAAATCCATATCCATCCCAATTTGATTCAAAAATCAATTTATCCACTTCCTATTTATTCATAGAAATTTACTTACTTCTGTTTGCGTCGAACAACAATTTTTCTATGCAAATTCGGTGCTATTCATTTAATAAAATAACCATTCCAGTCTATAGTTATTTTAAATTTATTCCAAATCAATTTATATTCAAGTCTATTCCATTCCAAATTGATTCTCAATCAACTCATTTACATTCCATTCATATCCACTTTCATTATATCCAAATCCATTTTATTAAACTCGGAATCATTTCATGCTAATTTATTTATGAACCATTCCATAAATTTATTTAAACCGAGTTTTTATTCAAAATATTTACTTAAGTTAATCCGTTTAGTTTAAATTATTCCAACTATATAACTTAAGTTTGTTTTCATTTCAACCAACTTCCATTTTATTTACTAATTAATTAATTAGTTCATTCATTTAATTCACTTCAATTTTAATTTCATACTGTGACGACCCGGCTTTCCACTCCCGGAAAATCGCATCGACGGTAAGAAAGAAAGGGGTGAGAAGTAGAAAAGAAAAGAAGAGAAAGAAAACAAACACAAATACTCACAGCGGAAACGGAATAAAATATAATATATCACATAACTATTACATAGTATCATATACATCATCTATCAGAGTTACACAGATTACACATCACATACTAGACAGTTATAAACATCTGTCTAGTTATTACAACTCAACACAAAACAAAGATCTAAACAAGATCAACACAGCGGAAACTACTATATATATCTACAACGCTGAAGCCTCCTGCTCCATTGCTCCTCCAGATTACTCGTCAAAGCTAAACCTGAATCCCTTGGCTACTCGTAAAAATTTGAGTACCCAAGAGTTTATAAAACAGAAATAAACAACTTGGGTCAGACATGGGTCTGGTGTGAGTAACAGGTTAAACTTGTTTAACTTCAAAACCTTTTGAAAGAAAAGGTATCACGTAAGACTCCCCACAAATAAACATGGGTAAGTTTTTACCTTACGCTAACCAAAACATTTGATAGGAAATTCGATTGTATTATAATAGGGTCTAGGGTTTTCAAATAAATATGAAATAGCCGAAATTGTTACATTATTAAATTCCAGCATACATAGGTATACAATCAAGTCCGTCATCACTTATTGGAAGTTGGATTTCCATACAATGGCAGGGCTACCGGGGTACCGCCCGTCACAGTACGTGGCCTAGATCACCGTACCGAGGATCACTCCCAATCCCCTACAACACAAGGCCGGAACATCCCTTACTGGATAATTCCCGCACAAGATACCTCACGGTTGGGATCAGCAACCGCACCACTAAGTCGAAAATAGAAAGGGACATCTAGACAGAGGTAACCTTGTCCTACTTGGGTGCTACCCACTAACCTTGCTGCACCTCCTCTATTTTAGCCATTCCCGGTTGATGAGGCTTGAGGTCACGATTACCTTTAAATAGAACACATCTATCTTAGAATGCTCATCGTCCACCTGACGATGTGCTGAAAGCATTCAATCCATACAAGTTCGTTCCGGGTTCGAACGAAACCGAAGGCATTATCTCGTTTCACTCGTTTTGGAATCACCCTCAGAGTTAACGACAATAACCCTTGCACTCTGAATCTTCATCTTCACTTGATTCACGACCTATCGTTAATTTGGATCGATGTGGTATTCGGGTCTCCAGACCTGGAAATCCGGTATACGGAAACCCGATCCCGGTCTCATCGAAATCCAAAGACGTATCTTTTAAGGCCAAGTTGTTTTAAAGGTTAAAACAATTCAATTCATTATCTTTATACACAAAGAAAGATAATTTATAACAGATAATCAACATTATCAGATAATCCATACAATTCAACTAACATCCATATCATACAGCATATATCTCATCAGAGATATCAATCAATGCCAAGTATTCAATACTATCACCCATTCATAAGTAATGATTTATCATCTTAATTTAAATTGAATTAAATTAATTACTTCATTTTATAAATCCTTCTTACTTAACCATTAATTAATTACAATTTAATTAATTAATTATCTTCTAATATTTCATTTCAATTAATCATCTTTGATTAATTATCTTTTAATTACATCCAAGTAATTTATCCTCAATTAATTTCTCAAATTAATTATCCTTAACCACTTATAGTAATTAACCTTTAATTACTTCATTAATTAATTAACTAAAATTAATTAACTTAATCAACTATAATTAATTACATTAATCCTTAATTAATTACATTGATTAATTACTTCATTAATTAATTATTACTTAATTACATCATTAATTATATTAATTAATGATCCTTAATTACAACTTAATTATTAATTACTTAATTAAATTAATTACATTAAGTATTAATCTTTAATTTAACAATATTTATTAATCACCTTGATTAATCTTCAATCAGTAATTAACTACCCTTAATTACTTTCATTAACTAAATTAATTACTCCTTAATTAATTTCTTAATTAATCTCTTGATTAATTATTCAAAGTAATTAACTCAAATTACTTCTATTAATAACATCATTTATTCAACTAATTACTTCCAGTAATTATTTTATTATTTACTTCCCTAAATAATCTTATCTTAATAATTACATTAAGTAATTATTATCAAATCATCTCTTGATTATTCTAAATTAATTAAACTTAATTAATTAATTTAACTAAATCAAATTAACTTCAATTAATTACAATAAGTAATTAATTCTTAATTACTTCCAATAAGTAATTACATTTAAACAATTTCATAAATGATTATTCTTAAATTAATTCAACTAATTAATTATCAAAATTAATCCTATTAATTCATTATTTAATAACCCATAGTTAATGACCTCATTAACTATTATTTAATTACTTTCCTTAAGTAATTAACTTATATTAATTATTATTAATCCTAAATTAATAAATCTTAATAACCAATTTATTAATCTCTAATTACTAAATTAATTAAGTGTTAACCATAACTAAATTAATATTTAATTACTCTATTAATTAATTCTTAACCATTAATTAATACTCTAATTTATAATCCTCAATTATAAATTAATCATTCCTAATTTATTTATCTTAATCCTAACTAAATTAGTTTAAACCTTTAATTATTTATTTAATTAATCCAAATGATTAATTAATCAAACAATTTAATTATCCATTAAATTTCCTAATTAATTTAATGAACATAAATCTTTAATTACTTTAAGATAAAACATTATTCTTATTGATAAACAAGTTATCATTTATCATTCATATTTGAAACATCCCTTACAAATCTACTTCTAAAATTTCATTTTAAATTCTGTATTTAAAATGAATACCAATTTATTTTTAACTAAGTTTTTAAAACCAATTTAAAACTTTTACTTATTAAAAATTCTTATCTCTTATAAAAGAAATTTAAGAAGAGTTTAAACCAATTTCCTTTTTATTTTTAAACATTTAATTAAATCTAACTACCATTTAAAACCTATTTAAAACATATAAATTTATAACTTATTTATTTCATACCTTTAAGATTCAAAACTAACTTGAATCTATATAGTTAAACTTGATTTAAATTCTTGTTTTAAAATTTCCTTTACAAATTTAAAATCAGTTTAAAGTTTTAAAAACAGACAGTTTTAAAAACCTGTCCACACTAAAACTCTCGAACCCAACCTAAATTGCTTCGAGTCGCAACCCTATCTTACCCGAGTCTCCCCCGCAAAAACTTTCAAAAATCTCGAGTCCTTCCTGCCACTTGAGTCCAACCTTCCAGCTACAAATACTTCGAGTCAATCCCTCAATTTCACGAGCAATCTCCCGGCCAACATCAATATCCTCGAGTTCGCTTCTTCCATCCCCAAAGAAACTGCTACCAGAACAAACACTCAAGCGTGCACGTGCACAGTCCAGATCGACGCCTCCGGCCATCACCGAGTATCTCCACCCATCGACGATCATCCACCTACCAGAAAACTACCATCACTACTTCGATCACTGCTCGAACTCGAAATCGAGCCTAAAATCTAAAACCAGGAACCCAGACAACATTTCCAAAGCCTGTCAACATCTCCTCGCCTTCGAAATCTCGACCACCAGAACGCCAGTGACTTCGGCGACGAGTTCATCTACGTCACGACTATCAATTCCCAGAGTTTCGTCGAACTCGATCCATCCTAGACGAAATGATGCTCGATTTCTCTAGACTGGTAATAACTAGGTTTAAAATTTTAAAACTTAAATCATTTCTATTTTACAACTTTAAAAATCTTCCTGATAATTTTCCTATCATCCATGCTCATTCCACTATCCCTAGTGAAGAATTCAACATCCCAATCCATCTAGATCAGCCGAATTACCCAAAATCCCCTTTTTAGTTCATCACAGAACTGCACTCTTATTACCAAACTAAGAATTATGATTTTTTATGTTAAAAATCATGTTATAGCTTATATATTCAATACATATACTTGAATTTACAAATTATCAAGTTTAAGTTTTACTTTATTTTGACATGCATTGATATTTTAGGCTTCCAGAGACTCTCATATTTCAATTTGCCTTAACTAAAATTTTAAACCTTAGTTTATGATAAAACAAACTTATTTTGTTTTAAAACTTAAGTCTATCAGAGATCAAATAAGGAGATAGGGATTTATATCAAAAATCTGAGCTTAAAGAAGATATAAACAGGGATATCATACAAAACAGACATGCACATATATATATCAATACATCCACATATATATACAAGAAGAATTTCACAATACACATATATATATATACAGAACTATCTACAAACATTCATATGAAATCAGTTTATAGACTAGGACTTAACATGAAATCATTAATTTTGATCAATATCTGAAACTGGCATTTGATAACAGGCAAGAACATACCAAAATCAACATGCATTCAAAACCAAGCAGAATACAGAGAATTGCATCATTTATTTACTGTAAACAGGATTATCAGATGAAGAGATCAAGCAACTTATTTAGGTTATTTTTAAATAAAATTGTTACTCACCATTAAAATGGAGACAGAGTCTATCTTTTGAAAACTGTTTTGAAGACTTGAAAATATAAGGCCAAATCTTCTTTGCTTTTGATAAAACTTGATATGTTGTTTTAGACTTGCATGTAGACTTGAACAAATCCAGATTCTTTTTACTTTTGAATTTAAACTTGCATGTTGCTTCCAGAGATGAAAAATGCAGGCAGTTCTCTGAGTTGATTCCAGATTTAAAATGAATGCAAGCTTTTTGATTTCAGATCTGTAACTTGGTTACAGATCTTATGTTTTGAGGAAGATTTGTTTACAGACTTTGATTTTGTTTGAGAAATAATTACTGATTCGTTTTTCTCTTGGCTTTTGAAAAATGAAGATTAGAAAAGAATGGGAAATGAAGAAATGCAAATGTTAATATACATGTATATTTATGATTTATAAAATAAAAGAAAATGAAAATAAATAAGGACACTTGACCTATACATTTGTTTATTAAATTACACATGTTATAATGAAGCTTTAGATAATGACACTTGTCATTTAAGTAATTACTCATATTTCTATTTATTTTAAAAGTAAATGAAAAGCCCTTTTCTTATTTATTTAAACTTAAGTAAAATATATCTTAACCAATTAAAAGATTTATCTAAAGTATATTTAAAACTAAAATGTTATTTATTTAAATAACTTTAAAAAGTCCAGATTAAATTAAATATAAATTCCCAATTTATCAAAGCTTCTATTTACAATATATATAAATAAATATATATATATATCCAAATAGAAATATCTTATTAACTTTTAAAAGATAAAATCATCAATTAATACTAATTTAATCAGATTATTAAATTAAATTCAAATCTTATCATCAAAGATTATCCATATCAATTTAATTATTAAACAGATTATTAAATTGATATTGTCAAAATTTCCAGGATATTACATTCCTCCCCCCTTAAAATAATTTCGTCCCCGAAATTTAAACAAAGGTAATTTAATAATCTTATTAAAGATTTAAATTCAAAACACAAGCATCTACTATCATCCATATGCTAGCAACCATAGCAACCAAATCATCCAATCAAACAATTCTAACTATCTAGACTAAATTCTAGATAAAATACCTCGAGTTCCCCAAGTATATATATATACCGGAATACTCGCTCTACAAACAATCTAAACTACTAAGCTATAGATCTCCTACTCATCTAGATTTACAGAACTAAACAGAATATCAGACTACAGATGAGTCTGACTCAACTACCAAGCTTCCCAAAACTGCAGATTCTAAAACCAGAGATAGATCAAATACGTACTCCCTCAGAGATACGTACAACTCAATGAATTCCAGTTATCCAAACTGACAATTCAATTCAGAAGTCCAAATACTTATCCAAATCAGAACACAGACGAGATCCAAACATAACTCTACCTCACAATATCAGTAGATTCCAAACTTACTTCTCCCATCCAGAGATACACTCCAAACTGCTTTCGCTGCTCAACTCCGATATGAGGTAGAACACAAGCACAGACTGGACAACTCACTTCTAGAAATAAGGTTCACTGATCCATAAATAAAACTCAGATACTCCATCAAAACTTGAGCTGCTTCACCAAACTCTATCTCTAGGAAAACATCCTTCCACTAGACTGAACCACTGGTATCACTCATGGAATCCAGTCGATAAGAAAACTCAACCTTCAGATGCGGACAAACTTCTGACTTCTCTGAAGACATCCAGAAAAATTCTGACAACCCAAGAGAACACTCAAACAATCGCAAGTCACTTTTGCGATCAACCCATCGTAATTCCAAAGAGACTGTTCTCTCTTTACCAATCAGAACAGCTTACACTTATTTATCCAATTTATCGAAGAAATGGATCCACTCTGCTGCTTCTGATCTTCATTTCCAGAAAAACTGCTCATCCAGAAAACTTCCTGCCATCACAGAATACTCCGAGCTGCACTGCTGACACTGATGCCAAGGACTTCCTATTCCAAAGATCTTCGAGAAACTCGAACTCCAAACCAAACAGAAACACCATGCTGAACTCAGCCACAATACCAAAGCATACACACTTCCTTAATCTTGTTCCAAAGAAAACATCTTCAGGAACATCCATCGTCACTGTATCTCATCATACAGCTACTATTACTTGAGGTATCAAGGTACCATTACTCACTTCTGCCTCATCGACAGATCCAACTCTACTCATCCAAACTTCAGAGATAAACTCCGAACCATAACAGTCTTCCTTCAGAGATCGATGAAATCCTTTACCATAGCAAAGCTTACTCGAGACAGTATTAGGTCTACAGTCTCGACAGATACACTTCCAACCTCAACATTCAAACTCCAACCATTGGTAGTCGTGTTACACACACCACTACCCTATCTACCTTTATATCCTATATTGGAAAACCTGTACGGGTAACCCAACAAATAGGTAGAATAGATATATATATATATAAAAATTACAAATACGCTCTCTCACGATAGACACCACTCCAGAGCTTAGGTATTCACTCAACCTAATGCTCTGATACCACGTGTGACGACCCGGCTTTCCACTCCCGGAAAATCGCATCGACGGTAAGAAAGAAAGGGGTGAGAAGTAGAAAAGAAAAGAAGAGAAAGAAAACAAACACAAATACTCACAGCGGAAACGGAATAAAATATAATATATCACATAACTATTACATAGTATCATATACATCATCTATCAGAGTTACACAGATTACACATCACATACTAGACAGTTATAAACATCTGTCTAGTTATTACAACTCAATACAAAACAAAGATCTAAACAAGATCAACACAGCGGAAACTACTATCTATATCTACAACGCTGAAGCCTCCTGCTCCATTGCTCCTCCAGATTACTCGTCAAAGCTAAACCTGAATCCCTTGGCTACTCATAAAAATTTGAGTACCCAAGAGTTTATAAAACAGAAATAAACAACTTAGGTCAGACATGGGTCTGGTGTGAGTAACAGGTTAAACTTGTTTAACTTCAAAACCTTTTGAAAGAAAAGGTATCACGTAAGACTCCCCACAAATAAACATGGGTAAGTTTTTACCTTACGCTAACCAAAACATTTGATAGGAAATTCGATTGTATTATAATAGGGTCTAGGGTTTTCAAATAAATATGAAATAGCCGAAATTGTTACATTATTAAATTCCAGCATACATAGGTATACAATCAAGTCCGTCATCACTTATTGGAAGTTGGATTTCCATACAATGGCAGGGCTACCGGGGTACCGCCCGTCACAGTACGTGGCCTAGATCACCGTACCGAGGATCACTCCCAATCCCCTGCAACACAAGGCCGGAACATCCCTTACTGGATAATTCCCGCACAAGATACCTCACGGTTGGGATCAGCAACCGCACCACTAAGTCGAAAATAGAAAGGGACATCTAGACAGAGGTAACCTTGTCCTACTTGGGTGCTACCCACTAACCTTGCTGCACCTCCCCTGTTTTAGCCATTCCCGGTTGATGAGGCTTGAGGTCACGATTACCTTTAAATAGAACACATCTATCTTAGAATGCTCATCGTCCACCTGACGATGTGCTGAAAGCATTCAATCCATACAAGTTCGTTCCGGGTTCGAACGAAACCGAAGGCATTATCTCGTTACACTCGTTTTGGAATCACCCTCAGAGTTAACGACAATAACCCTTGCACTCTGAATCTTCATCTTCACTTGATTCACGACCTATCGTTAATTTGGATCGATGTGGTATTCGGGTCTCCAGACCTGGAAATCCGGTATACGGAAACCCGATCCCGGTCTCATCGAAATCCAAAGACGTATCTTTTAAGGCCAAGTTGTTTTAAAGGTTAAAACAATTCAATTCATTATCTTTATACACAAAGAAAGATAATTTATAACAGATAATCAACATTATCAGATAATCCATACAATTCAACTAACATCCATATCATACAGCATATATCTCATCAGAGATATCAATCAATGCCAAGTATTCAATACTATCACCCATTCATAAGTAATGATTTATCATCTTAATTTAAATTGAATTAAATTAATTACTTCATTTTATAAATCCTTCTTACTTAACCATTAATTAATTACAATTTAATTAATTAATTATCTTCTAATATTTCATTTCAATTAATCATCTTTGATTAATTATCTTTTAATTACATCCATGTAATTTATCCTCAATTAATTTCTCAAATTAATTATCCTTAACCACTTATAGTAATTAACCTTTAATTACTTCATTAATTAATTAACTAAAATTAATTAACTTAATCAACTATAATTAATTACATTAATCCTTAATTAATTACATTGATTAATTACTTCATTAATTAATTATTACTTAATTAACCAATCTTAATTACATCATTAATTATATTAATTAATGATCCTTAATTACAACTTAATTATTAATTACTTAATTAAATTAATTACATTAAGTAATTAATCTTTAATTTAACAATATTTATTAATCACCTTGATTAATCTTCAATTAGTAATTAACTACCCTTAATTACTTTCATTAACTAAATTAATTACTCCTTAATTAATTTCTTAATTAATCTCTTGATTAATTATTCAAAGTAATTAACTCAAATTACTTCTATTAATAACATCATTTATTCAACTAATTACTTCCAGTAATTATTTTATTATTTACTTCCCTAAATAATCTTATCTTAATAATTACATTAAGTAATTATTATCAAATCATCTCTTGATTATTCTAAATTAATTAAACTTAATTAATTAATTTAACTAAATCAAATTAACTTCAATTAATTACAATAAGTAATTAATTCTTAATTACTTCCAATAAGTAATTACATTTAAACAATTTCATAAATGATTATTCTTAAATTAATTCAACTAATTAATTATCAAAATTAATCCTATTAATTCATTATTTAATAACCCATAGTTAATGACCTCATTAACTATTATTTAATTACTTTCCTTAAGTAATTAACTTATATTAATTATTATTAATCCTAAATTAATAAATCTTAATAACCAATTTATTAATCTCTAATTACTAAATTAATTAAGTGTTAACCATAACTAAATTAATATTTAATTACTCTATTAATTAATTCTTAACCATTAATTAATACTCTAATTTATAATCCTCAATTATAAATTAATCATTCCTAATTTATTTATCTTAATCCTAACTAAATTAGTTTAAACCTTTAATTATTTATTTAATTAATCCAAATGATTAATTAATCAAACAATTTAATTATCCATTAAATTTCCTAATTAATTTAATGAACATAAATCTTTAATTACTTTAAGATAAAACATTATTCTTATTGATAAACAAGTTATCATTTATCATTCATATTTGAAACATCCCTTACAAATCTACTTCTAAAATTTCATTTTAAATTCTGTATTTAAAATGAATACCAATTTATTTTTAACTAAGTTTTTAAAACCAATTTAAAACTTTTACTTATTAAAAATTCTTATCTCTTATAAAAGAAATTTAAGAAGAGTTTAAACCAATTTCCTTTTTATTTTTAAACATTTAATTAAATCTAACTACCATTTAAAACCTATTTAAAACATATAAATTTATAACTTATTTATTTCATACCTTTAAGATTCAAAACTAACTTGAATCTATATAGTTAAACTTGATTTAAATTCTTGTTTTAAAATTTCCTTTACAAATTTAAAATCAGTTTAAAGTTTTAAAAACAGACAGTTTTAAAAACCTGTCCACACTAAAACTCTCGAACCCAACCTAAATTGCTTCGAGTCGCAACCCTATCTTACCCGAGTCTCCCCCGCAAAAACTTTCAAAAATCTCGAGTCCTTCCTGCCACTTGAGTCCAACCTTCCAGCTACAAATACTTCGAGTCAATCCCTCAATTTCACGAGCAATCTCCCGGCCAACATCAATATCCTCGAGTTCGCTTCTTCCATCCCCAAAGAAACTGCTACCAGAACAAACACTCAAGCGTGCACGTGCACAGTCCAGATCGACGCCTCCGGCCATCACCGAGTATCTCCACCCATCGACGATCATCCACCTACCAGAAAACTACCATCACTACTTCGATCACTGCTCGAACTCGAAATCGAGCCTAAAATCTAAAACCAGGAACCCAGACAACATTTCCAAAGCCTGTCAACATCTCCTCGCCTTCGAAATCTCGACCACCAGAACGCCAGTGACTTTGGCGACGAGTTCATCTACGTCACGACTATCAATTCCCAGAGTTTCGTCGAACTCGATCCATCCTAGACGAAATGATGCTCGATTTCTCTAGACTGGTAATAACTAGGTTTAAAATTTTAAAACTTAAATCATTTCTGTTTTACAACTTTAAAAATCCTCCTGACAATTTTCCTATCATCCATGCTCATTCCACTATCCCTAGTGAAGAATTCAACATCCCAATCCATCTAGATCAGCCGAATTACCCAAAATCCCTTTTTTAGTTCATCACAGAACTGCACTCTTATTACCAAACTAAGAATTATGATTTTTTATGTTAAAAATCATGTTATAGCTTATATATTCAATACATATACTTGAATTTACAAATTATCAAGTTTAAGTTTTACTTTATTTTGACATGCATTGATATTTTAGGCTTCCAGAGACTCTCATATTTCAATTTGCCTTAACTAAAATTTTAAACCTTAGTTTATGATAAAACAAACTTATTTTGTTTTAAAACTTAAGTCTATCAGAGATCAAATAAGGAGATAGGGATTTATATCAAAAATCTGAGCTTAAAGAAGATATAAACAGGGATATCATACAAAACAGACATGCACATATATATATCAATACATCCACATATATATACAAGAAGAATTTCACAATACACATATATATATATATACAGAACTATCTACAAACATTCATATGAAATCAGTTTATAGACTAGGACTTAACATGAAATCATTAATTTTGATCAATATCTGAAACTGGCATTTGATAACAGGCAAGAACATACCAAAATCAACATGCATTCAAAACCAAGCAGAATACAGAGAATTGCATCATTTATTTATTGTAAACAGGATTATCAGATGAAGAGATCAAGCAACTTATTTAGGTTATATTTAAATAAAATTGTTACTCACCATTAAAATGGAGACAGAGCCTATCTTTTGAAAACTGTTTTGAAGACTTGAAAATATAAGGCCAAATCTTCTTTGCTTTTGATAAAACTTGATATGTTGTTTTAGACTTGCATGCAGACTTGAACAAATCCAGATTCTTTTTACTTTTGAATTTAAACTTGCATGTTGCTTCCAGAGATGAAAAATGCAGGCAGTTCTCTGAGTTGATTCCAGATTTAAAATGAATGCAAGCTTTTTGATTTCAGATCTGTAACTTGGTTACAGATCTTATTCTTATGTTTTGAGGAAGATTTGTTTACAGACTTTGATTTTGTTTGAGAAATAATTACTGATTCGTTTTTCTCTTGGCTTTTGAAAAATGAAGATTAGAAAAGGATGGGAAATGAAGAAATGCAAATGTTAATATACATGTATATTTATGATTTATAAAATAAAAGAAAATGAAAATAAATAAGGACACTTGTCCTATACATTTGTTTATTAAATTACACATGTTATAATGAAGCTTTAGATAATGACACTTGTCATTTAAGTAATTACTCATATTTCTATTTATTTTAAAAGTAAATGAAAAGCCCTTTTCTTATTTATTTAAACTTAAGTAAAATATATCTTAACCAATTAAAAGATTTATCTAAAGTATATTTAAAACTAAAATGTTATTTATTTAAATAACTTTAAAAAGTCCAGATTAAATTAAATATAAATTCCCAATTTATCAAAGCTTCTATTTACAATATATATAAATAAATATATATATATATATCCAAATAGAAATATCTTATTAACTTTTAAAAGATAAAATCATCAATTAATACTAATTTAATCAGATTATTAAATTAAATTCAAATCTTATCATCAAAGATTATCCATATCAATTTAATTATTAAACAGATTATTAAATTGATATTGTCAAAATTTCCGGGATATTACACATACTCGAATTCATTTTTGAATCCATTTAAATGATATCAAGGCCATATTAAATTTATTTATACTCAAATTGAATTTATTTATAACTTAAGCCATTTTTATTTCAATCCAATTCCATTTTATTCGTCCACATTTCAAAATATATTTAATTCGCTTACATTTTGTCGAATTTTAATTTATACTCAAGTTCCTCATTCAATTTCTGATTTTTATTTCAAAAATCACTTCATTTAATTTTCTCGAGTTCCAAATTCATTTCATAATTCAAGTTTTGGATTTATTTCCCTTACCAAAATATCACTCCATTTTTATTTTTGGGTTTTCTATTTCACTTTTCAATTTTATAGGTCACACAACTTATTTTCACATTTCCATTAATTCTATACTCGAATATATTCATATTTTATTTTTAACTCATGATTATACATTTATTTATAGCCTAAGTATATTTTTATTCCATTATTTTCAATATTTATAGGCTATTCCAATTTATTTATTCACAATTCCAATTTTCACTTAAATTTTATCTCATTCAAACCCTTTACTTTATGGTTATATAATTCTTCCACAACTCAAAATTTTTATTTACTTCAATTCAATATTATTTCTAATCCAATTCAAATTTTATAACTTATAGTTATATAGTCACTTTATAATTCACATTTACATATTTTATTCAATTCAATATGATTCAAATCCAATTCACCCTTTTATTTAAATTCCAATTCCTTTTAACCAACATTTCAAAACCATGTTCGAGTTATTCATACTTAAATTAAATTTTCACTCTAAACAATTTATTTTTGATTCATTCAATTTCATTACATATTTTAAATTACTTCACTTAAGTTAACTCCCATTTCATTAATACACTATATTAATTCAATTCAAATCCAGCAAATTAAATTTCTAAAATTTAATTTATCTAATTTAACTTAAGTTGAATTCCATTTTAACTTTCTCACTTTAAGTATTATTTCAACTTTAATATTTCACACTTCCCTCCTTATAAATATCATCTTCTACAGGATTCCAGAATTTTTAAACACCTGGTATTTATTTCAAATCACTTTGAAATCAAATATATATATATATATATACACACACACACACATAAACACACACTCTCTTTTTGGTTTAACAAACCACTTCCTTCGAATATTAAAATCAACCTGATTTTACCCAAAACAATTCCTTTTTGGAATTTTAAACAAACTTGTTTTCCCGACAAATCTGAATTAAATCAATTGCGGTAGTAAACCGTCACTTAGAAACTCGAAAATGAATACTGATGATGCGGCCGTCATCATCAGAATTACTTTCCAGCGACTGAAGTGAGTTCAGTGCTATATCACTTCCAAAATCCATTTAAAGTTATTTTTCTATTCAAAAATATCTCCAAAATAATAATACTATTATTTATCTTCAAACACTTTGGAAAATGCTTCTAAAAATCTCTGGGATTAAATTTTTCCAAATTCTGGTTTGAACACATTTGTAGTATTTAACTCATTTGTATAATTCATACATATACAATCTCTATTTGGTCATATATATAACCATTTCAATTTTATAATTTTATTTTGGTTATAATATCCAAACACGGAAATTTATAATATAATAATTTTAGAAAATTATTCCTTTTATATCAAAATATAATTGGGGTAAAATTATTTCATTTACCCGCTTCAAAACCATACTGTGTCGAATTACTCTGTTCAAGTGTTTAGAAACTCCTATCGATTTAGTGGCATCCCATACTCGAACAGAATTTATATGCCACTCAACAGATAAGTCAACACAATATAAAACCATTTATATTCACTAACAAATACGCACCCATATCTATTATTACACTCAACTAATTCTAGAGTACTACTGACTCTATCTCTAATGAGTAATCCCCACTAGAACAAAGGTTCACGCTTAACCTTCTGCTCCGATACCAAATGTAAAGGCACGTAAATCCATACCCCTTGAGTCAACCATAATTCACATCAGTTCAACTCAAATTGAATGGAAAATACGAATCTTTAGGGTAAAGAAGAAGAAAGAGAGAAGAAAATAAACAACGCAGAATCTCACAATCGCAGCAGAACAAAATATAATATATAATAACAGATTTTTAAACAAAAGAATATGTAACTATTTTATACTTACAATCATCGGAGTACAATAATCAATACATCAAATTGGACAGTTATATAACTTGTCCTTACATGGCAGAAATATAAGCTAAGTATGGAGATACGTCTCTATCATCCAGCTTGTCTCCTGAGCTCCATAGCATCCTATCCTGGATCTGTAATACTCGGTCTGATCCAAGCATTATAATAAAATAACACCCGAGTCAGTCTGGAAAACCAGCGTGAGAAAACACACTCAATTTGAATTATTAGAGTTATCAAAATCCTTTGAAAAAACAAAGGTATCTCGTAAGACCGCGTCACACATAAACATAACGGGTTTTCCCTTACGATAACCAAAACAATTTTATAGAAAATCCTTTGATATTATAATAGTGTCTAAACACAAATACTTATTCAAATAGCCGAAATTGTTACATCAATTAAATTCCAGCATACTAGGCTCTACAAACAAAACCGTAAGGCTCGTACTGGAAAATGGACTCGATACAATGACCGGGCCACTGGGGTATCGTCCATCACAGTACACCTCTAGAACAATGTACCAAGGACCATCGTCGGGATCCCCTACTACACAAGACCGGCCTACCCTTAACCTGGATAGACCGAATATGTTATCACCCCGGGTGTTCCCACCTTTACAAATCGAGCGCTCCTTCTTTCATGCATAACCATATCCATAATATATATAGGTTTCCAAGGATATCTAAAAAAGTGATAACAAACCCTAATTGGGTGCGACCAACATAGCCTTGCTGCATCTCCTCTATTTTAGTCATTCCTGGTTGATGAGGCTTGAGGCTAAGCGTTACCTTTCAAGAAATAATTCTACTTAGAATGCTCATCGTCCTCCAATGACGATGTTTTGATAGCATTCGTCCATACAAGTTGTCCTAGGTATGGACAAACCGAATCACTATCTTCATCATCTTTACGGTATTCGTTCGTAACGTTCAAACCGGATCGAAGTGGTTTTTGGATAATTAAATCCGATCCCGGTCTCTTCGAAACGATTAACGAGATTGGCCAATATTGATAGTCGGTTATTTAACTATCAATAAACATCCATAAGCAGTCACTAGGCCTTATTATAATTTCTTCTCCAAAATATTTATGTTCAAAATATCTTTATAAGATGTATTAATCCCTTCCAACATTTGAAAACAATTTCAAATACTTAAATCTGTAACAGGATACTTCCAAACCATCTTGACACTTAGAAATATTTCCAAATACCATTTTTATAACACTTAGAAAAAAAATTCTATCCCAATCATTTCCCATTAAAAATATCTCCAAAACCTTCCTTTCAATACTTAGGAGATTTATTTATATGTATATTTTCCAAGAATCAATCTTAATATTAAACTTGGAAATAATTCGTAACTCACCTCATAAATCTTTGGAATTATTTATAAATTTCTTCTTACAATTCCAAACTGATTATACTTATTTATAATCTCATCTAACCATTTATACTTCTTTAATGAATTTAAATTCTTTTCGAAGTTATCGCATTTAAACCTTTGGAATTTTCTTAAGTCTCTAGAATTCCATTTATAGGATTTCTCTTATAAAATCTCATCCTTTAAATACACCTCGTCTACATATCTTGAGAGAATTTATAAATAAATTTTCAATCATTTCAAAACTGTATATATATATATATATAACGAGTATTTTTAGAGAATAGTAATTATTTTTAAAATATTTTTAAGTTATTATTTAAAATATTGAAAACACTTTTATAAACACCAAATACACATTTTTAGATAAACAATTCTCAAAGCTGATTTTAAAAGTTAGAATTCGTTAAACAAATACTTAATATTTGAAAATCTACTTATCGAAGTATTTTAATCTCAACTAGTTTAAAGTTTCATAATTTAAATAATAAAATTTTCCTTTCCAAAAACAAGCTTACTTCTTAAAATTAAAATATATTTTCAAAATCTCAACAACCAATTCAACTTATAAATTCCTCTCGATTTCCATCACATCACTTCCATTCACTTTTCAAAAATAGTATCCACTATTTTTCTCACCCTATTTCCATACTCTAATATAAATTCATCCCATAAATTTATATTCTCAATTTATCATCCTGATATCGATTTCCTTTATTTATAAACATCGTTTATAAATTTTTATAACTCCTTTGAGTTTTACTTGTTTATAAAAACAATATTATTTATAAAATTTCATTTTTTTTATAAATCCATTCCTTTATAAATCCCATTTATAACTTCCAATCCATTTTAATATCGACTTCAACCCCTTCTTATATTTTCCGAATATCATTTATAACTTCTTTTATATAATTCTTTTTAAAAAAAAATTCTACCTTAAAACCATTTACGAATAGTTACGTACAATCCAAAATCAATATATATTATTCCTAATTCAATTTTCTTAAAAATAATCCAATTTCAAATATAAATATTTTTATATCAAAAATCTCCTTTTTAAATTTCTTTAAACTAAAAAAAATAATTTATGGTATTTAAAAATGCCAAATTGAAGACCCGTGCTACTATAGCATCTAAAAATTCAAATCATAGCAATAATCTATAACAGATTATTCACACAAATCATATATCATTATATATGAAAGTAAATCAACATTTTTGAGGAATCCAGTTGGATCCCTCCAACCTGTTTCCCCGCATCCACAGATGTTAGTCAAAAAATAAAATACCAATCCCGCTTCGAGGTGGGATATCGCGGTATATAGGGTCATCCGCTATTATGCGGGGCGCATAGGGTCTCATCTATTATAATGTGAAGGAATATCACTCCAAATATACCAATATATATATACTACTATATATATAACATCCAGTATATAATAATAATTTATCAATTCAATCAAGCATCCAATAATTAAATTTAATCATTTAAAATTTATTGTAGTAATCCAAATGAGTGAGATTAACTCATCTTCATTTTTATTTTTCCGAACATCCAGATTTAATTTGTCTAAAATCCCGGTTGATTCCAAAAAATCCCAAACTAATTTTTTGGTAAAGCTCTCGTCATCACAATCGCAATGCAACTTGGTTTGTTCGATTTCAATCCCATATGAATTAGATATTTCATTAATAAGATTCACGCAATTTAATATACATATACATATACATACATACATATATATATATATATATATATATTAGTTTCACAAATTACAACTTAATTTAATAAATTACCTTAATTAAGGAAAAACACTTTTTCTCCAAATCGCAGAAACGCACGCGATCCCCAATTTCCTCGAGACCCAGCTCGACTTCGCCATTCCCTTCGACTGCCGCGCCATCTACGCCTCTAATGGCCATCCCGCAACTTCACCTCCCATGTCTCAGCCCATCGTGACTTCCTCCCCTTTCTCAGGCCGTAGAGACGACGAACCCGTCCACAAGCTTCTGCGTACTGCCAGCAACAACCGCATCCACTACAAGTGACGCCGACCCTCCACGATATCACTTCAGACGCTCGCAATTCTTCTCAATCGTAACTGTATCCCCTTCATGACATCTCGTCGCTCGGCCCCAATCGCGACCCCAACAACGAGCGTAGCTCATACAATCCCTTTTAAAAAAAATCGAACATCACATGTGAGTGTGTTGTTTTAATTTCAGGTTTATAAAATTTACTTTTATGTAAAATCACAATTTTAACTTTAATATTCTTCCTAAATTGAAAATTGATTTATATTTGTTAATTCTAGATTCAAAAATATGAGAATAGTCAAATTAATTTTTATGCATATATGTTTTAGAGTTTAATTACTGATCTGAAATGACATTGATTGAACGAGTAAAGAAATGAGGAAAGTCCTCCACTTTTCCATCTCATAAATGCCTACCTTAATTCATTAATTGTCATTTTTTTAATATAAGTTAACTTTTGTCTATTATAAAATGCCTTTTAATATATTATGTCTAAGTGTAAGTTAAGCTTATATATACATATGTTACTATTACTTACATGTTTTAAAATAAAATTTGGGCAACAAAAGCATGTGTTAATTCTGTAGTAAATGTCATTAATTTGTCAATTAACCTAATTAAAGAGAAGAGAAATGAAAGGTTTCTCTCTCCACATTTATGGCCCCATCTTCCCCTAATTAATTATTTGTGTTAAAGAGAAAGAATAAAAGGTTTCTTTCTTTAAAATTTTACATGTTTATTTACATACTTTTATGGGCTGCTCATATATTGTCCTTATCGTTCAAACACATGAACGTATTTGATGCATTCACCATGTTACATATTTATTTGACTTAAATTTAAAACTCCTTTAATTATGAAATAAAATAAAATATTGATTTTAAAAAGAAACTTAGAAAAGTTCTAAATATATTTAGACTTCATAGGCCCAATAAAGATCTAAAATGAAATTTTTCTTCAAAAATTTATCGATTTCTTCCACTGCGGGCTGGATAAGTTCCAACAAGAGTATGTTCATATAGATGTTTGAGGGCCCTCACCTTACCCATCTTTGGGTGGAGCCAGGTATTTCGTTTCAGTTATAGACACTTTCTCTCATACAGTTTGGGTGTACTTTCTACAGCCTAAGAGTGAAACCTTTGACAGATTTCGAAACTATAAATCTATTGTTGAGAAGCAGTCAGTGAAGAAGTTGAAAGTTCTCCATTCTGATAATGGCAGTGAATTCGTATCATAGGAATTCATCAATTTTTTTGAGTCCGAAAAAATTATGAGATATCACATTACACTTGGCGACCCTCAGTCTAAGGGAATTGCTCAAAGGATGAATGTAACATCCCCTATCTAAAGGTTCAAAGCTAAGCACTATAGATGCTGCAGTCATCTATGATATTAACTTCCGATGACTAAATACGGCTATGTTAATGGTATCTATAATATCAGAAGCATTTGAATATGAAACAAATCACAGATTTCAAAACAAAATTTTCCATTACATTTCAAAATAGATGTTCCATATTCAGATTACACAATCCCAAACGTCTCCCATGAAATGATAAAATATACTTATTACAAAATACGCCAAAAGCGACATATGAAGATGCCCCCTTGGATGATCAGAGTCATAATTGACTTAATACATACACAGCGAAAATAAATAACAAAACAAAGAACTGCAACTCCTAATAGCTATCCGTAGCCTCCTGCTCACCTCCGGTAGCTTTATTCGTCATCCTACTAAAAACCTGAAAAGCCTCAACCCTCAGCCTACTCAAATCAATTTTGAGCACACGAGAGTTTAAGGGGAAAAACATTAACTTCAAGTCAGACATAAAGCCTGGTGTGAATAGTACTATACATCTCGGTTATTTGAATTAAGTGAGACCACGCCGCTTAGCGGAATGGGTTTCCCCTCACTAATATCCTTTTTAAAACATATCTTTTGCAAACCTTAATCCTGCAACCAAAACTGGTTAAAATTGTAAAGCATCATTATATATCAGGTAACAAATGGACTGTCTATCCGAACACTAGTTTTGTTTGGCTTACTATTAACCTTTGGCTGACTCGGGCCTTCCAGACAAAATAACAAAATAATCTATAATCTGTTAGACACACCTCTTCTCAGCGATCTGTCCTTAACTATTTGTTAAATACTTCTTATTTGGACGGTCTGTCCCTAACTTAACATCTCCCAGGGTCACCGGATCCTAATGGTTTTGCAGGCTCACCAATAACCTATATGTATACAAACATATATTCGCTTCCATGTGTAATCATAATTTTAGTCTTACATATGACAATGCCCTACACACTGGAATTTTGGACTAAATTAGCTGGGGCCAATAGCTAATGTATAGGGCGCGACCCTATACTAGTCCCATCTGGTATTCTAATATCTGAGTCATTTTTACTTAGGGATATCTTTCCAAAATTTTCCTTGAAAACCTTTTCTCAAATTGATTTAAAACCTTTTAAATCAAACTCACACAAGAAAAATATAATACTCTATGCTTTACCCAAAATCACTTTTCCATGCTATATATACTTTACTCAAACTTTTGTTGATGAATACCTTTAAACATTTGAAAGTACCCATTTTGAAACCATGTAAAACCCCTTCTTTCATTTAGGCCTAAAGGACAAATCTTCCTTTCGAAACCATTTATATAAACCTTTCGAAACCATTGAAATTCATTTTCCTCCGAAAGCTAAAAACCTTAGATATCCCTCTTTAAAACCATTTAACATTGCCTTTTGAAACCATAGGAAAAACCTTTCCTTTAAACTTATTCAAAACCTTTGGAAAAACCTTTCCTTTAGACCTTTTGAAACCATTGGGGAACCACCCCCTTCGAAAGCTTCTTTAAAACCTTTTGAAAACAAAGTGGAACCACCCCTTTGAAACCTTCATTAAAACCTTTCGAAAGCATTTGGGTTCAATTTAAAACGTGTGGAAAACACCTTTCGAAATCATTCAACACTAACTAGTCGAAACCTTTGGGTTATTCTTTAAAATCACTAAGGGTCACAAGCAACAGGGTCGAAAGCTTACTCTTTTGAAAGCTATAACTAAGTAGAGAAGTGGTGGTGTCGAAACCAACCCTTTTGAAATCATTGGAGAAGCGGCAGGGTTTTTATAAAACAAAACAACCCCCTTCGAAAGCTCTATTTCGAAAGGTAGAAGGCGGCAGTAAAGGCTTTGACATAGTCGAAAGCTATTATTTAAAAACAAAGGTGCAACTTTTTCAAAACCAACCTATAAAACCATTGACTTAGTCATAGGCACTAAGTAGAAAGCTATTACTTAGAACAAAGGTACAACCTTAAAACCTTTCTTTAAATCAATTGACCTAGTCGAAAGCAAACTAAGTCGAAAGCTATTTGGTCGAAAGCAAGCAGGCGTATTTCTCATTTAAAACAAAAATGCGCTTCGACCCTTCAGAACCCCTTGGTTTCGACTCTTACCTTCCGACCTTTGTCCAATTCACTGTGTACCAAGAGGTTGATACTATGTGCATTGGTTTGTGGAAGGAGGTGGAGGTTCTTAGTCAAAAGCTACGTAGGCGAAACCAAAAGAGGCGAAACATGCTTTTAACATGAATTTTTTATTTCAAACCTTTTTAAGTAAACTTTTTAACTAACCTGCCTTGTTTGTCAAACTCTTATTGGTTGCTAATTTTTCTTTTCTAAAAGTACTGCCATAATTTCAGAATTAATTAATTTAAATCATTTGCAAAATATCCCTTCTTCTTAATTAAATATGTAAAACATTTATGTTCCATACCTTAAATAATTTTATATATTCATCAAAACACTTTGGAAAATTCTACAAAAATTCCAGAAAATCCTTTTTAATATGTCTTCTAACATATAAAATTTCAGACCCAAATTAATTATAATTTACCCGTAAATTATTTATAATCCAATAAATCATTTTCTTTACTAGAAAATTAATATAAAATCCACATTAATTCATAAGCTTATAAAAATTAAAACCCATCTCTAAAATAACATTTCTGGTCTATATCTGAAATCGCAAGGCATTTGGATGTCATTAAATAGTGTTTTACATCAAAACATATCATAAAATCTATATGAACAAGCATAAATCATCAACATGTATATATAAACATTTTGCTCTTCAAAATGATGGCTAAATCATGTAAATAAATTTGGGTTTCATCTTAAAACCGAAATCATTAGAAAACTTGAGATGTAGAAATTATTCACCTAGCTTTGTGATTAGGATGTGAGATTTGATCTTGATTAAGTTGATTTGATTTTCCCCTTAAAAACTTTAACCTTCCTCTTCTTCTCCTTTGCTAATGGTGGTCGGCCTTAGTGTAGTTTTTGTTTGAGAAAATGTGTAATGAACATATGTTTTAGTTTCCTAAGGTTTAGGGTATAAGTTTAATCATTTTCCTATTTTGCCCTTCCTTATTTCCTAACACTTAAATCCATATTTTTCATTTTATCTATTCATTAACATAGCACATCTACACCTTAATTTAATCACAAATCTCAATCCATTAATCAACACGTTATTTTATTTAATTTAACTAATTAAATATCCTAAATAATGTTACTAGAAATATAGGGTGTTACAATCTTCTCTCCTTAAAGAATTTTGTCCTCGAAATTACGATAAGGAACACATCAACAATCAAAGATAAAACATACCATCAAACAAATCAGGATAAGTGTCTCTAATCTTGTTCTCAATCTCCCAGGTTCAGTCTCTAGCATCATTACTCCACTGGACCTTTACTATTCTAACTATCTTGTTTCTCAACTTCTTCTCATCTCTCGCAACTATCCGAATAGGCTTCCTAAATATAGTCATGTCTGGTTCCACTACTAAATCCTCTAACACGGTCGGTGCTATAGTAGTGTCTGGATCCCTAACATACTTCCTCAGATGAGATACATGGAAAACATTGTGGAAACCTGCCAAACTACTCGGTAACCCAACAATATATGCGAGTTTTTCGATTCTTTCTAAAATAGGAAATGGTCCTAAGAATCTCAGTGCTAACTTTCTTGTCTTCCCGAACCTGATAACACCTTTCATCGGCAATACTTTGACGAAAATGTGATCTCCAACAGAGAACTCTAAATCTTTCCATCTTCTATCTGCATAGCTCTTCTGCCTAGATTGAGATTCCTTCATTCTCGCCCTTATCAACTCAATCTTCTCTGCGGCATCTCTAACCAAATTTGGACCAAGTACTAATCTATCTCTGGTCTCTAACCAACAAACTGGAGATTTACATGGTATTCCATATAAAGCCTCAAACAGTGCCATTCCAATGCTAGCATGATAACTGTTGTTATACGAAAACTCAACTAGATGAAGATGGTCTTCCCATGATCCTCTAAAATCCAATACACAAGCTCGTAACAAGGCCTCCAAGATCTTGTTAACTCTTTCCGTTTGCCCATCAGTCTATGTATGGTAAGCGGTACTCATCTTGAGCTTGGTTCCTAAACTTTCATGTAGACTCTTCCAGAACTCACTGGTGAATAAAGAATCTCTATCACTAACAATACTACTAGGAATTCCATACAGTCTTAACTACATTCTTCATAAACAACTTCGCCAAAATAGGTGCCGTCCTAGTTGACTTAACTGGAATGAAATGGGCACTCTTGGTCAACCTGTCCATTATGACCCATATACTTTCATTCCCTCTATTGGACCTCGGCAACTCGTCTATTAAAATCCATAGAAATAGAATCGCACTTCCATACCGGAATATCCAATGGCTGAAGCAATCCACTCAGCTTTTGATGCTTGGCTTTCACTTGCTGACAGTTCAAACACTGTTTCACGCATAAGCCAACATCCCTCTTCATGCCTTCCCAGAAGAAACTTCTCTTCATATCCTAATACATCTTCGTTCCTCCTTGATGAATAGTGAACTTCGAACGATGGCATTCCTCCAAAATTTCTTTTCTTATGTCCCCACATTTGGAACACATAATCTAACCTTCTTTCTCAACCATCCTCTTTGGTTAAGATGGAAATTCTTTAAGTCATCGCTCTCTATTCCATCCCTTAATTTCCTAATCCTTTCAGCTAACACTGAATCATATTCCTGTTTAGAAGCGATCTTCTCAATCAATACTGGTCGGACCTTCTAAACAAGACAATATAGCAGATCCTCCACTAGACCCAGCCTCGGATCTCCACTGCACTTTACAAGCTGACAATGTTTCTAAATCCTTCCACTTGCAAATTATCGCTAAAACTTCATTCCGATGTTTTCTGCTAAGTGCATCTGCCACCTTGTTTCCTTTCCCTACTGTGTATTCTTTCAAAATCATAAGTAGCAATAAACTCCAACCATCTTTGTTGTCTCATGTTCATCTCCTTCTGAGAGAATAAATACTTAAACGACTTATGATCTGTATAAAGTTCAAACCTTTCTCCTAAAGTAATATCTCCACACCTTCAAAGCAAAAATAACTGCAGCTAACTTCAAGTCATGCGTTAGATATCTAACCTCATACGGTCTAAGCTGCCTAGGAGCATAGGCAATAACTTTACCTTTCTGCATTAGCACAACTCTCAATCCAGTTCCACACGCATCAGTATAAACAACCAAATCTTGATTCCCCTCCGGAACCACCAACACCGGTGCATGGGTCAATAAGTGTTTCAAGCTCTGGAATGCTTCCTCACACTTATCGGTCCACACAAACTTCACATCCTTTTGCGTTAGCTTAGTCATCAGTATAGCTATCTGTGAAAAATCCTTTATAAGCCTCCTATAATATCCAGCCAATCCAAGAAAACTTCTTATCTCAGTCACTGTTTCTGGCCTCTTCCAACTATTCGTTGCTTCAATCTTAGTTGGATCTACTACCAATCCTCTTTCTGAAACTACATGACTAAGAATCTTCACTCCTTCTTCCAGAAATGACACTTCGAAAACTTCGCATTTGGCTGATGTTCTCTCAAAGTCTCAAGAACCACTCTAAGATGAACTTCATGCTCTTTCTCATCCTTAGAGTATATCAAAATATAATCTATGAACACCAACACGAATCTATCCAAGTGCTCTCTGAAAATTTGGTTCATCAAGTCCACAAAGAATGCCGACGCATTAGTTAGTCCGAACGGCATAACTAACCAGTCGTATGATCCATATCTCGTCCTAAATGCCGTCAAAGGTATACTATCCTCCGCTATTCTAAGCTGATGAAATCATGTTGCCAAATCCAACAGAGAAAATACCTTGGCTCCACTCAACCGACCAAAAAAATCGTCAATTTTTAGCAATGGATATCAATTCTTTATCATCTTCTCATTCAACTTACGATAATCGATACATAGCCTTAACGATCCATCCGGCTTCTTAGAAAATACTGATGTTTCTCCCCAAGGCAAACTACTTGGTCTAATAAAACTCTTGCCTTCCAGATCTACCAACTCCACCTTCAGTTCCTTCATCTTTATAGGTGTCATTCTGCTTGGCGGCCTACTTACCGGTTCTGCTCCAGGCACCAAATCTATCCAAAACTCTATGGCTCGTTCCGGCGGTAGTCCAACTACTGGCTCAAACACATCCGTGAATTCTCGAACCACAAAGACGTGATTCAACTCATCTTCTAACTCCATAACACCCAACAAAGCATTCACCTTGCAACTGGGATTCTCTACGGTATAAACTATCTGATCAGTGTCTAAGTGATATTTTCCTATCATGGAAAAATATCCTAGCATCATACTTAACCAATCCATGCCTAATATAATTCTGAATCCAACAAAGTCAAATACATGCAAACTGCAAACAAAGGTATGACCTAACAAATCAAATTCTAAATGATCACACTTCATCCCAAGTGTCGCATACCATCTTGTTGGATTTGGAACTCTTAAGGAAGTAACTAAATATATGGGTTCTAGGTTAAGCTTATCTACAAAACATCGAGATATAAAAGAATGTGATGCACTAGTATCAAACAAAACCCTAATAGACATATCATGGATCTGAAGCAGCCCTCCCAATACTGCCTTTCCTTTCTCCTGCACTATCGGCTTCGAAGTAGCAGACTCCAATGCAAATACTTGGCCTTTCTCTCCTTTAGCTGGCTCTTTGCACTGGTTCTTGTAGTGCCCAACTTGATCACAATTGAAGCATCTAACTCCTTTCTTGTTAGCAGCCTTCTTTCCTTTACTTGTTTGGCATTCATGAGCATAATGGCCTTTCTTATCACACTTGTAATAGACCACTTCTGACTTTCCCTTCTTCAATGTTCCTCCCTTCTAAGCATTCTTCTTGTGGAAAAACTTTCTCTTTTGGCCCTGTCCAACCTGGACCTCCTCCTTCTTCTTTTCCAAACAAGCTAACATCTCCTCATGTCTCAACGCCATTTCCACCACTACATCACATGGATCTCTGATGTGTGGTAAGGTAGCCCTATCCAATTCCGGCTTCAAACCTTTAATAAACTTTTCATTCCTTTTCATCACCATGTCAACAGTGGCATATCCATACCTAGCCAACTCTTCAAACCTGCTAGCATACTCCAGAATAGACAGTTCTCCCTGTTCTAGCTCAGCAAACTTCCTGATCAGGACCGATTGCGCCATTACTGATATGAGCCGCTCCTGGAATCTTCTCCTAAACTCAGCCCACGTCATCTCATCTTCGTTTACTCCATCTGTCACACTATTCCACCAAAACAAAGCTGCCCCTTGAAGCTGTCTCAAGGCAAGCCTCCTCTTCAGCTCGTCATTGAGCCCTAAATCAGCAGATATCCTTTCACCATGTAAAAACAAGTTATCCACTTCTATAGCATCCTCTGTTCCAATAAACATCTTTCCTCCAAGCCTAGCATAGTCTCTACTCAAGTTATCATAGTGGTTGACTACTAGAGCTTCTTGAACTCCTCCCGCAGCATTTCCTTTGACAACTCCAGCTGCAATTCTAGCTTGCATCATGTTTACCAAAAACTGATACATGGTTTCTATATCCACTTGGGGAACCCCAGCACCAACATTCTCAACCTGAGCCTAACCTTGAGTTCTTCTAACATTCATTCGGGCATTTCCATTTGTGGTGGTGCTGTCTCCTCCTAGATTAACTCTACCTCTTTTTTCGTCCATATCTGTATTCAAGCCTTATGAGATAAAAAAGAATAGCCTAACAAAGATAGGAGCCTGGAGATAAAGTGTATACTTATATATAGCAAATCCAAGTATGTTACTATAGCGTTATCCCATGCCCCTATCTTAACTCTAATTCCTAAGGATTATGTTTTCAAAAATCATTTTTTAGTTAAAGAAATTCATAAACCTATGCTCTGATAGCAATTTGTAACATCACCTATCTAGAGGCCCAAAGCTAAGCGCTACGGATGCTGCAGTCATCTATAATATTAACTTCCGACAACTAAATACGGCTATGTTAATGGTATCTATAATATCAGAAGCACTTGAATATGAAACAAATCACAGATTTCAAAACAACAATTTTCCATTACATTTCAAAACAGATGTTCCACATTCAGATTACATAATCCCAAACGTCTCCCAGGCAATGATAAAATATACTTATTACAAAATACACCAAGAGCGACATATGAAGATGCCCCTTTGAATGATCAGAGTCATATAGTCATAATTGACTTAATACATACACAGCGAAAATAAATAGCAAAACAAAGAATTGCAACTCCTAATAGTTATCTGCAGCCTCTTGCTCGCCTCCGATAGCTTTATTCGTCATCCTACTAAAAACCTGAAAAGCCTCAATCCTCAGCCTACTCAAATCAATTTTGAGCACCCAAGAGTTTAAGGGGAAAAATATAAACTTCGAGTCAGACATAAAGCATGGTGTGAATAATACTATACATATCGGTTATTTGATATTAAGTAAGACCATGCCGCTTAGCGGAACGGTTTTCCCCTCACTAATATCCTTTTTAAAACATATCTTTTGCAAAACTTTATCATGCAACCAAAATTGGTTAAAGCTGTAAAGCATCATTATATATCAGGTAACAAATGTACTGTCTGTCCGAACACTATAGTTTTGTTTGGCTTACTATTAACCTTTGGATGACTCGGGCCTACCAGACAAAATAACAAAATAATCTAACATCAGTTAGACACACCTCTTCTGGATGATTTGTCCTTCACTATCTGTTAAATACTTCTCTTCTGGACAGCCTGTCCCTAACTTAACATCTCCCAAGGTCACCTGATCCTAATGGTTTTGTGGGCTCATCAATAACCTATCTGTATACAAACATATATTCCCTTCTGTGTGTAAGCATAATTCTAGTCTTACCTATGACAAAGCCCTACACATTGGAATTTTGGACTAAATTAGCTGGGGCCAATAGCTAATGTATAAGGCGCGACCTTATACCAGTCCCATCTTGTAATCTAATATCTGAACCATTTTTACTTAGGGATATCTTTCCAAAAATTTTCCTTATAAAAACCTTTTCTCAAATTGATTTAAAACCTTTTAAATCAAACTTACACAAGGAAAATATAATACTCTACACTTTACTCAAAATCACCATGCCATGCTATATATACTTTACTCAAACCTTTATTGATGAAAACCTTTAAACATTTCAAAGTACCCCTTTCGAAACCATGTAAAACCCTTTTTTTCATTTAGGCTGAAAGGCCAAATCTTCCTTTCAAAACCATTCATATAAACCTTTGGAAACCATTGGAATTCCTTTTCCTTCGAAAGCTAAAAACCTTATACATCCCTCGTTAAAACCATTAAACATTCCCTTTCGAAACCATAGGAAAAACTTTCCTTTAAACTTATTCAAAATCATTGGAAAAACCTTTTCTTTAGACCTTTTGAAACCATTGGGGAACCACCCCCTTCGAAACCTTCTTTAAAACCTTTCGAAAACATAGGGGAACCACCCCTTCGAAACCTTCATCAAAACCATTCGAAGGTATTAAAAACCTCAAACCCTTTGAAAGAATTTGGGTTCAATTTAAAATATGTGGAAAACATCTTTCGAAATCATTCAACACTAACTAGGCGAAACCTTTGGGTTATTCTTTAAAATTCACCAAGGGTCACAAGCAATAGGGTCGAAAGCTTACTCTTTCGAAAGCTATAACTAAGTAGAGAAGTGATGGTGTTGAAACCACCCCTTCTGAAAGCATTGGAGAAGCGACAGGATTTTTATAAAACAAAACAATCCCCTTCGAAAGCTCTATTTCGAAAGGTAGAATGCGGCAGTAAAGGGTTCGACATAGTCGAAAGCTATTATTTAAAAACAAAGGTGCAACTAGTTCGAAACCAACCTTTAAAACCATTGACTTAGTCATAGGCACTAAGTTGAAAGCTATTACTTAGAATAAAGGCACAACCTTAAAGCCTTTCTTTAAATCAATTAACCTAGTCGAAAGACAACTAAGTCGAAATTTATTTGGTCGAGAGCAAGCAGGCACTTTTCTCATTTAAAACAAAAAGGCGCTTCGACCCTTTCGAAACCCCTTGGTTTCGACTCTTACCTTCCGCCCTTTGTCTAATTCACTGTGTACCAAGAGGTTGATACTATGTGCATTGGTTTGTGGAAGGAGGCGGAGGGTCATAGTCGAAAGCTACTTGGGCGAAACCAAAAGAGGCGAAACATGCTTTTAACATGAATTTATGATTTTAAACCTTTTTAAGTAAACTTTTTACCTAACCTGCCTTGTTTGTCAAACTCTTATTGGTTGCTAATTTTTCTTTTCTAAATTACTGCCATAATTTCAGAATTAATTAATTTAAATCATTTGCAAAATACCCCTTCTCCTTAATTAAATATATAAAACATTTAAGTTCCATACCTTAAATATTTTATATATTAATCAAAACACTTTGGAAAACAACTTAAATATTTAAGTTCCCAAAAATCCTTTTTAATATGTTTTCTAACATATAAAAATTTCAGACCCAAATTAATAATAATTTACCCGTAAGTTGTTTATAACCCAATAAATCATTTTCTTCACTAGAAAATTGATATAAAATCCATATTAATTCAGAAAATTATAAAAATTGAAACCTATCTCTAGAATAACATTTCTGGTCTATATCTAAAATCGCAAGGCATTTGGATGTCATTAAATAGATTTTTTGCATCAAAACATATCATAAAATCTATATGAACAAGCATAAATCATCAACATGTATATATAGACATTTTACTCTTCAAACTCACAGATAAATCATGCAAGATATATTCAGAATTCATCTTAAAACCGAAATCATTTAGAAAACTTGAGATGTAGAAATTATTCACCTTAGCTTTGTGATTAGGATGTAAGATTTGATCTTGATTAAGTTGATTTGATTTTCCTCTTAAAAACTTTAGCCTTCCTCTTCTTCTCCTTTGCTATTGGTGGTCGACCTTAGTGTAGTTTTTGTTTCATAAAATGTGTAATGAACATGTGTTTTAGTTTCCTAAGGGTTTAGGGTATAAGTTTAATCATTTACCTATTTTGCCCTTCCTTATTTCCTAACACTTAAATCCATATTAGTTCATTTTATCTATTCATTAACATGGCACGACTACACCTTAATTTAATCACAAATCTCAATCCAATAATAACACATTATTTTATTTAATTTAACTAATTAAATATCCTAAATAATGTTACTAAAAATATGGGGTGTTACAATGAATCAAACATTAATGGAGAGAACCGTTGCCTCAGATTGACTGCTAAGTTAAAGAAGTGATGTAGGGCTGAAGCTTTATCTATGACGGCTTGCCTCATCAATGCATATCTTCTACTGCCATAGACATGAAGATTCCTGAAGAAATATGGAAAGGAAAGCCCGTTAACTATTCATCTCTCAAAGTCTTTGGATGCCCAACTTATGCATATGAAAGCAGAGGCAAGTTGAAACGTAGAGCTCGCAAGTGTATCTTTCTAAATTATAGAAGAGGAGTGAAGGAATATAGGATGTGGTGGCATATCAACAAGAAGATTATTATCAGTAGGCATGTGACTTTTAATAAGAAGGCTATATTGAAGGTGGAGCCTTCCTCATCCGATGACAGTATGGGGGCAAATTTAGAATACCAAACACAAGACAAGTCATCTTCAAATTCTTTCAATAGAGGTACAAATAGTGTTTCTGATGGCACCGTGGTTGATGAGGATAGTATAGATGTCAGTACAGAGGATCGGACTCAAGGTGGAGCTCGTTCAAAGACTAGGCGTGTTAGATAGAGAATGAAGCCTAGGTGTCTTGATGATTATGTTGGATTGAGCATCGAAGACATCGATTTCGATGACATGGAAACATATGCATTGAATGTTGTCCATGATGAGCCTAGAGATTTTAGAGGCGCTGTTACATCAGTTGATAGTTCTAGTTGGTTAGTTGCTATGGAAGAGGAGATTGAATCTTTGTAGAAAAATCTTACTTGGGATTTGGTGCCTCTTCCAACTAAAAAGAGGGGATTAGATGTAAGTGGATCTATAGAGTTAAAGACGACGACAATGGTGATTTGAGATACAAAGCAAGGTTAGCAGCAAAAGGATACATTAAGAAGAAAGGGGTAGAGTATCATGATATCTTTTCTCCAGTTGTTAGGCATACATCCATACATATTCTTTTGGCATTGGTTTCTCATTATGATATGGTACTTGAGCAACTATGTGTCAAAAATGCATTCTTGCATGATGATCTAGATGAGAGATTTATTTACTGTAGCCATAGGGTTCATTGATAGTAGCTGACCAGATTATGTTTGTAAACTTAACAAATTTCTATTTGGACTGAATCAGTCTCCTAGACTATGGTACAAGAGATTTAATAAGTTTATGCTTTCATAGGATTACTCTAGAAGCTTCAAGGACTGATGTGTTTATTTTAGGTGGTGTGATGGAGAAATGATATATCTTTTGTATATGTTGATGACATGTTTATTGCATCTTAGAGTATGGTCGGAGTTACAGAGTTGAAAGTAGAGCTTAACAAAGAGTTTGGTATGAAAGATTTGGGAAAAACACAAAATTTTTGGGTATGGAGATATTAAGAGATAGGAAATGGAGAGAGGTGAGACTCAGTCAGGCGCAGTACATCGAGAAGGTCCTCGCTCCATTTGATATAAAGAAAGCTAAACCAGTTGGCACTCCATTAAGCTCTCATTTTAAGTTATCGAAAGAATTATCTCCATCATCGGATGAAGATAAGCGATATATGGAAGATATACATTTTCTAGTTTTGTTGGTAGTTTCGTATATGCAATGGTGTGCATGAGGCCAGATTTGGCCAATGTAATGGGTGTTGTGAGCCGATATATGTCTAACCCTAGCAATAAACATTAGTAGTAGTGAAGTGCATACTCAGATATCTTCGTGGCACTTCATCAGTTTAGTTGGCTTGTTGTATGGTGGAGTAGATGATGACATCTCACTTAGAGGTTATTGTGGTTCAGATTATGCTGGGGTTAGAGATGGATGGAAGTCAGTGTTGGGCTATGTTTTTACACCTAGCATAGGCTCAATTTCGTGGAGATCATAGTTGCAGTGTATAATAACTTTGTTGACTAGTGAAGCCGAGTTGATATCGATTATGGAAGCGACTAAGGAAAGATTATATTTAATTCGGTTATTGGCTAATCTTTCCATCGTGCAGTGGAAAACAGAGCTATTTTCAAACAGTCAGAGTGTGATTCATCTGGTAAAAAATCAAGCTAATAGTTCTCATATGAAGCACATTGATATCAGAGATTTCTTTCTTATGCTTGTGGAAGAGTGAAGTAAGATTAAGTTGTTTAAGTTGAGCACTATGAATAATCCTTCAGATATGATGGCTAAGTCACTTCCCAAGGACAAGTTGAGCATTGTTGTAACATCCCCCACATGAAACTTGAAGATGAACGCCAATGATGCAGAGTCATCACCAGATTTATCTTCCAGCGACTAAAGTGAGTTCCATATAATATGGTCACACATATAAAGTAAACAGAGCAAACACAAAATATTCCAATACACAGTAATTTCTTTTTAAACATTCATTACAATTTCCTCAGCCATTGTCACCCAAATGTCGTGCCTACCCAGTGTTCAATATAATAGAAAATAAGATAATAAAGAGTCGGGTCCACATATGAAGATACGTCACACACTCCATCATACAGTGCAAACAAATTCTTTATTAGTTAAAGAGCCTTCTTCTCCGCCTTTAGTCCTTATACTGCGACTATTATTCTGTACCTACCTAAGCCCATAAACTCAGCCTACTCAAATGAGTGCCCGTGAGTTTATGAGAAAAACAATAATAAAAACATGGGTTAGACATAAAGTATGGTATGAATAGTACTGTTCCCCAAAACAAACATATAGTGAGACTAACCTGCACTGCACAAGTTAAGGTTCCCCTCACTATTCAACCAATCATATGTGAAACACTTTAAAATTCTGAGCAAACTAATTCTTATTATGTCTTCAATTAAATGCTTCCTTAAGAGACTTTCTTTACTACTGTGCACCCTACGCTGACCCCACCCAAGTGCTGGTCTATATTCTTTTTGAATCTAAGTGCAATATACTACGCTCCCTGCATAGACCAACATAGTTTCCCTTATAAATTCTTCTTTGATCTATAAAGCATTCTTTTAAAGTATCTAACATGGCATCCCGTGCAATTCTTATATACGTTACTTTAGTATTGGTAGTGCGCCCCTGTGTAGAACTTACTTAGCTTCTCGTTAAAGCTTATCTCTTAACTCATGCTGCTTGGAATCGCCCACCATAGAATTCTTTTAAATTCATTATTTAGAAGTTTTGTCTTATCTAATACTGCTTGGGATCGCCCACCACAGTATCCTTTTAAATTCATTCTTTAGTTCAAACTACGTAGACTCGGCCCTCCACGTAATGTTAACTGTTTAGTTAGTTAAGCCTCGGTCTACAATGAAACAACCACCTGGATTCCTTCTATGTTTATTTTTAAAATTTTCTTATTGCTTGGCATTACCCCACTGCAGTAATTTATCTACTTATTTTTCAAACTTCTTGGAACCACCCCACCATAGTAGACCGCAAAGGAACCCACACGCAGTCTCTGAACATTTATTTAATTTGGAACTACTTGGCCTTCCCCACCGTAGTTTCTGGAAGTTGAATGACTTCTTCACCTTTCTTGGGTGTGCATTCAAGTGAATGTCCCCATCCGGCATCAATAGACCTTCCATCTCCTTGTATTTATGTTACGCAGAATCCTTTCCCCCATTTTGACTTGGCCTCACCACGAGTTTCTTTGACTTATCTTTTGTAAGTCTTATATGTTTATCTTTTTAGTGCAGAATCCTCCCGACCCACGCCGTACGCTCTACACTCTACATATTAAGTGTTCCTTTTCGAGTTTTCTGTAATATGATCCCACAGTATCCCTATTGATAAAAATAGAGCCACCACCCTAATGTCATACCCCGACAACCTTAACATCCCTAACAACACCTTTACATGTGTCCTTGTACCATTTGGTTAGATTTCACTTTCTGTTATTTTGCAATGTTCTTTTCAGCAAATAATTTAGATCTTTTCCCCCTTTTCCAATCCCCAACAATATATTTTTTTCCATGAAGTTTATTCTTTCGAATCCCCCGTAGTGCCCACCTATCCCAGCATAGTATCTAGCTGGTTTTACCTTTAGTTTGTTATAGAAAATTCCGATAAATTCTCTAAAATTGCTCTAACCCTTTTTCTTCCATATTTTAACTTTATTTTTCTTTTTAGGGTATTTCCCTTATTTATTTAAAGTCATACAACTTTAAAAATTCATATAGATTTATATAAGCTTGAGAAATCTCTTAAACTGAAAACCCAGATCCCTAATCTGGTCTTAACACTATAAGAAACTACAGATTTACCTATGCCAAAATGGCACAGCCAGGGCATAGCTAAACGTAATACCTATGTTGCGTGTATGCCATTTATGGCGTAGGCAAAACGTGCATAGAAAAAAAATACCCACGGCATATTTACGCCAAACATAGGGTTGTTTCCTACGCCATACTTACGCTCATTTATCTACGTCTTCCATACGCCTTTGTTTCCTACGTTTTTCCTACGCCATCCACATGAATTTTTTCAGTATATTAAATTTTATTTATCTACACCTTTCCTACGCCTTTTCTGAAGCAATTTGACATATTATTATTGTGTTTCTTTCCACTAAGCACAATATTAATCCGAAGCACTCTATCAACATCAAACAAACACCAATATCAACTTATTCAACAAAAAGACATAATATCAAATCGTTCATCATAAATCAAGTTCAAATATCTCATCCATATTACAAAATCAAACCAATAACAAACAAGTTCTCATATGTTTAAAAAGTAAGAT
The DNA here is from genome assembly GCA_030737815.1 of Allium fistulosum. Classification (NCBI taxonomy): domain Eukaryota; kingdom Viridiplantae; phylum Streptophyta; class Magnoliopsida; order Asparagales; family Amaryllidaceae; genus Allium; species Allium fistulosum. The sequence continues at coordinate 555,402,639 of CM060905.1, read as the reverse complement.
AATATATTCATAATACATAACATCATATGGATACATCTAAGAATAAAAAAATAACCCTCGTCACGACGAATATTCGACTTTCCATCAAATCGTTGCCGAAGCATGTCATATGGTTGTTCGTGTTACGTCTTTAGCATTTGAATCTCTCCTTCTTGATGCTCCAAATTCTCCTCCAATTTGGCTCTAGTCATTGCTTCGCTCTTGTTGACGATTTCACAGTCCACGTTGAGAATTAATGGCTCGTTGCTTATTACTGATGATACTCAAAGACATAAATAATTAAAGTCAGAATGATAATCACATGAAAAAAAGATGGATGTTTTTACATCCAGAAACTTCATTGCAAAATCCACGAAGAAAATATTACTAATAAATTCATTGCTCCAACATTTAAATTATGATGATATTCAAGTTTTTTAGCAAGCATCTGAACAGATGAAGTATTTAATGGAGATATCCAAATAATATTCATATATTTCTTTTCAAATTATGGCTTAATATGATTATGAATATATTAAATAAATTCCATAGCATGTTTTATTTCATCTCTTTACTGTGTAATGTATAGTAGAAAATCATCTCAATGCTGAAGCATAAAAAAGAAGTTGTAGTAGTAATTTAATATTTCAGATATAACACTAATTGTCAACCATGTTATATGCATGTAAACAAGTAGTATTTTTGTATCACGATGACAAAAATGTTTTATGTAGGTTGTGTTTAAGAAAAATATATCCTTATAAAAATGTATATATATCTAACATTTTAAATTAGAGCCTGTAGTGTATTATGTTATTCGCAACTACTGGAAAGTGTTACGAAACCAATTGTAACTTCAATAACAGTTACAAAATAATGCAGAAATAGTAACAGCAAAAATTGTCACTAATTTGTCAATTAAGTTTGAGAAATTGTAACACCAAAATGCGTGACTAGATCTGTATGAAAGGTATTATCGATTAAAGTGTCCGAGTCCAGTAGAAACTGTTTCCTTGAAACAATATTTCCGTCGTACGTAGTTCACGGGTGTTAGCAATTTGTTTCCCAGGATGAAACGGACCAACCCCACAGTGTGGTGGTTGCAGACGGAGCACCGATGAACTGAAGAGACTATATCAACTAGAACAGAGATCTTGTAGGAAGAAGGAACAACATTTGAGAAAAAATTGAATGAATAATTCTCGGATTCTGGCCACCTATTTATAGGCTGGAGGAGGTGCCTATTCGGAGCGGTCGTAACTGTTGGAAAGGTTACGACCCTTAACCAACAGCAGTGACCAATGTGTGAACGCGTCTGGAAGGAAATGGCCGCATCTGGTTACCGTTCAAACGAACAGACACATCCGATCTAAAAATAGCCGCGCGGCAGTCGGTGGCCCATTTAATCACGAGACCCCAAGAGCCCCAATGCCCAAGGCCCTATCTTTGACATATTAATATTAATATGAAGGTCTACATGCCATATTGCCTTATCTCTTCCACACTTTGTCCTCATTCTTCTTTTGTTTGATATACTATGTTGGATTGTAGTATATATAGAGGAATTGGTACAGATATTCCCCGATGTGGGACTTTGTATAATGCTTTCTTCTTCCCATATCTCTCCACTAACTCATTCAATTCTAACAATCCCCCACATGAATGAGCAGTTGTTCTTAGTTTCACGAACCATTTATCATATTGGTTAAAGTAGCATAGGGGCTTTCAACTTTCCTAGTGTTTACCTATTTGAATTACAAGCGAATCAGTAGATATAGAATGTCCTTGAACTGTAAGCCTTTTGTGTAATTCTATAATAGATAACACACGGCAAATGTTTCTTAAAATCTTTCGTTCTCTGTATGTGTTCGTTTTTGCCTTGAACACCTTCCTGATCTTATAAGTGCTTAGAGAATTTGGCCTCATAATTCTCTTTGAAGCGGCGCCTTCGCACTTACGTAGGTGATTCTGTAAAGGGTATTCACAATTCCTCAAGTACAGTCATCATTAAAAGTATCAATACTTATACTATTTTCCAACAAATAATGCACTGACTTATCATAGGAATGGTTTGAGTGTAACAGTGCTATCAAGTTTCTCTTAAACTTAGTTGTCCCTTTGAACATAGATTTTGGGATCTCCAGTCAAGTAGGTGGGGTTTCCATTTTAGAAAAACTTTTAGTTTATGGGCCTTAACCCCATTCCCATCGATAAGGTTTGAACTTTCTCTCTTGGCAAGCCTTTTGTTAGTGGATCCGCTATGATATCTTTAGACCTTATGTATTCTATAGGGATAACTCCATTAGAGAGAAGTTGTCTTATTGTTTTATGTCTACGACGAATATGCCTAGATTTTCCATTGTATAGTGTACTATTAGCTCTTCCAATTGCTGATTGACTATCACAATGTATACATATTGGAGGCATGGGTTTGCTCCAATTTGGAATATCTTCCAAGAAACTTCGAAGCCAATCTACTTCTTCTGCGGTCTTATCTAGTGCAATAAACTCTGATTCCATTGTAGATTTAGCTATACAAGTCTGTTTAGATGATTTCCATGATATTGCTCCATTTCCTAATGTGAACACATATCCACTTATAGATTTTGTATCATGTGATCCAGTTATCCAATTTGCATCACTGTATCCTTCCACTGTTGAAGGATAGTTTGTATAGTGTAGACCATAGTTCTGTGTATATTTTAGGTATCCTAGAACTCTGATTATCGCTTTCCAATAATGTTTACCAGGATTGCTCGTAAATCTACTCAGCTTACTTACAGCGTATGCGATGTCTGGCCTAGTGCAGTTCATAACATACATGATACTTCCTAGTATACGAGAGTATTCAAGCTGGTAGATGCCATCACCAGTGTTCTTCACCCAATTTTGGTTCATACCTACTGGTGATTTTGCAATAGTTATATTATATTGCTTGAATTTTTCAAGTATCTTGGCGATGTAATGTGATTGGGATAATGCATATCCCTGTGGTGTTCTCAAAATTTTGACGCCCAATATCACATCAGCCAGTCCTAGGTCTTTCATATCGAATCTAGAGGATAACATTTCCTTTGTAGATGTTACTATGGCCTTGTTATTTCCTAGGATCAACAGGTCATCAACATAAAGACAAACAATGACATATCCTAAATGTGTGTGTTTCATATAGACACATTTATCTGATTCATTTATTGTGAATCCATTTGATAACATAGTTTCATCAAATTTCTCATGCCATTGTTTTGGAGCTTGTTTAAGGCCATAAAGCGACTTTACTAATTTGCATACTTTATTTTCCTTTCCATAGCTTAGAAACCCTTCAGGTTGCTTCATATATATTTCTTCTTCTAGTTCACCATTCAAAAATGCAGTTTTTATATCCATTTGATGTATTTCTAAATCAAGTATGGATGCGATTGCAATTAGCATCCTAATTGATGTTATCCTCGTCACTGGTGAATATGTATCAAAATAGTCCAGTTCTTCCTTTTGTCTGAACCTTGGACTACAAGATGAGCTTTGTACTTGTCTATTGAACCATTAGGTTTCAATTTCTTTTTAAATATCCATTTATTACTTAAGGTCTTGCATCCTTGAGGTAATTCAACTAACTCCTAGGTATGATTAGCCATAATGGATTCTATCTCATTATTAATAGCCTCTTTCCAGTAAGTGGCATCGCTGGAGGACATAGCTTGTTTGTATGTCAATGGATCATCTTCTAACATAAAGGTATAGAAGTCTGGTCCAAAGGTTTTTGAGGTTCTAGACCTTTTACTTCTTCTTGGTTCCTCCACTTGTTGATCAGCACTAATTTGCTGAAGGTTATCTTCAGTATCCTCAAGAGAATTGGAGATTTCATCTTCCCTTAGTCTCTTATGAGTATCACTGTCAGTGCCCTGCTTTAAAGGGAATATATGTTCGAAAAATCTTGTATTTCTCGACTCAATGATGGTATTTTCATGAATATCATCAATTTCAGATTTGTGTACTAAAAATCGATAAGCAGCATTGTTTTGTGCATATCCAATGAATACACAATCAATTGTTTTTGGTCCTATCTTGACCTTCTTTGGTTTAGGTATCTCTACTTTAGCAGGACACCGCCACACTTTTAAGTATTTGTAGGACGGTGGTCTATTTTTCCAAAGTTCATGAGGAGACTTGGATGTTTTCTTTCGTGGTATTTTATTTAAAATATGATTTGCCGAAAGAATAGCTTCTCCCTAAAAGTTATCTGGCAGTCCAGAACTTATTAATAAAGCATTCATCATTTCTTTAAGAGTTCTATTTTTCCGTTCGGCTATATCGTTGGATTGAGGAGAATATGGTGCTGTAGTTTGGTGTATAATGCCATGCTCAGTGCAAAATTCTTCAAAAGGAAATTCATATTCTCCTACTCTATCGCTTCTTACAGGTTTAATTTTCTTGTTGAGTTGATTCTCAACTTCTGCTTTATACTGTTTAAACATATCGAATGCTTCATCCTTGCTTCTAAGGAGATACACATGACAATACCTAGTACAATCATCAATAAAGGCAATGAAATACCTTTTTCCGCCTCTAGTTTGACACATTTTCAAATCACATACATCTGTGTGTATTAGATCTAGAGGTTCAGTTTCTCGTTCAACATGATGAAACAAGGTTCTTGTCAATTTTGCTTCTGCACAAATTTGACATTTATAGTTGGAGTCTATGTTACATTTTGGTATAAAATCTAGATTAATTAATTTTCGCAATGTATCAAAATTTACATGCCCTAATCTAGAATGCCATATGTTAGAAGAGTCAACAATATAAGCAAAAGATTCACGTTTATTCATATCAGTGTTTGGTACAATAGTGGTTACATTTGCTTTAAATAAACCATCACACACATGTCCTCTTCCTACATACACTCCATTCTTTGATAATACAAACTTATCAGCCACAAAAGTTAATTTGAATCCATGCTTGCTGAGTAACGACCCTGAAATCAGGTTCTTGCGAATTTCTGGAACATGGAGAACGTCACTTAAAGTAAGTTCCTTTCCAAAAGTTAGTTTCAGCACAACCTTTCCCTTGCCTTCGACCTTTGATACAGATGAATTTCCCATGAAAAGTTGTTCGTCATCAGTTTTAGTTTTATAGTTTGTAAACATCCACTTATTAGCATATATATGTCGAGTGGCTCCCGTGTCTACAAACCATTCCTTTGAGTTACCAACAAGGTTGCATTCTGATATTACCGCACATAAAACCATATCAGAAATGCCATCTGACGCTTCAGCTATATTAGCTTCTTCTTCTTTTTGGGTGCACGACATTCGGCAGCTTTATGTCCTTTCTTTCCACAGTTATGACAAGAACCCTGAAATTTCTTCGACTTCTTAGGCGCATTCTCGCGTTTTCTCTTATTAGGTTTGTCTGACTCAACTACATTTGCTTTGGCTGCCATATTCTGAGAAATCTTTTTCTCAGAATTTCTGTTATCTTCCTCAATTCTTAGCCAAACTATGAGTTCTTCCATTTTCATTTCCTTACGCTTGTGCTTAAGGTAATTCTTGAAGTCCTTCCAAGATGGAGGAAGTTTTTCAATGGTTGCGGCAACCTGGAAGGATTCGCTAAGAGTCATCCGTTCATCTTCTAGTTGACGAATGATAAGTTGTAGTTCTTAAGTTTGGTTGATCACAGTCTTTGAATCTACCATTTTGAAGTCGAGAAATTTTCTAGCGATGAATTTCTTCATGCCTGCATCTTCAGTTTTGTAAGTATAGTATACACTGTAGAGGCTATTATCTAGACCATTCAGAATATAGTTTTTACACATAAAATCTGAGTTTTTCTAGACATTGAATGCCTCTACTTTTGTTGCATCGGGTTCGAGTTCGCCTACCACAGGAGCATCTTTAGTCAGAAACTTGGCGAGTTCCAATGTTGTTAAATAGAACAACATTTTCTGTTGCCAATGCTTGAAATCCATGCCGTTGAACTTCTTTGGCCTTTCTCCATGAGACATTGCCATTGCTGGAATCACAGGCGCAGGCTGAGCGTTTGTCACCATTTGTGTTGGTGGAGAGTTATTGTTGCTATTCTCAAACATCGTCGTCTGCAACAATCAAACATTGTTTCAAGGTTGTTATTCGCAACTACCGGAAAGTGTTACGAAACCAATTGTAACTTCAATAACAGTTACAAAATAATGCAGAAATAGTAACGGTAAAAATTGTCACTAATTTGTCAATTAAGTTTGAGAAATTGTAACACCAAATTGCGTGACTAGATCTGTATGAAAGGTATTACCGATTAAAGTGTCCGAGTCCAGTAGAAACTGTTTCCTTGAAACAATATTGTCGCCGTACGTAGTTCACGGGTGTTAGCAATTTGTTTCCCGGGATGAAACGGACCAGCCCCGCAGCATGGTGGTTATAGACGGAGCGCCGACGAACTGAAGAGACTATAGCAACTAGAACAGAGATCTTGTAGGAAGAAGGAACAGAATTTGAGAAAAAATTGAATGAATAATTCTCGGATTCTGGCCGCCTATTTATAAGCTGGAGGAGATGCCTATTCGGAGCGGTTGTGACTGTTGGAAAGGTTGCGACCCTTAAACCAATAGTAGTGACCGTTGTGTGAATGCGTTTGGAAGGAAATGGCCGCATTTGGTTACCGTTCAAACGAACAGACACATCTGATTGAAAAATAGCCGTTTTGGCGCATGCAGGCCCACGCGGCAGTAGATGGCCTATTTAATCACGAGACCCCAAGAGCCCCAAGGCCCAAGGCCCTATCTTTGACATTAATATTAATATGAAGGTCTACATGCCACATTGCCTTATCTCTTCCACACTTTGTCCTCATTCTTCTTTTGTTTGATATACTATGTTGGATTGTAGTATATATAGAGGAATTGGTACAAATATTCCCCATTGTGGGACTTTTTATAATGCTTTCTTATTCCCAAATCTCTCCAGTAACTCATTCATTTCTAACAATCCCCCACATGAATGAGCAGTTGTTCTTAGTTTCACGAACCATTTATCGTATTGGTTAAAGTAGCACAGGGGCCTTGAACTTTCCTAGTGTTTATCTATTTGAATTACAGGCGAATCAGTAGATATAGAATGTCCTTGAAATGTAAGCCTTTTGTGTAATTCTACAATAGATAACACACGACAAATGTTTCTTATAATCCTTCGTTCTCTGTATGTGTTCGTTTTTGCCTTGAACATCTGCCTGGTCTCATAAGTGCTTAGAGAATTTGGCCTCATAATTCTCTTTGAAGCGGCGCCTTAGCACTTACGTAGGTGATTCTGTAAAGGGTATTCACAATTCCTCAAGTACAGTCATCATTAAAAGTATCAATACTTATACTATTTTCCAACAAATAATGCACTGACTTATCATAGGAATGGTTTGAGTGTAACAGTGCTATCAAGTTTCTCTTAAACTTAGTTGTCCCTTTGAACATAGATTTTGGGATCTCCAGTCAACTAGGTGGGGTTTCCATTTTAGAAAAACTTTTAATTTATGGGCCTTAACCCCATTCCCATCGATAAGGTTTGAACTTTCTCTCTTGGCAAGCCTTTTGTTAGTGGATCCGCTATGATATCTTTAGACCTTATGTATTCTATAGGAATAACTCCATTAGAGAGAAGTTGTCTTATTGTTTTATGTCTACGACGAATATGCCTAGATTACCATTGTATAGTGTACTATTAGCTCTTCCAATTGCTGATTGAGTATCACAATGTATACATATTGGAGGCACAGGTTTGCTCCAATTTGGAATATCTTCCAAGAAACTTCGAAGCCAGTCTACTTCTTCTGCGGTCTTATCTAGTGCAATAAACTCTGATTCCATCGTAGATCTAGCTATACAAGTTTGTTTGGATGATTTCCATGATATTGCTCCATTTCCTAATGTGAACACATATCCACTTGTAGATTTTGTATCATGTGATCCAGTTATTCAATTTGCATCATTGTATCCTTCCACTGTTGAAGGATAGTTTGTATAGTGTAGACCATAGTTCTGTGTATACTTTAGGTTTCCTAGAACTCTGATTATCTCTTTCCAATGATGTTTAGCAGGATTACTGGTAAGTATACTCAGCTTACTTACAGCGTTTGCGATGTCTGTTCTAGTGCAGTTCATAACATACATAATACTTCCTAGTATACGAGAGTATTCAAGCTGGTAGATGCCATCACCAGTGTTCTTCACCCAATTTTGGTTCATACCTACTGGTGATTTTGCAATAGTTATATTATATTGCTTGAATTTTTCAAGTATCTTGGCGATGTAATGTGATTGGCATAATGCATATCCCTGTGGTGTTCTCAAAATTTTGACGCCCAATATCACATCAGCCACTCCTAGGTCTTTCATATCGAATCTAGAGGATAACATTTCCTTTGTAGATGTTATTATGGCCTTGTTATTTCCTAGGATCAACAGGTCATCAACATAAAGACAAACAATGACATATCCTAAATGTGTGTGTTTCATATAGACACATTTATCTGATTCATTTATTGTGAATCCATTTGATAACATAGTTTCATCAAATTTCTCATACCATTGTTTTGGAGCTTGTTTAAGGCCATAAAGCGACTTTACTAATTTGCATACTTTATTTTCCTTTCCATAGCTCAGAAACCCTTCAGGTTGCTTTATATATATTTCTTCCTCTAGTTCACCATTCAAAAATGCAGTTTTTACATCCATTTGATGTATTTCTAAATCAAGATCGACACCCCAGATTCATGTATTTGATCACCCCAGATTCGTGTATTTAAGCCCGGAATGGGTTGTATGACACAAAGTCCTCTCCCAGCTAAACCGAATAATGAGCGTAATATTTAAAAACATATGGATATTGGGATTTCAATTAAGTCACAACTTATTATCCAAATTTCCTCTTTAAATGGTTTAAACAAATCACTATTTTAATCTTTTTAAACAAAAAGATTCAATTCACAAAGTTCACCCAGTTTCACAAAGATCTATTCATATATTTTCAAATCGATTTCCATCTCAATTGGATTAACTCATCAAATCTTTAAAACAAAGATTTAACTTATAGCTTTCAAAACACATTTCCAAAGATTTATTCGTAATTTGGAAAACCATTTTCAATTCAAACTTGAAATTCCTTTAATTCAATTTGAAAATTCATTCCTTATGAGAGCTTTTATCATTCAAAACAGTTAGTTTCCATTCTGGAAAACTAATTACAATTTACAGAAGTTAAAGCCATTCAAATATAAAATCTGGATTCAAATCTAATTTCCAAAACCCATACCTTTAAATGGTTAAAAATCCATATAAACACCTTTATAACTTGTATAATCTTTTAGACCATAGTTCTCGAATCATTGAATTCAATTTCAAATATTGAATTCAAATTCGAGTCAAATTATTTAATGTCAAGTTTTATTAAGTTATTTAAAATAACTTTTATTTTCGAAACTCATTTACAAAGCTCTCAATTCTAATTCCAAAACTATTTTGGATTCCAGAATTCAATCTTTAAAATTGTCAAAATCTGCGACTTAACCGATTTCCACGTGAAATCCATATTTGTGTGTGTATGGTGTAGTCCAGGGGTTTTACACAATAGTGCAACATCATTCGACCATCACAGATCAAAATATAGAAAATATAGTTGATAAGCGGTATAACTATAACGCTTATCTTTTATTCACAGATCACAGATATATAAATTACAAATAAAATATTGCATTCATCCCAGATAAATAAACTACAGTACAGATCATACACAAATCAGAATATATCACACAGCATCACAAATCAGGGAATATCAACAATTCAACCATTCAGTCAAGTCCAAACATTCACAAGTAATTTTTTTTAATCGACTGATTAATTTAAATCAGATGTATTACTTATGAACAAATTATCAGATCCGGGTTAATTATCATAAGTTAATCACCAATTATTTCTTAATCACTTGATTAATTAATTAACCTTTAATAGATTAATCTTCCTCAAATTAATTACCTTAATCAATTTATCACATTATCCTTAAATCAATTATTGCTTAGTCACTTGATTAATTAATTAACCTTTAATAGATTAATCTTCCTCAAATTAATTACCTTAATCAATTTATCACATTATCCTTAAATCAATTATTGCTTAATCACTTGATTAATCAACTTTAATCATTAATTAAATATTTAATTAATAATCCTTAATTCAAAAATTAATTATTCCTTACTTAATCTCCATTTGATTAATTATATTAATAATTTACTTCCCTCAATTACTTATATAAATTAAACTAACTCCTTGATTAATTACATTAATTAATACTTTAATTACACTGAGTCATCATCACTTAATTACTTCCCTCAAGTAATTATCCTTTAATTACTATCCATTAAGTAATTTCCCTTTTTAATTACATCCAGTAATTATACATTAATTACTTCACTAAGTAATTCCATTATTCAATCTCATTAAGTAATTTTACTTAATAAATCATCGAATGATTATCTTCAATTAATTAACAAATTAATTAACTAAAATTTATCACATTCACTTCCTTGATTACAATTGGTAATTCATCCCTTAATTACCTTTAAAACAAATTAATTAATCTTTAATTGTGGATTAATTATCCTTTGATTATTAATTAATTAAATCTTAATCACCTTCATTAATTAATAACTTCTTAATTAATTAATTACCTTAATTAATTAAATTAACCTCTAAACCAATTACATAATTAATTAATCCCTTAATTTTTTCCAAACTTTTAATTTCTCATGTTAAAGTAATACTTTTGTTATAAAAGAAATTTCAAAAGTTAAAATCAAATTCTTTTTAAAATTCACATATCAAAGATATACTTTAACATTTAAATTTATTTTAAACACTTAAAAGTTGAAACTTTCATTTATCTCAAAATCTGGAATTCAAGGTCAGACTTAAAATTCAGGTTTCAAATTTCTTTGATTTTAACTTTGTTTACAATCTTTCCTTTACCATTTTAAATTTAAATTTTTCCTTTTCAATACTTAACAATTTTAAGTATTAAAACAATTTAAATTTTAAAATTTTATTTCCCAAACTAAATTTCCAAACCGAACTGGAATTAATATTTAAACTCAAATTTGAAACTCAGTTTAACTTTAATTAATAAATTTTAAATTCAGTTTTACTCCCAGAAACCAAATCAGGTTTGAAACCTGAAACCAGATTTTAACTCGAGCCTCATTACTTTCTGCTTCGATTCGAACATCATCTGACTTCGAGCCAACCCTTCAAATTACTCGAGTAAAACTCGAGTACGACTCTGCTCAAACCTAAAAAAACAACATCACCAGAAAATTTGCACAGTGCACATGCACAACGCCGATGGCCACCTCCAGTCAACGTCACCACATCGAACAAGTCGTCGATTGCCTCCAGATCCTCCTCCGACCACCTGAACTTCGCCGCCCACTCGAAAACGAAAACGAGCATAATATCGAAACCTGGGAAACACAACAGAAAACCCCCTTCAAACCTGTCATCGCCTTGTGCTCACCGCCTCGACCACCGGAGACGCCCAAACTTCGTCCACTCCAGGACAACACGCTACACTTCCACTCCCTTAAATCTCGTGAAACTCGATCACGTATTGGGGACGAACACGCCTCGTTACAAACACATCCAGAAACTCGAAACAAAGCCCTAAATCGACCTCGTACCGTTAATTCACGCAATAGAAAAATTATTCCATAATTTTCTCGAGATCACAGATGTTTATACTAGCTTCAAACCAAGTTTCAACATTTATAATTGGATCGATCACCAGACATTTGTAAAAGTGCAACTTTTTTTCAAATACAAACTTCTCTTTAATCCTAGCTCTAAAAATCATGATCTTTGCTTTAAAAATCATGTTGAAGGATGCGAATTAAATTTACATGCCTGAAATCATGAATTAGGAAGTTTGAATTTTACTTATTTAAAGCTTTGCTCTGTTCTTTCAATTCCCAGAGATATTGATCGGTTATTTTTAACTTGAATTTATTTTTAAAATTTAGTTCATAGTCAAACAAACAGTTTTTGTTTTGATCTCAAGTCCAAACAGTTACTAGATCAAGAGGATTTGATTTTTGAAATGAAGCTTATGTTCAGAGTTTCAAACAGAGAATGAACAAAAGCCTACACACATCATTTCCAGAAAAATCATACACATATATATATATATATATAGATATGCACCAATACACCCATACTTATTCACTGGTGTGCAAGCAACAGATTCATGCCTTTAAATTTTAAAAAATGAAGTTACTCACATTGTTTCCAGAGGAAGAAGAACAGGGCTTCCATTTGAACAGGTTTGAGTTTCTTCCTCCTTTTGATCTCTGGTTTTCATTGATTTATGTTATTGTTTAAGTTGAATGATGTTTGATGTTTTAAGATGATGTTATTTTAAACTTTGCTCAGCTTGAAATGGTCGAGCTGAAATGAAGATTGATATATGGAAAGAAAGCTTACAGGGGATATATTTCTTTGTACAAAAAATCAAAGATATTTCTTTTGCTTTGGAGGCTGATGAGATATATTGTGGTGACTTGCATTAATTATGTTGTACAAATTTATATATATATTCTTTTCTTTCTTCCATTTCGGTTGTACAAATATGAAGATAGTTTGATGTCTTCCTTTACAAGCTTTCTATACATGTATTTTTGTTTCATTTGCAAGTGTACATGTTTTTGTTTCTTTTGTGTTATATTTGAATGTGTATTTTCTTCTCTTTTTTTCTTTTGTTTGTTTTATCACTTTGTAATATAAGTGAGCTTCTATTTATTTTAATTTTCCTTTATTATTTTTGTTTGTTTCATACTTATCCTTATTTGATTTTTTTGTACATATTTATTATCTTGTATGTTTATATATTTATTTATTTTTCTTTTGCAAGCTACACATATACATTTGTTTACTTTGGTTTCATACTTTTACAATGCTTCATATATGAATGTATTTTATTTTATTTTTATTTTTTCTTTATACTTAAACTTATTTTTCTTTCTTTTTTGAATTATATAGTTCTTTTCTTTTTGACTTGTCTTTATTATCCGGGGTCGTTACAATAAATGATTTAAAGGAAATAATTTATAAATAAACTTCTTACTTATTTTAGTCTATCTCTAATTAATATAAATAATTTAAACGAAAATAAGACAGCAACAAAGCCTTTAGTCCCTAAAGGCTTTGGTAGATTAGAAAATACGATAATACTTACATAAAACTTCAGATGCAAAGTCTATATGCGTATAGGAATATAAAAGAAATGCTGTCGAAATTTCTAATATATATATGTTTTTAAATTAGGAAAAATGTTCAACTATCTTCTCGACCGTACCTGGATGTATGAAAGTCAAACAGGAACGAAAGGTTCAATGAAAAAACATTTTAAGGATGGTGTACATGAATTTGTTAAATTCGCTAAAGCTAATAATGAAGAAGGCGGTACACAAATTCGTTGTCCGTGTTGTAAATGTCGACATTTGCATTATCGAGAACCGAATTTAGTTATTGTACATTTGTGTAAATCCAGTTTTGTGCCAAACTATTATTTCTGGGATCGTCATGGAGAAATAATTAGTGCATCTAATTCTATAGTGCCTGAGGCTGAGGTGAATAACAGTAATGTTATGACGAATCCAACAGTAAATATGGTGGAAGATGCAGCACAGTCAATGTTCCCTATTGTTCAAGTTAATGATGTAAATGTCGAAGAAGAACCGACCGAGGGGGTGAAAAGAATTTATGATTTACTGGATTCTGCGAAAAGACCGTTCTGGGAACACTACACCATAGATAGGGTTTTAGCGCTGCCGTAGGCGGCGCATTTGATACGGCTACAAGCCGTATCAAATATTAATACGGCTTATAGCCGTATCTAAATTGTTTAATATGGCTTTAAGCCGTATTAATATTTGATACGGCTTGTAGCCGTATTAAATTCCATGCCTCTTTTCGTGGGAAAATTTTCCCCAAAACGCACACTCTCCCTCCCTTTTTTTTTATTTCCAGCGCTTTCGTTTTCACCGTTCCTTTTCGAGACCACCGTTTTGTTTCACCCTCCAAATGAATTCCACTGTACGCAACCTCCACAACAAGAATTCGTGAATATATTTAGGGGATTTAAGCTTCGTCTGCGGTTGGTTCAGAGGATTGGAAGAAATGAATTTTGGGCATGGCTGTTCAATTTTGATTTGGGTGGGTTCGCGTGAACTAGTTCGCGGTTCAAGGGTGTCGAGGTAAACATCAATGTCTTTCAGTTTATACTGTGATTTTGGTAATGCGATTTGTGATTATCGATTGGGAATATTCGTCTTCTGTGTTCGTAGTTGGAAACACATGATTTTGGTGGGAATTTGTTAACGTGAAAATTTAAGAACTTAATTTGGAGTGCATCAATATCAATTTGAAGTGTTGAACTTTAATGATACAAAAACACTTTTTGACATTGAATAGATCTTCTTAACTTTGTTTATGTTTGTTTTCATCATTGTATTTTTTGTATTTTGTCATCATCATTCTTTCATTACATAATTCTCATTTGTTATATACTTGTTTTTGCTATAGTACCTCCGCTTTTATTGTAAAAAGTGATGTCATGGATTGCTGAAAATATAACTTGCTTTCCTCCACCACGATTAAATTTTGACACATTTCTTACATTGTGAGCTTGTTTGATTGTGCATGAATTACTGATGTGAATATAGCTAAGAGCATTGGCTTTAGGTTGGAGCTTTAAATTTGGCTGCAGGTAGGAGCTTTCAATTTGGTTTTAGGCAAGAACTTTGAATTTGACTTTAGGTAGGAACTTTTAATTTCGCATGTAAAGTCTGTTACTGGCCTTTGGTAATGTCTTATGCTTGTTTGCTTCAATTGACCCAGTGCAATTTAGGTGTTGTAGCATGGTTTTTTTGGGATGTAGTAACGCTCCACTTAGTTGAGGTGACCAATGCTTTATCCCTTATGAGGGTGCGGTTCGTCTTTAAAATGGTGGTGCTGCTCTTCTTTAGAATGGAGATGCATAATTGTTGTCTTTCATGTTTGTACTGTAATATGATTATTATGTCCACTTCAAACCATTGTAAACGAATATCCTCTTATCTTTGTATTAAAACGTGCAAAGTGTTTTCATTTTGTATGTGCTTTCTTTTCTTCATACTTAATGATGTTTTCTTTCAAAATTAACTAAGAAGTTTTATTTTACAACATAGGAATTTCATATCAAAAGAGTAGATGCATTTACGTTTTCATTCCAAACAAACATGCATATGCATGCAAATTTACAAAACTACTGTAAAAAGAAAAGCGCATTACGACTCTACATGATTTTTTAACTTTTGAAGATATATTAGCTATAATCAAGCAAAGTTGATAGAAAAAAAACGTACCTAATTTTCCTACAAAAATTAAAACACAACAATGTTGAATTTCTTTAATTTTCCATATAGAAGCTGCCTAGCCTCTATCTACGAAGTACAAATTTACGGAGAGGTAAATATCACATCATACTGTATTGAACTTGATTAAAATGAAAAGTCTACATATTGAATTAATTTAAACATGAGTATTAAATGCTTCCGTTCTTTACTTACATGTTCTTTATGATTGGATTTTTTTATCCTTGCATAATTTACAGCTTGGTGCTAATATTGTATATGGTTCTGACATTGTATATGGTTTTGATATTGTTGTATAAGTGGATAAAATTATTGTTAATGGCGCAAGCCAAGTATCAGGAGAGGGGTAATGCATAGACATTACTCCGGTGCTACAAAATAGCACCGTGGTAATGGCAAATTTTTTGGAAACAGTTTGGTGTTTGTCATTTGGAATCGAATTTTTATTGCTTCAAGACTAGGTAAACCTATATTTTAGTAACTATAGTTGAGGAACTAGTGGTTGTTTGACTCGTTTTCCAAGTTACATAGCTCGTACGATGGATCATGTACTGTGAACCACTCGTTTATCATCTTCTTCTTACCACTGGTTTATCATCTTGTTCTTCTTCTTTTTTTTGGGTCAGTAACCTATTGATACTTGCAAAATAGGCTGTTAAGGACATTTTAGGCGAGCAACGGCAGTTCCACACTGCACTTCATCAATTTAGTTCTCCTCTATTTCTGGTTGTTTCCCTTTAGGCAGAGTGTGGTTTTACTCACTTTGATTGGTCGACGGTATAGGCAATGAGTTCAATGCTATGTACAATTATTAGTTGATCTAGTCTCTCTACCATGCCCAGCCCAAGGAGGAGTCCGGTGAGTCTGTCCACAGGACAACCGATTTAATAGGAGAAACAACCAAAAAGTATTTGTACATAAATACTTTTCAGTGAGTATATTTTGAAATGAGAACGTGGTTGAGTGATGTGATAAAGGGGAGTATGTCAGAGAAGGAGGATGTTAAAGGTGATGTAGATGTTAGAGTTGATTATGAGCGGGGTGATGGCAGAGTTTGCTGGAGTTAAGTAGTGGAAGAGGTTTTTGGGTTTGTGGTAGCAGTGGTTATGGGCAGCAAGGATGGAAGTGTTGTTGTTGTTGACAGAGGTGATGGAAGGAAAGGACTATTTTAGTTGAAGGAGATGGCTGGTTTTCTGCTGTTGAAATGGCAGTAAGGGAATTGTTTGATGATGAAATATGTATGGGTGATGTATGTATGGGTGATGAAGTATTGCTTTGATGATGGAGATGAGTGTGCAGGTGGATATGCAGCACTTGGTTGAGTAGGCAGTGTTGATGAGAAAGATGTGCACAGAGGCCGTGGAAGGAAGATGTGAAGTAGTTTGTGGATGGTGTTGGAGTTTGTGAAGTTGGTGAATGCAAATGGATGGTTGTTCAGGCAAATGGATGTGAATTTGTATGTATGCACTATGGATGTAGCAGTGCATAGTGGAAGGAAATGCATAGTTTTGATGGCAGACTAATGCAATAGTTTTGTAAAAAAAAGAAAGTTGTAAATGTAATGCAAAATGAAAAGGAATATAATTAAAAAAAATCTTTTTGAAATGAAATTGTATATAATTTTTTAGCAATGCAAATGAACATCTACCGTTTACTTAATATTTGATACACAAAACTAGCGACCAGTTGGTTCAACTACTGCTTGCCCATATATAGCACCATGGAAATTAAAATGAACAAAAATAAGAAAATCGAAAAATGATTCAAGTAAATAAAGGAGACGCTCCCATAAATTTAACTTATAAATTCATAATATTACTTGGCAAAGAAAATAATCAAAAATTAAGGCCAATGGACACAGATAAACGCACTTAAAAATTAGGGCCAATGAAATCAAACTTGGGACTTTTAGAGTACGTCCTATATATACACTCATATATATATTATATTTACGTCTAATGTTCTAATATATATGATATAGGAGGGCAATATGTCTTTCAGTATAGAAAAAAAGTGGATAAATGAATCTGATCAAAGATCTACATACTATATAGACGGGGTGAAGAAGTTTATTAGTTTTGTTGATGAAAATGGTGGTAAGAAAGGAGTGTATTTATGCCCTTGCACTCGGTGCAAAAATATGAAGACGATCAAATTAGATGACATTCATTTTCATTTGCTTAGATGGGGTTTTATCCAATCATATACCGTATGGTATTTTCATGGGGAAAAAAGGGTAGAGAAGGAAAAACAACAACCAGTTAGTCATGCCACAAGTACCGACGAGTCTGAACCTATTATGATGGAAGATCTAGTCAATGATGTAGATAGATTCATCATTTTCAACTTGAAAATCCGTTGTCTTATCATGCTAATGTTGGAGAGCCATCTACGGTTGATGGCAGTTGGCAGGCCAATGAAAGTAAGAAGTATAAATCACTTTTTGGTAGCGCAAAAGAGCCACTGTATCCTTCATGTTCAAAAGGGTTGACGAAGCTGTATGCCATTGTGAAACTGAATAGCTTGAAGACCCAATACGGCTTTTCAAATAATGGTGTGACTGCACTCCTCGAACTAATAAAGGAGTTACTCCCCGAAGGTAACACGCTGCCGACAAAGTACTCCGACATGAAGAAGTTAATTAAGCAAGTTGGGATGAATTACAGAAGTTAATAGAAGACCTTACCAAAACCATTTGTTAACTGATGAATTGTTAAATGCTTCATTTCTCGTTTGAATTCCTATTCCTTGGGGTAGTAGGAGTGTGAGATATCATTGAACCAAACAAAAATTCACATAAAGAGAAGGTTTCTTAAAATGTCTATATTGTTGTTAGTTTCTGTTATATTGAAAAGTTTCATGATAGTATGTTTTTTATAGACTTGTAGATAAAAGGGGATTTATTTTTAAAACTAAACGTGGAATCGAAATTACAAATTTAAACCATTTTCATTAGTTGATTGTAGTCAAATTTGAAATCCAAGTGATGTTGATTTCATTTTTATTTCAGGACAGCTGAGTTGATCAAAACTTATTTGGTATTCAGAAAATCCAGCATTTTACAGTTATGTCACAAAATCTAGCATCATCACATTCATCATGTTCAGAAGAAAAAATAGTTGATCAAAACTTATTTGGTATTCCAGTCTCAGAAAACGCTGGAAAAATCGCCACTATGTTGGGTAAACTAGTAAGAGCTCATGTGCCGATATCATACATAAGTTGGAACAAAGTACCCGGTACATATAAGGATGATGTTTGGAACCAATTGGTGGTAAGTTTTTACTTTGATTCATTTCTGACGATATTTAAAAAATATTTATGGTCAGTCACTCTATTTGCAATGTATATGCACTACCTATTACAATCGGTTTCTGAAACCCGTTTTAAGTCTGATAGAATTGATTAACTTGTTTATGTATTTTACTTTTTGCAGAAAATGTATGCGCTCGACTCGCTTTCAAAGGAATTTTTTTTAAAAAGAATGTCCTAGGCTTTTAGGAGACATAAAAAAAACTTGAGAGCAAGTTTTTA
The DNA here is from genome assembly GCA_030737815.1 of Allium fistulosum. NCBI lineage: Eukaryota > Viridiplantae > Streptophyta > Magnoliopsida > Asparagales > Amaryllidaceae > Allium > Allium fistulosum. The sequence continues at coordinate 555,383,688 of CM060905.1, read as the reverse complement.
TGACACTTTCGACAATAACGAAACGAATGAAAAATTGTCCACCTACAATTGCTCAAGAAGATTGGAACGAGTTCATAAAAAATGAAGCAACGCCTGAAGCGAGCGGAAGAAGGGAGTTAGCAAAAAAAAATAGATCATTGCTCAGTTATGCTCACCATGCAGGCCGTAAAAGTCACGCTAGAATGGAACAGGAAATGGTAAGTTATATTCTTTTTTTTTTTCCAAAATGGTAAAAATCACAACTAACATATTTTATATATTGCAGATCGTTGCAAATCCATTTGCAAATATCAACCGTCGTCATGTATGGGAGAAGACACACACGAAAAAAGATGGTAGCATATCAGATGCCAATTCTTCGTACTTCGTAAGTTATTTTTGCTCCTAAAGTTAAACATGAGCAATTTTCTTTCTTTTATGCACTATGTGTCCATATAAGTATTATGCAAGCTCAGGATCAAATTGCGAAATTGAAGGAAAAGATCACCGATAGTGATGAAGAAAAATTGACAGTGGATGAAGATATCGTATTACAAGTGATGGGAAAGGGTACAAGGGGTAGGAGCCGTGGTGTTGGGACCGTGATACCAAAGACTAATATTAAGGCTTCTGCTATTACACATAAATGATTGAAACATGTTTGTGGAGACAATGCTGAGTTGAAAATGAGGATGGGAAGTTTGGAGGGTACGGTGGGAAATTTGGAGAGTACAGTAGGAAATTTGTTTGGGCAAATGGAGCTTCTGATCAACATGGTGGGAAACATAGAACAAGGAGAACACAACACACAACCCAATGCTTCTAAATTCGTTGTTTCTCAATCCCAGGATACGACCAATGTGGTGAACAATCAAAAATGTGAAATCCTCAACTCTGATCTAGACATAATAGCAACAGGTATTTATTAGTTGCTTTTTATTCTTACTTGTTTTCGATGCAGTTATTTTGTTGAATAGATCTAGACAATAAATTTTATTGCAATAGGTACTGTATGTCGAGATTCTACATCGTCCAAAATCCATGGGAAATCTGTACCATCCACACATGAAAAATTGGTTTTGGACAATATACTGCTACCAGATGAGAGAACCAACAAAATAAATCATCAATTTGTAGAGACCTTTGTTGATGTTGTAGTGGGTGGGTATGTGTGCCATCCGAAGATTATGATTCGATATCTTTAGCAGGTATGTGAGCTCATCCAAAAATTATTTATCTTTAACATGCCATTCCTTAGTAGCAAAGTGTATGTCCATATCCAATATATCTTTCTTACAAGTATGGTGCAAGGATACATAAATCTCAACTTAAGAACATTTTTCAAATGTTAGTTCATATATTAATATCAAGGTAAGATAATGCAAAATAGGATTAACATTGTTTACAAAATATGTCAAAAGCACCTGTGTTGGTTCGAAATCCTCCCAAACGTCATGTTTGCTTCTTTCGTTTCTTTGACTACTTGAGAATTAGGAGGTACTTTCACAAACAGAAGTAATTACATGAAATACATCAGCGTCTATAGGAACTTGCAAAGAGCTGAGATACGCATTTAAGACATTTTCAGTTAGTAATTTATTTTTATTTTGACTCTAAATTCTGTTAAGGGCTAAATTTATGCTGTACTTGAGGCAAATTAAGTCAAGAAATATGTTATACCAAGCAACTGCGAAAACATCTGGAACTCAATAAATTGTTTATTCAACAAAATATCATTGAGCTTTAATGATTTTTTCTTTCACACTTTAAATCATTTATGCCTTTAAGTGTCAGTCGTATTCCCTTATTTTAATTTGTATATCAAATTACTGGAAAATGCAACCTTTCATTAAGCATTCAAGCTAGACATTTGAATTTTTCAAGTTCCTTTCAAATTGGGCTTCCGAATTAGGCTGATACGTAAGTTAATATTAGTAAGCTACAGGTTACAATATTCATTGAATCAAATATCAATAATTTTGCACACGTCATAGATTAGTGAGTGCTGCTGGAGTGTGTATTTGGGCAGGAACTTACTTATCTATTGTTCAAATGTTGGAGTTGCTTAAAACTATACATTCTGTTAATGTTTCCAAGGTAAATGTGTGTTTTAAATTGCTTGCAGTTGTGGTTATACTGTAAATGTTTGCATTATACAGTAGATATTTGCAATTTTTAACTGCACATGTTTGTAAAATTAAAATTTGCAGCCTACAACATAGAATTGCATATTTTACATTTTAAATATTTGCAATCTATACTGTAAATATTTATTTTATAAATATGTTCATGTTCACATATTTGTATTTGTATTCTAAACTGTAAATATTTACAATTCTAACTGGAGACGTGTACAATTTAAAATGTACGTTTTCGTTGAAAACAATAATAAGTGTATTCTAAAATTTGTTTTTTAAAAGGGTTTTTCAGCTATTAAATTTGTTATTCAAACATAGTTAACACTATTAAAATTTTACGTCTACATTATTATTTTTATTTCAATTGCACCTTTGAGGCTGGTTTATGTTTCAAAATTTTGATCACTTAATGCATTATCCACACCAACTAATTTGGAAGTCAATAAATATACCATGTCATGGGAGACTAACATCATGACAGAACATTCTTACACGATCTCCATTATATATCACAAACTTTTATAACACAAATTAAACCCTGTACTTCCAAACAATGAAGAATATCATGATTTTTTCATCCCATATAAATTCCAGTTCATACATAATTTCTTGGACCTTTTTAACCTTCTGAAGCTCATGAACTATGCATCTAAAACGTTTGACGTCACATGGGAGTTTGGTGTGCTCTCATTTACCATATCAGCATTTAGAATTGTATATTTCATCATCTTTTGCCAAATTTTAATTTTAGTTTGATTATAATCTTATTTAGCTGTGGTGTATATATAATTAGACTGTGAAAGTAGTGGGCAAAAATGTTTTATAATAACCTACATGCTACTTAAATGGAAGCCATGCTAATTCATTATTGATATATGAACTATATATATCAATAATTGCTTAAGCTTCAACATTTATGTTTTTGAAATTTCTTTTTCATTGCAAGGAAATCTGATTCAGTTATTGTCTCTTTGCAGTGGATAGAGAAGACCGATTCCTATACTTTTTGTACACGATCCTTGTGCTTTCACAGTTACAGTATAATCCTAGACAAACGGTTTCAGTTTTAGGAGAACTCTCGGTTGAGATCAAATATTGAAAATTGACTTTTAACTTTAAGGCACTTGAAGTTTTTCTAGTTAAACACTTTTGAGTTTTCAGGCCAAGGAAGGTGGGCCTCATGGAACATTTGAAACTTGCTTCTTTTAAGTTTTGCTTCTATTACTTACAGCTGATAAAACAGCCATGCATCTGGTAAAATATTTGAAGCGGTCTAATGAAAATGATTGGTTTAACATTTATTTCTGTGGAAATGTATTTAGTTGCGAATAGTTGACTCTAACGGTGACGCAGGAGATGTCAGTCATTAATTTCTTCTTTGAATTCAACCTCTAATTAGATTCATCAACGATTAGCATCTATCGGGTTTTCATTATTTTACTCTCCATTTAGTTTGTGATCAACTCATCTATCGGGTTTTCGTTCTCTATGTATAAACAATTTGAACTAATACTGCTTGTACTTATATTTTCACTGTGCTAAGCTCTTAAGGTACGAGATTACAACATCAAACAAAAGTAGATTAATACCTACCTGATATCATCACATTATAGTCAAAATGCTACTGGAGTATTCCTCTTTGTTCATAGCCGAACATTTCAGCTGCTAACTTCAGCAATTATAAAATGCTGGGATGCTTTAACAGCTTTAAATTTATAATGAATTTCAGGGACATTGGCGATCTGATACAAAATGGAGTCATGGAAGCATCCTGTGTTGGTGGTGAGGCGGATCCACTGGTTCAGTTGCATTGATCTGGCTTGAGTGTTAACTAATAAAGTTTGTGAAACAATATTAATATTGACCGTCTATATATGTCTTTTAAATGGATGTAATGTAGGTAAGTTGATAATATTTCAGAAATTTTTATCGTTTATGTTGGAAAAAACTATTGTTTATATATATGGTTCAGTGAATTGTTACTCATTTTTCTGTAATATTAAGTTGCTTTTTTGGATAATCTGATCGGTTTAATTTCTTAATTTTTTTATTTTTTATTGAAGGCTGGAATGACAGTAGCAATTTATTTGCTGATTTGAGTTAATTAGTCCTTTCATCCAAGTCGAATATCTGTGATATTATTTACCTCAGCAATGAACAAAGTAGCAAGCCAAAGAAACTTGAAAAATTAAGCGTGTTTAATCATTAGATACGGCCCTAGACCGTATATATTTCTCCAATTAGATACAGCCACGGACCGTATCTACTTGTCGAATTAGATACGGACTTAGGCCGTATCTATTTGTCCAGTTAGATACGGCCAAGGACCGTATCTACTTGTCGAATTAGATACGGTCCATGGCCGTATCTAACTGGATAAATAGATACGGCCCAAGTCCGTATCTAATTCGACAGTTAGATACAGCCCATGACCGTATCTAATTCGACAAGTAGATACGGTCCGTGGTCGTATCTAACTGGAGAAATAGATACGGCCCAAGTCCGTATCTAATGATTAAACACGCTTAATTTTGATAAGGCTTATGGCCGTGCCTAATGGTTTTTGATACGGCCCTAAGCACTGCCTAATTAGCCTTTATGGTGTAGTGGAAGGTTGTAGTAGCGGAACAGAATTGTCAGTTACTGCCGAATACATTACTATGAAGGGTAAGTATTTAATTTATTGCAGCTTCATTATATTATTTAGTGCATGCTACTTGTATATATATGATTTATTAACTGACAATATCAAAATATATTCATGGGTTTCGATTTACAACCGTCCGAGCCCATTATAGCTGTGTCCGCAACAGCTACCGTAGTAGGATGACGGACTTGTGGGAGCAATGGGATAGGATCCCACTTTATATTAGAGATGCCGTATAGGCTGACCTCCAGATAAGTATAAAATTCTAATTAATTTGAGATTGGCATATTTGATCTTTGAAAATTAATATACAATTTATATAATTCATTTAAATTTCAACGTGCAGGCGTCCTTTATTGTGGATCCCGAAGATCTCGGGACGTTCAGGACGCACTGGGAGAGGAAGATGAGAAAAAACTATAGAGGTACGCTCTCCAAGATGAAAGAGGCCGGTAAAAAGCCAAACTGGATGAGTGAAAATTTGTATGCGCGGTTTGTGCAATATTGGGAAAGCGAAGACGCGAAGGTAAATTTTCTACTTTCATATGTCTGTAATTATAATTCGTTTAAATGTTTATATAATAGTTAAATTATACAGGCGGTAGTATCGAGGAACTCCACAAACAGGCTTAGGAATCCTGCAACACACCGCGGTGGATCCAAGTCTTTTTAGCAATATAGAGAAGAAATAGTAAATATAAAAATTGTTATTTGTAATTTACTTATAACATTGTTTAGATATATATATATATATATGTATATATGTGTGTATATATATACATTCTTTAATCATATCTAATTTCAGACAAGGGAGAGAGGTGGTGTTGCACCATCTCATTTGGACATCTTCACCCGAACACACGCCGTCGAGCACACAGATGAAGATGGCGTGGTAACATATGAATGGTCAGACGCCAAATCAGCGAATATCCGGGTATAAAGACTATAAATTTTTTCTCTTATTTAACAATACATTAAATTGAATATTCATCTTCTCAAAATTATATTTCTAAACACAGGAGAGATGCGATCAGGAGATTGCTCGCGTGCTTGCAGAGTCTGGCAGGGAGCAGTTGACCGTTGAGGAGACGGACATGATATTCGCTCGTATTACTGACCCGCCGACTAGAAATAGACAGTATGGATATGACAATCAAGCGGTAATATTTATTGAATTTAATTAATTCATTAACTAGTTTATAAATTTTATTGAATATTACGTATAAACTATAACTATGAATTTATTAATATACAGGCCGCGACGCAAGCCGCGTACAATAAACAATAGGATGAAGAAACAATAGCGACCCTGCAAGCACACGTCACCAAGTTGAACGATTGGAGGAAGACTGGATTGAAGCAGCAACTAGATGAGGCGATTGCTGTTTACTTGGTAGAGCACGGGACAAATATGCCGCCATCACAGGGATCTGGCACTGCTGATGATTGGGGCGAGTGGTAGTATGTTTTTATATATGTTTTCTAATGAACTTTGAATGTCTTGTATATTTGATGAACTTTTGGTTGAATTTTGTAAATATTATGGATATTTGTGATGATGGACGTTTGGAGATGTATATTGATGTTTTGTGGTTCTTAGTTGGGCATATATGTGATGTATATTGTTGTTTGGTGAAGTATATTTGAGGAATATATATGATTGTGTGGATGGAAGGTAGAAATGGCTGTTGGAAATGCAGAAAAATTTACCCAGATCAGCGTCGGTTGGAGTCGGCTCGGGTCGGGCTTTGGGTCATTTATTATTTTACACGTGGACTGAGTTTAGCGTCGGCCGGAGTCGGCTAGCCGACTCTAGCCGACGCTAAACTAGAGGACGGACCCGTCCCCATTCCCATCACCATATCACTTGGCGACGAGCTATATAGCATCGGCTCGAGTCGGCCGGAGTCGGCTATATGCCGACGCTAAACAGCCTTCTCCTTGTAGTGTCCATCCATCTTTGGATGGTACGCAATACTCATGCGTAGTTTTGTACCTAATACCTTCTGCAGACTTCTCCAAAATTCACTAGTGAACATCGAATCCCGGTCACTAATAATAATGCTTGTCACCCCATGCAGTCTCACTATCATCTTCACGTGTATTTCTACTATTTTGGCGTAGTCTGCTTAACCTTCACTGGAATGAAATGGGCTAGTTAGTCTGTCAATTACAACCCAAATGCCTTCATTCCCTGCCCTTGTCCTTAGCAACACATATATGAAGTCTATAAATATTGAATCCCATTTCCTTGTTGGAACCTCTAAATAAAAAAATCTTTATTAGTTAAAGCGCCTTCAACTCAATCTTCAGTCCTTGTACTACAGCCATTATTCCATACCTGTCTAAGTCCCTAAACTCAGCCTACTCAAATGAGTACCCATGAGTTTATGGGGAAAATAATAATAATAACATGGATCAGACATAAAGTCTGGTGTAAATAATACTGTTCCCCAAAAACGAACATATAGTGAGACCAACCTGTATTGCACAAGTTAGGTTTCCTCCTCACTATTCAACCAATATAGGTGAAACACTTTAAAATTCTGACGCAAATTAATTCTTATTACGTCTTCAATTAAATGCTTCCTTAAGAAGACTTTCTTTACTACTACGCATCCTACGCTGACCCTACCCATGTCCCGTTTAGATCGTTTTTGAATCTAAGTGAAAAATACTGCGCTCCCTGCAAAGACCCACCTAGTTTCCCTTATAAATTCTTCTTTGATCTATAAAGTATTATTTTAAAGTATCTGACACGGTGCCCAGTGCAATTCTTATACACATTACCTTAGTATTGGTATTGCGCCCCTGCGTAGAACTTACTTAGCTTCCCGTTAAAGCTTGTCTCTTTACTCATACTACTTGGAATCGCCTACCATGGAGTTCTTTTAAATTCATTCCATTGGTGTTTCTCTTGTCTAATACTACTTGGAATCGCCCACCACAGTATCCTTTTAAATTTATTCTTTAGTTCGAATTGCGTAGACTCAACCTCCCTCACAATATTTAACTATTTAGTTAATTAAGCCTTGCTCTACAAAGAAACAACTACCTGCAGTTCTTTTATATTTATTTACTAAATTTTCCAACCGCTTGGCATTACCGCACTGCAGTAATTTATTTACTTATTTTCCAAATTGCTTGGAACCACCCCACCATAGTAGAATGCAAAGAAAACCACATACAACCTTAGACCACAAAAGAACCCACATGCAACATCTAAATATTTGTTTAATTTGGAACTACTTGGCCTTCCCCACCCTAGTTCCTGGAAGTTAACCGCCTTTACTCGCCTTTCCTGGATGTGCATTCGAGTGAGCATCCCCACTCGGTGCCAATATCACTTCCAACTCTTTGTCTTTATCTAACGATCCCTTCCCCCTTCTGACCTAGCCTTACCTCGAGTCCCATTGACTTATCTTTTGTAAGTCTTATATGTTTATTTTTTTAGCGCAGAATCCTCCTAACCCAAGTTGTATGCTCTACACATTACATATTAAGTGTTCCTTTACGAGTTTTACCATAGTATGATCCTATAATATCCCTATTGATAAAAATAGAGACGTCGCCCCAATGCCGTACCCCAACAACCCTACCATCTCCGACAAAGCCTTTACACGTGTCGCTATACCATTTGGTTAGATTTCACTTCCTGTTATTTGTAGTGTTCTTTTCAACAAATAATTTGGATCTTGTTCCACATTTCCAATCCCTGTAATGTATTTTTTTTCTGTGAAGTTCATTTTCCCGCGTCCCCCGCAGTACCCATTTATCCCCAACGTAGTATTTAACTGGTTTTACTTCTACTTCATAATAGAAAATTCCGATAAATTCATTAAAATAGCCCTAACCCTTATTCTTCCATAGTTTAACTTTATTTTGCCCTTTATAGTATTTTCCTTGTTTATTTTAGTCACACAACTTCAAAAATTCATATAGAATTATAAGTTTGAGAAATCTCTTAAACTGAAAAAACCCACTTTCCAAATCTGTTCTTAAACATCATATAAAACTTTCATTAAGCTTTGAAATCACTAGAGTAGGGAAAATACATGTAAACATCCCATGTTCACTCATTCTTTCCCAAAACATTCACTAAACTTTTAAATCTTATATGAAAACCCGTATGAACCCCATCATACATAGAAACATTTAGATCTGAACTGAACCCATACATATAAGAAAAGCGGTTTAGAAGGATTAAATGTTACTCACCTAGATCTTTTATATGTATAGGTTTAGTCTCTTCGACCTTGCGTTTGCTTATCCTTTTCTTATTTTCCTTCTTAAGCTTCTAGCATTAAAGAGTTTCTTTAGGTTTTATTTTAGTTTTGAGTAGAATCAAATGAATGAATAAAAATGGGTAATGTATATTGTTCCACAACAAGTTGGGCCCGGGCCCTCATACCCGCTTCTATTAGTTCGTTCCCCTTTACCCACTTTATTTAACCCGCTTTTTCCCTTTCATTTACTTATTTAATTAATTATAAAATTTAGGGTTATTACAATTGCTCAAACTTGATTAGTTTAGTCTTAGTTACTTAGCGCCATGAGACACTGACCCAACAACTCATAAATAATTATTGCCTTTGTTTGAGAGCGATATGAATATTTTGAGTCAAGGTGGAGTGTTGAAAATATGACTCGAATCTATCAGCATATAGAAGAAAAAGGAAACAAATCATGTAATTTGACTAATTGATTGGTCAAATATATAATAAGCAAAAACTAGATATGTGCATCTTTTCATAGAAGGAGAAAAATATCTACATTAAATCAATGACAAATAAAATCTTGTGAAAATGGAAATGTTTCAAAATTTATACGAAATTGACTGTCTTCTTTTCTAATTAATTTCATTTTTAAGATTCAGCTTCATTCTACTCTTATTTAAAGAGGCCTCAATTGGAAAAAAATCTCGTTCTTTTCAAACAGTAGTTCCTCTTAAATATTCTTCTATTGATTTATAATAGAGATAAGATTTCTCTGCTTTAAGAAATCTCTACTATTTTGTAATCTCTCTTCTCTAAATTGGTGAAATAACAAAGTTGTTGGGTCTCCAACGGACGTAGAATACAAATCTGAACCATGTTAAATCTTCTGTGTCTTTCCTTTCTGTTATTTGATCCTGTATGATAGCATAATTAATATTGAATTTGCATTAGCGTTCAATCGATAAAACTAAATCCTAGATATTCGCTTCCACATATTAGCGATAAATCCTTCCCCAGATTTTCACTACACTTTGTACATCACAAATTTTTATTCGCCTCACAAACTCCCAAAGCTTGATAAGCAACTTTAGGCCGTTGGTAGGCTACCTGATTAAACACCTTAGATAGCAACATCATACTTAGCAAGCAAAGAAAGAACTCTTCTTTCCTGTCTCTTCTCTTATATGTCTAAGAGTTCCTACTATGCATAGGACTGAGTGCCAGTCTTTCTGGTTAGAAGTCTCGCTACGCACCTCCTCAAGCAAGAATGATTCTCTACTTGCCGCGGAAGGAAGATCTGCAAAAGAACTAGGAGATTCTCTACTTGTGTTGGAATCAAGATGAACAGCGAAAGAACGATTCGATATTCAAGTTCTCTTTAACTTATTTCGTTTCAACAAGAATGATTCAATCATATTTAACTTATTTTGTCCGGTACTTGTTTGAGTGGTAAGATTCTCCCTCCATCTTGGGTTCCCCTAGAGACAACGCATTTTTCAATACTTTAGCACTCGGCAAGAATTATTCGTTAGCAAATTGCAATCGGTATATTTTTTTACGACACTAACCTGAATTTCAAAATACAAACGCCTAAAAGTAGTTTATATATAGGTTATGTGTTTCCTTATGTTTTGTTTCTTTTTTTTTTAATATTATCTATATGCCAAGTGTTTTATTTTGATTGATATCCTATTGTGATTTGATAATCAAATATACGTTATGAGTTAATTAAATCAACTTTCAAGTGAGTAACACTTGTGTCGAGTAATAAGTATCATTAAACAAACATTTCAAATATAGTTCACTAAACAAACATTTCAAATCTTTTGCCATATCGATTTGGAAAGTACAAATTGATGGTTGAAAATTTAATATAAATTGTAATAATAAAAAACGCTTCAAAATTAAATCAATAACATTTTTAATACATCTATGGATCAATTACTTGAACTTTAAAAATGGAACTAAATACTAGGCTTGTCAATGAATATCCAAAATATCTGAAATTCATACGCATCCGTATCCGAAAAGTAGATAAATATTCGATATCCGAAAAAACGGGCATCCAAAAATTATCCGTCCGATTTTTATCAAGATTATAAATAATATTTTGTGTATTTTAATACAATGATAAACATGTGTTTATTTTTTATATTAATTTAATGGTTTATATTATATGAATTTAATGCGTATTTTTATTTTGAAATGGTACTTAGATACAACATATCACTGGGATAACATAACACAAATCACATGTCAATTTATGTTCGAATCACGCTACGCAAGTTTTGAACTTGTGACCTCTCACACCAAAGCCGAATCACTTAACCACTGGGACAATGGTGCTTGTTGAATTTAATGCGTATTAATTCCTTAAAACTATTTATTACCATTATATTTGTTTACTTTTCACATTTTTATAATCATTGGGATTAAAAAAAATATTAAACCAAAATTTTCTACTTATATTTCTTTGTTTATCGATCGTTAGCGAATAAGATAATTATCCGATATCGTCCTATTCACGGATACGGATATCTAATATCCAAAAATGATTTCAGACGCGGACGCGGTCATGCCGCTGTTCATTTTCGAAAATATCCGTTTGAGCCCTACTAGACGCCACCGTTTCGTGGATTTTTAATATTTTAAAAAGAAGGCATCATGTTTCTCTGCACTCCTTTTCCCCTAAAAATAAAGCAGTCAATGGATTGCCGAAAATTCCGAAATCCATCCGCATCCGCATACGAAAAGCGGATAAATATCCGATATCTGAAAAAACGGATGCAGATGCGAATACGAAGACATCCGTGTCCGAAAATTATTCGTTGGGGTTTTATCTAAATTATATTTCAAATTATGTCTATTTTAGTGCAGTAAAAGATATTTATTTATTATTTTATTAAATTAGTAGTTTATATTATATGCGTTTAATACTTATTAACTGCTCGAAACTATTTGTTATCATCATATTTGTTAATGTTTAACATTTTTTTTCTTTTTTAATTTTTGATTTGTTGGTCGATATCCGAAAATGATTTCGAATGCTCCTGCGGATATGACACATATCCGCCTCCAAACAGATCTGTGGACAGGTGTATCTTGAGTCATCCGCTCCAACCCTTTTTTGCCCCCACAATAGAAAAAACATCGGTAATCCATTTTTCCCTCTACTTCCCTGTTACCTTCTTGCTAAATTATTGCTTTTTTTGGACGGATCTCAAATTTGATTTGGGCTTCTTATCTCACACTCCGCATCTCCGTCAACTAAATCCAGCACTATTTAATCGATAGTTGGCGGCATGGTTGTAGGTATTAATTTTCACTTCCCTTGCCTTTTGGGTCTTAAGCTCGTGCCGCCCTTCACTTCACTATTTCAATACACAGATCGACTATTGTTAAGTGTTTTAAAATACTGTCACTTAGCAGTAACAATCTTTTGAAAACCCTTGATTTCGGTTTATATGCACAACCCTGAAAATTTATTGCCATTTTACATCAAAATTTGGTAATTCCCAATTTTAGACTACGTTTAAAACCCCACCGGCTTCACCCATTGCATGGGACATGTATATGTGATTTCGATTTAAGGTAGTCAAACTATTTTTATTTCAAACCTGTACTTATGTTGAATTGATTTACTATTCTATGCTGATAGTGTGTATGACTAATCCTTTTGTTGTTGCTGTTTGATTACTAGGCAGTTTAGTAGTAATTTGTTTGTTATCTTAATATTTATCCGCTTATTCAATGTTATTCCACTTCAAAAGTCGACTCTGACGATAACTTTTCCAGAAAGTTATCAAACGTTGTTTCAGATTTTAAATTCTAACCAATTTCTTACTTGGCATTCTTTACGTAAATGGTTCTGAATGTTCATACTATGTGTTTAAAATCTGATTTAATCATTGTTGTTGTTAAAGTATTAGACACAATGTTTAATATGTGTTCAAAAGAATTGGTCCATTCGGTTGCATGAAAAGTGGGATATTCTCTAGTTTGTAGGACAAAAATAAGTTAGTGGTGATTTGTTTATTTAAGCATTTGTATTTTCTACCGTTCTCAATCAAGTAATAACAATGTAGTTCTTTTGAGTTTTACCGTTTAACCTCTCTTTTTTTTTTTCTCTGTCAAAATTCTAACAGTTGTAACATGTATCATAGTTTTAGAATGGCAAATTTATGACATAGTCGTTGGTTAGCAGTCAGTGGTCGTTTGTAATATATGAATTTGTACAAGTACATTTGTTGATATCCTTTTGGTACAAGAGTGGTAACGAATTATGTGACGCATTACTAATGACGTGTGTTCCAATAGAATTTCAAATTAAAATTATTTGTAATAGAAGTTTGTCCAGCGGTATGTTAGAATCATAATGTACACATATGTGAATATATAACTATCCATGCGCATTTGTGTGCTCCTGTTAGGCAGCTGTATTTTTGTGTATGCGACTACAGTCAAACATTTCTATTTTTTAAAAACGTGTACCTATGGCTTTTGGAACTGCAATCCATGTTAAAAATATACATATTTAGTACACGTGCTCCCATTGTGTGTGTGTTATAATTTTGTTCATGCCGATTGCAACTAGGGCGCTTGACTGAAGTACAATAGTGCATATTTGCTTCATTTTTTTACTCACGAATTTTTTTTTCGAGCGATGTTTGTCAAATATCGTTTCCACACACTATTGTCTTTCAGAGTGTTGGGTACTACTGGCGTACGTTGTGAACGCTGTCATTACACTTATAGATATACGTACATTAAATGTAAATGTTGAAAATAGTTATCCAGGCTTTAAAAAAATAGAACTTCATATGATTTGTGTGCCATGTACGTGTTACATGTTGTGTTTATGAGGTGAGCAGTGGGTTAAACAAGCTTAGCATGACTAGACATAAATGGGTTACTGCCTTTAATGACATTGTCTGTCCTTGTTCACAAGATTGAGTCATCTTTTAAGGGTGGATTCATGGACAAATTAGATTAGAGGTTAGAAGTTAGAGCGTTCGTGGATAATTTTTTTATTAAAGGTTGGGTAGAATGTAAAAATATTTGTCAAGTAATGTAAAAATTGTTGAATAAAAACCGTTGTGTGATTTTTTTAATAATTATATTTAATATCTAATGCTAGAAAATCAAATTCAAATTTAAATTCAAATACAAATTCAAACTCTTAATACATAAAAATATCATGGACCCCTTCCCCCCCTCCCGTTTTCCATGATAATGACATGAACAGTGGTTTGCATCGACATAGCTAACTCCATTTTGTCTGAAACTATCGAAAAGTAAGCAGCAGAACCTATTTCTTCTATCGACAACCGATGAGAATCGTTCAGCACCTTCATAGCTTCTTGCCACTGTGGTGTGGAGGTAGGAAATGGAGTAGGAGCAGGAGAAGACGGTCAATCATCAACAGAACGCTTGGACTTTCGATTGGGATGGTGGTGGAGAAGAGAATGATGACGCTAGGTTTAATGCCGGACTTGGAGTAAATGATACTCTGTGAAAATCAGATACGTCAGCACCATCAAGAGCAGCAATAACATCCTCCGTACTTTCTTCGTTTTGTTCGTTCATCAGACCGACCTGACGCGTGTTGACTTCATAACTGAGATACAGAGGAAGTGTGAACTCGACTTCACTGTCGAAACGCCTTTAGATAGGTGTCCATGAAGTAGAAAGTCAATCATCTCCAAGCCGTAAGGTGATAATTTTTAAAATGATTCGGGAATGCAACACCTTGTTCTCTTGCTTTTTTCCAGAAATCAGCATCTACATATGATTATGCGCTCTTGTGAATTCCATTCCCATCCCTTCACTATCATCAATTCCTGAAAATTTCTGCGCAAACGGAGATTGTTGTTCCATTTTTGCAACAGAACGGAATGCTCGTAATTTAATCCATAATTATCTTTCATGTAGATTTGGACGACTTTGATGAAAACACCTTTTTTATTTTTCTCTTTTTTTGATTCAAGAAGAAACACGCATCAATAAATCTGGTCGTTTCTTCGTCCTTCCATTCTTGAATCGGTTTTTTTAGATAGAGGAGGATGATGAAGAAATCATTAGAATTTTTAAGACAAAAGAGGATTGGTTTTGTTTATGTTTTTGATTTGGAATGATGGGAAAGAAGAGCACAGAATACCGATATAACAATTTTTACGTTCTACTCGGATGTAAAAACCGCTGTCGTTTTTCCTCAATCCAACCGCTTGTTCGCGAATGCACCCTAAGTAAAATATGTAGTAGATTTATCGAGTAGTATTCGTATTATTATTTTGTGATTTTCATCCATTGGTATGCAATGAACTATCTTTTCCTTTTGAAAACTAGAAACTTACACGTAACGTACATAGTTATTAAATTTTGTAAGAAAGATAAAATTTATCTTTGTTTATTTCTCATTAATGTTCTTTGAAAAAAAAACCCTTTACTCAATTTATTTGTAATAGATTTGAACTTTTGTAGTGCTGCTTGGAATAATTTTTCAGTAGATAAGATCAGATTTATGAAGTCGACCAACCTAATTCTCTTGTAACAACCAATTTGTACTTATTTTGTACATGCTTACATTCCACTTGGAGATGTTCTTTTGACGTTCACTCTCCTGATACAAACCGACAACACCACAGTTTAATTTTTTTATACCAATCCCATTTTACATCATTGTTTCTATTTTTATTTCTAGCATCTTCTTCTTTATGTTCGATAATGTAGATATACCTCTGCCTGTGACGAAGCCAATAAAGGTTCGTTTTTTGTCCTTTTTTTTTATGATCTAGACTAATTTTGTAAACCTTGGCAATTTTATGATTTTAAAATAGCTTAATTATCCAAATATAATGGTTCGTTTTTTGTCCTCTTTTGGTGATATGGACTAATTTTGTTAATCTAGGTAATTTGTGATTTTAAAATCGCTTAATTTGCTTCTGTTAATTTTTCAATACTTTTTCTGCAAGTTCATGAAAAGATGAGGAGAGGAAACGTATTGAGTTGGAGGATTTGAAGAAAATTGCATTAGGTAACACTAATTCAGATAATTTATTTATATCCACTTATTTATTCTTACAAACACAATAGATATTCCATGTATCACTCTTTGAACGATGCTATGGTTAGGGCTGTCAAAATTGTAACCAATCCAATTACCCAACCCATTTAACCAGATTTTACACAGTTTGGGTCAGATCCATCAAAATAAATTGTTTAATTGGGCATAACCATTTAACCCATTTACAAAATCAATTTAAATGGGTTTAACCGGTTTAACATTTTTAACCCAATTAACCCAAAATTATTTCTCTACCGAATAAACTTGGATCAGATCTAGGGTTTCTTCAGAAAATCAGACCGTCGCCTCTTTCAGTGCCAATCCCGGCCTTGTGGAGATTTTGAATTTAAGCTCTGAAATCGCAACAGCTCTTGGGATATCGCAATCGCATTGCTCTTTTCTGCCAATCGCAAGCTCGTGCCTAATTCAGGTATTCCTTTTTTGATTATTCATGGAGGTTGTTTTGTTTGGTTGCAAGATTTATGTCTTTATACTTGTTTAAAATTCGATGAATTTCCTTACATTTTTTCTACGTCTGGCAGTGGGAAGTTGCATTAATTCAAGGGATCCATTGATTTATAGAAGTGTTTTTTGTCACCGAACCTCAAATTTTACCAACCAGCCCACTCCGTGGGGTTAATATGATTTGTATTTTTTTTTGCTACTAGAATCGGAATAACTTGTCAGTAGAAAAGAAGAACCTGTGAAAAAAGAATTCACAAGTAGTCTTATGAGAATATTTAGTCCACCCATTATGCTGATTCCTATTGTTAAATACTACTATATCAGATTTGTGTAGTTTTTGTGCTTGTAAGGTACTGATATATCTTTTATATCATATATATATATATATATATATATATATATATATATATATGATATATCTGTAGCTTAAGAGTAATTTAGACAGTTTAGGTCTGCAAAACCATGTTAATTTCATGTATCCTGTAGTTGAATCTGTTTTTAATGCTTAAGAATAAACCAGTCTAATAATATAGTGAAACAGAGTAAAATGGATCAATAATAGTTTCTGTTGCACTACTTTTCTGATGAGATTCTTTCACCAATAACCATTAATTTTGACATTGCAATAAGAAATAAAATAAATCAGTCATATATTTAGCTATACTTACATTTGTATTTAATGTATACCAAGGCTATATTACAGCTGAAAATATCCATGTGAAGAATGTGCTGATCATTTCAAGAAACTAAGGAAGTAAGTATTTAATGTATACCAAGGCTTTCTAAGACAACATGCAATATATAATGCATCTATTGTTTACATATCCTTTTTTGGGTTTACATACTTTTTCATTCAGTAACATGTCTAAACTTTCAGTGACATTTTCCGATGATAAAAGGAGAGCTATAATATATACTATAAGATTGTCAACTATTGCAGATGTGATTTTTGAGATGTTTAGATTTGAATAATCTTACACATGGCCTGTAACATGGTGTGTACAAAGTAAACATCTCTACTGTTAATAAAGAGAATTCAATGAATAGGATTTCAACGGTGTTCTTTTGAAATTCCGAAAATACCCTCTTCTTTTCCATTTTTGTTCGCTACTTCTCAGTCAAATTTTATCCCACTTTCTTCACTGGCCCTAATGGCCATGACGATTCAGCACCATCGACATCCTACAACCTAATCCATTACTATTTGCTCATACATTGTTAACCCTAACACATAACTAGATAGCCTTAATCCATTACTTTCACCTAAATTGAAGATACCCCAATCCCTTCCATCGAAACTCTACTTACACCATCGAGCCTCGGTTTATAGTCAAAGGGTTCTGCAATTGAAGAGTTTTGCCACCAAGGGGCAATCAGCTGCTTGACGTCAACGTGATATCGTTAGTGAGTTATTCACAATGTTACATCTCAGTAATTTTAAGCATCATACTTCAGACCCTAACCACAGATTTTAATCCGTTAATCTTGCGATAATTTTTTGCATTTTGTTAAATCCGTTCAAGAGTGCTAATGTAGGGTTGGGATATGAATTATGAACATGACTGTGTACCATTGAGTCTGACGTATAAACTTTTGTTAACTATGAGCTTTTAATCTAATGACTTTGGTACATGTTTGCCATGGTGCCTCAATTTGATGAGAGTACCTTCAAAGAGTGTAATATGTTTGAACCTAACCGTGTTTGCGATTTTGTCTTCTTGAACAACATTATATACTCTAAATCTATGATATATACTATATATGATAAGATAAAAATTGCATATATATTCTACATCATAGATATTATTATGATGTAATTAATATTATAATATACTCTAAATTGGACTTATTAGGAAATGATTTAATTTGTGTTGCAATGATTTAATTTGTAATTCATTGCAATTCGATATTAAAGTGGACTATATGTAAACACATTCTAGAGACCACATGTTCTAATTTACCTTTCACTATCTTTATAGTATCATGATTTATTAATTTTCATATTTTGTTCACTATTGAGTATAGCTTAACAATTGTCATGATTACATTTATAATGACATCAACTACATATATTTAAGATAACAAAGTCTTTTGAAAATTGTATGTTTTATACTTGATTCGTTTATTTACTTAATTACAATGTGTATTTTCCAAATTAGGTAGCTGAAATGTAGCTTCATTGATTCATTCCAGTAACTAATAGCGCATACATGGTGCGTTCATTATTGGATTTTTCTTACTACATATTAGTATTATCGGTTCAAAAGAGGTAAGTCATGCATTTTCTCTCAAAGATTTTATGTTTAATTATGCTCTTCTATTTATTATGTTGTAAGAATTTACCAATGCAAGTTTGCTTAGTTTTGATAATTGAATGTTACGATAGATCGATGATAGAACAACCATGATATAGGGATACGGGAAATACAGGTCTGTAAAAGGGGTCAAAGTTCATGGGATTTAAGTGAAAGATAAACAATAAACAAACAATGGTTCAAATTCAAAGTTGTAATTATATAAACCATAAACAAACTAAATTCATGGGGTCAATGACATTCATGGCAATTGCGAAAATATTCCTCGCATCTTTGGAGTCGTATGCAAACATCAACAATAATAGAGCTATATAGAATAGTGGTGTAATGAAACTTTTGGATTTCGGTTTCTCTTAACTAACTTAAAAAATCTCGGTCATCCCTTAACAATTATTCATGTACCTTTAGAGTTTTATTTTGTAGGTTCTGCCTCCTCCAAATTAAGTTAGAGCTCTTCATATAGTTCACGGATTTACACCTATTGATCAAGGGATAAAATAGATTTAACTCCAAATGTATCATTTAAGTATTTTCTTATGTTTTCAGATTTTCACATGGTCAAATTTTATAGTGCAGGATACAATTATCAGGTGGCGCATATTGTTAGCAACAATAGTTTGAAGGTATCAAGGATGGACCATGTGGGAGTAGCAACTCAAGTGACTACCATGACTGTGGTTAGTTACTAATACAATTCTGGTGTCAATAATGTCATTACCTAACCTATTTAACTAAATGTTCAAAATTTGTATAAAACTATTTTTTTTCCAATCAAAACCAATCATATTTTACTATTATATCATTAATTAATCTCATGAAAGTCATTCATTTTATATTTTGTATTTTATTCTCATAATTAAATCTCTGCCTAATATCTAAAACTTCTCTGAGAATAAACAATGTGTGCTGTATGCCGTTGTTTTATAATAACAGTTATTAGTAACTCACTAACATATTTGTTATGTTTGTAATTTATAGCCAAATGATGTGACCCATCTTCCATCACCGTTAATATTACATTTGTTTTGAATTTTAAAGAACCAAGTTTAACTAATTGATTTTAAATTTGAAGATTTATCGTAAGTATTCAATCTATCTATTTATTCTTCATCTCTCTTACTTCCAGATTTAACTGAGACAAATTTATCTACAGCTTTATTCCATCTTCCTGCTTTTTTGTAGTCTTTTTGTCTTGGAAACTATTGTGATACAAGTATAAAAGATGATTATTTTACTATTGAATGTTAATTGTTACAAATTAGTTTCTTTCGTATATGGTTATTACCCAGAAGTTTCTTTTATTTTGTTTATTCATTGATTCTTTTATTTTTATTCTTTACTCATTGGATAACCTAACTAAATTTTACTTGCTTAGAACAAATTGTTTATGCATCATTAGAGGTTGCAATGTGATTTTCATCGAATAATGGATAGCCAATATCAGAGATTCAAATCTAAGTGAAAGTTGCCTTCCCATGTAGTTGTTCATCCCAATCATGCTGGCAAAGAGACTTTTTTCCAAAGTTTCAATTTATAATTCTTTAATCGACTTCTTTTTTCCGATCTTCAGCATTTCATTTTGTTTGTATATTTGCATTGTCGTTGGTTCTGAAAAATTATTTAATTAACTGATGCGTAATGAGTACAAATTGAACAATTTTTGGAAAACTTAGATGACCTAATAATTCAAACAAATATTAAGGTGATGCAGAAGGTTATTAGTTACACACTGAACTAGAGTAGATGATTCAGACATAATAATATAATCTGCTTACGTAAATAGAGTTGCATATGTGCACGTATGTTTTTGTATGCGCGCTACTTTAGTACTGACTTAGAATTATACAATTATCAACTTCTTTTTTTTCATGTTGTTAAGGTACTATCTGGTTAGTTACTGACATATCCTAAAATTTAGAAATATAGGATTAGAAGGTGGTGTAAACTTTTGTGGAAGAATGATAATTCTGCAGCTCAGTTCAAAAATAATACTCTGTATATACATAAGTCAGTTCCTGTTCTGATGGATAAATTTAGAATACTATCAGAGGTTGTTGATCATTGTCATGTAGATCAGCGGTTAAAAATGGAAACAAAGTTTCTTCTCTTACAAATTTGTAGTAGTCTTATTACTTTGTCTATATGAATTTGTACATATGGTACTTAGTGTCAGGTTGATTTAAATGCAAAGATGTGAAGCTGAAGCAGATTCAGAAGCTTGGACATACCTTAAGTGGAGTAGCAAGATTTGAAGTACATGATTAAGGTAGAACTTGCAATTATGCTGTTAAATTTATTTAGTCTTATACAATGTATAGCAATCGGTAGATAATTGTAGTTTGTTATTCGCGACATTTAATTGATGGGAGTTCTAAAGCAGATAATGTGAAATATGTGTAAGAAATGAACCCATATAGAAAGGAGATCTGAGCACATAGACTTCTCTGCCTTTCTGTTTATTATTACAGTTTGTATGTGCACAATATTGATCAACAACGTGGTAGATGCTAGCTATTAGTTTGGCATTATTATACTAAAGACTACTGCATCTTTATCTTTGATAAAATTGACAATTTTCTCATGGTGAAGGGAAGCAAGGCCAATGCTTGATCAGAAGCCAAAGAATGGGTGTCTGGCCAATTCTCATTGAAGCATCACCCTTTTTTAAGGCATACTTTTGATGATTATAATATGCAGATGTTGTAATATAGGCCTTTAACAAACAAAGTTATGCAGCAAAAATAGCAAAACTAAGTAGCTTTCATGGGCTTTGAAACCTGTTTTAAGCAATCAACTGTCAGACATTAGTAAACTATTTTTTGCTGCAGTCACTATGATCCTGACCCGTTTACTCCGACTGCTAAGGGTCTCCCAACCTGAGTATGGACCTCTCCGAAACCAATCTCAATGCTGTCAAATACAACTTAGGTACTATATTATATTCATACTAAGTTCACCTACTTTGATTTAAGACCATAGTAGATAAACATTCTCAAGGATTTGGATTATTAGTTCAAAATCTTGAAAAATGAACCATTGGTTAGGAACACACTAGAATTTTGCTCTACTCACTGATATTTCTCCATTCTATAAAAAGCATGAATTTATGTGCGTGCGTGTGTTCTCCAAATAGCATGAGGTACTTCAACCTTAAAAACTGTAGAAGAGATTCATTCAAATATAAGTAGAGCAATTCAGCAATATAACTGTTATCATAGAGAAGGGCATGATGCTCAATGTTCCTACAATCCCAATTATTTCATGTTCATGTTTGGAGCATTTGAAGTTGATGGAAGTATACAATGTAAAATGTAGTTTGATGCCATATTATTTGTTTACGAAATCCTTAATTGCTAGATTTCAATTCTGTTATGTGTTATCCCGCCTTTTGGCAGGGCCGAGATACCAAGGGACTGACTAAAAACCAGGAGTCATTCGTCATGGATATCGATGAATTTTGTCCGAGTTCGGATCAAGCCACGATTAGCAAGACATAACAAGCAAAGCCAGGGAAGCCAACATTCCAAGTTTCAAGTCAATCCGAGTTCGTATACTCAAGATATGATCGATGCAAAATGAAGGAGATCCCCCCTAATTCGAATCCATAGGTGAAACCTATGTTCGAATCCATCAACGACTGTTTGCTCCGAATCCATCGGCATTCCCTTATTCAAATTCATCCAGCTCGGAGTTCTCTCAAATCCATCGAACCATCCCTCTTCGAACCCATCCAGCGACCTCCTGTTCGTATCGATCGGCTGAAGGCCATCAAGATCGATACGAATGAAGCTATGTACCGAACCCATAAACAACTATGTGCTCGTATCCACCAGAATGCCTGACTTCGAATCCGTGGGAAACAGTATGCTCGAATCCATCTTGCTACAACAGCTTCGAATCGATCAACCATAGCATGTCACGATCGATACGATGAAACTCCTGTTCGAATCCATCTGGGAATTGTGCCTTCGAATCCATCGAGTCAAAGCGGCGAAGTCTCCGGGACGACTCGATCAAATAGGCGAATAAAGCAGATCAAAGCTAACGTTTCACTTCACGTCATCACGAAGCCACGAGCCACCATTGATTCAAAGTGATCGATTCGATCATATCGATTCGAACGTACCAGCCTGCCGAGAAACACCAATTCGAATCAATCATAACTCGAGATTTATATGTCCAAATGCTATGAAATTTTCACAGAAGCTTATGCACATGTTGAAGAATGTCCACATCAAATTTCAGCTCGATTGGATGTTTTCATGATCGATTCAAATGGACTTCGAATCGATCCCAAAGTGGGTCCGGATTTCCTGAAAGCGGGCATGTGGGCTCCCTCACGTGCCAGTAGTGGTCTCTCAAAATTTAGGCGAAATATCAGCCTCCTATACCTATAAATAGAGCCCCTGGTCATTCAGAAAAGGGATCGGACAATTTTAAGAGCTAAAGAGCGCCCAGACTCTGCCAGATTTACTCCAAATCACCACCGCTGCCTTATATTTAGACTTAGCTAATAAAATCAGTTGTACTACATTATAAGAAATTGTAATCTTCAAGTATCTAGCAATAAAGTCATCAAACTTCATAGTGGACGTAGGCAAAACGCTGAACCACTCTAAATCGCTTGTCTTTGCATTTTACATTTCTGTTATTTGGAGTTTTTGTTAGATAATCCTTAGTTTTAATTTTCTTTCTTCACTTTTATCTCTTCAAAAACTTTCGAAGAGTGTTGTGCCCATTTTTGGTACAAACACTTTGGTGCTTTCACTGAGAAAAACCAGTTTTTCTCCTGCTCCTTGGATCTACCATCAATACCGGGTTGCATAAATCCAAGAGGAAGATCCAGATCTCTAATCCGGAATCCTTCCATTCTATTCAGATTTGCATAAAGTCTAGGAAAGGAATCCACCACTCAAGATGGTTAGCATAAGAACTGCCTCTACAGCTGCTGATCAAGAAGGACGGGATAGACAGAATCCTACGCAGCAGCCATCCAATCAAGACAACACTGCTCACTCAGATCCGTTTGGGCCAGTCACCAGACAAGAGTTCCAAGTGTTGCTCCAAGAACTGACTCAGAGTCGGCAACAGTTGGCCGAATAATTGCGCGCTAATATTGAATTGACCAACAAACTGAACCGCCAAAGCCGCAGAAGGTCCAGGAGAGATGATATCTCCTGCTCGTCTACTGAAAGTTCTACCTCGTCTGATTATCACCACAGATCTACCCGTCCCCGATTAGACGGGAGTCATGTACAAACTACCGGATATCAACCTGCCTTGACCGTTGGACAGTTGAGGGCGGGGCCGTTGACCAGCTTCCAAACCGGGCCTTCAACACGAGGAGGCCCTACTCCGCAGTACACCACGGACAATCGCGCCGCAACTGCCGCGGTAGAAACAAGAGTTGATACCCGAAATCTTTCAGATTCAAATAATCAGCAGCGTGGACGTACTCTTGAACCATACGTTCTAGAAGACGCTGAGCCAAGGAGGCGAAACTTGGACCGTCGACAGCGCCCGGTCCAAACTCGTGTTGTGGAACCCGACCACACCTTAGCTCAGTAGGCTCAAAATGTAATGATGCCCGATATTTCAACCATGATACGTCAGATGATTCGCGAAAGCCAGGGCCTTACCAATGACGATTGGGGAATTTCTCGTAGTCACACTCCTTTCACAGATGAGATTCTATATGCTGATCCTCCTCGGCGATTCAGGATGCCAACTCTCCCTATGTACGAAGGAAATTACGATCCCAACCAACATATTTTGAAATATGAGTGGTCAATGAGCACCGCAAGGGCTGACGATGCAGTAAAGTGCCGAAGTTTCCCTATCTCTTTGGGAGGAATCACTACAATGTAGTTTACACGGTTACCACCTAGATCTATCTCTTCATTTGATCAACTGGCTAAGAAATTTGTCGAACAATTTCGCATGCATGTCGCTAGATCTAAAGACGTTAACACCCTGTCTAGTGTTATCCAAACTCATGGAGAAACACTCAGGCGTTATTTGAAGAGATTCCATGCAGCATGTGTGGAGATTAGTAATCCCAACGATAACTCAATTTTAATGGCATTAACTAAAGGGATCGATCCCGATTCTGAGTTTGGAAATTGGTTAGCTGGAAAACCACCCGCATCGTTGGACCGTTTCTACTCCAAAGCCGCTCAATTCTTACGGCAAGAGGACGTGAAACAGTCTAGGAAGCAGGACGATGCGAGGCCCAGAAGTGAAGGAATACAAAGTAACGTAGCAGTTAAGCAGTCCGGTGAAAATTCCGGAAAAGTTTAGTTAAATATACAAAACAAACAAGCTCAGCCAAGAGGTAACAGTGGTCAGGATAAGAAAAGATATCAGAATCGAGGCCCACGGCGTAGGGCTCCAATGTTCGATAATTACACACCGTTGAATACATCGTTGGAAAACGTATATCTGCAAACTTGCAACACTGTGCAATATAAGAAACCTGCTCCGAAGCAATCGTCGGAGAGGCAGATTCAAACAGGGAAGTTTTGTAGATTTCACGAGAGTTATGGCCCCAATACCAATGAGTGTCGACATTTGCAGGACCTCATCGAGAAGTTGATCAGGGAAAGAAAGTTAGATCAGTTCGTGCGAACACCGCAGCCTGGTGGTGCGGGCCCTTCAAACCAAAATCGTGTGCAAAATCAAGAAAGACAAGAGGAACCCGCTCGTACGGGTGGAAGGCTAGTTATAAATACAATAAGTGGTGGTCCCCATCCAGCAGACAGAAGTTGGAGGGAAATGGAGTCGTATGCTAGCTCTATCAGGCATGCGAACTTCGAATGCTGCAGTAATTGTGAAGATGGAACTCCGGCTAAACAATAGAAAACAACGTCTGATGATATCATATTTAGAAGCAGAGATGCTGATAAGATCGAAGCCCCAACAATCGACCCACTGGTCATATCTGTCCAGGTTGGTCCTGCTTGGATGAAGAGGATCCTAGTTGACAGTGGGAGCACTGTAAACATTTTACTCAAACGGGCCTATGATTTGATGAAAATGGAAGCAAAGGACTTGAAACCTTGCCAATCTCGAGTCCACGGCTTCAACGGAAGTGCTACAATACCCACTGGAGTGGTGGAACTGCCAGTGGAGTTGGGAGTTGGAGAACGCCGGAGAGTCCGGATGTTGCAGTTTGTCGTTTTGGACATCGATTCACCTTATAACGCATTTTTGGGCCGACCGGCCCTTGCTGAATTCAGGGCAGCCATTGCCCCATGGTGTTTGACTTTGAAGTTCCCAACTGATCACGGGATTGGAGTCATTCAAGGAGATCAGGCAGCAGGAAGAGCCCGTTATGTTGCTGAACTGAGCGAGGCGCAGAGAAAGGAGAAAGGAAAGGGCGTAGAGGAGTCTCTCTGCGTCCATTTTGCTGATGATTGACAACTAGCGCCTGGGCCCCGACCCGGACACCACTACCAATTCCTTAAAGATCTTGACCCTAGAGACAACGAAGATAAAGACGAATCTAAAGAGAATCAAGCTTCCCCAGCCGAACTGACTGTGGACGTCCCAATCAGTGAGGTTGATGATTAGAAAGTGCTAAAAGTTGGATCTCAACTGGGAAAACAGACACAACAGGAATTGGTTGAATTTCTCCGGGCGAATCTCGACGTGTTCGCCTAGACACACTCTGATATGCGCGGGATCTCACTGGACATCGCAAGTCACTCCCTGAATATTGATCCGTGACATGTTCCGGTCAAGCAGAAAAGACGTGGTATGGATCCAGAGAGATCTGCCGCCCTTAAAGAGGAGGTTGATAAGTTACAATCAAATGGGTTCATCCGAGATGCTTTGTATTCAGAATGGGTGTCAAATCCCGTATTGGTTCGAAAACCGAATGGAAAATGGAGAACTTGCATCGACTATTCTGACTTAAACAAGGCTTGTCCAAAGGATAGTTTTCCACTTCCTCGAATTGACCAGCTCGTAGATTCGACAGCTGGGCATGAATTGTTATCTTTTATGGATGCTTATTCTGGCTATAATCAAATACCTATGCATTTGCTCGATCAAGAACACACCAGTTTCGTGACCGATCTGGGACTCTACTACTACAGAGTCATGCCTTTCGGTCTAAAAAATGCCGGAGCAACATATAAACGCTTGGTCAATCGGATGTTCGCCGACCAGATCGGGAAGACCATGGAGGTTTACGTGGACGACATGCTAGTAAAGTCCTGATTTTCCACAGATCACGTCAGAGATTTAAATTCGATGTTCTGCATTCTTCGGGAATATGGAATGAAGCTCAATCCATTAAAGTGTCATTTCGGCGTTGCCTCTGAAAAGTTCCTCGGATTTATCGTTAACACTCGAGGGATAGAAGCAAATCCCGAAAAGATCTGGGCAATAAGGAACTTGCAAACTCCAAGAACCATAAAGCAAGTCCAGAGTCTCAACGGGAAGGTAACAGCATTAAGCAGGTTCTTTTCAAAATCCACCGATAAATGCATATATTTCTTCGATCCGATCCGAAAGGGAAAGCGAAACTTTGAATGGACCATGGAGTGTGAAGGCGCATTCCGATCGCTGGTTCAACATCTCTCCACACCACCGATCCTCTTAACTTGACTGAAATTTGCCAGAGATTTGAGAATTATCGCTGTGGAAATTTATTGTGATTCACAGTTAGTTGTGTGCCAAGTACGGGGAGAATATCAAGCGAGAGATCGAAGACTGGCTGCTTACTTAGCTCGAGTTCAGGAAGTACTGAATCAGTTTGATTATTACGCCATTTATTATATACCTCGAGAACGCAATCAAAAAGCCGATTCATTGGCAAAGTTAGCCAGCATAGGAGAAGCACACCAAATGTGACTTGTCCCTGTCGAAACTTTGTCCTCCCCAAGTATCGATCAAATAGAGACGAATTTTGTGTTTGAAACTGCTCCCAGTAGAGAATCGTGGATGATCCGTATCGAAATTACATTGAGAATGGGGCGTTGCCTGAGCATAGAAATGAGAAAAGGCAAATTCTACGAAAAGCGTCACGGTTTGTCATTCAGGACGGAGTCATGTATAGAAGAGGTTATTCTGTTCCTCTCCTCCGGTGTATCGCGCACGATGAGATCAAGCGAGTGTTACATGATGTACACGAAGGAGAATGTGGCGATCACACCGGTGGACAAGCTCTCGCTAAGAAAATACTCCGATATGGATACTACTGGCCAACAGTAAACCGAGATGCAGCAAACTATGCTAGAAAGTGCGATAGGTGCCAGAAACATGCCCGAATTCCAAGAGCCCCACCTACCGAAATAACTCAAATGGTCAGTCCCTGGCCATTCGCTATGTGGGGCATCGATATCATCGGCACTCTACCTCTGGCAAAAGGTGGTGCGAAGTACGCCATCGTCGTCGTTGACTACTTTACCAAGTGGGCTGAAGCCGAAGCTCTCGCAACGATTACAACAAAGAAAGTAATAAATTTCGTAGTTCGCAACATCATCTGTCTATTTGGACTCCTGCATACCATCATCACCGATAATGGAGCCCAATTCGAAAGTGCAGAATTAGAGAATTTCTGTCAACGGTTTCGTATCCATAAAAAATTCTCGGCGGTTGCACATCCTCAGGCAAACGGTCAGGTCGAAGCTGTCAATAAAGTTATAAAATCTATCCTAAAGAAACGACTGGAAAGGGCCGGGGGCAAATGGGTTGATGAACTTCCTATGGCATTATGGGCTTATCGAACGACTCACAAGACCGCAACCAGACACACCCCATTTTCCTTATCTTATGGCACAGAAGCCGTCATTCCAGTCGAGACAGAAGTGTTTTCCCACCGGGTGACTTATTATGATCCGAAAACAAATGCTATATTACTTGCTGAATCTTTGGATCTACTGGATGAGAAGCGGGAAGAGGCCGACTTGAGAGCGGCCGCATATCGAAGTCGAGTCACCCGATTGTACAATGCCAAAGTTCGACCTCGAACTTTTGAACTCGGGGATCTCGTTCTCAAGAGAATTTATCCGGTTCCTTCACACATGAAACCAAATTGGGAAGGACCGTACGTGATTACACAAAGACTCGGAGATGGCACATTCAAACTATCGACCGTTGACGGTCTTGATTTGCCAAGGGCCTGGAACAGCGAGAGTCTCCGTCGCTACTACACATGATATGCTTTATTTATTTCATTATATTTTTCCATTTAGCAATTTACTTTTGCATTTCGAAATTAGAATTTGTAATAAGGCAACTGACTTTGCCATATTTTCTTATTTCAGCAATAAAATGCCATCTCTTCAAGCCAGAGCTGTGATTCATTGAATACAATGTACAACATCACGATGCACGGAGAGCTAAATTCCATCACGCAGTGGAATTTATTCAAGTAGGGAGTGGCTGCGATACGACCGGCCACTCGCTAAATGAAACCCGCGCTCGGGGGCAAGACATCACGTCAGACTAAAGATGAGCTGATACACGATAATCCCTTACTTAACTCCGTACTCCCAGAGTGCAAGATGGAGTATAAAAATTACTTAACTCCGTACTCCCAGAGTGCGAGACGGAGTGTAAAAATTACTTAACTCCGTACTCCCAGAGTGCGAGACGGAGTATAAACATTTAACTCTGTGCTCCCAGAGTGCGAGACGGAGTATAAACATTCACTTAACTCCGTGCTCCCAGAGTGCGAGACGAAGTATAAACATTCACTTAACTCCGTGCTCCCAGAGTGCGAGACGGAGTATAAACATCACTTAACTCCATACTCCCAGAGTGCGAGACGGAGTATAAATATTCACTTAACTCCGTACTCCCAGAGTGCGAGACGGGGTATAAACATTACTTAACTCCGTACTCCCAGAGTGCGAGACAGGGTATAAACATAACTTAACTCCGTACTTCCAGAGTGCGAGACGGGGTATAAATAATAAGTTAACTCCATAATCCCAGAGTACTCCGAGAGCGCGAGCCGGGTATAAGCGTTAATGCTCAATTGCAGATAATTTCGCACAACACCTATTACGGCTTATCCCCAAGACTGGGGGTAGAACCAAAGAAAATATTGAATTGAAGACAAAAGAGAATATGTTTTCATTTCCATTATCAACAAAAAGAATCTGATTACAAGCTTGTTCAAAAAATTCCTACTAGTGGGAGCTGAGTCCACATCTATACACGGCTATAGAAGAATCAAAAAGACAAGACAAAACACTACCCCTGTGACGCCCCACCTCTATACCCACGCTGGCCAAGAACACTACGGTGTAGTGCTATCAACTAGCATGGAGAATAAGGCCGTTGAGGAGCGACCATCTATGTAATTGCTTTATGCGAGCACCGATATGTCAGATAGAATAACATGCATTTTTATTTCAGGAGGAAATCCGACATACCGATACAAACTCAAAGCTACTACATAGTGGCTATAATAGTTTAGGACAATAGATATAAAAGTAACACAGATAACATAAATGCGGAACACAGATGGAACAAAAAGTCTCATATATATAATAACTGATATCAGTTACAATACATTTGACACAATACATATGATACAACTACAACTTTCGACTCTGGAAGTTATATATACAAGTACATTATCAACTAATATACATGAATACATATCATCTTATACAATGACACGACTTCTACAAAACGACGAAGACTACTTCAGAAGATATAAAAAGTCTTCATATCCCGAACAGCAACTCAAAGCAGGAAATCTACAACCTGAAACAACTCGAGACTGACCCGAGTATTACATTCAAAAGAAAATAATACACGAGTCAGTCTAATTCAAACTCAGCTATTAGTGCATAGAAGCAATAATAATCAAATAATCAGGTAAACCACAGTCACAGAAATCTCGTATATCCGACTCCTTGATGAAAGAATCGGATAACGGCAGATATAACACTAAACAGTGTAAATCAACAAATCAGCAAATCTCAAAATGATCAAACACATCAAATTTCTGTGTGGCTGCAGTACACGCACGCGTGCACTGCCTCGCCACACAGTACGTGAAATCATCACAACGGTGAAAACTAGCAGCAATTAAAACTGTAGAAGTCAACATAAATATCCCACAAACAACAGGCACTAACTCAAATCAAGAGGAACGAATTACACACGAATGTACACCGAAAGTTTACATTCGTGTACAGGGTCAAACCCGGGCCTTAGAGTCCGGGTTCAACTCACTGTAAAATTTCACAAATCAGCTTGAAACAATCAAGAACCAACAAAACTCTCAACCAATTCAAGCAAAAAGGAAACAGTGAACTCAAACAACTATAAAACCACACATGATTATAGACAGAAGCCAAGATATGGCAACAATGAATGCACCGTTCACATGAACATCAAGGACCAATATTTGACCAAGTGTACAAATGCAACTAAATGTGCAAGGATCCATAATCATGTCCAGATACCAACTTAAACGCACCAGAGATAAACTCAGGGTCAGGAAATACTTATTTAAAATGCAGAGTTGCTAAATGTCAAACACATGAAGTGAAACCAGACCACAAGATCGAACAGTGGCAAATGCCCCAACATGACAGTAAGAAGTGTTACAAAACTACCCAGTACAACAGTCGAGTGTCATGTCTCAATATACATGTTGAAGCAACCCAGTTAAGTGTTTTCACTCAAGAAGCAAAACTCAAACTAAGGCAAGCTCGAGTCTAAAACCCCATAGGATAATCAAAGTCTACGAAAGTACATGTATGCACATACTCGAGTGCACATACATGTCCAAATCGAATGAAACAGCAAAAAGAAACTTAACAAACAACTCAAACTTAAAATAACAGCGGGTTCGAAATCACGAAGTCAAGCATCAGCTCACAAAATCAAAGATGAAGGAGCAGCAGTTTCAAAAATGATCAACAACAAGCAATACTTCATAATGGAGCCACTAATTCAATTCAAACTCAAAACAGTGCACTTCAATTACAAACTATAAGAAGGCAATACACTAGTACAGTGTCTGAGAGAAATCACATGAATTCGCTAATGGACAGTGCTAAGCTATACCAGACAGCATGTCAAAGGAACAATGTGCACAAGAATGATATCGAACAAAACTAGTACTGCTCCTTCACAACTCAAAATCGTATCGAAACAGCTAAAACAACTCAATGCTTTGGCCATTAAATAAAAACGTCAGACACACTGTTCGTGAGCACTGACCAGTCAACGGAACAAAGTCGAAAGATCAACACTGTCAAACTATATCAAGAATCGAAGTCGTGGCGAACAAGGTGTCGATCAAGACAACCCAAAATTAAAATATACGCCACAGAAAGCAAGTCAAAATACACAAATTCGACAAAGTCTAACTACACAATCTCAAGTTGAGAAATCAAAGATCGACTACGAGTCGAAGCCGAAGCCAACAAAGAAATCGAACCAAATCAAAATTAAGTCAGAAATCACCAACGACGAAACCAAATCGATCGTAAAGCATACGCTAAGTTTGAATTAAGATGTGAGTGGAGTGTCACTCACTAAAGCAATGCCGTGATACCTAGAAGCAAGAAAACAGCAACAACTAAACGAAATTACTAAGAATAACGAATAGTTCAAAATCAACGTCCAAACCAAATCGAACAATGATTATCACGGAAATAAATATTTATGGCCGAGATGAATTCAAACAACAAATTCAATTAATGGGTACAACAAAATCAAAAGCATCGAATCGGTTCCAATTCAAGAATTTCACGCAGCAGGATAATGACAACAGAAGTCATAAAATATATGTGACAAAAGTAAAGGGTTTGAAGTTAAAAGGTGAACAAGTCACGAAAATCGAACAACACGAACGAAGTCAAGATAGTCACGTAACAGTTCGAATTAGATGTGAGTCGAACTCACCATTTTTGACGACCCAGCAGAACGCGATCCCTCTCGATCGGGCAAGCCGAAATCACGGCACAAGAATTTGAACGAAGCCCTTCGATTCGAAGTTGAACGCCATCAAATCGAAGCAGCTGAAGTGAGCAACGAGAACGATCGATCAAGCTTCCCACGATTTTTTCTCGCGATCGAACAGGTCGGCGCTTCGCAAAACCCTGGTTGTCGACGAGGAAGAAAAGGAACGACCACCATTTATTTTCTTTTCGTTCATTTTCTTGTTTGATTTAGGGTTTTTATTCAACTGAAAGAGGGGGGTCGGGTTATACCCTTATCACGGTATCAAAAGAAAAAGGTATGGGCCTATATTCTAAAGCCCATAAATTCTTTTAACAATTTATAAAAGAATTTCACTCAAATTTAAAGAACTTCAATTGCAATTGCTAATCGAATTAAATTTTCATTTGACAAGATTCAACTGCTATCAAACTCTGGGTTGTTACAGACTCCTCTCCTTAAAGAAATTGCGTCCTCGCAATCATAAGGAATAAATGGATAAAAGGTAACAACCATAAGAGCATGGCAATGTCGAATGCATAAGCAAAGCAAATGTCAACAGGGAAGTATTGAAATCATGGAAGTATCAGATATAAAATCAAAAGGTTCCACTGCTTCGAATCAAAAGAATCAACATCGTGGGGATCAAGGAATCAAAATCAGACGACTATATAAACAACCCCAAACATCATCATCGACTAACAAAAGCAAGAACAATCGAGTTCCAGCAATTAAAAGAAAAGGAATCAGAGCAGAAATCACATACTGATCACGAATAGAATGTGAGTTAACCAAATTACTCACCTGAATCGCCAGAGAAAAAGACGAAGCTCAAATCTCAAAATCGCAAATATTAGTTCATCAAAAACGATAATCGAATTTTCAAATCGCAAATATTTAATTATCTCAAACGGTAATCAAATCAACAAATATTTAATTATCAAAACGACAATTAGAATCTCAAATATCTAATTATCACAAGCGATAACCAGAAACAACACGATTATCAAAAATGATAATCAGAAATCACAAATATCCGATTATCAAAAACGATAATCAGAAATCACAAATATTTGATTAATCAAATCGAAAAAATATTTAATTATCTCAAACGATAATTAAATCGAAAAATATTTAATTATCACAAATGATAATCAAATTTCACAAATATCTGATTATCAAAAACGATAATCAGAAACACAAATATCCGATTATCAAAAACGATAATCGGAAATCACAAATATCCGATTATCAACAACGATAATCAGAAATCACAAATATCCGATTATCAAAAACGATAATCGGAAATTACAAATATTTCAATTAACGAGTCCGGAATTAACCGAAATAGTAAAAGTATGGTTCCATACTCCGTACTTTTGCTAAATCGTTTAAATCTCTTTATCGTTTCCTTGAAAGTGCAAAATTGTGTATTCTTAAAATAACATTTCACATTCTCAAACGGACAAGTCCGGAATTAAGCGAACCAGTAAAAGAAAGGGGTCATAGTCCTCGATTTTGCTGAAACGTTTAAACGCTTCCTCATTCTTTTGAAAATGCAAACAGTAAAAATTTTGAAAACAATTTTAATTTATATTTTGAAACAGCTTTTAAAAATAACGAATTTTGAAAACACGTGATTAAATTAGCAATATCAGTATTGTGGGAGAACCGCTTGTAAATCCATTTCAAAATTGACGGTTACTGAAGTTAACACGTCAAAATCTCATCAAAATAACTGGCATCGAAATATAATACCAAATGAATTTTCATTCATCAAAAAATGTCACAAGAATCTTCTCAAAGATAGAATAGGGTATCATACCCTAAACTTGTATTCATAACAAGTCAATAACACATGAATTCACCAATGCACAAAAATTGATAAAACTTATCAATAAAAATCACGAAAGTTGGTGAAGCACAAAATCTAGAAATCATCACAAGAAATCCAGAAAACACAAATTTTAGAAATCTACACACGAAATCCAGAAATCAAAAAAATTCTAGAATCGACACACGAAATCCAGAAATCACAAAGAGGGGGAGGCCTAACAGAAAACGGGAGTATGAAAACTCCAAAACACCGGTATCACAAGAACGAGAAGCTATCTCATGGTGGCTAACCATTAAATTTTCACACAGGAATGGTCCGAAGACCGTGCAACAAAGAAATATGTGTGAGACGAAATCACACAAATGGTGTCTAGACAATCCTCAAAGCCCAAGAGATATGTGTGAGACGAAATCACACCGATGAGGTCTAGTCTAACCGTGCAATATGTGTGAGACGAAATCACACAAATGGTGTCTAGACAATCCTCAAAGCCCAAGAGATATGTGTGAGACGAAATCACACCGATGAGGCCTAGTCTAACCGTGCAGAGAAAGAAATATGTGTGAGACGAAATCACACAAATGGTGTCTAGACAATCCTCAAAGCCCAAGAGATATGTGTGAGACGAAATCACATCGATGAGGTCTAGTCTAACCGTGCAATATGTGTGAGACGAAATCACACAAATGGTGTCTAGACAATCCTCAAAGCCCAAGAGATATGTGTGAGACGAAATCACACCGATGAGGCCTAGTCTAACCGTGCAGAGAAAGAGACATCGCACATTTGCTAGTCTAAATCACAAAAATGATCGTCATGATCATTAAGAAGTGTCAATTACATTAAGTTAGTGAATATAAGAGTTTAGCTTCATGTCCCATAACCACTAGCTTAACTCAAATATTTACGAACAAACTGTAAATCTTCACTAGAAAATTGTCACAAAAGGTTCAATCGAACAAGTCCAGGAGTTAACCGACGAAGTAAACGCAAGCGTTTCATACCACTTGTTTTACTAAGCCGTTTAATTCAATTTCTCATACGAGTGAAATAAAGGCTTGTATTTACTAATAGATTGGAAAACCGTTTAAGAAAAAGAGTTTTATAATAAAATAGTTTTGAAATTGTTTGGAGAAAAGGATTTTAATATTTACTACTAGTATAGAAAACCTTTATATTTTTAAAGTGACAAATCACAAAAATGATTGTAGAAACAATCAATCACAAGAATTCACATACAAAGATGTGAATAGAATCCAAAGAAATCGATACCGAATCCATCAAAAAGTAGGTTCACAAAAATCCCGAAGAAAATGTCATCAAAGTTGCTAATAAATGATAGCAACAAATCGGGGAAATAATCAAGAATCGATTAAGTTTGGAAACCAAATCAATTCACAAAAATTCACATTCGAAGACGCGAATAAAAATCCAAAGAGTCCGGTTCCAAATTCATCAAAGTAGAAATATCCAAAAATTTCAGAAATAGAAGTTATCAAAGTCGACAAAAGTGATAACAACCAATTGAAAAAGAAGAATCGATTAACGTTTGGAAAAACAAAGCAAAACGAGCATAAATGCATAAATGACTTCAACAAAAATAAGAGTCAAGTCAATGTCGAAGTCAACAATTAATGGTCACTGTCGAGTACAAAATGAATCAATATCATCAAAGAATCCAACGGCAAACAAAGTCAGAGTCTTGGAAATCAAGAAATCAGCAATTTCTCAAAAACAAAGTGACCGAAGTCGAATGGAATTCAAGCTGAGGAAAACACAAAATATCAAGTTCAAAATCGTTGAGATTCAAACTAGATATGAATGAAAAATCAAAATCACTCAATTTGCAACTGGTCAAGCTATTTTTCATCACAGTGTAACAGGTACACAATGACACTCATAGCATAACACAAAAGTGGAACAAAGTCCAAAAGTCAAAATAGCTTTAATTGGCCAAATTAAAACAAAATCAACATCGGCTAAATCAATTCAAAGCTGAAAACACAAGAACAAAATTCTCATCATCAAAAATCCAATTTGAGTTCGCAAAGCAAACGGAGGCAGAAGCCTAAATACTTTCACGAAATCAAAATCAAATGCACATGAATAAGCGTTAGGAATTCATACATAACAGTCAAAAATAATCATATGTAAAGATGAGAGATAAAACATCGACAAATAGTTGTAACACATGCTCCATCTAAGTTATGTTTTATAATTGTCCTAAACCCCAGGCTCCGATACCAAGCTGTGACGCCCCACCTCTATACCCACGCTGGCCAAGAACACTACGGTGTAGTGCTGTCAACTAGCACGGAGAATAAGGCTGTTGAGGAGCGACCATCTATATAATTGCTTTGTGCGAGCACCGATATGTCAGATAGAATAACTTGCATTTTTATTTCAGGAGGAAATCTGACATACCGATACAAACTCAAAGCTACTACACAGTGGCTATAATAGTTTAGGACAATAGATATAAAAGTAACACAGATAATATAAATGCGGAACACAGATGGAACAAAAAGTCTCATATATATAATAACTGATATCAGTTACAATACATTTGACACAATACATATGATACAACTACAACTGTCGACTCTGGAAGTTATATATACAAGTACATTATCAACTAATATACATGAATACATATCATCCTATACAATGACACGACTTCTACAAAACGACGAAGACTACTTCAGAAGATATAAAAAGTCTTTGTTGGGCGTATTCTCACCAAGGCAATCTCAAGACCAAGAAGCACCAGGTTCGCCCAGGCTTGCCTAAGCTTCATTCGGCATCCCTACCACTGCCGAACCAGACTCACAACCACAGAACTGCCGAATCAACTCTACCTCCCATGCTTGCCGAACCAACCTACCGGTCCAACCTCATCACCGAACCAACCTACCGGTCCAACCTCATCACCGAACCAACCTCCTCTACCGGTCCAACCTCACCTACCGGTCCAACCTCACTACCGAACCACCTCCTCTCCAACAGCCACCGGTCCAGATCAGGGTCGGACCAACCTACCACATCTCACCACCGAACCAAGCTATGCCGAACCAAGATGAGCCAGGCCAGATTGCCTCAGCCCAGGCCCGCCAGCAGCCATATACATCCAAGACCCCTGCCCTCAGCCTCACTCTATAAATAGAGAGATATGGGTACACCAATGAGGGACAAGTTTGAGAGCTCAAGCACGGAGAGAACTTTCAAACAACTTTCTTTTACTTGTATCAAAGCTTTGTACTTGTAATCAAAACAAGAGAAGAGAAATAACATATAAAGTGGACGTAGGCACATTCTGGCTGAACCACTATAAATCTGCGTGTCTTTTTACAATTTAGCCCCTACTTTTCATATATTTGCATAAATCACTCAAATCACTAAGAACAACATAAGATCTACTAAATCATATGACTTTGAGGTGTTTGTCCATTTTTTGTGCAAACATTTTTGGTGCTTTCACTGAGAACTAGAAGCTCGAAGCTTCAGCTTCATCCACTTAACAGTTTTCCTAATAGCATCGTCCGCCACTTGGAAAACATGCCTCCCAAACAAAGAAAAGATGTTAACAAAGGAAAAAACATCGCATCCAGCAGTCTTCCAGATCCAGCTGTCACGAATCAAGTAAATCGTCCTCCTCCAGCAGCAGTAACAAATGAAGGACATGCTAACCCAACCACTCCTGCCACAGAACAGCCTGCAGCAATTACTAGGGCAGATTTGGACAGAGTTGTGGTTGAAGTAACTAACCGCTTCACGTCCCAGCAGGAAGCCTTGGTGGACCATCTCATGTCACGCTTAAGGGATGCTGAAGAATCCAACCGCAACACTGAATCATGGGGCGAGTCCCAGTCTGGAGGATCTCAAAGACAACAAAGATCTTCCTTCTTCGAAGGAGCTAACGGCAGAAGTAGCCATGGTAGGAGCTGAGACCGAGCACAGCCCGAAGTTAGGCCTGAGGAAACGTTTGGTACCGAACCCAACGGGGGAGGTACCGGACGGAGGTCAACTATAGCTGAGCCTGTCATACTGCCTAACCACGGAAACGCCGGTGAACGGGGCCGAGCTAGAGTCCAGCCCGAAGTTGGACCCGAGGAAGTGCTTAGATCAGAACCCAGCAGGGGAAGATCAAGGCAAGGGCCAACTGTAGCTGACCCTAGCATGCTCCCAGAAGATCAAAGGCAGCCGCTGGAAAATATGAGGAACGATAGACGATACCATCCCTACAGGTCATCTGGACGGAATCAATCCCACAGAACAGAACCAAACTCATTTCTATCTGCTCCAAATTCTGATGAAAGGATGGCACGCTTATTCAGAGAGTGTGTCCAACGGGAGCAAAGAGATCGAGGGATAGGCGCTAGGGTAACCAGCCCTTTCGCCCACAATATCGAAATTGCTATCACCCCTCGAGAATGGAAGATGCCGACAATGGAACCTTACAAAGGAATCTCCGACCTCGTTGTACACTTACAGAGGTACACGCAACATATGCTCATGAGTGGAGCAACAGAGGGAGTACTGTGCAAATGCTTTCCGCTCTTCTTAGCAGATCTCGCTACCTCCTGGTTCTGTCATCTACCCCAGGGATCCATCAGCTCGTGGGAAATGTTGAAAGAAAAGTTTATCAGTCAGTTCCGCATCCATGTGGAACAACCTAAGGACGCTTATTCCTTATCCAACGTCAAACAGAAACCTGGAGAAAAACTGCAGCAATACCTAACCCGATTCAATGCCGCAGCAGCCGTAGTCCTAGATGCCGATGAGAAGCTTGTCTTAATGGCCCTCTGTAGTGGTGTGCATCCGGATACTAAATTCGCTAGAAGACTAACAAAAGAAAAACCAGCTACTTTACCCGATTTCTTCCATGAAGCCGGGAAATATATGAGGCTTGAAGACGCTGCCACTGAGGAGCAGTCAAGGCAACAAAATAAGGCAACTCACAGCAACACGCCCGCTGTAGCAAAGGACATTCGAAGAAATGACTCTAGAGACAATGCTGGGGCAAGAAGGGAGAAAAGCGTCTATATCGGCCAGGACCGAGATTCGACACTTACACTCCTTTGAATGAAACCATCGAAAAACATCTTCCTTGCCACCTAAGGCGAAGTTAGATACGAACCCTCACCGTACAAGAAGGAATCAGATAACGCACAGAAGTCTGGAAAGTTCTGTCGCTTCCACGAATCTCATGGGCATGATACCAATGAATGCCATCATCTCCGGGACCTGATTGAAGAACACATCAGAAGGAAGAAACTACAACGCTTTCTTGGGAAGGCCAGCCCTGTCTAACTTCCAAATTGTCCTGGCTCCATAGTGCTTAAAGATGAAATTTCCAACGGACAAGTGCGTTCCCTTCTTCGAAGCTCTAAAGAAAGACAAAGGAAAGTTCGAATGGACTGACGAATGCTTAACCGCTTTCCTTAACTTAATCGAACACCTCCAGAAACCACCGGTACTCTCGACTCCAAGCGAAGGCGAAGAATTATACATATACCTTGCTGTGTCATCTCACGCCCTAAGCGCTGCCTTGGTAAGGGAAGACAACCGCACACAACGGCCAGTTTACTTCGTCGGCAAGAGGTTTACTGGGGCAGAAGTCAGATATCCTAAACTTGAGAAGCTAGCATACTGTTTACTAATCACATCACGAAAACTGCGTCACTACTTCCAGTCTCATTCCATCAAAGTTCTGACCGATCAACCACTGAGGCAGGTACTCCATCGTCCCGACCCTTCCGGGCGACTACTT
Source organism: Allium fistulosum (assembly GCA_030737815.1). Taxonomy (NCBI): domain Eukaryota; kingdom Viridiplantae; phylum Streptophyta; class Magnoliopsida; order Asparagales; family Amaryllidaceae; genus Allium; species Allium fistulosum. Next base: position 555,343,337 of record CM060905.1, on the reverse strand, counting down.
AAATGGTGCATTGAACTAAGTCGGTATGATATCACCTATCACCCTCGCACCGCCATCAAGGGACAAGCCATGGCTGATTTCATTGCACAATTCACTACCAACGAAGATAAGGAGCAATTGGAAATAGAAAAAGACATCACGTGGAATCTCTTTGTGGATGGCGCATCGAACGAACAAGGCTCGGGGGCAGGTGTGGTAATAATCACTCCCAGGGGAAATAAGATGCACTATGCTATAAGGTTGGAGTTCGCTGCCACCAATAACGATGCAGAATATGAAGCAGTGATAGCTGGATTAGAACTTGCCTTAGAAATCGGAGCCAATTCTTTGTGTCTTCATAGCGATTCTCAACTTATTGTTAATCAAATACTAGGAGAATTCCAAGCTCGAGAAGAACGACTCATAGCATATTTAAAGAAGACCAAGTTACTTCTCAGTCGATTGGACCACTACTTAGTCAAACACATCCCTCGGGAAGAGAACCAAGAGGCCGACGAATTGGCGAAGCAAGCAAGCGTGAGAGACGGCGATATTTCCGGAGCAGTAGCCATCTCGAAGCAACTGACCCCAAGTTTTGAGCAAGTGAATCTGATAGCTGCAACCGAAGAAGCAACTTGGATGACTCCCATCCGAGACTACTTACAAAGTGGCACACTACCCAACGGGCGTAACGAAGTCAAGAAAATCTTGAGGAAAGCTTCCCGCTACATAATACAAGAGGACACCCTCTATCGACGCGGATTCTCTAACCCCCTATTAAGGCGTGCCGCTGGAAGGGAAGCCAAGGAAATCTTATCCAACATTCATCAAGGAAGCTGCGGAGATCACACCGGAGGGCAAACTTTAACAAAAAAGATACTCCGATATGGATATTTCTGGCCACCTTAAGCAAGGACGCCTTAGATTTCGTCAGAAAATGTGATAGATGCCAAAAGTTTGCTAAGATTCCGCAACTACCAACAACTGAGATTACTCAAATGACCAGCCCATGGCCCTTTGCAGTATGGGGAATTGACTTAATCGGCAAACTACCAATGGGCCGAGGCGGGGCCAAATATGCTATAGTAGCAGTCGACTATTTCACCAAATGGGTCGAAGCAGAACCCCTAAATAAAGTATCTTCTGCAAAAGTTATTAATTTCTTGATCAAAAATGTTCTGTGCAGGTACGGAGTCCCATTCAAAATCATATCAGACAATGGACTTCAATTTGACAGCGAGGAATTCGCCAACTGGCACCAAGAGCACGGAATTCACAAAAGCTTCTCATCCGTAGCGTATCCCTAGGAAAACGGACAAGTCGAAGCCGTCAACAAAATTCTGAAAACTCTAATCAAAAAGAAACTCGAAAAGTCAAAGGGCGCTTGGGTGGATGAACTCCCTACGGCACTGTGGGCCTATCGCACATCCTTCAGAACATCAACAGGGCATACTCCTTTCTCTTTGGCATACGGATCGGAGGCTATGCTTCCAGTTGAAAGCATCGTGCCTTCCCACCGTAGGATCCACTATAACCCAGAAGAGAACGAAGAACTCCTTTACATGTCTTTGGATCTAATTGAGGATAGAAGAAACGATGCAGCCCTTAAAGCAGCAGCCCACAAGCAAAAAGTGGCAGCACAATACAATTCCAAAGTCAAGCATCGTACCTTACGAGAAGGGGATCTTGTCCTCAAGCGAATCTTCCCTCGCCCCGGAGCATTAGATCCAATCTGGGATGGACCATATGTAATTCGTAAAGATCTCCACAATGGAGCTTATATTTTGTCAACAGTGGACGGGGAGGTGTTCCAGAGGGCATGGAACATCCAACACCTTCGTCGATACTTTTCTTAACTTGTACTGCCCATATGAAGTGAATTAACAAAGAGAATCAGTGGACGTAGGCATTTTCGTGCCGAACCACTTTAAAAAAACTTGTCTCTTTTTAACTTGTTCCTTCATATCTTGGCTGCTTGTTAACTTTATCCTTTTCTGTTGAACAAAATCCTGTGCAAATAGCATTTTCATTCAAGGCGCTCCACAGCGCGACTTCTCCTGGACAAGACCTAACAGGTACTATACGAATCTATGCCCTCGCCAATGAGACACTTTTGCTCCGGCATCCCTCTGCTGCGGGTTAACTCATTGCTCGCGACGGCCCTCAAAGCCAACTGTAATGAGCCGATTATAAGCCACCGAGAAGGCCGACTATAGCCGAGGCAGCTCATTACGGCGTTAGGCTCGCCGGTAACTGTGAACCGACTATAAGCCCCAACATAAGGTGTGGCCAGCCAGGGGCAGTTCACGGTTGACGATCGGCACCCACACTAGCCGGCCACAGTAAATCGAATAATACCCACGATTACGGGCCATAATGGCCCGGGTAGTTGCTGTGCGCGATCTCGGCTCCGATGTGTCTTAAGTGCGGCTGTGTTAAAAAATAATTAACTCCCCGCGGAGGCGTAAGATGGGTGACAAATGTCTCCAAGACCCACAGCTAGGGAAAGTGACTACAAAGCCCGTTTGCCACGAACTTAAGCACATCGAAGGCCTTCCGTGATTGGAAGTTTTACTATTTCTTATATTTCAATTTTATTTGAAAAACTTTTCTCCTATCCTCTATAACAATCCCTAAAGTACAGGACACGGAATAGGAGGCATTCGCTAATGGGAGTCGGAACCCACAACGGGACACCAGGCCGCATTCCATACTCAATCACACAAGACATTCAAAACTGCCATCTACAATTAGAACATGAAAGGCGGTATTTTCTTCTTTTGTGTACAAATACATGGCTATAATTTATTCATACATCACACTAGCATTGCAAGGCATGAAATTATGTTTTAAGCAAGAACTTGACATCAAACACAACTGAATTACAAGCATATGCATAGCTATATTTCTCATACAACATGTCAAAATAGCAAAAACATTCAAAAGACGACAGAATCAGCTTAAGTTAAAGAATTACACGTCAAGAATAGTGTTGTTTATTACAAGTAGCATAATTACAACCTAAGAGTTACGTTACTGTTTTGAGACTAACATATACAACAATGTCAAGTCCACAAAAAGATATCCAGGTCCAATCAAGGAGCCGGCTGCATCGGAGTCTTATCCTTGTCCTGTTGCCCACCTGTCCGGCCAGAGAAAGAATTCATTAGTGATAAGAAACCAAGTTAACGGAAAGACTAGAAAGGAAGACTTACCAGCATCTGCTCCTCGATCATCTTGGTCATCATCCTCTACTTGCACACCCGCCTCCTCAGCTGCAAGCAACCGCATGCCCTCCTTCACTGCCACCTTCTCCTCCTTGGTAAACTGTAACAACCCTGAGATTGCAATTACCGAATGATGGAGTAAAATTATGATTTTAAGTTAAAAAGGGGCTAAACAAATTTTTGAGAAGTTAAATTTACAATTGTTTGCAAATTAAAATATTTTGGGTTGAAATGAGGAATTTTTAAATAAAAAGTGATTATAGGCTAATGGGCTAAATAAGACAATTATAAGGTTTTAATTAAAAATAGAATGCTTCTTAGGATTTTGGTTCACATGATAACATTAGAAAATAAAACTAAGTCCTAATGGGTTTCTAAAACCCCTTACCATTACCCATTAGCCTAACCCACTCCTTTATAATATCTCAAACTCATTTCATAACCCTAACCCTCATCCTCTTCATAAATTCCTAAACCTAAATCTAAGCATATTAATAGCCTCCATTAAAAGCTCCATCTCCTTCTCTTCATAATTAGTTTAAATCCTAGAAAAAAAAAGAAAGAAAGAAGAAAGGTAATGCAATCTCTCCTATTCTCTAATCCTCCTTCTTAATCCCTATTTATCTCAACCTTCATGTTGTAATCATTGTTTTATTTTTGTTGATTTTGGGTTCTTGAAGTTTCATGATCTTATGCTTTGAGATTGAGGAATTGGCTTGCTTGATATTGCACACAAGCTAGTTGATCCATTGCTTCATTAAGGTAATTACTATCTATTAGTAATTATTGTTAGTTATACCTATTAGTGATAATTGCTAGTTAATTTTGGTGAAAATTTGATGCTAAAAATTGAAAAAAACACCCCAAATCACCTAAAAACTGCATTTTATGTTGGCTGTTTTGGTTCAGCCTGAAAACAGGCTGAAAATTTAGTCTGAGAGCCCAGAACAGACCTGGGTTGCACCCAGGCTGTGGCCCAGACGCAGCAGGCCAGCCCCTAATGGGCTGGCACACAGTGAACCTCGCGAGTCCGCACTAGGCGGCCCGCTAAACTCCCCAGCCCGCATGGGCTGGGACTTAAGGTTCCCAGCCCAGGCGGGCTGGGACTTAACCCTCCCAGCCCGCGTGGGCTGGGACGGATCCCAGCCCGCTTGGGCTGGGATTTATTTCCCAGCCCCGGGCGGGCTGGGACGGATCCCAGCCCGCTTGGGCTGGGATTTAATTCCCAGCCCAGGCGGGCTGGGACGGATCCCAGGATCCCAGCCCGCGTGGGCTGGGATTTAATTCCCAGCCCCGGGCGGGCTGGGACGGATCCCAGCCCGCGTGGGCTGGGACATTACTCCCAGCCTAGGCGGGCTGGGAAATAATGGATCCCAGCCCGCGTGGGCTGGGATTTAACTCCCAGCCCAGGCGGGCTGGGACATAATGGATCCCAGCCCGCGTGGGCTGGGATTTAATTCCCAGCCCAGGCGGGCTGGGGTGGGAAAAAAAAAATCTCCCCAGCCCGAGCGGGCTGGGGCAGGCTGACGCGGGCCGAAGCCCACGTCTAAGAAAAAAAAAAAACAAAATCAAATATCATCTCTGTTTCCAGCTTTTGAGCGCCACTTCGCGATGCCGTCACGTTCGCATCGAAAGTCGGAATTCGACGTTTTTGGTCTCGTTGGAAAGGTGGAGTTTCGAACTCCATCTCTGTAAAATTTGGGCATCATCGGCATTCGTTTGGTACTTCGAATTTCGTGTCGAAGTTGAACTCTTGTCGCTGTTTGTAAACAGTGTGAATTTTATTCTGAGTCCAACTTTGAGACGTCACTACCACTTCGTCTCAACTCGGAATCCAGAAATTCTTTTTGTATCTTAAAGTAGGAATGTTGTACTACATGCCTGCAAATTTTCATGACATTTGGACATAGTTTGCTGGTCCAAATAAATTTCCGAACTTGGGTTCGCAGCTGTTTTTGAATGTTTACAAACACTTAGAATATTTTTGATGATTTTCTGGTTTTCATTGATTTCTTTGAGATTTGTCTCTAGATTTCGTACACGGGTTTTATGAATCCTTTTCAAAAGATTTTTCACTCCTAAATTGCTTTCGAAATTATTATATAATATTATTTTTAATTATTAAATTAATTACTCTATAATAGGAGAGTTTTCAAAAGCCGTTTTAAAGTGATTTCAAAAATCAATTATAAATCCGTTTCGCACAATTATTTTCTATAATAAAACCCGACACTCACACTTTAGCACTTCGAGTGAAGTGGAAAGGTGCTTAAACGGTTGGGAAAAACTCCGGCTTATGGAACCGTGTGTATTTTCTTTCCGGTTAATCCCCGACCTATTCGATTGATCGTTTTGACCTTTGGGTCTAGTTTACCGATGATATGAGGTAGACTTTTTATTGTTTGGAGTGTGAGCTTGCTATTGGTTAGGAAACCGTTTAGTGCGAACGTGGGGTATGGGACTCATTGTTAACACTTTGCGGGTTCCTCTCCAAGAAGTTAGTGACACATTAGCCTCTGGGCGGCCAGTACTGGACCTCTGGGTCACCACGCCTCTGGGCAACTGTCTCTGGACACCTGCTCTATGGAGCAGTTTATTTTTCGGCGTGTGCCTCTGGGCCTTTATCCTTCTGGGAAGGATCTCGCCGTCTCGCGCGTTTCGCATCCTTGCGAGTGATCGATCACAACTCTACAGTACTTGGCAACAACGACTCTGGTCGGTGCACGTGCAAAACTTGTATTATCTGATGATTTTTATATCCATTCGAGTACCGCCATTCGGTGTTGGTTCTATGGAACCATACGATGTAAGTGCGATTGCCTTGTGGATTCACAGTGTCTCTGGACACTGCTTTTCAGTGTTTTGATTTCATTGACTTTTCAGTATATCCCCATTGCTCTTTGGAGCATCGATCTTTGCTTGGGCATTGATTACAGACTCTGGTCACTCTTGGGATTATTGCCTATGGGCATCTTTTTATAGCTTTGGCTACGCCGATGATATGAGGCGATTTTATTTACTCTACACTTTGGTGTTGATTTCTCTTTGGAGATTTTTATTGTTTATTGATGATTAGGGATCGTCATTATATTCATGCGGTTCATAATATACTTCTCTTTGGATAAGTACTGTTTTACTTATGTACCGCATTATTATATATCTCAGTTATTACTGATTGTTTAGCTAGCCTGACCCGAGTGTTTTCGCTCGGGTCAGACCGAGTTGTTTCAGGTTAGGTCTCTGGACTTAGCTTCTGTGCTTCCGCTTGGACATTATCTGCTATGCTGATAGATAGCGCTTTTATTTGTCCACTATTCCGCTACTCTCTTATTATTCAGACTTTGATATGTACATATTTTTGACTCACATGTGTGAGCAGTGGCTTTGTACCCACTTATGATATTTGGATCTGTATTGATGATGTATTGTTCTGGGATTTTATATCTGTTATGTGATTCTGTTCTGTGATGTTTTTATCATTATTATTATGCTTTGTCCTGATAGATCTTTAGCCATTTGTAATTTCGTTATAAGTATTTACCGAATATGTCGAACCACCTGATTGAGAAAAATTTAAATAGATTCCACCTTTCGACGTATTCGGTAGATAGCTATAGCTTGATTATAGATGGTCGCTTCCACTATACTCTATTCTTCGCTTTAACAGACAGTATTACTCCCGCAATACTCTTTGTTACAGTGGGTCTCAGAACTGGGCAGTAACCGCATCAATCCTGAGGGCCGTACCCATCTACTAGTGACCTCGGGGTGGGCCCATGACGTCCCGGTTCTAACTGAGCTGGGGGCACTGCGGAAGGATCTTCTCTGTCCTGGGATTTCTTCTTTTCTGATCGGGTTTCAACTCTATGAGACATTATCTGCAACACAAAAGAATACATCTTTAAAAAGGATGTAGAGATATAAACAAGCAAGTGCGTACAATCTAGAATTTCATTTTGTAGTTCAAAACATAAAAGGTTCAAGGTTCGATTAGGCATTCAAACTCTGGGTCTCGTTCGGTATCACGAGTCATAAAAAGTCATCCGGCAGTTCAAGGCAAAAGCTCATTCGGCATTCGAGTTCCCCATATACCGTTCGGTAATCCGGGCCCCAAGGTTCATTTGGCTATCCCACTCCCTAAAAACCCATTCGGCAGAAGGAGGGCTCACCTCATTCGGCAGGCGTAGGCTTGGTCCGGCTCTTTCTAATAGGTGTGGATAACAGAAGCTTGAAGTCCATACTTATAGGCAAACACAGACGACCGGACCGGTTGGTTGGGCATTTGGGCCGAATAGGAGCATCCAAGCTAACGTCATTAATTTTAAAACAAAGCACGACATATACCGGCATATGCCCTACTTTGGGGGGCAAATGTTGGGCGTATTCTCACCCAGGCAATCTCAAGACCAAGAAGCACCAGGTTCGCCCAGGCTTGCCTAAGCTTCATTCGGCATCCCTACCACTGCCGAACCAGACTCACAACCACAGAACTGCCGAATCAACTCTACCTCCCATGCTTGCCGAACCAACCTACCGGTCCAACCTCATCACCGAACCAACCTACCGGTCCAACCTCATCACCGAACCAACCTACCGGTCCAACCTCACCTACCGGTCCAACCTCCTCTACCGGTCCAACCTCACCTACCGGTCCAACCTCACTACCGAACCACCTCCTCTCCAATAGCCACCGGTCCAGATCAGGGCCGGACCAACCTACCACATCCCACCACCGAACCAAGCTATGCCGAACCAAGATGAGCCAGGCCAGATTGCCTCAGCCCAGGCCCGCCAGCAGCCATATACATCCAAGACCCCTGCCCCCAGCCTCACTCTATAAATAGAGGGGTAGGGGTACAACAATGAGGGACAAGTTTGAGAGCTCAAGCACGAAGAGAACTTTCAAACAACTTTCTTTTACTTGTATCAAAGCTTTGTACTTGTAATCAAAACAAGAGAAGAGAAATAACATATAAAGTGGACGTAGGCACATTCTGGCTGAACCACTATAAATCTACGTGTCTTTTTACAATTTAGCCCCTACTTTTCATATATTTGCATAAATCACTCAAATCACTAAGAACAACATAAGATCTACTAAATCATACGACTTTGAGGTGTTTGTCCATTTTTTGTGCAAACAGTCTTCATATCCCGAACAGCAACTCAAAGCAGGAAATCTACAACCTGAAACAACTCGAGTCTGACCCGAGTATTACATTCAAAAGAAAATAATACACGGGTCAGTCTAATTCAAACTCAGCTATTAGTGCATAGAAGCAATAATAATCAAATAATCAGGTAAACGACAGTCGCGGAAATCTCGTATATCCGACTCCTTGATGAAAGAATCGGATAACAGCAGATATAACACTAAACAGTGTAAATCAACAAATCAGCAAATCTCAAAATGATCAAACACATCAAATTTCTGTGTGGCTGCAGTACACGCACGCGTGCACTGCCTCGCCACACAGTACGTGAAATCATCACAACGGTGAAAACTAGCAGCAATTAAAACTGTAGAAGTCAACATAAATATCCCACAAACAACAGGCACTAACTCAAATCAAGAGGAACGAATTACACACGAATGTACACCGAAAGTTTACATTCGTGTACAGGGTCAAACCCGGGCCTTAGAGACCGGGTTCAACTCACTGTAAAATTTCACAAATCAGCTTGAAACAATCAAGAACCAACAAAACTCTCAACCAATTCAAGCAAAAAGGAAACAGTGAACTCAAACAACTATAAAACCACACATGATTATAGACAGAAGCCAAGATATGGCAACAATGAATGCACCGTTCACATGAACATCAAGGATCAATATTTGACCAAGTGTAAAAATGCAACTAAATGTGCAAGGATCCATAATCATGTCCAGATACCAACTTAAACGCACCAGAAATAAACTCAGGGTCAGGAAATACTTATTTAAAATGCAGAGTTGCTAAAGGTCAAACACATGAAGTGAAACCAGACCACAAGATCGAACAGTGGCAAATGCCCCAACATGACAGTAGGAAGTGTTACAAAACTACCCAATACAACAGTCGAGTGTCATGTCTCAATATACATGTTGAAGCAACCCAGTTAAGTGTTTGCACTCAAGAAGCAAAACTCAAACTAAGGCAAGCTCGAGTCTAAAACCCCATAGGATAATCAAAGTCTACGAAAGTACATGTATGCACATACTCGAGTGCACATACATGTCCAAATCGAATGAAACAGCAAAAAGAAACTTAACAAACAACTCAAACTTAAAATAACAGCGGGTTCAAAATCACGAAGTCAAGCATCAGCTCATAAAATCAAAGATGGAGGAGCAGCAGTTTCAAAAATGATCAACAGCAAGCAATACTTCATAATGGAGCCACTAATTCAATTCAAACTCAAAACAGTGCACTTCAATTACAAACTATAAGAAGGCAATACACTAGTACAGTGTCTGGGAGAAATCACATGAATTCGCTAATGGACAGTGCTAAGCTATACCAGATAGCATGTCAAAGAAACAATGTGCACAAGAATGATATCGAACAAAACTAGTATTGCTCCTTCACAACTCAAAATCGTATCGAAACAGCTAAAACAACTCAATGCTTTGGCCATTAAATAAAAACGTCAGACACACTGTTCGTGAGCACTGACCAGTCAATGGAACAAAGTCGAAAGATCAACACTGTCAAACTATATCAAGAATCGAAGTCGTGGGGAACAAGGTGTCGATCAAGACAACCCATAATTAAAATATACGCCACAGAAAGCAAGTCAAAATATACAAATTCGACAAAGTCTAACTACACAAACTCAAGTTGAGAAATCAAAGATCGACTACGAATCAAAGCCGAAGCCAACAAAGAAATCGAACCAAATCAAAATTAAGTCAGAAATCACCAATGACGAAACCAAATCGATCGTAAAGCATACGCTAAGTTTGAATTAAGATGTGAGTGGAGTGTCACTCACTAAAGCAATGCCGTGATACCCAGAAGCAAGAAAACAGCAACAACTAAACGAAATTACTAAGAATAACGAATAGTTCAAAATCAACGTCCAAACCAAATCGAACAATGATTATCACGGAAACAAATATTTATGGCCGAGATGAATTCAAACAGCAAATTCAATTAATGGGTACAACAAAATCAAAAGCATCGAATCGATTCCAATTCAAGAATTTCACGCAGCAGGATGATGACAACAGAAGTCATAAAATATATGTGACAAAAGTAAAGGGTTTGAAGTTAAAAGGTGAACAAGTCACGAAAATCGAACAACACGAACGAAGTCAAGATAGTCACGTAACAGTTCGAATTAGATGTGAGTCGAACTCACCATTTTTAATGACCCAGCAGAACGCAATCCCTCTCGATCGGGCAAGCCAAAATCACGGCACAAGAATTTGAGCGAAGCCCTTCGATTCGAAGTTGAACGCCATCAAATCGAAGTAGCTGAAGTGAGCAACGAGAATGATCGATCAAGCTTCCCACGATTTTTTCTCGCGATCGAACAGGTCGGCTCTTCGCAAAACCTTGGTTGTCGACGAGGAAGAAAAGGAACGGCCACCATTTATTTTCTTTTCGTTCATTTTCTTGTTTGATTTAGGGTTTTTATTCAACTGAAAGAGGGGGTCGGGTTATACCCTTATCACGGTATCAAAAGAAAAAGGTATGGGCCTATATTCTAAAGCCCATAAATTCTTTTAACAATTTATAAAAGAATTTCACTCAAATTTAAAGAACTTCAATTGCAATTGCTAATCGAATTAAATTTTCATTTGACAAGATTCAACTGCTATCAAACTCTGGGTTGTTACAACCCCTGAACGTGACAACGAACTAAAGGAAGAGTTCAATCTTTCTTCTTCCTCGGTTTCTTCTTCGGGGTAGTCCCACTGGATCCGCTACCCGACTTCCTCCTCACTCTCTTACTCTTCTCTGGTTTGTCCTCTGATGGCGACATAATGTCAACATCCTCCTCGGAGCTTGAGGCGATAGAGATTCTCTTGGATGATGGAACTAGAGGCATAGGAGCTGTAACAGGAAGTGGGGCGGGAGCGCTTGCAATAACCACAGTGCCGCCCGGCGATATCATCATTAGTGGGGCAGGGCCAGATGGATTCATGCCCGCTGTCACTACTGCCATCTCAGCATTCATCTCGGCCAAAATTTCATCCTCACGAGATGCTTGTGCCGCGCTGGACGTACTAGTGGCTGGCATAAAGGAGCTAACGGCTGGAGCAATCCCACTCATAGCAAAAGATGGATCTGCGAAGGGTTCGTTGGGTTGACTGAGGAGTTCCTCAATCATTTGAGCATCAAAAGATAACATGCTCGCTTCTCCCTCTTCGCCGACCATAGAAGATGTCATGATAGCCTCGGTGACAATGGCTCCTTGCGCCCGATAAGGGACTTGAGATGCAGGAGACGCAGAGATAACAACTTCGGTCACTGAATGAGAAAAGGCTAAAATTGTTAGCTAAATGAATTGCTTCAAATTCACCACACTAAGTGTTTACGGGAGACGTTCAAATACCTTCCTTAGCCTGACCCAAAGTATGGGCAGGTACAGGGGCAGGAGCATCAGCGAGAGACAATTGCGGCTGGTCAGGATTATAAGCAGGGACGGACTGGGGATCGACCGCACTAATGGCTTCGGGCAATGTCGGAATTACAGCTCCAACACTTACTTCATGATGCTTGACCCCCAAGCCCTCACCTGTCTCTATCTATCGAGCACCAAGCCTCTCTCTCTCCACGGAAATCACCGTCTCGTGAAGAACCTTCCTCTCTTCCTCGGTAAGCAAGCGCGTCTCAAGCTCAAAATCATCCAGTGCTTCATCCGGATGCGCTGCTTTCTTCTCCGCCACCAGCCTAGTCCAGGCGTTGTACAGAATCATAGAGTCATCTCCAAGCCAAGATAAATTTCTGTGCTCCAGCACATTGGCATTGTATGTGACCAGGAGATCATCAAAATCAGCTTCCATCTTGGACTGCTCAGCCATAATCTTTTCCTCGACTTCTGTCTCCACAGACTTGGTCCTTGCCACCGCCGCAGCAAGTTCAGCTCGAAGTAGTACGACTTGATCACAGGCCTCCTGAGCGGTAGTGTTTGCATCATCTTTTTCTTTCACCACCTCAGCAAATTTGGCCTTAAGCTCATTCAGCTCTTTAACGGCGGTGTCCCGCTCAGCTACGACGGTGGTATAGCGGTGGCCCATCCCTTCTACCAAGGCACAGTGTGCCTGCTGCATCCTTGCCATCTTCGTCACGGCCTCGTCATACTTTTTGAGTGTTTGGAGTTCTGAGCTTCGAGACGACTCCATCTCTGATTGAAGAACCTGGATGATGCGATCTTTCTTGACAATGTCAACATCGCGCTCCTCAATAACCTTTGCCCGGTCAAAAGCTACCTTTGAAGCTTTCACGGCTGCTTTGTACCACTCCTTGTATTGAGCGTAAAAGTCACGGATGTAGTCATGAGAAATGTTCTCGACATCCGGAGGAATCCTCTTGAGATGAGGAGGGAAGACATATGCATCTAGGCAAATTTCCAGGAAGTCCTTTTTCATTTGGGCAAGCTTGATGGCTCCTTCACTCGTTAATTCAACCGGAGCTTGTTTCAACAATGGCAGCCGTCTGTGGTTCAACTCTTTGTCGCTGAGTTTCGGGCCTTGAAGATTGAGAAGGCTGATGCTGCTGCGAAGACTCAAGGAGATCTACGGGGGCCGTAGGAGGCGGAGGAGAACGAGATCGCGATCGGTACTGGTGACCTCTATCTCTGTCAGTGCGATCATGACCAGAACGACCGCGCCAGTAATCTCGATCCCTGTCGTAACGCTCCTGGCTGGTATAGCCTTGCCCGTGGTCCCTATCCGATTCCCTCCAGCGGGACTCGTAATATGAGGAAGATCGTCGTACATTGCGAAGCCTATCCAGAGTGGATCCGCGACCTGACATCTCACCTGCGATAAGGAGTAACCACAGTTTAGAATCCTGCAAAAGTGATGTTCAATATGCGGAAATCATGTAGTGTTGTGGAAGTGTGTGTAAATGTGTAAACCCCCAGACCAACCGGAAGTGTTGACCGCACTCAAAGGAAAGGGCTCGCTCATATTTAAAACATCTTGAAATTCCTCCAACCCGGAATTGTGAGGAATCGATATATAATCCGAGATGGGAATATCATCAAGCCCTTTGAAAGTATCTCTCGAATGAGAAGGGGCGGCCTCAGAAATTACAGCTCCGGAAGTGGGAGGAGACACAACTACAGACTTCCACCCTTTAGATTTGAGTTTTTTGAAAACGATGGCCTTGCTTTTCTGTCTCTCTCCCAATTCTTCGAAATTGCCCGAAAGGTCAGCCATCGGCTCGACGTCTGTGTGAGTCCTTTCTTCGTTGCTCACTTCGGTTATCACAACTTCGAGCGTTTTCTTCGCCATTTTCTTTTTCTTTTTCTTCTTGTTTGGAATGGGTTTTAGCATCCCTTCGGTGACTATGCTCTGATTCATTTCAATCAGGCCGAGAGCTCTTAAGTTATAGTCAGTCAACACCGAGTCGATGTGTCTCAACTCGCTCGGGGGTCTCTTAAAGACTCCGAACCATGCCCTTGTAATACCTGCCATCAGGTCTGGAGATAATGGCTGTAAGAAAAACAAGATGTCAATACCAATGCCAAAAAGCTATTAGTCAAGGAAATCATCGACAGGTTACGGCACTTACGTCTAGACAACCATCGCCTAGCAAAACCTGGAGGACACCGAACATAAAACCATTCATTCTTGAAATAACTAAGTCTGGTCCAGGCTTCGGTAATGACTTGACAGTTTCTCACTGCCTCCAAAAACGTAAAAGATGGACTATCACCTCTGCTCTTGAAGTTAAATAAATATCTGATTTCCATCGGCCTTGGAGGGCAGAAGAGGTGTTCCATAAATACAATAAACGCACTGTTCAGTAGTGCGTGCCCGCTGGGATGTAACTGAGAGGGAGCGATTCCAAGAAATGATAGCATCTCCCTAATGTATTGATTAAATGGAGGGAGTGTTCCGGTCGCACAAGCATGTCGATAGAATGCGGTATACCCTTCGGGCGGACAGTGAGGTCTGTCACTAGGTCCCGGCAACAACGCATCATCCAAAGAAATATTATGTCTCGTACATATCCTGCCCAGTAAGTTCTCGGAAATATTGGACTGAACGGAGTCTATAGGATCCTCGATAAATATAGCATCTTGTAGCTCGTCAGGAGATGGATCTACTATATCCGCTGGGATATCTGGAATTACAAGGACCAGAGGGGGAGAACTCTTAATCTCCTGCTGCTGAGAGCTCGAAGAATCCATAACTGACTACTTATCAGAAATCAGTGTTAAGCATGTGATAAACCCATTCATTTTCTAGTGTGAAGTGTGTGAAAGTGATGTCCAGTAAAGTACAGCTAATACTTGGGAAATTCAGCAAAATTGAAGAAAATATGCAAACAGCAAGAATATCAAAATCTGTTCGGAAGTGACCGTCATCGCTGACCGTCATAACCATATCATCCAACCCCACAGAGGTTAATTCATGTTACAGTTTTATTTGGCAAGGTACAGTTCCATCGACGAGCTTCGAAGGGCAGTCAAATATGCAGTAAAAAAGTTCAGTCCAAATATGTAGGGATGAAGCTCGTCGGAATCGTGCCATTAATTATGTGAGATTTTCGTATCCGTGAAAGCTGGTTCATATCGATCAAAGTTGGAGTCAACAATTCCGAATCGATCAGAAGGGCACGGTTTCGAATCGATTCCAATCGAATCAACACAGATCGAATCGATCGCACCTAGGCTTTCGAATCGATCGGGAGACCTTCCCTTCGCATCCATCATCAGACTTGCTTTCGAATCGATCTTCGGAAAAATAACTTCATAGCAAACAAGTAACCTAGCTTCGTATCGATCATGTAAATAGAACCTTCGAATCGATCACAGGGGGCAACTCCACTTATCGATCAATACGAATCGATACAACTGACCCGCCATCTACGATCGATTCGATCTATAAACCTCCACCTCGTACATCTATATCGATACGAGCGTCATGGCAAATCACGACTTCCAAATCGATTCGATGACCATCATTTTAGATCGATACGAAAAAAAGGTCCTAATTTTCTTTCCCATACTTCTCCAAACAACCCTTCTTGTTTTCATCCCTGATTTCGATCCCATCAAGATCGATACGAACACGAATGGAAGTCAGAAGGATTTCAGATCCTGGAATCTCAAATACATAGTCGAAATTGCCTACCTAAAAGTAAAGTTGGATTAAATGGATTTGGATGCTAGCTCGATTCGAAGGAGAAAGCAGTTTGTTCAGCTTCGTTCTCAAAAATCTGGGATCGATTCGAAGGCGCAAGAAGCTACAGTGAAAAGTAAAAAGTAAAAAATGCCGAGGTACCCGGTATTTATTTGAAACCCAGAAGGCAACCGGGTCGATTCGCCTCCCGGTCTATGTGACCGCTCGCAACCAGTCAATACCAGATCGATTCGAAGTGTCCTATTCGAATCCATCGACCTTTTGTCTCCATCGAATCGAAGGAAACATCGGCAACCACCAGTTCAAGACCACTCTTCGTATCCATCGATTCGAACCCATCGAATATGCACTGAGTTCATCGATACGAAGTACAAAATAAAGATGGCCCTAAAAACATTCGACTCAATCGATTCGAAACCATCGGCTCGAATCCATCAACACTGGACCCACAGCAACAAAGACTCATCGATACGAATCGAGATTTCGTATCCATCAAAGATTTTCGTGTCTATCAAAGCAAAGCACGCTGGTTGAACATTTGTTTAAAAGAAGATTACAACAAAACAACTGAAAAACGACTGTCAAGTAACCAATTGATCAGAAATATTCAGCATGAAAGACTGCAACTTTTCAAAGCACGCCATGTTTACACAAGACGTACTCTGGGGGGCAAATGTTATCCCGCCTTTTGGCAGGGCCGAGATACCAAGGGACTGACTAAAACTCAGGAGTCACTCATCATGGATATCGATGAATTTTGTCCGAGTCCGGATCAAGCCACGATTAGTAAGACATAACAAGCAAAGCCAAGGAAGCCAACGTTCCAAGTTTCAAGTCAATCCGAGTTCGTATACTCAAGATATGATCGATGCAAAATGAAGGAGATCCCCCCTAATTCGAATCCATAGGTGAAACCTATGTTCGAATCCATCAATGGCTATTTGCTCCGAATCCATCGGCATTCCCTTGTTCGAATCCATCCAGCTCGGAGTTCTTTCGAATCCATCGAACCATCCCTTTTCGAACCCATCCAACGACCTCCTGTTCGTATCGATCGGCTGAAGGCCATCAAGATCGATACGAATGAAGCTGTGTACCGAACCCATAAACAACTATGTGCTCGTATCCACCAGAACGCCTCACTTCGAATCCGTGGGAAACAGTATGCTCGAATCCATCTTGCTACAGCAGCTTCGAATCGATCAACCATAGCATGTCACGATCGATACGACGAAACTCCTGTTCGAATCCATCTGGGAATTGTGCCTTCGAATCCATCGAGTCAAAGCGGCGAAGTCTCCGGGACGACTCGATCAAATAGGCGAATAAAGCGGATCAAAGCTAACGTTTCGCTCCATGTCATCACGAAGCCACGAGCCACCATCGATTCAAAGTGATCGATTCGATCATATCGATTCGAACGTACTGGCCTGCCGAGAAACACCAATTCGAATCGATCATAACTCGAGATCTGTAAGTCCAAATGCTATGAAATTTTCACAGAAGCTTATGCACTTGTTGAAGAATGTCCACACCAAATTTCAGCTCGATTGGATGTTTTCATGATCGATTTGAATGGACTTCGAATCGATCCCAAAGTGGGTCCGGATTTCCTGAAAGCGGGCATGTGGGCCCCCTCACGTGCCAGAAGTGGTCTCCCGAAATTTATACGAAATATCAGCCTCCTACACCTATAAATAGAGCCTCTGGTCATTCAGAAAAAGGGTCGGACAATTTTAAGAGCTAAAGAGCGTCCAGACTCTGCCAGATTTACTCTAAATCAACACCGCTGCCTTATATTCAGACTTAGCTAATAAAATCAGTTGTACTACATTATAAGAAATTGTAATCTTCAAGTATTGAGCAATAAAGTCATCAAACTTCATAGTGGACGTAGGCAAAACGCCGAAGCACTCTAAATCGCTTGTCTTTGCATTTTACATTTTTGTTATTTGGAGTTTTTGTTGGATAATCCTCAGTTTTAATTTTCTTTCTTCACTTTTATCTCTTCAAAAACTTTCGAAGAGTATTGTGCCCATTTTTGATACAAACATTATGCATGCGTGAGATTATTACTTTTGTTTAATTAATGAAGTCCGAGTTTTCCTTTTCTTGGGGCCAAGTTGAAGCTATTTGCCTTTTGCTTTCTGTCCGTATGTATTAGTTGTGAGGACTTCATATCTATTTATAAAGTCCTTGTGCATACGTGATATTATAACTGATTATAAAGTATGGTGAGCGTTTGATGAACTATAAAATTCTAGAAGATTTATATTCGATTCAAGATAAAATGAACTTCTTTGGTCTTTTTCTTCCTGTGAATGCATATACATGATAGCTCATTTTAGACGTGTTAAATATTTTAAGACTTAAAATTATCAAGTCAACTTAAATACGTACAAAACCGTGATTTACGGACCTCAAAAAAGGATAGGTTAATCAAATAGGTTTCTCAAATTAACTATTTTTTGTGTGAGCATGAGGTAGAGGATAAGAACCGCTTATTTTTTTATTGCTTTTTCACTAAGTATGTTTGGTGTTCAATGATGTCCCAACTATAGATGATGCAGATATTTGGCGTTTGCTAAGGACTAAATTATAAAGAATGAAAATATATCATACAAATTGATGACAAAGTTGACTTTTTTTACTTCTTTTTTAAAAGTAAGGATCAAATTGAAGATATTCAGATATTGGATGTGGCCGCTTTGATGTTCTATTCATTATATCTCTATTTCTACTGTTTATAAAGAAATTCATTGGATCAGAATGCCACCGTGTCTTTTTAGTTCCTATGTTTTGTTTTTCAAATTTAGTATTGTATACAAAACATGTGTGTTATCCTTTATTTACTAAGTTTTTACCTAACAAAGTTGCATGCGAGAGTGATTCATTTCCTTCTCAAATTTATTTTTGCTTTCGCATATCAAACGAATATGTTATAAGCGACAATTTAGTGATTTATAAATATTTAGGAAAAATTAATATAAAATAAAAGTTAAGAAGTATTGATAATTAAAAGTAGTATTACATAGGCATGCCGTGCATACCTCTACGTTTATGGTAGAAAAGAAAGAGTTTGTAGTTCAACAGATTATTATGGTCGAACTGCACTTACAATATACAGTTCCTAAACTCATTCCCATAATTCATTGGTTTTTTGATTGTGCGACTAATGTCATAACATGCGAGTATCGTCTGGTTCATTGATTATATGGAAAAAGCGAAATATACAAATAAAAAGAAAAACATCCATATTTCAAATAAAATATAAAAAAGTAAATGGAAAAGTGACCAATACCAAATGCAAGTCCAAACGGACGTTCATTTATACTCGTCGTAATAAAATGAATTTCTTCCTTTATCTGTAATAAAATGATGCATATCTGATTTTTCATATATTTTTAAATGTAATAGCAACTTGTAACAAGTAAATATTGTCTTTGACAATTACAAGTAATTTTGCACATTTTGTGCGGGTTCAAAGCGGTAGAAAAGAGATTCAATAGGAGTCTTCCTTAGTTTGAAGTATGCAACAATACTTAAACAGTATTGTTTTTATTCTGTGAACTGTAATCATGCTAATTCGGTAATATGATTTGTAGTATGCACTCCTATTTCACTTCTTCATTTATTTCTGGACTCGGTTTTGATGCTATGTGCAAATTTTTGTCTCTTTTAATGTTATTAGATGCACTTCGTCACATTTGGAAGTTGATTTTTCATTTTGCTTTGCCGTTTTTGCTTCTTATGGTGTTGATTTTGCATTGTCGATGACCTACGGTTGATTTTGGTATATGTTCTTGTAGAAAGAAATTTGTCTTTATATGATGTAATGATCTCTATATAAACGGGTTTAATGAGTTGGATCGGATTGACCCATTTAATAAATGAATTAAATGAATTGGATTCATTTTTGCTTTACATGGTTTGTGTTAATTTTTTTTCCAACGTATTTAGTATCCAACCCAATCCGTTTGACCCGTTTGAAGGTCTTAGCTATGATCACCTTTTGTGGATTAATCGGATTTAAGAATCGTTGTCACCGTTAAATCACAAATTTAATAGGCTTTCCAACGATATCCTTTGTTGATATGTAAAAATAAAATTTAAAAAATCATAATTTTATGTAGCAGTTTTTATCTGCATTTTAGTAATGCAATTAAATACTGTATTCGTAAAGTGAAGTTAAAAATCGCATTTCATAAATGCATTTAGAAACTACGCTTAATAGCAAAAGTTTTTAACCGTATTTGTAAAATACAGTTAAAAATTGCACTTCACAGCAGCATTTTTTAACCGTATTTTACAAATGCGGTTAAAGTTGCATTTAACAAATGCGGTTTTTACTGCATTTCACAAACGCACTTGAAAAGCGCATTAATTGTTGCAGTTTTTAACTGCATATGTGAATGCAATTAAAAACTGCATTACTATAATGTTGATTTTAACTGCACTTCACATACGCAGTTAAAAACTGCACTTAAATAGTGCATTTTTTAGCTGCATATGTGAAATGCAGTTAAAAATTGCATTACATAATACAGTTAAAAACTGTATTATGATAATGCAAATTTTCTAAAATTTGAATTTGAAATGAATATGTTTTGAAATTTTAATTTTTACATATTTATAATGCATATTATTAGAAAGATAATTAAATTTGTGATTTAATGGCGAAAACGGTTTGTTAATTCGATGTTTTAAAAAAAAGTTATTTCATTTTAAAGATTGATAATTAATTGATGCAGATTTCAAAAATAAGAGTGTGAGAATAACAGCCACGTGTAAAGAAATACATTTGCAGAGACCTAATTTACGTAAATTATTTGATAGGGCTGTTTTGTTTATTTTAATTAGTAACAGGGACGTGTCGTACAAAGTCCCTATTTTTTTAGTGTGTAATGTCTTTAAGTAATAATTATTTTGTTCGCAGATGCGGCGCAGTGGAAATAAGGTTTGTGTTCTGGTAAAATGACCCAGGTTCGATTCCTACCATGCGCTTTCCTATTGTATATAAATTTATCCGGGGGTATGAGGTTAGAATCAGCGGACGACTTTATTATACCCTCTTCAGGAGTTTATCGATCTGCCGTGTTCTCCTGGGTTCCAAAAAAAAAAAAAGTAATCCTTATTTTAGTCCAACCACAATTTGATTGAGAATTTATTTATGGTTTGCTTGATGTTTTGTAAGGTGTTATCTTAACGAAATATATATTTTATCTATTTTAATGAATATTACAATACATTATAAGGTCAAATAATCTTATTTTGTTATTCTTTTTTATTTATGACGTTCATCTCTGTTAAATTATTAGCGCATAGTCAAGTTCCATATAAAAGTCTGTTAATATTGTATTATATACTAGGGTTTTTTGAAGTTTGATTCTTTCAGTGCTTAATATACATAAGCATCTTCTAAAAGCTTGAACAATAGTAAGATTTATGTAGAGGCCATTTTGCATACCAATAATCCAGAAACTAATAGTGCTTTATACTACTACAATTAAACTTCTCACGTTAAACAGCCACCAATGGCTATCTCGATTTCATCTAAATGTTTTTCATTAACTTTGCACTATAACTTTGTGTCCATTTGCTTTATATCTGTACACTGACCTTTGTTTCGAATTATGTATTACACTACTCAGTCAAATTAAGGTACTATGATCTCAAAGTGCCCTCTATCTGACTATGTTATACTTCAACTAGTAAAAAAAAAGTTAATAGCTGAAAAGTAAACGATGTCTTATAAATAGAACGGAAGTAGTGTTCGACATAGGGCTAATTATGCAATGAATAATACTACTGCATTCTTGATTGCTGGAGAAGTAGGTATTTACAGTCTAATGTTAGCAAAATTGGAAAAAAAAACAGTAAGTACAACTACTCATTCTAATAAAGCTTATCCTGGGACTGACATAAAGCATATATTTGGCACGCAAAGTACTAGCAAGCACAGCTAGGGTCTGAGCATTTGATTTAGGGATCTTGAGTGTTTGGCTGGGAAGTAAAGAAGCTCCTTTACTCACAACTATTGACTAGACCCTCCTTTTGATTTGTTTGATTGGTCCTGTAATAAATTATGGTTAAATTTGATCGGAATTGATTGGTATATCCTTATCACCTTGTTGTTGTCATGAGATATTCTTGATTGTTGAGTACACATATTATATGCTGCTGCGGGATAAGTTGATATTTGCAATTAACTGGAAGCTACACTTGAAACTCATTGAAAGGGGATAATGAATTAAAGTTGAAAGCTCTGAATAAAGGAAAATATTTTGAATATAAACTGTGATTTAATATTGAAAATGTTGTTATTAACAGAAAATATGAAAATGATATAATTTTGAGAGTTGCGGGAATATAAATTATTTGGAAAGTGATGATTTGCGGGATTTGATTAAATAAGTGAATTTTCGAATATTTTTATTTTTATTCACTTATCGTTGATTATAAAAATAGTTACATGATTTTTGTAAAATAGTATTAAAAAATTTATATTTTTAAAGTTGTTAGTTGATTCTATTTGAATTTAATAAATTTGAAAGTTTCTATATAATATTTCGATGTTGTAGTAAGTTGAATGTTGTCCAATTATTGTATGGAAACTATTAGTTAAAAACTTATTAATTACATATTATTAAGAATAAATTTTGAAGTGTATGCTTAGCACTCGATTATCATTAATTTTAACAATACAAAGGAAATCGTTTAAAAAGTCTTTAGGAATATATATATATATATATATATATATGTATGTATGTATGTATGTATGTATGTATATATATATATATATGTATGTATGTATGTATGTATGTAAATGAATTTGAATTAAGCTATTACGGAAAGTATAATTTTGGAGATTTGGAATTGAATTTTAATTTATAGATTTCCTTGTAATTAAATGGGAGGTTATTAAATATTTATTGTTGAAAATGTAAATTGATTTTGAAGAAAGAATGAGAATTTTATAATTTGGTTTTCGTTCAAATGAAAAATTGATATTTGATATTGTTTTGAAGATTTTGGAAAAAATGCATTTTAAAACCCCTTTCGAATCAATAAATAATAGTATTGTATGTTTTGATTGATTTATATTTCTGTGTAACGAGGCATTAGAATAAATGGAGTTATGGTACTATCTGGTATGAGACTCGGTAATGTTTCTCCGGTTATTCTTTAGATTTGTCATATAGAATAATCGTGCGATGATGAGTGTAATTTACGAGCATTGAGTAAACGGGTGAGTAACACCAGATGGTATGAGACGCCAAAACTGATATTTGTTCGATTACTTTCTGTAAGTAGATGTCACTCTAACAGGATCGAATATATGTGGTATTATATTTATGGTGATGCAAAATGAGTGTGCTGAGAGGCATAAGTGCTTTATCTATTGTCTGCATACTCCTATTATATGACGTGAAGTAAACCAGATTAGGCTAGAATCCATCCTAACGGCCTGATTGCGGGGTCGCTCCCCGAATCCGTGACATATTTTTGATATATATGGCCAAGAGCCACTGCTCTTGTGTCGCATAGACCAGTAGTCTTTTATCATTGGAGGCACTTACAGGGTCATGACCAACGCATAGCGTAAACTTGCACTTGATGGATATTGGATCACGATAACCGTCGAGGTAATTAAGACTGTAGGTGTAGCGTTGAGAGCATGCGAGGAAGGCTCCTAAAGCATGCAAAGAGATGTCAGTTTCTAGTCTGATTATTATTGATGAGATGCCATAGACACATACTTATTCACCTATATGCAATCATTGTGTTGACGATTGAGGGTCGATCCGATCATTTGTTGAGATCGATGTTGAAATAGTTATTTATAATGCTGAGAGCATATAGGACCAAAAGTCCAAATGACTATCTACGATACCGAGAGTTGAGTAGGTTATTAGAGGTCTGAGAGACTGTATGATTATTTTATTAGCTGAGAGCTAAGTCGATTACTATAATGTTGAAAGTCTAGCTGATCATTCTACCACTATCGATCACTTGGATTTCATGAGACTGGGAGTTTATGAAGTTGTGTAACCCCGTACACATCAATTATATAGTTATCGAAGATAGCTATAGGTGCTGTGAGCATGGAGTTGGAAACTGTACCTATCTTTTACATGGTTATTTAAGAGATGACCTGGCTACCGAGGGTATGTCATATATATATTTCGTGTATATTTGATTTGGGTGATTATTATATATGTGTGTGTGCGCGCGCGTGTGTGCATGCGTGTGTATCGAGTGAGACTGACCCCGGGTATGTCTACTTCACGATTATTTGAGGTATAATCTAGGGTATTGCTGAGAGCATGTACTATATTATTGACTTAGTTTTTATACTTGATGATAGTTAGATTATGTTTTAGATTATGGTTGTTTCGCCCACTTGATTTTATGTCTGTTTGATGTGTTGGTCGACTTTACTCAGAGATGGGTTATCTTTTATGTGCAAGGCTTTGAGATATGTTGACTGTCGATATATGCACATGCCACTTGTGTTGTACTTATTTATACCATGTTTAATGTTATTTTATATTGGCATCTACATTCTAGACATAGTTTAACCCGTGTGTTATTTATAAAATACTCGGGTCAGTCTGAGACATTTCAGGTTCAGGGACAAGTTGACCAGTTTGTGGATATTGGGCATAGATGGAGGATAAAGTATCTGTATATAGTTTGTATATTTGTATGTACATGTGCTCATGTGTTGTCGAGATGTATATATTGGACATATGTATATTTTCATGATAGTGGGCATTTGACTATTTTGTAGACCCACTTGAACTCATGCATATTTATTATTATATATTATCGCTGCGTGGATGACTCTATGTTTCTCTGTGATTTATTTTATATCGTATATTGTTCTACCTTGGAAACGAACGTGTTTATTGCTTTTGTACCGATGCTGATTACACATAGGCGAGTTGTTTATGATTTTTAAAATGCGTACTAGTGTTAATCCAAGGGAATATTGATGTGCGACAGTCCAGTATCACCTCGTTCTCCATATTATCAGATCATATTACCTAATGATACTCTTGATAGTATGGGTATAGAGGTGGGGTGTTATTTTTGGTATTAGAGCAGGTTTAAAACAATACAATGTATAAGAGACAAGAGTCTTCACCTTAGATAAGACTTAGAGTCCCTATTCCCGTGGGTGTTGTAGATTATTGTTTATACTTAAGTGATCATAGGAGTATACGATAATTACTAGGGTAATCGTCTAGGGACATATTTGTATATTTTTATTATATGATATATTTATTCTACCCTTTTTTGAGTGAAAGTCTTCGAATCTAGTGTTAAATGCTTCATAATTTCAAATTGTGATGAGGCAAGATGAGTAAGAAGATCCAATATTGATCAGAGTGGCACAACAAAAGTATATAGATTGCTTTCCATCGAGTACTTTGGTTGTTTTGATTGGCTTGATTGATGTTTTGCTTTCCTTGTGTGATTACATTGATTGATGATACTTGGTTTGAGGGATCCATCTTGAGTGTGGTACTCAGTGGGAACTATCACTCAAGTTAGTATCCCATATGAGTTTTGATGATTTGAACCCAACGGTGCCTTTGGTCGTGAAGTTACCGAAAGGGATAATGAAGATCACTTTCACATATAATAAAATAGTATATTTTATGGAAAATTTTTAAATTGCGATTAAAATAAACATGAAGATGAAATCTGTAACATCACCCACTTGGAGGCCCAAAACTAACGACTACGGATGCTGCAGTCACCCGTGGTTATTAATCCTCGGCGACCAAATACGGTAATGTTAGATACATTGATACAACAGAAACACATGGATATAAAGAAATTTTAAAACTATTTAAACAAATTTATCATTCCATTTCAAATCATTTGAAATTCATTACATAATCTCAAATTTCGAGAACAGTGTTTAGAGAAAATATAATTATTACAACATACGCCAAGAGCGACATATGAAGATGCCCCCTTGAATGATCAGAGTATATATAGGCAATTAAACAACTTTGCCTTTACATCAAACATAGCGGAATCAAAAAGAAAAGAACTCCTATTTAGCTATCTAGGCTCCTGCTTGTCTTCGAAGCTTATTTGTCTAAAGAGAACCTGAAAAACCCTTACCCTCGGCCTACTCAAATTAATTTTGAGACCCCCGGAGTTTAAGTGGAAAACATAAACTTTGAGTGGGACATAAAGCTTGGTATGAACAATAATCTACCATCTCGAACTATTTAGATATCTAGTGAGACCACACCGCTTAACGGAATGGGTTTTCCCCTTACTAGTATCTTATAAAAAACTTATAATAACCATACCGTGCTCCTGCATCCACAATGGTTAAAAACATAGCAATTTAAAATATTATGATGATATGAAAACCAGTAAAATATTCTGGATTCCCCATCCATATTTATTTAACTATCTGTCATAATTATAGTTTCTAGAGTCACTATTAACCTATTAGTTTTCATGGGCTGACTAATAACCTATTTATAGTTTATAGACTACCTGTCCTATTTCTTTTCATGGGCACCAAGAACCTTTTTCAAACTAATGGACTATCTGCCCGGTCTCATAGTTTTCATGATCACTAAGAACCCATTGGCCCCTACCAATAAATTCATACATTTATTTCAAGGGTTCTCCCTGAACCTATTGGTACCTCCAATAACTCCCCGTATATCATAGTTTTCATGGGTTGAATATGAACCTATTGACTTCTGTTAATAGTTTAATCCGGATATAGTTTTCATGGGTTCACTACAAACCTGTTGGCCTCTGCCAATAACTAACTTTAGACATAGTTTTCATCGGTTCACTATGGACTTGTCTAAATTGACAACTTCTTAATTAGTCTTTAGGCATCCTATATTTTGGTCTACCTGACCACTTGGATGCAACTCTATTCATTCAGGAGTTACTTAATTTATATTCACTACTGGGTCAACATACCTGGTTATTCTGCCCTTACTCCCCAAAATACCATTATGGGTCCATTATATAGTGAATATATTTATAGAAGAAGCATATACAAAAATAATACCAACATCTTTGGTTTAATACCCTTGAAATCATTTCCCCCCGAAATTTGGTTAATCCCTTTAACCCATTATTTTTAACAAGGAAAGCTTCTTCAAAACTCCATATTTAAAAGCCATTTAGAAGCCATTTAAAAGCACTTTTATAATGCCATGAGTTTTTCTTTTAAAAATGATATTGGGTTCTTTATTTTCAAAACTAAGGCTTTCGAAACCTTTGACCTTTACTTTCGAAACCATTGGAATACCTCTTTTGAAAGTATTCAAATCTTCTTTTCAAAACACTAAGCATATGCCTTTCGAAACACTTTAAAACATCTTTTTTGAAACCATCAAAACATACCTTTCGAAAGTATTAAAGCATTACTATCCAATTTATAGAAGCACGGCTTTGAAACTATTTGAAAGTACACCTTTCGAAACCATTGAAGTACCCCTTTCGAAACCATTGGGTTTAATCTTAAACATATCTTTTTGGGTCTAAGTGAATAAAGCGAAAGTATCCCTTTCGAAACCATTAAAAAGAGTTTGGGGAAAAACAGATGGTTTTGGAACCATCCTTTCGAAAGCATTAGTTTTTAAGTTAAAACAATAAGAAGGATAGCGTCGAAACTCCTTTCGAAGCCATTGCCTTCGAAACCTATAGTATAGTTGCTACTGGAGCCCTTTCGAAACCATTGGAAAGTGGTTTGGTATTTTATAAAACAAAAGCTACCTTTCGAACTCTTTGATGACTTCAATCCATTCGAAAGGTATAAAGACGGTAGAGTGGTTTCGACTGGGTTCAAACTACCCTTTCGAAAGCATTGATTTAATAACAAAGCAACTCATTCGAAAGCTAACCTTTACAAAAAGGCGGCAACCTCGTCGAAAGCTATATGAAACCCTTTTGAAAGCATTCTTTTAAAAGCAAGGTAAGCGACGTTTCCTTAGAAAGAAAAACGAAGGCTTCGACCCCTTCGAAAGCTTGGTTTCGACTCCGTATATGCCACCTTTCTCTAATCTACTATGTACCAAAGCCTTGATACCTTGTGTATTGGTTTCGACTTGATTGGGGAGAAGTATAGGGTCGAAAGGTAGCTACTGGAAGTGGCGAAACATTAAACTTATGCAAAACTATTTTTATTGCCTTTTTAAGTAATACTTTTCAACTAACTTGCCTATTTTTAAAAATATGATTGGTTGCCGTAAACTTTATCAAAATCTTTCTAAAAGGTTGCCGAATTTATTCAAAAATTAATTAATTAACAAAATAGCCCTTCCCTTTTACAAAACAATTAAGACATTTAAGTCCTCCATCTTAAATAATTTAATTTACATAGTAAATTACTTAGGAAAAATAACCAAAAATCATAGAAATTCACCTTTAATATGTTAACTAACATATATAAATTACGGACCCAAATTCTTTATCTAATGACCGAAATAAATATTTAAACCCATTATTCATATCTTCCTTTAAAAATTCATAATAAATTATCCATAGCTTGGATAACTACAAAAATTTAAACCCATCTCTAAAATAATGTTTCTCATAACATATTTGATCCCCATGGCATTCGAAACCCATTATAAATGATTTTGGCCTTAAAATCGAAACAAACATTTATCAAACATTCTCATTTGAATCAAACATATCATATAATCCAAGCATATCACCATTAAAATCATCATAAAGGATTTAAACTTAAACTCGAATCCAAATGCTCTTTAAAGACGAAAATTAGATGGTTTTTATTATTATCCACCTTGATTTGGATAAGGACTTGAGATTTGATGTTGCTTAATTCTCCTAGCTTGATTCCTTAGCTTTTACTTGAATTTCTTCTTCTTTTCCCCTAGGTAATGGCCAGCTTGCTCTTAGGTTTAAGTCTTAGGATTTTTAACTTGTGAAATGAAAACAAGAATAAGGGTTTAGGGGTTAAGGGATATGGTGGACGGCTATTCCCCCTATTACCCTTGCCTTATTCTCTTATTAGTTAACTTATAAATTCATTTCCATAAGCGTATTCCTTTCATTTTATTTAGTTAAGCACGACCCCAAAATAATTTTCGAATCTCAATCCCCTTATCACTTTATTCTTTACATTATTCTATGTAATTTATCTAATTAAATCTCCTGAATAATGTTATTTAAAATTAGGAGTGTTGCAGACTCCTCTCCTTAAAGAATTTTGTCCTCGAAATTCAGTAAGGACTAAATACTAAACATAACAATCATCTGTAGCATCTTCTAACTACCATACTAGCATACCCGACTAGTAATACTTTATATAAAGAAAATATAGAACATACCCTCATAACAAATCATGACAAGTATCACTAATCCTGTCTTCTGTCTCCCAAGTACAGTCCTTCTCATTGCCGCTCCACTGAACTTTCACCAACTTGACTGTCTTGTTCCTAACTTCTTCTAATCTCTCGCCACAACCCGAAATGGTTGTCTAACAAAAGTCAAATTCGGTTCTACTATCAAATCTTCTAACTCCGTTGGAGGAATAGTAGTCTTTGGATCATGCACATACTTGCGAAGATGAGATATATGAAACATATTATGGCCACCTGCCATATTGCTTGGCAACTCTACTCTGTATGCGAGCTTCCAGATCCTCTCTATAATTGGGAATAGATCAACATATCTCGGTGCCAATTTCCCTGACTTTCCAAATCGTACCACACCCTTCATTGTAGGATCGATTTCATCCTAGAGGGGGGGGATGAATAGGGTGATACTAATAATACTAAAAATTAATGCGGAAATATATAAAATAATTGCAGCACAGATAATTGCAGAATAATAAAAGCAGAAATAGAACAACACAGATTTACCCAGCTTTGGCAAAAACCTTGCCTACGTGCTACCCCCAAGGTTTCCACTAGAACTTAAGTAGTCAAACGCTTACACACATAAACTTGTGACACCCACTATCGACCAACCTAACTCTACGCTCAAAACCCTGCCACAACTCAATCACTGAGTTGCGAATTCTCGAACTACACCACCGTAGTTCGTCCCTAGTCACACGACTAGAATTTTCAAAAGTTTAAAAGAAAATTACAAAATAAAACTAAACAAAAACAAAACCCTTTTTATATAATTTAAACCCAAATTAAACTAAACCGACCCACTTAAATAAAAGAGACGTCTCCCTTTTCTTTTGTATTCGTATGCTCTGGCTGATCTTTCTTCGTTCCTCTTCAAGAAATTAGGGCTTTGCAAATTGAAGCCGCCGCTCTATAATCAATCGATTGAATTGAGGGATTTGCGTTGCCTTGCTTTGTCAATCGACTTCTGGCTTCATTCGTCTTTGGCCACTCCAATCGTCGAGATTGAATGATTATAAAACTGGTATGCAGTTTGCCTTTTTCGAATTTTATTTATTCTCGACTTGATTTGAGTTTTATTATTTATTGATTTCAGTAATTGCTTGAACTCGAATGATTTGATTTGCCGATGGTGATTGGGTTTTTATAGGTTTTGAATCCCTTAGTTTACGTTCGTAAAATATCGGTTTGAATTCTTCACATGAAATTGCTCGGCCATACGTTTTTGCTTGAATGCTTGCGATGTGTTCTGACTTGTTCATATCATACGTATACTTCGTGAATTTTTAATTAGCTTCGTTTATTTCGGCCTTGACTTGTCCATTGTACTTGCAAAATATTGTTGCTATTACCTTGGTCACCACGACATTGATTCTTTGACATTTTGAATTTTCTAAGATGTTTGACTGCTCCTTGAATTGTTCGATTCGTGTCACTTCTGCAAGTTGAATTCTTTTCCGCTCTGACTTGTTCATTTTGAAATTCACTGCAACGTTACTGTGACTAGCAACTGTGATTACTGTAACCATATAAGTATGTATATACATACATATATGTATGTATATATGTGTATGATTTTTATGGCTGCTCTTTCCACTTCAGTGCTTGCATTCTGGCATGTGTATGTATATACAAATATGCATACATGTGTATATGTGGAGTCTCTTCTGTTGATTGCTTGTATACATGTCACTGCCTTGAGTCCAGAAATTTCTGTGCACTTGAATATGTTGTTATTTGGCCAGAAATGTTGTAGTACACATTGGTTCATCTAACTTGTTGTCATGTGTGTAGCTTTGAGTATTCATTTGCACTTTGGTATTGCAGTCTTGTTTGTTACTGCATATATGTATACATGTCTGCATACATGTATGTATGCATGCTGTTTCCCTTTGAGTTGCATTCACTTGTATGTTGGTTTATATCGTAACTTGCATTCTTTGACTTGCTTGGCTCATTGGAAATCTGGTGTGTGTGTTCATGTGGCCATTGATTTGGATTTTGTACATTGGTTGCGGCCCTTTGTACATGTTGATTGCTCTGTCCTCTGGTTCATTTAGTTGTTATGTTTTGTTCAATTGGTAGCTGCAGTGTAATGTGGTCTGTACATATATATGATGCCTTGTTCTGCTCATTGCTTGTTTCTGGTTCAGGTTACATGTGTACTGCCATTTGCTTCAAGTGCTCCTTTGTTTGGTTTATATGCATATACATTTTGGTTGAGTTTAGTTGCATATGTGAGTTCATGTCATGTTGTAATTTCAAGTCTGTGGATGCTGTCTATACTATATATATGTATACATATATATGTTTGTATGACACTGCATATAAACTTGTAAATGTTGACATTGAAGTCTACACTTGTGAGCATGGTCTGGTTGGCCCTGAATTCGGTTTCACATGTTCATTTACTTGTGCACTTGTTAGCATGGTCTTTATATAGTTGCTCATGCAGCCTGGAGCAGTTCTTCATGTATACTGAACTGTTCCTCTTTGATCACTTCATTGAACTTCTTACAGATACTATGATTGATCATATCATGCTTATTTGTGTGTGTACTGGGTTGTAGCCTCTGTTGCTTCGAGCCAGTTCATTGTTTGCTTGTAGTATCTTGAAGTTGTAGCCTTGCTGTAGCTTGATTGCTTGCATATTGAACTGGTCTGTGTTCACCTCAGTTTTGTATTGTTCGAGCCATACTTGTTTGCTCTCATGTTTATATTTGAGGTGTTGTATGTTGTATTTCGTGCACCTGAGTTGAATCCAGCCTCGGCTCGGGTTTGACCTTGTGCTCGCCTGTCCCTGCAGTTTTATCAAGTGTATATCAGTGTGCACGGCCTTGTGGTATGTACAGTGATACACTGTGCATGTCACAAGTTGTTCGTGTAGATGAATTCAAAAGAAATAATGACGAACAATCCAAATAACTGAGGCAAATAATATTTTCAAAAACACACATTTTTTTTACACTGCAAAAATATTCCTTTTTCAATTTTACTCCGTCAGTGTTTATTTTGCAGATAATTCAGATGCTGGATTCAATCTGAAATAGATTTGAAGACAAATACGAGTGAATGAGTGATATGTAGTGAGGTGAACATTGTAAAGTGAAATTTGTGATGTAATCAAAATTGTAATCTAATTGAAATTGTGTATATATGTAGTGAGAGCTCAAATTTGTACTATTTGAATTTGTAATAAAATATTTGTTTGAATAAAATATTTGTTTGAATTTGAATTCTGTGTTATTTATTTTATCCAACAAATATTTATTTAATTATGTGAAAAATAAAATAGTACAATATCAAATACATTTAAATGAATATATATGTTTATTATCATCAAACAAAAATCATATACTAGCATATTCTACAATCTCCCCCTTTTAATGATTACAAACATATATTAAGATTTTGAATTTATTAAATGTATTTGGTCATTGATGAAATCCATTTGCTCCCCTATTTAAATACTCCCCCTTTATATATGCATGAAAATAAAAAATATGCAAATGAACCTATATGAGAATATGCAAATAAAAAATAAAATATTTGAACTTTATTTGCCAAAATCTTAACATTTCTCTCCCCCTTTTGTTATCAGCAAAAGAGTAATAGTGTTAGAAAATAGAGATAAAGTGATAGACATTAATACAACATTAATACCCAATCAAGTATAAATATTAAATTTCAATAAAAAATCAAACAAAAATCATAAATACTCTATTAGGCGCATATTCCATTTTAGAGGTATAGGGGTGATGTCGGTATATAAAACCATACAGTTGTATCTATTTGTGGTATATTTATGACAGGAATTTGAATACTTACTAACCATGTATAACCGTTAGGACTTTTAAATGAGATTAGTAGTATTCCCAATTTTTTTCTCTTTAAAAAAATGAATTTCAAGTATCTTCTAACCACGCATAACCGTGAGGACTTTTAAATGGGATTAGAATCAATTCGTCTAGTTAATAATCAATTTTGATATGTGTTCCATACATGCATAACTGTGAGGATTTTTAAATGAGCATGAAAGCACATAAACAAATATTCCAAGTAATTCACCCATGAATAACCGTGAGGACTTTTAAATGAGAGTGAATACTTTGGATGTTTTTATTGCTAAAAAATAAAATAAAAACGAATAATTTCCCGTTTAAAATACCATATTTTGACATACTATATTGGATTTTAATTAGTGATGGTCGTTAGAAATATGATAGAAATAGAGATGGTCATGGAATTTTTACCAACAAAAGTTATTGTAACGACCCTGGAATTTAAATTTATTTAAATTAATAATTTATTGAATTTTTGAATTAAATTGAGTAATTAAATGAATTTTTGGAAAAAAATTAGTTAATTTAATTAGAATATTGGAGCGAGTTTCCCCGATTCAAATATGAGTGAATTTGTGAATAATAAATATATAGATAAATATATAAATATGACTTGAGTTTGAATTGTAAATAAATAATTTAAATGGTTTAAAATATAAATAATAATAATAATAATAATTAATTTTGAATTTATTATTGATGGGTTAATAAATATTTGGGGTATAAATATATATATAGTTTTTATCCAATATAAAGTAACACATAAGATAAATATTAGAGTTGATAAATAATAATAAATTTGAAATAATATGTATAGATATATTTTTGATTGAAGTGTAGATAAATGATGATGATAATTTAAGTTAAAATAAATGAGAAATAAATAAAAAAAAACAAACAAAAGAAATAAAAATATAAACAAGACAACAAGTATAAGTTGTAAACAAAACAAGAAATAAAATAAATCAAACAAATAAAAGACAAGTATTCAAGCTAATAAAATACATTCACATATGTAAAGCAAGACACCTCTAAGATACAAAAAAAATCATCTTCCCAGCCGAAAGCAAAGATAGTAGAATATCTTTGTACAAATAAACAAAGTAAAATACAAACAAACAAGGCAAAACAAATAATTAACAAGTACAAACAAAAACAACAAATTCTCAGCCAACAAAAATAGACTAAGCAAAGTAAGTAAAATATTTGTCAACAAAACAAATACACATTCAAACAAATAAAAGAAGAAAGTAATAAGAAGAAACAAAATAAACATTTGTACAGCCGAGACAAGCAAGAGGAAAGCAAATATATATGAAAGCATTTAATGCAACATGCCTCTAGCCCATGCCTATATTGTATAAACAAATACAATCCCCTTGTACAAAGCTATATCATCATGTATAATGGTCAGCCGAAGACAAGGGAACATCATCAGTCATGCTTCCTATTGTATAAAATAATATACTCTGTACAAATTTTTATGTATGTACACTTCTTCTCTTTTATATATATGCATCACCTCCTACCTCAAAATCTTTTCACTTCAAGCTGTAAATAAAAACTCAAACAAAACTTTAATCTAAAACAAAAGAAAACCAGAAAATGAAAAATCAAAACAGAAAGTTTAAAAGTCTTCAACCTGGAAGCTTTAAACAAATCAAGCATGCAAGTTCAGGTCTGTGGTGAGGAAGCTTCATTTAAAACTTAAGTAAGACATTCGACATCATCAAGCAATTCAACAGAACAGAGGAGAGTTTCAGCTTGTATTTTTCACAACCTGTCTCAACAAAGCAACCCTCTGTTCTTCAAAAACAAGGTGAGCAACTTGTTTTTTTTCCAAACTTCTTTTACCTGTGAGTAACTTCATAATTTAAGTAACCTAAGTTTTTAAATCTAGTGTATGATGAATATCAGGTATATTGTTGTATGAAATATATGCATTTCATTTAATTTTGATAAGATGAAGCCTGGCCATTTTCTTTATTGGGATATTTGCTCTGTTTATAAATTTTAAGAGACTGAGCTACTTCAAAAATCATAAATTCTCAAACCATTGATTGTTAGAACAAAGTGTAAAAACAAGACATGTGTAGGCAAGCATAAAGTAGATTGTAAAATTTAATACATGATAAATAAAATAGATATGCTCTGGGAACACTCAAGAACAGTACCAAGTTAGTATATGTGACATTTTCGAACATCTCGAATTGTCAATTCAAGTTTGCAAACAGATTTCTGAAACAAAAATAGGATTTTTAAAACTAAAATCACATTTTTTAGTTAAGTATTGAATGGGCAGTTTTGGGTTGAACAAAATTGTAGTTTTTGGTCATATATGAGGTTCTATGATTTCGGGAAGGTCGGGGTTGTTTTCTGTGATAAGGCGATCGATCAGAGATCCTAGGAAAAATAGGGGATCAAAGAATTTAGCTGTGTGGGTTGTGGGATTTGGGTTTGAATTTTTTTAACCTAGTTTTGATTGTGAAACTTGTTTGGGTCAGTACGGTCTCTAGGGAGGATCGAGTTGAACGGGGTTTTAGGTGATGGTGGCTTGGTCGTAGGCGAGGCTGTGGCCGGAAGAGGAAGTCCTCTGGTGGTCGGAGCGGCGTGAGAAAGGTGTTGACAGGTTTGAAGGGGAGAGGGGTCGCGCGTTTCCAGGTTTGGAAATTTACTTGATTTCGATCTTGAGTTTGGGATGATGATCTGGGGTTTGGGATAGGACGTGGAAGTGATCGCCGATACGAGGAGATGGTCGTGGTTGATCGGAAGAGGCGGCATCGCGTGTGCACGTGCATGCGAGCGTTTCCGTGCATCTGGGTTTGGGGAAGAAAGTACTCGAGAATGTCTCGAGTAGGACCTGGTTTTGGTCGAGTAAATGCATGGTTTACTCGAAGCAAAAGGAGGGGAAACTCGAGTAGTTTTTGTTTCCAGATTTTAACTTGTTCCAGTAAACAATTTTAAACTGTTGGTTTTAAAATTTAAATTAAAGGTTAAATTAAGTTTAAAATAAAAGTTTAACTATGAATTCAAGTAGTTTGAAGCCCAGTTTGGAAATAAAAAATTTAATAAGTTTTAATTACGTCATTTTATTAACTTAGAAATGTTTAAGTAATTAATTTAAATTAAGTATAAAGTTAACTAACAATTAAGTTAACTACTTAAGTTAATGAAATGAATAATTAATAGTTAATTAATGATTTGGATTTATTTATAATTAGAAATGATAAATGATGATTTAATCTAAGATAATTTTCTTAAGAAAAGTGATTAAGAAATGTTATTAGTTAATGAAGAAAATTAACTAAGGATTTTTAAGTATTGATTAAGGTGATTAATTTTAATAATTGATTAGATAAATAAATTTAGATAATCAGTTATAAATTGTTTAAATGAAATTGCTTAATAAAAGTAATTAAGGATTAATCAATTATTGTAATTAATTTTGAATATTTTGATTAATTAAATTTAATTAATTTAGTTTAATTAATCTAAGAAAATCATTAGATAAATTGGTAATCGATAATTAATTCTATGAGATGATTGCTTAATGGTAAATAATTAAAGGATAATTATTTAAAGAATTGAAGGTTGATTTATTTAATTAATAAATGATTATAGGATAATGAATCAAATGATTTGGAATCAATTATAGTTAATTTACCATGGTCTATGACCCATCTGATTTAAATAAATCAGATAATTATTGAGTTCACTTATGGATGATTGAATCCTATTGATTTCTGAACTGTTTGATATTTCTGATATGCTATGCTTTGTGCTATAAATTGTTTTAGTATGATCTGTGATGAATGTAATTTATTTATTTACAATGCATTCATATTTTCTATCTGTGAACCCGTGTATATAGATAAGTGCTATTGGGATATACCGCTTATTGATATTATGTGATTGCAAATCTGTGATGATTCTATGATGTTGCACTATTGTGTGTAAAACCCCTAGACCACACCGTTACACACACAAATATGGATTTCACGTGGAAATCGGTTAAGTCACAGATAATTTAAAAATTTGATGTTTTTGAAATTGAAATTTTAATTTCAATTGATTTTGAAATTAGGAATTTGGGTTTAAAGTAAAAAGCTTTTGAAATGGAATTTCAAAGATAAAAGTTATTTTGAATAACTTAACCGAGTTTTGAAAATTTAAATAGTTAGATTTAAATTTGGATTCAAGTTTGAAATTAAATCTATGATTGGGAAACTAGGGAGTAAAGACGATATAAATGTGTTTATATGAATTTAAACCATTTTTAAAGTATAAGTTGGGAATTTGGATTTACCCAAGAACCTTAACTCGTATAAATGAATCAGATTTCCAGAATGAAAACTGTTTGTTTTCAAAGAATAAAAGCTTTTAGATAAGAAATGAAATTCCAATTTAGGTAAAGGAATTTCAAAAATTTAATTGAAAAATGGATTTTCCAAGTTGTGAATGAATTGTTTTTGAAAGCTATGAATTAAATTTGTTGTTTTTAACAGATTTAAAATGATGTTTTGTTTAAACCATTCGAAATGAAATTGTTTTGAAAGCCATTCGTTAAATCTTTGATTTAAAGATTTAACGAGTTAATCAAATTGAAATGGAAATTGATTTGGAAAATCTGAGAATGAATCTTTGTGAAATTAAGTGAACTTTATGAATTGAATCTTTTTGTTTAAAAAGATTAAAATGGTAATTTGATAAACCATTTGAAAAGAAAGTTTGGGTTTAAGTTGTGACTTAATTGAAATCCCAATATCCGTATGTTTTTAAATATTTCGCTCACTATTCGGGTTAGCCGGGAAAGGACCTTTGGGTCGTATAACTCATTCCGAATAGTGATACGTCGTATATGGATCGCATTTGCTATATTACAACATGATAGGGGGTTCTCGCTTCGCGGTTTGGTGGCGAACGGGAGACTCTTACCCCTACATGTCCCTGAGTGGGATGGGTTGGTTGTGACAGTCGAGAGGCTGGCCGTAAAAGTAAATGCGAGGTGCCAGTGTAAGCCACCGTGGGGCTGGGATGGTTGAAAAGCCTACCGGTTGTGACCGCTATCTTTGGGACGTTACATTTGGTATCAGAGCTAAGGTTGAACTTTAGCTCAGGAGTATAACACGTTAAGTAACTCATTAGAGATAGAGTGAAGTAAACTCTAGAATGAGTGTATCCTTAAGATATCTGTCTGAACGTCTCAGTAAATTCTCTTGCTATCCACTGATAGTAAGTATGAGTGCAAGAAGAAGACGAGATAGGGGACAAGGGAAGTACGACTATAAATGGTCAATACCCTGTAACAGTGGAAATAATCTTTCTTATCAATATTCTTTGATTCGTTTCCAAAATTCTTTTCATTGCTTCATATCAGCTCCAGAAAAAGTTTCGATGTGATGATGGCTCTACGAACCATTGTAGGAGATCGAATCTATCTATCTTCATTGTTTTCGTGCCTGCGAATTTCGAGGACGAAATTCTTTTAAGGGGGGGAATTTGTAACGACCCTGGAATTTAAATTTATTTAAATTAATAATTTATTGAATTTTTGAATTAAATTGAGTAATTAAATGAATTTTTGGAAAAAAATTAGTTAATTTAATTAGAATATTGGAGCGAGTTTCCCCGATTCAAATATGAGTGAATTTGTGAATAATAAATATATAGATAAATATATAAATATGACTTGAGTTTGAATTGTAAATAAATAATTTAAATGGTTTAAAATATAAATAATAATAATAATAATTAATTTTGAATTTATTATTGATGGGTTAATAAATATTTGGGGTATAAATATATATATAGTTTTTATCCAATATAAAGTAACACATAAGATAAATATTAGAGTTGATAAATAATAATAAATTTGAAATAATATGTATAGATATATTTTTGATTGAAGTGTAGATAAATGATGATGATAATTTAAGTTAAAATAAATGAGAAATAAATAAAAAAAAACAAACAAAAGAAATAAAAATATAAACAAGACAACAAGTATAAGTTGTAAACAAAACAAGAAATAAAATAAATCAAACAAATAAAAGACAAGTATTCAAGCTAATAAAATACATTCACATATGTAAAGCAAGACACCTCTAAGATACAAAAAAAATCATCTTCCCAGCCGAAAGCAAAGATAGTAGAATATCTTTGTACAAATAAACAAAGTAAAATACAAACAAACAAGGCAAAACAAATAATTAACAAGTACAAACAAAAACAACAAATTCTCAGCCAACAAAAATAGACTAAGCAAAGTAAGTAAAATATTTGTCAACAAAACAAATACACATTCAAACAAATAAAAGAAGAAAGTAATAAGAAGAAACAAAGTAAACATTTGTACAGCCGAGACAAGCAAGAGGAAAGCAAATATATATGAAAGCATTTAATGCAACATGCCTCTAGCCCATGCCTATATTGTATAAACAAATACAATCCCCTTGTACAAAGCTATATCATCATGTATAATGGTCAGCCGAAGACAAGGGAACATCATCAGTCATGCTTCCTATTGTATAAAATAATATACTCTGTACAAATTTTTATGTATGTACACTTCTTCTCTTTTATATATATGCATCACCTCCTACCTCAAAATCTTTTCACTTCAAGCTGTAAATAAAAACTCAAACAAAACTTTAATCTAAAACAAAAGAAAACCAGAAAATGAAAAATCAAAACAGAAAGTTTAAAAGTCTTCAACCTGGAAGCTTTAAACAAATCAAGCATGCAAGTTCAGGTCTGTGGTGAGGAAGCTTCATTTAAAACTTAAGTAAGACATTCGACATCATCAAGCAATTCAACAGAACAGAGGAGAGTTTCAGCTTGTATTTTTCACAACCTGTCTCAACAAAGCAACCCTCTGTTCTTCAAAAACAAGGTGAGCAACTTGTTTTTTTTCCAAACTTCTTTTACCTGTGAGTAACTTCATAATTTAAGTAACCTAAGTTTTTAAATCTAGTGTATGATGAATATCAGGTATATTGTTGTATGAAATATATGCATTTCATTTAATTTTGATAAGATGAAGACTGGCCATTTTCTTTATTGGGATATTTGCTCTGTTTATAAATTTTAAGAGACTGAGCTACTTCAAAAATCATAAATTCTCAAACCATTGATTGTTAGAACAAAGTGTAAAAACAAGACATGTGTAGGCAAGCATAAAGTAGATTGTAAAATTTAATACATGATAAATAAAATAGATATGCTCTGGGAACACTCAAGAACAGTACCAAGTTAGTATATGTGACATTTTCGAACATCTCGAATTGTCAATTCAAGTTTGCAAACAGATTTCTGAAACAAAAATAGGATTTTTAAAACTAAAATCACATTTTTTAGTTAAGTATTGAATGGGCAGTTTTGGGTTGAACAAAATTGTAGTTTTTGGTCATATATGAGGTTCTATGATTTCGGGAAGGTCGGGGTTGTTTTCTGTGATAAGGCGATCGATCAGAGATCCTAGGAAAAATAGGGGATCAAAGAATTTAGCTGTGTGGGTTGTGGGATTTGGGTTTGAATTTTTTTAACCTAGTTTTGATTGTGAAACTTGTTTGGGTCAGTACGGTCTCTAGGGAGGATCGTGTTGAACGGGGTTTTAGGTGATGGTGGCTTGGTCGTAGGCGAGGCTGTGGCCGGAAGAGGAAGTCCTCTGGTGGTCGGAGCGGCGTGAGAAAGGTGTTGACAGGTTTGAAGGGGAGAGGGGTCGCGCGTTTCCAGGTTTGGAAATTTACTCGATTTCGATCTTGAGTTTGGGATGATGATCTGGGGTTTGGGATAGGACGTGGAAGTGATCGCCGATACGAGGAGATGGTCGTGGTTGATCGGAAGAGGCGGCATCGCGTGTGCACGTGCATGCGAGCGTTTCCGTGCATCTGGGTTTGGGGAAGAAAGTACTCGAGAATGTCTCGAGTAGGACCTGGTTTTGGTCGAGTAAATGCATGGTTTACTCGAAGCAAAAGGAGGGGAAACTCGAGTAGTTTTTGTTTCCAGATTTTAACTTGTTCCAGTAAACAATTTTAAACTGTTGGTTTTAAAATTTAAATTAAAGGTTAAATTAAGTTTAAAATAAAAGTTTAACTATGAATTCAAGTAGTTTGAAGCCCAGTTTGGAAATAAAAAATTTAATAAGTTTTAATTACGTCATTTTATTAACTTAGAAATGTTTAAGTAATTAATTTAAATTAAGTATAAAGTTAACTAACAATTAAGTTAACTACTTAAGTTAATGAAATGAATAATTAATAGTTAATTAATGATTTGGATTTATTTATAATTAGAAATGATAAATGATGATTTAATCTAAGATAATTTTCTTAAGAAAAGTGATTAAGAAATGTTATTAGTTAATGAAGAAAATTAACTAAGGATTTTTAAGTATTGATTAAGGTGATTAATTTTAATAATTGATTAGATAAATAAATTTAGATAATCAGTTATAAATTGTTTAAATGAAATTGCTTAATAAAAGTAATTAAGGATTAATCAATTATTGTAATTAATTTTGAATATTTTGATTAATTAAATTTAATTAATTTAGTTTAATTAATCTAAGAAAATCATTAGATAAATTGGTAATCGATAATTAATTCTATGAGATGATTGCTTAATGGTAAATAATTAAAGGATAATTATTTAAAGAATTGAAGGTTGATTTATTTAATTAATAAATGATTATAGGATAATGAATCAAATGATTTGGAATCAATTATAGTTAATTTACCATGGTCTATGACCCATCTGATTTAAATAAATCAGATAATTATTGAGTTCACTTATGGATGATTGAATCCTATTGATTTCTGAACTGTTTGATATTTTTGATATGCTATGCTTTGTGCTATAAATTGTTTTAGTATGATCTGTGATGAATGTAATTTATTTATTTACAATGCATTCATATTTTCTATCTGTGAACCCGTGTATATAGATAAGTGCTATTGGGATATACCGCTTATTGATATTATGTGATTGCAAATCTGTGATGATTCTATGATGTTGCACTATTGTGTGTAAAACCCCTAGACCACACCTTTACACACACAAATATGGATTTCACGTGGAAATCGGTTAAGTCACAGATAATTTAAAAATTTGATGTTTTTGAAATTGAAATTTTAATTTCAATTGATTTTGAAATTAGGAATTTGGGTTTAAAGTAAAAAGCTTTTGAAATGGAATTTCAAAGATAAAAGTTATTTTGAATAACTTAACCGAGTTTTGAAAATTTAAATAGTTAGATTTAAATTTGGATTCAAGTTTGAAATTAAATCTATGATTGGGAAACTAGGGAGTAAAGATGATATAAATGTGTTTATATGAATTTAAACCATTTTTAAAGTATAAGTTGGGAATTTGGATTTACCCAAGAACCTTAACTCGTATAAATGAATCAGATTTCCAGAATGAAAACTGTTTGTTTTCAAAGAATAAAAGCTTTTAGATAAGAAATGAAATTCCAATTTAGGTAAAGGAATTTCAAAAATTTAATTGAAAAATGGATTTTCCAAGTTGTGAATGAATTGTTTTTGAAAGCTATGAATTAAATTTGTTGTTTTTAACAGATTTAAAATGATGTTTTGTTTAAACCATTCGAAATGAAATTGTTTTGAAAGCCATTCGTTAAATCTTTGATTTAAAGATTTAACGAGTTAATCAAATTGAAATGGAAATTGATTTGGAAAATCTGAGAATGAATCTTTGTGAAATTAAGTGAACTTTATGAATTGAATCTTTTTGTTTAAAAAGATTAAAATGGTAATTTGATAAACCATTTGAAAAGAAAGTTTGGGTTTAAGTTGTGACTTAATTGAAATCCCAATATCCGTATGTTTTTAAATATTTCGCTCACTATTCGGGTTAGCCGGGAAAGGACCTTTGGGTCGTATAACTCATTCCGAATAGTGATACGTCGTATATGGATAGCATTTGAAGACCGGTGTTGAAGACCGGATATTTTTCGAAAATGAAAGGACAACCTGTCGAATGTCTCTGCACTGAGTCGCGCCGGTATATAGATTTATATCACTCTTTTGTGACGGGAAGTCCGGACGTGATTGAAAGTTATCCGGAATTGCAAGGGCTTCGTGAGAAGTGCCTTCGGTTCTGTTCGAACCCGGAACAGACTTGTATGGATACATGTCTGACATTACACTTTGAGATATAAAGCCGATTTCTTTCAAATACATATCTGTTGGTGGCGGAGAATTTATTCTCTTAGCTTAACACCCTTCTCTGAGACGTACGAGCTCAGAGGTTATGTAGTTGAAATTTATCAACGATATATCCCAATTTGGTAATGTGGCATGCTGAGTGCTGCTGTGTGATGATCAGTGTTTGATCATTTGTGATATGATCATTTATTTGATCTTATATCTTTGTGATCATAGGTTGATCATTTGTTTGACCCGAAGCATGGCTTTGTGAACAAAGCGTAGCTTTGTGGACGAGACTTCGTCGAGCCTCACACCCCGGAAATGGTCAAAACAGGAAAGATGCAGCAAGGTTCTAGGGAGTAGCGCCCCTTAGTGTATGTCATTCCTTCTGGATAAAGGTGGTATCATGGTATGGAGCCCAGATACTTAACCTCTGTGGTTGCTGCAAATTTATTACTTTGTGGTTGTTGGAAATCGGGGATCCTCGGGAAGATCGGTGACGATCGGGGGATGGCATACGCGTGTCAGTAGTTACCTATTTTTGCAGAGGTAACCCGGCCTTGTGTTGGCAGAGATCCGGTTAGGTTCTCGGGTCGTCTATTCCAGGGACGTACCCATCGTGGATAGGAAGTTCCTTAGCCTGACCATTTGTTGGAAATCCAAAGAAACAATACGAGCCTTTACGATTTCAATTGTATAACCTGTCTCC
Organism: Allium fistulosum; assembly: GCA_030737815.1. Classification (NCBI taxonomy): domain Eukaryota; kingdom Viridiplantae; phylum Streptophyta; class Magnoliopsida; order Asparagales; family Amaryllidaceae; genus Allium; species Allium fistulosum. The sequence goes on along the minus strand of CM060905.1, from coordinate 555,299,719 downwards.
TCAGGAGGCAGCTATAGCAGGCATAATATAATGGTACCTATGCTGGCTAAGATTAATATTCTACTTTCGAAATGTTTTCTACACTATGCACTAATAATAATATCAAAAAGAATTTGATTTTTGCGTAGTAAGCATCTTTGACTATCATAAGAAGAAATCTCCTCCAAGTCTGCGTTTGCATTGTGTGTGTGGCGGGAGGTCTTATGGTAGTTTCATTTTCTAAAAGCATTGCGAATTGACTTTAAAAATCTCTGCTATTTGTTTTTAAAGATAAACTGTTTTTGTTGCTCACACCAGTCCCATGACTGATCCGGAGTTTATTGTTCCCTTCCTAAACTCTGGATGCTCAAAATTTTTCTACACGAGCAGTCTAGAGTTGGGTTTTTCAGATATTCAGGTTTAATAGATTATCTGGAGCTAGTTCAGTTCTTGGAGTTCATGGACTGATGTTGCTTATCTTGGAGCATTCTATTGGAGACATTCTATTCCGCTGCTGGTGTTATCGTTTTCTATTCCGCTGCTATTTGTTGTATCATATCTCTGATGTATATTGATATTCATTGTATCATTCTGTTGTATCAGATATTGTATATCAATCTGTTATTCTTTTTATTCCGCTGTGTTGTTATACTTAACTGTGTTATAAGCTCCGGCGACTCGGATTTGAACGCTCGAATCTACGACATTCGAGTACGATGTAAAGTATGGATGTCGATTTTCGAACGCGAAAATCCGGATCGTTACAGTTATTATAAATCTTATTTAAATTTTTAAAGAAATTTACTAAATATACTGTCTCAAGTCATAATATATGATTAATATCAACACTCATCATTTTCCAATCACTATTTGTCTTTTCGATAATCAATAGGGAGTCAGATTAGTTCATGTATTCATTTAAGATCAAATCCAAAAATAAATATAAAATCAAATTTCTAAAATGTCTAATCTGAATTGAAGTCAACAAAAAACTATTTTCTGAGAAGGTTTTTTTTAAAAATGTCTACTAATTGAAAATCAACTAAAATGAAAATTATGCAGATATTTTATTTGGAAATGTGATGCAACTAATGGATGTCTCAACATAAAACACTTTCCACTAGTAATTTTTCTATCAACTTGGCTACCAGTGTAATCTGCATCTGATTTCCGTTTTACCTCAAAGTTATCGGATGGATACCAAAGACCAAACCGTGAAGTGTGCAACAAATATATCCACGTGTATATAGAATAATCATCAACAAATAAGACACCATCATTAGTCCAAACAAATCTATATGAACTAGTTCAAAGACTCAAGAGGTACTTATAGTGTTCTCGGCATAAAAATATAATTGACCAACAATTTTGCATAAATCAAAATCAACATTCATTTCTTTATTACATAACTGGCTGATTTAAATCAGATTATGGTGCAGATTTTCAACATATAATATATCGTTCAAGATAAATGTACCATTACCTAATTTACCTTTACCGATAATTTTTCATTGTTTCCCACTGTGATTCTACCACCATTATGCTAGGCTAAGGAACTTTGATTTGTCGCCCGTCGTGTGCCTGGAACAGCCAGAATCCAGGTAACACTGTTGTTGTTCCTTAGCCTGCCACCACACCTAGATGAGGAAATATTTTTATGACCTATTTGTTTTTATAGGTCCATGATTGTTAGTGGCAAAAGATTTTGAAAAATATGTTTGTGTAGACCCAAGATAATCTATATTTGTTCCTTTCGGCATCCAGATTTGTTTGACTTTAAGGGATTTTATATTCATGCCTTTTGGAACCCAAATTGGTATGGTTTTAGTGTGTTTGGGTCTAAACCAACAATTGTTTTGATTGTATCCAATTTTTCTACAAATTGTGCACTCGGATTTGACACGATTAATTTTACTTCTAACTCTTTCAAATTGAGTGTACCCAAGTCCTTGTCTAACAGTATTAACAGTTTGTTTTCCTAATAACATATGTAGCGATCTTTCTCCTTTGGAAAATTTTCCTAAAGTTGTAGACAATTTTTGAACTTGTGTTTTAAGAGATTCATTTTCATTCAATAATTGAGTGCACTTTTTAATAGAATTTTCTCTCCTAGTATTTTCACTTTCTTTCAAAATCAGAATTTCATTTTCAAGTGATTTAATTTTAATTTCTGATTTTTTTATTTCTTCTTCAAATGACGGACACTTATTACACTTAGTGCTTTTGTTTTGATAGTTTTTAACCAATTGATCAAGCTGTTTATTTAATTCTATCAAACTATCCTTTTGTGATTCAAGTTTAGCGTACTTCTCCCTAAGTCGTGCAAAACAGCCATTTACTTCATGAAAATATATAAGTAATTATGAGTGAGTCAGTTTCGATACCTCGCTTGGCTCGTCATCATCGCTGTCACTTGTATCACCTCGAAGACACAGATCTCCTTTTTCACTCTCACTGCTAGTGCTTTTATTATCATCATCACTTTTATTCCAAGTGGCTGCAAAACTTCTCCTTTTCGAATTCTTTTCTTGGCCGAGTCGATTCTGAGGACAATTGGGCTTGATGTAACCAAGTTTATTGCACTTGTGACAAATGATCTCTTGCTCTTTTGGGTTGTTTAGAACTTTGACTATTCTACTTTTCAGTTGTTGATTTAGAGCTGGATTTCCATACTTGTGATTCCACCTTTTGAATTTCTTTATTATCAGTGCCAGTTCTGCTGCACCATCATCATCATCATCATCATCATCTTCATTTTCTGTTGTTCCTTTGAGAGCTATTGATTTCTTTCGAGTATCACCTCCTTCACTTTCTTCCTTGAATTTTATTTCTAGCTCATAAGTGGTGAGATTTCTAATGAGTTCTTCAACTTTGATTTCTTTCAAATCCTTCGATTCTTGAATAACAGTGACTTTGGCTTTAAATTCCGTGGTAGAACTCCGAGGATTTTTCGGACTATTTCCAATTATGTGTATGGTTTTCTGAGAGCTTTTGATTTGTATACGAGATTAGAAAGTCGTCCGTACATCTCTTTGACAATCTCATCCTTGGCCATTGTGAAGTTCTCGTATTCGCTACTAAGCATGGCAATGTGTGATAACCCGGATTTTTGAACACTTGTTAATTGATAATTAACTAGGTTAATTGGTAGAAATACTGATAACTTAAGGAAATAAATATTTATAAATTTCCTGATTTATCAGTATTTCTACCAATTAACCTAGTTAATTATCAATTAACAAGTGTTCAAAAATCCGGGTTATCACATTCCTCCCCCCTTTAAATCTTTTCGTCCTCGAAAAGGAACGAAGCCAGAATTTACTTATTATCTGATAAATTTTTCTTTTGAACATATTTTTAAAACACTTTAAAAAAAAATCTTTATAATATTACTAAATTAGTTTTTATAAAATACTTTTATAACTCGATGTTTCAACAAGTCCATTCTCGTTCTCACAGAAATTCGGTCATACGTTGATCAGGCGTAAGACTGAAAATCTATAAGTACTTAGCAGACCCATTTTCAACACCCAGTGAAAATATTTTGGAAAATAATTTTATTGAAAATATAGAAAACAGTTTTGAAAATAGAGGAAATATCTTTGGTGAGAATGCTCTGGAAATCATCACTCCCATCCATGGTCGCAGTTAACCCGATGGTTACGTTGCCGTCCCGGCAAAATCCACAGATAACTGTAGGTCTCCGCGCTCCTCGATTACGCCATGGAACCCGCTACAGATCGCAGTTATACCCGGGCCTTACGTTGCTAGCACAGCACAAACCCATATAACTGTAGGCATCAACGCCACCGAATTTCGCTGCCAAATAATGAAACTTCTCCCACATAGGTCGCAGTCTACCGATATAAAATCAAACGCAGACTGTTGGCTCTCAGCGGCACAAACGACTTTCGTTGTGTTACCATAGTGTCACAGTCTACCGATATAAAATCAAACGTAGACAGTTGGCTCTCAGCGGCACACATGACTTTCGCTATGGTCTGCAGTAGATCGCAGAGACATCAAGTTAAACTGTCGTCACAGCATAACCCAAATGCCTCTGTGGGCACCAGCCCCTCGACTTTCGCTACACAAATAATCCTCAGGAACTAGTTTGTCCGGACTCCTCACAGGATCAACTTTAGAAACCCCCCTTGGGGCTCAAGGCAGTACCACCCTGTGGTACTCCTGAGAAGTTCATTTCAAGGAAGCGCCTTTTTCCCCAGAGCTATTTTCAAAATACTTTATACTATATACTTATAGTATCTTCAAATCATACCCTTTATGATTTATCAAAATCTCCTTTACACAAAATCGATTACCAAAATCGATAATTCTCAAACTAGGCTTTCCAAAATCCAAAATTGATTTTCCCAAAAATCAAAAGCCTTTTCCAAATTCATAGGTTCCCAAGACCTTTTCCAAAATCATTCTCATAAGATCCTTTATATATATATAGATATAGATATATATAACTTTGAAAATCTTTGGATCATTTCAAACTTGTATAAAACCTCTTTTATACTTCAAATATTTCAAAACCCTTTTTATTCTGGCTAGATTCAATAAGGGAAGTTTATCATATTACAAAATATAACTTTATTTATTGTCAAATCAAATATTCAAGTTTGATTTCTTTATAAAGTTATTTACCATTTACTTACCTTCATAAAGTAAATTTCAACCAAAGAAATACCCAATTCCATTATATTTCACATAATATACCTTTCATTTTCGAAAACCATTTCAAATTTCTTATCCTCAAATTTTAAATGCCAATTTCATTCAAACCCGTACGATGTACACATATCATCCGTACGCTATATCAATCTGATCGCTCAATCGACCACACAATTTCACTTCCGAACTAGTATTGTCCACCCGGCTTCCTAGTGCGGACTCAGATCTGGTTTCCTGATCAGAAACCGTCATTCTCCTTGCATAGTCACAACTATGATAGAGAATATCCAGAACCAATCAACAATCCATATCCAGGTTCGCCGTCGAAAATCGAGCGAAAAATCCTAACTCGGATCGATAATACTATCTCGAAATTCTGTGTTCGAATCTGGATCAAATCACTATGCGAATAGAATAATATACGTATATCCTACGTATTTATCTTTATTGGTTATTAGCCAAATCAATTCTCTTTTCTATTCACATTTCCTTTAATTCTATTCTCTTATTCTCAATTGCTTCCATTTACAATTGAGTTAATACTTCAATTATAAACAGTTTGAACTCTGACCCGTTTAAATTTAAAAATAGCTTGAAAAAGTTTTAAAATAGATAAGTAGTTGAAAAATAGTTATTAGTTTATAAAATAGCTGTAAAATAGTTAAGTAGGTACAAAATAGTTAGATAATTGCAAAATAGTTTTTAAAATAGTGATTAGATATAAATAACTGAAAAATAGTAATTAGTTATAAGACAGTTTCAAAATAGTTAAATAATTCTAAAATAATTGTAAAATAAGTATAGATAGTTTGGGGTTTAAGAAGAAAGATTGTATAGTAAATAGTTTGGAAAATTTTATTTGTATTAAAACAATTTATTTTAAAAATTGTCCAGAGCCAAACTGTTTAATTTCCCAATCTACATTCCCAATTAATTTCCCTTTTATTCAATTTAAATTTCCTTTTTCCATTTAAATTGACTCAACACTTCAATTTCCATTGAAATTTATTAAATCCCAATTTAAGTTGAATTAACCTTAATTCCTTTCCAAATTCAAATCAAATTTCATTTGATTTTTAAACATATTCAATTTTAATCACAATTCCAAATTATTTCAAATCAATTTGGATTAATTTCAAATTGAACCAGCTTCAATTTTATTTCAAATTATTTTAATTCAAAATTTCCATTTAAATTTATGCTTATCCATCTTTAATCACAATTCTAATTAATTCAAATCAAATTCAATTTGAACTAATTCTATTCAAATCTCAACTTAAAATCATCTCGAATTATATAAATTCGAGTTAAATTTTAAATGTTGATTTAATCCCTTAAGTTAAATTTACCCTTACTTTTAAATTAAATCAACCTTTATTTTTAATTTAACAACTTAAATCTTTAAACCATTTAATTCTATATCCAAATTCCAAAATTCCATTTTAAAATTATCTTAACTTATTACAAAGTTCAAATAAGAATTCAAAAACAATTTAATCTTCAGATTCTAATTTATTATCCATTTCTAACTTTAAAATAAATTCTTAGTTTCATAGATTATTTATAACAATAGAATGATATCAGGATAAATAAACATCCAAATTTATCCAAACACCAATTAACAACATCCCATTTCAATTTCCAGATCTCAAACCCATTTTGAGATTACTCATAACTCCCATTTAAACCCAACCATTTAACTTCTCAAGTTAAATTTTAATTTCATCTTGAAATTTCTAATTCAAGTTGTTCATTCTAAACTCATTTAACTTCCCTTAAGTTAAATTTAATTTAATTTAGTCAACTTGACCTAATTTGAATTCCCATTCAAATTTTTAAAACTTATAATAATAACCTTCCCATTTAAATTCAAAAACTTATCACTTTGGGTTTTCATATCACATTTCAATTTAAAACTTAACACTAAGAGTTATTTCAAATCATCCTTGATATTATGTATATCCTTATATATACATTTTCTTTACATACCAAGTTATACTTTAAATTTTAAACCATTCTTGGTTTTTAATTTCAAAACAAATTTCTTTAAAACGATCTCAAGTTTTCTGGACTTAGATTTAAAACTTCACAATTTTAAATTATCTTCAATTCCAATTTATAAGTTATACTCACTTAAATGTTTACTTCCCTAAACATTTCATTTTGCTAAATCATTAACAACATTCATTATTAAACACAATTACCATTTATGATAATAACCAAGATTATCATATCTGGAAACCAATTCATTATTATCTTTATTCTTGATAACATTTCTACAAATTCAAGATTTTAATTTTAGTTTGAATTTATTTCAAACTTATCTTCATTCAATTTTAATTTGGCTTTATTTCTATTACCACTTAATTTAATTCCAACATTTTAACAACCAATTACCTTAATATTTATTAGAAAGAAATATCATTTTATATATCAAAATATATTCTTATATAAAATCATTTAAAATCCTTATATTAGAAAATAACAATTACGCTCTCATATATATATATATATATACACTCAACTCGTTCTAGGGTACCATTGACCCTATCCTTAACGAGTAATCCCAACAGAGCCAAGGTTCTCGCTTAACCTTTTGCTCTGATACCAACTGTAACGACCCGGAATTTTCGAACCCGAAAATTCCAGATAGTTAGAAGAAAAAGAAAGAGATAGAAGAAAGAAACAGAAAGAAGAAAGGAGAACAGAGAACACAACATCTCACATTCGCAGCGGATTAAATATAATAACAAATAATAATATCAGTTATACAAAGAAAAACTGTATTTGTTAATTACATTTTAATACATCAGAGTTACAACATTCACAAATGTACTAGACAGTTAAAATTAACATGTCTCAGACAACTATAATATCACAGCGGAATATACTCCATACGTTCCTGCCATCCAGCTCGCCTCCTGAGCTCCAGAACGTCCTTACCTGAAAATCTGTAATACTCGGTCTGACCCGAGCATTACATCAGAGTAACACCCGAGTCAGGCTGGAAACCAGCGTGAGTAAACTCATCTAACATGAAATTTCAATCCATAGATCTTATATAAAATCGGGATAACTCGTATCTTCTACGAGTTCTTACTTATTATATTCAAACAATTTATTTCACAAAATAATATCTAAGTATCGTTACTTAGTTCAAATGATCCAGATTACTCGATTTATTTCATTCCAGCCTATTCGATTTACAAAACAAATCTATAAAGAGTTATAGATTACAAATCGAAGTGGTTTCGGGTATATTTCTGATACCCGACCCCGGTCTCTTCGAATCAAAAGTCATCCTTTAAACCAAGATTTTTCAGTTAAACAATTTAATTTAAATTCAGGATATCATATTCATATAACAAATCTATCACAGATAGATAACTTACATTATCACAATTCATCCAAAACATCTCATCTCACAATCACATATCAGATATATCAACTAATCCAAGGCATCTAATATCATTCAACCAATCCATAACAAGTCAATTCATTCTTAATTAATTTAATTAATCTCTAATTAAATTATTTACTAACCTTTAATTACTTGGATTACCTTAATCCATCTTACTTAACATTAATTAATTATAAATTAATTAATCATTTCTTAATTATTTATCTTAATTAATCTTCCTTGATTAATTATTCCTTAATTACAATAAGTAATTATTCCTTAATTACAATAAGTAATTATTCTTTACTTACCCCTTTTTATTAATCATTCTTGATTAATTTCTTTTTAATTACATTAAGTAATTAGCCTTTAATTAATTATATAAACGAATTAACCTTAACCATTTAATATAATTAAACTTTAATCAATCCCATTAAGTAATTAATTAATAAAAAGATACATTAAGTAAACAAACCTTATCATAAAATTTACAAGTGTCTTTGGTTTTTAAAATAATTAATAAAAAGATAAAATAGGTTATATAATCCTCTCTATCTCTCTCTTTCATTTCTTTTACCAGTTCTTTTTCTAAATCAAAATAAAGAAAATCAGATCTGAAGCAAATCAGAACAAACGAAAATTTTTAAATCTAAAACTGGAAACAAATCAAACAAGAAGGAATAAATTTCTGTTCAAAAATTCAACTAGAAGTTCAAGTTCAAAGCTCAAAGCAAAGTTCATAATCAAACTTGAAAGCTAGTGGATCAAGTTCCAGTTTCAAAATCAAGTGTTGTTTCCAGATCAATTCAAAGCATTTTCAGTTTTCAAAGTTAAAAGATCAAAACCAAGTTTTCAGTTGCAAATTCAAGCATTTCCAGGCTTCTCTGTTCTTTTAGTAAGGTGAGTAAACAAACTGTTATTTTAAAGGTTTTAAATCTGTTTAACACTTAAAGCATGCAGTAACTTAAGTATTAAATTAGTGATAATGGTTTGCATGTTGATTTAATGATTATATATGTATATGTATATGGATATCTCTGTGGGTATAACAGTGTTCATTCTGATCTTGAATGTCTGGATGCTAATATAGTTCTAAAATCATTTGTTCTTTCTCTGATCAGTTTTAGGCTTTGATTTCTAAATGAAAGATGATGATAGGGGTGTAAACTTAATTTTAAAAATAATTATAAGTATAATCAGTCAAAGGTTTACTGGAAAATCAGAAATCACAGTCAAAATGTATAATATCAGAAAACCCAATCATGTAAATTTCAAGTTTAAATTATATAAATTGATTCGAGTTGTAAAATGAGGAATTTTAATGATAAGATCAAGATTTATAGATTTGAAAATAGTGTGGATTCTCGAGTTGAACGGAATTCTTATTATCATCAAATTCCGATGATCGGTGGAGGAGTGGGTCTCGTGATTATGCCGGGAGGTGGCTCGTGAGTCAGGGTTCAAGGTAAAAATGGTGATTGGTTTTATAAGTGGTCAAGGCAACTCGGCGACATCGAACTAAGTTTCGATCGACAGTTTTGGTCGACTGGGTTTTGGTGGTTGCTGCATCGTCGTGGGTGAACTAGAGGCGATCGGTAGGGGGGGAAATCAAAGAGTAGACATGTGGCGTTGTTTGGTCATAATCGCATGGCGTCCGGTGGTTGGAGTTGGCGTGGCGTGGTGGTTGTTGATGAACTGTTTGGTTCCTGGAAAAGGCCGATTTGCTCGATTTTGATTTCTGAGGTAAACGATGGTGATGGGTGGTCATAGCATTCGTATGGGTCATCGGTGACCTGAAGGCAACGGTGATGGTGGTCGGAGTCGATTCGTTCGAGCGTGCACGTGCACGTGTGTCAGTGCATGTTAATTCCAGTCGAGCTAGTTTGATTCGATGCTGGGTGATGCGAGTGTCGTTGGGGCTTGATTTCGAGTACGTGTGTGTGTCGATCGTCATTGTTGAGGTCGTTGAATTAGTTTGCTGTCGATCGGAATAGTATCTTTGGTTGTCTGGAGCGAGATATTGGATTTGGGGAAGAAAAGCAGGTCTCGGGTTTTATATCGGGGGAAAGTCGAGTTTGACTCGAAGCAGGGAAGTAGTGGGTTGAAATGGGAATGACTCGAGAGTTACTTCGAGTTTTTGAGTGTTTTACTCGGGTTAGTAGTGAGATGGTCGAGAGAAAATTAAACAGCAATTGTTTTAAGTTTTTAAGCAAAAGAAGTTTTATATTTATAATGTTCTGAGTTTTAAAAACAAAGATAAACAAGATTTTAACTATTAAACTAATTTGTTTTCTAGAAAATTTGTTTTAACAAGTTTTATATAATTAATAAATAAGTTTTTAAAAGATAAAAACATAGATTTTCAATATGATTTTTGTATTAAAAATTTATTAAATAAACTTTTAAAGTTCAAATGATTTTAGAAGTTAAATTAGATGTGTAAATTTTAATTGATTTCTTAAATGTTTATTTTAAATAAAGTTTAAATGATAAGGATTTAATAAATCAATTGTAAAATAGAGAATTTATCTTAATTAAGGGTTGATTAGTTAAAGAAAATTAATATGTGAAATTAATAAGGATAATTCATTTATTTTAAATGATTTAAGAATAGATAATAATTAATTTATTTTAAATGATTTAAATATGGATTAATTGAGGTAATTAATTAAAGAATAATTAATTAATGGAAGTAATTAAAGGATCATTTATTTATTAATTAATTACTTAATGGGATTGATTAAAGTTTAATTATATTAAATGGTTAAGGTTAATTCGTTTATATAATTAATTAAAGGCTAATTACTTAATGTAATTAAAAAGAAATTAATCAAGAATGATTAATAAAAAGGGGTAAGTAAAGAATAATTACTTATTGTAATTAAGGAATAATTACTTATTGTAATTAAGGAATAATTAATCAAGGAAGATTAATTAAGATAAATAATTAAGAAATGATTAATTAATTTATAATTAATTAATGTTAAGTAAGATGGATTAAGGTAATCCAAGTAATTAAAGGTTAGTAAATAATTTAATTAGAGATTAATTAAATTAATTAAGAATGAATTGACTTGTTATGGATTGGTTGAATGATATTAGATGCCTTGGATTAGTTGATATATCTGATATGTGATTGTGAGATGAGATGTTTTGGATGAATTGTGATAATGTAAGTTATCTATCTGTGATAGATTTGTTATATGAATATGATATCCTGAATTTAAATTAAATTGTTTAACTGAAAAATCTTGGTTTAAAGGATGACTTTTGATTCGAAGAGACCGGGGTCGGGTATCAGAAATATACCCGAAACCACTTCGATTTGTAATCTATAACTCTTTATAGATTTGTTTTGTAAATCGAATAGGCTGGAATGAAATAAATCGAGTAATCTGGATCATTTGAACTAAGTAACGATACTTAGATATTATTTTGTGAAATAAATTGTTTGAATATAATAAGTAAGAACTCGTAGAAGATACGAGTTATCCCGATTTTATATAAGATCTATGGATTGAAATTTCATGTTAGATGAGTTTACTCACGCTGGTTTCCAGCCTGACTCGGGTGTTACTCTGATGTAATGCTCGGGTCAGACCGAGTATTACAGATTTTCAGGTAAGGACGTTCTGGAGCTCAGGAGGCGAGCTGGATGGCAGGAACGTATGGAGTATATTCCGCTGTGATATTATAGTTGTCTGAGACATGTTAATTTTAACTGTCTAGTACATTTGTGAATGTTGTAACTCTGATGTATTAAAATGTAATTAACAAATACAGTTTTTCTTTGTATAACTGATATTATTATTTGTTATTATATTTAATCCGCTGCGAATGTGAGATGTTGTGTTCTCTGTTCTCCTTTCTTCTTTCTGTTTCTTTCTTCTATCTCTTTCTTTTTCTTCTAACTATCTGGAATTTTCAGGTTCGAAAATTCCGGGTCGTTACACAATGCGAGATTCTTTGACTTGAGAGGTTCCTTCGTGAGTCACTTCAAGTGTGTGCCAAATTTTCTGCGTAGTTATACAATGTGAGACACGATTAAATTCAATTTGATCCAACAAACAAATAATAGAATTCATAGCTTTAGCATTAGCATTCTGTAGTTTATTTTCTAGATCTGTCCATTGATCCATCGGTTTTTCAATTTTTTGATTATCTACCACTATAGTTGGTGTCCTATATCCTGTCTCAACAATATTCCAAGCATCAATGGTTTTCAAAATTATTTTCATTCTATTTTTCCAGTAAACATATTCACCATTGAACATAGGTGGTCTAACTATGGGCTGACCCTCAGCAAAAGCATTATTAAAAGAAGCCATTTTAAAAAAAATCAAATTTTTTAAAACAAAGATTTGTTTTTGAAAAATCAAAATTTTAAAACAAAAATTGATTTTTGTTCCTAGCTTTGATACCACTTGTAGGATCGATTTCACCCTAGAGGGGGGGGGGGGGGTGAATAGGGTGATACTAATAATAATAAAAATTAATGCGGAAATATATAAAATAATTGCAGCACAAATAATTGCAGAATAATAAAAGCAAAAATAGAACAACACAGATTTACCCAGTTCGGCAAAAATCTTGCCTACGTGCTGCCCCCAAGGTTTCTACTAGAAATTAAGTAATCAGACGCTTACACACGTAAACTTGCGACACCCGCTATCGACTAACCTAACTCAACGCTCAAAACCCTACCACAACTCAACCACTAAGTTGCGAATTCTCGAACTACACCACCGTAGTTCGTCCCCAGTCACACGACTAGAATTTTACAAAAGTTTAAAAGAAAATTACAAAATAAAACTAAACAAAAACAAACCCTTTTTATATAATTTAAGCCCAAATTAAACTAGACCAGCCCACTTAAAATAAAAGAGACGTTTGCCTTTTCTTTTGTATTCATATGCTTTGGCTGATCTTTCTTCGTTCCTCTTCAAGAAATTAGGGCTTTGCAAATTGAAGCCGCCGCTCTATAATCAATCGATTGAATTGAGGGATTTGCGTTGCATTGCTTTGTCAATCGACTTCTGGCTTCATTCGTCCTCCAATCGTTGAGATTGAATGATTATAAAACCGGTATGCAGTTTGCCTTTTTCGAATTTTAATTATTCTCGACTTGATTCGAGTTTTATGATTTATTGATTTCTGTAATTGCTTGAACTCGAATGATTTGATTTGCTGATGATGATTGGGTTTTTATAGGTTTTGAATCCCTTAGTTTACGTTCGTAAAATATCGGTTTGAATTCTTCACATGAAATTGCTCGGCCAAATGTTTTTGCTTGAATGCTTGTGATGTGTTCTGACTTGTTCATATCATACGTATACTTCATGAATTTTAAATTAGCTTCGTTTATTTCGGCCTTGACTTGTCCATTGTACTTGCAAAATATTGTTGCTATTACCTTGGTCACCACGGCTTTGATTCTTTGACATTTTGAATTTTCTAAGATGTTTGACTGCTCATTGACTTGTTTGATTAGTGTTACTTCTGCAAGTTGAATTCTTTTCTGCTCTGACTTGTTCATTTTGAAATTCACTGCAACGTTACTGTGACTAGCAACTATGATTACTGTAACCATATAAGTATGTATATACCTACATATATGTATGTATATATGTGTATGATTTTTATGGCTGCTCTGTCCACTTCAGTGCTTGCATTCTGGCATGTGTATGTATATGCAAATATGCATACATGTGTATATGTTGAGTCTCTTCTGTTGATTGCTTGTATACATGTCACTACCTTGAGTCCAGACATTTCTGTGCACTTGAGTATGTTGTTATTTGGCCAGAAATTTTGTAGTACACATTGGTTCATCTGACTTGTTGTCATGTGTGTAGCTTTGAGTATTCATTTGCACTTTGGTATTGCAGTCTTGTTTGTTACTGCATATATGTATACATGTCTGCATACATGTATGTATGCATGCTGTTTCCCTCTGAGTTGCATTCACTTGTATGTTGGTTTGTATCGTAACTTGCATTCTCTGACTTGCTAGGTTCACTGGAAACCTGGTGTGTGTGTTCATGTGGCCATTGATTTGGATTTTGTACATTTGGTTGCAGCCCTTTGTACATGTTGATTACTCTGTCCTCTGGTTCATTTAGTTGTTATGTTGTGTTCAATTGGTAGCTGCATGGTCATGTGGTCTGTACATATATATGATGCCTTGTTCTGCTCATTGCTTGTTTCTAGTTCAGGTTTCATGTGTACTGCCATTTGTTTCAAGTGCTCCTTTGTTTGGTTTATATGCATATACATTTTGGTTGAGTTTAGTTGCATATATGAGTTCATGTCATGCTGTAATTTCGAGTCTGTGCATGCTGTCTATACTATATACATGTATACATATATATGTTTGTATGACACTGCATATAAACTTGTAAATGTTGAAGTTGAAGTCTATACTTGTGAGCATGTTCTGGTTTTCCCTGAATTCGGTTTCACATGTTGATTTTCTTGTGCACTTGTTAGCATGGTCTTTATATAGTTACTCATGCAGTCTGGAGCAGTTCTTCATGTATACTGAAATGTTCCTCTTTGATCACTTCATTGAACTTCTTACATATACCATGCTTGATCATATCATGCTCATTTGTGTGTGTACTGGGTTGTAGCCTCTGTTGCTTCGAGCCAGTTCATTGTTTGCTTGTAGCATCTTGAAGTTATAGCCTTACTGTAGCTTGATTGCTTGCATATTGAACTGGTCTGTGTTCACCTCGGTTTTGTATTGTTCGAGCCATACTTGTTTGCTCTCATGTGTATATTTGAGGTGTTGTATGTTGTATTGCGTGCACCTTAGTTGAATCCAGCCTCGGCTTGGGTTTGACCTTGTTCTCACCTGTCCCTGCAGTTTTATCAAGTGTATATCGGTGTGCACGGCCTTGTGGCATGTACAGTGATACACTATGCATGTCACAAGTTGTTCGTGTAGATGAATTCAAAAGAAATGATGACGAACAACCCAAATAACCGAGGCAAATAATATTTTCAAAAACACACATTTTATTTTACACTGCAAAAACATTTCTTTTTCAATTTTACTGCGTCAGTATTTATTTTGCAGATAATTTAGATGCTGGATTCAATCTGGAATAGAGTTGAAGATAAATACGAGTGAATGAGTGATATGTAGTGAGGTGAACATTGTACTGTGAAATTTGTGACGTAATCAAAATCGTAATCTAATTGAAATTGTGTATATATGTAGTGAGAGCTCAAATTTGTACTATTTAAATTTGTAGTAAAATATTTGTTTGAATAAAATATTTGTTTGAATTTGAATTCTGTGTTATTTATTTTATCCAACAAATATTTATTTAATTAGGTGAAAAATAAAATAGTACAATATCAAATACATTTAAACGAATATATATATGTTTATTATCATCAAACAAAAATCATATACTAGCATATTCTACATTCATCGGTGATACCTTAATGAAAACTCGGTCTCCAACTGAGAATTCTAGATCTTTACGCCTCTTATCTGCGTAACTCTTCTATCTAGACCGAGCTTCCTTCATCCTTTCTCGGATCAACCCAATCTTCTCCGTCGCCTCTCTAATCGGATCTGGACCCAAGACTAATCTGCCTCCAATCTCCAACCAACATGCTAGTGATTTGCATGGCCTTCCATCCAAAGCTTCAAAAGGTGCCATTCCTATACTAATCTGATAACTGTTATTATAGGAAAACTCAACTAAGTGTAGGTGATCTTCCCAAGTCCCCTAAAGTCCAGTACACAAGCTCTTAACAAATCCTTGAGCACCTTATCGACTCTCACTGTCTGCCCATCCGTCTGAGGGTGATACACAGTACTCATCTTGAGCTTGGTACTTAACACATCTTGTAGACTCTTCCAAAATTCACTAGTAAACAATGCATCTCTGCCACTGACTATACTACAAGTAATTCCATGCAATCCGACTATGTTTTTCATGAACAAGTTAGCTAAAACAGGTGCCATCCTGGTTGACTTAACTAGAATGAAATGGGCACTCTTGGTCAACCTGTCCACCATGACCCATATACTTTCATTTCCCCTATTCAACCTTGGCAACCCGTCTATAAAATCCATGGATTTCGAATCCCATTTCCAAACTAGAATCTCTAAAGGTTGAAGCAATCCACTCAGCTTCTGATGTTCGGCCTTCACTTGTTGATAGTTTGCACACTGCCTAACCCACAAGCTAACATCCTTCTTCATACCTTCCTAGTAGAAGCTCCTCTTCATATCGTGATACATCTTAGTTCCAGGATGAATCGTAAACTTGGACCGATGACATTCCCCAAGGACTTCTCTTCTCAAATCCTCCATATTCGGAACACATAATCATCCCTTCTTTCTCAAGCATCCCTTCTGGTCAAGATTAAAATCCTTTAGATCATCGATCTCCGACCCAAACTCAAGCCTTCTAATCTTCTCGGCTGGTAATGGATCTTATTTCTGCTTAGAAGCAATCCTTTCGATCAGCACTGGTCGAACTTCCAAACAGGATAACATGGTGGTACTCTGACTAGAACTAACAGTCGATCTTAACTGCACACTACAAGTAGTCAAATCTTCTAAATCTTTCCATTCTACCAACATAGCTAACACCATATTCTGGTGTTTTCTGCTAAGAGCATCCGCTACTTTATTTCCTTTCCCAAGCATATATACTAAAATCATAAGCTGCTAAAAGCTCCAGCCACCTCTGCTGTCTCATATTCAACTCCTTCTGAGAGAATAAATATCTTAAAGACTTATGATTTGTGTGTATCTCAAATCTCTCCCGTAAGAGATAATGTCTCCATATCTTCAATGCAAAGATCACTTCAGCCAACTCCAAATCATGAGTAGGATATCTCACCTCATGCGGTCTAAGCTGTCGTGAAGCATAGGCAATGACTTTACCCTTCTGTATCAACACAACTCCTAGTCCTGTTTCACATGCATCAATATACACCACCAACCCTTGGTTTCCATCTGGAACCACTAACACAGGCGCGTTGGTCAACAAATGCTTTAACTTAAGGCTTCCTCACATTTGTCAGACCAAATAAACTTCACATCCTTCTTGGTCAACTTAGTCAAAGGCATTGTTATCCATGAGAAATCCTTAATGAATCTCCGGTAATAGCCAGCAAGTCCAAGAAAACTTCTAATCTCAGTCACCATCTCTGGTCTCTTCCAGTTATTAATAGCTTCGATCTTACCTAGATCGACTGACAAACCCTTCTCTGGAACCACGTGACCAAGAAACTTAACCTCTTTCTTCCAAAAATGACACTTGGAAAACTTCGGCTTCAGCTGATGCTGCCTCAGCGTCTCAAGCACTACTCTTATATGATTTTCATGCTCTCTTTCATCTTTAGAGTATACTAAAATGTCATCTATAAATACCAATACGAACCTATCCAAGTGCTCTCGGAAAACTCGGTTCATCAAATCTACAAAGAAAGCTGGTGCATTCGTCAACCCGAATGGCATTACTAACCACTCATACGAACCATACCTAGTCCGAAATTCAGTCAATGGAATACTGTTCTCTGCCACTCTTAACTGATGGAAACCTATTGCCAAATCCAATTGGGAAAACACTCTGGCTCCACACAACCGATCAAATAGATCATCAATTCTCGGCAAACAATACTTATTCTTGATCATCCTCTCGTTTAACTTATGATAGTCGATGCACATGCTTAATGACCCATCTGGTTTCTTCATGAACACCGTGGTCGTTCCCTAAGGCGAACTGGTTGACCTAATAAAATTTCTCCTTTCCAAATCCACTAGCTGCATCTTTAATTCTTTCATCTCGGTCGGTGTCATCCTGCTAGAGGGTCTACTTACAAGTTCTGCTCCTGGCACAAGGTCTATCTGAATTCTGAAACTCAACCGCTCGTTTCGGTGGTGATCCTGTAACTGGCTCAAAAACATCTGCAAACTCTCTTGCTACACGAACCTGACTTAAGTCTTCTTTTACTTCCAAAGCACTCAACAGATTATAGGTACTTCGGTCAGAATCCCTCACGGAGAATACAATTCGGTTACGACTACCAGGGTGTCTCAGTGATATTTTTCTATCTCGACAAAATATCCTAGCCCCATATCTACCCAACCAATCCATACCCAAAATGATCCCGAAATCTACGAAATCAAAAACATACAAGCTGCATGCAAACTTATGACTTAATAAATCAAGTTCTATCTGGTCACGTCTCATCTCTAGAGTTTCATACCCTCCTATCAGATTCGCAACCCTTAAGGAAGTAACAAGGTATATGGGTTCTAAACATAACCTATCAACCAAACACTAAGATGTAAATGAGTGCGATGCACCGGTATCAAATAGTACCCTAACTGGTATACTATGAATCAAAAGCGTACCTTCCATCACAAATTTTCCCTTCTCAACAGCAGATGGTCTAGAAGAAAATGGTTCCAATGCAAAGACCTTTCCCCTGTCCACCCTGACTGGTTCTGGAAACTGATTTTTAAAATTCCCAATTTGGTCACAGTTAAAGCACTTCACACTCTTCTTTTCTGTGGCCTTCTTCCCCTTGCCAGTTCGGCAATCATGAGCATAATGACATTTCTTATCACACTTATAGAAAACCAGGTTAGCCTTTGCCTTATTAACAGCTTCTCCCTTCTGAGTTCCCTTCTTCTTAAAGAACTTCCTCTTCTTACCAAGAGAACTCTGGGTTTCAATCTGCTTCTCCTTCCCATACATAGCAAGCATCTCCTCATGTCGGATAGCCATTTCCACAACAACATTACAAGGATCATGAAGATATGGCAAGGTCGCACAAGCAATCTCGGGTCTTAGTCCCCAAATAAACTTCTCATTCCTCTTGATAATGGTGTCAATAGTAGCATATCCCTATCTGGATAGCTCATCAAACTTTGCGGCATACTCAGTCATCGACATCTCGCCTTGCCCAAATCCATAAACTTCCTCAACAATGCAGACTTAGCAACTTCAAATAAAAACTTTCTTCAAATCTCCTTCAGAATTCCACCCAAGTCAATTCTTCCTCTGGAACTCTAGTAGTAACACTATTCCACCAATAAAGCGCAGTTCCTTGCAACTGCCTAGAGGCTAGTCTCATCTTTTGCTCATCATTCAAATCCAAGCCAGTGAAGATTCTCTCACAAAGCAGCAACCAATTCTCAACTTCTATAGCATCCTCAGTACCCAAAAATGACTTCCCACCAAGACTGGTATAATCTCTGCTCAACTTAGCATAGTTGTTCCACGGGATTAGCTCCTCCAACATTCCCAGCCACTCCTGCAGCTGCTCCAGCTTGCATCCGATTGACGAAAAATTGATACATCATCACCATATCCACTGGTGGATTTCCAACACCTACATTGGCATCTGCATTTTGATTAGAATTTTCCTGTCGACTCTGGTTTCCCATGGTGTTAGGTCGAACATTTCCATTTATTGTGGTGCTTCCTCCACCGAGATTTCCTCTTCCGTTTCCTACCTCCATATCTTTCTTTCTCGTAAATATGCATACGAGCCTTAGTAAGATACAAAAGAACGGTCTAAGAGAGAGGAGAATACATACTTATATATATATATATATGTGTGTGTGTGTGTGTATCAAATACAAGTACGTTACTATAGCGTTAACCAAAACCCTGATCTTATTTTCTGATTCATTGGATTATGTTTTGAAAAAGATTTTAGGTTTAGTTTTTCTTAAGTTTTCATAAACCTATGCTCTGATACCAACTTGTAACATCCCCCACTTGGAGACCCAAAACTAACGGCTACGGATGCTGCAGTCTTCTATAGTTATTAATCCTCGACGACCAAATGCGATAATATTAAATACATTGATACAACAGAAACACATGGATATGAAGAAATTTTAAAACTATTTAAACAAATTTATTATTCCATTTCAAATCATTTCAAATTCATCACATAATCCCAAATTTTGAGAACCATGTTTAAAGAAAATATAATTATTACAACATACGCCAAGAGCGACATATGAAGATGCCCCCTTGGATGATCAGAGTATATATATAGGCAATTAAACAACTTTTCCTTTACATCAAACACAACGAAATCAAATTGAAAAGGACTCCTATTTAGCTAGCTAGCCTCCTGTTCGTTTCTGGAAGCTTATTCGACTAAGGAGAACCTGAAAACCCTTACCCTCGACCTACTCAAATTAATTTTGAGCACTCGAGAGTTTAAGGGGAAAACATAAACTTCGAGTCAGACATAAAGCCTGGTATGAATAATAACCTACCATCTCTAACCATTTAGATATCCAGTGAGACCACGCCGCTTAGCGGAATGGGTTTCCCCCACACTAGTATCTTATCAAAAAATTATAATAACCATATATTGTGCTCCTGCATCCACAATGGTTAAAACATAGCAATTTAAAATATTATGATGATATGCAAACAAGTAAAATATTTTTCATTTCCCATCCCTATTCATTTGACTATCTATCATAGTTATAGTTTCTAGAGTCACTATTAACCTATTAGTTTTCATGGGCTGACTAATAACCTGTTTATAGTTTATGGACTACCTATCCTATTCACTACTGGGTCAACCTACCTGGTTATTCTGCCCTTACTCCCCAAAATACTCTCATTCCCACTCTTACTCTAAGGTAGTCCATCGATGAAATCCAAAGAAACACTCTTGCACTTTAACTACAGAATATATAATATTTGTAACATTCCTCCCAGCTTATTTTGCTTCGCATTTACCCTTTGGCAAGTCATAAATCTGGCCACATACTTTGCCACACGCCTCTTCATACCAGGCCAATAAATGAAACTCCTTATGGCACGGTACATTTTATCTCTGTTGAGATGGATGGTCATCCTAAAATGATGACACTTGGCTAGTACCTTGTCAATCAGATCCATAATGATAGGAACACATAATCTACCATCCCTCCATAACCACCCCTTTGAGTCAATGGTCTAGTGCCTCAAATGACTCGACTGCTCTCCTCTACTAAGCTTCTCAGAAATATTTACTAACTCCTTATCGTGCTTCTGACTTGACCCAATGTGGTCCATAAGTGTAGGAGGCACATCCAAAGCTGCTAACAATCCTGGAGTAATGTCTAATGATGGTCGGAAATCAAATGTAGAAATAAACTCCAAGTGCATACACTCTAAGAACATAGGACTCAACATTGCATGCTTTCTACTGAAGGCATCGACAATAACATTGCCTTTACCTGGAGTATACGAGATATCGAAATCATATGATGTCAAAAACTCAATAAATTTCACTCAATAAATTTAATTAATTTTAAATATTGAAAAATATAATTTGTTAGTTAAATTAATTTAATTTCAAATATAAGTGATATTTGAATAATTAGATTGTGTAAATAATTGAATCGGAGGTTTAATAAAGATGAAAATGATTTCTAAAGTTGATTTATATTCTATTCGAATTAGAATAAAGTTAGTAAACTTTTAAAGTTGATTTAAAAGTGAATAAATAGAAATTGAAAATTTAATATTTTAATTAACGTGCAAAATAGACATTTTTGACACTGTCTCGGATTTCAACGAAACTAGTTTCATTGGATCCGTAATAGTGAGTTATTATAGGATTCCAAATTTCGTGTCGATTGGACTTACGGTTTGGTCGTGCAAAGCTAAAACGCATAGAAATTTATTTAAGTAATTTAAATTTACATAAATCGATTCTATCTTCCAAATACAATGGAATTAGCCTCTGATATATATTCCATTATGTTTGGAATAGGGGTAAAACATAATGAACGCCAGGCGACATGCTTCATTTTGAGTCCGGAAATTTTAGGCGTGAATAGTGTCGTTTAATTGTGTATAAAAGGACCTCAATCTTCATTATTTGCAAACCCTAAAAGAGAATGGTCAGCCGCCATTCTTTCTTCCTTCATCAACGGCCGTGAATGCTTAGGTTGATCCACACACTTTCAAGCAAAACTCTCTATATGAAAATTGTCGCCCTCACTTCCACGAACGCATCTATATAACTTGATCATTAATTGGCGAAGCGTAGTGGTGGCTAGGTGGCCCCATTTATGGCCAGATAGGGTTCGTTTTCATGTCGATCGACGTTGAACCGGGGTGTGGCATTGCTGGCATAGGTGAAGTCGAGGCTGGGCGTCGTCTAGAGGGTTTCATGGTGGTCTCGGTCGAAGCATAGGTGGAGCCAATTGGAGGGGAAGGTTGCGTTGCCTGGGTTAGAACAATACGGGGAAGACGTACGATTTTGAATAGCAGTGGATTAGGGTTTTATAATCATGGTAATTAAGTTAATTGCTATCATTAAGGAAACTTAATTATTTTAATTTAAATCGAGTGTTTATAAAATCCATAACTCTTTCACACGAGGTCCGATTCAGACAAAACAAGTTGCGTTGCACTCATTACTGAAAATACTACGCATAGGAATTCGATTGGATCGATTTGGAGCTCACAAAATTTTTGGGTAAAATTAAACGTTTATTCTAAATAAAACGCTGCAACGACGACTGCAACCAAAGTGAGTAAAACTCACTCTTTCTGGCCTGCTTATATTTTTATATAAGTGTTAATAAATTTATTTTATGCTATTTGATGATTGTTTGGATGTTATGCTATATTATTTATAATTAGATATATTCCTGCCTATTGGAGCAGATGAGACCTTATACGTTCCCGTGTATGAGCGGATGACCCTTTGTACGCGCGTCTGCTTCGAAGCAGACATTGTACATATTTTCTCATATGTATATTTGTTGCAGGTGGCAGGTTGGAGGGATCCAAAAGGATTCCTCACTATGGTCGATGTTTAGTTACATATATTGTTATATGTTGTATCATGTGATATTTGATGTGATGGATGCCATGATTGCTATTATTGATGCGGTTCTACTTATTTAGTACTTTTGCAGCATTGGGCCATATTTTTAGAATTTAAAAATATTAAAATGATGATTTTGACATAAAAAAAGATTTCAAAGTGATTTTGAAAATATATATGTTTTAATAAACTTTCGAATGATTAAAGAAATGGATTTATTTTAAATAAATAAAAGTTATAATTTTTATGTTATAAAAATTATGGTTTTGTGAAATATACTTAAATATGATTTTGGAAATATGGAGTTAATATTTTGTAAAATAAGTTAAATTGAGAATTTTGAACTTATTATAAATGGTTTATATATATAAGATTTATAAAATTGATATTTTATAAATAAAAGTAATGGAATGATAAACGGTTTTTTTTTATAAAAATGCAGTTATGAACGAAATCTTACAAGTAAATAAGATTTATGAAGTAATGATGTTATAAAAAGAATGAATTTGTAAATAAAGAAATTTAGAAGTAAACAAACTTATAATGAGATTTTGACATGTAAATGAGATATAAATGGAAATTCTTAATGAAGGATTTTATAAATGGAAGTTTTCTAAAATATAAATAGAATTATAAACCTTGTTTTATAAATGTGAAATGATTTATTTTGATAAGCTAAATATGGATTTTTATAAAAGGAATTATATTCACGTTTTAAAATGAATAATCCTTTAAATGAATGTTTTGGAAGTGATATCTAAAATGAAGTGTAAATGGTTTTTGAAAGGTGATTTAAAATATGTTAAGTATTGAAAACATAGATTTCAACATTTATTGTTGAAATAGACGTTTTCGTTAAAAGAAAGGAAGGAGTGGACTATAACACTATTGTTATAGTAAATGATTTCCGAAAGGAAATAATTTATATAGTTACGGGATTTATTTATATATCCTATATTTGATGTTGATATTTGAAATATTAACTTTTATCCATTTTGAAGTTAAGAATTTTGTTCAGTCGAGGAGAGGTAGTGATACCTCAACTTGATTATCTTCATTGTTAACTAATAAATAATTGAAGTTCGATTTCGAAGATTAAAATTAAATATAGTTAGTTGAATCTTTATACTAGTATTTTTGGGTTGTTGTAAGGATGTTTTACACAACATTCGTTTTGACCCAAATAACATATGTTTTGAAGAATGTTTTCCTTAAAAATTTGCATATATACTTAATCATTGAAGGAAGTATATGAAATATATTCTAAGTGTTGAAATGAAATGATTGTAAATTTACTTGTTATTAAAATAAGTATATGAAAATGTTTTCCAAATATCCAACAAGTGAAATGGTTTTGAATATTATCATTTTAAATATATTTTGAAGTGAATAATTGGAAAGTGATTTGATTTATAAACGGTTAATAAAATCAGGCCCAGTGACTACTTATGTGCTAGATTTTGTTTGTTGCTTTGATAGTTAAATAACCGACAATCAAATTTGGCCATTTTAGTTTCTCGGCTTGATGTGGAAACTAATTAGTCGTATACTTAGTGCGTAACTGACTATGTAGGCTTGATTATCGTTTGTATTGAGATTGTTGATTCGTGTAGTGCGGAGTGATTACTCCAATCTATCGAGCTTCCTTCTTGACCAAAGGATAGCAAGTTGAAAGTTGGACACGTGATAAGTCTATGAGACTTGGTTTTTGTGTGAGGTTGAGAAACGCTTTTGCGTTGTTGTTTATTGATTTATCTGAAAGAGACCAGGATCAGATTTATCTGAAAACCACTTTGGACCAACGTATATGCGATGATTGTGTAGGTTATTGATGGCATTGATATTTAGGATTTTCATAGTGAAGGACTGCTTGGTTATCATTTGGGGTTAAAATACCAATATACATATAGTAGCAGTAGCCTCTTCATTATGAAATATCCATTGAAAGGGCTGTCACTACTAATCCTATAGAATGTGGTAGGAGAGTACCTTCGATCTGTCCTGTTCCTAGACAACTTGTATGGATGAGTGTCTGACATTGCATTTCTAAGATTATGTACATTGGATTTTACAAACCTACATTATGTGGTGGCGGAGAAGGCAACTTCTCTTAGCTTAACCCCTCCTTAAGACATATGAGCTCAAGGGTTGTATTTTTGTGGAAGGCCAACGGGAATGGCAATGTGGCATTCAAAGATGATGATGATTTGATATGTGATATGTGAAAGGTAATCGATACCTCTTTTGGCCTCACTCCTCGAAAAATGACTGAAAGAGGGATAGAAGCAGCAAGGCTAAGTGGGTCGCTCCCATTCGGAGATGTCGTCACTCTTCTAGATGTATCTTTACATGCTATGACATCGTGTATCTGATTTTTGTTGATTGTATGCATGTGGCTATTGATTTAGGTCGGTAACGACCGGAGTGATGACATATTTGGTACTATTCACGAAGGGGTAGGCCGGTCTTGTGTTGGTTTAGGCACAGAGTATCTCGACCCTAGGTACATCCCTTTAGGGGTGTACCAGGATTTGGTTTGAAAAGGTAGTCCCTTCACCTAGTCATTTGTATGGAAATCCAAAATCCACTACGTGCATGTCATTTTGTTTGTAGAGCCTAGTGTTGCTGGAATTTAATAATGTAACAATTTCAGCTATGTTGATTATTATTTGTATAATAGACACTATTATAATATAACATGATTTGATATGAAATGGTTTGGTTATCGTAAGGGAAAAACCCGTCTGTTTTTATGTGTGGATGTGGTCTTACGAGATACCTTTTTTTTATAAAGGAAAAGTTTTGATAACTTTATAAATTCAGTTGAGATGTGTTTTTCTCATGCTGGTTTACCAGACTGATCCAGACATTCTTCCCTTTCAATGCTCGGTTCAGACCGAGTATATTTACTGGTACAGATTATGTGCTTTTGGAGCTTCAACAGGCGAGTTGGAGATCTTCATGTCGTATATACGTATCTATTTATTTTTCCACTGCTGTGCATTGTTGTTGTTGTAAATCGTCAGCATTTGTAAGGACAGGTTATTATAATTGTCCAAGTTGATGATTTCTTATTGTGTACTCTTATATTGATTTATGTATATTACAATTTCTCTTTGTAAAGATTATTGATGTATATTATTTGTTATTCCACTGCGATGTGAGATTCTGTATTGTTTTGGTTCTGCTTCTCTCTCTTCTTCTTCTCTCCTCTTCTTCTTTCTTTCTTCTCACCCTCTCTTTTCTTTCTCATGATCATCTAGAATTCTATTAGCTTTGGGTCGACATGTGTGGTTTATTGTCGGTTCAGAGGGTGTGGATTTTCGGGTCGTCACACTAGGCATATGCCTTTCGAAACACTTTAAAACTTCTTTCCCAAAACCATCAAAACATACCTTTCGAAACCATTTGAAAGTACACCTTTCGAAACCATTGAAAGTACCCCTTTCGAAACCATTGGGTTTAATCTTAAACATATCTTTTTGGGCCTAAGCGAATACAAGCGAAAGTACCCTTTTCGAAACCATTAAAAAGAGTTTGGGTAAAAACAGACGGTTTTGGAACCATCCTTTCGAAAGCATTAGTTTTTAAATTAAAACAAAAAGAAGGATAGTGTCGAAACCCCTTTCGAAGCCATTGCCTTTGAAACCTTTAGTATAGTGGCTACTGGAGCCCTTTCGAAAGCATTGGAAAGCGGCATGGTATTATATAAAACAAAAGCTACCTTTCAAACTCGTTGATGACTTTAATCCATTCGAAAGGTATAAAGACGACAAAGTGGTTTTGACTAGGTTCAAACTACTCTTTCAAAAGCATTGATTTAAAAACAAGGAAACTCATTCGAAAGCTACAATTTAAACAAAAAGGTGGCAACATCGTCGAAAGCTATATTAAATCCTTTTGAAAGCATTCTTTTAAAAGTAAGGCAAGCGGCGTTTCTTTAGAAAGCAAAATGAAGGCTTCGACCTCTTCAAAAGTAAGGCATTCTTTGACTCCATACCTTCCGCCTTTCTCCAATCCACTACGTACCAAAGCCTTGATACTTTGTCTATTGGTTTCGACATGATTGGTGCGGAAGTATAGGGTCGCAAGGTAGCTACTGGAAGTGGCGAAACATTAAACTTATGCAAAACTATTTTTATTTCCTTTTTAAGTAATACTTTTCAACTAACATGCTTATTTGTAAAAATATGATTGATTGCCATAAACTTTATCAAAATCTTTTCTTAAAGGCTGCCAAACTTATTCAGAAATTAATTAAAGATAATTAACAAAATAGCCCTTCCCTTTTACAAAAATATTAAGATATTTAAGTCCTCCATCTTAAATAATTTAATTTACATAGTAATTTACTTAGGAAAAATCCCCAAAAATCATAGAATTCACTTTTAATATGTTAACTAACATATATAAATTTTAGACCCAAATTCTTTATCTAATAATCGAAATAAATATTTAAACCCAATTATTCATATCTTCCTTTGAAATTCATAATAAATTATCCATAGCTTGGATAATTGCAAAAATATAAACCTATCTCTAAAATAATGTTTCGCATAACATATTTGATCCTCATGGCATTTGAACCATTATAAACGATTTTAGCCTTAAAATCGGAATAAACATTTATCAAACATTCTCGTTTAAATCAAACATATCATATAATCCAAGCATATCATCATTAAAATCATTATAAATGATTTAAACTTAAACCCGAATTCAAATGCTCTTTAAAAATGAAAATGAGATGATTTTGATTATTATTCACCTTGATTTGGATAAGGACTTGAGATTTGATGTTGCTTAATTCTCCTAGCTTGATTGCTTAGCTTTTACTTGAATTTCTTCTTCTTTTCCCCTAGGCAATGGCCGGCTTTCTCTTGGGTTTATGTTTTAGGATTTTAACTTGTGAAATGAAAACAAGAATAAGGGTTTAGGGGTTAAGGGATATGGTGGACGGCTATTCCCCATAATACTCTTGCCTTATTCTCTTATTAGTTAACGTATAAATTCATTTCCATAAGTTCATTCCTTTCATTTTATTTAGTTAAGCACGACCCCTAAATAATTTCCAAATCCCAATCCCCTTATCACTTTGTTCTTTACATTATTCTATTTAATTTATCTAATTAAATCTCTTGAATAATGTTATTTAAAATTAGGGGTGTTACAAAAGCTTGCTTATTTATTTTTTCGGATGGTTTATTAGTGATATTTGGAGTTTTGTAAGTAAAGTATTATTGATAGTATTCCCAAGATTATTTATAAACATTTTAATACAAGCATGCATATGTTTCAATAAAAAATCCTTTTAGTTATAGTGTTTGTATAGATATGGATTAGAAAGAACTTTCATTAGAAGCTAGGAAATGTTTTTATAAAAGATTAAGTTGTTCAAAGTATATTTACAGGTAAATATACAGAATAATTTTTGAAGTAAAATTTCATGTTAATTTGTCCGTTGAGTTCTTAAAAATTCATGTCAATGCGTTTAGCCTTATCGATAGGGACTCCTAAATACTAGGATGGGATATTTGGACAGAATGATTCATATAGATTTCAATGTTTTGGAAAGATTAAAAGTTTTGAAAGGATTAAATATTTTGAATAATATTGAAAATAATATTTTTGAAGAAAATGGAATATTTTGAAAAGTAAAGAAATATTTGTAACAATTTTGGGAAAGATGTTTTAAAGACAGAGTTATAGTTTAAATAAATGTTATGAGTTATATTTTTAAAGGAGAAATTATATGGTATTTTGATAAATCATATAAAGGAGTTTGATATGAAAGTATATATTATTTGAAAAGAAAAAGTAAAGTATTATTTGGGAAGGTACATTGGTAAATATTTTGAGACAAGTAACTACTTGTGATTTTGACATAGTAATGAGTTGATTGGAAATAATAAAGAAATTTTATTATAGATGTTTTAAGCGAAAATTGTAGCTATCGAATAATAGTTGACAGTTGAAGTTGCCAACGAGGTGGTGGTGATCACACGGTCAACACCGCCGCCAATTGACGAAGTAAGTCACTAGAATCCATGACAAGGCAACGTCAATAAATTATATGTTAAAGCATTTGTAAATTTGAAATATATCTATTTGGTGGATGTTAGAAATAAATTATGTCTGAAATTTTTGAATGATTGTGTGATTTGGTGCAGTTCTATGAATGTTAAAATATGGTTGTAATGATGTATAGTGAGAAATAAAACTTATACATGTGTTTTCCCAATAAAGGAAGATTAGGAATTGTTTTACTACAATTCATTTATACTAGGAATAAATTATTAAATTTTGAACACTTTGATTTTCGTAGATAAGCAATATTCCAGCAAAGTAATCGTGTGAATTTGATATTTTGATACTAGAAATGAAATTTAAAGGAGGTTTACTACAAGCAAGTTTTTGAAAAGTTGGTTTTAAAGTATCTGAAAATTTTAAAATGATGATGGTATATTTAGTTGTGATATAGAATATTTTTGCAAGGCATTTGTAAATTTAATGAATGTTCGATAAATAGTTTTGGAAGTGAAAGATATTTTTAAAAGCGAATATTTTATTAAAAGATACATTGAAATCATTTTTAAAAAAAGAAAGGAAGAAGGAAGTGTAGTTCTCTAATGAACAAAAGTTTATTGATAGAAGCTAAATAAAATTTTGAATTTTGAGATGTTAATTAACTAAATTTGAAGTATGTTATTTGAAAATTGTTTTAAACAAATGAAGTTTTTAAACAATGTGGAGAAATGTTGAGTTAAAATTGTCATTTATTTTGACCATAAATTTCAAAGCATCGATCCGTTTTTGATTATTTGAATTTCATTAGAAAGCTATGTCATTAGAGACCATTTTTGTTTGAAATGCAATGTAAAATTTTGAGGTTGGCTATGGTTTAAACAAGAATTAAAATGGATATATATTGTTGTTCCAAAAATGCAAACTCCATTTAACAACACCGAACTGTTTTGATCATAACTTTCAAACGGTTTGTCCAATTTCGATGATCTTGCCCATTTTGGAAAGCTTAGAACATAAGAATCACTTTTTGTTTTAATTGTTTTGAAAATTTTGATGTTTTCTAGGCAAAAATGTGTGTTTGTTAAGTGGGCCTGTACTTGTAGCGCGATTCATGTTTTTGACATCCTTATGAAAAATGTTATATCTCAAGATATACTCGACATTTTTGCAAGCTGAAAGTTGTTTTAGGAAGCTAGAGCACTATGAAATAGTTCACATTTTTTAATATCATTGTCTAATTTTGTGTTTTCAACATTTGAAAGTTTGTCGAAATTGGCTTTAATTAAGACGTAATATTGTTTTTATAGTAGATGGTTGCATATTTATCATACTTCTTTTTTATATGAACAAATGGTTAAATGTGAGTTAAGAATAGGAGTGAAACAGGAATATTTGGACTAAATGGCGATGATGGCTCGCCTTTTCTCACTTAACAATAAGCTGGCTTGCTTAGTACGCTAATAAAAAGGTACGTTTTTATGCTATATCGATATATGATGTGATATTATATTGATTTCTTGTGTTTCGAGATGCCCAGTGTTGGGATGCTATATATATATAGTGACATATTTGTATTTTGATTTTTTGGAACATTCTTCGTACAAAGAGGCTCTATTGAAATTTTCCAAAAAATCCGACATTTGGAAAATTTCCACAAAAATTTATCGTATGCGAAAGTAGGAAGTCGTTAATCAAATCTATTTAAAATTGTAGCATACAATATGATGAGTTGGAATGTGTAAGCCACATAGAAGTATTAGTATTTTAAGTTTGATAAATGATTGTTGATATGAAGAAATTTTAGGGTATGAGTTGTATATGACGTTTTCCTATAAGAAATTGCGAGGACGCAATTTTCTTAAGGGGGAAGTTTGTGATAACCCTACTTTTTACGCCATACAAATAAATTTAATTAAAATAAAACCATTCGAATTCGATATTCGATAATTATATTTTAAAAATAAATTTTTTTATTAATTAAATTCTATTTAATATAATATTTTTGATTTATTAAATTAAATTAAATTAATAAATTCTTTTCGGATAATTTATTGAAATTGAATAAAATGTTTTAATTGAATATAAAATATTTTTAAAATGTAAATAATTTGTGTGTGTATATATATATATATATATGATTGGAGTAGTTGGAAAAACAAATTTATTTTGTAGTAGTACAATGGATGATTAAATATAAATAAGCGGGCGAATTGAAGGAAATTGTGCAGCTATTGAGATATATGTTGTAAAATGAAGTGTAAATTAATTTGAGATGAATTGACATATATTTATAAATAAATTTCAAGAATTAATATTTAAATTAAATGGAAAGGAAATAAATAAAAACTTGACTAAATTAGAATTTGAGGGCCCAACTAAATCAAAACCCAAACTCACACCACTTTGTATATCCCCGAACCCAATCTCTAATTGCTTTGTCCCAAGTCCCCTCTCTAGAAAATTATCCAATATAAATTTAATATTCAAAAGAAAAGGAAAGTCGTACTTGGAACACGATTAATGGAGGCATCGACATCGACGACCCGAGGAGTGGGGAGCGGCGACTTGTTGGCCTAGGCATGGCCAACTTGCGATCGACATAAAGGTGAAGGTCATGACGGCTGTAGCTTTCGATATCGTGACCTAGGAATGGTCGCGACTTAGAGATAACAACTGGAGACGGTGGAGATAGTGCTGCGCCGACGACTTGGAGATGCGTCTTGGGCTACTACTGTTGGTGGCTGGCGTTGTGGTGGCTGAAGGTGGAGTGTATGACAATGAATGGTGATGTGCGGTAGTTTTCTCTTGGCATGCAAAGTACTAGCAAGCACAACTAGGGTCTGAGCATTTGATTTAGGGATCGTTGGTGTTTTGTTGGAAATGAAGGAAGCTCCTTTAATGTGAGTTATTTTATAACTCACAACTATTGTCTACACCCTCCTTTCGATGATTTTATTTGATGGGTTATGTGATGAATTATTGTTAAATGAATTGAATTGATTGGATTTGATTGATATATCCCTATCAACTTGTTATATCCTTACCAACTTGTTGTTGTGATGAGATATTTGTTGATTGTTGAGTACACACAAATTATATGTTGTTGCATGATAAGTTGATATTTGCGATTAACTAGAAATGACACTTGAAATTGATCAAAAGGGGACAGTGAATTAAAGTTGGATGCTTTGAATAAAGGAAAATATTTTGAATATAAACTGTGATTTAATATTGAAAATGTTGTTATTAATATAAAATAGAAAAGTGAGACAATTTTGAAAATTATGGGAGTAGAAATTATTTAGAAAGTGATGATTCATGAGATTTGATTAAATAAGTGAATTTTCGAATATTACCGTTTTTATTACTTATCGTTGATTATAAAAATATTTACATGATTTTTATAAATAGTATTTTAAAATTTATATTTTTAAAGTGAGTAGTTAATTCTATTTGAATTTAATAAATTTGAAAGTTTGTAGATAATATTTTGGTGTTGTAGTAAGTTGAATCTTCTCTAATTATCATATGGAAACTATTAACTAAAAACTTATTACATATTATTAAGAATAATTTTGGACATATATGCTTAGCACTGATTATCATTATTTTTAACAAGATAAAGGAATTGCTTAAAAAGTCTTTAGGAATATATATGTAAAAGAATTTGAATTAAGCTATTATGGAAAGTATAATTTTAGAGATTTGAAATTGAATTTTAATTTATTGATTTCTGTTTATGCCAAAAACGGTCACAAGCACCCAATTGCAGATGGAAGCACCAAATCGTAGTCACAGATCATAGATAGCCGGTTTATAGAGAATAAAATATAAAGAACGCTAAAAAAATTAAAGGAAAGCGATAGAGACACACAATTTATAGTGGTTCGGCGTTGTAGCCTACGTCTACTTTGAAGAGTTGCTGTTTTATTGATGGTTCTCTACTGATTTACAAGAGTACAATTGATTGTATCCGAACTACAATGGAGTGCAGCAGAGTTACAACATAGAAGAGCCAAAAAGATCCCCTTTCTGAAGACCCTGGGCTGCTATTTATAGGTTCAGGATGGAAAAATATGACTGAGATCTCGGAAGGCTCTTTCTCATGCGCAGGTGGGCCCACATGATCGATCCCAGGTTGTTTCGACTCGATCTATGATTAATAAGAATGAAATTCGTATCGGTCCAAATCTTTCCCAATCGAGCCGAGATCGATTGTGAACATTCCTGAGGTTGTTCGCAAGCTTCTGTGAAAATTTGGTAGCATTTGGATTTGTAGATTTCGGGTTATGGTCGATGAAAGTTTGTGTTTGTAATGCATCATCGAGCTCGTCTCGATGTTGTTTGCATCGATCTCGGTTGTATCGATCAGACGATGGTGACGTGGAGCGATAAGCTAGGGTAGATCCATCTTTCATGCCGCGTTGACTGCTTCTTCCTTCGTATCCATTGAGTGCTGTGCTCTTCGTATCGATGCTGGTGTGTATCCTTTATATCGATCACCTCGTGCTGGCTTTGTATCGATGGAAAGAGACGGTTTCGTATCGATCATCTGGTTGAGCGATACGAAATATACATCAACATGATCGATACGAAGTAGATAAATGTGGGCTACTTCGTATCGATGTCAAAAACCTTCCTTTTGTATCGATGACGTGTTGCACTCTTCATATCGATCAAGGGAATGACCGATACGAAGTGTGCCGCGGTTACATGGATACGAATTGGGAGGTTTGGGGTGGATGGATACAAACAAGATGGAGATCGATGCGAAGTGGTAGGCGAAGTTTGATGGGTACGAATTGATGCGAAACCCTGGTTGTTGACCGATCCACGGTTATGGCTCGAAGTAGCCACCTCCTTGACCCGAAGTAATCCTACCACTGACTTGAAGCGAACATGTTGCCAACCCGAAGTAGGTTGTTTTATGGCTCGAAGTAACCTGTTCCTCAAAGACCCGAAGTGAACACTCCTTTGACCCAAAGCAGTCCTTCTACAAACTCGAAGCAATCACGAATGTGACTCGAAGCAGACTCCAAGCAACCTGAAGCGACTCGATTTCGACCGATCAATACCTTGAGCATACGAACTCTGATTGACTTGAAATTTGGAATGTTGGATTCCGTAGCTTCGCTTGTCGTATTGTATCAATTGTAGCTCGATCCGGACTCGGGCAAAATTTACTAGCATCTATAGCAAATGTACGTGCAACCGATGTTCGAGGACGATCTTTCTTTTGTTTCCTGTTAACCTTTTGGTGTCACGGCCTTGCTAAAAGGCAGGATAACACTTGCCCCTCAAAACATGCCTTGCGATAAGAAGATGTGTTTTGTAATGCCATAAGCTGGATGTTCATATCCTGTTAATGACCTGTAAAGAGATTGATAATCCTACCAGACCGCGAATGGCGATCGTTCGAGATCGTATGCTTTTCGAGGAGGTATGTGACCATTCGAGGTCGGGTACCGTTCGTGGCGAATGATGACCGTTCGTGGTCGGGTGTTGTTTGAGGCGAATTGTGACCATTCGCGGTCAGGTGTCATTTGAGGCGAGTTATGACCGTTCGAGGCGAGTTGTGACCGTTCGCGGTCGGATGCCGTTCGAGGCGAGTTGTGTGTGCCTGGAGGGACTTAGTATCATTAATGTCAAATTTCACGTTCGAGTGAGTTTCTGAATTGTTTGTTATGGCGGATAATCGCCATCTTAGAGCATGCCTGGGGATGTTCGCGATCCCGTACATGTATAAGTGACTTAGCCGTTATGGAATTACAAATATCAGATTCATATTCAAAATGAGTCTTACAACAAAAATGTCCAACCAAACCAAGTCCAGATGCAAAAAATAGAAAACAGAAGCAAAACAGAGACGTCAAAGTGCAAACACCTACACTGTTGCGGTTGATAGTCGTCTCAGAGCATGCCTGTGGATCGTTCATGATACTGAACATATGTAATCAACTTAACCGTGTTAGTGTGGAGTTTGCCACTTATTCATCATTGTTTTAATCAGTTGATGACAAGCTGATGCCTCGATCCTGAGACGTCCCAAGTTGATGCGGATGGTGGTCGTTCTTGCTCCACCGTTGCTGCTCGCCTTCTCACATACTGTCATAGCATGCCGTTCTAGATATGCCCTTCTGTCTCTCCCTCAAGTGTCTGCAATCATTTTGTACTATGGCCGCTTAGCTTGTGGAATAAGCAGTAATTGTCTGATTTCCTCTCATTGTTGGTCGGATCCCTCCTCATTGGTCTTCGGTACGGAACCTGCCCCCAGTGTCTTGGTAGATTCGCTCTAACGTCTCGTTCAGCTCTGAATTAGAGGTGAATCTCGGCTCCTTTCGCGGCCGCTTTGGCTCATCACAACTATCCTCTGCTTTCCGTTTCCCTTTCTCTTTGGCTGAATCCTTTCCGAGTGGATCTCCGCTTTTGACTACATAAACATCAACCCCTCTCCTTCCTCTCTCTCAGCATTTGCATCCTCTTGTCGCAGAAACCTCTGCCTCATGATAAAACTCTCCTAGGTCCATAGGTGGATCCCTTGTCGATGAATTCTTGAATTCTGTTCCATCAGCTATGCTAGATACAACTGCAATCAAAACCATGGATGGCTCTGGTCGATCCACCGATGCTGCCGCTGCATTGAATCGTGACAGAAAACACTTTAAAGATTCCATGATTCTTTGCTTTAGTGTTGTCAAACTCATTACGTTCTTGGGTCTCGAAATGTGAACTTTGAATTGCCTCATAAACTTCTCAGTCAACTCGGCCCATGTTCCAATGGAGCCGCTCTCTAATTGCCTGAACCATAGTGCTGCTATGTCTATCAAATACAATGGGAAACACCGAGCCATGACCTCCTCCAATGCCCCAGTACCTCTATGTGCCTCATATACCTTGTTAGATGAACTGCAGGATCAGTCCTCCCATCGTATGTCTCCAGTGTTGGTAGCTTGAATTCAGGTGGGTTCCTGGCTTGCCTAATTGTGGGAGCGAAGGGGCTCCTGCTTACATCTTCCATATCACTATTCACTAGTCCTCCGCTCATGGCTCGTCTAACCATCTCCGCCAATCTGTCATTGTCGTCAAGCTGCAATCCTTATCCGTTGCCTCCGATCTGCCCCCCGAGTTCGCGGGGGAATCCTAGAATCTGCTCTCCTATACGAGCATCCATTCCTCTATCAATGCCATGTTGAACAGTTCCACCTGGTATCCTGCTTGGGATTGGATCAACACACTCTGGGGGAGTGCCCCCCAGCCCAGGGGTTGCTCCTGGTGGTCCTGCTCTATTCTGAATCCTGGTTATTCCGTGCTCCTGATCCCTATCTCCAGCACCTCTTGCAGTGGCGTTCTCTTGATTCTGTACTCTAGCTTGTCCAATTTGCTGGAGTAGGTTCTGCATCATCTCTTCTTGCCTTTTCAGCATTCCCTCCTGCATAGCTTCCATCATCATCTCCATCTCGTCTCGAGTGATGATGACTGAGGCCTGATTCACTCCTGAGGAAGCCTCCTGACTTTCTTCATGTTGGGTCCTTTCTGCTCTTGGTCTCCTTGCTGATTGCTTCACCATAACTTTCCAAATCCAAGTCCTTAGGCTTTCAGATCCAAATCTAAGTTGTAAAGTTGCTGAGCTCAACTCTCAATGAAAGCACCAAAATGTTTATGCCAAAAACGGTCATAAGCACCCAATTGCAGATGGAAGCACCAAATCGCAGTCATAGATCACAGATAGCCAGTTTATAGAGAATAAAATATGAAGAGCGCTCAGAAAATTAAAAAGAAAGCGATAGAGACACACAATTTATAGTAGTTCGGCGTTGTAGCCTACGTCTACTTTAAAGAGTTGCTGTTTTATTGATGGTTCTCTACTGATTTACAAGAGTACAATTGATTGTATCCGAATTACAATGGAGTGCAGCAGAGTAACAACATAGAAGAGCCAAAAAGATCCACTTTCTGAAGACCCTGGGCTTCTATTTATAGGTTCAGGATGGAAAAATCTGAATGAGATCTCGAAAGACTCTTTCTCGCGCGCAGGTGGGCCTACGTGATCGATCCCAGGTTGTTTGTACTCGATCTATGATCAAAACGAATGAAATTCGTATCGATCCAAATCTTTCCCAATCGAGCTGAGATCGATCGTGAACATTCCTTAGGTTGTTCACAAGCTTCTATGAAAATTTGGTAGCATTTGGATTTGTAGATTTCGAGTTATGGTCGATGCAAGTTTGTGTTTGTAATGCATCGTCGAGCTCGTCTCGATATTGTTTGCATCAATCTCGGTTATATCGATCAGACGATGGTGACATGGAGCGATAAGCTAGGGTAGATCCATCTTTCATGCCGTGTTGACTGCTTCTTCCTTCGTATCCATTGAGTGCTGTGCTCTTCGTATCGATGCTGGCGTGTATCCTTCGTATCGATCACCTCATGCTGGTTTCGTATCGATGGAAAGCGACGGTTTCGTATCGATCGTTTGGTTGAGCGATATGAAATATACATCAACATGATTGATACGAAGTAGATAAATGTGGGCTACTTCGTATCGATGCCAAAAACCTTCCTTTTGTATCGATGACGTGTTGCATTCTTCGTATCGATCAACGGAATGACCGATACGAAGTGTGTCGCGGTTGCATGGATACGAATTGGGAGGTTTGGGGTGGATGGATACGAACAAGATGGAGATCGATGCGAAGTGGTAGGCGAAGTTTGATGGGTGCGAATTGATGCGAAACCCTGGTTGTTGACCGATCCACGGCTATGGCTTGAAGTAGCCACCTCCTTGACCCGAAGTAATCCTACCACTGACTCGAAGCGAACATGTTTCCAACCTGAAGTAGGTTGTTTGATGGCTCGAAGTAACCTATTCCTCAAAGACCCGAAGTGAACACTCCTTTGACCCAAAGTAGTCCTTCTGAAAACTTGAAGCAATCACGAATGTGACTCGAAGCAGACTCCAAGCAACGTAAAGCGACTCGATTTCGACCGATCAATACCTTGAGCATACGAATTCCGATTGACTTGAAATTTGGAATGTTGGATTCCGTAGCTTCGCTTGTCGTGTTGTATCAATTGTAGCTCGATCCGGACTCGTGCAAAATTTACTAGCATCCATAGAAAATGTACGTGCAACCGATGTTCGGGGACGATCTTTCTATGGTTTCCTGTTAACCTTTTGGTGTCACGGCTTTGCTAAAAGGCGGGATAACACTTACCCCTCAAAACATGCCTTGCGATAGGAGAATGTGTTTTGTAATGCCATAAGCTGGATGTTCATATTCTGTTAATGACCTGTAAAGAGATTGATAATCCTACCAGACTGCGAATGGCGATCATTCGACATTTTATGCTGTTCGGGGTGGTATGTGACCATTCGAGGTGAGGTACCGTTCGTGGCGAATGATGACCGTTCGTGGTCGGGTGTCGTTCGAGGCAAATTGTCACCGTTCGTGGTCAGGTGTCGTTCGAGGCGAGTTATGACCATTCGCGGTCGGGTGCCGTTCTAGGCGAGTTGTGACCATTTGCGGTCGGATGCCGTTGGCGGCGAGTTGTGTGTGCCTGGAGGGACTTAGTATCATTAATGTCAGATTTCACGTTCGAGTGAGTTTCTGAATTGTTTGTTATGGTGGTTTATCGCCATCTTAGAGCATGCTTGGTGATGTTCGCGATCCTGTACATGTGTAAGTGACTTAGCCGTTATGGAATTACAAATACCAGATTCATATTCAAAATGAGTCTTACAACAAAAATGTCCAACCAAACAAACTCCAGATGCAAAAAATAGAAAACAGAAGCAAAACAGAGACGTCAAAGCGCAAACACCTACACTGTTGCAGTTGATAGTCGTCTCAGAGCATGCCTG
Source organism: Allium fistulosum (assembly GCA_030737815.1). NCBI lineage: Eukaryota > Viridiplantae > Streptophyta > Magnoliopsida > Asparagales > Amaryllidaceae > Allium > Allium fistulosum. The sequence continues at coordinate 555,260,933 of CM060905.1, read as the reverse complement.
TGGACCGTTCGTGATACTGAACATATGTAATCAACTTAACCGTGTTAGTGTGGAGTTTGCCACTTATTCATCATTATTTTAATTAGTTGATGACAAGCTGATTCCTCGACCTTGAGACGTCCCCAGTTGATGCGGATGGTGGTCGTTCTTGCTCCACTGTTGCTGCTCGCCTTCTCACATACTATCATAGCATGCCGTTCCGGATATGCCCTTCTATCTCATCCCTCAAGTGTCTGCAATCATCTGTACTATGGTCGCTTAGCTTGTGGAATAAGCAGTACCTGTCTGATTTCCTCTCATTGTTGGTCGGATCCCTCCTTATTGGTCTTCGGTAGGGAACCTGCCCCCTAGTGTCTTGGGAGATTCACTCTAACGTCTCATTCAGCTCTGAATAAGAGGTGAATCTCGGCTCCTTTCGTGGCCGCTTTGGCTCATCCCAACTGTCCTCTGCTTTCCGTTTCCCTTTCTCTTTGCCTGAATCCTTTTCGAGCGGATCTCCGCTTTTGACTGCATAAACATCAACCCCCTCTCCTTCCTCTCTCTCAGCATTTGCATCCTCTTATCATAGAAACCTTTCCACCTCATGATAAAACTCTCCTAGGTCCATAGGTGGATCCCTTGTTGGCGAATTCTTGAATTCTGTTCCATCAGCTATGCTAGATACAGCTACCATCAAAACCATGGATGGGTCTGGTCGATCCACCGATGCTGCCGCTGCATTGAATCGTGACACAAAACTCCTCAGAGGTTCCCCGGTTCTTTGCTTTAGTGTTGTCAAACTCATTACGTTCTTGGGTCTCGAAATGTGAACTTTGAATTGCCTCATAAACTTCTCAGTCAACTCGGTCCATGTTCCAATGGAGCCGCTCTCTAATTGCCTGAACCATAGTGCTTCTATGTCTATCAAATACAATGGGAAACACCAGGCCATGACCTCCTCCGATGCCCCCAGTACCTCCATGTGCCTCATATACCTTGTTAGTTGAACTACAGGATCAGTCCTCCCATCGTATGTCTCCAATGTTGGTAGCTTGAATTCAGGTGGGTTCCCGGCTTGCCTAATTGTGGGAGCGAAGGGGCTCCTGCTTACATCTTCCAGATCCCTATTCACTAGTCTTCCCCTCATGGCTCGTCTAACCATCTCCGCCAATCTGTCATTGTCATCAAGCAGTAATCCTTGTCCGTTGCCTCCGATCTGCCGCCCGAGTTTTTGGGGGAATCCTGGAATCTGCTCTCCTGTACGAGCATCCATTCCTCTATCAACGCCATGTTGAACAGTTCCACCTGGTATCCTGCTTGGGATTGGATCAACACGCTCTGGGGGAGTGCCCCCCAGCCCAGGGGTTGCTCTTGGTGGTCCTGCTCTATTCTGAATAATTGTTATTCCATGCTCCCGATCCCTATCTCCAGCACCTCTTGTAGTGGCGTTCTCTTGATTCTGTACTCTAGCTTGTCCAATTTGTTGGAGTAGGTTCTGCATCATCTCTTCTTGCCTTTTCTGCATTCCCTCCTTCATAGCTTCCATCATCATCTCCATCTCATCTCGAGTGATGAAGTCTGAGGTCTGATTCGCTCCTGAGGAAGCCTCCTGACTTCCTTCATGTTGGCTCCTTTCTGCTCGTGGTCTCCTTGCTGATTGCTTCACCATAACTTTCCAAATCCAAGTCCTTAGGCTTTTAGATCCAAAATCCAAGTTGTAAAGTTCCCGAGCTCAACTCTCAATGAAAGCACCAAAATGTTTACACCAAAAAGGTCACAAGCACCCAATTGCAGATGGAAGCACCAAATCGCAGTCACATATCACAGATAGCCGGTTTATAGAGAATAAAATATGAAGAACGCTTAGAAAATTAAAAAGAAAGCGATAGATACACACAATTTATAGTGGTTTGGCATTGTAGCCTACGTCTACTTTAAAGAGTTGCTATTTTATTGATGATTCTCTACTGATTTACAAGAGTACAATTGATTGTATCCGAATTACAATGGAGTGCAGCAGAGTAATAGCGTAGAAGAGCCAAAAAGATCCCCATTCTGAAGACCCTGGGCTGCTATTTATAGGTTCGGGATGGAAAAATCTGACCGAGATCTCAGAAGACTCTTTCTCACACGCAGGTGGGCCCACGTGATCGATCCCAGGTTGTTTTGACTCGTTCTATGATCAATACAAATGAAATTCGTATCGATCCAAATCTTTCCCAGTCGAGCCGAGATCGATCGTGAACATTCCTGAGGTTGTTCGCAAGCTTCTGTGAAAATTTGGTAGCACTTGGATTTGTAGATTTTGAGTTATGGTCGATGCAAGTTTGTGTTTGTAATGCATCGTCGAGCTCGTCTCGATGTTGTTCGCATCGATCTCAGTTGTATCGATCAGACGATGGTGACATGGAGCGATAAGCTAGGGTAGATCCATCTTTCATGCCGCGTTGACTGCTTCTTCCTTCGTATCCATTGAGTGCCGTGCTCTTCATATCGATGCTGGCGTGTATCCTTCGTATCGATCACCTTGTGCTGGCTTCGTATCGATGGAAAGCGACGGTTTCATATCGATCGTCTGGTTGAGCGATACGAAATATACATCAACATGATCGATACGAAGTAGATAAATGTGGGCTACTTCGTATCGACGCCAAAAACCTTCCTTTTGTATCGATGATGTGTTGCACTCTTCATATCGATCAAGCGAATGACCGATACAAAGTGTGCCGCGGTTGCATGGATACGAATTGGGAGGTTTGGGGTGGATGGATACGAACAAGATGGTGATCGATGCGAAGTGGTAGGCGAAGTTTGATGGGTACAAATTGATGCGAAACCCTGGTTGTTGACCGATCCACGGCTATGGCTCGAAGTAGCCACGTCCTTGACCCAAAGTAATCCTACCACTGACTCGAAGCGAACATGTTGCCAACCCGAAGTAGGTTGTTTGATGGCTCGAAGTAACCTGGTCCTCAAAGACCCGAAGTGAACACTCCTTTGACCCAAAGCAGTCCTTCTGAAAACTCGAAGCAATCACGAATGTGACTCGAAGCAGACTCCAAGCAACCAGAAGCGACTCGATTTCGCCAATCAATAGCTTGAGCATACGAACTCCGATTGACTTGAAATTTGGAACATTTGCTTCCGTAGCTTCGCTTGTCGTGTTGTATCAATTGTAGCTCGATCCGGACTCGTGCAAAATTTACTAGCATCCATAGAAAATGTACGTGCAACCGATGTTCGGGGACGTTCTGTCTTTGGTTTCCTGTTAACCTTTTGGTGTCACGGCCTTGCTAAAAGGCGGGATAACAATTTCCTTGTAATTAAATAAGAGGTTTGTATTAACGAATAAAATCGCTAACCCCATAGAGATTACAAAATTAAGTTGACTAATGAAAGGCCTTGTCGAGGCCGTTCGAAGTTACTAGGATAAAGTATTGAGTACCATCGAAGTCATAAGTTGAAGCGTTCATGATTCCAAGTCTATACTCATTCTTAGTATCAAAGACATTGTCACTTCGAATATCATGAATAGGTCGAATTTATATGCAATAGGCAAGGCAATGTTCAAGTCAATATGTGTGAAGATATTCAATCCAATATGCAAGTTCCAAGTCAAAGGAATATGCTATACAAGTTCAAAGTTGAAGTCAAATCAAAGTTCAAATTATGAGTCAAAGTCAAATATGTTAGTCACATATCATAGTCCATATGCTATGCAATTGTTTGATTTCCAATTCCTTATATGTACAAGGTTCCAATATTACAATTGGCAAAATCTCCAAATTGATTTAAGATTTACAAAGTTGAAAATGTAAGAAGTGGGGGAAAAAATCCATTCCTAATATGGGACCCCTAGGTCCATATTTATAGAGGCGAGCGGCTGCACTCCACCATTCATGTCTTCGGTAGGCTTCTCTTCGGCATGCTTCAGCATTGGCTTTGGCAATAGCATCGGCAATAGCCTCGGCAACCTCAATGTTTTTATGTAATAGGCTCGCTTTTGATGGGTATGGTAGATCTCCTTCAACGTTGATAACCCTATGCATTGCTAGTTGGAAGCAGTGTTGAACATCGATGATGAGCAGTGTCAATATAGTGGAGCATTGTTAAAAAGCCATTTTACTCAGTATATTATTGGCGTCATTGATGAATGGCACTTTTCATGAGTCAGTGATAGTATTGGGTGTTGATGACGAGTGGTTTCACTTAGTGTTGATGCTCCTTGGCGTCATTATAGAGTAACATCTTTGAAGTGCTATGAAGTGCGACGCCGCTTGGATGCAATGATGATAGTTTTCATGGCAATTAAAGACGAGCTTGTTTTAATTGCAATAAGTGAGTAGCGGTGCTGATAGAACTTAGCATCAATGAAGCATGTTATGGGTCACTTCGACACTCATTGATGGCTTACGAAGTCAATTATACTTCATTTCTTCGCTTCTTTGGTTACACGCGACATTGCACATACTCTTTTATTAATGAAGAGTGACACTGGTACAGCTGAAGCTGACGATGAACGAAGTGGGTTGGCATGGAAGAGGGTCGACATTGTTCTTCAACACTTTTAATTTCGATTCACTAATTTCTTTGATACTGAACTATGACCCTCCTTTCGACTTTGATCATTAATGCGGCATCATACTCACATCACATGTCATTTCTCATCGAGATTAATAAGGGTGATAACATTTGCCCCCTAGTATAGTAGAGCCATTGAATTTTCAAGTCAATACTGTATATACCGATTCCCGCTTTTTGATCTTCTCTCGCTGATCTAACCGTATATTTAAAACCAATCCAATGGCTCCAATTTGCTTACTTCATCCTATAAGTACATAGGCCTATCCTTTTTCTTCTTTCACCTACAATTTAGAAACTTGTATGAAAATCAAACTCTCAAAATTAGTTGCAAAATTGAATTCTTTGACAGTGCTTCTTCTAAATTAAGGTATGATTCTTGTTAATTAAATCATAAATTGGTTTATATAATTTTTATGCAAAAATTGTGACTAGGTTTTAGCCTAGATTATGCTAATTTCAAATTGGTAATTAAACTTAATCATTTGGCTCATATTCTTGAATTTTATTTTTGAATCTCGGTTATTAATATCATTAATGTTGAATATATAGCACCGCTATACTGATTTTAAATTGATAAGTTGCTTTTGGGTATTGATTTAGAAATTTGGACACTTTCAGCTTTATGATGAAACAAGTCGCATATCAAACCTGAACTCACTATGATTAACCCTATGTTGGTATTGACGTTTACGAAGTCATCAAAAGGCTTGATATTAAATAGCCAATAACACAAGGTTTTCATATCGCGCGGATAGGTTTTGATATTACTTAGCACTAGTGTGAAAATTGGTATATTTTAAGTTCACTAACGACGAAGGTGGACTCGACATCGACTTTTATCATATCAACATTGATCATTTACGATGTCGTTATTCTTTTCAAAGATAATAAAACTTCGTACTATCTTATTATCTTATTGGTTAAGTGTTTTCATATTGTATGTAATTTGAGTGAAGCACGGTGACCAATACAAAGTCACAGACGCTACTATTGTTAGGGCACCGAAATCGATTAAATATTACATTAATTAGTGTGACACTAGTTTTTAAAATAATATTGTGATCTAGCGTGACACTCGGGCACTAATAAGGCTCTTACTGCTTTAATCACACTAAACTCTTCTCTTTGGGATGAGACAACCTCCATTATCGTGATAATCGATACTAATAATGTTCTTTGTCGAATAATTAACATCAATAATGCCAAAGAAATTTCACATCTCACCATTAAGTTAAAACACGACAAGCTTCAGTTGAGAGCATGAAGGTCGTCGACAATATTTGTTCCGATTAGATGTGACTAATAAACTCGCCATCAACTAAGGATAGCGTTGTTCATCTTCGATGTTTACCTCTAGCTTGGTTCAATAGCAATAGCATTATTACTATTTTTTATTCTTTTTAACATTGCAAATAGGGCTTTATATGACATCGATACTCTCGACACAATTGCTTTTAACATGTTATAAATTGTTTAACTAATTATCATATTTTAAGTTCACGTCGCCACTATTCGTCAAAGTCGATATCCTCATTGTTTCGACATTAATCATGGTTGTAGGGTTCATTAGTATGTTATAGCACTAGTTTCACGACGTCATCGATGTAGGCTTATTGATGCTTATAACTTTAGTGTGTATTATCGACCTTAATATCACAAATGGAGCTTTATATGATACCACTATTTATAATATTGCTATTTTAACACGTTGCAAACTGTTTAACTGATTAACACATTATCAATTTATGATGACGCTTATTTGTTAACATCGATAACCTCATTATTCTCGACATTAGTCAACTTATGGCATTTACCATTATTCTATGATTACATGATTCTTGACAATGATTTACCTTATTTGTCATGAGTTCACGGGCATCGCATGTTAACTCCCATTTTTATATCTCTTTCATAAGGTTCCTTTATCAAGATTGAAATCCATGTTTTTTAACAAATTTTGTCATATGTTATTTATGTATTATTGTCTTGTGATCAATATATATACCTTATCACCCTGGCAGTAAATAGATTACTTAAGTAACAATTTTAGATTTAGCATTGGCATGTAATATTTTTTTTACATAATATGAATCATGGTAATTTCATAAGTTTGAAATAGTATCACCTGGCAGGAAAATGGAAGGACAACAATACGGTAAGAAGCCTACTAAGAAAGCTTATAAAGAGACCATACCTTCTCCTTTAGCTAGTAAAAAAGGAGACATTACTTCAAATCCATCGTACATCAACACCCAAGTTGAAGTGGACTCCATTCTTCAACAATTTGAAATTACTGCGGATGAAGCCATTCTTACTGGCCCTACAGATAACATTTATAACCCACAGGAGGGAAACTTTGCTTTTTTTGCCATTCATATGTGGCACACAAGTATCTTCCTTTTCCAGGGTTTCTCCTCAGATATTTGAAGCACCTAAATATTGCACCAATCTATTTCTTATCAAACTCCTATACATATTTGACCTACTTGGAAGTCTTAGCTCAAGAGGCCGGACTCCCATATCTTAGTCTCAAAATTCTCCATCATATAGCTGGCCCTGCTAAGGTTGGGAACAACCAGGCCACAACTATACCGAATCCACTCCCATTCAAAAGCTTGATTTCTGAAAGTGTTAACAGAACAAGAGGATGAGAAACTCAATTTTTCTTTGTCAAATGCTTCTTTAATATCAAAGGAACATTTTCTACTGCTGGTAAGTTTCTTTTCCCTACTTATCCTTATTGGTTTATTATTATTTACTAATAGGCGTCTCTCTTTCAAATCCTGCCCCTAAGAAGTTAAACCCTGAGGATCAAAAACTCGTGCCGTCATTAACTCAAGCAACAGTGAAAATGAGAACTGGCTTAGACTATTAACCCAGACTAGGCCACTTCAATATTCTATCATTTCGAATTGCCAAAAAGTCCCGGGGAGCCTCCGATGGTAAAGTACAACTATCGGGGAAAAAGCTCGTTGGTAATGGGCACGCCTGAATCTTTTACATCCAACTCTCCCGTTCAGCCCAGAATACCCAATAAGATATCATTGTATTCGTTCAAAATTTATTATAGTACCACCTTATAAGTTTAATCCCTTGGTTTAGGCTCATCTGCTTTGATAGTTCCTCCTATATAGAACAAAGCCATAATTGACGATCCCAAAGACAAGTTGGACAATAATGACACTTCTGCCTCGGTTCAGGCTCCCGAACATCAATCTCTTAAGGATGCTATCTCTAGTTCATTCACTTTTGCCAAAAGGAAACTGAGCAATAGTTTTGCTACTTTATATAACCCTAATAAGAAGCCTAAGATTTAGGACATGCTGTCCCCTTTTATTATTGATGAGGAAGAATTGGTTGGTACTGATTTAAATATGGAGACCCCAAATCTTAATGTTGCTGGAGATGAGACTAATCTTAATGTTACTGGAGATGAGGCCCAACAAGTGACTAAAGCAGAGCATTCTCGAGATCCACTTCTCCATATCACTTTTCCAGGCTCTCTAGAAGCCTTGAAACGCATTTGTGAGGATCTTGATTTTCTTTTACACTAGAGGATCCATTTCCTTCCAAGTCCCAATCATCAACTCATGTCAGCAAGTTTGATGAACTTCTCCAACTAATCATCCAATCCCCTTCTTTTATCGCTCTCAAGCTGTTACAACCTTCCTACTTTTAAGACCATCGATTTTCCTTTCTTACGAAACATTTTCTGGTATGTATCCTTCTTTACTAACTGCTTTAAGCTCTTAATACTTTGCATATAGCATTTTGGCTCAAGTTTTGTTACTCGTTTCAGGTCACCAAACATTTGTTTTCACTTCAAGAAGAAGCTATAGGATCGTCAAGTGAGATATCTAAGTGTAAGGACAAGAAATCCTCGCTTAACAATTATATTATCGATTTAACCACGGCGAGAGATGAAGCTGTGTAGAAAAAAGAAAAGCTGGATACTTCTCTAAAGGAAACAAAAGCTTTACTCCTTAAAGAAAAGAATGATAAACATATTTCCGATGATAGGATAAAGGCTTTAGAATTAGCACTTGAGGAGGCTGAAATAAAGGAGGCCAAGCTTGTAGCAGAGAATGCACCCTTAAGAAAAAGCTAAAAAGGAAGAAAGTTCTTTTAGATAAGTCAACCCTTATGATTAAGAATGCAAAATAGAAGGTGTCCTATTTTCTCGGCTCGCCCTTCAACAACATTATCGACACTTCCCATGAGAAGGTGCTTTTTATTGCATACGTTGTTAATGCCCACAAATGCTCAGATTTTAGCTTCCCTTCTCTCCCTCCATCATGGAACAAAAAGTTTATAGGTAAGTTTAAAGTAATGTCTTATGAATCTCAAGCACTTAAGAAAGAGGAGGAGGTTGATGCTGCAAAGCTATTGACTTTCGATCATCCTCCGGGTTATGAGGAGACAAAGTCAAATGAGGAAGAGGAGGATGATGAGATTAGGGATGAGGATGATAACAATAATGATGGTCCTGATGGTGACAATGACGACAATGGCGAATGTGACAGAAAGGTCCTCTCTATGTCATTGGACGATAATGATGGGTCGGGAGATGCTAATCTAAACCTAGCTACTCAAGGCATGGAAGCTACTGAAATCCATGAAACTCCAAGGACAAATTCTCCTAAAAAGGATAGTGCTTCTCAAGGAAAAAAATCAAAAGACAAAGGAAAAATATCACCGTCTTCAGTTCCGCTCTCTCAGGTATGGATCTCTTTACCTAAATGCCTTAAATTATCGAGTAACTTTTAGTGAATATATTGATTGTTTTAGTTAAGGAGAAAACTGAAATACTATTATGACGTGATGCTTGAAAAGAAACAAATGGATATAGATTGTCCAAATTGAGAATTGGACAAACAACTGAAGGAGTATAGCAAATTGTTTGAGAAGTACAAGAAGCTTGCTAAGAGCACGTCAAAATTAAGATATTTTAAAGAAAGAGAAGTCACTCCTCAGATGAAGAAAGCTCGGCGTTATCGAGAAATACTTATGAAAGAGAATTCTAAACTGATGGTCCTCTTTTGGATGCTAATTGATGATAGAAATGCCCTAGTGGAGTTTCTGTACAAAGCTTATTGTAGGGGTAAATTTGTCAATTTCTCATATTTAGGCGACAACTGTGGGGGTGTGCTCAGATGCTTTCATCGTAGATATTTAAATGAGTACGGGTCTGATCCTCACCCTGGGGTGTATTGAAAACTTCCTAGAGTGTCCTCTATCCTACTTTCTTCTCACTCTCTTCTCTCAGAAAAACTTAAATATAATAGGAATAGATTTATTTCTGAAATGTATAAGAAATCAATCTTGTATGAACTTGAATGTCTTGTATGATTGTAATATTCAACTTGGTTCACCTATGATTCTATCGTTTTAGTTTCTTATCCTTAGTTTAATTTCAACATGTTGTACAGAATAAAGACCTCTTAAGCAGTCTGGTCTCTAGGGATCTCTTGAGTAAATTTGTCAAGTTAATGAGAGATTTTATGGAAATATCTTCGATTTTCAAAACATCATAGCTACCGAGACATTATTTCCTTAGGGATTTATAAGAAGTTTACATGCATTTCCCTTGCTTCAGCTTGGACTTCCTGGGTGATGAAAAGGATAAGTTGCTCAGCGAAATCCGATCCTATCACACAAAATTAATATGTGGTCATGATAGCCCTTCAACTGGGAATGTGATTATCATCGGTTCCCTCCTGCTTATACCCCAGAAGGAATTAAGCCTTCCTTTGATTATACACTCACTTTGTCGACTAGATCATTCGAAAAGCCAAAAATTGCCCTTTCAAAGCTTTAGGAATCAATTGAATGTTTAAAAATAGAGTATTGATGTATCTTAAACTTCCATGTTGTTTGTAAACTTTTGTCATTGTTGAATGGAAGAACAAATTACTTTTCTTCTATATTGATCTTTTTTTCACTTATTCTTAATAGGAAACTCAATTAATGCGTTCATCTGATCCCCTAGAAGCTTCAAAAATTATTGAGATTAAGGATAGGCTGCTAGCAGATGTTGAGAAAGAAAATCTTCCCAAGACAATTCAGCTTAACTATTTCCAAATAACCTGAAGGCAAAAAATGTCATAGGAAATACTTTCAACCGAGCGTATTTATTAAAGATCTGAAAGAGCAAACTTCTAGCTTGGAAGGAGAAATGAAGGAGAGAGATGGAGGAGTTCAGCCATTGTTAGAGAGGATTGAATTGTTCTTAGAATCTAAGACCCTAGTTGATTTCGATGCTAAAATTTCCAAATTTCATCAATGAATAAACGATCTTGAAGTGGAGCTAATGAAAAGTCAAGTCTACTGTCGATCGTTAGATCTCATCACAGGTGAAGGCGAAGTTGGTCTTCCTACCCCTACTTCCCAGAGAATAACCAGATCTCGATCTCTGGTTAGCCAAGAATTCCCTACTTTATTAGACCCACCTCTGAGCTTAAGCGATGATAAGATCTTCAAAATGGAGTAAAAAAGTTAAGTTTGAATGTATGCAACATTTTAGCAGAAATGTGATGAAAAGTATCCCAACGTATCAATGAGTATGAAAGCAAAATTCAAGGGATTAAGCATGAAAAATATACTCTTAAACAAAAGATCAAAGAATTAAAGGGTATGATTAATTCAAACTTTACGAGGAGCCAACAAGACTCTCCAGTGCACTTTGGAAATCCAAATTGATTCAGTTGATGATGCAAACACTCTTCAGAGAAAGGAAAAGAAAATCAAAGAAATTCTGAATGTGGCCATTCGCCACATCACCGATGCTTTAATTGCCAAGGACTTAGATAAGTTGGCACGGAACCTTGAGCCTTAATGAAGATTTGCTTGGAGCAGATCCTCTTATCTGCCTGATTTTTGCACCTGTAATTTTGTATGTAATATATTAGTTATAAATGAACTTGTATTGGAATGAAAGTTACCTCAAATGTGAAGTATGTGGCTTTGAATCAAATTGTCCAGTTATCTTGCTTTTTGTATTTGAGCTTTTGATGTCAAGATCAACATTCTGCTAGTTAAGATGACTGAAAATCCTGCTAACTGAAATTTTAATATTAGAACTTGCTTTCTCATAAAAGACTATAAAACTCATTCGATAGTTAATACCAGAAAACCAGAAATCTATCTATAGAAAAAGTCCAAAATCCATATCTGATAATAGAAGGCCAAAAGTCCAAATCTAACAATAATAGAAGACAAGAAATCCATATCTGGCAATAAAAGAAGAAGACCATAAATCCAAATCTGGTAGTAATAATAGAAGGCCAGAAATCCATATCTGGCAACAATAATAGAAGACCAAAAATCTATATCTAGCAATAATAGAAGATCAGAAATCCATATCTGGCAAAATAATAAATGACCAAAGATCTATATCTAGTAATAATATTATAAGACTAGAAATTGCATTTGTTAGGAAGCATAAATAACTCATATTTGATGAACTTTCCTTTTAGAAGGTTTGTTTGATTTGAAGCACCACTTGGCTCAGATTTTAATAGATCTTCCTCAAGAAGGATGATTAATTTGGAGCATTACTTGGCTTGAATTTTGATAGATTTGTTTGGCACTATCTTAGGTGATGATCACTACTTGGATTGGACCTAATGTAATGACTTAGGTTTGTTGTCTGGTGCATTTGGTTAACTATCTTAAGTAAAACAAAAGACTTTCTGAACCTCCCTCTAGGAGGCGCTTCAGCGAGATCTTTGATGACGATACTAAAGGCTTAGTTTGGTGCTTTGGACAGGCCAAAGGCTTACCCATCCTTCCTTTAGGAGGTGCTTTAGTGAGGCCTTTGATGATGGAACAAAGGCTGGTTCGGTGCTTTTGTGAGGTCTTTGATGATGGAACTAAAGGTTTATTCCGTCCTCCCTCTAGGAGGCGCTTCAATGAGGCCTTTGATGATGGCACTAAAGGCTTGTTTGGTGCTTTATTGAGGCCTTTGATGGCGGCACTAAAGGCTTGCTCTGTCCTCCCTTTAGGAGGTGCTTTGTTTAGGCCATGTTAGCTAGAGACAAAGGCTTTAGCCCCTTACTACCGTCTTAGGTAGCGGTTTAGGCATTTCCTTTATTTAGAGGATTCTTACTCCCGACCAAGTAGATTCACTTATTCGAAGAGCTTTTATTATCATAAATTCTATTAATATCTCTTTACAAATTCATCGAGTTTTCCTTGCCCTAGAAAATTAATGATCATCCCTTCCAAGCTTCTACATTGATTGGTTTCGTAGCTATTTGCAAGATGATAATAACAATATGATCCTCATTTGATTTTCGTTCAAACTTGGGTCTCCTCTTTTGTAAAGGCCAATAGTTGAGCTCATTTTTGTCAAGAAATAGATGTTCTCTATAGAAGTGGTAAGAGTGCAATCTTTTGGAAGTCGTGATTTTGAGGCTAGCCCTTTTAGCCGATGCTTAGTTCTTTTCTTGCTTACACTAAGCTCTTTAGATTCCATAGAAAGCTTCCCTTTCAAAGAATCTTGAATTTCATTTTGTCCTTGGAAGTGGCTAAGAACACCTTCCCACTTTCTAGTGAATTGTTCGAAATCCTTTGTTACTTCTCTTTCAAAAATAGTCCCCTTGGCTTTAAATCTCTTTTCTTATCCTTGAGAAGGTATTATCTCTCTTAAACTGTTTGTAAGGAATGCGGAATATGGATCTTAAGGCTAGAATGAACACTAGAGAGGGGGTGAATAGTGTTTATAAGAAATTACTAAATCTTTTTGAGTTATTGTTGATTTGTACACAAATGTATGCAATATTCAAACACAGATATAATCACAGAATCAAACACAGATGTAGAAATAAAGTAAATGCAGTAAAGGAAAGAACACACCGGATTTTATACTAGTTCGGAGTTACCCTACATCCAGTCCCGCACAACTAAGTACGGATTTCCTTTCAAAAGAAATTGTACAATTACACCTTCGGTTTCAAGGCTACGAGGTACGCCCTCCAAAATCACAATCCTCTGGGTAGAGATACTTGATTTCTGGGGCAACAAGTTCACCCAATTGATTTCCAAGGCTACAATCACACCTTTTCTCGCTTGATTGATTTCCAAGGCTACAATCACACCTTTTCTCGCTAGATAGATTACAAAGAAGCCTATAACTCTGAATAGCACTGGGATCTTTTTGAGATAGTGATAGTGAATCATACCAGAGATGATCTAGTTAGATTCAACGTTGATTTCGGCAGAGTGATGATAGGATTTTGAATAAGAAAATGTGGAAGAAGAAGAGAAGTGAAAAACCAGAAAATCTGATCAAAAATTCGTTGAAACTAACCCCTATTTATAGAAGAACAACAGTCATGTCTATTCATGAAAGGTTATGGCGAATAGACACTTCTTTTTAAATTCAAATTTTTGGTCCTAACTGGCACTATATCGACATAGGGTACTAGGGCATGTCGACATCCCAAAGGAAATTTTGATGTTTTGTTTTTCTTTGAAAATAACCTTTATCTTATATTAAAACTATTTTAAACTTTATTAATATACTTGACTATAGATAAAATACATAGATAAATATAGAGAATAATATATATATAATTTTACTATAATTTTGTATTTAAATCTAAGTAAATATTAAAAGTTAAATATATTAAAAGATAGTTTAAAACAAACGAAGTTTAAAACAAGAATTTATTTAAGAACAAAATCAAAGAATATTTTTTAAGGCTAAAACATCTTTTTGAAAATAATTTGAAAAGATAATTTTTAAGGCTAAAACATTTTGAAAAGAAGTTTTGAAAATCATTTTGAAGTAGTTTTGCAAGCTTCTTCCTGCAGAATATCTCATCACATCAGGACTCGAGAACTTGTACAAAACCAGGATGTTCGTGGGTTTGTAAGCCACTTGTCGTAGGTTTGTAAGCTACTTGTCGTGGGTTTGTAAGCCATTAAAAAGGTAGAAATGGGTTCCATCCCAAATGAAAATACGGAATGAAGATTTTAGTGCTATTGTGAAGTTTTAACATAATTCTAGACTCAATACTTATCTTGAAATCTTGATAATCTTGATACTCATGAGTCCTCAATCTTGATATCTTGAATCTCTATACTGTACAGTCTTCATTCTTGGTACCTGCATGGTTAAATCCTGCATATACATATATATCTAAACTATAATGTTATTATTTATATTTTATAATCTTATTCTAAGGTTTTTGTCATCAAAACCATCAACTCATGGACTAACACTGTTTTACTAGGGCGAAAATCGATGATGGCCCTAGATGGAATGGATGCAAGCTCCATTTATCTGGGTTATAAGACGTTACTTGTTTTCTCTTATTTTCCATGTTCTGTAGTGCCTTGATTATTAACATCTATTCCTCGTGAAGCAGGGGTCATTAGTGACTGGGTAAGTAGGCCTAGTTGTTCGAGGTTGGAGGATCCTTATTTAGACTTCTTAACATGGTTAATAGGCATGACTTAGTTGATGCAATCAAAGGTAGGTTGGTTTGGAATAGGATATACTTGGTGTGGTAAGTTCTTTAAACCATAAATATGGAGGCTAGGGTAGTTCCACTTAGGGTTTTAATGAAGTCGGAGGTTCAAGCCCTCCTTCTAGCGTCAAAATGTTAATGAATAAAATCATTAATAACAAAAGTGATTAGGAAATTTAGTTGACTAATGAAAGGCCTTATCAAGGCTATTAGAAGTTACTAGGATAATGTATTGAATACTGTCGAAGTCGTAAATTGAAGCTTGCATGATTCCAAGTCCATAATCATTCTTAGTATCAAAGACATTGTCACTTCGAATATCATAAATAGCTCGAATCTATATGCAATAGGCAAGGCAATGTTCAAGTCAATATGTGTGAAGATATTCAAGTCAACATGCAAGTTTGAAGTCAAAGGAATATGCTATACAAGTCCAAAGTCGAAGCCAAATCAAAGTTCAAATTAGGAGTCAAAGTCGAATATGTTAGTCACAAGTCATAGTCCATATGATATGTAATTGTTTGATTTCCAATTCCTTATATGTACAAGATTCAAGTATTACAATCGGCAAAATCCCCAAATTCATTTAGGGTTTACAAAGTTGAAAATATAAGAAGTAGGAGGAGAAAATTTGTATCTAAAATGGCACCCCTAGGTCCATATTTATAGAGATTACTAAGGGTGATAATAGTTTGTAAATATTTATTTTTGAAATTGTAAATGAATTTTGAGGAAAGAATGAGAGTTTTATAATTTGGTTTTCGTTCTATTGAAAAATTGATATTTGAATTTGTTTTGAAGATTTTATGAAAAATGTATTTTAAAATCTCTTCTGAACCAATAAATAATAGAATTTTTTGTTTTGATTGATTTATATTTCTTGTAATGAGGATTGAGAATAAACGGTGTTACAGTACTGTCTGGTATGAGACTTTCGGTAATGTTTCTCCGGTTATTCTATGGATTCTTATATAGAATAATCATGCGATGATGTGTGCAATTTACAAGCATTGAGTGAACAGGAGAATAACACCAGGTGGTTTAAAACGGTTGAGCTGATATTTGTTCGATTACTTTCTATAAATAGATGTCACTCTAACATGATCAAATATACAAGGTATTATATTTATAGTGATGCGAACTGAGAGTGAGCAGGCTGAAAGCCATAAGTGTGTCTATCTATTGTGTGTATACTCCTATTATACGATGTGGAGTAAACCGCATTAGGCTAGAATCCATCCTAGCAACCTGATTGCTGGGTCGTTCCCCGAATCCATAAAACATTTTTGATATATATGGATGAGAGCCACTACCCCTGTGTCATATTGGCCAGCAGTCTTTTACCATTAGGGGGATTTGTAGGGTCGTGACCACCGCATAGCGTAGACTTGCACCTAATGGATATTTGGTCTCGATGGCCGTCAAGGTAACTAAGACTATAGGAGTAGCGTTAAGACCATGTGAGGAAGGATCCTAGAGCAGGCTGAGATCCGTTAGTCTCCTATTTGGTTATTATTGATAAGATCCTATAGACGCAAGCTTATTTATCTATATGAGACCATTGTGTTTGTGGCTGAGGGCCAATCTGATCATTTGTCGAGCCGATGCCGAAATAGTTATTTATGATGTTGAGAACACATAGGTCGGAGAGTCAGATGACTCTCTACGATGCTAAGAGTTGAGTAGCTTATTAGAGGCACTGAGAGACCGTATGATTATTTTATTAGCTGATAGCCAAGTAGATTACTATGTGGTTGAAAGTTTAGATGATCATTATGCAATTATCGATCGCTTGAAATATTCATGAGACTGAGAGTCTATGAAGTTGTGTAACCCCATACATCTTTACTATTACTAATGAGAATTCGATGAATAAAATTTCAACCGCGTCTTTTTGAAATTCCGAAAATGCCCTATGTCCACCAACGGAATCTTACTGTCTGTTTACAACCTCCACCACCATCCCCTTTCCAAGCACTCTTAAACATAATTTCACTATAAATTTTCATCCAACACCATCAACGTAACTTTTTGAGATAAAAAATGTTGTGACCACCAAAGCTATTGGATGCACGTACGTGCGATTTATACTAGTATCTATTATAGCGCTATTGAGGATAGATAAGGTGCTGAGAGCATGGAGTTGGACCTTATACCTATCTTTTACATGGTTATATGAGAGATGAACCTAGATATCGAGGGTATGCCATATTTATATATCATGTATGTTTGATTTGGGTGATTATTATATGTTATATATATATTGAGTGAGATGGACCTCGGGTATGTCTGCTTTACGATTATATGAGAGATAATCTAGGGCATTGCTGAGAGCATGTCCTATATTGTCGATGAGTTTTTATACTTGATGATAGTTGGATTATGGTTATTTAGCCTACTTGATTATATGCCCGTTCGATGTGTTGATCGACTTTACTTAGAGATGAGTAATCTTTTATGTGCATGGTTTTGAGATATGTTAGCACTAGAGA
Source organism: Allium fistulosum (assembly GCA_030737815.1). Taxonomy (NCBI): domain Eukaryota; kingdom Viridiplantae; phylum Streptophyta; class Magnoliopsida; order Asparagales; family Amaryllidaceae; genus Allium; species Allium fistulosum. The sequence goes on along the minus strand of CM060905.1, from coordinate 555,243,403 downwards.
TATGCACATGCCACTTATGTTGCACTTGACTATACCATGTCTGATGTTAGTTTTTATTGACATATACATTTTAGACATAGCCCGACCCGTGTGTTATATATATAATACTAAGGTCAGTTCCAGACATTTCAGATTCATGGATAAGTTGACTAGTTTGTGGATATTGGGAAAAGATGGAGGATATAGAATTTGTATATTGTATATTTGTATCTACATGTGTTCATGTGTTGTCGAGATGTATATATTGGATATGTAATGTATATTTTTCATGATAGTGGGAATTTGACTATTTTGTAGACCCACTTGGACTCGTGTATATTTATTATTATATGTTATCATTACGTGGATGGCTCTGTGTTTCTCTATGATTTATTTTATATTATGTATTGTTTCATCCTGAAAACGCAGATGTTTATTTTTTATGCCAACACCGAGTATGTATAGGTGAGTTGTTTATGATTTATGAAATACACACCAATTTTAGCCTAAGGGAATATTGACGTATGATAGCCCAATATCGCCTCATTTTCCTTATTATCAGCCAGTATTACCTAGTGATACTCTTTGATAGTATGGTATAACCAGTCTTACATTGAAAGTTTGAATAGATCCATCAGTGTTATATTTCTTTCAAAATACCCTTTTACAACCTATTGGCTTAGACCCAACCGGTAGATCTATTAGGACCTAAGTATTGTTGGATAGTATAAATAGTTGTTTCCAACTATAAGGTGAACCACATCATCAGATGAGTTGAAATTAGGATTCAAACCATTGGTTTTTCATGCTCTTACACTTCGTCTAAGTTCTTCAGGCATGTTTGGAAGCTTTCTTTTATTAGAAGAAATATGCTCCATATTTTCATTATCTGGTTCATTGATAATTTTTGTAGGAACTGATGTTTGTGTAAGGCCACCAATAAATTTATTTTCAGTGAATTCAACATCCCTTCACTCCAAAATTACATTGGATTCAATGTCCAATAATCTATATGCTTTAGAATTTTTGGCATATCTTACAAATACACTTTTCAAGGCTCTTGGTCCCAACTTGTTTCTTTTTGGATTTGTAACTCAATAAAAGTCCAAACACCCCCAAACTTGTACAAATTTCAAGCTAGGTTTTTTGCCTTTCTATTATTCATAGGGAGATACCTTAGTTTTCTTTAATGGAATTCTGTGTGCAAATGACATGCAGTTAGAAGTGCCTCTTCCCACATATTTACATTATGTTTAGCAATTAAAATCATAGTGTTAGTCATTTCAACTAACATTTTATTCTTTCGTTTGGCTAACCCGTTTTGTTGTAGGGTACAAGGTGCACTTGATTGATGAATAATTCCATTTTCTTCACAAAAAGAAGAAAATTCTGTAGAGAAGTATTTTCCAGCTTTGTCACTATGTAACACCTTACTTTTCTTCTACTTTTGATTTCCAACTTTGGTTTTTAAACGTTTAAACATTTCAAAGGCATGATCTTTCGATCTCATTAGATAGACATATGTATATCAAGAGTGATCATCTATGAAAGCAATAAAGTTTCTATTGCCTCTTCTAGTTAATATGTTATTTGATTCACAAATAGCAAAGTGCATTAATTCAAGTAGTTGAGTGTTTCTTTAGATTCCGAAAATGATTTTATGCACATTTTGGCTTCTATGCAAACTTCACATTTGCATTGGTTTGTTTTGTCATAAGTAACTTGTTCTCCTTTAGACATAAAGTGTAATGATTTAAAATTTAAGTGTGCTAATCTATTATAAAATGAATCACCGACATAAACAAACTCGTTCATTTTATTTAAACTTAATTTTAACAAACCATTACAAGCATATCACTTTCCAACAAACATCCCTCATTTAGTCAAAGTAAAACTATTACCACCTAGGACATATTTGAACCATTTATTACATAAAAGGCTAGAAGAAACCAAGTTCTTTCGTATTTCTAGATCATGCAGGACATTAAGAAGAACAAGTTTCTTCCCCAAAGTGAACTATAATTTGATAGTTCCTTTCCTAACAACGTTGCATTGTTATGGTTGCCCATTAGTACCTTGTTTTCATTAGAAACTTTCTCGTAGAACTTGAACATGGACTAATTGTTGCAAACATGTATAGTAGCACTGGAGTGATACCACCAATCAATATCTTTTGAAGTATTAGCCATGTTTAACTTCGTTACCATGTCTATATGTAATTGAGTTATTATTGCAACAATTTTAGATACATTCTATTCTATCATGTTGGTAGTGCGGGAAGATCCTTGATTTGATCTTTCATTTCCATGGCTATTATTCTGCCTATGCCCCTTCTTCGGCCTTCTAAAGAATCTGCAGTCATGTTTGAAGTGCCTAGGTTTGCCACATAAAAAACAATCTTTCTTGCTTTTGCCATGAACAATGTTGTTGCCGCCTTCAACTCTTTGTCATTTTACAGAGTTTTTATTCCCCATTTATCCATGATGTTTACAATGGAACCATTTTCTAAAACATCTTTTCATGAAATCGAGTTTCCTCTTCAATTCGCAGATGCTTTTGAATATGTTCTGTTGTAAAATCTTCAAATGAACGATAAGTTTCTTTCGAAATTCACTCTATGTTTGCAGGAGTTTGGCCATGATTGAATCAACTTGCAATTGCTTAGGAACAGTAATTTTGACATCTTTGAGTTTGTTGAAAATAGCTTGTAATTCATCGACTTGATCTAGAACAGAGATATTGTCAAGCATGTTAAAAAATTCAAAAATTAGGAACTTATCCGCGCCTTGCTTTTCGTTGCTGTATTTTGTCTCTAATGATTTCCAAAAACCTCGTCTTCCTCTTGTTTGTTTTCTTCTATTATCAGTTCTGCACATTCATTTTCTATAGGCACTGGTATTGGTTCTGATTCTAAATCTGTTGGATCTGAGCAGCCCACAGTGTAAGAAATGAGTGAATTTCAAAAGCTTTACCATTTTGGATCTTTATTGGGACTATGAAGTCTAATTCATTTAGAACTTTCCTAAATTTCTTTTAAATAAAATCAATATTTTATTTTATAAATAAAGTTTTACTTTATATTATTTTGTATTATGTTTGAATATGTGTATCATATACGCATATGTACGTGCATGTGCAACATAATAAAGTGCGCGTGGTTTGATATGCCCATATATAAGTGCTGGGATTTACACTGCAACAGACATGTTAGCCCCTTTAATATTCTATGTGTTATCTAAATGAATGAATATATATATATACACACACACACATACATATACATACATACATACATACATATATTTATGCATCAAATGTAATATATATATTTATATAAAATTATACATATGTAAAATACAATTAAGTATATAGAAATAATAACTGTAATAATTTTATAAAATATTTAAAATGTATTTGTACAAATGTTCATTTATATCAAATAACGAAACCATTTAATAGTTAATATAAAATAATATAAAATAATTTTTTGAATTGCTGTTGCAAACTCGAGAAAAAGTTAAATTTTTAATATTTAATTAAAAATATTTATAAATATACAAACACATGTGCATATATATATATATATAACAATTTTATAAAATTGATGCAAACTAACTTTAAGCTCACGACACAATTTTTTTAGGATTTAGAAAACAATTTTTAAATAAAAAATTATAGAATAATTTAAAAACGAGAAAAATTAAGTATTAAAATTAATTTTTGGAATCTGAAAATTATTTAATGTAATTATATAAAATTTTATACTTAATTTCATATTATATTAAGTAAATGTGTGTGTATATATATAATCAATTTCTTATTGAATAAATAGTTATATTAATATTTAACTATATAATAAATATAAAAATAAAGTATTCTTTCATGCCAAATTATTATTGTGCTAAAACAAACTTTTTAATTTTTTAAATGTTTATTATATGATTTTAATCTTTAGAATATAATTTATTAATTAATAAAATTATATATAATATTATTTAATTACAAATTTTTTTAGGCCGTGAGTTTATTACTAGCAAGCATACAAAATTAATTTTCATAACTCACACACACACACATATAGATGCACCAACATATTCAACCATCTAACAATGTGACAGAACATTAATATACTGGATTCTAATATAATCTAACAACGTACTATATAATGGAATAATCGATTGTAATATTAAATGAGTCAACAAACACGATGAATACCTTTCACCAAAGCCTAGGATTTACACATTGAGACGTTGAAGTGAAATCCTTGAATCTTATCACAAGCCAGAAGATGCTAGCTTCGAATTTCTGATTACCGACTTTTTTTTATAGCTTTGATTTTATTTGATTTAAGCTTTAAAATTTTGGAGGGGCGGTCTATAGTCTTTGGCCAGCAAGGGGATTAATGGAGGCTGTAAAACTTATTTTACAATGAGGGTTATGATCCTTATATAAAGGAGTGACTAGAGAGAAAATGTAGGATCTAGAACTTATTTTTCTCTTACTCATTCTCTTTCTTTTTAACATCAAAACCACACCCCAATGCCATTATATGGCCAGCTATACCATGATCAAATCATGATAAAAAATGTCATACCTTATATGGGCTTCAAACCCACTTCAAGCCTGAATAATATTCATTGCATTTAAATCCAATTTAAACGTGTATCGATATCATATATCGATTAATATATTTATAACTACTATAAACATAATTTTTTAATATTGTTCAACATATCAAATAAATTTTTTATAAATAATTTTCATAAACATTAATTAATTCAATAAATTTATAATAATTCTAAATTAATTAAATCATGTGGTCAAAGAAGTACTCAACGTTCGGTTGTGTGACTCTTAGATGTAAACTTGGTTAGCAATTAATATATTTATACCTAGCATATAGGCCACTTCTCCTAAATCTTTCATGGAAAAGTTCTTGGAAACCTAAGCTTTCACTGATTGCAACAACGAATTGTCATTACCAATCAACAGAAGGTCGTCGACATATAACACTAAGAATATGATAGCGTTGGCTTGTTCCTTTCTATATACGCATGCTTCCTCTATGTTATGATAAAAACCATACTGTTTGATTACCTTATCAGAACAATTATTCCAACTTCTTAAAGCTTGTTTAGGTCCATAAATGGACTTTAACAACTTGCAAGCCCTGCCCTCACTCTCATCGACCATAAATTCTCGGACTGTGAAGTATAGACAATTTATCCTAAATCACCATTTAAAAATGTCGTCTTACATCCATTTGCCATATGTCGTGGTCATAGAATGCAGCAATGACTAGCATAATCCGAATGGACTGAAGTAAGGCTACGGGTGAAAAGGTCTTGTCATAATTAACACCTTGAATTTGATGAAATCCTTTCACAACTAGTCTTGCCTTATAAATCTCTACTTCTCCATCTGCATTTAGTTTTTCTTGAAAATCCATGTGCAGTTGATGGGTTTTATCCATTCAGTTACGTCCGATAAAGTCCACAATTTGTTTCGTATATGGAATCCATCTCAGATTTCATTGATCCAAGCCAGAGTGCATAGTCTTTATTCTTCAGCGCTTGTTGGAAAGACAAAGGAGTGTTGTCATCTAATATATGGTCCTTCTTCTTGCCATCCATGAGAAAACCATAGTATCTCTCTGGTGTGTGAGATTATCTACTAAACCTTCTACTAGGTTGTGTGTTTTCATATATGGGTGAACATGGTTCTCCCACTAGTTCAACCTCACTGTTAACTTCTTGGATCTCAATCAGCTCTATAACTTCGTTGATAATTTCCTTTGACAAAAATTACTTTTTTAAAAAGACGATGTGTTGAGAAATAATAACATTTTGTTCCTTGGTATTATAGAATACATATCCTATTGAGTTCTTGAGATATCCTATAAATTTACACAGTACCAATCTTGCAATGGTTTATATGGACCAACATTCTTAACGTACGCCGAACAACCCCGCACTTTCAAATACTTGATTTGGGGTTTCTTACCATACCACATCTCATATGGTGTTTTAGGCACATATTCAGTAGGCAATAATTTCAGCATAAGCATTGCAGTTTCTAGTGCATATCCTTAATAGGACCGAGGTAACACAGCTTTACACATCGTATCTAATAGGGTCGGTTCCTTCCCTCCGGCACACTATTGTATTGCAGAATATAGGGTGGAGTAATTTGAGAGATAATCTCATTATCTTTTAGGTACTGTTAGAATTCTTGTACAACGTACTCATCTCCTCGTTTAGATCGAAGAATCTTAATATTACGTTCTGTTTGGTTTTCTACTACATTTTTATACTTAACTAATTTTTCTAAGACATTGGATTTGTTCTTTATAAGATACACATATCCTAGTCTCGAGAAATTATCAGTGAAGGTAACAATGTAAGAACTATCATCCTTGGTGATTAGAAGCATCGTGCTACCATACAACAAAATGGACCTATAACACCATTTCAAAATCAATGCAGTCTTTAACAGTGTTTTTGACTACGCTGTAAATGAACATGCCAATATAGATCAAAAATATACCATGGAAATACAGAAAATGCTATATAATGCAAGTATTTATAGCGTTTAATTGATATCATTAATACATTTTATAGCGTTTGTGTTGATAAGCAGAATTTCTTTTCTCGGCATTAGGTTTTCCTGAGAAATATATTTAATAGCGGTTATACTATGCTACAATAACTTTTTACATCGTTCTTTCCATTTTTGTGGCTTCTTTCTACAACGTTTCTGTTTTTGTTGTGATGTTTATTTATAGCGTTTTTACACCGCTTCGGTGCTATAAATAGCAGTTTATTGTCTTGCTATGGAAGCTTAACCTTTTAATTAAATTGGTAAATGCTATTGAATATTTCTATAGCATTTTTAGAATGCTGTTGAACCATTTAACAACAACATGAAAATGCTATTGAATAGTTTCATAGTGTTTTATAAATGCTGTCGTATTTTGTCCAGTTACTAATCAATATACCGTAGGTTCCAGTTCTATACATGGCCACAATTTATATGTAACACAGTTTATATAAACATATACATTTCATACTGAACATTTATTATATTAATCACATTCTATAATCAACATATTATATTAATCACATATCTGATAATCAATATGTAACACCACATAATAAACATACGCAATGTTCTTACATCAAAATATATAATTAGTCCATAATATTTCACAATGTAGAACAAGCTGCAGCTGATGACCAAAAGTAGTAATACATACAGGCATACAAACCAAAACGTAGTTATGGCATCAAAAGTAACATCGAATCCATAACTTGTTACGATAAGTTACTACTTTTTTACATCAAATATATCTATCCACCTGCAAAGTAAAAGTTCTTTAGTTATACGTACTTTATTAGAATTAAAAAACTAAAACATTAAGTAGCTAGTTCTCAAGTTATTTTAAGCTTAGTAAAACAAATACATGAAAGAATGAATTTGAAATCTTGATAATCTTGATACTCATGAGTCTTCAATCTTGATATCTTGAATCTCTATACTGTACAGTCTTCATTCTTGGTACCTGCATGGTTAAATCCTGCATATACATATATATCTAAACTATAATGTTAGTATTTATATTTTATAATCTTATTCTAAGGTTTTTGTCATCAAAACCATCAACTCATGGACTAACACTGTTTTACTAGGGCGAAAATCGATGATGGCCCTAGATGGAATGGATGCAAGCTCCATTTATCTGGGTTATAAGACATTACTTGTTTTCTCTTATTTTCCATGTTCTGTAGTGCCTTGATTATTGACATCTATTCCTCGTGAAGCAGGGGTCATTAGTGACTGGGTACGTAGGCCTAGTTGTTCGATGTTGGAGGATCCTTATTTAGACTTCTTAACATGGTTAATAGGCATGACTTAGTTGATGCAATCAAAGGTAGGTTGGTTTGGAATAGGATATACTTGGTGTGGTAAGTTCTTTAAACCATAAATATGGAGGCTAGGGTAGTTCCACTTAGGGTTTTAATGAAGTCGGAGGTTCAAGCCCTCCTTCTAGCGTCAAAATGTTAATGAATAAAATCATTAATAACAAAAGTGATTAGGAAATTTAGTTGACTAATGAAAGGCCTTATCAAGGCTATTAGAAGTTACTAGGATAATGTATTGAATACTTTCGAAGTCGTAAATTGAAGCATGCATGATTCCAAGTCCATAATCATTCTTAGTATCGAAGACATTGTCACTTCGAATATCATAAATAGCTCGAATCTATATGCAATAGGCAAGGCAATGTTCAAGTCAATATGTGTGAAGATATTCAAGTCAACATGCAAGTTTGAAGTCAAAGGAATATGCTATACAAGTCCAAAGTCGAAGTCAAATCAAAGTTCAAATTAGGAGTCAAAGTCGAATATGTTAGTCACAAGTCATAGTCCATATGATATGTAATTGTTTGATTTCCAATTCCTTATATGTACAAGATTCAAGTATTACAATCGGCAAAATCCCCAAATTCATTTAGGGTTTACAAAGTTGAAAATATAAGAAGTAGGAGGAGAAAATTTGTATCTAAAATGGCACCCCTAGGTCCATATTTATAGAGATTACTAAGGGTGATAATAGTTTGTAAATATTTATTTTTGAAATTGTAAATGAATTTTGAGGAAAGAATGAGAGTTTTATAATTTGGTTTTCGTTCTATTGAAAAATTGATATTTGAATTTGTTTTGAAGATTTTATGAAAAATGTATTTTAAAATCTCTTCTGAACCAATAAATAATAGAATTTTTTGTTTTGATTGATTTATATTTCTTGTAATGAGGATTGAGAATAAACGGTGTTACAGTACTGTCTGGTATGAGACTTTCGGTAATGTTTCTCCGGTTATTCTATGGATTCTTATATAGAATAATCATGCGATGATGTGTGCAATTTACAAGCATTGAGTGAACAGGAGAATAACACCAGGTGGTTTAAAACGGTTGAGCTGATATTTGTTCGATTACTTTCTATAAATAGATGTCACTCTAACATGATCAAATATACAAGGTATTATATTTATAGTGATGCGAACTGAGAGTGAGCAGGCTGAAAGCCATAAGTGTGTCTATCTATTGTGTGTATACTCCTATTATACGATGTGGAGTAAACCGCATTAGGCTAGAATCCATCCTAGCAACCTGATTACTGGGTCGTTCCCCGAATCCATAAAACATTTTTGATATATATGGATGAGAGCCACTACCCCTGTGTCATATTGGCCAGCAGTCTTTTACCATTAGGGGGATTTGTAGGGTCGTGACCACCGCATAGCGTAGACTTGCACCTAATGGATATTTGGTCTCGATGGCCGTCAAGGTAACAAAGACTGTAGGAGTAGCGCTAAGACCATGTGAGGAAGGATCCTAGAGCAGGCTGAGATCCGTTAGTCTCCTATTTGGTTATTATTGATAAGATCCTATAGACGCAAGCTTATTTATCTATATGAGACCATTGTGTTTGTGGCTGAGGGCCAATCTGATCATTTGTCGAGCCGATGCCGAAATAGTTATTTATGATGTTGAGAACACATAGGTCGGAGAGTCAGATGACTCTCTACGATGCTAAGAGTTGAGTAGCTTATTAGAGGCACTGAGAGACCGTATGATTATTTTATTAGCTGATAGCCAAGTAGATTACTATGAGGTTGAAAGTTTAGATGATCATTATGCAATTATCGATCGCTTGAAATATTCATGAGACTGAGAGTCTATGAAGTTGTGTAACCCCATACATCTTTACTATTACTAATGAGAATTCGATGAATAAAATTTCAACCGCGTCTTTTTGAAATTCCGAAAATGCCCTATGTCCACCAACGGAATCTTACTGTCTGTTTACAACCTCCACCACCATCCCCTTTCCAAGCACTCTTAAACATAATTTCACTATAAATTTTCATCCAACACCATCAACGTAACTTTTTGAGATAAAAAATGTTGTGACCACCAAAGCTATTGGATGCACGTACGTGCGATTTATACTAGTATCTATTATAGCGCTATTGAGGATAGCTAAGGTGCTGAGAGCATGGAGTTGGACCTTATACCTATCTTTTACATGGTTATATGAGAGATGAACCTAGATATCGAGGGTATGCCATATTTATATATCATGTATGTTTGATTTGGGTGATTATTATATGTTATATATATATTGAGTGAGATGGACCTCGGGTATGTCTGCTTTACGATTATATGAGAGATAATCTAGGGCATTGCTGAGAGCATGTCCTATATTGTCGATGAGTTTTTATACTTGATGATAGTTGGATTATGGTTATTTAGCCTACTTGATTATATGCCCGTTCGATGTGTTGATCGACTTTACTTAGAGATGAGTAATCTTTTATGTGCATGGTTTTGAGATATGTTAGCACTAGAGATATGCACATGCCACTTATGTTGCACTTGACTATACCATGTCTGATGTTAGTTTTTATTGACATATACATTTTAGACATAGCCCGACCCATGTGTTATATATATAATACTAAGGTCAGTTCTAGACATTTCAGATTCATGGATAAGTTGACTAGTTTGTGGATATTGGGAAAAGATGGAGGATATAGAATTTGTATATTGTATATTTGTATCTACATGTGTTCATGTGTTGTCGAGATGTATATATTGGATATGTAATGTATATTTTTCATGATAGTGGGAATTTGACTATTTTGTAGACCCACTTGGACTCGCGTATATTTATTATTATATGTTATCATTACGTGGATGGCTCTGTGTTTCTCTATGATTTATTTTATATTATGTATTGTTTCATCCTGAAAACGCAGATGTTTATTTTTTATGCCAACACCGAGTATGTATAGGTGAGTTGTTTATGATTTATGAAATACACACCAATTTTAGCCTAAGGGAATATTGACGTATGATAGCCCAATATCGCCTCATTTTCCTTATTATCAGCCAGTATTACCTAGTGATACTCTTTGATAGTATGGTATAACCAGTCTTACATTGAAAGTTTGAATAGATCCATCAGTGTTATATTTCTTTCAAAATACCCTTTTACAACCTATTGGCTTAGACCCAACCGGTAGATCTATTAGGACCTAAGTATTGTTGGATAGTATAAATAGTTGTTTCCAACTATAAGGTGAACCACATCATCAGATGAGTTGAAATTAGGATTCAAACCATTGGTTTTTCATGCTCTTACACTTCGTCTAAGTTCTTCAGGCATGTTTGGAAGCTTTCTTTTATTAGAAGAAATATGCTCCATATTTTCATTATCTGGTTCATTGATAATTTTTGTAGGAACTGATGTTTGTGTAAGGCTACCAATAAATTTATTTTCAGTGAATTCAACATCCCTTCACTCCAAAATTACATTGGATTCAATGTCCAATAATCTATATGCTTTAGAATTTTTGGCATATCTTACAAATACACTTTTCAAGGCTCTTGGTCCCAACTTGTTTCTTTTTGGATTTGTAACTCAATAAAAGTCCAAACACCCCCAAACTTGTACAAATTTCAAGCTAGGTTTTTTGCCTTTCTATTATTCATAGGGAGATACCTTAGTTTTCTTTAATGGAATTCTGTGTGCAAATGACATGCAGTTAGAAGTGCCTCTTCCCACATATTTACATTATGTTTAGTAATTAAAATCATAGTGTTAGTCATTTCAACTAACATTTTATTCTTTCGTTTGGCTAACCCGTTTTGTTGTAGGGTACAAGGTGCACTTGATTGATGAATAATTCCATTTTCTTCACAAAAAGAAGAAAATTCTGTAGAGAAGTATTTTCCAGCTTTGTCACTATGTAACACCTTACTTTTCTTCTACTTTTGATTTCCAACTTTGGTTTTTAAACGTTTAAACATTTCAAAGGCATGATCTTTCGATCTCATTAGATAGACATATGTATATCAAGAGTGATCATCTATGAAAGCAATAAAGTTTCTATTGCCTCTTCTAGTTAATATGTTATTTGATTCACAAATAGCAAAGTGCATTAATTCAAGTAGTTGAGTGTTTCTTTAGATTCCGAAAATGATTTTATGCACATTTTGGCTTCTATGCAAACTTCACATTTGCATTGGTTTGTTTTGTCATAAGTAACTTGTTCTCCTTTAGACATAAAGTGTAATGATTTAAAATTTAAGTGTGCTAATCTATTATAAAATGAATCACCGACATAAACAAACTCGTTCATTTTATTTATACTTAATTTTAACAAACCATTACAAGCATATCACTTTCCAACAAACATCCCTCATTTAGTCAAAGTAAAACTATTACCACCTAGGACATATTTGAACCATTTATTACATAAAAGGCTAGAAGAAACCAAGTTCTTTCGTATTTCTAGATCATGCAGGACATTAAGAAGAACAAGTTTCTTCCCCAAAGTGAACTATAATTTGATAGTTCCTTTCCTAACAACGTTGCATTGTTATGGTTGCCCATTAGTACCTTGTTTTCATTAGAAACTTTCTCGTAGAACTTGAACATGGACTAATTGTTGCAAACATGTATAGTAGCACTGGAGTGATACCACCAATCAATATCTTTTGAAGTATTAGCCATGTTTAACTTCGTTACCATGTCTATATGTAATTGAGTTATTATTGCAACAATTTTAGATACATTCTATTCTATCATGTTGGTAGTGCGGGAAGATCCTTGATTTGATCTTTCATTTCCATGGCTATTATTCTGCCTATGCCCCTTCTTCGTCCTTCTAAAGAATCTGCAGTCATGTTTGAAGTGCCTAGGTTTGCCACATAAACAACAATCTTTCTTGCTTTTGCCATGAACAATGTTGTTGCCGCCTTCAACTCTTTGTCATTTTATAGAGTTTTTATTCCCCATTTATCCATGATGTTTACAATGGAACCATTTTCTAAAACATCTTTTCATGAAATCGAGTTTCCTCTTCAATTCGTAGATGCTTTTGAATATGTTCTGTTGTAAAATCTTCAAATGAACGATAAGTTTCTTTCGAAATTCACTCTATGTTTGCAGGAGTTTGGCCATGATTGAATCAACTTGCAATTGCTTAAGAACAGTAATTTTGACATCTTTGAGTTTGTTGAAAATAGCTTGTAATTCATCGACTTGATCTAGAACAGAGATATTGTCAAGCATGTTAAAAAATTCAAAAATTAGGAACTTATCCGCGCCTTGCTTTTCGTTGCTGTATTTTGTCTCTAATGATTTCCAAAAACCTCATCTTCCTCTTGTTTGTTTTCTTCTATTATCAGTTCTGCACATTCATTTTCTATAGGCACTGGTATTGGTTCTGATTCTAAATCTGTTGGATCTGAGCAGCCCACAGTGTAAGAAATGAGTGAATTTCAAAAGCTTTACCATTTTGGATCTTTATTGGGACTATGAAGTCTAATTCATTTAGAACTTTCCTAAATTTCTTTTAAATAAAATCAATATTTTATTTTATAAATAAAGTTTTACTTTATATTATTTTGTATTATGTTTGAATATGTGTATCATATACGCATATGTACGTGCATGTGCAACATAATAAAGTGCGCGTGGTTTGATATGCCCATATATAAGTGCTGGGATTTACACTGCAACAGACATGTTAGCCCCTTTAATATTCTATGTGTTATCTAAATGAATGAATATATATATATATACACACACACATACATACACATACATACATACATACATATATTTATGCATCAAATGTAATATATATATTTATATAAAATTATACATATGTAAAATACAATTAAGTATATAGAAATAATAACTGTAATAATTTATATAAAATATTTAAAATGTATTTGTACAAATGTTCATTTATATCAAATAACGAAACCATTTAATAGTTAATATAAAATAATATAAAATATTTTTTTGTATTGCTGTTGCAAACTCGAGAAAAAGTTAAATTTTTAATATTTAATTAAAAATATTTATAAATATACAAACACATGTGCATATATATATATATATAACAATTTTATAAAATTGATGCAAACTAACTTTAAGCTCACGACACAATTTTTTTAGGATTTAGAAAACAATTTTTAAATAAAAAATTATAGAATAATTTAAAAACGAGAAAAATTAAGTATTAAAATTAATTTTTGGAATCTGAAAATTATTTAATGTAATTATATAAAATTTTATACTTAATTTCATATTATATTAAGTAAATGTGTGTGTATATATATAATCAATTTCTTATTGAATAAATAGTTATATTAATATTTAACTATATAATAAATATAAAAATAAAGTATTCTTTCATGCCAAATTATTATTGTGCTAAAAAAAACTTTTTAATTTTTTAAATGTTTATTATATGATTTTAATCTTTAGAATATAATTTATTAATTAATAAAATTATATATAATATTATTTAATTACAAATTTTTTTAGGCCGTGAGTTTATTACTAGCAAGCATACAAAATTAATTTTCATAACTCACACACACACAAATATAGATGCACCAACATATTCAACCATCTAACAATGTGACAGAACATTAATATACTGGATTCTAATATAATCTAACAACGTACTATATAATGGAATAATCGATTGTAATATTAAATGAGTCAACAAACACGATGAATACCTTTCACCAAAGCCTAGGATTTACACATTGAGACGTTGAAGTGAAATCCTTGAATCTTATCACAAGCCAGAAGATGCTAGCTTCGAATTTCTGATTATCGACTTTTTTTTATAGCTTTGATTTTATTTGATTTAAGCTTTAAAATTTTGGAGGGGCGGTCTATAGTCTTTGGCCAGCAAGGGGATTAATGGAGGCTGTAAAACTTATTTTACAATGAGGGTTATGATCCTTATATAAAGGAGTGACTAGAGAGAAAATGTAGGATCTAGAACTTATTTTTCTCTTACTCATTCTCTTTCTTTTTAACATCAAAACCACACCCCAATGCCATTATATGGCCAGCTATACCATGATCAAATCATGATAAAAAATGTCATACCTTATATGGGCTTCAAACCCACTTCAAGCCTGAATAATATTCATTGCATTTAAATCCAATTTAAACGTGTATCGATATCATATATCGATTAATATATTTATAACTACTATAAACATAATTTTTTAATATTGTTCAACATATCAAATAAATTTTTTATAAATAATTTTCATAAACATTAATTAATTCAATAAATTTATAATAATTCTAAATTAATTAAATCATGTGGTCAAAGAAGTACTCAACGTTTCGGTTGTGTGACTCTTAGATGTAAACTTGGTTAGCAATTAATATATTTATACCTAGCATATAGGCCACTTCTCCTAAATCTTTCATGGAAAAGTTCTTGGAAACCTAAGCTTTCACTGATTGCAACAACGAATTGTCATTACCAATCAACAGAAGGTCGTCGACATATAACACTAAGAATATGATAGCGTTGGCTTGTTCCTTTCTATATACGCATGCTTCCTCTGTGTTATGATAAAAACCATACTGTTTGATTACCTTATCAGAACAATTATTCCAACTTCTTAAAGCTTGTTTAGGTCCATAAATGGACTTTAACAACTTGCAAGCCCTGCCCTCACTCTCATCGACCATAAATTCTCGGACTGTGAAGTATAGACAATTTATCCTAAATCACCATTTAAAAATGTCGTCTTACATCCATTTGCCATATGTCGTGGTCATAGAATGCAGCAATGACTAGCATAATCCGAATGGACTGAAGTAAGGCTACGGGTGAAAAGGTCTTGTCATAATTAACACCTTGAATTTGATGAAATCCTTTCACAACTAGTCTTGCCTTATAAATCTCTACTTCTCCATCAGCATTTAGGTTTTCTTGAAAATCCATGTGCAGTTGATGGGTTTTATCCATTCAGTTACGTCCGATAAAGTCCACAATTTGTTTCGTATATGGAATCCATCTCAGATTTCATTGATCCAAGCCAGAGTGCATAGTCTTTATTCTGCAGCGCTTGTTGGAAAGACAAAGGAGTGTTGTCATCTAATATATGGTCCTTCTTCTTGCCATCCATGAGAAAACCATAGTATCTCTCTGGTGTGTGAGATTATCTACTAAACCTTCTACTAGGTTGTGTGTTTTCGTATATGGGTGAACATGGTTCTCCCACTAGTTCAACCTCACTGTTAACTTCTTGGATCTCAATCAGCTCTATAACTTCGTTGATAATTTCCTTTGACAAAAATTACTTTTTTAAAAAGACGATGTGTTGAGAAATAATAACATTTTGTTCCTTGGTATTATAGAGTACATATCCTATTGAGTTCTTGAGATATCCTATAAATTTACACAGTACCAATCTTGCAATGGTTTATATGGACCAACATTCTTAACGTACGCCGAACAACCCCGCACTTTCAAATACTTGATTTGGGGTTTCTTACCATACCACATCTCATATGGTGTTTTAGGCACATATTCAGTAGGCAATAATTTCAGCATAAGCATTGCAGTTTCTAGTGCATATCCTTAATAGGACCGAGGTAACACAGCTTTACACATCGTATCTAATAGGGTCGGTTCCTTCCCTCCGGCACACTATTGTATTGCAGAATATAGGGTGGAGTAATTTGAGAGATAATCTCATTATCTTTTAGGTACTGTTAGAATTCTTGTACAACGTACTCATCTCCTCGTTTAGATCGAAGAATCTTAATATTACGTTCTGTTTGGTTTTCTACTACATTTTTATATTTAACTAATTTTTCTAAGACATCGGATTTGTTCTTTATAAGATACACATATCCTAGTCTCGAGAAATTATCAGTGAAGGTAACAATGTAAGAACTATCATCCTTGGTGATTAGAAGCATCGTGCTACCATACAACAAAATGGACCTATAACACCATTTCAAAATCAATGCAATCTTTAACAGTGTTTTTGACTACGCTGTAAATGAACATGCCAATATAGATCAAAAATATACCATGGAAATACAGAAAATGCTATATAATGCAAGTATTTATAGCGTTTAATTGATATCATTAATACATTTTATAGCGTTTGTGTTGATAAGCAGAATTTCTTTTCTCGGCATTAGGTTTTCCTGAGAAATATATTTAATAGCGGTTATACTATGCTACAATAACTTTTTACATCGTTCTTTCCATTTTTGTGGCTTCTTTTTACAACGTTTCTGTTTTTGTTGTGATGTTTATTTATAGCGTTTTTACACCGCTTCGGTGCTATAAATAGCAGTTTATTGTCTTGCTATGGAAGCTTAACCTTTTAATTAAATTGGTAAATGCTATTGAATATTTCTATAGCATTTTTAGAATGCTGTTGAACCATTTAACAACAACATGAAAATGCTATTGAATAGTTTCATAGTGTTTTATAAATGCTGTCGTATTTTGTCCAGTTACTAATCAATATACCGTAGGTTCCAGTTCTATACATGGCCACAATTTATATGTAACACAGTTTATATAAACATATACATTTCATACTGAACATTTATTATATTAATCACATTCTATAATCAACATATTATATTAATCACATATCTGATAATCAATATGTAACACCACATAATAAACATACGCAATGTTCTTACATCAAAATATATAATTAGTCCATAATATTTCACAATGTAGAACAAGCTGCAGCTGATGACCAAAAGTAGTAATACATACAGGCATACAAACCAAAACGTAGTTATGGCATCAAAAGTAACATCGAATCCATAACTTGTTACGATAAGTTACTACTTTTTTACATCAAATATATCTATCCACCTGCAAAGTAAAAGTTCTTTAGTTATATGTACTTTATTAGAATTAAAAGACTAAAACATTAAGTAGCTAGTTCTCAAGTTATTTTAAGCTTAGTAAAACAAATACATGAAAGAATGAATTTGAAACTTCTCTTTCTCTATACAAAACATCATTGTAAGTTTTGTGTGAAAAAATATATCTGAATTCTCTGCATAGGGTCTAAAACGTTAAATTAAACTGCAAGTTTTCTAGTTATGTCATGCAATCTCTTCCACAAACAATAGATTTTATTTTTATCAAGTAATATATAATGGAAGGCCAGCAGGAACACGGTAATAGCTTCCAAGATTAATAATTGCTACTAGTCCTTTGGGGCTTGTAAATGCTTGAAGCAATTCAATGCTTGACAAATGTCAAAAACACTATCATTACAAATTTGATTTAGATATAGCATGCATGTATTTGCTCAAGAAAAAACCATTTTTATAGTTTAATGTTAAAAGATAACTAAGAACTTGTTATAAATTTTTTGAAACTCAATGAATTTTTAAAAGGCTAGATCCATTTGAATGAAGAAATATCAATGAAATTACCTAGCATTTTTAACCAAAATGTTTGACATACGTGCACATTTACATAACAGATTCTTCCTAGCATATATTTAAATTTCTACATAAACTGAAAATAACTCCGAACAGTAAGTGTATTTAAGTAACAATGAGATTACCTAGCATTTTTAACCAAACATGTCTGACATATGTATTTCCTCAACCTAGGTATGATGATCCTTTTCTAAAGAAATGAGATATAAATAAAATTGAGTAGTAGAGCATAAAGAGGATGTGAAACCAATTGATGAGAAGTTTGAGTGGTTTAATCAAACATCATGATTACCAGTGCCAAAAGTCAAACATTTTGGTTAGTGCCAAATATACACATCATGACAAGTTGATGAAACCAATTGCTAGTGCCAATTTATGTGAAACCAATTATTGAAATTTATACACATCATGGAAAATATGATTTATATTCTAAATTGAACGACAAGATGCGCCAAAGAGTCAAAAAGTCATACCAAAAATTCGCAGCAAAGATTGCCAATGCCAAAAGTCTTAAAGATTTTTGATACTCCTAGGCTGTCAGATATTAACCTGTCATTGTTCCAGCAAGTAAAAGAAAAACAATATTTAAATTTCAATATTTCTCATAATGACATGCAAACAGAGTTATTATGAACTCATTTTGTTTAAATACATTAAATAAAGGGCTGCTAATAAAAATGTAAACACAGTCACAAAAAATAAAGAAGGAAGATGACCAGTCTCATTTGCCATACATCAGTAAATATAATCAAGCAGCATAAATAGATTATAGGTTATTATTAGATCCACCTAAGTTTTTACCTAAGTTACTTTCACTGTTTTGTAAGAGATATGAGTATGTTAATTTTTGGTGAAACAAATAGAGTTATTATTGTGTCTTATTTCACCTTTTTTCTAGTGCTTTTATAATGAGAAACAAATAGAGTTAATCAGACAGAATAAAGCTTCAGAGACAAATGACTTTTTAATCAAAACTCTTAAATATATGTCCGCATTTAAACAGATAGAAGATAACTTCTAGGATATGTGACTTTTTAGTCTTAAGGCTGCTAATTTTATATCTATGCGAATATTTATCTAGAGGCCGGCTATAGAACATATAGATCATGGAAATTAAGTAGTAATGGAAAGTCATACTAGCAATGGAATGATATGTGATGTACCAGGTTCAACATTTGTCTATGGACAGATTTTTCTACTGAATTTTTGGTGAACGTGCTGATATTAGGATCCATATACATATCCATATTTATATATTGTCCTTGACTAGTATAAAAAGTTAAGATAACAAAAAAGGTAAACTATTCTTTTCATCCTATAATCTCCCTGCAAATCCTTATGAACTTTCAAAAAATTCAATCACTCCTAATCTTTGACTTGACCATTGGGTGTATAACAAGAGAAGAGTTTTGATACACACGCTTGCATTAAGAATGGCATGTTTTATTAAGAGTAAAGTAATTGAATCAAATGAGCTTTTAACCAATAATGTTTTGATGGAGTTAAACGTCTTTGGCTATATACTGACATAAAGACCAAAGTGCATTTAATAGTGAATAAATCATAGTTAAATGTTGTTGGCTATAAACTAACTCACCATTATCATTTTAAATCATCATTATTTAATTGTAGCAAGATCATGAAAAGTGTATTTTATAGTGTACACGCAACCAAAGTGAAGGCATGGCTATTATTTGAAATTGCAAAGATAATTATATTAAGTTAAATTACATTTACTTGAACTTGCATCTATTATAACTTTCTCAGCAGGCCAAGCAGTTATAGTACCAACGACAACTTCAGTCTTTTGTAAGTCAGATGTTGGTCTTCATAGATGTGCATTTGGAGCATTTTCAACATCAATCCAAAATTTAACTGCGTTTATTCGTAGAGGAACAAAATGAACCAATACGGTTGGATTAATTGAAGACACGTCCTTCAGCTACAATTTCTCCCTTCTGATCAAAATCAATCAGCTTGCGCTTACTATTTATATTGAATATGCTCTCTATAAATTATGAAAAAGACTATTTATTATGTATTTAAACAATTGGTACGATTGAATGAATTAATTATAAATAAGTATACCTTTCTGACCACATTAGCTTCAACTATATGAGAAGAAGATGTTGCAATGTTAACTAGCTCTGCAACTACTCTCGATTCGTGCCATGCCACTTTCATACCAGCAGCTTCTCCAACTCGTGTCAAACAAATGGTTGGCATCCATAAATAAACATCTTGATTTTTTGGATTATCTACCCAAACTGCCATTGTAGTTGGTCCAAGAGGAAGATCGTTCACAAGTTCTTTTGGATTACTCGAGTGTAGCCGTCCTTCAACAACTATTTCTTCGTTACTACTCCAATCTAACAACTTGCAATTATGATCTATGCTACTAGTTTTACTCCATCGAAGAAGAAGAAATATTGATGAAGTAATTTTTTTTTATGTATTCAAATTAAATATTATCTACTAAATAATTTGAATTTTACCGCATTGTTTACTTTCTCAAAGTGAGCTATATTGTGCAAAACAACTCTACTAACTAGCCATGCTACTATCTCGCCTTCAACCTCTCCATGTTAGAACCCTTAGTTTACGATTTCGATGATGACAACTATACAATGGAAATCATATATATATATATATATCTTACAACTATATAGATACGAATTCAAAGCAAGAAAAACCACTACTATAACAAGACGATGACTAAAGCACTAAAGAGATTCATCTACAAAGTTGCACGAGGATCGAAGAGAGATACACTCAAGAATAAACCCAAGAGAACATCACTTAACAGGTTCAGACGTCTGAATGTAGAATATCAGACGTCTGAATGTAGAAGATGAACAAAACTAATAATAGGTTCTCAAACGCCTAAAAACACCATTCAGACGTTTGAAACTGGGCTCAGGGCAGATAATTCAAATTACAACTGTCATCTCCGAAGATACACAACTCCATCTCTCCTCCACAACTCTTCACCAGTGAACAATGACGACTCTTGACTGAAAAGGAAGAGGTGTAACTACTAGAAGCAACCTTCTACAACTATATAAACGAGAATCAAGAAGGATCAAAGCACTTAACTAATTCACTCGACTTTCTATCTTGATCATCTCTTGTTCTAATCATCTACTTGCTATCAAATCTGCAAATCTGAGATCATACACTTCCATACTCTCTCGAACAATATTGTATTCAATCATTCAAGAGATATATGAAGTTCAATTGTACTATATAGTCAAAATCCGTGTAATAGAGAACACATTCTTGAAAAAGAAACTCTGCTATTTTAAACCTGTTCCTCCAGGTGAAGTGAGGGTTATTTGGTGAAAGGAAATTCCGAAGAGGAGCTTCGGGACTGGACGTAGGACGGGAGGTCCGAACCAGTATAAAATCTCTGGTGTGATTATTCTTATTTACATACTTTACTATTGTCACACTATAGTTTAAATTAGTCATATATTTGTCATTTGTATAATCGGTCCACCATACTATAGACTTTCAATTGGTATCAGAGCTTGGTTTGATCAAAAGTACCGTAACAAGTTTTTGAATCACTAATATGGAAAGTATCTTTCAAGAAGGTCAATCTACCGCACGTCCCCCACTATTTAATGGCTCGAACTATGCATATTGGTCAACCCGTATGCGTATTTTTATGGAAGCCAATGATCTAGAAATATGGTCTGCTACACAAAATAAATATGACGCACTTGACACTGCTATGAGCACATGGACCGATGCACAAAATACCTTAGCCTCAAACAATGCTAAAGCTATGAATGTTTTATTTTGCTCTCTAGATAAAAATGAATTTTCATGTGTCATGTTATGTACCACTACGTTTGAAATTTGGCGTACCTTGCAATTTACACACGAAGGTACAACAAAGGTCAAACAAACTAAGATTTCAATTTTGCAAAACCAATTCTCCTCATTCAAAATGAAGCAAAATGAAACTATTGTTGACATGTATTCTAGATTTCAAACTATTCAACATGATCTTATGGCATTAGGAGTTAAGTTTACTGATTTTGATTTAGTTTCTCGAATACTCAACTCTTTAACATTGGATTGGGAAAGGAAGGTATTAGCTATTGAAGAAGCTAATGATCTTTCTACTCTCAAGGTTGAAGAGTTGATAGGAAATTTAATGTCCTATGAAGCTAATTTACAGGCAAGAAAAGAACAAAATGTTGAAAAGAAGAACATAGCATTTCAAGCAAAGAATGATGACTCAGATTTGGATGAAGAAGAGATAGTTTTCATTGCCAAGAATTACAACAAATTCAAGAAATTTAGAAAGATGACCAAATTCCAAAAAGAAGGGAAGTCCAATACAACAAATCTATCTCAAATCAAGTGCTATGAATGTGATCAATACAGACACATGAAGAAGGATTGTCCTAAACGCAACAATGAGAAAAAGAACAAATTTGAGAAATTTAAGAAGAAAAGAGCTTTTAAAGTCGCTTGGGACGATTTCGATTCATCATCATCTTCTGACAGTGATAGTGATAGCGATGGAGAACAAGCTAATGTATGTTTTATGGCTAACACTGATGAGGTATGTCCTGAACTTAGCTATAATGAACTATTAGAATTATGTATGGAACTTGATAATAAGTTTAGACAAATCAAATAATTGAATAAAGAACACCTAGCCAAAATAAATCGATTAGAACTAGAAATTGGATTATTAAAGGATGAAAAAGTTATTTTAGAAGAAGAATTGGAGATTTCACAAGAAAAGCGTAAAAAGTTTATCGAATATGATACACAACTTAGTGAAATAGATAGGTTAAAACTTGAGAATAATAATTTGATTAAGGAAAATATTGAACTAAAAATTAGTATAGAAATTTCAAAAACTGAAATTTGTGAATTAAAGGATAAACTAGAAAAAATTACTGACAATGTTTCAAAGTTTAGCAAAGGAAAACAAGATCTTGATAATTTAATAAAAATTTCGAAACCTTCTGGTAATCGAAATGGATTGGGATTTGAAAAGAATTCACAAAAGAAAAAAGGTAATACTATAAAGCAATGTATCTTGTATCAAAGTTTCAAAAAGACACCAAAGTTAAGTAATGATGTAAAATCTAAAAATCTAAAAATTTGGATACCAAAGTTTAATAATAAGTTAATTAGACAAAAACATATTGATAGTTTTTTATCAAGGGTAGTATTTAATAATAAATATGTTTTTAAAGGACCCAAACCCACTTGGGTATGGCTACCCTCCCCTCCTAACATTTAGGACCCTAATAAAAGAAGTGGGTACCAATTGAATAATTTTTGTTTTGTAGGTACCCAAAAATAAAAGCAAGGAGAAACGGATACTCGATGGTGGCTACTCAAAACATATGACCGGGAATGCCAAGATGCTCTCAAATATAAAATATATCGATGGAGGCACCGTAACCTTTGGAGACAACTCAAAAGGATATGTCATCGGAATTGGAGAAGTCATAAACATCGGTATTTCTAACTCTCCTATTATTTCTAATGTTTTATTAGTAGAAAATTTAAAACATAATTTTCTTAGCATTAGTCAATTATGCGATAAAGGTTTTCAAATAAATTTCGAGAAAAATCGATGCAATATATTTGATAATAATAAAAATTTATTATTTGAAGGATTTTGAAATAAAAATATTTATATTTGGAATATGAATATAAAACAAATTCCGATTTATGCTTGACTGCTAAACTTGATGATCCATGGCTATGGCATAAACGATTTTGTCACATGAATTTCAAATTTATAAATAAATTATCAAAACATGAACTAGTTAGAGGTTTACCAAAAATAAATTATAAAATAGACAATTTGTGTGATGCATGTCAAATTGGAAAATTAAAAAGGAGTTCTTTTAAATCTAAAATTAATATTTCAACAAAACAACCATTAGAATTGTTGCATTTAGATTTATTTGGTCCTACTCAAGTAAGATCAATAAATCATAACAAGTATGTTTTTGTAATTGTTGATGATTTTTCAAGATATACATGGACTTTGTTTTTAAAACATAAAAGCGACACTTTTGGTATGTTTAAAATTTTTGCAAAAAGAATTAAAAATCATATGAATTTGAAAATTAAAAATATTCGCAGTGATCACGGAGGAGAATTCGAAAATGAACTTTTTACAAATTTTTGCAATAAAAAGGGAAATTAGACTCCTCTCGTGATGAACTACCTTGACTTCATAAGGTAAATATTTTTTTGTAATTAACTCCCTTATCAAAGTTCTGGTAAGACACTATCAATATTCCTCTTTTTTGATGTGCTTAATGATGTAATCATAACCTTTTTGTTAGTGATATAATTATGTATGTACATCATACTTGGTTCTACATTATTTTTATAATTCTTCGATTATTTTTGATAATGACAAAGGGGGAGAAAAATAAATATGCACATCTATAGGGGGAGATCATATTTAGGGGGAGAACCTTTCTGTAATTGTAATCTAAGTACATTATATAGTTGTCATCATCAAAAAGGGAGAGAATGTTAGAACCCTTAGTTTATGATTTCGATGATGACAACTATACAATGGAAATCATATATATATCATACAACTATACAGATACAAATTCAAAGCAAGACAAACCACTACTGTGACAAGACAATGACTAAAGCATTAAAGAGATTCATCTACAAAGTTGCACGAGGATCGAAGAGAGACACACTCAAGAATAAACCCAGGAGAACATCACTTAACAGGTTCAGACGTCTGAATGCAGAACATCAGAAGTCTGAACGTAGAAGATGAACAAAAATAATAATAGGTTCTCAGACGTCTAAAAACACCATTCAGACGTCTAAAACTGGGCTCGAGACAGATAATTCAAATTACAACTGTCATCTCCGAAGAGACACAACTCCATCTCTCCTCCACAACTCTTCACCAGTGAACAGTGACGACTCTAGATTGAAAGGGAAGAGGTGTAACTACTAGAAGCAACCTTCTACAACTATATAAATCAAGAAGGATCAAAGCACTTAACTAATTCACTCGACTCTCTATCTTGATCATCTCTTGTTCTAATCATCTACTTGCTATCAAATCTGCAAATCTGAGATCATACACTTCCATACTCTCTCGAACAATATTGTATTCAATCATTCAAGAGATATAGGAAGTTCAATTGTACTATATAGTCAAAATCCGTGTAATAGAGAACAAATTCTTGAAAAAGAAACTCTGCTATTGTAAACCGGTTCCTTCGGGTGAAGTGAGGGTTACTTGGTGAAAGGAAATTCCGAAGAGGAGCTTCGGGACTGGACGTAGGACGGGAGGTCCGAACCAGTATAAAATCCCTGGTGTGATTATTCTTATTTACATACTTTACTATTGTTACACTATAGTTTAAATTAGTCATATACTTGTCATTTGTATAATCGATCCACCATACTATAGACTTTTACTCCAGTGTGCGTCAAACTAAGTGTAGACCTTCATAAAAAAGCATCTAGTTTCCTTGAAGTGTCTATAATAGTTTTCCTAGCTAGCATCTGACCCTAAAGGAATTTGTTGGATAGGTTCCTTTGAATCACTTTAAAGAACTCTTTCATCTACAACAATTTTATCTGCCTTACACCAATCTAATAAATCACATTTATCATGCTTGTAACAACCCGTAACTCAATGGGCCTAAATTTTGAAAAAATCGAAACCCAAGTCCATCAAAGCATAGATCGTTGGATTTGGTACTTGCAAATAAAAATGAGCATTATAAAAGATTGATAGAAATCTAAAATCATAGCAGAAACAATAATAGGATAAGAATACGGACTATGACTACTACCTTAGAATTTATGGTATTCCTTGGATAACAGATTATCACATCAGCATCAAGCATGAGAGAAAAGAAGACTTCTCCACCAACAAAGAACATCTAGCTCCAATGACCTATTCCTCTAAATCTGTCATGTGGATTGTAATGAGGAGTGGGTTAGAATAACGTTTTGGTGACTGGAAATCTTTATACTATCCATAACATAAATTTATACCAATAGGTTTCCATTTAATTATTATGTCTACTAAGATTAGCAATTCTAACCTAACCTTGCATTGCACACACGATTACTTACCTACCCCTTCCCAAGGTACAAAATACCAATGAAGCCTTATCAACCACACAATACTTCTAAACCTATTTGCCACTTAATACTTCTAAATATGAAGCAGGCTTCTATAACCATCGCAATATACTTTTAAAAGTGAAATAGGTAGACTCTGCCATTTAAGACCTCAATCAAGGTAGAATTCATTATTTAAGACCTATTCCCAATGTGGTTTTCTAACAATGATGTCAATGCTTGATGGGTCCTAGCTACAAAGACCTCTAACCACTATTTAGGGCTTCCGACATTCAATGCCAATTATCAAAGCATCTATCGCCAGTAAAATTATAGCCATGTAAGAGATAGTACCCAAGCCACTTAATTCCATTAAAAGGACTAGGCAGACTTCTAACCATTTAATACCTATATTCTAGGCAGGTCCGCATCATGTAATACGTATCTCTAGGCGGACTCCTCATTGGTACTATCGTTATTATAGCCTTAACAATGTGAGAGGCTGTACCCTAGCCACTTAATACCTCATTAATAAGGACTAGTCATACCCCTGACCATATAATGCCTATTTATAGGTAGGTCTTTGTCATTTAATACATAACCCCAAAGCAAACTCCTCATTGGTACTATCTAGATGACATCGCTTGGAACTATGTTACTTAATACTTCTTTTTAGGAGAGAGGTGAACCCTTAGATCAGTGACTTAATACCTCAAACCTGAAGCGACCCTTCCCAAGATATCCATTATCACTGTTAATTATAAATATGGAATCCCATTAGGTTACATCTTTGGTAGGAAGGCGGGCCCTAAAATAGCTAGTTAATATATCAACACTGAAGTAAACCCTTTTAGAGACATCCTTATTTATTTGGAATCTCACTAGGTTACTTAATACTTCCTTTTAGGGGAGAGGCGGACCCTATAGCCACTTAATACCTCAAACCAGATGTAACAACCCCCATTCGAAGGACCAAAACTAACTGTTATGGATGTTTCAGCCATCCATAGTTATTAATTCTCGGTGACCAAATGTGGTAATGTTAGATACATTGATATACCAAAAACACATGAATATGAAAATTTTTAAACTCAGTTTAAGACAAATTTCTCATTTCATTGCAAATAGCATTTCAGATTCATTACATAATCCCAATTTGCAAACCACATTCAGATAAATATAGTTATTACAAATTAAGCCAAGTGCGACATATGAAGATGCCCCCTTGGTTGATCAGAGTTTAAGTATAGGCAATTAAACAAATTTGTCATTTCATCCAATTACACACCGGAATCAAACATAAAGAACTCCTAATAGCTAGCTTGCCTCCTGCACGTCTCCGGAAGCTTATTCGTCTAAAGGGGAACCTGAAAACTTTAACTCTTAAACTACTCAATATCAATTGAGCACTCGAGAGTTTAAGGGGAAAACATAAACTTCGAGTCGGACAAAAAGTATGGTGCGAATAATAACCTACCATCTCGAACCATATAGATATCTAGTGAGACCATGCCACTTAGCGGAGCGGTATTTCCCCTCACTATTATCTTAACCCAATTTATAATGACCATATACTATGCGCCTGCATCCACAATGAGTAAGACATAACATAATAAAATGTATCATGAAGATATGCAAACATTTAATATGCTCTTGATTTCCCATCCCAATTAACTTGACTATCAGTCTCTAGTTATAGTTTCTAGGGTCACTATTAACCTATTAGTTTTTATGGGCTAACTAATAACCTGTTCCAAGCTTACGGACTGTCTGTTCGGTTTCATAATTTTTATGGGATCACTAAGAACTTATTGGTGTCTACCAATAACATCATCCAATCATAGTTTTCGTATGGTCACTATGAACCTATTGGATTCTCCAATAACATCACTCATATAGTTTTAATGGGCTGACTATGGACCTATTGATCTCTACCAACAATCTATTTCAGACATAGTTTTCATAGGATCATTAAGAACCTATTGGCCCCTGCCAATAACAATTTCCATAACATAGTTTTTATAGGCTTACTAAGAACCTGTCTAAACCAAAAATCTTTTGATCAGTCTTGGGCATCTTATTTCTGGTCTATCTGACCTCCTAAATGAAATTCTACTCACATAGGAGTTAATTCAATGCATATTCACTACAGGGTCAACCTAGCATGTTATTCGGCATTTAACACCCTAAAAATGCAGTTATGGGTTAATAATGAAGGGAATATGATAACATAAGTATACATGATAATTGATCAAATAACCCAACAACATAAACATCCATGGTTAAATTCCTTGTAATCATTTTGAAGTGAAATATGGTTAATACCCTTAACCCATTATTTTTAGAAAAGAAAGCTTCCTCTAAAATTTCAAGGTCAAATGCCATTTCGAAACTCTTTTATATAGCCATGTGTTTACTTTTTAAAAATGAGTTAGGGTTCTTTAATGTGAAAACTAAAGCTTTCATCTATATCCTTTATACCAATACTTAAAACCTTAAACATTCTCTTTCGAAACCATCCAGCATACCTTTCAAACACTTGGAAACATTACTTTCGAAACACTCAAAAACATACGTTTCAAAAGCATTAGAGTTCAAGTGAGAATTTATGGAAGCATAACTTAGAAACCAACTGTAAGTATCACTTTGGAAACCGTTGATTGAAAACAAAACAAACTTCAAAGTATAAAAAGGGGACACATTCGAAAGCTATCACTTCATAAGACCTATGGTGACGGCAACATGCTTCCACACGTGTACTTGGGTTTAAATAAGCGGCTTCAACCATGTCAAAAGGTATGAGAGAGACACCCTCCCTTTCACATTTATAAGTTAAAAGAAAAGCGGCTTCAATGGTTGTAGAAGGGTATCGATTCGAAACCCTACCCTCCGAACTCATTGATTCAAAGAGTTATAAAAGCGGCCTCTTACTACGGCGAAAGGTTTTAATGCGGTGGTTAGGGTATCGAAGGGGTTCAAAAGTAGCAACCCTTTCGAAGATATTAAATCAAAGGTAGATTTATAGATTCGAACCTAGAAATACAACTTCACCCCTTACGCATGCATACTTTCGAGACCTTTGCTACCTTTCACATAGGTCCAATACACTTCGTACTACTAGCTTGATACCATGTATATTTGCACCGAATGGATGCGAAAGGGTTAGAGGCGGGTGTGTATGAAGTCGAAAGCCAGCAGGGTTAAGAGGAGAAGATGTAATTTGGATAAAAAATGCATTTTTACTTATTAAACAAAATACTTTTCACCTACCATCAATATTTGTCTCAATCTTATTGGTTTAGAAATCTTTATAAATTTCCTTTTTTAGAATTTACTACCGAAATCAAATTTGGATTTGAAATAACTTAACACTTAAGCCCTTCTCCTTAATAAAACATTTAAAACATTTAATTTCTCTAACTTAAATAATTTATTATCCATAGTACTACACTTAGGAGAAATCCCCAAAATCACCATAATTCATATTAAATATGTTTTCTGACATATATAAATTTCAGACCCGAAAACATTATTTAATTTCCTTAAATAATTTAAATCCAAAATTAACTACTTTCTCTTAGAAATTCATAATAAATCCATAATTGCTAGGAAACTTATAAAACTTGAAACCACTTCTAAAATAACATTTTTGACCATATATTAAAAAGGCAACACTTTTGGATGTCATATGATAAGCTTTCCAATCTAAAACCAATCATAAAATTCATATTAAATTGTATAAATCATCAACACGCATATGTATCAATTTAATCTATCAAAACATATCATCATTCATCCAATCATATGGTTTTAAACCTCAAACCCAAATTAAAACATTCAAGATGGCTTATATGAGATGGTTTAGATCATTATTCACCTTGTTTGGATAAGGAACTTAAGATTTATTCTTGCTTTAATCTTCCCAGCTTGAATCTTAGCCTCTAAATCGATTTGTGCCCCCTCTTCTTCTTAGGGTAATGACCGACCTTTAACTCTCTTTGCTTATGTTTTTGGTTTATGAAATGTGAATGAGAATGAGGTAAGGGGTTTGGGGTTATGGTATATGACTATTCCCATTCTGCTCTTGCCTTATTCTCTTAAGTTTTTAATTTATAAATCACACTTATATTTCATTAGTTAAGGCACGACCATAATTGGTTTCGAAATCTCAATTCCCTTGTCACTCCAACCTCTAAATTATTCTATTTAATTTATCAAATTAAATCTTCTAAATAATGTTATTTTAAATTAGGGATGTTACATGCTGCCCTCCTTAAAGAATTTCATCCTCGAACTTCAGCAGGGACTAACTACTAATCACAACAATCATCTGTAACATCTCCTTACTACCATACTGGCCTACCTGACTAGCAAACAATATATTTAAAGTAAATATAGAACTTACCCTTAAAGAAGATCAGAATATGTATCCCTAATCTAGTCTTCTGTCTCCCAAGTACAGTCCTTCTCGTTGTCGCTCCACTGAACTTTCACCAACTTGACTGTCTTGTTTCTTAACCTCTTCTCATCTTTTTCCACAACTTGAACTAGTTGTCTAACAAAGGTTAGATCCGGTTCCACTATTAAATCTTCCAATGCAGTCAGAGGGATAGTAGTATCTAGATCGTGCACGTACTTACATAGATGAGACACATGAAACACATTATGGACACCTGCCAAACTACTCGCAACATTACTCTGCATGCGAGCTTTCTGCTCCACTCTATAACTGGAAACGGTCCAACATATCTCGGTGCTAGTTTCCCTGACTTTTCGAATTGCACCACACCCTCCATCGGTGATACTTTAATGAAAACTCTATCTCAAACTGAGAACTCTAGATCCTTATGCCTCTTATATACGTAACCCTTTTGTCTAGTCTGAGCTTCCTTCATCCTGCCTTGGATCGACTCAATCTTCTTTGTTGCCTCTCTCACCATATCTCGACCTAAGACTAATCTATCTCCAGTTTCTAACCAACATGCTGGCGACTTGCATGGCCTTCCATATAAAGCTTTGAAATGCGCCATTCCTATACTAGTCTGATAACCGTTATTATAGAAAAACTCAACTAAGTGTAGGTGATCTTCCCATGATCCACCAAAATCTAGTACACAAGCTCTTAACAAATACTCAAGTACCTTGTTGACTCTCTCTGTCTGGCCATCTGTCTGAGGGTGATAAGCAGTACTTGTTATCCCGCCTTTTGGCAAGGCCGTGACACCAAGAACTTGACTAGAAACCAATGGCAGTTCGTCCTGGAAATCGGTTATACGCAGGCTCACTATGGATATCGACGAATTTTTTCCGAGTCTGGATCGAGCTAAAATTGATATGACATGACAAGCAAAGCTATGAGAGCCAACATTCCGAATTTCAAGTCAATCGGAGTTCATATGCTCCAGATATTGATGGATCACGGCTAAGAAATCCAAACTTGCATCGATCATAACTCGAGATCTACAAGTCCAAATGCCACCAAATTTGGACAGGAGCTGACTGGCAACCTAAGGAATGTTCTTGCCAAATTTCGTCTCGATCGGAGTAAATCTTGATCGATACGAAATTCGTTCGTATCGATCACGGAACGAAAAACTCCAACTTGCATCGATCATAACTCGAGATCTACAAGTCCAAATGCCACCAAATTTGGACAGGAGCTGACTGGCAACCTAAGGAATGTTCCTGCCAAATTTCGTCTCGATCGAAGCAAATCTTGATCGTTACGAAATTCGTTCGTATCGATCACGGAACGAAAAACTCCAACTTGCATCGATCATATCTTGAGATCCACAGATCCAAATGCTATGAAATTTTCGCAGGAGCTTACATGCGACCTAAGGAAGGTTCATGCCAAATTTCAGCTCAATTGGATCAAATTTTGATCGATACGAAATTCGTTCGTATCGATCACGGATCGGACCGAAACTTTGTGGGATCGATCGCGTGGGCCCCCCACATGCCAGAAGAAGTCTCCCGAGATTTGAGCGAAATATCAGCCTCCTACGCCTATAAATAGCACCCCAGAGCCTACAGAAAAGGGATCTTTTGGCTCTCCTACGTCCATACTCTACCGAATCCATTTTTGTACTCCATAGCTGCTGTTGTATACGAATTTCAACATTATAATCCGCTGTAATCTTTTGTAATCAGTTGGAATCAGCAAGTGAATATCAATAAAATCATCAACTTCATAGTG
This sequence comes from Allium fistulosum, assembly GCA_030737815.1. Classification (NCBI taxonomy): domain Eukaryota; kingdom Viridiplantae; phylum Streptophyta; class Magnoliopsida; order Asparagales; family Amaryllidaceae; genus Allium; species Allium fistulosum. Next base: position 555,210,786 of record CM060905.1, on the reverse strand, counting down.
GACGTAGGCCGTACGCCGAACCACTCTAAAACTTTGTGTTTCCATGCATTTTCTTATATGTTTACTGGTATGTTTGTTAGATCTGCTTAATTTTACATTTATTCTCTTCATTTTATCTCTTCAAACACATCCGAAGAGTGTTGTGCCCAATTTTGGTACAAACAGTACTCATCTTGAGCTTGGTAACTAACACATCATGTAGACTCTTCCAGAACTTGCTAGTAAACAAAGTATCTCTATCACTTACTATACTACTAGGAATCCCATGCAGTCTAACTATGTTATTCGTAAACAACTTAGCTAAAACAGGTGTCGTCCTGGTTGACTTAACTGGAATGAACAGAGCACTCTTCGTCAACCTATCCACTATGACCCATATGCTTTCGTTTCCCTAATTCGACCTTGGTAACCTATCTATAAAATCCATGGATATCGAATCTCATTTCCAAACTAGCATCTCCAAAGGTTGAAGCAACCCACTTGACTTCTGATGTTCGGCCTTCACTTGTTGACAGTTCACACACTGTTTTACCCACAAGCCAACATCCTTCTTCATACCTTCCCTGTAGAAACTCCTCTCCATATCTTGGTACATCTAGGTTCCCCCAGGATGAATCGTAAACTTATTTCAATGACATTCTCTAAGGACTTCTCTCCTTAAGTCTCCAACATTCGAAACACACAACCGTCCCTTCTTTCAATCACCCCCTCCGGTCAAGGCTAAAATTCTTCAGGTCAACAATCTCGGTTCCAGCTTCTAGCCTTCTAATCTTCTCAGCTAACACAGGGTCTTCCTTCTGCTTAGATGCAATCATTTCGATCAATCTAGGTCGAACTTCCAAGCAGGATAACATGGTAGTGCTCTGACTAGAACTAGAAGTCGATCTTAGCTGCACACTGCAGGTAGTCAAAGCCTCTAGGTCCTTCCATTCTGTTAACATAACTAACACCATATTATGATGTTTTCTGATAAGAGCATCTACTACCTTATTTCCCTTTACAGGCGTATACTCTATATCAAAATCATAAGCTGCTAAAAACTCTAGCCCCTTTGCTGTCACATATTCAACTCCTTCCGAGAGAATAAGTACCTTAAGGACTTATGATCTATATAAAACTCAAATCTCTCCCCTAAGAGATAATGTCTCCATACTTTTAATGTGAAGATCACCACAGCCAACTCTATATCATGAGTAGGATATCTCACTTCATGCGGTCTAAGCTGTCGAGAAACATAGGCAATGACCTTACCCTTCTGCATCAACACGACCCCTAATCCGGTTCCACATGCATTGGCATACACTACTAATCCTTGATTCCCATCTGGAACTACTAACATAGGTGGTCAATGAGTGCTTTAACTTAAGGAATGCTTCCTCACATTTGTCATACCAAATAAACTTTACGTCCTTCCTGGTTAGCTTAGTCAAAGGCACTACTATTCGTGAGAATCCTTAACAAACCTCCGGTAGTAACCAACAAGCCCAAGAAATTTTTTTACCCAAATTAATCCCGAAGCCTACAAAATCAAAAAAATACAAACTGCATGCAAACTTATGACCTAACAATTCAAGTTCTAACTTATCTACCAAACATTGAGATATAAATGAATGTGATGCACCAGTATCAAATAGTACCCTAACTGATATACTATGAATCAAAAGCGTACTTTCCATCACAGTCTTTCCCTTCTCAGCAGTAGTTGGTCTAGAAGATGATGATTCCAAGGAAAAAACCTTTCCCTTGTCCGCTCTAACTGGTTCTAGACACTGATTCTTGTATTGTCTAATCTAGTCACAGTTGAAGCACTTCACTCCTTTCTTATCTGCAACCTTCTTCCCTTTTCTAGTTCGACATTCATGAGCAAAATGTCCTTTCTTGTCGCACTTGTAGCAAACTACATTGGCATTAACTTTCTTGACAGCTCCTCCTTTCCGAGCTCCTCCTTTCCGACCTCCTTTATTTTTATAGAATTTCCTCTTCTTTCCCTGAGAATCCTAGTTTCAACCTGCTTCTCTTTCCTAAAAGTAGAAAACATCTCTTCATTCCATATTTCCATCTCCACTACAGCTGTACTTGGATCTCGGAGATGTGGCATAATCGCCCTGGAAATTTCGGGTCTTAACCCTCGAATAAACTTCTCATTCCGGTGTCAGTGGTAGCAAATCTGTATTTGGAAAACTCACTAAACTTTGTAGCATACACAATCACTAACATCTCACCTTGCACTAAGTCCATGAACTTTCTCAGCAATACTGACTAGGCAACTTCAGACATGAACCTCTCTTCGAATCTCCTTCGAAACTCAGTCCATGTTAATTCTTCCTCGGAAACTCCCAAAGTAATACCAATCCACCAATAAAGTGCCACTCCCTTCGACTGTCTAGAAGAAAGTACCATCTTTTGCTCATCATCTCAACCCAAGTCAGCGATAATTATTTCACAGTGCAATAACCAATTTTTTACTTCAACAACATCTTTTGTTACCCAAAACGAATTCCCACCAAGACTGGTATAATCCTTCATCATCTTGGCATAGGTATTGCCAACTTGGGCCATAGGATTTGCTCCCCCAGAATTCACAGCATTTCCCTAGCTACACCTGCAGCTGCTACAGCTTTCATTAGATTGACGAAGAATTGATACATCATCCCCATATCTATTGGCGGGGTTCCAACACCTACATTGGCATTTGCATTTCCATTAGTAGTGGTGCTTCCTCTACCTAGATTTTCTCTTCTGTTTCCTGCCTCCATATTGTCCTTATATGAGCCTTAGTAAGATACAAAAGAATGGTCTAAGAGAAAAAGGGGAATATGTACTTATATATATATAACAAAGGCAAGTACGTTACTATAGCGTTAACCCAAACCCCGGTCTCATTTTCTGATTCATTGGGTTATGTTTTGAAAATCATTTAGGTTCAAATTTCTTTTAAACTAACATAAACCTATGCTCTTATACCAACTTGTAACATCCCCCATTTGGAGGCCCAAAACTAACGGCTAAGGATGCTACAACCATCTATAATTATTAATTCTCAGTGACCGAATGCAGTAATGTTAGATACATTAATATACCATAAACACATGAATATGAAAAAATTTAAACTCAATTTAAGACAAATTTCTCATTTCATTACAAATAGCATTTCAGATTCATAACATAATCCCAATTTGTAACATCCTCCCACTTAGAGGCCCAAAACTAAAGGCTACGAATGCTGCAGTCATCTACAGTTATTAATTTTCGGCGAACAAATAAGGTGGTGCTAGATACATTGATACACGGATCACAGAAGTGTGGAAAATTTTTAACAATTCAAAACATATTTCCACATTCAAATCAAAACACTTAATGTTCATTACATAATCCTAAAAAGTAACAATGTTCAGCAAAATATAATTATTACAATTACGTTAAGAGTGACATATGAAGATGCCCCCTTGGTTGATCAGAGTATATAGTAAGGCTAACAAGTCTGCTTTTATAAACAAAACACACAGCAGAAAAGATAATTCTAAATAACTATCTGCCTCCTACACGCTTCCGAAACCTTTATTCGTCAAAGAAAACTTGAAAACATTAAATCTCAAATGACTCAAAATCAATTGAGTACCCGAGAGTTTAAGGGGAAAATAAAAACTTCGAGTCAGACATAAAGCCCGGTATGAATAATAATTTAACATCTCAATCCTTTTAGATATCTAGTGAGACCATGCCGCTTAGCGGAATGGGTTTTCCCCTCACTAGTATCTTAAAACCTTTTTAAAACCATATTCTGTTCTCCTGCATCCACAATGGTTAAAACATACATTTTCAAAATATTATGATGATATGCATACTTAAAACAATTAGGATTTCCCATCCCCAGTTTAATCCGACTCCCTGTCATAATCATAGTTTCTAGGGTTACTAATAACCTTTTAGTTTTCATGGGCTTAATAATGACCTTTATATAATTAATGAACATCCTGTTCTTTTCATAGTTTTCATGAGATCACTAAGATCCTATAGGTTCCTGCTAGTTAACTTAATTAATTCATGGGTCCCCTTGAACCTGTTAGTTATTCCAATAACTAATCACCTTATCCTAGTTTTCATGTGTTGAAGGAACCTATGGATTTATCCAGTAACTCACTTCACATCCTAGTTTTCATGGGTTGACTAGGAACCTACTGATATTTCCATTAGCCACTTTCTTATCCTAGTTTTCATGGGTTGACTAGGAACCTATTGACTGATGTCAAATCTTAATCTGGATATAGATTTCATGGGTTCACTACAAACCAATTAGCCCCTGTTGACTATCCTTATTACATAGTTTTCATGGGTTTACTATGAACCTATTGGTTACCTCCAATAACTACATAATCATAGTTTTCATGGGCTTAATATGAACCTTTTGGTTACCTCCAATATCTACCAAGTTTAAGCATCCTATATTTTTGGTCACCCTGACTCCTTGGATGCAATTCTACTCATTCAGGAGTTTAAGCAATTTATATTCACTACAGAGTTAACCTAGCTGGCTCTTCTACCCCTTTTCTCCAAAATACAGTTATGGGTTATCATCTGAATATATTCATATTTGAAGAATCAAAACGACAATTTAACAATACCACTCCTGTGGGTTTAAGGTCCTTAAAATACTTTTCATATAAAACATAGTTAACCCCTTTAACTCATATTTTTATCAAGGCAATACTTCTTCAAATTACATACTTAAACTCATTACAAAACTCTTTTATATAAGTCGTGGGTTTCCGTTTAAAAATTTGAGTTAGGTCTAAAACCTTTCAACAACGTCGAAGGCTTCCGCCTTCGACCCCTTCGAAAGCTTTGCTTTCGACCCCATCGAAAGCCTTGGGTAGACACTTAAAACATTACTTTGGGTCAAAGTGAAAATAGGTGAAAGCATCTCTTTCAAAACCACTCTTTATTTTATAAAATATTAGGGAAGTTTGATGGTGTCGAAACCATCCTTTCAAAATCATTGAAATATCCGGGAAAACAGTTGAACCATTCGACAATGTCGAAAGCTTTGCTTCCGACCCCTTCAAAGTCTTTAGGAAGCAGCTTGCACTTATAAAACCAATTGAACCTCTCGACAACATCGATGCCTTTGATGCCATCAGAAGGTCACATATTCTCAGAAGGGTTTTCGACCTGGTCAACAACTACCCGTTCGAAAGCTTTAAATAAAAATTAAGTAACCACTTAGGAAGCCACTTCTTTAAAACAAAGGCGATAGCTCTCCTTCGAAAGCCTCTTTGAAATACTCTTCCAAAAACATAGCTTTCGACCTTGTCGAAAGCCCTAAAAAACTATCTTTCTGAAACCATAGCTTCCGACCTTGTTGAAAGTATAGCTTTCGACCTTGTCGAAAGCTCTTTTTAAAACCATAGCTTCTGACCTTGTTGAAAGCTCTTTTAAAACTAAACCTTTCGAAAGCATATCTTTTACCTTGTCAAAAGCATAGCTTTCGACCTTGTCGAATGCTCCATTAAAAAAAGGCAAGTGAATTTCTTATCAAACCAAAAATAACTAAGGAACCAACTCCTTCGAAAGCACCCCTTCGACAACCTACCTTCCACCTTTGTCAAATTCACTACATACCACCTGAATGATATCATGTGCATTGGCTTTGACCTTGTTGGTTTCAATGAAATCGAAATGTCAAGGTCGAAAGGTCTAAGTCGAAAGGTTAACCAAAGAAGGCGGAACACCCATTTTCGGAACAAAAGCTGTTTTTATCAAATTAAGTAAACTTTTTGTAACAAACTTGCCTACTTGTAAACATTTGACTGGATTTCATAAACTTTTAAATAATTTGGATAATATTTGCCGCATTTTCTCAAATCTAAAATCAAGTTAACTTTTAACAAATAAGCCATTCCTATTATCAAAATAATTAAATCATTTAGGTCCTCCTTTTGAAATAATTTAATTTCCATACTAAATCACTTATAAAAAATCCCCAAAAATTCCAGAAATTCACTTTAATCATGTTATCTAACATATTAAAATTTCAGACCCAAATTCTTAATATTTTTTCCAAAATAAATTTATAAACCCAAATAACTATATTTTCCTTTGAAAATTCATAACTAATTCTCCACGGCTTGGAAAATTATGAAAATTCAAACCCAACTCCAAAATCATGTTATCCATAACATATAATTTCCCCATGGCATTTCAAAATTATTAAATCTTGGTTTTATTGTAAAACTGTATATATCTCCTTTAAACAACCATGTTTAAACATATATAAATAATAAATCAAGCATATCATCATTCTATATATCATAAAACAGATTTACCCATAAATCTGAAACCATATGATTATAAAACCCAAATAGCAATGTAAAAATTATTATTCACCTTAAATTGGATAAGGAAATTGAAGTTTGATTGAGATTGATTTCTTCTAGCTTGATCCTAAGCTTTATTTTTATTTTTCTCTTCACTTCTTCCTAATGGCCGGCCTTGCTTGCTTCTTACGGTTATACATTTTGTTTGAGGTAAAATGAACATGTATGACTAAGGAGAATAGTATAAGGGTGGGAAATATGGGTGGCTATTTACCCTAATTGTAACAACCTGCATATTTTACGATTGTATATTTAAATGTTTTATTTAAATATAGCGTCATTTGTTGAATTTAAAGTCCAAAATGTGACTTTTTGTAAACAGTCGAATCCGGACTCGAGACCACTTCCATTGAGTTCAAAACGACGTTTACCACTTTTTTGAGTATAAAGATTGATATGTTTGGAGTTGATTAGGATTTTGGTATTTTGTTTGGGCTTTGGTTTGTGTTCTAGCCCACTAACCCAATAAGAGAACCCAAACCTTTTACCAAATACCTCCCACTTCACTCCTCTTCATTCATTCATTCCACTTTCTAAATTCCTAACACTCAAGCCCTAGAAAAATGGGGGAAAAGAAAAGAGATTAGAAATTCCTAAGCCTTAATTCTCTTAGGAAATTCAACTTCAAGTTATAAATCAAAGAGAAGCTTAGGTAAGCATCCTCTTCATCTTCTCCATCTCAATCTCTCTTCAATTTTTAGAAATTCCTATAACCTAACTTAGGAAATTCATTTCATTTGGTAATAGATTGAAGATTCTTGAGGTGTTGTTGAAGAGAAATCGATCTTGCTTTGTTTTAGAGCTTCTCATTTCTTGTTTTTGAACTCACATCTATGTCTATACCTTTGATAGTTGTTAGGTATGAATTCCTAACTTCTATATCATGTTCATTTGCTTTTGATTTGAATTGGTTTAGTGAATTTTCCAATTTTTGGTATTTTTAAGTCAAAATCTATGAAAATCCTACTATTGATGTTTGGACATGTTGTTTGGAGTGTATTGAAGAGCCTAGAGGACTGGGTTGTCGCTTGACATAAATCCCTAGCCACCATCGATCATCCGATCGTTTTCGATCTGATTTGGCCATTTATGGCCTAGGCTGATTTTTGCCCTGAGCTTTAGCTCAGACGTCAGGGATAAGACTCAGACGTCTGGGCCATCTGAATAAAAATTCCAGATGCACAGCTCAGATGTCTGAGATTATTCCTAGACGTCTGGGCGATCTGGAAGAAAATTTCTAGATTCTCAGCTTAGACGTCTGGGAAAACCACCAGACGTCTGGTGTTGTTTAATTCGGCCAATTTTCCTATTTTTCAGTGGATTTCCATTTTAATCGATTTTTGTTGATCCGGTAGATTGTTGTCATTTATTATCGACTTTGATGACTTCTTTTTTGGATTTTTTGGAATATCCATTTGATGGATTCGATATCGATTTTCATGGTTTTAATTCACGTCGTCGTATGTGAATTTTTGGTGATAGATTGTTTTTACAAACGTTTCTGTGATTTGTCACTTTAAAATACAAAGGTTTCTATACTAGTAGTAAATACTCAAACTCTTTCATATAAATGATTTCAACATTTCTTTTAGTACAAAGCTCATTTTAAAACCATTTTTCAATCTATTAGTATATACAAACCTTTACCTCATTCGTACGAGAAATCCAATTAAACACTTAGCAAAAGAAGTGGTATGAATGCTTGCGTTTACTTCGTCGGTTAATTCTTAGACTTGTTCGATTGAAATCTTGTGATAATTTTCGAGTGGAAATCTACAATTTGTTCGTAAATATTTAAGTTAAGCCAGTGGTTATGGGACATGAATCTAAACTCATTTATTTACTAGCTTGGTGTAATTTACACTTTTATTGATCTATGACGATCATTTTATGGTTTAGACTAGCGATATGCGATGTCTCTTTGTCCACGTGGGGGACTGTACCCCATTCTATTGAGCTTCGTCTCATTTTTTTGTAGGCTAGCGACCTATGGGCTTTATGGAGTTCGGTTCATCGGGCATACCATTGTACTACGTCGTTATTTCGGCTTATTTGAGTTACAGGTTCCTTGGGTGTACCGTTGTACTATTTCGTTACACCAGCTCTAGGGTTAGCGACCCATGGGATAGCGTCCCGTTTGTAATACACGTGTTGGTGAGTTTTCATGCTCCTATTTATGATAGGCCATCTCCTTTTTGTGATTTCTAGATTTTTAATTGTGGATATCTAGAATTTGAGTTTCACTAATATTTGTGATTTGCATTGATAAGCTTTATCAATATTAATGGTTTGGTGAACAAAAATAAAGAATATGACATTATTTTTAGTGTTTGAGAAAATTTGAGATATTGTATGATTTTTGTTGTTATCATATATATTTATCATATCTCTTATCCCATCCCATCTTACATGATATTTATAGCTAGACTGATCCGATTATTATTTCTTCTTCTTAAATAATACTCGGGTCAGACCGAGGTGTTTCAGGTGCTTCCACTTGACTTCTTAGCAGGGACTAGCTTCTGACTTTTGGCTAACTACTGTAGCTTAGTAGTTTTTGTTTTATACATTCGAGATAGAGACTCCTTGATGTATACATATTCTTTAGTCTAGCACTTGTACCTATTCTTTTGTGATATAGTGGATCTTGTATGAACACTACTTTGATGTACACTTCTATGTGTTATATTCATATATGTTTCCGCCTTAGTGATATGAATATCAGTGACTGATTTATATTATGCTTATTTTATATTTGTTTCCGAAGGCCACATAGCCACTGTGTAGTAGCTTTGAGTTTGTATTTGATATGTCAGATTTCCTCTTGAAATGAAATGCATGACATACTATCTGACATATCGGTACTCGCACAAAGCAATTACACAGATGGTCGCTCTTCAACAGCCTTATTCTTTGTGCTAGTTGACGGCGTTACCCAGTAGTGTCCTTGGCTAGTGCGGGTATAGTGGTAGGGCGTAACAGCTTGGTATCAGAGCCAAACTTCAGAACAATGTAGAATAATCTAGCAAGGATCATTGTCCTAAGTTTCTCTTAGGAATCGTGCCTTAGGATTTAATTTGTGTCGTAGAAACCGTTCTATCCTATTTTCTTTTATGATGCCTTGTTTTATCAATCCGGTTTGTTTGATATTCCTTCAGAGAATAACATTTTTCCTCTTCTTTATTTCTTTCTTAAAGAAGAGAAATGGTTAGACCTGGGCATCCCAGCGCCGGTCAATCCAGTGCTACTCCTCAGGATGGCGTATTCATGTCATCCCAACAGCTTTTCGATCTTGTAAAGAATGCCCAAGCTGCCGGACCCTTTCCCGAGCCTACTCATGCCGGACCCATTCCTGAGCCTACTCATCCTAAATTTGGGTTTGCACGCTTGTGCAATGATTACACCAATTTAGGTGGAAGGCCATTCAAGGGTTCCGAAAGCGTTATAGAAGTCCAAGCTTAGCTTAGAACATGTGATCACATCTTTTCTCGCATGAATCTTGTGGATCTACATCGAGTCCAAGTGACTTCAAGCATGCTCCAGGAGAGAGCATTATATTGGTATGAGCTTTTGACCTCGAAAATTATTGAAGCGGATCTTACTTGGGAGCAATTTTGGGAAAGGTTCGAGTTAAAGTTTGTGTCGAAAGCTAAAAAAGTAACTTTAACCCGACGCTATATTGACCTTGTTCACGGTGAATCTTTTGTGACCGTCTATGTCGCATCTTTTGAATCCCTCTCTAAATATGGGGTTGAGTATATTAATACCCCATTGAAGAAAAATCAGAGGTTTATCTATGGATTGAATAAAAACCTCAAAAAGCTTTTACTTTTGAAACTAGAAGTTTCTTTCGATCAGCTTGTAGATATCGCTCTTCGACTTGAAGAGGCCGATAAAGAAAGTGACGTTGAAGTTGTGGGTGCCAAGAACTTCAACGACAACAAGAAGAGGCCTATTAAGTTCAAATCTAATCCCAATAAGAAAGGAAGCAAGCAACTTCGGTAGCAAAGACTCCTACCCCTAATTGTGGAGAATGCTACAATTGTGGTTCTAAGGACCACTATGCAAATAGGTGTCCAAAAACCTATTATTGTCGCTATTGCAAAAGTTCGGGTCATCTTATATCTTCATGTCCCAAGCTTTAAAACAAGAAAGAAGGAAAGCTAAATGTTATGCAAGCCCATAGTAACACTTCTCTTGGTCAAGGTATTTCTCATTCTGTCCTTGGTGACATTACTATGTTTCATGATCATCCTATTCGAGTTCTCTTTTATACGGGTGCATCTCACTCTTTTATATCAGAGGAACTTGTTGATACTTTATCTTTAAATGTTATGGGCTTGATGACTTCATTGAGAATTGCGAATCCGGTTGGTGGATCTGCAACACTCAGTTTATTTTGTAAAGATGTCGAGATTATTTTATGTGATTATGCTTTTCAAGCCAATTTGCATGATATGCGCTACTTAGGTTTCGGAATGATTTTAGGAATGGATTAGTTTAATCGTTATGAAGCCCACATCCTATGTCCCGAGAGGACTATTCATCTTCGACATCCCCAATCTGTTAAGCGGATTTCTATTATTCTTAAAGATTCAGACTCCAATTCGGTAGCATCCTTATATTTTCTAAACCCGCATGATGATGATAATGATGATGAGGAAGATGTCATTTCTCTCATTCACGTTGTTCGTGAATTTCTTGATATATTTGAGCCCGTTTTAGGATTACCACCTAAGCGAGCAATTGAGTTCAGAATTAATCTAACCCCTGGAGCTCTACCTATCACTCGTCCTCCTTATCGTATGTCCAATAAGGAAAATGAGGAGATGCGTAAACAATTACCCGATTTGGAAGCAAAACAATTTATTCGTTCTAGTTCCTCTCCATGGGGAGCTTCAGCTATCTTTGTGACGAAATCCGATGGTACTCTTAGGCTTTGCGTTGACTACTGCAAGTTTAATGATCTCACCATCAAGAATAAATATTCCTTACCTCGGATTGATGATCTATTCGATCAACTTAGCGATGCTAGAGTCTTTTCACAGTTAGACTTAGCAACCAGTTTTCATCAGCTTCGTATTGCAGAGGATAACATTCCTTTGACATCGTTCCATACTCGTTATGGATCTTATGAATGGCTTGTTATGCCATTTGGTTTAACAAATGCTCCAGCTTATTTCGTTGACCTTATGAATCGAGTTTTCAAAGACTTATTCGATCAATTTGTTCTCATCTTTATAGATGATATTCTTGTTTATTCTAAAACAAAAGAAGAGCATGAATAACATCTTCGGATTGTGTTGGAAACCCTTAGGAGCAATCAATTGAAGCAAAATTTTCTAAGTGCTATTTTTGGCAATCTCGTGTGAAATTTTTAGGACATATTATTTCTGAATCCGGAATTTCCGTGGATCCTTCAAAGATTGAAGCGATTCAAGATTGGAAGAGATCGAAGAGTGTGATGAAAATCCATAGTTTTCTTGGATTGGCGGGTTATTACCGTCGGTTTATAAAAGACTTTTCTAAAATTTCCATCCCTCTTACTAGTTTGACAAAGAAGGGAGTTAAGTACATTTGGTCAGACAAATGTGAAGCTGCTTTTCATAAATTAAAAGAACTCCTTTCCGATGCTCCTATTCTTGTGATTCCCGAAGGGAACCAAGACTTGATTGTTTATACCGATGCTAGTCGTGTTGGTTTGGGAGCCATTCTCATGCAAAGGGAATGTCTTATCGCTTATTCTTCTAGGCAATTAAAGCTTGCCGAGACTAGACATGCCACTCATGATTTAGAGCTCGCGGCCATTGTTTTCGCCTTTAGAATTTGGCGTCATTATCTTTTGGGAGAGAAATTTGTTCTCTACATCGATCATAAATCTTTGAAGTATTTGTTTTCTCAAAAGGAACTTGAATTACGTCAACAACGTTGGCTCGAATTCCTTGCATCTTATGATCTTGATATTCTTTATACCCCCGGAAAGGGAATCGTGTTGTCGATGCCCTTAACCTAAAGCAACAAGCGGTTGTTTCCATGATGATATCCGAATGGAATGATCTGGAGACTTTGTCTACTTGTGAGATTCGAGATCGTGAATCCAATTCGTGTTCATCTCTTATTTTATGTATCCATGAGTCTCATCCTTCTCTTTTAGACCGCATCCTTGAAGCTCAAAAGCAAGATCCTGAATTGGCTCTTCTTAGCCAAAGTTGTAAGGATAAAAATAAGGTTGATGGTTTGGAAGACTTTGAAATCGATGCTCGTGGGGGCATTCAAAAATTTGATAGACTTATCGTGCCAAATATTAGTGACCTTCGTAAAGACATTTTAGAAGATTCTCATCGTTCTAAATTTACGATTCATCCTGCTAGTAGTAAAATGTATGCAGACATGAAACAACTTTATTATTGGGATGAAATGAAATCTGATATTGCTAACTTTATTAAGCATTGCATGACTTGCCAACTCGTAAAGGCCGAGCATCAAAGGCCTGGTGGATTATTGCAACCTTTGGACATTCCAGTTTGAAAGTGGGATCAAGTCTTGATGGACTTTACTGACGGTCTTCCCCATTCTCGTTCGGGTCATGACAGTCTATGGGTGATTGTAGATAGACTTACAAAATCCGCCCATTTTATTCTTGTTCGGTCCAATCGGACCGTACCTCTTTTGGCCAAACTCTATGTTAAAGAAATTATTAAATTGCATGGAGTTCCTACTTCTATTGTTAGCAATCATGATCCATTATTTACTAGTGCATTTTGGAAGGGTCTTCAAAAAGCTTTGGGAACGAAGCTAAATTTTAGCACCGCTTATCATCCTCAGTCCGATGGACAAATGGTGCGTGTGAATCAAACTCTTGAAGGTCTTCTTCGTGCATGTGTTCTTGATTTTGGTGGAAGTTGGGAAGATCATATCTCTTGTTGAGTTTTCCTATAATAATAGCTTCCAATCTAGTATTGGTATGGCACCTTTCGAGGCGCTCTACGGAAGGCCATGCCGATCTCCTTCATGTTGGCTTGAAGCCGGTGAGAAGCTGGTTTTAGGTCCAGATTTTATTCGTGATGCCATAGAAAAGATTGACCTTATTCTTCATAGGATGAAAGAAGCTCAAAGTAGATAAAAATCCTATGCCGATAACCGAAGAAGGAATTTGGAATTTTCTGTGGGAGATTTGGTATTCATTCGTGTTTCACCTATGAAGGGTGTTGTGTGTTTCAGTCGATCAAGAAAGTTAGCACCTTGATATATTGGCCCATTTCCCATCACCGAACGCATTGGTTCCATGGCTTATCGTCTTTTATTACCGGCTCAGTTTTCTGCTATTCATGACGTTTTTCACGTATCTCAACTACGGAAATGCCTTAGAGATTCCAATTCTATTATTGAGCCTAGTGTTATTGAAGAAATTGAAGTTTCACCTAATTTGACTTATAAGCAACATCCTATTCGTATCATTGCTACGGAGGTTAAACGCCTTCGTAATAAAGATGTTCCGCTTGTGAAAGTTCAATGGTCCTTAAACCTTAAGGATTGCTCTTGGGAATCCAGAGAATTCATCAAGCGAACACATCCGGACTTACTCTCTCGTGCCTTATAAGGTGAGCTTCTCACTTCAAATTTTTCTTTTGCGTTATTATGCCTTAGAGTGGTTGTTACTCTTTATTTTCTTCTTAAGTATTGCGAGGACACAATTTCTTTAAGGAGGGGAATCTATAACAACCCGCATATTTTACAATTATATATTTAAATGTTTTATTTAAATATAGCATTGTTTGTTGAATTTAAAGTCCGAAATGTGACTTTTTGTAAATAGTCGAATCCGGACTCTAGACTACTTCCATTGAGTTCAAAACGACATTTACAACTTTTTTGAGTATAAACATTGATATGTTTGGAGTTGATTAGGATTTTGGTATTTTGTTTGGGCTTTGGTTTGTGTTCTAGCCCACTAACCCAATAAGAGAACCCAAACCTTTTACCAAATACCTCCCACTTCACTCCTCTTTATTCATTCATTCCACTTTCTAAATTCCTAACACTCAAGCCCTAGAAAAATGGTAGAAAAGAAAAGTGATTAGAAATTCCTAAGCCCTAATTCTCTTAGGAAATTCACCGTCAACTTATAAATCAAAGAGAAGCTTAGGTAAGCATCCTTTTCATCTTCTCCATCTCAATCTCTCTTCAATTTTCAAAAATTCCTATAACCTTCTTTAGGAAATTCATTTCATTTGGTAATATATTGAAGATTCTTGAGGTGTTGTTGAAGAGAAATCGATCTTGCTTTCTTTTAGAGCTTCTCATTTCTTGTTTTTGAACTCACATCTATGTCTATACCTTTGATATGTGTTAGGTATGAATTCCTAACATCTTTATCATGTTCATTTGCTTTTGATTTGAATTGGTTTGGTGAATTTTTCAATTTTTGGTATTTTGAAGTCAAAATCTATGAAAATGCTACTATGGATGTTTGGACATGTTGTTTGGAGTGTATTGAAGAGCCTAGAGGGCTGGGTAGTCGCTTGACATAAATCCCTAGCCACCATCGCTCATCCAATCGCTTCCGAACCAATTTGGCCATTTATGGCCTAGGCTGATTTTTGCCCTGAGCTTTAGCTTAGACGTCTGGGATAACACTTAGACGTCTGGGCCATCGGAATAAAAATTCCAGATGTACAGCTCAGACGTCTGAGGTTATTCCCAGACATCTGGGCGATTTGGAAGAAAATTTCCAGATTCTCAACTTAGACATCTGGGAAAACCACCAGACGTCTGGTGCTGTTTAATTCGGCCAATTTGCTTATTTTTCAGTGGATTTCCATTTTAATCGATTTTTGTTGATCCGGTTGGTTGTTGTCTTTTATTATCGACTTTGATGACTTCTTTTCTGGATTTTTTGGAATATCCATTTGATGGATTCGATATCGATTTTCATGGTTTTAATTCATGTCGGCGTATGTGAATTTTTGGTGATAGATTGTTTTTACAAACGTTACTGTGATTTGTCACTTTAAAATACAAAGGTTTCTATACTAGTAGTAAATACTCAAACTCTTTCATATAAATGATTTCATCATTTCTTTTAGTACAAAGCTCATTTTAAAACCGTTTTTCAATCTATTAGTATATACAAACCTTTACCTCATTCGTACGAGAAATCCAATTAAACACTTAGCAAAAGAAGTGGTATGAAACACTTGCGTTTACTTCGTCGGTTAATTCTTAGACTTGTTCGATTGAAATCTTGTGACAATTTTCGAGTGGAAATCTACAATTTGTTCGTAAATATTTAAGTTAAGCCAGCGGTTATGGGACATGAATCTAAACTTATTTATTTACTAGCTTGATGTAATTTACACTTTTATTGATCTATGACGATCATTTTATGGTTTAGACTAGCGATATGCGATGTCTCTTTGTCCACGTGGGGGACTGTACCCCGTTCTGTTGAGCTTTGTCTCATTTATTTGTAGGCTAGCGACCTACGGGTTTTATGGAGTTCGGTTCATCGGGCGTACCGTTGTACTACGTCGTTGTTTCGGCTTATTTGAGTTTCAGGTTCCTCGGGCGTACCGTTGTACTACGTTGTTGCACCGGCTCTATGGGTTAGCGACCCATGGGATAGCGTCCCGTTTGTGATACACGTATTGGTGAGTTTTCATGCTCCCGTTTATGATAGGCCTCCCCTTTTTTGTGATTTCTGGATTTCTAATTGTTGATTTCTAGAATTTGTGTTTCACCAATATTTGTGATTTGCATTGATAAGCTTTATCAATATTTGTGGTTTGTTGAAAAAAAATAAAGAATATGACATTCTTTTTGGTGTTTGAGAAAATTTGAGATATTGTACGATTTTTGTTGTTATCATATATATTTGTCATATCTCTTATCCTATCTCATCTTACATGATATTTATAGCTAGACTGATCCGTTTATGATTTCTTCTTCTTAAATAATACTCGGGTCAGACTGAGGTGTTTTAAGTGCTTCCACTTGACTTCTTAGTTGGGACTAGCTTCTGACTTTTGGCTAACTACTTTAGCTTAGTAGTTTTTGTTTTTATACATTCGAGATAGAGACTCCTTGATGTATACATATTCTTTAGTTTAGCACTTGTACCTATTCTTTTGTGATATAGGGAATCTTGTATGACCACTACTTTGATGTACACTTCTATGTGTTATATTCATATATGTTTCCGCCTTAGTGATATGAATATCTGTGACTGATTTATGTTATGCTTATTTTATATTTGTTTCCGAAGGCCACATAGCCACTATGTAGTAGCTTTGAGTTTGTATTTGATATGTCAGATTTCCTCTTGAAATGAAATGCATGACATACTATCTGACATATCGGTATTCGCACAAAGCAATTACACAGATGGTCGCACCTCAACAGCCTTATTCTTTGTGCTAGTTGACGACATTACCCAGTAGTGTCCATGGCTAGTGCGAGTATAGAGGTGGGGCGTAACACTAATGCCCTTATGTTTAATTACTTAACCATTTATAAGTTCATTTAGTTAAATAAGCACGACCACTAAATTTTATTAATCAACCTTAATTCCTTATCTACATTATTCTATTTAATTTATTCTAATTAAATCTCCTGAATAATGTCATCATTAAAATTAGGGTTGTTACAGGCTCCCCTCCTTAAAGAATTTCGTCCTTGAAATCCAGTAAGGATTAACTAGCAAACATAGCAATCATCTGTAACATCTCCTAACAACCAAACTACCCTACCTTACTAGCACCAATCTATATGGATCTAATATAGACATATCATCAAAGAAGATCAGGATAAGCCTCTCTTATCATGTCCTCTGTCTCCCAAGTACAGTCCTTCTCGTTGTCGCTCCATTGAACTTTCACCAACTTGACTGTCTTGGTCCTCAATCTCTTCTCATCTCTCGCTACAACCCGAACTGGTTGTCTAACCAAAGTCAAATCAGGCTCTACCACTAAGTCCTCCAACTCTGTCTGAGGAATAGTAACCTCTGGATCATGCACGAACTTGCGAAGATGAGACACATGGAATGCATTATGGACACCTGCCATACTATTCGACAACACCACTCTGTACGCAAGCTTTCCAATCCTTTTTATAATCTGGAATGGATCAACATATCTCGGGGCCAACTTTTCCGACTTTCCAAATCGTACCACACCCTTCATAGTTGATACTTTAATGAAAACCCTGTCTCCCACTGAGAACTCTAGGTCTTTACGCCTTTTATCTGCGTAACTCTTCTGCCTGGATTAAGCTTCCTTCACCCGTCCTCGGATTAACTTAATCTTTTTCGACGCCTCTCTAACCAAATCCGGACCTAAGACTAATCTATCTCCAGTCTCCAACCAACAAGTTGGCGATTTGTATGGCCTTCCATACAAAGCTTCAAAAGGCGCCATTCCTATACTAGTCTGATAACTATTATTATAGGAAAATTCAATCAAATGTAGATGATCCTCCCAAGATCCACCAAAGTTCAATACACAAGCTCCCAATAAATCTTCGAGTACCTTATTGACTCTTTCTGTCTTCCCATCAATCTGTGGGTGATATGCCGTACTCATCTTGAGCTTGGTACCAAAAAAAATCTTGTAGATTCCACCAAAATTCGCTAGTGAATAACGCATCTCTGTCACTGATTATGCAACTAGGAATCCCATGAAGTCCAACTAAGTTCTTCATGAACAACTTAGCCAAAGCAGGTGCCGTTTTGGTTGACTTTACCGGAATGAAATGGGCACTCTTGGTCTACCTGTCCACTATAAACCATATGCTTTAATTTTCTCTATTTGACCTTGGCAACCCGTCTATAAAGTCCATCGATATCGAATCCCATTTCCAAACTGGAATATCCAAAGGCTGAAGTAACCCACTTGGCTTTTGATGTTCAGCCTTCACTTGTTGACAGTTAACACACTGCCTAACCCACAAGCCAACACCTCTCTTCATCCCTTTCCAATAGAAGCTCCTCTTCATATCTTGATACACCTTTGTTCCTCCAGGCTGAATCGTAAATTTCGGTCGATGATATTCCCCCAGAACATCCCTCCTTAAGTTCTCTACATTCGGAACGCACAATCGTCCCTTCTTTCTCAACCATCCTCTTCGATCAAGACTAAAATCTTTCAAATCATCGACCTCAGTTCCAATCTCAAGCCTACTGATCCTTTCAATTAAAACTGAATCTTCTCTTTGCTTAGAGGCTATCTTCTCGATCAACACTAGTCGTACTTCTAAACAAGATAACATGGCAGTACCCTGACTAGAACTAGCAGTAGATCTCAACTACTTACCACAACTGGCTAAAGCTTCTAGATCCTTCCATTCTACCAATATTGTTAACACCACATTCTGATGTTTTCTACTAAGAGCATCTACTACCTTATTTCCTTTCCCAGGAGTATACTCTATACCGAAATCATAAGCAGCCAAAAACTCCAGCCATCTTTGCTGCCTCATATTTAACTCCTTCTAAGAGAATAAGTACTTTAATGACTTATGATCGATATACAACTCAAATCACTCCCCCAAGAAATAATGCCTCCAAATCATTAAGGCAATTATTACTGTTGCCAACTCTAAGTCATGAGTAGGATATCTAACTTCGTGCGGTCTAAGCTGCCTAGATGCATAAGCAATAACCTTGCCCCTCTGCATCAATACGGCTCCCAATCCAGTCCCACATGCATCAGTGTATACTACCAACCTTTGTTTACCATCTGGAACTACTAACACTGGCGCATTAGTTAACAAATGCTTTAACTTAAGGAACCTTTCCTCACATTTGTCAAACCAAACAAACTTCACGTCCTTCCTGGTCAATGTAGTCAAAGGCGCTGCTATTCGCGAGAAATCCTTGATGAATATCCGGTAATAGCCAGCAAGTCCAAGAAAACTTCTGATCTCTGTTACCGTCTCTGGTCTCTTCCAATTGTTTACAGCTTCGATCTTATCTTGATCGACTGACAATCCCTTCTTTTAAACCACATGACCAAGAAACTTAACCTCTTTCTTCCATAAATGACACTTGGAAAACTTCGCCTTTAGCTGATTCTGCCTTAGCATCTCCTACATCACTCTAAGATGCATCTCATGCTCCCCTTCATCTTTAGAGTACACCAAAATGTCATCTATAAATACCAACATGAACCTATCCAAGTGTTCTCGAAAAACCTGGTTCATCAAATCAACGAAGAAAGCAGGTGCATTTTTCAATCCAAATGGCATCACCAACCACTCATACGAACCATACCTAGTTCGAAATGCCGTCAAAGGAATGCTATCCTCCGCCACTCTCAACTGAAGGAACCCCATCGCCAAATTCAATTGGGAAAATACTCTGGCTCCACTCAACTGATCAAACAGATCATCTATCCTTAGCAGAGGGTACATATTATTGATCGTCCTTTTGTTTAACTTACGATAGTCAATGCACATCCTTAACGATCCATCTTGTTTCTTCACGAACACCGCAACTGCTCCCCAAAGAAACTGCTTGGTCTGATAAAATTCCTTCCCTCCAGATCCACTAGTCGCTCCTTCATTCCTTTAACTTTGTCGGTGTCATCTTGCTAGGTGGTCTACTTACAGGTTCAGCTCCTAGTACAAGATCTATCCGAAACTAAACTTCTCGTTTTGGGTTTAATCCGATAACCGGCTCAAAAATATCTACAAACTCTCTAGACACACGAACCTGACTAAGGTCTCCTTCAACATCCATGGCACTCGACAAAGCACAAACACTCTTACTGGAATACTCCAATGAGAAAATGATTCGGTTATGACTATCTGGGTGCCACAATGATATTTCTCGATCCTGGAAAAATATCCTAGCCTCATACTTACCCAACCAATCCATACCCAAAATGATCCTGGAATCTGCGAAATCAAAGACATACAAACTGCATGCAAACTTATGACCTAACAAATCAAGTTCTAACTGGTCACATCTCATCCCAAGAGTTGCATGTCCTCCTATTGGATTTTCAATCCTTAAGGAAGTAACAAAGTATGTGGTTTCTATACATAACCTATAAACCAAATACTATGATATAAATAAATGTGATGCACTGGTATCAAAAAGTACCCTAATTGGTATACTCTGTATCAAAAGCGTACCTTCCATCACAGTCTTTCCTTTTTTTGCTGCAGTAGGTCTAAAAGAAGACGGTGGTCCAATAGCAAACACCTTCCCTCTGTCTGCTGGACACTAGTTCTTATAATGCCCAACTTGGTCACAGTTGAAGCATTTCACATCCTTCTTCTCGGCAGGCTTCTTTCCTTTACCGTTTCTACACTCGTGGGCATAATGGCCATTCTTATCACACTTATAACACACCAAATCAGCCTTTGCCTTCTTAGCAGCCTCCCTTTTCTGGTTTCCTTTCTTCTTAAAGAATATCCTTTCTTTCCCTGAGGACCCTGGGACTCAAATGGCTTCTCCCTAACTAACACAACAAGCATCTCCTCATGGCGGATGGCCATCTCCACCACCACATGATAAGGTTCTCTAATATGAGTCATAACTATTCTGCCTAGCTGTGGCCTCAATCCTCTAATGAATATCTCATTTCTTCTGATATCAGTGTCAACCAAAGCATAACCATAACGAGATAGCTCATCAAACTTAGCAGCGTACTCGATCAAAGACATCCCTCCTTGGACAAGATCCACGAACTTCCTCATCAATGTCGATTTGGCAACCTTAGATACGAACCTCTGCTCGAACCTCCTTCTAAAATCAGCCCATGTCAGCTCTTCCTCCAGAACTCCAACCGTCACACTGTTCCACCAGTGTAGCGCTAACCCTTGCAACTGCCTAGAGGCTAGCCTTCTCTTCTCTCCATCCTCCAAGCTCTGTAAAGATCCTTTCACAGTTCAAAATTCAGTTCTCAACTTCAACAGCATCCTCTGTTCCAAGAAAAGGCTTCCTTCCCAGACTAGTATAATCCCTGCTCAGCTTGGCATAGTAATTGCTAACTGGGGCCACAGGATAGGCTCCTCCAGCATTCAAAGCATTACCTCAGGCTACCCCTGAAGCTGCTCCAGCTTGCATCAAGTTGATGAAGAACTGATACGTCATCCCTATATCTACTGGTGGGGTTTCAGCACCTACATCGGCCTCTGTACTTGGATTAGCATTAGCCTGTCGACCTTGGTTCCTCCTAGTATTAAGTCTAGCATTACCATTTCTTGTGGTGCTTCCTCTACCTAGATTTCCTCTTCCGTTTCCTACTTCATATCTTCTTTCTCGTAAATCTGCATACAGGCCTTAGTAAGATACAGAAGGACGATCTAAGAGAGAGGGGAACACGTACTTGGATTATGTTTCAAAAAGCTTTTAGGTTTAAGAATGGCATACGAGCCTTAATAAGAATATTTTTAAATTCATTGGATTATGTTTCAAAAAGCTTTTAGGTTTAACTTTTCTTTTTAAAGTTTCTACACCTATGCTCTGATACCAACATGTAACATCCCTATATTTGGAGGCCCAAAACTAACGGCTACGGATGCTGCAGTCATCCATAGTTATTAATTCTCGGCGATCAAATATGGCGGTGCTAGATACATTGATACACAGATCATAGAAATATGGAAAAAAATTAACAATCCAAAACATATTTCCACATTCAAATCAAAACACTTGATGTTCATTACATAATCCAAAAAACGTAACCACGTTCAGCAAAATATAATTATTACAGTTACGCCAAGAGCGACATTTAAAGATGCCTCCTTGGTTAATCAGGGTATATAGTGAGGCTAACAATTTTGCCTTTACAAACAAAACACACAGCGGAAATGATAATTCTAAATAACTATCTACCTTCTGCATGCCTTCGGAAGCTTTGTTCGTCAAAGTAAATCTGAAAACCTTAAATCTCAAACTACTCAAAATCAATTGAGTACCCGAGAGTTTAAGGGGAAAACAAAAACTTCGATTCAGGCATAAAGCATGTTATGAATAATAATCTAACATCTCAATCCTTTTAGATATTTAGTGAGACTAGACTGCTTAGCGGAACGGGTTTTCCCCTCACTAGTATCTTAAAACCTTTTTAAAATCATATTCCGAGCTCCTGCATCCACAATGGTTAAAACATACATTTTCAAAATATTATAATGATATGCATACTTAAAACAATTAGGATTTCCCATTCCCAGTTTAATCTAACTCCCTGTCATAACTATAGTTTCTAGGGTCACTAATAACCTTTTAGTTTTGATGGGTTTACTAATAACCTTTATATAATTAATGAACATCCCGTTCTTTTCATAATTTTCATAGGATCACTAAGAACCTATAAGCTCCTACCAGTTAACTTAATTAATTCATGGGTCCGCCTAAGCCTGTTAGTTATTCCAATAATTAATGATCTTATCCTAGTTTTCATAGGTTGACTAGGAACCTATGGATTTATCCAGTAACTCACTTCACGTCCTAGTTTTCATGGGTTAACTAGAAACCTACTGATACTTCCATTAGCCACTTTATTATCCTAGTTTTCATGTGCTGACTAGGAACCTATTGACTGATGTCAATTCTTAATCCGGATATAGTTTTCAAGGGTTCACTACAAACCAATTAGCCCCTGCCAACCATCCTTAATACATAGTTTTCATTAGTTTAGCATGAACCTTTTGGTTACCTCCAATAACTACATAATCATAATTTTCATGGGCTTACTATGAACCTTTTGGTTACCTCCAATATCTACCAAGTTTAAGCATCCTATATTTTTGGTCACCCAGACTCCTTGGATGCAATTCTACTCATTCCGGAGTTTAAGCAATTTATATTCACTACAGAGTTAACCTAGCTGGTTCTTCTACCCCTTTTCCCCAAAATACAGTTATGGGTTATCATATGAATATATTCATATTTGAAGAAGCAAAAGACAATTTAACAATACCACTCCTGTGGGTTTAAGGTCCTTGAAATACTCTTTGTATAAAACATAGTTAACCCCTTTAACTTATATTTTTATCAAGACAATACTTCTTCAAATTACATACTTAAAGTCATTACAGAACTCCTTTATATAAGCCATGGGTTTCCCTTTAAAAATTTGAGTTAGGGTTCTAAAATCTTTCGACAACGTCGAAGGCTTCAGCCTTCGACCCCTTCGAAAGCTTTGCTCTCGACCCCATCAAAAGCCTTGGGTAGACACTTAAAACATTACTTTGGATCAAAGTGAAAATAGGTGAAAGCATCTCTTTCAAAACCACTCTTTATTTTATAAAATATAAGAGAAGTTTGTTGGTGTCGAAACCATCCTTTCAAAACCATTGAAATATCCGGGAAAACAGTTGAACCTTTCAACAATGTCGAAAGCTTTGCTTTCGACCCCTTCGAAGGCTTTAGGAAGCGGCTTGCACTTATAAAACCAATTGAACCTCTCGACAACATCGATGCATTCGATGCCATCGGAAGGCCACTTATTCTCAGAAGGGTTTTCGACCTGGTCGACAACTACCCCTTCGAAAGCTTTAAACAAAAATTAAGTAACCCCTTAGGGACCCACTTATTTAAAACAAAGGTGGAAGCTCTCCTTCGAAAGCCTCTTTGAAATACTCTTCCAAAAACATAGCTTTCGACCTTGTCGAAAGCCTTAAAAAAACTATCTTTTCGAAAGCATAGCTTCCGACCTTGTTGAAAGCATAGCTTCCGACCTTGTCGAAAGCTCTTTTTAAAACCATAGCTTCTGACCTTGTCGAAAGCTCTTTTAAAACCATACCTTTCGAAAGCATAGCTTTGACCTTGTCGAAATCATAGCTTCGACTTTGTCGAAAGCATAGCTTTCGACCTTGTCGAATGCTCCTTTAAAAACATGCAAGTGATTTTCTTTTCAAACCAAAAATAACTAAGGAACCAACTCCTTCGAAAGCACTCCTTCGACAACCTACCTTCCACCTTTGTCCAATTCACTACATACCACCTAAATGATATCATGTGCATTGACTTCGACCTTGTTGGTTTCAATGAAGTCGAAAGGTCAAGGTCGAAAGGTCTAAGTCGAAAGGTTTACAAGAGAAGGCAGAACACCCTTTTTCTGAACAAAAGCTGTTTTTATCAAATTAAGTAAACTTTTTGTAACAAACTTGCCTACTTGTAAACATTTGATTGGCTTTCATAAACTTTTAAATAATTTGGATAATATTTGCTGCATTTTCTCAGATCTATAATCAAGTTAACATTTAACAAATAAACCCTTCGTATTATCAAAACAACAAAATCATTTGGTCCTTCTTTCGAAATAATTTAATTTCCATACTAAATCACTTAGTAAAAATCCCCAAAAATTCACTTTAATCATGTTATCTAACACATTAAAATTTCATACCCAAATTCTTAATATATTTTCCAAAATAAATTTATAAACCCAAATAACTATTTTTCCTTTGAAAATTCATAACAAATTCTCCACGGCTTGGAAAATTATGAAAATTCAAACCCAACTCTAAAATCATGTTTTCCATAACATATAATTTTCCCATGGCATTTCATAATTATTAAATCTCGGTTTAACCTTAAAACCTTATATATCTCCTTTAAACAACCATGTTTAAACATATATAAATCATAAATCAAGCATATCATCATTCTATATATCATAAAATAGATTTACCCTTAAATCCGAAACCATATGTTTATAAAACAAAATAGAGATGTAGAAATTATTATACACCTTAAATTGGATAAGGAAATTGAAGTTTGATTGAGATTGATTTCTTCTAGCTTGATCCTAAGCTTTACTTTGATTTTTCTCTTCTCTTTTCCTAATGGCCGGCCTTGCTTGCTTCTTAAGGTTATAAATTTTATTTGAGGTAAAATGAAGATGTATGACTAAGGAGAATGGCATAAGGATGGGAAATATGGGCGGCTATTTACCCTAATGCAAACCATTTATAAGTTCATTTAGTTAAATAAGCACAGCCACTAAATTTTATTAATTAACCTCAATCTCCTTATCCACATTATTCTATTTAATTCACTCTAAGTAAATCTCCTGAATAATGTCATCATTAAAATTAGGGGTGTTACACAATTCGTAAAACACGTTCAGAGAAATATAGTTATTACAAATTATACCAAGAGCGATATATGAAGATGCCCTCTTTGTTGATCAGAGTCTAAATATAGGCAATTAAACAACTTTTCCATTCCATCCAATTACATAACATAATCAAACAGAAAGAACTCCTAATAGCTAGCTTGCCTCCTGCACGTCTTCAGAAGCTTAAATATCTAAAGGACAACCTGAAAACTTTAACTCTCAAACTACTCAAAATTAATTGAGCACTCGAGAGTTTAAGGAGAAAACATAAACTTTGAGTCAGACAAAAAGTCTGGGGTAAATAATAACCTACCATCTCAAACCATGTAGATATCTAGTGAGATCATGCCGCATAGCAGAACGGGTTTTCCCCTCACTAGTATCTTAACCCAATTTATAATAACCATATACTATGCGCCTGCATCCACAACGATTAGGACATAACATAATAAAATGTATCATGATGATATGCAAACATGAAATATGCTCTAGATTTCCCATCCTAATTCACTTGACTATCAGTCTCAAGTTACAGTTTCTAGGGTCACTAATAACCTATTAGTTTTCATGGGCTAACTAATAACTTGTTCCAAGCTTACAGACCATCTGTCCGGTTTCATAGTTTTTATGGGATCACTAAGAACCTATTGGTGTTACTAATAACATCATCTAATTATAGTTTTTGCATGGTCACTATGAACCTATTGGATTCTCCATTAACATCACTCATATCATAGTTTTCATGGGCTGACTATGAGCCTATTGATCTTTATCAACAACCTACTCCGGATATAGTTTTCATGGGATCACTAAGAAACTATTGGCCCATGCCAATAATAATTTCCATAACATAGTTTTTGTGGGCTTACTAAGAACCTGTCGAAACAAAAAATCTTTTGATCAGTCTTGGGCATCCTATATCCTGGTCTGTCTGACCTCTTGGATGCAATTCAACTCGCATAGGAGTTAATTGAATGTATATTCACTATTGGGTCAACCTAGCATGTTACTCTGCCTTTAACACCTTAAAAAGCAGTTATGGGTTAATAATGAAGTGAATACACAAGTATACATGATAATTGATCAAATAACCCAACAATATAAACATCCATTGTTGAATTTCTTGTAATCATTTTCAAATGAAATACGGTGAATACCCTTAACCCATTATTTTTAGCAAGGAAAGTTTCCTGTAAAATTTCTAGGTTAAATGCCATTTCGAAACTCTTTTATATTTCCATGTGTTTTACTTTTTTGAAAATGAGTTATGGTTCTTTAATTCGAAAACTAAGGCTTTCAACTATATCATTTGCATCATTACTAAAAACCTTAGACATTCTCTTTCGAAACCATCCAGCATACCTTTCAAACACTTGGAAACATTCCTTTCGAAGCACTCAAAAACATACCTTTCGAATGCATTAGAGTTCAAGTGAGAATTTATGGAAGCATAACTTAGAAACCTACTAAAAGTATCACTTTCAAAACCATTGACTGGAAACAAAACAAACTTCAAAGTATAAAAGGGGACAAATTCGAAAGCTATCCCATCATAAGACCTTTGGTGACGGCAACATGCTTCCGCGTGTACTTGGGTTTAAATAAGTGGCTTTAACCATGTCGAAAAGTATGGGAGCGGCACTCACCCTTTCGCAAGCATGAGTTAAATGAAAATAGGCTTCAATGATTGTAGAAGGGTATCGATTCGAAACCCTATACTCCGAACTCATTGATTCAAAGAGTTATAAAAGTGGCTTCTTACTCAGGTGAAAGGTTTTAATGCGGCAGCTAGGGTATCAAAGGGGTTCTAAAGCAGCAACCTTTTCGAAGATATTAAATCAAAGGTAGTTTCATAGATTCAAAACCTGGAAATACAACTTCACCCCTTACGCATGCATACTTTCGAAACCATTGCTACATTTCGCATAGGTCCAATACACTTCGTACCACTAGCTTGATACCATGTATATTTGCACTGAATGGAAGCGGAAGGGTTAAATGTGAGTGTCTGAAGTAAAAAGCCAGCAGGATTAAGTGGCGAAGATGTAATTTGGATAAAAACTACACTTTTTCTTATTAAAGAAAATAATTTTCACCTACCATCAATATTTGTCTCAATCTTATCGGGTTTTAAAAAACTTTATCAATTACTTCTTCAGAATTTGCTGCCAAAATCAAATTTGGATTTGAAATAACTTAACACTTAAGCCCTTCTCCTTAATAAAACATTTAAAACATTTAAGTCCTCTAACTTAAATAATTTGTTATCCATAGTAATACACTTAGGAAAAATCCCCAAAATCACCATAATTCACATTAAATATGTTCTCTAACATATATAAATTTCAGACCCGAAAACATTATAATTGCCTTAAATAATTTAAATCCAAAAGTTACCAACTTTCTCTCTTAGAAATTCATAATAAATCCATAATTACATGGAATATGAAACTTGAAACCCACTTCTAAAATAACATTTTTTACCATATATAAAAAACGCACCACTTTTGGATGTCACTTGATAAGTTTTCCAATCTAAAACCTATCATAAAATTCATATTAAATTATATAAATCATCAACAAGCATATGCATCCGTTTAATCTATCAAAACATACCATCATTGATCCAGTCATACAGTTTTAAACCTCAAATCTAAATTAGAACATTCAAGATGACTTATATGGGGTGGTTTAGAACATTATTCACCTTGTTTGGATAAGGAATATGAGATTTGTTCTTGCTTTAATCTTCCAAGCTTGAATCATAGCCACTAAATGGATTTTGTGCCCCACTTCTTCTTAGGGTTATGGCCGGTCTTCAACTCTGTTTGCTTATGTTTTTGGTTTATGAAAATTTGAATGAGAATAAGGTAAGGGGTTTAGAGGTTTAGGGGTTATGGAATACGACTATTTCCATTTTCCCCTTGCCTTATCCTCTTAAGTTTATAATTTATAAATAACACTTATAATTTCATTAGTTAAGGCACGACCCTAATTAGTTTCAAATCTAAATTTCCTTACCACTCTAACCTCTACATTGTTCTGCTTAATTCATCAAATTAAATATCCTGAATAATGTTATTTAAAATTAGGGGTGTTACACCAAAAACGAACCGCTATGGAGATATCCCACACTGCTCTTAATACCAAATCTGGACCATTTAATACTTTTCAATTAAGAAAGCATGCCCAATCTCTCATGTCATCCCGGGTCCTAAGATTAGTGGTATCTCACATCTATAGTAAGTGCACCCGACTGTTGGTAGCCTCAAACTAAAGGGTAGTCTTCCGTTGAGTGACTCTACTGACCTTGCATCACTAACCTACTAATTCCAATTAACCATCTTAAGTCTTTACTTATATTATCTTAGGTAGGAATTGGACTTAGCTTGCTAATTCGCTTTTTATTTTAGGCAATAAGATTTACCTCAAATGCTTATCTACCCATAAATCCCCTTTTATTGTTCATAAATGTCAGTTTATCCATAAAATCCGAATTGACATTTCCTAAGGCATTTATATATGATTACTAATTTCAAGTTAGTAACCTTTTATATCTATTCCATTTTTATGAGTCTCTTTTTATCCATTTGTCCATATTAATTGTAACTCCCAAATTCATTATCATTAATTTCCCATTAATTGGAATTACAGTCTTTATTCAACCAATTGTAACCCCTAATCTATTCGTGTCAATTATTTCCCATTGTTGCCTATTAAATCCTTTATTTCCTATTAATTATTGTCAATTTCTAATTTATTGTCCATTAATAGGAATTACTACATTTCCAAATTCTACCTATTCACTTTTCTAAATGTAATAATAACCAACGAATGTTATGCATAAATAACGTACGAATAAATGCTGTTCTTCTTTATTAACACAATAAATACGTATAAACTGCCTAATAAAGCTTACCGAATATATTCTAGTCATAAATATGTAGTTAGAATATACTTTCCATATTTAATTTGTTGGAATTAAATTCCTTAGGAAGATTTTCCACTATGATTTCCATAAATTAGTTTATCATAAAAAGGAAAGATTTAAACGTTTGAAATTAAAACGAATGGATAATTTCTTTTATTTGGAATAAATAGTGTAAACTACAGAGAATAAATCTGTAATTTACATATCACTTCCCTATTTTGTTTTATTCCTTATTAAATCAAGCGTGGCCTTTTTGAATAAAAAATGGAAAAAGTAAACAAATTTATAAAAATCAAATGAATGTTCTTCCCATAAATTAAACTATGGAAAATCTACAACTTAGCACAAATTTTGGCAGTAATCCAAAAATCCTATTTTACACCCATGTACAGATCTAGGATAAAAATATACAACATTCAAATTCTAATATCTTTGGAACTGATTTTTGAATCTAGGTGTAAACATATTTCAAATTAAGTCTAAAATAAGAATATGTAGGCAGTAATTTTCTATACCAATTTAACCCTACAATTCACAAATAAAATTGATTTAGGCATAAAAATCAAATGTATGCCAATGAAATAGGTTTAAATCATAAATAATATATAAAATTTCCCACTCATCTTTTAAAAGCGATCCAAATCTCCAGATCTGAAGTAGAACCTTAAATTCGTCTCTAAATCCTTTTTATTCCAAGAAATATGTATAAAATGGTATATACATGCATTAAAATTACAAATCTGAGAAGAGATTTAGGATTGGGAGAGAAAGTAGATAAAAAATACAAATATATATAAATTACCTCAAATACGCATATAGTTGATTCTCTTTTCTTCTTCCTTTTATTAGATTTCTATTCTTACTCAATTTGTATGAATATAGATATAAACATCTTATTTTTATAATTTAGAAAGAAAGTGAGAAGAAGAAATGGAAGAGCTTCACTATAGCCTCTAGAAAAATATAAGAAGAGAAGGGTGGGTTAGGCCTGAATTTATAGGCACTAGAATCAACCGCAACCGTACGATTTCAAATATTAAATCCGGGCAGTTGTGACCTAGGTTTATTGCGCCGCGGTTACCCAACCAATCGACCGCCTCATATGCACCTATCTACCGCTACGTGTTGACTGGTCGCATTGAACAGTCAGCCTATGGGCTCGGACGAATAATTATAAACGTTAATAAATTATATTCGAATTATTTCTGTTCTGAATTCGTTTTTCGTTCGTAACTTCTTCGATTGGACTCCGATCGCAAAAATGGAAATATGAAAGTTGCTCAAAATTTTGCCACAAACACAATGGTGCAAGTTTCACGGTCAAATTCCATTGTTAGCACAAATTCCATTTTTGGAGCCTAATTAATTAGTAAATAACTAATTAAATAAGTAACGTCAAATTACGGGATGTTACATTCTTCCCCCCTAAAAAGAATTTCGTCCCCGAAATTTTACCAATGACTAAGTTATGGTTTTGGCTCCTAATTGTCCTAAACTACACAACCAATGAGTGTACAACCAATTTTGCAACCAAATGTGCACAAGTGCATAGTGTATTACTATATCACCACACATAAAATATGTATGCAAATGATTCTAAATCAGATCCTCCTGTATGAATGCATTTCTTTTGAATTTTTTTGAAAACATGATGCAAGCAGCCTATATATATACTGGCAGTTCTGTATGCAGCTTTTGGAAAAACCTTTACAACCAAAACCCCCATACTCCAATGAATAGAAGTATGAAGCAACCAATTTTGCATCCACTTCCTACCATCCAGTAATCTAACGCATCGGAAAATCGCTTTCTAAACTTTACTCCTATGCCAAGAAAAAGAATTTAGGTGGAAAATTTAACATTCTCACCACTCTATAATCTTCCTATTCCCATACTAAAGTGAAAATTTTCGCCACTACCCCGGATTTACTCTAAATTTTCCATGCACAAAATGTATAAGGAGGCTTATTTCAAGCTCTAAAACGGAATTATATCTAAAAATAGACTCATGCGCATCGTCGATAAGGTATGAAAATAGAAATTAGAGGCTAAAACAGCTTTTCCCTTGTTACCACTTGCATTTATCGCATCATCGATCCTAATGCTCCGCTAAATTCGCAAATTCTAACTTTATTTTCCTTCACTACGCTTTACATGTGGCCTTCAAATTTTCACAAAAATCTTTCTCACATTTCAAATTTGTATGTCATTTGGAAAATAAAGTCCCAAAATATTTAGATGCACATTTTCACTTGAAATCAAATATTTTGACAAAATATTTAGCTTGCCTCCATTTCTTCCTTTCTCGTATATCTGCATATGAGCCTTAGTAAGATACAGAAGAACGGTCTAAAAGAAAAGGAGGAATACGTACTTATATATATATATATATATATAACAAATGCAAGTACGTTACTATAGCGTTAACCCAAATCCCGGTCTTATTTTCTAATTCATTGGGTTATGTTTTGAAAATCTTTTAGGTTCAAATTTCTTTTAAATTGACATAAACCTAAGCTTTGATACCAACTTGTAACATCCTCCATTAGGAGGTCCAAAACTAACGGCTACAGATGCTACAACCATCCATAGTTATTAATTCTCGGTGACCAACTGAGGTAATGTTAGATACATTGATATACCAGAAACACATGAATATGAAAAAGTTTAAACTCAATTTAAGACAAATTTCTCATTTTATTACAAATAGCATTTTAGATTATTACATAATCCCAATTCATAAACCATGTTTAGAGAAATATAGTTATTACAAATTACGCCAAGAGTGACATATGAAGATGCACCCTTGGTTGATCAGAGTCTAAATATAGGCAGTTAAACAACTTTGCCATTTCATCCAATTACACAGCGGAATCAAACAAAATGAACTCATAGTAGCTGGCTTGCCTCCTGCATATCTTCGGAAATTTATTCATCTAAAGGAGAACCTGAAAACCTTAACTCTCAAACTACTCAAAATTAATTGAGCACTCAAGAGTTTAATAGGAAAACATAAACTTCGAGTCAGACAAAAAGTCTAGGGTAAATAAAAACCTACCATCTCGAACCATATAGATATCTAGTGCGACCACGCCGCTTAGCGGAATGGGTTTTCCTATCACTAGTATCTTAACCCAATTTATAATAAACATATACTGTGCACCTGCATCCACATTGATTGAGACATAACATAATAAAATGTATCATGATGATATGAAAACATGCAATATGCTCTAGATTTCCCAGCCCCATTCACCTAACTACCAGTCTCAAGTT
Source organism: Allium fistulosum (assembly GCA_030737815.1). Taxonomy (NCBI): domain Eukaryota; kingdom Viridiplantae; phylum Streptophyta; class Magnoliopsida; order Asparagales; family Amaryllidaceae; genus Allium; species Allium fistulosum. Next base: position 555,178,132 of record CM060905.1, on the reverse strand, counting down.
ATAATTTCTAGGGTCAGTATTAACCTATTAGTTTTCATGGGCTAACTAATAACCTGTTCCAAGCTTACAGATTATCTGTCTGGTTTCATAGTTTTTATGAGATCACTTAGAACATATTGGTGTCTACAAATAGAAACATCTAATCATAGTTTTCATGGGTCACTATGAACCTATTGGATTCTCCCATAACATCACTCATATCGTAGTTTTCATGGGCTGACTATGAACCTATTGATCTCTATCAACAACCTATTCCAGACATAGTTTTAATGGGATCACTAAGAACCTATTGGCCCCTGCCAATAACAATTTCCACAACATAGTTTCTTTGGGTTTACTAAGAACCTATCCAAACCAAAAATCTTTTGATCAGTCTTGGGCATCCTACATTCTAGTCTATCTGACCTCCTGGATGCAATTCTACTCACATAGGAGTTAATTCAATGTATATTCACTACTGGGTCAATCTAGCATGTTATTCTGCCCTTGACACCCTAAAATGCAGTTATGGTTTAATAATGAAGTGAATATGATCACACAAGTATACATGATAACTGATCAAATAACTCAACAACATAAACATGCATGGTTGAATTCCTTGTAATCATTTTCAAATGAAATATGGTTAATACCTTTAACACATTATTTTTAGCAAGGAAAGCTTCCTCTAAAATTTCAAGGTTAAATGCCATTTCGAAACTCTTTTATACTGCCACGTGTTTACTTTTTAAAAATGAGTTAGGGTTTTTTAATTCGAAAACTAAGGCTTTCTACTATATCATTTGTATCATTACTAAAACCTTAGACATTCTCTTTCGAAACCATCCAGCATACCTTTCAAACACTTGGAAACATTCCTTTTGAAGCACTCAAAAACATACCTTTCGAAAGCATTAGAGTTCAAATGAGAATTTATGGAAGCTTAACTTAGAAACCAACAGAAAGTATCACTTTTGAAACCATTGATTGAAAATAAAACGAACTTCAAAGTAAAAAAAAGTGACAAATTTGAAAGATATCCCTTCAAAAGACCTATGGTGATGGCAACATGCTTCCGCATGTGTACTTGGGTTTAAATAAGCGACATCAACCAGGTCGAAAGGTATGAGATCAGAACCCACCTTTCGCATGTATAAGTTAAAAGAAAAGAGGCTTCAATGATTGCCGAAGGCTATCGATTCGAAACCCTACACTCCGAACTCATTGATTCAAAGAGATATAAAAGCAACCTCTTACTAAGGCGAAAGATTTTAATACGGAACCTAGGTATCGAAGGGTTTCAAAAGCTGCAACCCTTTCGAAGATATTCAATCAAAGGTAGTTTTATATATTCGAAACCTAGAAATACAACTTCACTCCTTATGCATGCATACTTTCAACACCTTTGCTACCTTTTGCATAGGTCCAATACACTTCATACCACTAGCTTGATACCATATATATTTGCGCCGAATGGATGTGGAAGGGTTAGAGGCGGGTGTGTATGAAGTCGAAAGCTAGCAAGATTAAGTGGTGAAGATGTAATTTGGATAAAAACTACATTTTTGTTCATTAAAGAAAATATTTTTTACCTACCATCAATATTTTTCTCAATCTTATTGGTTTAGAAAACTTTATCAATTTCCTTTTTTGGAATTTGCTGCCAATATCAAATTTGGATTTGAAATAACTCAACACTTAAGCCCTTCTCCTTAATAAAACATTTAAAACATTTAAGTCCTCTAACTTAAATAATTTGTTATCCATAGTAATACACTTAGGAGAAATCCCAAAATCACCATAATTCATATTTAATACGTTCTCTAACATATATAAATTTTAGACCCGAAAACATTATAATTGCCTTAAATAATTTAAATCCGAAATTAACTTGAAACTTGAAAATTATGAAACTTGAAACCACTTCTAAAATAACATTTTTGACCATATATAAAAAACGCAACACTTTTGGAGGTCATATGATATGTTTTCCAATCTAAAACCTATCATAAAATTCATATTAAATTATATAAATTATCAACATGCGTATGCATCCATTTAATGTATCAAAACATATCATCATTCATCTAATCATGCAGTTTTAAACCTCAAACCCGAATTAAAACATTCAAGATGACTTATATGAGATGCTTTAGACCATTATTCTCCTTGTTTGGATAAGGAACTTGAGATTTGTTCTTGCTGTAATCTTCCTAGCTTGAATCATAACCTCTAAATGGATTTTGTGCAGCTCTTCTTCTTAGGGTTATGGCCGGTCTTCAACTCTCTTTGCTTATGTTTTGGTTTATGAAAATGTGAATGAGAATAAGGTAAGGGGTTTTGGGGTTATGGTATACAACTATTTCCATTTTGCCCTTGCCTTATTCTCTTAAGTTTCTAATTTATAAATAACGCTTATAATTTCATTAGTTAAGGCACCACCCTAATTAGTTTTCAAATCTCAATTTCCTTATCACTCTAACCTCTACATTATTCTATTTAATTCATCTAGTTAAATCTTTTGAATAATGTTATTTAAAATTAGGGGTGTTACACCAGAAGAAAACCACTATGGGGATATCCCACACCGCTCTTAATTCCAAATTTGGATCATTTAATACTTTTCAATTAAAAAAGCATGCCCAATCTCTCACGTCATCATGGGTCCTAGGATTAGTGATATCTCACATCTATAGTAAGTGCACCCGACTGTTGGTAGCCTCAAAGTGAAGGCCAGTCTTCCGTTGGGTGACTCTATTGACCTCGCATCACTAACCTACTAATTCCAATTAACCGTCCTAAATCTTTATTTATATTATCTTAGGTAGGAATTGGACTTAGCTTGCTAATTCCCTTTTTATTGAAGGTAATAAGATTTACCTAAAATGCTTATTTACCCATAAATCCCTTTTTATTTCTCATAAATGTCAATTTATCCATAAAATCCGAATGGACATTTCTAGGGCATTTATATATGATTACTAATTTCAAATTAGTAACCTTTTGTATCTATTCCATTTTTATGAGACTCTTTTTAACCATTTGTCCTTATTAATTGTAACTCCCAAATTCATTATCACTAATTGCCCATTAATAGGAGTTACAGTCTTTATTCAGCCAATTGTGACCCCTAATCCAATCCTATCAATTATTTCCCTTTAGTTGCCTATTAATTGGTGTTACAATCCTTTATTTCCTATTAATAATTGGCAATTCCTAATTTATTATCCATTAATAGGAATTACTACATTTCTAGATTCTACCTATTTACTTTCCTAAATATAATAATAACCAACGAACGTTACGCATAAATAACGTACGAATAAATACCGTTCTTCTTTATTAACACAATAAATACGTATTAACTGCCTAATAAAACTACCTATTCATAACCAAATATATTCTAGTCAGAAATATTGTCACGACCCAACTTTCTATCACCAGAAAGTCGTATCATGATGAAGAAAGAAAGGGATAGGAAAGAGAAAAGATAGAGAAGAAAGAAGAAACAACATTAGAATCTCAACAGCGGAACGAATAAATTATATTTATCACATAAGTATTACATAATATACAACATCAATCAGAGTTACACGGATTATACATCACATACTAGCCAGTTATAAACACCTGTTTAGTTAATACAACTCAAATACAACATAGAGAAACTACACAACGGAATTACTATATATATTCTACCACGTTGAAGCCTCCTACTCCATTGCTCCTCCACGATTCGTCAAATCTAACCTGAATCCCTTGGCTACTCGTAAAAATTTGAGTACCCAAGAGTTTAAGAAAAACAGAATAAACTCCGGGTCAGACATGGGTCTGGTGTGAGTAACAGGTTAAAGTTGCTTAACTTTGAAAATCCTTTGAAAACAAAAGGTATCATGTAAGACTTCCCACACATAAACATGGAAAAGTTTTTACCTTACGCTAACCAAACATTTGATAGGAAATTCTATGATATTATAATAGGTCTAGGGTTTTCAAGTAAATAAGAAATAGATGAAATTGTTACATGATTAAATTCCAACATACTAGCCAACAAGTGGGTAATACAATCAAATCCGAGGGCGCTTATTGGAGATTGGATTCCATATCATGGCAGGGCTACTAGGGTAATGCCTGTCACAGTACGTGGCCTAGATCACCATACCGAGGATCACTCCCGACCCCCTGCAACAAAAAGTCGAAACCATCCCTTACTGGACAGTTCCAAACAAGACAACCCCAGCAGTTGTTGCAATCAACTGCCCACACAGCCGAAATAAAAAGGGACATCTAGACAGGGGTATATCTCGCTCTCAAGTGGGTGCTACCCATGAAGCCTTGCCGCACCTCCCCTGTTTTAGCCAACCCTGGTTGATGAGGCTTGAGGCTACGATTACCTTTAGAGAACACATCTCTTAGAATGCTCATTGTCCACCTGACGATGTTCTGAAAGCATTCAATCCATACAAGTTCGTTCCGGGTTCGAACGAAACCGAAGGCATTATCTCCTTACACTCATTTTGGAATCACCCTCAGAGTTAATGACAATAACCCTTGCACTCTGTGTAACGACTCGGGTTTTGCCCGCTCGAAAATCAACATCCGTACTTCACATTGTACTAGAATGCCGTAGATTCGACCGTTCAAATCCGATTCGCCGGAGCTATAACACAATTAAGTAAATAACACAGCGGAAGAAAAGAAATCAATGATATCATATACAACTCCAATGAATACAATATCCAGAATGATATACAACAATGATATCAACATGATACAACAATATCAGAGATACAAGAAATAGCAGCGGAAAAGAAAAGATAACATCAACAGCGGAACAATATCAATAGAAGTGATAACTCCAAAATGATCTTCAGACAAGAATGAATCCACAACTCCAAGATAAGCAACTCCGATGAATGAACTAGCTCCAGATAATCTACTAAACCTGAATATCTGAGAAACCCAACTCTAGACTGCCCGTGTGGAAAATAATGGGCACCCAGAGTTTAGGAAGGGAACAATAAACTCCGGATCAGTCATGGGACTGGTGTGAGCAACAAAAACAGTTTATCTTTAAACAAACACAAAAGGCTTTTAAACATTGAAATCCGCAATGCTTTTCAAAAATGAAACTACCATAAGACCTCCCGCCACACACACAATGCAATCGCAGAATTGGAGGAGATTTCTTCTTATGATAGTCAAACATGCTTACTACGCAAAATCAAAACTCTTTTGATATTATTACTAGTGCATAGTGTAGAAAAACATTTCGAAAATATAATATTAATCTTAGCCGACATACAACATTTCATCGTATGCCTACTATAGCTACCATGTTCAATAGCAGGTTACCGCCACATTCCATAGCAGGTAATACAACTAAAACCGTACAGGGTTCATATTGTTTCTTTGGATTTCCAACAAATGATCAGGCTAAGGAACTTCCTTACCGAAATAGAAACGCCTCTGGAAAGACGCCCCGGATCCTAACCGGATCTCTACAAACAAAAGGCCGACGCTACCTCACGCTCTAACTGAGCTGTAACTAGGTAACTAACACACGAGTCATGTCATCCCCCGGTCGTTACCGACCTTTATCCGCGGGATCCCGAAAACCAACAAAGCAACATCATACAATAATAAATTACCGTGTCCACATGAGTTAAGTATCTGGGCTCCATACCATGATACCACCCTTTATCCAGAAGGAAATGACATACCCTAGGGGCGCTACTCCTACAAACCTTTGTCGCAACATTCCTGTTTCGACCATTACCGGGTTGTGAGGCTCGACGAAGTCTCGTCCACAAGCTACGCTTTTTCACAAAGCCACGCTTTTTCACAAAGCCACGCTTTGATCAACCAATGATCAGCAGCACTTCGTATGCCACATTACCAAATTGGGAATGTATCACTAGTAACCATCAACTACATAACCTCTGAGCTCGTACGTCTCAGAGAAGGGTGTTAAGCTAAGAGAATAAATTCTCCGCCACCAACAGAAATGTATTTGATAGAAACCAGCTTTACATCTCAAAGTGTAATGTCAGACACACATCCATACAAGTCTGTTCCGGGTTCGAACAGAACCGAAGGCACTTCTCACAAAGCCCTTGCAAATCCGGATAATTTCCAATCACGTCCAGACTTCCCGTCACTAAGGGTGATAAAACCTCTATATCGGGGATCAGCCGATGTAGAGTAACTCGACGGTAATCCTTCCGTTTTCAAAAATATCCGGTCTTCACCACCGGTCTTCAAATGCTATCCATATACGTCGTATCATTATTCGGAATGGGTTATACGACACAAAGGTCCTTTCCCGGCTAAACCGAATAACGAGCGCAATTAAAAAATCATATGGATACTGGGGTCTCAGTTAAATCACAACTTAAAGCCCAAAACTTTTCATTCGAATGGTTAAACAATTACCATTTCTAATCTTTTAAACAAAAAGATTCCTTTCAAAAACCTTCAATGGTTTAAACAATTCCCACACTTTTAATCTTTTAAACAAAAGATTTAATTCACAAAGTTCACCCCATTCACAAAGATCCATTTATAGATTTCAAAACAATTTCCATTTCAACTCGTTAAATCTTTAAGTCAAGATTTAACTTATAGCTTCAAAACAATTCCATTTCAATTTGGATTAACTCGTTAAATCTTTAAGTCAAGATTTAACTTATAGCTTTTAAACAATTCCATTTCAATTTGGATTAACTCGTTCGGTCTTTGAATCAAAGACTCATTTCATAAATTTCAAAACATTTCAATTCCATTTCAAACTTGAAATTCTTTCAACACAAATTGGAAGTTCATTACTTTTGTGAAAGCTTTTACTATTTGAAAACAAATAGTTTCGTTTCATAAAAATCCAGTTATATTTACACGAGTTAAAACCCTTGAATTAAATTCAAATTCCCAAATCAATACATTTAAAATGGTTTAACCCATATATAACTTGTACAGAATCTATAATCCCTAATTTCAAATCATAGGATTCAATTTCAACTTGAATTCAAATTTAAATCAAATTATTTAAATTTCCGAAACTTGATTAAGTTATTCAAAATAACTTTTATCTTTGAAATTCCATTTCAAAAGCTTTTCATATTAAACCCAAATTTCAAATTTCAAAATCAATTGAAATTAAAATTTCAATTTCAAAACATTAAATTTAAATTATCTGTGACTTAACCGATTTCCACGTGAAATCCATATTTGTGTGTGTATGGTGTAGTCTAGGGGTTTCACACAATAGTGCACAACATCAATCATCACAGATATATCGATAAGCGGTAAAATCGATAACGCTTATCTTCATTCACAAATCACCGATATAATAAACTTATCGGTCACAAAGATTCACAATTATAATTCGATGTGGGTTTCGGATAACCAACTGGAATCCGACTCCCTGTCGCATCGAAATTCAAGTGTCGTTTTACGGGTCAAGGGTTTTCATATTCACATAGTAATATATCACAGAAACAGATATATATCGCAGATAAGTAAATTACAGATCACATCATAAATCAGGATGTATCACAAAGCATCATATATCAGGGATATCAACAATTCAATCATTTACTAAAATCCAAACATCCATAAGTAAGATCAGTTAATTATCTGATTAATTCAAATCAGATTTATTACTTATGAATAAACTACAAATCTTGGTTAATTAATCATTAATTAATTAACTTTTAAATCAATTAATTATCCTTTAATTCATTACGTCAAGTAATAAATCCTTAATTAAGAAATTAACTACCCTTTAATTACTCATATTTATTTATCTTTAATTAACCACATTAATTTATCGCATTCTCTTAAACACTCGCTTAATTCAACATTATTAAGTTCCATTTGAACATTCATTTTAAATTTCAAGCTTAAAACGAATATCAATTGGACTTTAAATCTCTTTATAAAACTAACCTTTTTTAAAAACCCTCAAATTACAAATTTAAGCAAATCTTAGTTATTAAGGGGTTTTAAATCAAATCCCCTTAAATTCAAAATAGTTAAACTTATTTGAAGTATTTAAATTATAAACTTTCTTTCTTCAAAAATCTGGAATTTAAATATTCCTTTAGACTCAAATTTAACTTAGTTTCAATTTAAAAAGAAATCAACATTTTAAAACTGTGCAACGGTTACAGTTTAAAAACTTGAAACAAAACTACCCGAGCCTTCCCCTATAAATCTCGAGTAACACTTCGAGTAATTCACGTTCTCCCCTCTTCCCTTATTTTATTTTCAAACTTATATGAATTTCACAGTTTTAAAACTGTAGCCTATCCCCTCCAAATTTCTCGAGTACGAACTCGAGTTAAACCCCAGAACCCCCGAGACACTCACGAGTCGAACTCCACAAAAACTCGAGCAACAGAACTTCGTCTTCCTCAAAGAAAATAGACACAGAGTCGAAAACGTGCACGTGCACGTACACCATCCCGGCGACCAACTCCAGTCCCTCGCGACCACCTTCCCATGTCAGCGACCACCTTCCAACCCATTTCAGACCATCGAATCGATAGCAGCGACCTTCCATCGAAATCGAGCCTTTACCCATACCTGGAAATACCAGAGCCCATCATCACGAATCCCCTGTCAACGTTTCTCCTCCGAAGCTCCGACCACCTGAATGCCACCAACACCGTCCACAGCCTCGACCACATTCACTCTAGCGAATCCCAAAATCCCACCACACTCGATCCACTGACGATGACGAACGAGGCTGATTCGTGACCATTGCCTAAAACTAGGTTAAAAAACTTTCCAGATCAATCACCATCGTCACAGACAACTGCACCACCTCCGATCATTTTTCCACTATTCTCTGATCACTCCACTATCCCTAGAAAAAAACCCGGTCTCCCAGATCCCCTAGATCCCTAGAGATTGTTCGAAAAGCATTTTTCAGTCATCTCATAATTTCTAACTCAAAACCCAATTAAAAATTATGATTTTAGTTTTAAAAATCATCGTTTTGTGTTTGAATCCTGATCGTAAGCCTGAAACCATGAATCTTGGGATTTCATTTTTCACCTATGTTCAAAATTTTATGTTCCTTTGTTTCCAGAGCCCATTCACCATTTATTTTGACTTAGTTAAATCTTTAAACATAAATTTATACTTAAACAAACATGAATTTGTTTTTAAAACCCGAGTTATATTGGTAACTAAATTTATAGAACATAAATTTTAAGTAAACTTATGTCCAGGAACACAACAGGAAGTATTTGAAACACACAGTATATATACACTGTCACATATCCACAAAAATACCAGGAATTTATAACCATATTTGTTTCAGATAATATCATTCAACCAGATTTACTCTAAGATTTTTAGAAGTGGAGTTACTCACTTTGTTTTCAAAAGAAGAACAGGGCTGCCCTTATGTTGAACCAGGCTTGAGTTTGAAAGTTAGAAACTTGCCTCCTTGCTCTCTGTATTTCTAGTTTAAATTTTAATTATTATTAAACCATTTGTCTACAATTTAAATCCAAACCAACGTGTATATATATATATATAAATTTCAAATTTACTCATATATATCCATATACAATATTTACAATTTTAAATTAAATGATTTAGATAGAATAAATTTGATCCGGGGAAACTCGCTTCAATTTACAGTGAATTTTACAAATTTTATTCAAAAATTCGTTTAATTATCAATTTAAATTTATATAAAATCCGGGGTCGTTACAGACTTCCCCCCTTAAAAGAATTTCGTCCTCGAAATTACCAGGAAGACACAAAGATAGATGAAGAATATTTCATTGAATCAAACTGAACATTTATTCTGCATTCGGCTCACCAAATCAGAATATCAATAACAGATACAAGAACGAATCTATCTTAACATTTCAGAAGACACTCGGGTTAACCAGATCTACGAAGTATGCAGTGGCATCGGTCAGTTTGAAAGGATAACTAACCATTCGTAGAATATATTGGGACCCAAAGAATAGATGAATATATCGATACAATTTCAAAATTTTCAGTTCAGAACTAAAGTATACCTATCAACCATAGCAATCAAAGCAACCAATTCAACCAATACATCCAAACAAACAATTTTGGCTCAGTTGGAGTTTATGTCCCATATTAATATATCGAATCTTCTTTCTGGATCTACCAGAAATTATCGAAGAATTGAGAAAAGAGATGTTGAACAAAAGAGATTGATAGAGAAAATTTGTTTCCACTATTGTTACAGAGTATTGACCATTTTAGTCGTATTCCCCTGTCCCCTATCTCGTCCTCTTCTTACACTCATACTCACTATCAGTGGATAGCAAGAGAATTTATTGAGGTATTCGAACGAATATCTTAGAGATTACTCATTCTAGAGTTTACTTCACTCTATCTCTAATGAGCTACTTAACGTGTTATACTCCTGAGCTAAAGTTCAACCTTCAGCTCTGATACCACATGTAACGACTCGGGTTTTGCCCGCTCGAAAATCAACATCCGTACTTCACATTGTACTAGAATACCGCAGATTCGACCGTTCAAATCCGATTCGCCGGAGCTATAACACAATTAAGTAAATAACACAGCGGAAGAAAAGAAATCAATGATATCATATACAACTCCAATGAATACAATATCCAGAATGATATACAACAATGATATCAACATGATACAACAATATCAGAGATACAAGAAATAGCAGCGGAAAAGAAAAGATAACATCAGCAGCGGAACAATATCAATAGAAGTAATAACTCCAAAATGATCTTCAGACAAGAATGAATCCACAACTCCAAGATAAGCAACTCCGATGAATGAACTAGCTCCAGATAATCTACTAAACCTGAATATCTGAGAAACCCAACTCTAGACTGCCCGTGTGGAAAATAATGGGCACCCAGAGTTTAGGAAGGGAACAATAAACTCCGGATCAGTCATGGGACTGGTGTGAGCAACAAAAACAGTTTATCTTTAAACAAACACAAAAGGCTTTTAAACATTGAAATCCGCAATGCTTTTCAAAAATGAAACTACCATAAGACCTCCCGCTACACACACAATGCAATCGCAGAATTGGAGGAGATTTCTTCTTATGATAGTCAAACATGCTTACTACGCAAAATCAAAACTCTTTTGATATTATTACTAGTGCATAGTGTAGAAAAACATTTCGAAAATATAATATTAATCTTAGCCGACATACAACATTTCATCGTATGCCTACTATAGCTACCATGTTCAATAGCAGGTTACCGCCACATTCCATAGCAGGTAATACAACTAAAACCGTACAGGGTTCGTATTGTTTCTTTGGATTTCCAACAAATGATCAGGCTAAGGAACTTCCTTACCGAAATAGAAACGCCTCTGGAAAGACGCCCCAGATCCTAACCGGATCTCTGCAAACAAAAGGCCGACGCTACCTCACGCTCTAACTGAGCTGTAACTAGGTAACTAACACACGAGTCATGTCATCCCCCGGTCGTTACCGACCTTTATCCGCGGGATCCCGAAAACCAACAAAGCAACATCATACAATAATAAATTACCGTGTCCACATGAGTTAAGTATCTGGGCTCCATACCATGATACCACCCTTTATCCAGAAGGAAATGACATACCCTAGGGGCGCTACCCCTACAAACCTTTGTCGCAACATTCCTGTTTCGACCATTACCGGGTTGTGAGGCTCGACGAAGTCTCGTCCACAAGCTACGCTTTTTCACAAAGCCACGCTTTTTCACAAAGCCACGCTTTGATCAACCAATGATCAGCAGCACTTCGTATGCCACATTACCAAATTGGGAATGTATCACTAGTAACCATCAACTACATAACCTCTGAGCTCGTACGTCTCAGAGAAGGGTGTTAAGCTAAGAGAATAAATTCTCCGCCACCAACAGAAATGTATTTGGTAGAAACCAGCTTTACATCTCAAAGTGTAATGTCAGACACACATCCATACAAGTCTGTTCCGGGTTCGAACAGAACCGAAGGCACTTCTCACAAAGCCCTTGCAAATCCGGATAATTTCCAATCACGTCCAGACTTCCCGTCACTAAGGGTGATAAAACCTCTATATCGGGGATCAGCCGATGCAGAGTAACTCGACGGTAATCCTTCCGTTTTCAAAAATATCCGGTCTTCACCACCGGTCTTCAAATGCTATCCATATACGTCGTATCATTATTCGGAATGGGTTATACGACACAAAGGTCCTTTCCCGGCTAAACCGAATAACGAGCGCAATTAAAAAATCATATGGATACTGGGGTCTCAGTTAAATCACAGCTTAAAGCCCAAAACTTTTCATTCGAATGGTTAAACAATTACCATTTCTAATCTTTTAAACAAAAAGATTCCTTTCAAAAACCTTCAATGGTTTAAACAATTCCCACACTTTTAATCTTTTAAACAAAAGATTTAATTCACAAAGTTCACCCCATTCACAAAGATCCATTTATAGATTTCAAAACAATTTCCATTTCAACTCGTTAAATCTTTAAGTCAAGATTTAACTTATAGCTTCAAAACAATTCCATTTCAATTTGGATTAACTCGTTAAATCTTTAAGTCAAGATTTAACTTATAGCTTTTAAACAATTCCATTTCAATTTGGATTAACTCGTTCGGTCTTTGAATCAAAGACTCATTTCATAAATTTCAAAACATTTCAATTCCATTTCAAACTTGAAATTCTTTCAACACAAATTGGAAGTTCATTACTTTTGTGAAAGCTTTTACTATTTGAAAACAAATAGTTTCGTTTCATAAAAATCCAGTTATATTTACACGAGTTAAAACCCTTGAATTAAATTCAAATTCCCAAATCAATACATTTAAAATGGTTTAACCCATATATAACTTGTACAGAATCTTTAATCCCTAATTTCAAATCATAGGATTCAATTTCAACTTGAATTCAAATTTAAATCAAATTATTTAAATTTCCGAAACTTGATTAAGTTATTCAAAATAACTTTTATCTTTGAAATTCCATTTCAAAAGCTTTTCATATTAAACCCAAATTTCAAATTTCAAAATCAATTGAAATTAAAATTTCAATTTCAAAACATTAAATTTAAATTATATGTGACTTAACCGATTTCCACGTGAAATCTATATTTGTGTGTGTATGGTGTAGTCTAGGGGTTTCACACAATAGGGCACAACATCAATCATCACAGATATATCGATAAGCGGTAAAATCGATAACGCTTATCTTCATTCACAAATCACCGATATAATAAACTTATCGGTCACAAAGATTCACAATTATAATTCGATGTGGGTTTCGGATAACCAACTGGAATCCGACTCCCTGTCGCATCGAAATTCAAGTGTCGTTTTACGGGTCAAGGGTTTTCATATTCACATAGTAATATATCACAGAAACAGATATATATCGCAGATAAGTAAATTACAGATCACATCATAAATCAGGATGTATCACAAAGCATCATATATCAGGGATATCAACAATTCAATCATTTACTAAAATCCAAACATCCATAAGTAAGATCAGTTAATTATCTGATTAATTCAAATCAGATTTATTACTTATGAATAAACTACAAATCTTGGTTAATTAATCATTAATTAATTAACTTTTAAATCAATTAATTATCCTTTAATTCATTACGTCAAGTAATAAATCCTTAATTAAAAAATTAACTACCCTTTAATTACTCATATTTATTTATCTTTAATTAACCACATTAATTTATCGCATTCTCTTAAACACTCGCTTAATTCAACATTATTAAGTTCCATTTGAACATTCATTTTAAATTTCAAGCTTAAAACGAATATCAGTTGGACTTTAAATCTCTTTATAAAACTAACCTTTTTTAAAAACCCTCAAATTACAAATTTAAGCAAATCTTAGTTATTAAGGGGTTTTAAATCAAATCCCCTTAAATTCAAAATAGTTAAACTTATTTGAAGTATTTAAATTATAAACTTTCTTTCTTCAAAAATCTGGAATTTAAATATTCCTTTAGACTCAAATTTAACTTGGTTTCAATTTAAAAAGAAATCAACATTTTAAAACTGTGCAACGGTTACAGTTTAAAAACTTGAAACAAAACTACCCGAGCCTTCCCCTATAAATCTCGAGTAACACTTCGAGTAATTCACGTTCTCCCCTCTTCCCTTATTTTATTTTCAAACTTATATGAATTTCACAGTTTTAAAACTGTAGCCTATCCCCTCCAAATTTCTCGAGTACGAACTCGAGTTAAACCCCAGAACCCCCAAGACACTCACGAGTCGAACTCCACAAAAACTCGAGCAACAGAACTTCGTCTTCCTCAAAGAAAATAGACACAGAGTCGAAAACGTGCACGTGCACGTACACCATCCCGGCGACCAACTCCAGTCCCTCGCGACCACCTTCCCATGTCAGCGACCACCTTCCAACCCATTTCAGACCATCGAATCGATAGCAGCGACCTTCCATCAAAATCGATCCTTTACCCATACCTGGAAATACCAGAGCCCATCATCACGAATCCCCTGTCAACGTTTCTCCTCCGAAGCTCCGACCACCTGAATGCCACCAACACCGTCCACAGCCTCGACCACATTCACTCTAGCGAATCCCAAAATCCCACCACACTCGATCCACTGACGATGACGAACGAGGCTGATTCGTGACCATTGCCTAAAACTAGGTTAAAAAACTTTCCCGATCAATCACCATCGTCACAGACAACTGCACCACCTCCGATCATTTTTCCACTATTCTCTGATCACTCCACTATCCCTAGAAAAAAACCCGGTCTCCCAGATCCCCTAGATCCCTAGAGATTGTTCGAAAAGCATTTTTCAGTCATCTCATAATTTCTAACTCAAAACCCAATTAAAAATTATGATTTTAGTTTTAAAAATCATCGTTTTGTGTTTGAATCCTGATCGTAAGCCTGAAACCATGAATCTTGGGATTTCATTTTTCACCTATGTTCAAAATTTTCTGTTCCTTTGTTTCCAGAGCCCATTCACCATTTATTTTGACTTAGTTAAATCTTTAAACATAAATTTATACTTAAACAAACATGAATTTGTTTTTAAAACCCGAGTTATATTGGTAACTAAATTTATAGAACATAAATTTTAAGTAAACTTATGTCCAGGAACACAACAGGAAGTATTTGAAACACACAGTATATATACACTGTCACATATCCACAAAAATACCAGGAATTTATAACCATATTTGTTTCAGATAATATCATTCAACCAGATTTACTCTAAGATTTTTAGAAGTGGAGTTACTCACTTTGTTTTCAAAAGAAGAACAGGGCTGCCCTTATGTTGAACCAGGCTTGAGTTTGAAAGTTAGAAACTTGCCTCCTTGCTCTCTGTATTTCTAGTTTAAATTTTAATTATTATTAAACCATTTGTCTACAATTTAAATCCAAACCAACGTATATATATATATATATATATATATATATAAATTTCAAATTTACTCATATATATCCATATACAATATTTACAATTTTAAATTAAATGATTTATATAGAATAAATTTGATCCGGGGAAACTCGCTTCAATTTACAGTGAATTTTACAAATTTTATTCAAAAATTCGTTTAATTATCAATTTAAATTTATATAAAATCCGGGGTCGTTACACTCTGAATCTTTGTCTTCACTTGACATTCACGACCTATCGTTAATTTGGATCGATGTGGTTTTCGGATATCCAAATCTGGAAACCTGATCCCGGTCTCATCGAAATCCAAAACGTATCTTTTAGGTCCAAGTTGTTTTAAAGTTAAAACAATTCAATTCCATTATCTATATATACACAAATAGATAATTCATAACGTCATCACAAACATATAATTCACATTATCATCATACTTCAACCAAAGCATCCATATCACACAGCATTACTTATCTCATATCTGAGATTTCAAACCATTCAAAAAATCAATATCATTCATCCAAACATAAGCAAGGATTAATAATCACACCATTTATAATTAATTTAAAATGAATTAAATTAATTACCTTATCTTTAATTAATTTAAAGTAAATTAAATTAATTACTTCATCATTATAAATCTTGCTTACATAACCATTAATTAATTACAAGTCAATTAATTAATCATTCTCTAATTTCCATCTTAATTAATCATCCTTGATTAATTATCCTTTAATTACATTCAAGTAATTATCCTTTAATTAATTTCACAAATTAATTATCCTTAACAAAATACAGTAATTAATCTTTAATTACTTCATTAATTAATTAACTGTAATTAATTACATTAATTAATTACTCAAAATTACTTATTATTGATTAATTAGTTTTAAATTAATCAACCCTTAATAACATCATTAATTATATTAATGATCCTCTAATTACTTTTTAATTAATTATTCTATTTAAATAATTTACATTAAGTAATTAATCTTTAATTAAACAATATTTATTTATCACTCTTGATTAATCACATTTAGTAATTAACTACCCTTAATTACTTCATTAGATAAATTAATTACATCTTAATTAATTATCTTTAATTAATCCCTTGATTAATTACACAAAGTAATTTAATCCAAATTACTTCCTTATTTAAATCATCTTCAATTAATTACATCTAGTAATTACCATTAATTACTTCATTAAGTAATTACACTTCATTTATTACATTAAGTAATTACTTATCAAATCATCCGGTGATTAATTAAAATTAATTAAATTTAATTAATTAACTTAAACTTAGCACATTTAACTCAATTAATTATGTTGAGTAATTAATTCCTAAATTTCTTCCATTAAGTAATTATACTTATCCTATTTCACAATTGATTATCTTTAATTAATTAATCAAATTTATTATTAAAATTAATCACATTAATTAATTATTTAATAATCCTTAGTTAATGGTCTTCATTAACTATTAATAATTCCTTTAATTACTTCTCTTAGGTGATTAAACTTAGATTAATCATTATTAATTACAAGTTAATAAATCTTTAATAACCCATTAATAAATCCTAATTATTTAATTAATTAAATTTTTAACAATAACTTGATTAATCTTTAATTACTTGATTAATTAATTTCTAATCATTAATTAAAAATTTAATCTTATCTAATTAATGATCCTAAACTTCAAATTAATTAACCTTTAAATAAATCAATTTATAACCCTTAATTACTTATTTATTAATCCATAATTATTAATTAATTAAAGTAATTAATCCCTCTTTAATTAACTTAATAATTTAATTTGTCCTAAGTCATTAAATCTTAATTAATCTTTAAGATAAAGTATCAGTCTTTATAATTACTCTAATTATCATTAACAAAAGCCTTTGAAATATTTTACCTTTATCTCTTCCTTTAAATTCATTCAAATTTAAGGTTTAAAATAATTACAAATTTAACTTTAACAAAATTTAAATCGAATTTACAAAACCCTTTTTATATTCAAATGTTAAAGAAACACTTATCCTTTATCAAAGAAATTTATAAGAGTTCTAAGCCAATTCATTTAAATTCAAATCATTTTAAAATATACTTTAACATTCACTGTAACGACCCGGAATTTTGACCAAATTAAATTGAGAATATTTAATTGATTTTAAATATTTGAACGATAATTTAATTTGAATCCCGAATATAACTTTGAATTTGACGATTAAATTATGAAATTTAATCGATTGAAGTTGAATAAAAATTTGAATCTTTAATTTTAAGCCGAAGAAAAATATTTCAAAAAAAAAACTTTTAAAATTCGCATTGATAATTCTGGAGGTAATAGAACTTTCAGAATTGAATTTGAAAGTGTTTCGTTCAGTTTTGAAATTTAATTGTTCGAATCGATATTTAAAAATAGTCATTTTTCAAACAGTCTCGGAATTCGACGAAACCAGTCCATTTGGTCCGTAATATTGAATTATTACCGGATTTCAAATTTCGTATTGATTGGGACTGTTATGTGAACACACGATAGATAAACGCGTTGGAATTAATTCGAATTTAAATTTAAAAGCTGGTCAACTGCAACACGTTCACTCCTTTCCACCACGTAGACAATCACGATACCTTCCCCTTATCTCATGCCTAAATTCACGCCTGCAATCACGAACAAAAAAATCGTGATGCCCATACTTGTTCAGTTCATTCCACTCCCGTTCAATTCAAAGTTCAAACAAAAAAAAGAAAAAAATGGCGGAGCTTCCATCTTTAAATTCTTCGATCCCCTTCTCTCATTCGAAAATCAACGCCTTCATTATAATCATCGCTACATACTCAGCTATTCCATCAGTCATCGCGACTCATCCTTGCCCCTACGCGATATTTCTACTGCCGATTTGAAGTTGTGCTACGGTCTCAAAATCGAGGCCGCGTGTTCCGTTCAGGCGCGAGGTAGGGCAGGTGAAACTCGCGAAAGGGTTCGTCGCTGTCGATCGCAAGAGCTCGCGTACGAGTTGGGTTTTGGGGTCAGTCGAGCAATTGAAGGCGGCGTCACAATGATGAGGCGCTGGAGGCCGCGGCGACAAGGTGAGGTGGAATCCATGGAGCCGAGGTTGGAGGGGCGGCACGCGACTACGGCTGGATGCTCGTAGGGTGGATTTGGGGTTTCGTGGGTTTGAGGGCGTGGTGGTTAGTGGCAGCGGCAATGGCGAGCGCGTGAGGCATCGCGAGGCGATGACCGCAATGGTGAGGCTGGGGTAGTCGTGAGTTCGTCTTTGAAGTGCTCGATCGAGGTAACAATCCATGTTACTAAATTAAAATTGTTGAATAGAAATTCAATTATTCGATTGGTCCGAATATTAATAAATTACTAAAGAAAATTTATTCGAGGAAATTTAGTTTAATTTAAATTTGGTTAGGTAAATTTATTAAAAGAAAATTAGTTTGAAATAAAATCGTTGACGGATTAAAATTGATTTACAAATTATTTAAAGGACATTTGATTTTTTTTGCTAATTTATTAAGTCATTGGTTTGAAATTAAAAATGATGGGTTTGGTAGAAAAAGGAAAAAAAAATGTGTAAATATTAAAGAGAAAGTGATTTAAAGACAATAGTTTACAGTAAAATAAATTTGTTTAAACGATAAATAATTATTCGATTTGTTCGGATATTAATAGAATTGTATAATTATTTATACAAGGTATAAATCAAGAGGAAAGGGTCAAAATGGAAATGGATGGCAAATTAAAAAGCTAAGGTGAGATTTTTCTCACTCAAATGAAAAGTGGAATTTTCAGTTATTTATTGATTGATGATTGATTGCTATTGGATGTGGTATTAGATATGATAGGATATATCTATATATATAGCAATATATACATATTGGCATATGTATATATTGGATTGATGATTTCCCGCCTCGTATAGCGGATGAGACCCTATTGCGCCGTTAGTAAGCGGATTTTTATAAAACCCATATACCGCGATAATTCCGTACTAGAGCGGAATTGGTATTGTGCTAACATCTTTGGATGCAGGGAAACAGGTTGGAGGGATCCAACTGGACCCCTCACATTGATTGAATTTATTTCTACTGTGATGTGATAATCTGTGAATGATTATATTGATCATATTGATGCCTGGAAATTGTTTGAAAGCTAAAATTTAGCTGAATGGATGTTTGATATCATTGGATTCCAAAAATAAACGAAATTGAATTTTTGAAATTCAAGTAGGAATTTTTAAGTGAATTAACTTTAGAAATTTAATAAATTTGAAGAAAAGAATTTAAAAGAATAAAGGCTGGTTCCAGAATCAAGTGAAGATGTTAAATAAATGAATTTCGTATAATAGTGATTTTTAAATTGAAGAATTTAATTTAAATTGGATTTCTAAATGGTTTGAAAAAGATAAAGGAATTTATTTTCTTAAAGGGGAATTTATTTAAAAGGAGATAAGTTGGAAATCCCTTTAGGAATTCAATTGGTAAATTGAAATAAGTTGTGAAATCAATGTAAAATGATTTCAATTTGAAGAATCCATTTTAAAACCGAATATTGAATAATTTGAGAAAAATAAGGAATTCACTTAGTAGTGATAAATAAAATTAGAAGTCAATATTGAAATTGATTTGGTATTGAAGTTTTTATAAATAGAATTAAAAATTTTAAAAGTTGTTTATAAACCCAAAGTCACTTATTTTGATAAGTTAAATATAGAAGTTGATAAAAGAAGGTTTATAAGTCGAAGTTGTTATAAAAAAGAGAAATAGAATTTGTAAACGTATTTATAAATTCGAAATAGATTGAATGTGATAAATTAAATATAGAAGGTTATTAAAGAAGTTATATTCACGATTTTGGGCAGTGAATATATTGTCAAGTAAAATGGATTTATTTTTGAAGAAGTGATATAAAAAAAATGAAGTTAAACATTTTAAAGATGTTTTAAAATGTATTATGAATTGAAAGCATAGATTTCAACAGTTCTTGTTGAAATAGACGTTTTCGAGAAATTTAAGGAAATGGTGGACTATAACACTGTTGTTATGGTAAATGGTTTCCGAAAGGTAATGTTTTATATAGTATTGGGATTTACCTATCTATCTAAATTTTTGAATCCCTATACTAGCGATTTTGGGTCGTCGTAACGATGTTTTACGTAACATTCGTTTTGACCCAAATAAATGTGTTAAAAGAATATTTTCCTTAAAGAATGAAATTATACTTAATTTGATTTAAGTATATCGAATATTTTCCAAGTGTTGAAAATAAATAGATTTGTGAAATACTTATTATTAAATAAGTATGGAATTGCTTTTCCAAAAATGAAATGAAATGTTTTTGAGAATTTATCTTTGAAAAGATAAATTGAAGTTGAATATTGAAATCGATTTGAAAATCGTATATCAGTAGATATTTTTGAAATATAAATTCACTATGGAATTTATAAAATAAATGGAAATTCGTTTTTAAGGAAATTAACGTTGGTTTATTTTTGAAGTGTGGATTATATCTAGTGAAGATATTTTTGAAGAGAAATAATTTGGGAAAGTTATTTGGAATTTGATGATGTTGCGCATCTTTATTGATAGTTAAATAACCGACTATCAATAATTACCTTGAATGGTATTTGTTGTGATTAGATGAATTTGAATGCCACACTTGTTTTTAAATAATCGCTCACTATTCGGGTTAGCCGGGAAAGGACCATGGGGTCGTATAACCCATTCCGAATATGTGATACGTCGATATGAATTGCATTTGAAGACCGGTGTTGAAGACCGGATATTTTTGAAAACGGAAGGATTACCGTCGAGTTACTCTACATCGGCTGATCTCCGATTTAGAGGTTTTATCACCCTTAGTGACGGGAAGTCCCGACGTGATTGAAAATTATCCGGATGTGCAAGGGCTTCGTGAGAAGTGCCTTCGGTTCTGTTCGATCCCAGAACAGACTTGTATGGATTGTGTGTCTGACGTTACAATTTGAGATATAAAGCTGATTTCTTTCAAATACATTTCTGTTGGTGGCGGAGAATTTATTCTCTTAGCTTAACACCCTTCTCTGAGACGTACGAGCTCAGAGGTTATGTAGTTGAAATTTATCAGCGATATATCCCAATTTGGTAACGTGGCATACTGAGTGTTGCTGTAAAATGATCAGTGTTTGATCATTTGTGATATGATCATTTGTTTGATCTTATATCTTTGTGATCATAGGTTGATCATTTTGTTTGACCCGAAGCAGGGCTTTTTGAGAAAGCGTAGCTTTGTGGACGAGACTTCATCGAGCCTCACACCCCGGAAATGGTCGAAACAGGAAGGATGCGGCAAGGTTCTAGGGAGTAGCGCCCCTTAGTGTATGTCATTCCTTCTGGATAGAGGTGGTATCATGGTATGGAGCCCAGATACTTAACCTATGTGGTTGCTGCATTATTATCTATGTGGTTTGTTGGAAATCGGGGATCCTCGGGAAGATCGGTTACGATCGGGGGATGGCATACGCGTGTCAGTAGTTACCTATTTTTGCAGAGGTAACCCGGCCTTGTGTTGGCAGAGATCCGGTTAGGTTCTCGGGTCGTCTATTCCAGGGACGTACCCATCGTGGAAAAGGAAGTTCCTTAGCCTGACCATTTGTTGGAAATCCAAAGAAACAATACGTGACTTGTACGGTTTTAGTTGTATTACCTGCTATGGAATGTGGCGGTAACCTGCTATTGAACGTAGTAGCTATAGTAGGCATAAGTGCGGAATGCCTATGCTGGCTAAGATTAATATTATACTTTCGAAATATTTTCTACACTATGCACTAATAATAATATAAAAAATGATTTGATTTGCGTAGTAAGCATCTTTGACTATCATAAGAAGAAATCTCCTCCAATTCTGCGTTTGCATTGTGTGTGGTGGGAGGTCTTATGGTAGTTTCATTTTCCAAAAAGCATTGCGAATTGACTTTAAAAATTATTTTGTTGTTATAAAGAATAACTGTTTTACGATCTCACACCAGTCACCATGACTGACTCGGAGTTTATTGTTCCCTTCTAAACTCTGGGTGCCCACTAATTTCCACACGGGCAGCCTAGAGTTATGTTATCAGGATAGTCTGGATATTCTGGAGCTTTGGAGATAAGTTGGATGGCGAGACGTAGTATTTGTATCTGATAGTATCTATTCCGCTGTGTATTCTGTATGAGGACAAGTTTATAAAACTGTCCATTGTTGTATATTGACTCTGATTGATGTATGTATAAACTGATATAGTTCTTTGTTTTAAAAGACTATTGATTATCTATTATATGTTATTCCGCTGCGATATGTGAGATTCTGATATTGTTTTCTGTTCTGATGTTGTTCTGTTGTTCTTCTCTTCTTTCTTCTACCTTCTTCTTCTCCTGCCTTTTTCTTTATCTAAAACCCTCACTATTGGAGTTTCCGGCACTCGATTTCTCGGCAGTCGATAAAGTGAGTATCGATGTCGAATTTTCGAAAGTCGAAAATTTCGGTATGTGACAAAGTGGTATCAGAGCATATGGTTAAGCGACAACCCTGCTCTGTTGGGTGTTACTCATTAGAGATAGAGTCAGCAGTACTCTAGAATGAGTTGAGTGTAATAATAGATATGAGCGCGTATTTGTTATTGAATATAAAATTGTTTTGTATTGTGATGATTGGTTTATTGAGTGGTATATGAACCTTCATCGGCACAGTCTGCGCAACTGGATCGAAGGGGTTTCTAAACACTTGAATAGAACAACTCGGCACAGTATTGTTTTAAATAGAGTAAATGAGATAATTTTGCCCAAAACTATTTTCGTATAGAAAAGAAATGATTTTCTATGAATTATCATAGTATATGGATGTTTGGTTGTTAGAAAGTGATAATATTGAAATGTTATCATTACTATTGAAATTGAATAAGAAATTCAAATCGTAACTCCAAAGTTAAGAAATAAATTCACATATAAATGAAATGTGAGAATGTAAATTATAAATGTGACTTATAATTGGAAGTAGAATTCCAGAGAAGTATTTGGAAATGTTTTGAAAAGAATTTGAAAATTTTGGTGATTTGGAAAGTTTTAAATCTTTTTGATTTGAAAATGAATTTCAAAGGTTTTGGAAAGTATTTTGGAGAGTGGAAAGCTCTAAACTTTTTTCGGTCGCTGGAAAATAATTCCGATGATGATCGCGACATCACCGATGTTCATTTTCGGGTTTCCAAAAGAGGAATTGCTGCCAAATTGTTTTAAATGAAAGTGAGATTGAACGTTAAAATTCATTTTGAATTTGTAAGTAAATAAAACTGCAATTGAATTTGACTTGTGGAAAACGAAGTGAACTATTAAACTAAAATTAGTAAGTGAAGCTAATTGAATATTAACCAAATGAATAAGGTTTGGAACGAATTAAATTCAATAATTGTAAAAGAAAGATAAATTGAATTCGAATTGGAAATCCAGTTAAATGTGAGTGGTTATAAACCAAAATAGCAAACTGAAAATAAATTTTGGAAATAAGCAAAAGAATAAAACTGGAATTAAAACTGAATATTGAAAATGAAGTTGAATTGTGTGAAATTAAATGAAGTTTTGAGATTAGTTTGAAGTGAACTAAAGTTAATTGATAAAATTCAATATCCAGAAGTAAACTAAATCCAAATTAGATTGGAATTGTGAATTGAATTCGAATGAGAATTGAAATGTAAAATTGAATGAGAATAGATATGTAACTTCAATAGTAAGTTAAAAATGTGTAAACAGTTTATATTTGTAATTTTGTAATGGAATTTGCAAAATGGTTTGAATGCTGTAACTAGATATAATGGCTAGTAGATATACAAGTGTAAAGGAATTGGGATTTTAGTTTAGAAGAGAATTTGAATTGCTCGAAAAAGGTATGTATTTAAATTCGAATATGAGTTTTTGATGATTTTTTGTCTAGCCGCTTGGCTTTTTCTTTTTCTTTTTGAAATCTGAGAGTCCGTAGGGACGTTTTGTAGTCGTACCGTATTAGCCGCGCAAAGGAGACGCTGGCGAATTTTTTCGAAAATCTCGAGTGTTAGAAAATTTTTGTGAAAATTTGGAAGTTTAAATTTGAATTTAAACTTAAATTTGAATTGTTAAGAAAACAATGTTGTTTGAAATCTGTAATTGAAGTTGAAAATATAGTTGGATTAATAACGAATCTTTAGTAGAAAGATTTGTTTTGATAATTTGATAAAACTATTGGATTGTGAAAAATAGTAGACGAGTTAGGGACCATTTTTTCTAACTTGTAATTTCGAGGACGAAATTCTTTTAAGGGGGGAAGTCTGTAACGACCCGGAATTTTGACCAAATTAAATTGAGAATATTTAATTGATTTTAAATATTTGAACGATAATTTAATTTGAATCCCGAATATAACTTTGAATTTGACGATTAAATTATGAAATTTAATCGATTGAAGTTGAATAAAAATTTGAATATTTAATTTTAAGCCGAAGAAAAATATTTCAAAAAAAAAACTTTTAAAATTCGCATTGATAATTCTGGAGGTAATAGAACTTTCAGAATTGAATTTGAAAGTGTTTCGTTCAGTTTTGAAATTTAATTGTTCGAATCGATATTTAAAAATAGTCATTTTTCCATACAGTCTCGGAATTCGACGAAACCAGTCCATTTGGTCCGTAATATTGAATTATTACCGGATTTCAAATTTCGTATTGATTCGGACTGATATGTGAACACACGATAGATAAACGCGTTGGAATTAATTCGAATTTAAATTTAAAAGCTGGTCAACTGCAACACGTTCACTCCTTTCCACCACGTAGACAATCACGATACCTTCCCCTTATCTCATGCCTTAATTTTTGCCTGCAATCACGAACAAAAAAATCGTGATGCCCATACTTGTTCAGTTCATTCCACTCCCGTTCAATTCAAAGTTCAAACAAAAAAAAGAAAAAAATGGCGGAGCTTCCATCTTTAAATTCTTCGATCCCCTTCTCTCATTCGAAAATCAACGCCTTCATTATAATCATCGCTACATACTCAGCTATTCCACCAGTCATCGCGACTCATCCTTGCCCCTACGCGATATTTCTACTGCCGATTTGAAGTTGTGCTACGGTCTCAAAATCGAGGCCGCGTGTTCCGTTCAGGCGCGAGGTAGGGCAGGTGAAACTCGCGAAAGGGTTCGTCGCTGTCGATCGCAAGAGCTCGCGTACGAGCTGGGTTTTGGGGTCAGTCGAGCAATTGAAGGCGGCGTCACAATGATGAGGCGCTGGAGGCCGCGGCGACAAGGTGAGGTGGGATCCATGGAGCCGAGGTTGGAGGGGCGGCACGCGACTACGGCTGGATGCTCGCAGGGTGGATTTGGGGTTTCGCGGGTTTGAGGGCGTGGTGGTTAGTGGCAGCGGCAATGGCGAGCGCGTGAGGTATCGCGAGGCGATGACCGCAATGGTGAGGATGGGGTAGTCATGAGTTCGTCTTTGAAGTGCTCGATCGAGGTAACAATCCATGTTACTAAATTAAAATTGTTGAATAGAAATTCAATTATTCGATTGGTCCGAATATTAATAAATTACTAAAGAAAATTTATTCGAGGAAATTTAGTTTAATTTAAATTTGGTTAGGTAAATTTATTAAAAGAAAATTAGTTTGAAATAAAATCGTTGACGGATTAAAATTGATTTACAAATTATTTAAAGGACATTTGATTTTTTTTGCTAATTTATTAAGTCATTGGTTTGAAATTAAAAATGATGGGTTTGGTAGAAAAAGGAAAAAAAAGTGTAAATATTAAAGAGAAAGTGATTTAAAGACATTAGTTTACAGTAAAATAAATTTGTTTAAACGATAAATAATTATTCGATTTGTTCGGATATTAATAGAATTGTATAATTATTTATACAAGGTATAAATCAAGAGGAAAGGGTCAAAATGGAAATGGATGGCAAATTAAAAAGCTAAGGTGAGATTTTTCTCACTCAAATGAAAAGTGGAATTTTCAGTTATTTATTGATTGATGATTTGATTGCTATTGGATGTGGTATTAGATATGATAGGATATATCTATATATATAGCAATATATACATATTGGCATATGTATATATTGGATTGATGATTTCCCGCCTCGTATAGCGGATGAGACCCTATTGCGCCGTTAGTAAGCGGATTTTTATAAAACCCATATACCGCGATAATTCCGTACTAGAGCGGAATTGGTATTGTGCTAACATCTTTGGATGCAGGGAAACAGGTTGGAGGGATCCAACTGGACCCTTCACATTGATTGAATTTATTTCTACTGTGATGTGATAATCTGTGAATGATTATATTGATCATATTGATGCCTGGAAATTGTTTGAAAGCTAAAATTTAGCTGAATGGATGTTTGATATCATTGGATTCCAAAAATAAACGAAATTGAATTTTTGAAATTCAAGTAGGAATTTTTAAGTGAATTAACTTTAGAAATTTAATAAATTTGAAGAAAAGAATTTAAAAGAATAAAGGCTGGTTCCAGAATCAAGTGAAGATGTTAAATAAATGAATTTCGTATAATAGTGATTTTAAAATTGAAGAATTTAATTTAAATTGGATTTCTAAATGGTTTGAAAAAGATAAAGGAATTTATTTTCTTAAAGGGGAATTTATTTAAAAGGAGATAAGTTGGAAATCCCTTTAGGAATTCAATTGGTAAATTGAAATAAGTTGTGAAATCAATGTAAAATGATTTCAATTTGAAGAATCCATTTTAAAACCGAATATTGAATAATTTGAGAAAAATAAGGAATTCACTTAGTAGTGATAAATAAAATTAGAAGTCAATATTGAAATTGATTTGGTATTGAAGTTTTTATAAATAGAATTAAAAATTTTAAAAGTTGTTTATAAACCCAAAGTCACTTATTTTGATAAGTTAAATATAGAAGTTGATAAAAGAAGGTTTATAAGTCGAAGTTGTTATAAAAAAGAGAAATAGAATTTGTAAACGTGTTTATAAATTCGAAATAGATTGAATGTGATAAATTAAATATAGAAGGTTATTAAAGAAGTTATATTCACGATTTTGGGCAGTGAATATATTGTCAAGTAAAATGGATTTATTTTTGAAGAAGTGATATAAAAAAAATGAAGTTAAACATTTTAAAGATGTTTTAAAATGTATTATGAATTGAAAGCATAGATTTCAATAGTTCTTGTTGAAATAGACGTTTTCGAGAAATTTAAGGAAATGGTGGACTATAACACTGTTGTTATGGTAAATGGTTTCCGAAAGGAAATGTTTTATATAGTATTGGGATTTACCTATCTATCTAAATTTTTGAATCCCTATACTAGCGATTTTGGGTCGTCGTAACGATGTTTTACATAACATTCGTTTTGACCCAAATAAATGTGTTAAAAGAATATTTTCCTTAAAGAATGAAATTATACTTAATTTGATTTAAGTATATCGAATATTTTCCAAGTGTTGAAAATAAATAGATTTGTGAAATACTTATTATTAAATAAGTATGGAATTGCTTTTCCAAAAATGAAATGAAATGTTTTTGAGAATTTATCTTTGAAAAGATAAATTGAAGTTGAATATTGAAATCGATTTGAAAATCGTATATCAGTAGATATTTTTGAAATATAAATTCACTATGGAATTTATAAAAGAAATGGAAATTCGTTTTTAAGGAAATAAACGTTGGTTTATTTTTGAAGTGTGGAAATTTTATATCTAGTGAAGATATTTTTGAAGAGAAATAATTTGGGAAAGTTATTTGGAATCTGATGATGTTGCGCATCTTTATTGATAGTTAAATAACCGACTATCAATAATTACCTTGAATGGTATTTGTTGTGATTGGATGAATTTGAATGCCACACTTGTTTTTAAATAATCGCTCACTATTCGGGTTAGCCGGGAAAGGACCATGGGGTCGTATAACCCATTCCGAATATGTGATATGTCGATATGAATTGCATTTGAAGACCGGTGTTGAAGACCGGATATTTTTGAAAACGGAAGGATTACCGTCGAGTTACTCTACATCGGCTGATCTCCGATTTAGAGGTTTTATCACCCTTAGTGACGGGAAGTCCCGACGTGATTGAAAATTATCCGGATGTGCAAGGGCTTCGTGAGAAGTGCCTTCGGTTCTGTTCGATCCCGGAACAGACTTGTATGGATTGTGTGTCTGACGTTACAATTTGAGATATAAAGCTGATTTCTTTCAAATACATTTCTGTTGGTGGCGGAGAATTTATTCTCTTAGCTTAACACCCTTCTCTGAGACGTACGAGCTCAGAGGTTATGTAGTTGAAATTTATCAGCGATATATCCCAATTTGGTAACGTGGCATACTGAGTGTTGCTGTGAAATGATCAGTGTTTGATCATTTGTGATATGATCATTTGTTTGATCTTATATCTTTGTGATCATAGGTTGATCATTTTGTTTGACCCGAAGCAGGGCTTTTTGAGAAAGCGTAGCTTTGTGGACGAGACTTCATCGAGCCTCACACCCCGGAAATGGTCGAAACAGGAAGGATGCGGCAAGGTTCTAGGGAGTAGCGCCCCTTAGTGTATGTCATTCCTTCTGGATAGAGGTGGTATCATGGTATGGAGCCCAGATACTTAACCTATGTGGTTGCTGCATTATTATCTATGTGGTTTGTTGGAAATCGGGGATCCTTGGGAAGATCGGTTACGATCGGGGGATGGCATACGCGTGTCAGTAGTTACCTATTTTTGCAGAGGTAACCCGGCCTTGTGTTGGCAGAGATCCGGTTAGGTTCTCGGGTCGTCTATTCCAGGGACGTACCCATCGTGGAAAAGGAAGTTCCTTAGCCTGACCATTTGTTGGAAATCCAAAGAAACAATACGTGACTTGTACGGTTTTAGTTGTATTACCTGCTATGGAATGTGGCGGTAACCTGCTATTGAACATAGTAGCTATAGTAGGCATAAGTGCGGAATGCCTATGCTGGCTAAGATTAATATTATACTTTCGAAATATTTTCTACACTATGCACTAATAATAATATAAAAAATGATTTGATTTGCGTAGTAAGCATCTTTGACTATCATAAGAAGAAATCTCCTCCAATTCTACGTTTGCATTGTGTGTGTGGTGGGAGGTCTTATGGTAGTTTCATTTTCCAAAAAGCATTGCGAATTGACTTTAAAAATTATTTTGTTGTTATAAAGAATAACTGTTTTACGATCTCACACCAGTCACCATGACTGACTCGGAGTTTATTGTTCCCTTCTAAACTCTGGGTGCCCACTAATTTCCACACGGGCAGCCTAGAGTTATGTTATCAGGATAGTCTGGATATTCTGGAGCTTTGGAGATAAGTTGGATGGCGAGACGTAGTATTTGTATCTGATAGTATCTATTCCGCTGTGTATTCTGTATGAGGACAAGTTTATAAAACTGTCCATTGTTGTATATTGACTCTGATTGATGTATGTATAAACTGATATAGTTCTTTGTTTTAAAAGACTATTGATTATCTATTATATGTTATTCCGCTGCGATATGTGAGATTCTGATATTGTTTTCTGTTCTGATGTTGTTCTGTTGTTCTTCTCTTCTTTCTTCTACCTTCTTCTTCTCCTGCCTTTTTCTTTATCTAAAACCCTCACTATTGGAGTTTCCGGCACTCGATTTCTCGGCAGTCGATAAAGTGAGTATCGATGTCGAATTTTCGAAAGTCGAAAATTTCGGTATGTGACATTCACTACAACAAAACAGGCTTTTTACAACGGGCAATGCCCGTTGTAATATGTGTTCCACAACGGGCAGCGGACCATTGTAATAGGCGATGTTGTAATAGGTCACCCATATTTTACAACGGGCAGTTAATGTTGTAAAGACCGTTGTAGTAATCTTTTTTACAACGGTCGCCGACCGTTGTAATAGACTGTAATACAAGCTTCTTTGCCCGTTGCAAAATACTATCATACAAGATGGATAGCATGTTTCACAACATTACCTGATCGTTGTAAAAAACATTTTGACAACGGTTTTCGACCGTTGTTATGGACTTTAATACAAGGTGCAAATGACCATTGTGAAAATGTTTTTTACAACGGTTATTGACCGTTGTAATAGAGTATAATACAACGCGCTTTGACCGTTGCAGAAAAAATGCAAATTTAAAAAATATATTACAGAAACGTATAGGTAGCACATCCATACAAATAATGAATAATTTAACAGTAATAAATATTATGCACAAACAACCAAAATCACATGCGAAAAGACTAAAAGATAGTCATAAAATTCCAAAACTCCAAAAAGTCAGATAAGTTTACCTCCCAAATTCATAAAGCATTAATACATAACAGTCGGCTATAAATATCAAGTTCTAAGTACAATCATACTAGACTAAGGATATAAAGTCTTTGTGCCACGCGACGGTTGATCCAACGGCCTCTTTAATAGTGGACATCTCTGAATTTGGCCTAAATAAAAATGCTTCTGGTTCCACCACTACATCCAACCATACTTTCCAAGCTTCTACTCCAAGCTTTACAAAATGTACCGACGCATTAGGATCAGTGCTTGCTATTGTCCCCTCTGCAACTACGTTCTTCTCCCAACTCAATAGCCTGCACTTTTTTTTCATCAAACCATCCACAATAACTCGTTCTTGCTGATCTTGAACCTGCTGCGTATTGTTGCTATCGTGGTGTGACTGCAAGAAAAAAAATTAACTTTAGTGAATATGATAATCATGATCAGGTGAAGTTACCATTAAAAAATCACTGGCAAAGTTACCATCTCGGAAGTCAACACCTACCAGTAAACCTAAAGCAAAGCCCAAAAACATTTCAAGCCATGAATAAAAGACGGATAAATCAAAAGAAGAAAACAGTAAACTTAAAAGAGTTCCGAACAATGTACCCAAGCTGAACAGTGCACCCAAACTGAAAAATGTGAACACACTTACAAATAGATTTGCATTAAGGTTTTAATATGGACCTGTATATCTAACATTGTTATTTTCCCTTTCGTTGTGTGTTTGGTTTAATTTATCGTCTTCTCTCTTTGATCAATTTTTTTGTACATAGTTATTATCCGTATGAGATTGGGTATGATTTTGACCCAGCCTTTTCTTTTGATTTGTAACATATTATTTGTTGCTTTTACATTGGAATATATCATATAACCAAGTGTTACCCCAAAACTTATAAGTTAAAGAGTTAAAGAGTTAAACCTCCATGATAACTAAAAAATTACACCAAAACATAAATAAGTTAAAGAGTTTATGAAGCAACTTAAGCAGAAAAGCATGAAGACAAAATTAGGCACATAATAACAAACAAGTACCTGAAGATTTCCATGCTTGGCTCGGTATACGGATTATAAGCAGGCTTAAATTTCAGTTGTGTCATTCCTAAGTGCCATAAAGGCAATTGTAAGATGAATACTTAGCTAAAAAAAGCGTGTACAAATAGTAATGAAAGATCTAATACTTCCATGTTTTCAAAGTGAACTGATTGCTTATGAAGGTGTGATAACAAAATATGCTAGAAACCATCAAATTTTTTTTTCTAATGGTCAACATAAAATAGAGGCTGAAATACACATGTGATATGATGTTCCTAGTTTTGATACAGTGTGAGAAAGGTGTGGCCAAACAAGAATCTAGAACCTAAAGTGAGTCGAATGCTGTGGCTCCATGCAGTTTTACACTATCATCATGTTGAATTTAATCATATCAGTATAATATAAAGTTGGAAAAAGCAAAGCTGATTACAAAAAATACCACACAAAGGTCATGGAGGCTGGTGCACTTATCCCAGATATTTGAATAAATAATGTATTACATAGTGGGCAGTAAAGACACCATATCACAAGTAATCCAGGACCCAAAAGGAAGCTATACAATATGAATGGATTACAAACGGAATAATATTTACTCTCAAAGTGTGACAACACTCACCTATGACCTATCTTACTGGAGAGAAGTGTGAATCTTTAATTACCGTTGTTTAAATAAGAAAAGCGGTATCCATATTCTCCACCAATGGATGGGCGAGTATTCTCACCCTTGCCTTTGAGTGCATATAGCATGATTTCAATTCAAAATTCCATCACAGATTTTATTCGATTTTATTTTTAAAAAATAAAACATAAATAAATAAAAACCCTTCAAGCAAAATGAGCCTAAGTTCAAATGGCAAGTGTGCTCTCCTGTAATGTGGAAAATTAACTTGCGGTTCCTAGGTGATTCAAACCTACAACCATAAATGTTGAATCCTCTCTTGGATGTGCAATTTGGCTTATGTGCCATTGTCAAAGCAAAATAACTATTTCTGTAATATAAACTGCTTTGCAATAATTCTTGCTAATCAACCAAAATAAGGATAAATCTATAGAATTTCTAATTATTCATACCAAGGGAAGTAAAGAAGCCTTTTAACACTCCAATAAGATGACCAAGGGTGATATTGCGATCACACATGACACCTGAAAGCAAGTAAAAATTTATTTTAAATAGATACACCTAAATTTATGATGTGATTTGCATAATAAAGGGTATATGCCTTCTATTTGATGGAACTCAGCAAGATGTGTTCGATCAACAGCTTCATTGCGGAAAACACGATCAATCGTGTAGTACCTCTTAGGAGCAAAAGGCTGATAATCATAATAGTCCATTCATCAGAAATCTTTAGTACTCTACGGAGAAATAATAAAAGATTGTGCTATTGTAAATTTAGCTAAGGCGAAATTTGATAACATGTCATCAATTTAATCTCTGATTCAATTTGACCAATAACAAAAATTTGCAAGTGTAGACATATAATATCTTAGTTCTCAGAGGTATAGACAGAGTTGTCTGCTATAGAGAAATGTGTAATGATATAATGGCATCCGACTAATACCTTCTGTGCAAGTTGGTAAAGCATTTTTGTAGAAACTGCAGTAGTGTGAGTTCGGAGCTGATTTTTTTCTGCTTCATCCCTTTTCCACTTATACCGATATCTGCACAGAGCAAAGGCTTTATTAGATACAAACTTAGGTGCTTTTATTTGTTTCATTTAAAGGTTGTCATGATCCTACCAGTAAAAAATATATCGGTAAACCAACTCTGGAAAAATGTAACGACCCGCAAATTTCAGTTGTTTTATTTATTTAATTAATTGAAATTGTGTGAAATTTTAAACAATAAAATTTTGAAATATAAATTTGATATTTGGAACGCGTCTAATTAAACATAACAACTGGTAAATTTTCGTCCAAAAATATGAAAATTTATTTCGCGCGTAAATTACTTCAATTTAATCAGTTAAAAATAGGTGATAATAAAATGTTTTCCAAACCTAAATATTTTTACATAGAAAATTTGTAAATCATCTTCTGAGTGAAACGTCATCTTTCGTTTCGTCAAATTTGGACTTCTGTTGCTCCGTTTATCTTATTTCTGTTAAAATAGCAGCATTTCTGGTACCGGTTATCGACTTTTGATCGGATGACCGTACCACTAATATCTGTGTACCGTTTTGATCGTCTCGTTGCGCTGACCTCTACGGTATATTCAACTCTGTATTTTGAGGTCCGGTACGTGACAGAAACAATAAAACAGTGCGTCGTACC
Source organism: Allium fistulosum (assembly GCA_030737815.1). Taxonomy (NCBI): domain Eukaryota; kingdom Viridiplantae; phylum Streptophyta; class Magnoliopsida; order Asparagales; family Amaryllidaceae; genus Allium; species Allium fistulosum. Next base: position 555,144,116 of record CM060905.1, on the reverse strand, counting down.
GGTACCCTGAATTGTGACCGTTAGCTTTCGTTTGCCTTTTTCAAGTTTGAACGTGCAGGCCAAGCAATATAATAAATTGCTTTGATAATTTTTGCTGATTCAATGGTCATCGGTTACATCTCCATTATTTCAAATTCTATTGAATCGCTCTCTCCTAGACCGAAGCGCTAGCCCATTTATTTCTCCTTTTCATTATTCTCGGATCTGTCTCTTCGAATCTAAATTTGTATTAGATTAGCCTGCCACCTCATTCATTTCAATTGCTCTTCCTCTTTCCCCACGTTTTCCACCCGAGACCTCATCACTCACCACTCCTCTCTCGAGCCCGACCACGTCTTCCCCACTCCACGTGACAGCCCACGCCAATCAGCCTTCCTCCGCGCGCCCTGCAACGACATGCCAGTCCACCTCACGCCACTCGCCTGAGCCACCGTCCCCTCCACTTCGTGCCTCACAACCCACAACTGCCACCGTCCACCGCCTCCGCTCCACAGTGTGCCGCTCCTCCATGTCCGAGACCATGAAGCCCAGTCCATTCCCCGTTCACACTTCCCCGCACCCGAACAGCACCCATCACGCAACTAGCCTCACCTCGGGCGAACAACCAAACCCCACTTCACGTGAACCAATCACCCAGGCCATCCCACGACCTACCTCTCCTCCCCTCCATCCCGATGGTGCCGCAAGCACAGCGAGCATTTTTCTTCCCTCACCGTTCCTCTAGCTTGTAGCCAAGAGCAACCCTGTATATATATGTGGTGAGTAATATTTTTGTTTTGCAAATTATTGGTTTTAAAAGTATATAGCATTGTTTAATTCATAAAGTATATATATATTATGTTCGTATCTTATCTTATATAAAGGCATATGTACGGTTTCTGTAAATATATTGTTTGAAAGCTAATATATCATTATGGTCACATATGATTTTGGAACCTGTCATTTATATATATATTAAAGTCATATATAGTCGGCTGTATCACATATATATAATAGTTTGTTATATTGTATGTATATTAGTTTATTTTAGTACATTTCAGGGTATATATACATATAATATTAAGTTTACATGCGTTATATGTTATTATATATATAGGTTTAAGCTATTTGCTGCTAGTATAAAGAAAGGACCGTGTGTTTTATTGTATTATAATGTATAACTGTTTATATTAGTCCATGTGAGTTTTTCCCTACGAATGTGTTACTTTAATTTTAAATGTATATAGATTCAAAACTAAGTTATATAGGATTCGTGTGTATATATGTTTTGAAAGGTTGTTTTCGAGCTATTTTGTTTTTTTGTGTTCTAAAGCTTTTGACCAATATATATATATATATCAGGTAGTAGTATATGTTTACTGTATATATATTATTTTATTTCTACAACATAAAGGTTATATTTATAAGGTGTTTTAATATAAATTTATATGGTCGGTTTGAGTTAGTATATGTATTATATTGGGTTATGGTTAGTTGCTCTGTAGTAAGTTATATATTTTTGTCAGTTTATATATGTATTTTATAGATTATTTTATATGACTAACTCATGTGTTTGTATCCAAATATGTTTCTTTTCTTTTCAGTTTATAAAGTGGGAAAAATAAGTTGAAATCTGTTAGTTATATATGTAAGTATATGTTAGTTATATATATGAGTTGGTTTTGAATACGTATACTGTTGGAAGAAAATGTATAAGGGGTTTCATATAAAAACTTTATATAGTATGACTGTTTGAATATGAATATAAAACATTTATGTACATATTTATAATAAGTATATGTATATAAATTCTTTGAAATATTTACTTGAATTATGTGTATTGATTTTTAGTTTAAGTATAAATATTTGTAAACAAATGATTTTGAAATATATAAATAATGTATATATTTCCAGTTATAGCAAAATAATTCTGATCGGTTCTCATCGATTCCCATTTTATCAGCTTTTGGGTCTGTCATGCCTGTTCCTTCAACAAATTCGTACCCATCTCACTTTGCTCTGGATTCGTTGTTCATTTCTGTGTCAAATTTCTCTAGCCTCGAAAGGTGAGCAATCACTCACGATTAATATTCTTATATTTATTAAATTTGATTTCAATTGAAATGTCAATTGAAATATGCTGATGTTAGTTATTTACATTGTTATATATGTCTTTATCTGTATCTGTTCACCTGTGACATCTGACACCATTATCTGTTATTTATATTGTTGATATATGCCTGTTACGGTTGTTATATTTTTGTTATATCTGTTATCACTCTGCAAGTTCCCTGTTAGTATAGAATCACTATGGGTTGAAATGATACATACCCGAACGATCTGTAGAATAGGAGGAAATCGTTATGGGTTGAAATGATAAACCCAAGCGATTTTCAATTGAATTGAATTTGGGATTTCGGGTTGAAAAGATATATACCCGAATATGTTTTAAATTGCGGATTGAAATGATAAATATCCGTATCACTTGACCATAGGATAGAAAATTTTATATACAGGCACCGTTGGTCTATATATAAACGTTTTGAAAATGATTTCTATGGTTTTGAAAAGAAATATATGGTTTCGATAAATATTGATTTTAAGGATTTATTAAAGTTGATTTAATAAAGTTGATAAATAATAGGTTTAAGTAGTTATTTAGTATCTATATTTTCAAATATAGAATTTATAATGATTTGGAATTTGATTGAAATTATATTTATTTAAGAATTATACTTAAATAAGTTTGATTTGAAATGTATTGAATTTGAAATTTAAAGAAGTGATCTACAACTTGGAATTTGAAAAGGTGACTTAAATGGATATTTCAAACGTATAAATATTTGAATGAGATATTTTGTTTATTTAAATTGTAAATTGAAATGGAATTTAAATGTTATGGAAATGATTAAGTTAATATTTCAAACTAAATAATTGTAAAGGGAATCTGATATGTATATAAATTTATCGAATTTAGTTATGAAATGTTGAACATTTAAAGCTTTGAAATATATTAAAATTGAAATGACTTATTTTATGGTTCAGATATGTATTTGAAATCGATAAATTGAAATGGTTTATTTAGAAGCTAAATCGAGTTGAAACGTATGATTTGATTTGATTAAATTAAATTTTTGGAATTCGAGTTAATTTGAATCGATTTGTGAAATTTAAGGAACTAATTTATTTTATAACGAAATTTTAATATCTAAACCGTTTAAAAGGAAAGTGTTATGATTTCCAAAATACCGTGATTTCCTGACTATGATTTCGAAAGCCTTATAACTTTGGAAAGTAATATGATTTTGAAAATGGATATATTTGAAGTGAAACGATATCGTATTAAATTGGGTTTTGAAATGATAACGATTTTGGTTTGAAGTATAAACTATTTTGAAACGACCACGGTGTTATAATAACGATTGGTTGGCAAAGAGACCGGGATCGGATATGGACATACTCTCTGTCGATACCAAAAACCACTTTGACAACCGTGTACGCGGTGGAGATTCCAGAATGAAGTAGGATGGTGGCGACGTTCTTAAGGTATGTTACGTGGACCCAACTCCCGTGAGTTGGCATAAGGTGGCTAAAACAGGAGCGATCTCGGACCAGTGAGGTAGCACCTCTTCTCGGATGCATTTCTTCGATATTATACTCTTACTGATTTGACTAGATGGCCATCCTCCGATTTGGGAATGTTGTTCGAGGTGGAACGGTAGTGGCTGCTATGCGTATCCATCAGTCCGTGTGCGTAATTGGTATATCTACCTTGGCATTGCCTAGTTGTGCCGTGTCACCTACCATACCGAGCTTTACTACGATTATGATTTTAAGATCCGACCGCGTTAAGGTTCTCCATCCCCTTAACGCTATTTTCCGATATGATTATACTTTACTTATTTAGACACTACTGTATATAGCGTATATTACTACATAGTAAATAGTTTAACGGATCCTTAGGGGATGGTTATCCCAAACATCCTTTAAGTTACTTGTATTTCAGTTGATATTTCACTTGAGTTGGATTTATTTATATAAGAATATTAATCCTGACTCGAGTGTTTTGTGTTTTGCTTTACGCTCGGGTCAGATTGAGTGATACAGCATTGGAGACTCACCTTTGGAGTTGGAGCTTCGCTTGGAGATCCAGCTATCTATCGATCCTGCTTTCAGTTATTCCGTCGATCCAGTGATGTATTCAGATCTGGTATTTGATTATTGTATTGAGACATCTATTGTATTCGAGACCTCTGTTGTATCTTGTTTAACTCTGTTATATATATAGTAGCTTCATGAACTACTATCCTTTGTTTCCGCTGCAGTATTGTTATATTACTCTGTGTCTGTGATCTGTAATTATTTTATTTACTGTATATGCTGAGTTTTGCCAAATTTTATTTACAACGCGGTATTTTGAGCAATTCAACTCCGGCATGAGTGTCTACCTATACACTTATAATGGATGCGAATGGTTGAAAATATTGGGTCGTTACATGTGGTATCAGAGCTCTGGTTTTAGGCAAAACTTAGCATATGTAGTAAATTCAATTACAGAATCATTTTCGTTCGAGCTTGAATTCCTTCTTCTTTGACTCGGTCCCTTTGAATTTTGGAACGTTCACTTCGGTTCCAAAGTCCATTCGTGTCTCCCCTTTTCGTGTCTTTTGATTCTGGAGTATCCCATAACTCCACTTCGAATGATCTCTATAATAAATCGGCGGTCTCGCCAATCTTCGAATAATTTGTACTGGGGTGAAACTCCTTTACAATCAGTATTGATTCACCGGAGATTTCTGTATCCTCGGTTTACGATGCTGCTATCTTATGCTATACCCGAATTCTACCTCTGGTAATCGAATGTCGATTTGCTTCAGAATTTTACATCGATCTTATCTATGAAGTCACGGTTGACCCGGTTAAGGTTGTCCGCGATTTATACAACTTTATCCATCTTCCTGTTTGAAATACAATCATCTAACCTTCGTTTTGAGCCTATCTATTTTTAGATTAGAATTCTCTTTGATTAGAGCCCTTCTATATTTGGATCTCTATCCATGTGTTGGAATCCAATTCTGAAATCATCGTGTGAGGGAGTGTATTTGTAATTAATATAAAAATAGTTTATGTTTATAGTGTGTTGTTTGAGTTGTTGATGTTGGTTTGGATTTTCGATCGATTCGTCTGATCAACGCTATCGATAGGATTTCCAAAACACTTGAACAGAGCAAAATGACACAATATAATTTTCAAATTTGATAAATGAAATAAATTCGTATGATTATACTTTTGAGATATAAGGAAAATTTTCTGGAATTAAAAGTTAAATAATTTGGTTGTTGAAATGATAACATTTGATTATCATTTTATTGTTTTGTAAGTCATTGACTATTGCAAAATGATAATTGTTTTGAATTTATTTGGAATTGAAATGAATTTAAATTGGGAATTTAAGAATTAAATTTCTGGTGATTTCAATTTTTTTTTTTGTTTTCTTCTTAAAAGATATATTATTTAAGTATTTTCAAATAAAATGGTTTTCAAAGAATTTTAAATGTTTAAATCAGTGCTCTTCTCTTTGTCGCTGGAAAATAATTTCGGTGATGACGGCCGCAACATCGACATTCATTTTCGAGTTTCGAAGTGAAGATACTATTCTGTAGCTTTGCTACGGTTTTGTTTTGAAAAGAAAATAACATATTCGATTTGAATTTTTTCAGTATAATTTGATTTATATATATACATGTATCTGATTTTAAAATTTAATTTAATTTGATATAAATATATTATATATATCTCTAAATTGTTTGAAGTAAATCGGAGATTTAAATTCTTAAATTTTAGATTAAAGATGATTTCAATTATAAACTGAAGCCAAAATCCTTGGATAAATATATAATTGAGAATAACTGAATTGTAAAATATTATTTGTATAATACCCGATTTCATCTCAACATAACTTACCTAAAATTTTCAGAAGTTAAAAATGTAATTGGATAATATACAATATAAAATGACTTTATAAGGAAAGATTTGAGTGTTATAATAAAGGTTATACACCTAATTTTATTATAAAGATGTTAATAGAGATAAATAGAAGTATAAGTTAAGTGGATAATAAGATGAGACAAATAAATTTGTTTTGAAGGAATTAATAAATTGAAATTTGATTAAAGTATGGAAATACCTTGAATTAAAAATCAATTACTGAATATAAGTTAATTTAAATTGAAATCTGTATGGTTTAAATTAATTTATATGGTTTAAATATATGTGATAGGATATATTAAGTGGAATAAACTTAATAATGATTTGGAATAAAAGAATTAAATTTGTTGAATAAAATATGAGTATAATAAATGATTATACAAATTGATGATTTAGAAATTGTTAATTGAGAATATGACTAGACATAAGGTAATGAATTCAGAAATAGATGAATTGATTTAACTTAAGTGAACTCAGTGGATTAAATCAAATTGCTAAATATTAATTAGTTTAATTTAAAATTATACGGTATAAATTAATTGTCTTATCTTGTCTTTTAATCTATTTTTTCTTTCTGGTTGTTCCCATTCTCCTACTTCCTTCCTTTTCGGGGACGAAAAGTTTTGAGTGGGGGAGAGTGTAACGACCCGCAAATTTCAGTTGTTTTATTTATTTAATTAATTGAAATTGTGTGAAATTTTAAACAATAAAATTTTGAAATATAAATTTGATATTTGGAACGCGTCTAATTAAACATAACAACTGGTAAATTTTCGTCCGAAAATATGAAAATTTATTTCGCGCGTAAATTACTTCAATTTTATCAGTTAAAAATAGGTGATAATAAAATGTTTTCCAAACCTAAATATTTTTACATAGAAAATTTGTAAACCATCTTCTGAGTGAAACGTCATCTTTCGTTTCGTCAAATTTGGACTTCTGTTGCTCCGTTTATCTTATTTCTGTTAAAATAGCAGCATTTCTGGTACCGGTTATCGACTTTTGATCGGATGACCGTACCACTAATATCTGTGTACCGTTTTGATCGTCTCGTTGCGCTGACCTCTACGGTATATTCAACTCTGTATTTTGAGGTCCGGTACGTGACAGAAACAATAAAACAGTGCGTCGTACCGGTACCCTGAATTGTGACCGTTAGCTTTCGTTTGCCTTTTTCAAGTTTGAACGTGCAGGCCAAGCAATATAATAAATTGCTTTGATAATTTTTGCTGATTCAATGGTCATCGGTTACATCTCCATTATTTCAAATTCTATTGAATCGCTCTCTCCTAGACCGAAGCGCTAGCCCATTTATTTCTCCTTTTCATTATTCTCGGATCTGTCTCTTCGAATCTAAATTTGTATTAGATTAGCCTGCCACATCATTCATTTCAATTGCTCTTCCTCTTTCCCCACGTTTTCCACCCGAGACCTCATCACTCACCACTCCTCTCTCGAGCCCGACCACGTCTTCCCCACTCCACGTGACAGCCCACGCCAATCAGCCTTCCTCCGCGCGCCCTGCAACGACATGCCAGTCCACCTCACGCCACTCGCCTGAGCCACCGTCCCCTCCACTTCGTGCCTCACAACCCACAACCGCCACCGTCCACCGCCTCCGCTCCACAGTGTGCCGCTCCTCCATGTCTGAGACCATGAAGCCCAGTCCATTCCCCGTTCACACTTCCCCGCACCCGAACAGCACCCATCACGCAACTAGCCTCACCTCGGGCGAACAACCAAACCCCACTTCACGTGAACCAATCACCCAGGCCATCCCACGACCTACCTCTCCTCCCCTCCATCCCGATGGTGCCGCAAGCACAGCGAGCATTTTTCTTCCCTCACCGTTCCTCTAGCTTGTAGCCAAGAGCAACCCTGTATATATATGTGGTGAGTAATATTTTTGTTTTGCAAATTATTGGTTTTAAAAGTATATAGCATTGTTTAATTCATAAAGTATATATATATTATGTTCGTATCTTATCTTATATAAAGGCATATGTACAGTTTCTGTAAATATATTGTTTGAAAGCTAATATATCATTATGGTCACGTATGATTTTGGAACCTGTCATTTATATATATATTAAAGTCATATATAGTCGGCTGTATCACATATATATAATAGTTTGTTATATTGTATGTATATTAGTTTATTTTAGTACATTTCAGGGTATATATACATATAATATTAAGTTTACATGCGTTATATGTTATTATATATATAGGTTTAAGCTATTTGCTGCTAGTATAAAGAAAGGACCGTGTGTTTTATTGTATTATAATGTATAACTGTTTATATTAGTCCATGTGAGTTTTTCCCTACGAATGTGTTACTTTAATTTTTAAATGTATATAGATTCAAAACTAAGTTATATAGGATTCGTGTGTATATATGTTTTGAAAGGTTGTTTTCGAGCTATTTTGTTTTTTTGTGTTCTAAAGCTTTTGACCAATCTATATATATATATATCAGGTAGTAGTATATGTTTACTGTATATATATTATTTTATTTCTACAACATAAAGGTTATATTTATAAGGTGTTTTAATATAAATTTATATGGTCGGTTTGAGTTAGTATATGTATTATATTGGGTTATGGTTAGTTGCTCTGTAGTAAGTTATATATTTTTGTCAGTTTATATATGTATTTTATAGATTATTTTATATGACTAACTCATGTGTTTGTATCCAAATATGTTTCTTTTCTTTTCAGTTTATAAAGTGGGAAAAATAAGTTGAAATCTGTTAGTTATATATGTAAGTATATGTTAGTTATATATATGAGTTGGTTTTGAATACGTATACTGTTGGAAGAAAATGTATAAGGGGTTTCATATAAAAACTTTATATAGTATGACTGTTTGAATATGAATATAAAACATTTATGTACATATTTATAATAAGTATATGTATATAAATTCTTTGAAATATTTACTTGAATTATGTGTATTGATTTTTATTTTAAGTATAAATATTTGTAAACAAATGATTTTGAAATATATAAATAATGTATATATTTCCAGTTATAGCAAAATAATTCTGATCGGTTCTCATCGATTCCCATTTTATCAGCTTTTGGGTCTGTCATGCCTGTTCCTTCAACAAATTCGTACCCATCTCACTTTGCTCTGGATTCGTTGTTCATTTCTGTGTCAAATTTCTCTAGCCTCGAAAGGTGAGCAATCACTCACGATTAATATTATTATATTTATTAAATTTGATTTCAATTGAAATGTCAATTGAAATATGCTGATGTTAGTTATTTACATTGTTATATATGTCTTTATCTGTATCTGTTCACCTATGACATCTGACACCATTATCTGTTATTTATATTGTTGATATATGCCTGTTACGGTTGTTATATTTTTGTTATATCTGTTATCACTCTGCAAGTTCCCTGTTAGTATAGAATCACTATGGGTTGAAATGATACATACCCGAACGATCTGTAGAATAGGAGGAAATCGTTATGGGTTGAAATGATAAACCCAAGCGATTTTCAATTGAATTGAATTTGGGATTTCGGGTTGAAAAGATATATACCCGAATATGTTTTAAATTGCGGATTGAAATGATAAATATCCGTATCACTTGACCATAGGATAGAAAATTTTATATACAGGCACCGTTGGTCTATATATAAACGTTTTGAAAATGATTTCTATGGTTTTGAAAAGAAATATATGGTTTCGATAAATATTGATTTTAAGGATTTATTAAAGTTGATTTAATAAAGTTGATAAATAATAGGTTTAAGTAGTTATTTAGTATCTATATTTTCAAATATAGAATTTATAATGATTTGGAATTTGATTGAAATTATATTTATTTAAGAATTATACTTAAATAAGTTTGATTTGAAATGTATTGAATTTGAAATTTAAAGAAGTGATCTACAACTTGGAATTTGAAAAGGTGACTTAAATGGATATTTCAAACGTATAAATATTTGAATGAGATATTTTGTTTATTTAAATTGTAAATTGAAATGGAATTTAAATGTTATGGAAATGATTAAGTTAATATTTCAAACTAAATAATTGTAAAGGGAATCTGATATGTATATAAATTTATCGAATTTAGTTATGAAATGTTGAATATTTAAAGCTTTGAAATATATTAAAATTGAAATGACTTATTTTATGGTTCAGATATGTATTTGAAATCGATAAATTGAAATGGTTTATTTAGAAGCTAAATCGAGTTGAAACGTATGATTTGATTTGATTAAATTAAATTTTTGGAATTCGAGTTAATTTGAATCGATTTGTGAAATTTAAGGAACTAATTTATTTTATAACGAAATTTTAATATCTAAACCGTTTAAAAGGAAAGTGTTATGATTTCCAAAATACCGTGATTTCCTGACTATGATTTCGAAAGCCTTATAACTTTGGAAAGTAATATGATTTTGAAAATGGATATATTTGAAGTGAAACGATATCGTATTAAATTGGGTTTTGAAATGATAATGATTTTGGTTTGAAGTATAAACTATTTTGAAACGACCACGGTGTTATAATAACGATTGGTTGGCAAAGAGACCGGGATCGGATATGGACATACTCTCTGTCGATACCGAAAACCACTTTGACAACCGTGTACGCGGTGGAGATTCCAGAATGAAGTAGGATGGTGGCGACGTTCTTAAGGTATGTTACGTGGACCCAACTCCCGTGAGTTGGCATAAGGTGGCTAAAACAGGAGCGATCTCGGACCAGTGAGGTAGCACCTCTTCTCGGACGCATTTCTTCGATATTATACTCTTACTGATTTGACTAGATGGCCATCCTCCGATTTGGGAATGTTGTTCGAGGTGGAACGGTAGTGGCTGCTATGCGTATCCATCAGTCCGTGTGCGTAATTGGTATATCTACCTTGGCATTGCCTAGTTGTGCCGTGTCACCTACCATACCGAGCTTTACTACGATTATGATTTTAAGATCCGACCGCGTTAAGGTTCTCCATCCCCTTAACGCTATTTTCCGATATGATTATACTTTACTTATTTAGACACTACTGTATATAGCGTATATTACTACATAGTAAATAGTTTAACGGATCCTTAGGGGATGGTTATCCCAAACATCCTTTAAGTTACTTGTATTTCAGTTGATATTTCACTTGAGTTGGATTTATTTATATAAGAATATTAATCCTGACTCGAATGTTTTGTGTTTTGCTTTACGCTCGGGTCAGATTGAGTGATACAGCATTGGAGACTCACCTTTGGAGTTGGAGCTTCGCTTGGAGATCCAGCTATCTATCGATCCTGCTTTCAGTTATTCCGTCGATCCAGTGATGTATTCAGATCTGGTATTTGATTATTGTATTGAGACATCTATTGTATTCGAGACCTCTGTTGTATCTTGTTTAACTCTGTTATATATATAGTAGCTTCATGAACTACTATCCTTTGTTTCCGCTGCAGTATTGTTATATTACTCTGTGTCTGTGATCTGTAATTATTTTATTTACTGTATATGCTGAGTTTTGCCAAATTTTATTTACAACGCGGTATTTTGAGCAATTCAACTCCGGCATGAGTGTCTACCTATACACTTATAATGGATGCGAATGGTTGAAAATATTGGGTCGTTACATGTGGTATCAGAGCTCTGGTTTTAGGCAAAACTTAGCATATGTAGTAAATTCAATTACAGAATCATTTTCGTTCGAGCTTGAATTCCTTCTTCTTTGACTCGGTCCCTTTGAATTTTGGAACGTTCACTTCGGTTCCAAAGTCCATTCGTGTCTCCCCTTTTCGTGTCTTTTGATTCTGGAGTATCCCATAACTCCACTTCGAATGATCTCTATAATAAATCGGCGGTCTCGCCAATCTTCGAATAATTTGTACTGGGGTGAAACTCCTTTACAATCAGTATTGATTCACCGGAGATTTCTGTATCCTCGGTTTACGATGCTGCTATCTTATGCTATACCCGAATTCTACCTCTGGTAATCGAATGTCGATTTGCTTCAGAATTTTACATCGATCTTATCTATGAAGTCACGGTTGACCCGGTTAAGGTTGTCCGCGATTTATACAACTTTATCCATCTTCCTGTTTGAAATACAATCATCTAACCTTCGTTTTGAGCCTATCTATTTTTAGATTAGAATTCTCTTTGATTAGAGCCCTTCTATATTTGGATCTCTATCCATGTGTTGGAATCCAATTCTGAAATCATCGTGTGAGGGAGTGTATTTGTAATTAATATAAAAATAGTTTATGTTTATAGTGTGTTGTTTGAGTTGTTGATGTTGGTTTGGATTTTCGATCGATTCGTCTGATCAACGCTATCGATAGGATTTCCAAAACACTTGAACAGAGCAAAATGACACAATATAATTTTCAAATTTGATAAATGAAATAAATTTGTATGATTATACTTTTGAGATATAAGGAAAATTTTCTGGAATTAAAAGTTAAATAATTTGGTTGTTGAAATGATAACATTTGATTATCATTTTATTGTTTTGTAAGTCATTGACTATTGCAAAATGATAACTGTTTTGAATTTATTTGGAATTGAAATGAATTTAAATTGGGAATTTAAGAATTAAATTTCTGGTGATTTCAATTTTTTTTCTTTTCTTCTTAAAAGATATTGGCATCAACTCTCTTGAAAATCCAACCACGTAGTTGATTTTCAAAGAATAAAACCCAACCAACTCTCTTGAAAATCAACTACGTAGTTGCCATCATCAGACTTGAAACTATTTCTCTCATTGCACCTAAAAAGAAACACACCTCACAACTCACAATGGTCTTCACTTCAGTTAAGCCTAGACTGCAAGATCGGGATTTATAAAGTACATTCGCAGAGAGTTCAATCCATGCCTCACATAAAAGAAACAGTTTTGTCCAGCCAAATATGAACAAAATAGAATAATAACCCAAACCCAAACCAAATTCAGATAATACATAAGGCCCAAACCACATAATGAGAAATATGAGAGTGTTTCATCCACCACAAGATGGATTACGCACTTGTCTGTACTATGGCCAGTGCTACAGACATTAGGGAGTTACTGAATTCCTTAGTGAAAATTTTGTGCTTGCGTCTTTATCAGTTTATTTGTTTTGTTTATGTACTTTTTTTAATTGCAGTGTATTGGTTTTAATTTAAAAATGCAGTGTATCGGTTCTTTTTTTAATTCAATGTTTTTTGTATTATTTTATAATTTATTATCAATTATTAGAAATTATTCTATAATACTTAAAATAAATAAAACCCAAACATACAAATAAAAAATAACAAACATTTATCTTTCAAAATGCCTCTTGCTTACAACAAAACAAAATACCCTTTTGATAATTTTCCCCTTTCAAAATACTCTTTTCTCTTAACAAAAAATGCACCCTTAATTTGTCAACTGTATCGTTGCCATCATCAGACCTGAAGTTATTTCTCTCATTGCACACCCGAAAAGAAACATGTCTCACAATTTGTAATGGTCCTCACTTCATTTAGCCCTAGCTTGTAAGATTAGGGTTCATAAAGTACATTCACAGAAAGTTCAATCTATGCCTCGTAGTAATCAACAAAAGAAACAGTTTGGTTCGACCAAACATGAACTGGATTGAAATTGAAATTGAATTAGAACCCAAACCGAACCCAGATAACACATGTGGACCAAACCATGCTAGATCCACTCAAATATTCATGCATTTACTAGTAAATGCATGAATATAAATTTGGAGAGCTCTGAAAATAGAGGCATAATATGTATGTGCATGATGAGAAACATGAGAGTGTTTCTTAATCATTGTTCCCAAACTTCTACTGCCTTCTTTGTTCATATTCAATGCTTGCTTCATCTTTCAAAAATTCTTGCTCAATTTAGCTTCTCAATTTTCTCGCTTCTTGCGTGTTTCTATTATTTTCAAGGAGAAAAAGGAAAAAAGAAACATGAAAGGTAAACATAGTATGCTATAAAAACTAAAATCTCAAACTCAAGGCCAGACAAAAGGAAAGCTTAATATTTTTCGAATGACAAATCTTAAATCGCTACTTCACGACGGCAATTTCCTCACTTTGCATTGCACTAAAGATCTTTATTTTATTTTATGTTATTTTTAAAAGAAGACCTATTAACAAAGCATGTCCACTTTATGTTGTCCAAAGCCGCCTCCATGTTATATTACAAAAGGTCTTTTTGCTTTGCCAAAATTTGCAATAAACGCATCTACCAAATTGGATGAAACTTAAGTGATGCACATAGTTGCCTCACTCAGTGAAGTTCATACATTATACATAGTTATGATTTTTCATTAACCAATGAAGTTCGAGCTTAAGAAATTAGTTGTGCATCGAAAAATAACACTAGTCCTTTGCATAGAAAGGAACATCTCACTAGGAACTGGAAGTAGAACTGAAGGCAACATATATTATGGTATTTGATATATATCTGCCTATCGTTAACTGCATACTTGGTCAATACCAACCACAAACATCCCATTTATTCCATTGCTTGCATTTTGACTGCAGACAACTTCACAACATAGGATATGAATAGGAAAATTATTTAAAGATGGCCACTCTATTCTCATTTTGGTCACACATCCGGCAAACTCAAGCACTAAAGAGTAAAGAACCTGCCGATTTTCCTTAAATGTATTACTTTGTGGGCTATTATTTCTTGTATAAGCTCAAAAAGGAAATACAAATTTGAATAATGACCTGTGCTAACCACTTACAAGATTTAAACCTGGGATCTCCACTTAATAACAAGGTATCACCTGCTCTGGGAGCTAAGGCTCACTTGCTAGTGAACTTATTCCTAAAGCTACCCAGAAATAGCTTAACAAAGCACAAGCACTTTGGCATAAATATAAATTTACATGATAGAAAACATCTGTACCTGCTTTCAACAAAATGGTTTGTAGGCATCTCCTCAAAACTGCATTAAGCGAATTGTTATTAAGACTATGATCTTAAAATGTACCTTTAAGCTGAGCATAATTGTCTAATATCACATACCCCATTTGAAGAAATATATTCTCATTTTTTTCTTGCACCTGCAAAAGAAATTATATAGACTGGAATCCCTAGCACTAAATTAATTAAAATAAAAAAACGAATTTTAATTTTTGCAACTTATATTGTAACTTCATTATATAAAAAATTAAATTCTTAGTTTCATCAAAATCAATTTTAATTTTAGAAAAACAAATTTAAAATTAGAGTAAAAAGTTGTGAAAGTTGTCTTAATTTATCTGTTATTCTTCATTAACTTCATTAAAAATGTAAAAATTTGATCAAATATCATTAATTTTAAAGTTTTAATTTGATGGTTATAAGAAAGACTAAAAATTATAATTAAGAAGAAGGGTAACTTAGTCATAGATTTTCTCAATGGTGTTCGTTTGGCATTTTTGGTATATGAATAGAATTCGTGTTCTGAGCTGGAATACATAAAGCATAGAAATTTCATTTTCCTCATTTTACCACTATTTAGTCTAATTTCAGATGTCAGACACTGTTACTTCTTCTAGGAAAATATTTTTCCAAATCACATGAAGACTTAAAATATTAAGAAGAGTGGTTTTAAGCCATGCAAAATGCCAGACACTGTTACTTCTTCTAGGAAAATATTTTTTCAGTGAAACTTTTATTTCTATCAGATTTCACTATAATATGAACATAAACTAGAATCTTATCAAAATCAAGTAAACATAAAACATAAGCTAGAATCATTTGTTTGGTTTTATTTCTTCTCAAGTATTCAAACTATATTTATGCATAAATCTAATCCAAGAACCTTCATATCTGGCAGCAAAGATTGCCAACAAACAAGTAATAACTTTGAAAATCTAAGATGATGCAGAGGTTTCTTTTAGAAAAATCTATACTTAACAACAGCGCCTAACATAGCTTCTCGCATTATTATGCTATGATTGATGAAACTTTATAATAAAAATCCAAAGAGAATCCGAAGCGAATCTAATACCTCAACAACAAAACGAATGATTGCAGCGAAGCGAATGATAGTCTTCGATTTTTGGAATGTCCAGACCTTTCGAATTTGGATAGTCTTCGATTTTGAGAATAAGCGAAGCAAATGATTGCAGGGATAGGGTTAGTCGATTTGGGGTTTGGCGGTCAAATTTGGGGAAAGGCGGACAGTGAAATGGAAATGCTGAAGGAAAAATATGTTTACGTGTTTAGATGGTAATTTATTAAAAAACGCTTTGACATTATACAATGGGCAATTCATGCCCGTTGTGAAAATGAAACCTATTATAAGGGGCATAGAAAGGCCGTTGTAAAATATACACCTATTACAGGGGTCAGCAGAGGACCGTTGTAAAAGACCCAATATAAAACCTCTACTACAACATTCAAAAATAGACCATTGTAATAAAGTTCTATTACAACGGGCAAAAATTGCCCGTTGTAAAAATAACGTTGTAATAGAGTATTTTTGTTGTAATGATTCAAAGTTGTTTTAAACATTTTAAATTTAATAAAACTTTATTTATTTTCAAAACTAGGATTCAAGTTTTATTTGAATCCATACTCTAAAATTGATTTAAACTTTGTTTAAATCCTGCTTTCAAATTTAAACACACTTAAAATTTGAAAAACCTGATAGGTTTTCAAACCTGTAACATAACAAATTTTACTCGAGACCATCCCCAAATGCTTCGAGTCGAACGCCCTAAATCTTCGGCAACCCACACAAACTACTCGAGAGAACTCGAGTACCCATCTTCCTCAAAACCAAACTTCACCAGGAACAAAATATACACTGTGCTCATGCACAGACCAAACACCCTTCTCCGATCATCAACGACGACTTCCTCAAGTCGACGTTCATCCAGCTTTACAACCCCGACCATCAGAACTCAAAGAACAACTCGAAATCAAAATCGAGTCCTAAAGTCCAAAACTGAAACAACCACTTAAGCCTGGAATCACCTCAATCACAAGTCTCCGACCACCAGAGTACCAGCGCCTCCGGCCACGACTTCGTCCACATCCCTCCTTCCATCTCCCCGAGTTTTGTGGGACTCGATCCACCAGAGGGGTTGTACAAATCAAAAATTCAAGACCAAGCCAAAACTAGGGTTACAGATTGGTTAACTGCAGTCGCCACCGTGCATTGATCAACTTCCAAATATTTTTTCCAGACCCTCCGTTCATCCTTCCATCATCAGAAAAGACCCCGACCCCTACGAGCAAGTAGATCACCAGAAACCCAATTTCTGATCAAACCCAAACTGCTCACACATCCCACCATTAAAATTTATGTTTTCAGTTTTAAAAATTATGTTTATGGTTGATGATTCAGTTTATATTCTTGAATTGATAAATTAGGATGTTTGAATTTTGACCAAACTAATACTTGCCTGTTCTATTGTGTTTACAAGAGACAAGCAAGTTTATTTTAACATAATTATAAATTTAAACTAAAATAGATGATGAATCAAACAAATTTTGTTTATAGTCTAAAACCTAACAACAATTGGATCAAGAGAACATGAATTTTGTTCTAAATCTTAATTTGAAAACTATGAGTAGAGGTGTCACAGATAACAGCATGCACACACACATTTCTACATTCATATATACATATAGAAAAATGCACCTATATAACAGAGATAATCAAGCAACCAGATTCTTAAATTTATTTTTAAATTAAGTGATGTTACTCACTGTTTTTGGAAATGAAGATGAACAGAGCACTTAATTTTGAAACAGATGAAGATTGGTTCTTTGTTTTGAAAATACAGTTGCATGCTATTGAAAATTGTTACTGGATCTAGTAGTGATGACTCAGTTTTTGAAAACAGAGAGGTTCCTGCTTTGATTAAATCTCAGGTTGAAGAAAAATGCAGGCTTTGGTTTTCATCTTGCAAATGGGTTTCAGGTGATTTTCTGGTTTGCTAAGTTTTTTAATGAACGAAAAGAAAAAGAAGATTGATAAATAGAGCAAGTATACATGCTTTGTTTAACTGGTACAATTTTTGTTCAGAGATTTTTCTTTTGTATGGTGGCTGAGATGATTTTCCAACAAATTTGAGATGATGGCATTAAATGCCTATGTCCTTACAAGTTTACACATACTATTCCTTTACAAATACATATTGCTTTATACTGTCATACCTATCCCCTTCTTATTCGTATGTACTTATATGATTTCTTGCCTTGCAAATATATGTAGACTATAAGATTCTAGACTTATCCTATTTTTGTGTTTATTCTTGCCTTTCATAATTACTTACAGGTTACATACAAGATTCTTTTTATTTTGTTCTTGCCTAGTTATGCTTCATACCTTATGTACATATATACTTTTATACTTAATTAATTTACAATTTTATCTTTCCTTTATTTTTAAACTAAAACTATTAAATACTTAATTTACTTATTAACTATTTTTATACTTATGTTTAAAGATTTATAAGATTTATTTTATCTTAAACATATTTGAAAGATTTTATTTTAAATTTACAAATCATAGCTTCTTCCAAAATACACACATATATATAAATAAATTTGAAATAACAATTTCTATTTATATTAAAATCCATTGTAAAGACATTACATTATTAATATATTTTAAATATAACTCATTATTAAATTAAAATAATTTACAGAAGGAGTTATCTCCTTATTAATAAATTCCTTATATTATCAAGCTATATTTAAAAAGAACAAAACAACCTTTTAATAAATCTTAAACTTAAGCTAAGATACAATTTGATCAATTAAACATTTATCTTAAATATTTTAAAACTATATATTCTAAATTAAATCATAATTTCCAAATTACCAAAATATATTAGAATTTGAAAAAAAAAATTATTTATTTATTAAATTCAAACCAAAGATTTCTATTTACAATATATACACATTATAAGTAGAAAACAAATTAAATTAGTTTTTAAAAGATAAAATCACCCATTTAAATATTTATTAAAGAAGATTATTAAATCAATTTATATTTATTATTAACAATATTATCAAATGTATTTAATTTTAACATAGATTATTAAATTGATATTGCCAAAAATTCTGGGATATCACATTCCTCCCCCTTTAAAAGAATTTCGTCCCCGAAACTTAAAACAAAGGTAATTTAATAATCTCCTTAAAGATTTTAATTTTAAAACACAAGCATATATTATCAAACATGTGCTAACAACCATAGAAACCAATCATCCAAACAAACAAATCTAACTATCCAGACAAAATTCTGGATAGAATTATCTAGAGTTTCCTAGGTATAAATACCGGGATACTCGCTCTACAAAATCCAAATAATCTAGCTACTAAGCTATAAAGCTCCTACTCGTCTAAATCTACAAAACAAGACAGGATATCAGACTACATACAAGTCTGACTCAACAACCAAAACTCCTGAACTACTGGTTCCACAACCAGAGATAACTCATACACGTACTCTCTCAGAGATACGTTAAACACATCGAATCCTAGTTATCCAAACTGGCAGTTCAAATCTGAAGACCCAACACTTATCCTTAGAAGAACAACAGAAAAGATCCAAAATATCTCAGAGCTGACTTCCCAATCTTACCCAATCTTATAGCTCCCTGAATCAGAGAAAATCTCAACAACAACGAAGTCTCCAACTTAAAATTCCAAATTCCTCCATCCCTTATCCACAAAACTCTTCTGACGATCTTGGACTGCCTACATCCTTCCTGATCAGCTCATCCTTCGCTGATACCTCTCGAAACAATCTGAACCAAAATAATCTAAACCAAAACAATCCAACAAAATGACCTTTCCAAGATCAACCAAACTCAGAACACAAACTCTATTCCAAAATCAGAAGACAGATCTCACTTCTCACATCAAGAAGAGATAAAATAGATGCACTTCAATCTGGCCTCAGATCTTGAAAAATTTCCTGTAGAAACTCTCTAATCCAAAACACTGCAATTTCCAGTTGCTTCCACACTAAAACTGCTGCCACCATGCTTCCACTGCGCAACTCTGACTGAGCAGTTGAAAATGCTGATGACGAACACAAGCACAGACTGGACAATACATTCTAAAAATATGGTTCAATAGATCCAAAAATAAAACTCAGAAGTTTCCCCAAAACCTGAGCTGCTTTATCAAACTCTCTCTCTAGAAACTATCCTACTACCAAGCTGAACCATCAGTACCACTTCTGGAATCCAGTCGATACCAAACTCAATCTCCAGATGCTGACAAAACTCTGACTCCTCGAAGACATCCGGAAAAATCTCTGACAACCCAAGAGTACACTCAGCTATCGCAAGTCACTTTTGCGATTAACCCAGCCTAATTCCAAAGATACTGCCCTCTCTAAACCAAACAGAACAGCTTATGTTTATGTAGCCAATCCATCGAAGAAATGGATCCACTCTGCTACTTCTGAAATCACCTCAAGAAAAACTGCTAAGCCAGAAGACCTCCTCGATGGCATAAAGAACACTCCGAGCTACACTGTTGACCCAGATGCCCAAAGACTTCTAATCCAGAAGCTCCTCGAGAAACTCAATCCTCAAACCAAACAGAAACACCCTGCTGAACTCAGCCACATAACCGAAGCAAACTGTAATAACCTGACTTTTTCTCCACAGAAAGTCGGATCATTATGAAGAAAGAAAGGGTAGAAAATAGAAAAGAAGAGAAGAAAGAAAGAAACAACAACAACTATCTCTCAGCGGAAAGAATAAATTATATTAATAACATAAACTATTACATAGTATATAACACTTATCAGAGTTACACAGCATATACATCACTTACTAGACAGTTATAAACATCTGTCTAGACATTACAACTCAAATACAAGACAAGACACTATCACAGATATCAACACAGCGGAATACTATATCTACGAACGCCGAAGCCTCCTGCTCCATTGCTCCTCCAGAATATTTGTCAAAGCTAAACCTGAATCCCTTGGCTACTCGTAAAAATTTGAGTACCCAAGAGTTTATAAAACAGAAATAAACACTTGGGTCAGACATGGGTCTGGTGTGAGTAAACGGGTTAAAATTGTTTAACTTCAAAACCTTTTGAAAACAAAGGTATCACGTAAGACTTCCCACACATAAACATGGAAAAGTTTTTACCTTACGCTAACCAAAACATTTGATAGGAAATCTGATTTTATTATAATAGGGTCTAGGGTTTTCAAGTAAAATACAGAAATAGCTGAAATGCTTACATCTCACATTCCAACATAGTTGGGCACAACTAATACGTACGGCACTTATTGGAGTTTGGATTCCATACAATGGCAGGGCTACTGGGGTACCGCCCGTCACAGTACGTGGCCTAGATCACCGTACCGAGGATCACTCCCAATCCCCTGCAACACAAAGCCGGAACCATCCCTTACTGGATAATTCCGAACAAGACAATCCCGTAGTTGGCGCGACCAACCACACACTAAGCCGAATAAAATAAAGGGACCTCTAGACAGGGATCTATCTTGCTCTCAGTGGGTGCTACCCACGAAGCCTTGCTGCACCTCCCCTGTTTTAGCCATTCCCGGTTGATGAGGCTTGAGGTTACGATTACCTTTAATCAGAACATATCACTTAGAATGCTCATCGTCCGCCTGACGATGTGCTGAAAGCATTCAATCCATACAAGTTCGTTCCGGGTTCGAACGAAACCGAAGGCATTATCTCGTTACACTCGTTTTGGAATCACCCTCAGAGTTAACGACAATAACCCTTGCACTCTGAATCTTCATCTTCACTTGAGATTCACGACCTATCGTAAATTTGGATTGATGTGGTATTCGGGTCTCCAGACCTGGAATTCCGGTATACGGAAACCCGATCCCGGTCTCATCGAAATCCAAAACGTATCTTTTAAGGCCAAGTTGTTTAAAGGTTAAAACAATTCAATTCTTATCTATACTACACACAGATAGATAATTTACACTAGATAATCCATATTATCATCCAAACAGATAATTCATATTATCATTTCAATCCAACCAAACATCTATATCATAGATCAGCACATCTCTTATCAGAGATATCAACAATGCAAAGCATTCAATATCATTCATCCATCCTTAAGTAATGATTTATCATCTCTAATTAATTTAAAGTGAATTAAATTAATTACCTTATCCTATAAATCCTGCTTACTTAATTATTAATCAAACCAATTAATTAATCATACTCTAGTATCCATTTTAATTAATCAATCCTGATTAATCAACCTTTAATTACTTTAAGTAATTAATACTTAATTAATTTCACAAATTAATTATCTTAAACCATTCAGTAATTAATCTTTAATTACTTCATTAATTAATTAACTATATTTAATTACATTAATCCTTAATTAATTACAATTAATTAATTACTTTAATCACTAATTATTTATTAATTAATCTTAATTAACCAATCCTTAATTACATCATTAATTAATTAATGATCCTTAATTATTCTTAATTAATTAGTCACATTTATAAATCACCTTTGATTAATAACATTTAGTAATTAACTACCCTTAATTACTCTTCCATAAATTAATTTCTCCAAAATTAATTATCCTTTAATTAATCCCTTGATTAATTATTCAAAGTAATTAAACTCAAATTACTTTTATTAATCCATCTTTTAGTTAATTACATCCACTAATTAACTTTAATTACTTTTATAAGTAATTTATACTTTCACAAATTTCATTTAAGTAATTATCTAATCACCAAGTGATTTCTTAAATTAATTAAACAAATTAATTTAAACTTATCAAATTTATTTAATTAATTACCTTAAGTAATTAATTCATTTAATTATTTCCATTAAGTAAATTATACTTAACCAATTTATAAATGATTATCATTAGTTAATTAATCTAATTGATTTTCAAAATTAATCCCATTAATTAATTATTTAATAATTCCTAATTAATGAACCCTCATTAATTATTAACAATTTTTATTTAAGTAATTAAACTTAAATCAGCATTATTAATTACTAAATAATACATTCTTAATTACCATTTAACTTATTTCTAATTACTAAATTAACTACTTAATTAATCTTTAATCACTTGATAATAAACTTCTAATCATTTATTAAAAATCTATACTTATCTAAATAAATGATTCTTAATCCCAAATTAATTAAACCTTAATTAATTAACTTATAATCCTAATTATTTAATTAATTAACACTAAACCATTAATTAATTAAATTATCAAATTATTCTTAAATTACTTTATTAATTTAATGACTCCTATATCATTAAACCTTAATCACTTTCTAAATTAAAGTATTAACCCCTAATTACTTTAATTATTATTAGCTTTAAAATCAAATCTACAAATTTATACTCACTTTAGATTTTTATAACACTGTCATGTTTAAAAACCGCCAAACAAAATCTACCCGAGCCTTATCTAAATTTCTCCGAGCAAAATTACAGAAATCCCGAGTACTCCTTCGAGTTCCCTTCCCTCCTTTTTATTTTCTATACTTTGTTATGTTAAACTTTGAAACTGCTATAAAACACACACGAGTCTCCTCTGAAATGAACCCGAGCCATTTCTACATTTTCTCGAACCCAACTTCGAGTCTCACGTGCATCAAAACGAGATCGACCCGAACAATACTGTCTTCTTCCCAAACCAAACTACCAACGCCTGGTACAAACGTGCACGTGCACAGGCGAAAACTTCGACGCCGACCATCGATGCCAATGCCGGCATATCGACCACGACCACCCCTCACGATTCCGATCACCAGAACCACGAACAAACTCAACCATCGAATTCGAGCAAATCGATCATCACCTGGAACAGAACTACGATCACAAATTCATCTCGCCTCGTCGATCCAGACCACCTGAAGCCTCACCATCACGATCAGTTCTTCATCAACGATCCATGCTTCGTTTCCATCTACCCCGGCCTTGACCGATTTACCATTGACTACGAAAAATGACTCGAGAATAACGACTACACAAACTGACCTTAAACCCTAAATTACCCTCGTTCATCCTCCACAATGATTTATAAAATCATCGAGCATTTTTGTGATGATCCCCAACCACTTAGCAAGCTATTACTCCAATCACGAAACCTAAAAACCCACCGATCACCAAAATTTCGACAAAACCCATTTCACGTTCATCTTACTAATTCTCTAGATTTACCCAATTAAAAATCGTGATTTTTCTTTCAAAAATCATTATTTTGTATAAGGAATCAGTTTATAAACTTGAATCGATAAATAAAGATACTTGAATTTTCACTTGTTTAAACATGCACTGTTATTTTCTAGTTTCTAGAGACATTCATATATATTTTAACTTAATTAAATTTTTAAACTTTAATTTAGACTGAAACAAACAACTTTTGTTTGAATCTGAAATCCTAATAAAGATTTGTTCAAAATATTTGTGAATTCTTGTTTAAATCAGAAGCCTGGAAACAGAATACAACACATGCACATACCAACATACATTCACATCTACATACAGGAAAATGCACTGGTATACATTCACATAACATACTCATTTTAGATATTACTCAAGCAACCAGTTTCATATAATTTAGATTTTAAAACAAATGTTACTCACCGATTTTAAAAGAAGCAGAGCCTCTGATTTTTGATTTTTGAATAAGTTTGAATCTGTAAAACAGAAACAGAACAAGCACAAACATGCACACTTATATCACATACATATATTTGCAAATCCAGATAAGTTCAGAAATTCAATTCAATCCAACATCATCACATGCACTTAAGTTAAAACAAGATTAACTGTTTTTAAAAAAATATTTACTCACCTTATATTAAATTGCTGAGAACAGAGCAGAGCATTGTTCCAGGCTTTGGATTTTTGAATTCTGGCAAAAAAGCTTTTAAATTTCTTTGCTGTTGGAATTTGAATCCTTGCATGCTTGTTAATAATTGAATCTGGTGTTGAAGTTTACTTGAATTGCTCAGGTTGAAATAGTTGATTTACTTGTTGAGTTTGCATTTGTATTCTTGTTTGTTGAAGTTGAATTTGCTTTGCAGATTTAAATTCCAGGTTGGATTTAGTTGCTGTTCCCATTGATTTTAGTCTTGAGAAATTGTTTACAGGCTTTGATCTTTTTCTTTGAGGATTTGTTTTCAGTTTTTAGAGGAAGAAAGAAAAGAACAGAGAAGTTTTAAAACTGAACGACCAGGTTTCCCTTTTACAACATTTAATTAAATTTTAGAAAAATAAAATCTTGCCACTTGTTTTATTATAAATTAGACAACTGTACATTCATGGTTTAAATTTCTTACATATGTTAAAACAAGTAAAATTATGTCTAAACCCTTACTATAAAAAGTATTTATGTTATTCTTTAAATTATGTAATATGAATTTCTATTTATATTTATGAAATTGTGAATTTAGTAATTTATTTATATATTACTTATATTTACAAACTATTCTAGTTTAAAAGATATTTTAAAAAGAAACTTATTTAAACCTATATATAAATCATTTTAGTTTAAGTACTTTTTAAAAGAAACAAAATAAATCTTTAATTAAATCTTATTTAAACTAGAGCTAAAATACTTTAAAAATAAATAATTACCTTATATTTTGAAAACAATTGAATTAATCTTTAACTTTTGAAAGATATTAAATTTAAAACAAAGCTTTTAAAATTACAATATCCATTCATACATCAATTATCAACAGATTAAAATAAATTCAAAACAATCCAAATTATAACATATAGATACATATATATTACAATTTGAAAATTCATCTTTAAAACAAAACAAAAGATATTTCCATTCACAATATATATCAAATATATATTATAAATAGAATAAAACTTTATTAGCTTTGAAAATAAATCTTATCAATTTTAAATTATTAGAAAAGATCTAATATTACCAAATTAAATATTTCCAGATTAAATATTTATTAACCTATAAAAGATTAAATTACCAATTTAAATTAAAATTATAAGGGAAAATTATCAATCCAATTAAATTATTAATAAAGATTATTAAATTTATGTTGCCCAAAATCCCGGGATATCACATTCCTCCCCCCTTAAAATAATTTCGTCCCCGAAATTTAAACAAAGGTAATTTAATAATCTTATTAAAGATTTTAATTTTAAATCACAAGCATATGTTATCATCCATATGCTAGCAACCATAGCAACCAAATCATCCAATCAAACAATTCTAACTATCCAGACAAAATTCTGGATAGAATTCCTCGAGTTTCCCCAAGTATATATATATATCGGGATACTCGCTCTACAAACAATCTAAACTACTAAGCTATAAAGCTCCTACTCATTTAGATTTACAGAACTAAATAGGATATCAGACTACAGACGAGTCTGACTCAACACCCAAACCTCCTAAACTGCTGATTCCAAAACCAGAGATAGATCAAATACGTACTCCCTCAGAGATACGTAAAACACAATGAATCCCAATTATCCCAACTGGCAATTCAATCCTGAAGACCAAATACTTATCCAAATCAGAACACAGAAGAGATCCAAAACAACTCGGAGCTGACTTCCGAGACTTACCCAATCTTATAGCTCCCTTTAATCAGAGAAAAACTTCACAACAACGAAGTCTCCAATTTCGAATTCCAAAATTCCTCCGTCTCTTATCCACAAAATCTTCAGACGATCTCGGCTTCCTACAAATCCTACCTGATCAACTCAACCTTCGCTGATGCTTCTTGAAACAAACAGGACCAAAGATAACTCAATAGAATGATCTCTCCAAGATCTACCCATAATCCAAAACACAACTCTACTCCATCAGTAGATTCCAAACTTACTTCTTCTATCCAGAAATGCACTCCCAAACTACTTCTGCTGCACCACTCTGATCTGGAGTAGAATGCTGATGAAGAACACAAGCACAAACTGGACAACACATCCCAGAAAATATCGGATAATCTCAAAAGAATACTCAAACTATCGCAAGTCACTTTTGCGATCAACCCAGCCAAAATGCAAAGAAACTGTTCTCTCTTTACCAATCAGAACAGCTTACACTTAATTATCCAATCTATCGAAGAAATGAATCCACTCTGCTGCTTCTGAATTCCACCTTCAGAAAACCGCTCAGCCAGAAAACTTCCTGCCAATACAGAACACTCCGAGCTGCACTGCTGCCACAGATGCCAAAGACTTCCTAACCAAAGCTTTTCGAGAAACCCGAACTTCAAACCAAACAGAATCACCATGCTGAACTCAGCCACAACACCGAAGCAGACACACTTCCACAACTTGTTCCAAAGAAAACATCTTCGGGAACATCCATATTCACTGCGTCTCATCACACAGCTACTATTACCTGAGATACCAAGATACTATCACTCGCTTCTGCCCAACTGACAGATCCAACTCTACTCATCCAACTTCAAAGATAAACTCCGAACCTTAACAGGTTTCCTTCAGAGATTGTGAAATCCTTACACAACTGTAAAGTTCACTCGAGACGGTATTAGGTTTACAGTCTCGACAAATACACTTCCAACCTCAAACATTCAAACTCCAACTATTGGTAATTGTGTTACACACACTACCACCTTATCTACCTTTATAACTTATATTGGAAAACCCGAACAGGTAACCCAATAAATAGGTAGAAATACATAAATATATATATTTAAAATGATATATTTTTTTATATAGAAATTATTTCTGGGTAAAATTATTTCATCTACCTCTTTAAAACAATATTGTGTCCGTTGGCCTGGTTCAAGTGTTTAGAGATCCCTATCAATAACGTTAGCTACTCGTATTGACCAGAATCCATATACCACTCAACCGATCAATTAACACAATATAAAACCATTTTATATAACTAACAAATACGCGCTCTCGTATATATATACTCAGACTCAACAGGTTGCTACAGATCCTATCTCTAATGAACAATCCTTCCGAACCTAGGTATTCACTCAACCTAGTGTTCTGATATTCACTTAACCAAAAGCTTAGGTATTCGCTCAACCTATGCTCTGATACCAACTGTAACGACCTGACTTTTTCTCCACAGAAAGTCGGATCATTATGAAGAAAGAAAGGGTAGAAAATAGAAAAGAAGAGAAGAAAGAAAGAAACAACAACAACTATCTCTCAGCGGAAAGAATAAATTATATTAATAACATAAACTATTACATAGTATATAACACTTATCAGAGTTACACAGCATATACATCACTTACTAGACAGTTATAAACATCTGTCTAGACATTACAACTCAAATACAAGACAAGACACTATCACAGATATCAACACAGCGGAATACTATATCTACGAACGCCGAAGCCTCCTGCTCCATTGCTCCTCCAGAATATTTGTCAAAGCTAAACCTGAATCCCTTGGCTACTCGTAAAAATTTGAGTACCCAAGAGTTTATAAAACAGAAATAAACACTTGGGTCAGACATGGGTCTGGTGTGAGTAAACGGGTTAAAATTGTTTAACTTCAAAACCTTTTGAAAACAAAGGTATCACGTAAGACTTCCCACACATAAACATGGAAAAGTTTTTACCTTACGCTAACCAAAAC
Organism: Allium fistulosum; assembly: GCA_030737815.1. Classification (NCBI taxonomy): domain Eukaryota; kingdom Viridiplantae; phylum Streptophyta; class Magnoliopsida; order Asparagales; family Amaryllidaceae; genus Allium; species Allium fistulosum. The sequence goes on along the minus strand of CM060905.1, from coordinate 555,115,606 downwards.
ATTTGATAGGAAATCTGATTTTATTATAATAGGGTCTAGGGTTTTCAAGTAAAATACAGAAATAGCTGAAATGCTTACATCTCACATTCCAACATAGTTGGGCACAACTAATACGTACGGCACTTATTGGAGTTTGGATTCCATACAATGGCAGGGCTACTGGGGTACCGCCCGTCACAGTACGTGGCCTAGATCACCGTACCGAGGATCACTCCCAATCCCCTGCAACACAAAGCCGGAACCATCCCTTACTGGATAATTCCGAACAAGACAATCCCGTAGTTGGCGCGACCAACCACACACTAAGCCGAATAAAATAAAGGGACCTCTAGACAGGGATCTATCTTGCTCTCAGTGGGTGCTACCCACGAAGCCTTGCTGCACCTCCCCTGTTTTAGCCATTCCCGGTTGATGAGGCTTGAGGTTACGATTACCTTTAATCAGAACATATCACTTAGAATGCTCATCGTCCGCCTGACGATGTGCTGAAAGCATTCAATCCATACAAGTTCGTTCTGGGTTCGAACGAAACCGAAGGCATTATCTCGTTACACTCGTTTTGGAATCACCCTCAGAGTTAACGACAATAACCCTTGCACTCTGAATCTTCATCTTCACTTGAGATTCACGACCTATCGTAAATTTGGATTGATGTGGTATTCGGGTCTCCAGACCTGGAATTCCGGTATACGGAAACCCGATCCCGGTCTCATCGAAATCCAAAACGTATCTTTTAAGGCCAAGTTGTTTAAAGGTTAAAACAATTCAATTCTTATCTATACTACACACAGATAGATAATTTACACTAGATAATCCATATTATCATCCAAACAGATAATTCATATTATCATTTCAATCCAACCAAACATCTATATCATAGATCAGCACATCTCTTATCAGAGATATCAACAATGCAAAGCATTCAATATCATTCATCCATCCTTAAGTAATGATTTATCATCTCTAATTAATTTAAAGTGAATTAAATTAATTACCTTATCCTATAAATCCTGCTTACTTAATTATTAATCAAACCAATTAATTAATCATACTCTAGTATCCATTTTAATTAATCAATCCTGATTAATCAACCTTTAATTACTTTAAGTAATTAATACTTAATTAATTTCACAAATTAATTATCTTAAACCATTCAGTAATTAATCTTTAATTACTTCATTAATTAATTAACTATATTTAATTACATTAATCCTTAATTAATTACAATTAATTAATTACTTTAATCACTAATTATTTATTAATTAATCTTAATTAACCAATCCTTAATTACATCATTAATTAATTAATGATCCTTAATTATTCTTAATTAATTAGTCACATTTATAAATCACCTTTGATTAATAACATTTAGTAATTAACTACCCTTAATTACTCTTCCATAAATTAATTTCTCCAAAATTAATTATCCTTTAATTAATCCCTTGATTAATTATTCAAAGTAATTAAACTCAAATTACTTTTATTAATCCATCTTTTAGTTAATTACATCCACTAATTAACTTTAATTACTTTTATAAGTAATTTATACTTTCACAAATTTCATTTAAGTAATTATCTAATCACCAAGTGATTTCTTAAATTAATTAAACAAATTAATTTAAACTTATCAAATTTATTTAATTAATTACCTTAAGTAATTAATTCATTTAATTATTTCCATTAAGTAAATTATACTTAACCAATTTATAAATGATTATCATTAGTTAATTAATCTAATTGATTTTCAAAATTAATCCCATTAATTAATTATTTAATAATTCCTAATTAATGAACCCTCATTAATTATTAACAATTTTTATTTAAGTAATTAAACTTAAATCAGCATTATTAATTACTAAATAATACATTCTTAATTACCATTTAACTTATTTCTAATTACTAAATTAACTACTTAATTAATCTTTAATCACTTGATAATAAACTTCTAATCATTTATTAAAAATCTATACTTATCTAAATAAATGATTCTTAATCCCAAATTAATTAAACCTTAATTAATTAACTTATAATCCTAATTATTTAATTAATTAACACTAAACCATTAATTAATTAAATTATCAAATTATTCTTAAATTACTTTATTAATTTAATGACTCCTATATCATTAAACCTTAATCACTTTCTAAATTAAAGTATTAACCCCTAATTACTTTAATTATTATTAGCTTTAAAATCAAATCTACAAATTTATACTCACTTTAGATTTTTATAACACTGTCATGTTTAAAAACCGCCAAACAAAATCTACCCGAGCCTTATCTAAATTTCTCCGAGCAAAATTACAGAAATCCCGAGTACTCCTTCGAGTTCCCTTCCCTCCTTTTTATTTTCTATACTTTGTTATGTTAAACTTTGAAACTGCTATAAAACACACACGAGTCTCCTCTGAAATGAACCCGAGCCATTTCTACATTTTCTCGAACCCAACTTCGAGTCTCACGTGCATCAAAACGAGATCGACCCGAACAATACTGTCTTCTTCCCAAACCAAACTACCAACGCCTGGTACAAACGTGCACGTGCACAGGCGAAAACTTCGACGCCGACCATCGATGCCAATGCCGGCATATCGACCACGACCACCCCTCACGATTCCGATCACCAGAACCACGAACAAACTCAACCATCGAATTCGAGCAAATCGATCATCACCTGGAACAGAACTACGATCACAAATTCATCTCGCCTCGTCGATCCAGACCACCTGAAGCCTCACCATCACGATCAGTTCTTCATCAACGATCCATGCTTCGTTTCCATCTACCCCGGCCTTGACCGATTTACCATTGACTACGAAAAATGACTCGAGAATAACGACTACACAAACTGACCTTAAACCCTAAATTACCCTCGTTCATCCTCCACAATGATTTATAAAATCATCGAGCATTTTTGTGATGATCCCCAACCACTTAGCAAGCTATTACTCCAATCACGAAACCTAAAAACCCACCGATCACCAAAATTTCGACAAAACCCATTTCACGTTCATCTTACTAATTCTCTAGATTTACCCAATTAAAAATCGTGATTTTTCTTTCAAAAATCATTATTTTGTATAAGGAATCAGTTTATAAACTTGAATCGATAAATAAAGATACTTGAATTTTCACTTGTTTAAACATGCACTGTTATTTTCTAGTTTCTAGAGACATTCATATATATTTTAACTTAATTAAATTTTTAAACTTTAATTTAGACTGAAACAAACAACTTTTGTTTGAATCTGAAATCCTAATAAAGATTTGTTCAAGAGATTTGTGAATTCTTGTTTAAATCAGAAGCCTGGAAACAGAATACAACACATGCACATACCAACATACATTCACATCTACATACAGGAAAATGCACTGGTATACATTCACATAACATACTCATTTTAGATATTACTCAAGCAACCAGTTTCATATAATTTAGATTTTAAAACAAATGTTACTCACCGATTTTAAAAGAAGCAGAGCCTCTGATTTTTGATTTTTGAATAAGTTTGAATCTGTAAAACAGAAACAGAACAAGCACAAACATGCACACTTATATCACATACATATATTTGCAAATCCAGATAAGTTCAGAAATTCAATTCAATCCAACATCATCACATGCACTTAAGTTAAAACAAGATTAACTGTTTTTAAAAAAATATTTACTCACCTTATATTAAATTGCTGAGAACAGAGCAGAGCATTGTTCCAGGCTTTGGATTTTTGAATTCTGGCAAAAAAGCTTTTAAATTTCTTTGCTGTTGGAATTTGAATCCTTGCATGCTTGTTAATAATTGAATCTGGTGTTGAAGTTTACTTGAATTGCTCAGGTTGAAATAGTTGATTTACTTGTTGAGTTTGCATTTGTATTCTTGTTTGTTGAAGTTGAATTTGCTTTGCAGATTTAAATTCCAGGTTGGATTTAGTTGCTGTTCCCATTGATTTTAGTCTTGAGAAATTGTTTACAGGCTTTGATCTTTTTCTTTGAGGATTTGTTTTCAGTTTTTAGAGGAAGAAAGAAAAGAACAGAGAAGTTTTAAAACTGAACGACCAGGTTTCCCTTTTACAACATTTAATTAAATTTTAGAAAAATAAAATCTTGCCACTTGTTTTATTATAAATTAGACAACTGTACATTCATGGTTTAAATTTCTTACATATGTTAAAACAAGTAAAATTATGTCTAAACCCTTACTATAAAAAGTATTTATGTTATTCTTTAAATTATGTAATATGAATTTCTATTTATATTTATGAAATTGTGAATTTAGTAATTTATTTATATATTACTTATATTTACAAACTATTCTAGTTTAAAAGATATTTTAAAAAGAAACTTATTTAAACCTATATATAAATCATTTTAGTTTAAGTACTTTTTAAAAGAAACAAAATAAATCTTTAATTAAATCTTATTTAAACTAGAGCTAAAATACTTTAAAAATAAATAATTACCTTATATTTTGAAAACAATTGAATTAATCTTTAACTTTTGAAAGATATTAAATTTAAAACAAAGCTTTTAAAATTACAATATCCATTCATACATCAATTATCAACAGATTAAAATAAATTCAAAACAATCCAAATTATAACATATAGATACATATATATTACAATTTGAAAATTCATCTTTAAAACAAAACAAAAGATATTTCCATTCACAATATATATCAAATATATATTATAAATAGAATAAAACTTTATTAGCTTTGAAAATAAATCTTATCAATTTTAAATTATTAGAAAAGATCTAATATTACCAAATTAAATATTTCCAGATTAAATATTTATTAACCTATAAAAGATTAAATTACCAATTTAAATTAAAATTATAAGGGAAAATTATCAATCCAATTAAATTATTAATAAAGATTATTAAATTTATGTTGCCCAAAATCCCGGGATATCACACAAACACACTTCTTTAAAACTTGTTCCAAAGAAACATCTTCGGAGACATCCATAGTCACTATGTCTCATCGCACAGCTACTACATCTTGAGGTATATGACTCGCTTCTGTCCAACCGACATATCCAAACTCTAGCTCATCCAACTTACACTTCAAAGATAAACTCCAAACCTTAACAGGTTTCCTTCAGAGATCGATGAAATCCTTACACCACCCAAAGCTCACTCGAGACGGTATTAGGTCTACAGTCTCGACAAATACACTTCCAACCTCAAACATTTAAACTCCAACCATTGGTAGTCGTGTTACACACACCACTACCCTATCTACCTTTATAACTTGTATTGGAAAACCTGAACAGGTAACCCAACAAATAGGTAGAAATATATATATATATATATATATATATATTAAAATTACAAATATGCTCTCTCAAGAAAGAAATCACTCAAGAGCCTAGGTATTCGCTCAACCTGGCTCTGATACCAACTGTCACGACCCAACTTTCTATCACCAGAAAGTCGTATCATGATGAAGAAAGAAAGGGATAGGAAAGAGAAAAGATAGAGAAGAAAGAAGAAACAACATCCGAATCTCAACAGCGGAACGAATAAATTATATTTATCACATAAGTATTACATAATATACAACATCAATCAGAGTGTGCAAACCAACCCAGGACCTTATACTACCCAAAGGGACATGTAGGGGTAAGAGTCTCTCGTTCGCCACCAAACCGCGAAGTGAGAACCCCCTATCATGCTGTAATGAAGCAAACCCGATCCCGGTCTCATCGAAATCCAAAACGTATCTTTTAGGTCCAAGTTGTTTTAAAGTTAAAACAATTCAATTCCATTATCTATATATACACAAATAGATAATTCATAACATCATCACAAATAGATAATTCACATTATCATCATACTTCAACCAAAGCATCCATATCACACAACATTACTTATCTCATATATGAGATTTCAAACCATTCAAAGAAATCAATATCATTCATCCAAACATAAGCAAGGATTAATAATCACACCATTTATAATTAATTTAAAATGAATTAAATTAATTACCTTATCTTTAATTAATTTAAAGTAAATTAAATTAATTACTTCATCATTATAAATCTTGCTTACATAACCATTAATTAATTACAAGTCAATTAATTAATCATTCTCTAATTTCCATCTTAATTAATCATCCTTGATTAATTATCCTTTAATTACATTCAAGTTTTTATCCTTTAATTAATTTCACAAATTAATTATCCTTAACAAAATACAGTAATTAATCTTTAATTACTTCATTAATTAATTAACTATAATTAATTACATTAATTAATTACTCAAAATTACTTATTATTGATTAATTAGTTTTAAATTAATCAACCCTTAATTACATCATTAATTATATTAATGATCCTCTAATTACTTTTTAATTAATTATTCTATTTAAATTAATTACATTAAGTAATTAATCTTTAATTAAACCATATTTATTTATCACTCTTGATTAAACACATTCAGTAATTAACTACCCTTAATTACTTCATTAAATAAATTAATTACATCTTAATTAATTATCTTTAATTAATCCCTTGATTAATTACACAAAGTAATTTAATCCAAATTACTTCCATATTTAAATCATCTTCAATTAATTACATCTAGTAATTACCATTAATTACTTCATTAAGTAATTACACTTCATTTATTACATTAAGTAATTACTTATCAAATCATCCAGTGATTAATTAAAATTAATTAAATTTAATTAATTAACTTAAACTAAGCACATTTAACTCAATTAATTATATTGAGTAATTAATTCCAAAATTTCTTCCATTAAGTAATTATACTTATCCTATTTCACAATTTATTATCTTTAATTAATTAATCAAATTTATTATTAAAATTAATCACATTAATTAATTATTCAATAATCCTTAGTTAATGGTCTTCATTATTAACAATTCTTTTAATTACTTCTCTTAGGTGATTAAACTGAGATTAATCATTATTATTTACAAGTTAATAAATCTTTAATAACCGATTAATAAATCCTAATTATTTAATTAATTAAATGTTTAACAGTAACTTGATTAATCTTTAATTACTTGATTAATTAATTTCTAATCATTAATTAAAAATTTAATCTTATCTAATTAATGATCCTAAACTTCAAATTAATTAACCTTTAAATAAATCAACTTATAACCCTTAATTACTTATTTATTAATCCATAATTATTAATTAATTAAAGTAATTAATCCCTCTTTAATTAACTTAATAATTTAATTTATCCTAAGGCATTAAATCTTAATTAATGTTTAAGATAAAGTATTAGTCTTTATAATTACTCTAATTATCATTAACAAAAGCCTTTGAAACATTTTACCTTTATCTCTTCCTTTAAATTCATTCAAATTTAAGGTTTAAAATAATTACAAATTTAAATTTAACAAAATTTAAATCGAATTTACAAAACCCTTTTTATACTCAAATGTTAAAGAAACACTTATCCTTTATCAAAGAAATTTATAAGAGTTCTAAGCCAATTCATTTAAATTCAAATCATTTTAAAATATACTTTAACATTCAAAGTTGTTTTAAACATTTTAAATTTTATAAAACTTTATTTATTTTCAAAATTTAAACAAAGTTTAAATCAATTTTAGAGTATGGATTCAAATTTTATTTGAATCCATACTCTAAAATTGATTTAAACTTTGTTTAAATTAAACAGGCTTTGCCAAAAATTAAAATTGATTTAAACTTTGTTTAACTCCTGCTTTCAAATTTAAACACACTTAAAATTTGAAAAACCTGACAGGTTTTCAAACATGTAACATAACAAATTTTACTCGAGACCATCCCCAAATGCTTCGAGTCGAACGCCCTAAAACTTCAGCAACCCACACAAACTACTCGAGAGAACTCGAGTACCCATCTTCCTCAAAACCAAACTTCACCAGGAACAAAATATACACCGTGCACATGCACAGACCAAACACCCTTCTCCGATCATCAACGACGACTTCCTCAAGTCGACGTTCATCCAGCTTTACAACCCCGACCATCAGAACTCAAAGAATAACTCAAAATCTAAATCGATTCCTAAAGCCCAAAACTGAAACAACCACTTAAGCCTGGAATCACCTCAATCACAAGTCTCCGACCACCAGAGTACCAGCGCCTCCGGCCATGACTTCGTCCACATCCCTCCTTCCATTTCCCCGAGTTTTGTGGGACTTGATCCACCAGAGGGGTTGTACAAATCAAAAATTCAAGACCAAGCCAAAACTAGGGTTACAGATTTCATTGGTTAACTGTAGTCGCCACCGTGCATTGATCAACTTCCAGATATTTTTTCCAGACCCTCCGTTCATCCTTCCATCATCAGAAAAGACCCCGACCCCTACGAGCAAGTAGATCACCAGAAACCCAATTTCTGATCAAACTCAAACTGCTCACACATCCCACCATTAAAATTTATGTTTTCAGTTTTAAAAATCATGTTTCTGGTTGATGATTCAGTTTACATTCTTGAATTGATAAATTATGATGTTTGAATTTTGACCAAACTAATACTTGCCTGTTCTATTGTGTTTACCAGAGACATGCAAGTTTATTTTAACATAATTATAAATTAAAACTAAAATAGATGATGAATCAAACAAATTTTGTTTATAGTCTAAAACCTAACAACAATTGGATCAAGGGAACATGAATTTTGTTCTAAATCTTAATTTGAAAACTATGAGCAGAGGTGTCACAGATAACAGCATGCACACACACATTTCTACATTCACATATACATATAGAAAAATGCACCTATATAACAGAGATAATCAAGCAACCAGATTCTTAAATTTATTTTTAAATTAAGTGATGTGACTCACTGTTTTTGGAAATGAAGATGAACAGAGCACTTAATTTTGAAACAGCTGAAGATTGCTTCTTTGTTTTGAAACTGCAGTTGTATGCTATTGAAACTTGTTACTGGATCTAGTAGTGATGACTCAGTTTTTGAAAATAGAGAGGTTCTTTGTGATAACCCGGATTTTGGAACATCTGTTAATTGATAATTAACTGGGTTAATTAATAGAAATACTGATTTTTATTTTGGATTGAATTAATAAAATTCTGATATATATATGGATAGGTATATAGATGAATTTGATTTATGATAAATGCTTATTTGATAAATCTCCTGTTTTAGTTATTGAAAATTCGATAATACTTGTTTAGTGACCTTCTTTTATAGTTATTCAATTTGGCAAACATTTATCTTTTACAAATAAATATATTTTAGATTATAATGAATATGTATATATGTATATTGTAAATAAGACTTGTTATGGTTTAAATTCAAATATTAATTTTCAAAACTATTAAAGATAAATTCTATATTTTACAACAACAAAGATAGCATATGTATATATGTGATTATTTATTTAGTATAATTAGATTTCAAATCATTTTCTTTTAAAAATGTATAGATATATAAACATAAGAATATGATTCATAAATTAAATTGAAGTAGGGGTTTAAAACATAATTTATAAATTAAATATAAAATTGAGACAAGGATTTAAACATAAAATATACAAACTTATGACAAATGTTTAATAAGTAAAATAACAAATTTACAAGTGTTAGTTAGCTTAGACATTTGGCAAAACTTTTTATTTAATTGAAAGTAAAAAAGAAAGTCAGGCCATTTTTCTCCAGATTTCAAAACTAAACATGAAGTAAAACTAATAAGAGGAAATCAAACAAATCTTCCCAAATTTAAAGCAAACTTCAACTTGTAATCCAGCGAGATCATCATGTTCAAGCCTTAATCATCTCAGCTTTTAAGGACCAAGTTTTCCCAGCAACAAATCTACAACCTGTATCATCAAAACATTTCAGTTTTTCAAAATTAAAGCTTTCCAGTTCAAAATAATTCCTCTGTTCAAACTGAATCTCAGGTGAGTAAACTAAACAAAATGGTTTTTTGTTTATATGCTTGTGATGAATGCTACATTTAAAATTTTGATGTATGGTTGAAAATTTCGCATGCATATTATTTTAAAGTAGATATATGTTTATATAGATAGAGATAATATGAGATATTCCCTGTATAACTTCCAGTTTGAAAACTTCTCAAGTTTTCTTTGTTTAAAGAAAGTAAACTCGTACGTTAATCTGAGTTTTGTTTGAACTTCTGGTTTGCATGTAATGATCTGGAAAGTTATGAATTAAACATGCTGAGATTGATATATATTTATTCCTGTATGTAAGTATAATTGTGTGCATGTATCTGAAATTAAGGAAATAATGCCTCTGTTAAAAAATTACAGGGTCTAATTAAGTTCAAAAATTCAATCTCACCTTTCCCAATCATTTATAGCTTGTGATGTTAAGATAAAACATGTTTAAATCATCATAACTTAATGTTAAAAATATATTTTTAATATAAAATGAAACAGTTTTCGTCTAAATGAAGAGATACAGTGAAAATTCATGTTTGACCCAATTTTCGATTTGCATGAATTCAAGATTGGATTACATCATCTAAAACCATTTTGAAAGCAATGAATTTTACAACAAAAATTAGATTTTTTAGTTGCAAATTAAGGTTGTATTTATGAGATGAACGGAGAATGGGTTTTGGCAAATTTTGGGTGATCTGCAAACTTTCGGGGGTTGAAACTTGGCATGGTGGTGCTGGTATGATCATGGATGGTAGTAAAAATGTAAGATAATTTTTAAATCCACTGTGGTTGGAGATTTGAATCGATTTAGGGTTTTAGTCCTGCTTTTGGTTCGTGATTTTCGTGTGACATTTTCATCATCATTACTTCAATCCAATCGATCGCACCAGGGAGAATAGGCGCGTGGTTGGTCGGTGAAGTTATGGTTGGGTTTGCGATGGCTCTGGTGGTCGGGGACGTTGGGTTCGGGCCTTTTTCTGGCGAAGAGTTTTGGTTCCAGTTGCTCGTTTTTGTTCGATATCGATTCGCGATTAAATCGAGTAATCTGGTGATCGTGTGGGGTTGCCGAGGTCGGAGCTGAGTTGTCGGAGGGTGGAATGTTGATCATCGACGATTGGGGTCGATGTACACGTGCACGTGTACGTTCGTGCATCTGGAAGCTTTGGGGAAGAAGCATGGACTCGGGAATGATCTCGAGTAGGGTTCGCGTATGACTCGAAGAAAATGAGGAACGAGGGTTCTCGTATGTTGGCTCGGGGTTTTTAGCATTTGACTCGGGTTTTTGCCTGAGGTAAATTCTAATCTAATTTAAGCAAAAGTTTTGTTAAAGAAATCAAGTTTTAAATTTTTAAAACAAGGTTCGTCAACTTTTTAAGTTATGGATATTATTCTAGTTTCAAAAGAAATGTTTAACTAGTTTTAAAATGTATATTAAAATGATAAATTAAGGATACGATAATTAAGAAAATTAATTAAGATAAATAATTTATCATTTAATTAATTAAATGGTTGATAATTAAAGATTAATTAATAGGTAATTAATTAAGAGTAATTAATTAGTTTAATTAATTAATGATTAAGGATTCATTTGTAATTAAAGGTTAAGTTAATTAATTAGAGATAAGTTAATTGATAATTAAGTAGAAATTAATTAAGTAATTAAGATTTATTAATTTAGTAATTAGAGGTATACAAATTTGGTAATTAAGAAGTACTTAATTTATTAATTAATAATTAGGTTTTATTAATTATTAATTAAGGGGTGATTAATTTGCAATTAAAGATTAATAACTTTGTTTAAAAGTAATTAAGGAAGAAATTACTCAATTGTAAATAATAAATGGATGTGATTAATTTAAGTAAATTAATTTGTAAATTAATTAAAGATAATCTGATGCTAATTAAGTATAAATACTTAATGAAATTTATAAGAGTAATTAATTAATGTATAATTACAAGATGTAATTAATTAAAGAATAATTACTTAATGAAAAGTAATTAAGGATTAATTATTTAGTATATTAATTAAAGAATTAATAAAATTAATTAAGAGTTAATTACTTAACGTAATTAAAGAATAATTAATTAAAGGTGATTAATTAAGGTGGATAATTAGAGAATAATTGATTAATTTGCTGTAATTAATTAAGGATTAAGCAAGTAGGATTTATAATGATGGAAGGAATTAATTTAATTTATTTAAAATAGTGTGATTAAATCTTTGCTTATGAATGGTTAAATGTTATTGAATGCTTTGGATTGTTGTTATACTTGGTATGTGATTGTGATGCTATATGATAGGTGGTTAGATATGGATTATCTATCGGAAATAGAATTTCTATGTGAATCTGTTACTTTGGGTATAAATGGAATTGTTTAACTTAAACATCCTTGCTTAAAGGATGACATTTGATTCGAAGAGACCGGGGTCGGGTATCAGTAAATACCCGAAACCACTTCGATTTGAAATATTCTATAATTCCTTATAGAATGATATGTGAAATCAATGGGCTGGATTAGGATAATATGGACCATTTAAACTAAGTTGATACTTAGATATTGTTTTGTGAAAATAAGTGTTGACTATATAAGTTGTTTACTTATAGTAAAATACGAGTTACCCCGGGTTTAAATAAGTTCTATAAATTGAAATTCATGTTAGATGAGTTTACTCACGCTGGTTTCCAGTCTGACCCGGGTGTTACTTTATTGTAATGCTCGGGTCAGACCGAGTATTACAGATTTCAGGTAAGGACGTTCTGGAGCTCAAGAGGCGAGCTGGATGGCAGGAACGTATGGAGTATATTCCGCTGTGATATTATAGTTGTCTGAGACATGTTAATTTTAACTGTCTAGTACATTTGTGAATGTTGTAACTCTGATGTATTAAAATGTAATTAACAAATGCAGTTTTTCTTTGTATAACTGATGTTATTATTTGTTATTATATTTAATCCGCTGCGAATGTGAGATGTTGTGTCCTCTGTTCTTCTTTCTTCTTTCTGTTTCTTTCTTCTATCTCTTTCTTTTTCTTCTAACTATCTGGAATTTTCGGGTTCGAAAATTCAGGGTCGTTACAGTTGGTATCAGAGCTGAAGGTTAAGCGAGAACCTTGGCTCTGGTGGGATTACTCATTAAGGATAGGGTCAATGGTACCCTAAAATGAGTTGAGTGTATATATATATGAGAGAACGTACTTGTTATTTTTCTATATAAAGATTTTAAATGGTTTTAAAGGTAAATGATTTTATATAAAATTATATTTGATATATAAAGCAATATTTCTATTAAGATAATTGGTTGTTAAATTATTGAATTAAATATAAGTAGTAATATTAATACAACCAAATTTAAATTAAATAAAGATAAGTTTGAAATGAATTCAAACTGAAATTAAAATCTTGAATTTGTAGAAGTGTTATCAGAATAAAGAAAATAATGAATTGGTTTCCAGATATGATAATCTTGGTTATTATCATAAATGGTTGTTGTATTTAATAATGAAGTGATGTAAATGATTAAGTAAAATGAAATGTTTAGGGAAGTAAACTTTTAAAGTGAGTATGACTTATAAATTGGAATTGAAGATAATTTAAAATTGTGAAATTTTAAATCTAAATCCAGAAAACTTGAAATTGTTTTAAAGAAGTTTGTTTTGAATTAAAACCAAAGGTGGTTTAAAAATTTAAAGTATAACTTGGTGTATAAAGAAAATGTATATATGAGGAATATACATAATACCAATGATGATTTGAAATGAACACGTAGTGTTGAGTTTTAAATTGGAATGTGATATGAAAACCCAAAGTGATAAGTTTTTGAACTTATAAGTGGAAAGATTATTAATATAAAGTTTAAAATTTGAAATGGGAATTCAAATTGGGTAAAGTTGGTTGGATTAAATTGAATTTAACTTAAGGAAAGTTAAATGAGTTTAGAATGAACAACTTGAATTAGAAATTTCAAGATGAAATTAAAATTTAACTTGGGAAGTTAAATGGTTGATTTGAAATGGGAGTTATGGGTGATCTCAAAAATGGGTTTGAGATCTGGAAATTGAAAATGGATAATAAATTAGAATCTGAAATTTAATTGTTTTTGAATTCTTATTTGAACTTTATAATAAGTTAAGTAAAGATAATTTTCAAATGAAATTTTGGAATTTGGATTCAAAATAAAATGGTTTAAAGATTTAAGTTGTTAAATTAAAAATAAAGGGTTGGATTATTAATTTAAAAATAAAGGTTAATTTGATTTAAGGGGTTAAATCAACATTTAAAAATTTTTAACTCGAATTTATATAATTCGAGATGGTTTTAGTTTGAGATTTGAATAGAATTAGTTCAAATGGAATTTGATTTGAATTAATTAGAATTGTGATTGAAGATGGATAAACATAAATTTAAATGGAAAATTTGAATTGAAATAATTTGAAATAAAATTAAAGTTGAATGAGTTCAAATTCAAATGGGAATTGGGATTAATTCAAACTGGAATTGAAATAAATAAAATTGGTTCAATTTGAAATTTATATAAATTAATTGAAATTGTGATTAAAGTTGAATAAGATTAAAAATCAAATGGAATTTGATTTGAAATTTGGAAAGGAATTAAGATTAATTCAACTTGAATTGGGATTAAATCAATTTCAATAAAAATTGAAGTATTGAGTCAATTTAAATGGAAGTGGAAATTTAAATTGAATTAATGGGAAATTAATTGGAAATGGAGATTGGGAAACTAAACAGTTTGGCTCTGGATTATTTTCAAATTGTTTTAATACAAGTATATGTTTCCAAACTACTTACTATACAATCTTTCTTCTTAAACCCCAAACTATCTTATACTTATTTTACAATTATTTTAAAACTATTTAACTATTTTGAAAACTGTCTTATAAACTAATTACTATTTTTCAGCTACTTATATGTAATCACTATTTTAAAAACTATTTTGCAATTATCTAACTATTTTTATACCTACTAAACTATTTTACAGCTATTTTACAAACTAATAACTATTTTTTCAACTACTTATCTATTTTAAAACTTTTTCAAGCTATTTTTAAATTTAAATTGGTCAGAGTTCAAACTGTTTGTAATTAAAGTAATAACTCAATTGGAAATGGAAGCAATTGAGAATAAGTAAATGGAATTAAAGGAAATGTGAATAGAAAAGAGAATTGATTTGGCTAATAACCAATAAGATAAATACGTAGGATATACGTATATTATTCTATTCGCATAGTGATTTGATCCAGATTCGAACACAGAATTTCGAGATAGTATTATCGATCCGAGTTGGGATTTTTCGTTCGATTTTCGACGGCGGACCTGGATATGGATTGTTGATTGGTTCTGGATATTCTCTATCATAGTTGTGACTATGCAAGGAGAATGACGGTTTCTAATCAAGAAACCAGATCTGAGTCCGCACTAGGAAGTCGGGTGGACGATACTAGTTCGGAAGTGAAATTGTGTGATCGATTGAGCGATCAGATTGATATTGTGTACGGATGATATGTGTACATCGTACGGATTTGAATGAAATTGATATTGAAGATTTGTGGATAAGAACTGTAAAATGGTTTTTGAAAAGAAATATGGTTAATAACTTTATAAAAGATTTATCAAATGTGAATATTTGATTTAGAATAAAATAAAGTTATATATCCTTGTTATTTAAGGTAAATCTTCCCTTGTTGAATCTATTGCCAGAAGAAAAGGGTTTTGGAAGTATTTGAAGTATAAAAGAGTTTTATACAAGTTTGAAATAATCCAAAGATTTTCAAAGTTATATATATATCTATATATATAAAGGATTTTATGGGAATGATTTTGGAAAAGGTTTTTGGAACCTATGGATTTTGGAAAGGGCTTTTGATTTTTGAGAAATCAATTTTGGATTTTGGAAAGCCTAGTTTGAGAATTATCGATTTTTGGTAATCGATTTTGTGTAAAGGAGATTTTGATAAATCATAAAGGGTATGATTTGAAGATACTATAAGTATATAGTATAAAGTGTTTTGAGAATAGCTCTGGGGAAAAAGGCGCTTCCTTGAAATGAACTTCTCAGGAGTACCACTGGGTGGTACTGCCTTGAGCCCCAAGGGGGGTTTCTAAAGTTGATCCTGTGAGGAGTCCGGACAAAACTAGTTCCTGAGGATTATTTGTGTAGCGAAAGTCGAGGGGCTGGTGCCCACAGAGGCATTTGAGTTATGCTGTGACAACAATTTGACTCAATGTCACTGCGATCTACTGCAGACCATAGCGAAAGTCATGTGTGCCGCTGAGAGCCAACTGTCTACGTTTGATTTTATATCGGTAGACTGTGACACTATGGTAACATAGCGAAAGTCGTTTGTGCCGCTGAGAGCCAACAGTCTGCGTTTGATTTTATATCGGTAGACTGCGACCTATGTGGGAGAAGTTTCATTTTGACAGCGAAATCGTGTGTGCCGCTGAGAGCCAACAGTTACATGGACTTTTGCTGCGATGGCAACGTAACCCTGGAATGTAACTGCGATCTGTTGTGGGTTCCATGCTGTCATCAGTTACATGGACTTTTGCTGCGATGGCAACGTAACCCGTGATGTAACTGTGACCATGGATGGGGGTGATGATTTCCAGAGCATTCTCACCAAAGATATTTCCTCTATTTTCAAAAATGTTTTCTATATTTTCATAAATTATTTTCCAATATTTTCACTGGATGTTGAAAACAGGTTTGCTAAGTCCTTATAGATTTTCAGTCCTACGTCTGATCAACGTATGACCGAATTTCTGTGAGAACAAGGATGGACTTGTTGAAATATCGAGTTATAAAAAGTATTTTTATAGATAATATTATGTAGATTTTTAAAATGTTTTGAAAAATTTAAATAAAAAGAGTTAAGAGTTAAGATGTCTAGGGAATAATTTAACTAATAATCAACATTATAATAAAATTATTGCTTCGTTCCTTTTCGAGGACGAAAAGATTTTAAGGGGGGAGGAATGTGATAACCCGGATTTTGGAACATCTGTTAATTGATAATTAACTGGGTTAATTAATAGAAATACTGATTTTTATTTTGGATTGAATTAATAAAATTCTGATATATATATGGATAGGTATATAGATGAATTTGATTTATGATAAATGCTTATTTGATAAATCTCCTGTTTTAGTTATTGAAAATTCGATAATACTTGTTTAGTGACCTTCTTTTATAGTTATTCAATTTGGCAAACATTTATCTTTTACAAATAAATATATTTTAGATTATAATGAATATGTATATATGTATATTGTAAATAAGGCTTGTTATGGTTTAAATTCAAATATTAATTTTCAAAACTATTAAAGATAAATTCTATATTTTACAACAACAAAGATAGCATATGTATATATGTGATTATTTATTTAGTATAATTAGATTTCAAATCATTTTCTTTTAAAAATGTATAGATATATAAACATAAGAATATGATTCATAAATTAAATTGAAGTAGGGGTTTAAAACATAATTTATAAATTAAATATAAAATTGAGACAAGGATTTAAACATAAAATATACAAACTTATGACAAATGTTTAATAAGTAAAATAACAAATTTACAAGTGTTAGTTAGCTTAGACATTTGGCAAAACTTTTTATTTAATTGAAAGTAAAAAAGAAAGTCAGGCCATTTTTCTCCAGATTTCAAAACTAAACCTGAAGTAAAACTAATAAGAGGAAATCAAACAAATCTTCCCAAATTTAAAGCAAACTTCAACTTGTAATCCAGCGAGATCATCATGTTCAAGCCTTAATCATCTCAGCTTTTAAGGACCAAGTTTTCCCAGCAACAAATCTACAACCTGTATCATCAAAACATTTCAGTTTTTCAAAATTAAAGCTTTCCAGTTCAAAATAATTCCTCTGTTCAAACTGAATCTCAGGTGAGTAAACTAAACAAAATGGTTTTTTGTTTATATGCTTGTGATGAATGCTACATTTAAAATTTTGATGTATGGTTGAAAATTTCGCATGCATATTATTTTAAAGTAGATATATGTTTATATAGATAGAGATAATATGAGATATTCCCTGTATAACTTCCAGTTTGAAAACTTCTCAAGTTTTCTTTGTTTAAAGAAAGTAAACTCGTACGTTAATCTGAGTTTTGTTTGAACTTCTGGTTTGCATGTAATGATTTGGAAAGTTATGAATTAAACATGCTGAGATTGATATATATTTATTCCTGTATGTAAGTATAATTGTGTGCATGTATCTGAAATTAAGGAAATAATGCCTCTGTTAAAAAATTACAGGGTCTAATTAAGTTCAAAAATTCAATCTCACCTTTCCCAATCATTTATAGCTTGTGATGTTAAGATAAAACATGTTTAAATCATCATAACTTAATGTTAAAAATATATTTTTAATATAAAATGAAACAGTTTTCGTCTAAATGAAGAGATACAGTGAAAATTCATGTTTGACCCAATTTTCGATTTGCATGAATTCAAGATTGGATTACATCATCTAAAACCATTTTGAAAGCAATGAATTTTACAACAAAAATTAGATTTTTTAGTTGCAAATTAAGGTTGTATTTATGAGATGAACGGAGAATGGGTTTTGGCAAATTTTGGGTGATCGGCAAACTTTCGGGGGTTGAAACTTAGCATGGTGGTGCTGGTATGATCATGGATGGTAGTAAAAATGTAAGATAATTTTTAAATCCACTGTGGTTGGAGATTTGAATCGATTTAGGGTTTTAGTCCTGCTTTTGGTTCGTGATTTTCGCGTGACATTTTCATCATCATTACTTCAATCCAATCGATCGCACTAGGGAGAATAGGCGCGTGGTTGGTCGGTGAAGTTATGGTTGGGTTTGCGATGGCTCTGGTGGTCGGGGACGTTGGGTTCGGGCCTTTTTCTGGCGAAGAGTTTTGGTTCCAGTTGCTCGTTTTTGTTCGATATCGATTCGCGATTAAATCGAGTAATCTGGTGATCGTGTGGGGTTGCCGAGGTCGGAGCTGAGTTGTCGGAGGGTGGAATGTTGATCATCGACGATTGGGGTCGATGTACACGTGCACGTGTACGTTCGTGCATCTGGAAGCTTTGGGGAAGAAGCATGGACTCGGGAATGATCTCGAGTAGGGTTCGCGTATGACTCGAAGAAAATGAGGAACGAGGGTTCTCGTATGTTGGCTCGGGGTTTTTAGCATTTGACTCGGGTTTTTGCCTGAGGTAAATTCTAATCTAATTTAAGCAAAAGTTTTGTTAAAGAAATCAAGTTTTAAATTTTTAAAACAAGGTTCGTCAACTTTTTAAGTTATGGATATTATTCTAGTTTCAAAAGAAATGTTTAACTAGTTTTAAAATGTATATTAAAATGATAAATTAAGGATACGATAATTAAGAAAATTAATTAAGATAAATAATTTATCATTTAATTAATTAAATGGTTGATAATTAAAGATTAATTAATAAGTAATTAATTAAGAGTAATTAATTAGTTTAATTAATTAATGATTAAGGATTCATTTGTAATTAAAGGTTAAGTTAATTAATTAGAGATAAGTTAATTGATAATTAAGTAGAAATTAATTAAGTAATTAAGATTTATTAATTTAGTAATTAGAGGTATACAAATTTGGTAATTAAGAAGTACTTAATTTATTAATTAATAATTAGGTTTTATTAATTATTAATTAAGGGGTGATTAATTTGCAATTAAAGATTAATAACTTTGTTTAAAAGTAATTAAGGAAGAAATTACTCAATTGTAAATAATAAATGGATGTGATTAATTTAAGTAAATTAATTTGTAAATTAATTAAAGATAATCTGATGCTAATTAAGTATAAATACTTAATGAAATTTATAAGAGTAATTAATTAATGTATAATTACAAGATGTAATTAATTAAAGAATAATTACTTAATGAAAAGTAATTAAGGATTAATTATTTAGTATATTAATTAAAGAATTAATAAAATTAATTAAGAGTTAATTACTTAACGTAATTAAAGAATAATTAATTAAAGGTGATTAATTAAGGTGGATAATTAGAGAATAATTGATTAATTTGCTGTAATTAATTAAGGATTAAGCAAGTAGGATTTATAATGATGGAAGGAATTAATTTAATTTATTTAAAATAGTGTGATTAAATCTTTGCTTATGAATGGTTAAATGTTATTGAATGCTTTGGATTGTTGTTATACTTGGTATGTGATTGTGATGCTATATGATAGGTGGTTAGATATGGATTATCTATCGGAAATAGAGTTTCTATGTGAATCTGTTACTTTGGGTATAAATGGAATTGTTTAACTTAAACATCCTTGCTTAAAGGATGACATTTGATTCGAAGAGACCGGGGTCGGGTATCAGTAAATACCCGAAACCACTTCGATTTGAAATCTTCTATAATTCCTTATAGAATGATATGTGAAATCAATGGGCTGGATTAGGATAATATGGACCATTTAAACTAAGTTGATACTTAGATATTGTTTTGTGAAAATAAGTGTTGACTATATAAGTTGTTTACTTATAGTAAAATACGAGTTACCCCGGGTTTAAATAAGTTCTATAAATTGAAATTCATGTTAGATGAGTTTACTCACGCTGGTTTCCAGCCTGACCCGGGTGTTACTTTATTGTAATGCTCGGGTCAGACCGAGTATTACAGATTTCAGGTAAGGACGTTCTAGAGCTCAAGAGGCGAGCTGGATGGCAGGAACGTATGGAGTATATTCCGCTGTGATATTATAGTTGTCTGAGACATGTTAATTTTAACTGTCTAGTACATTTGTGAATGTTGTAACTCTGATGTATTAAAATGTAATTAACAAATGCAGTTTTTCTTTGTATAACTGATTTTATTATTTGTTATTATATTTAATCCGCTGCGAATGTGAGATGTTGTGTCCTCTGTTCTTCTTTCTTCTTTCTGTTTCTTTCTTCTATCTCTTTCTTTTTCTTCTAACTATCTGGAATTTTCGGGTTCGAAAATTCCGGGTCGTTACATTCTTGCTTTGATTAAATCTCAAGTTGAAGAAAAATGCAGGCTTTGGTTTTCATCTTGCAAATGGGTTTCAGGTTTTGATTTTCTAGTTTGCTAAGTTTTTTAATGAACGAAAAGAAAAAGAAGATTGATAAATAGAGCAAGTATACAGGCTTTGTTTAACTGGTATAATTTTTGTTCAGAGATTTTTCTTTTGTATGGTGGCTGAGATGATTTTCCAGCAAATTTGAGATGATGGCATTAAATGCCTATGTCCTTACAAGTTTACACATACTATTCCTTTGCAAATACATATTGCTTTATACGGTCATACCTATCCCCTTCTTATTCGTATGTACTTATATGATTTCTTGCATTGCAAATATATGTAGACTATAAGGTTCTAGACTTATCCTATTTTTGTGTTTATTATTGCCTTTCATAATTACTTACAGGTTACATACAAGATTCTTTTTATTTTGTTCTTGCCTGGTTATGCTTCATACCATATGTACATATATACTTTTATACTTAATTAATTTACAATTTTATCTTTCCTTTATTTTTAAACTTAAACTATTAAATACTTAATTTACTTATTAACTATTTTTATACTTATGTTTAAATATTTATAAGATTTATTTTATCTTAAACATATTTGAAATATTTTATTTTAAATTTACAAATCATAGCTTCTTCCAAAATACACATATATATATAAATAAATTTGAAATAACAATTTCTATTTATATTAAAATCCATTGTAAAGACATTACATTATTAATATATTTTAAATATAACTCATTATTAAATTAAAATAATTTATAGAAGGAGTTATCTCTTTATTAATAAATTACTTATTTTATCAAGCTATATTTAAAAAGAATAAAACAACCTTTTAATAAATCTTAAACTTAAGCTAAGATACAATTTGATCAATTAAACATTTATCTTAAATATTTTAAAACCATATATTCTAAATTAAATCATAATTTACAAATTACCAAAATATATTAGAATTTGAAAACAAGATTTATTTATTTATTAAATTCGAACCAAAGATTTCTATTTACAATATATACAATATATACACATTATAAGTAGAAAACAAATTAAATTAGTTTTTAAAAGATAAAATCAACCATTTAAATATTTATTAAAGCAGATTATTAAATCAATTCATATTTATTGTTAACAATATTATCAAATCTATTTAATTGTAACACAGATTATTAAATTGATATTGCCAATAATTCCAGGATATCACAAATATGTAGCTAGAATATACTTTTCATATCTAATTTGTTGGAATTAAATTTCTTAGGAAGATTTTCCGCTATGATTTCCATAAATTAATTTAACATAAAAAGAAAAGATTTAATACGTTTGAAATTATAAGGAATGGATAATTTCTTTTATTTGGAATAAATAGTGTAAAGTACAAAGAATAAATCTGTACTTTACATATCACTTCCCTGTTTTTATTCCTTGTTAAATCAAGCGTTGCCTTTTTGAATCAAAAGTGGAAAAGTAAACAAATTTATAAAAATCAAACAAATGTTCTTCCCATAAATTAAGTTATGGATAATCTACAACTTACCATAAATTTGAGCAATAATCCAAAAATCCTATTTTACACCCATGTACAGATCTAGAATAAAAATATACAACATTCAAATTCTAAAATCTTTGGGACTGATTTCCAGAACTAGGTGTAAACATATTTCAAATTAAGTCTAAAATAAGAATATGTAGGTAATAGTTTTCTATACCAATTTAACCCTACAATTCACAAATAAAATTGATTTAGGCGTAAAAATCAAATGTTTGCCAACGGAATAGGTTTAAATCATAAACATTATATAAAATTTCCTAGTCATCTTTTAAAAGCGATCCAAATCTCCAGATCTAAAGTAGAACCTTAAATTCATCTCTAAACTCTTTTTAATCCAAGGAATATGTATAGAAAGGTATATACATACATTAAAATTACATATCTGAGAAGAGATTTATGATTAGGAGAGAAAATAGATAAAAACATACAAATATATATAAATTACCTCAAATACACATATAGTTGATTTTCTTTTCTTTTCCCTTTTATCAGATTTCTATTCTTATTCTATTTGTATGAATATAGATATAAACAACGTGTTAACCCACCTTTTGGCAAGGCCGTATATAGGCGGATTTAACTCAATAGACTGCACAATTGTCGAGACTGGAATATTATAGATTTGGTTTGAATGTATGGATGATTTATTACAGATAATAAATATGAAGCCTGGGTTAAGCATGGTTGATGGATAAACGACGCAGGGTACTTGGAATATGAATTTTTGCAAGAGATGAGTTGCTTAGGTCTACTTCGAGTCACTAAAGGGATTGCTTTAGGTCAGGAAAGGGTTTACTTCAGGTCATAATAGGATGTTCTTCGGATCAGGTCAACATCAACTTCGGGTCGGCAAGGAAACCATATCGGGTCGGCATATTGTTTGGGGTCAGCATCAACTTCAGGTCGGCAATGATATAGCTTGGAGTCGGCTATAGTAGTTTTAAGGGGTTGGCTATAGGACTTGCAAGGGGTCGGCATTAGTATTTGCTCCAGGTCGGTGTAGGCATGGCTTCGGGTCGGCTAGGATGGAGGTTACATCACTTCAAGGGGTCGGCATAAGGAGTTGTTAGAGGTCGGCTACAAGATGGATTCAGGTCGGCATTACTTCAACTTAGGATCGGCATTGAGAAGAGGTTGGATCAGGTCGGCCTATGCTAGAGGTCATGTTACTTCGGGTCGGCACATTGCCTACTTTGGGTCAGCGCATCGTTGGCTTTGGGTCGGCACACTGTTTGCTTCGGGTCGACATATGAACTACTTCAGGTCGGCATAGATGGACGAGTTGGGCTCGACGGCCGATACGGTGGGCCCATGTAGGTGAGGAGGCCCTATAGCTGGAGTTTCACCTATAAAAACAACAGGTTTGGCTTCAGAAAAGGGGATCTTCACTTTGTTTCTCTTCATCTTCCACCTAGAGGCTACTCTTTCATTTTTATTCAGAACTTCCAGATTGTAACCGTAATCAAATTTCTGATAATAAAAAGGATTGTTTTGGAGTGGACGTAGGCCGGAGTTAGCTGACCTACTATAAATCTTGTCTCTCTTTTACTTGCTTACATTTTAATTTTGGTTATTCTTCATATTATATTCTCTACCTATACTCTATTTATGATCTGTGACTGGATATTAGTGCTTTCACTTATAATTGGGTGTTGGTGGCCAATTCTGATGCCAACATTTTGGTGCTTTCATTAAGAAAGCTAGCACTTAGGGATTTGGAAGTTTGGAAGCTTGGGAATTTGGATCTAGGAAGCAATGGCTAGGAAATCAATAAGGAGATAGAGAACATAGAGGAGCAATTATGAAGGAAGTCAGGAGGCTTCCTTAGGAGCTAATCAGACTTCAATCTTCATCACTAGAGACGAGATGGAAATGATGATGGATGCTATGCAGGAAAGGATGCTGAAGGGACAGGAGGATATGATGCAGAACTTATTCCGGCAGATTGGACAACCTGGAATGCAAAACCAAGGAAATGGAGCTGTAGGGGATAGTGGAAATGTGGATCGCAGAGTTGGAGCAGCAGGAATAGAGGAAGTCCAGAATCAGAACTAAGGAAACGAAACCAACAGGATGCGGGATAGAGTGGAAGCACCGGGAGCTGCCCTTGATCGTTCCACACTCGGGGGCATGCCCTCGGATCATATTGGCTCAATTTCAGGTAGGATACTAGGTAGTGCTATGCAGTTTGGCATTGACCGTGATATGGATTCTCGTTCGGAAGAAAAGATTTTAGGATTCCCTCATGGACTCGGGGGCAGGATGGAAATGACAATCGAAGACCACTAACGGATGCTAGAACAGCTGGAAATTGAAATCTAGGACTTGGAGCGGAAATTAGCAGGCTTAGATATGGATTGGATAAGCCGGGGGCAAACCCCGACCAAGGAGAATGGATTAGCACAACTCCCCATGGAACTAGGGGCATGGATTCGGATGGCTTTGCTTGGAAATGGATAGCGGTGATGGAACATGAGCAACCATCATCCATCATAATCGAAGCTAGCCCGGCTTTAGGGCTCAGGTCATCGTCTCTTGACGGCATGAACTAAATAACTAATAACAAATTCTACACTAAAACGGCTAAGTCACTTACACATATACGAGATCGAGGACGGTCCTTAGGCATGCTCTAAGATGGCGATAAACCACCATAACTAATGAACCTTAAAACACTTGGATCCGCACTATTGCGATAAATAACGTAGGTCACGGTTACGGCCCTGGTCGGAGAGATGGGGCAATAACCGCGAGTTACGAGTCCCTTTGCCAGAGAGCGACTGGATGGACTCGAACACGGATTAAGTCCTCGACTGGGGATCGAGGCCAGAGTAGGATACCCCATGGATTAAGTCCTCGACCGAAGATTCGAGGCCGGAGAAGGATATTCATGGATTAAGTTCTCGGCTAGGGATCGAGGCCGAAGTAGAATACCCCATGGATTAAGTCCTCGACCGGAGAGTCGAGGCCGGAGTAGGATATTCACGGTTTAAGTCCTTGGCTGGGAATCGAGGCTGGAGTAGGATACCCCACGGATTAAGTCCATGACCAGAGAGTTGAGGCCGGAGAAGGATAACCATGGATAAGCCCTTGACCGGAGAGTCGAGGTCGGATTAGGATAAAATGACCCGAAGAGGTCTATGGATTTGGATTTGGACCCAGAGTGGTCCCGGATTTGGATATGGACCCGGAGAGGTCCCTGATATGGATTATTGGACCCGAAGAGGTCTCAGATTTGGATATGGACCCGGAGAGATCCTGGATATGGATTACTGGACCCGAAGAGGTCCCGGATTTGGATTACAGGACGCGGAGAGGTCTCGGACTTGGATAAAATGATCCGAAGAGATCGTGGATCCGGTTAATGGATTTGGGATGGATTCGGAATTGGATATCGACTCGGAACAGTAATGAATTTCACTAACGATCTAGAGAGATCAAGGAATTAGATCGGCAATGGGTTGGACTCTAGGCTGGATGATATGGCGATCAATGGATTATGGACTTCAGATTTTGGACTTATGGCAATTCAAAACACACCTTCCAATAGCAAGGCATATTTTGGTGGGCAAATGTTAACCCGCCTTTTGTCAAGGCCGTATACAGACAGATTTAACACAATAGACTGCACGGTTGTCGAGGCTGGAATATTACGGATTTGGTTCGAATGAATAGATGGATGATCAATTATGGATAATAAATATGAATATGAAGCCGGTATTAAGCGTGGTTGATGGATAAACGATGCAGGGTACTTGGAATATGGATTTTGGCAAGAAATGAGTTGCTTAGGGTCTACTTTGAGTCGCCAAAGGGATTGCTTCGGGCCAGGAAAGGGTTTACTTTGGGTCATAATAGGATGTTCTTCGGGTCAGGTCAGCATCAACTTCGGTTCGGCGTACTGAGACTTCGGATCGGCAAGGAAACAATATCGGGTCGGCATATTGTTTGGGTCGGCATCAACTTCGGGTTGGCAATGATATAGCTTTGGGTTGGCTATAGGAGTTGCAAGGGGTCAGCTATAGGAGTTGCAAGGGGTCGGCATTAGTCTTTGCTTTGGGTCGGTGTAGGCGTGGCTTTGGGTCGGCTAGGATGGATGTTGCATCACTTCAAGGGGTCGGCATAAGGAGTTGCTAAAGGTCGACTGCAGGATGGACTTTGGGTTGCCATTTACTTTACTTCGGGTCGGCATTACTTCAACTTAGTGTCGGCACTGAGAAGAGGTTGGATCGGGTCGGCCTAGGTTAGAGGTCATGTTACTTCGGGTCAGCACATTGCCTACTTCGGGTCGATGCATCGTTTGCTTCGGGTCGGTACACTGTTTGCTACGGGTCAGCATATGAACTACTTCAGGTCGGCATAGATGGACAAATTGGGTTCGACGGTCTCTATGGTGGGCCCATGTAGGTGAGGAGGCCCTGTAGCCGGAGTTATACCTATAAATACAATAGGTTTGGTTTCAGAAAAGGGGATCTTCACTTTGTTTCTCTTCATCTTCCACCTAGAGGCTACTCTTCCATTTTTATTTAGAAATTCCAGATTGTAATTGTAATCAAATTTCTAATAATAAAAAGGATTATTCTGGAGTGGACGTAAGCCAGAGTTTGCCAAACCACTATAAATCTTGTCTCTTTTTTACTTGCTTACATTTTAATTTTGGTTATTCTTCATATTATATTCTCTATCTATACTCTATCTGTGATTTGTGACTGGATATTAGTGCTTTCACTTATAATTGGGTGTTGGTAGCCAATTTTGACGCCAACACATCGTGTTTTTATATTTAGAAAGAAAGCGAAGAAGAAGAAATGGAAGAGCTTCGCTACTACCTCTAGAAAAATATAAGAAGAGAAGGGTGGGTTAGGCCTGAATTTATAGACACTAGAATCAACTACAACCATACAATTTCAAATGTTAATTCCGGGAAGTTGTGGCCTAGGTTTATTGCTCCCACGGTTAACCAACCAGTCGACCGCCTCATATGCACCTGTCGACCGCTACATGTCAATCGGTCGCATTGAACTGTCAGCCTGTTTTCCTGGATGAATAAATATAAACGTTAATAATTATATTCGAATTATTTCCATTTCGAATTCGTTTTTCTGTTCGTAACTTCTTCGTTTGGACTCCGACCGCAAAACCCCAAATATGAAAGTTGCTCAAAATTTCGACACAAACGCAATGGTGCAAGTTTAGTGGTCAAATTTCATAGTTAGCACAAATTCCATTTCTAGAGCCTAATTAATTAAGTAACTAACTAATTAAATAAGTAACGCCAAATTAAGGGGTGTTACATTCTTCCCCCTTAAAAAGAATTTTGTTCCCGAAATTTTACCAATGACTAAGTCATTGTTCTGGCTCCTAATTGTCCTAAACTACACAACCAATGAGCGTACAACCAATTTTGCACCCAAATGTGCATAAGTGCATAGTGTATTACTATATCACCACATATAAAATATGTATACAGAATGATTCTAAATCGGATCCCTCTGTATGAATGCATTTCTTTTGAAAATATTTTTGAAAACATGATGCAAGAAGCCTATATATACGCTGGCAATTTCGTATGCAGCTTTTTGAAAAACCTTTTCAATCAAAACCCCCACACTCCTATGAATAGAGGTATAAAGCAACCAATTTTTCATCCACTTCCTACCATGCAATAATCTAATGCATCGAAAAATCGCTTTCTAAACTTTACTCCATTGCCAGAAAAAAGAATTTAGGTTGAAAATTTAACACTATTACCACTCTATTATCTTCCTTTTCCCATACTAAAGTTAAAATTTGCCCCACTGCCCTAGATTTACTCTAAATTTTCCATGCATAAAACACATAAGGAGGCTTTTTTCAAGCTCTAAAATGGAATTAAATTTAAAAATAGACTCGTGCGCGTCGTCGACAAGGTACGAAAATAGAAATTTCAAGGCTAAAACAGCTTTTCCCTTGTTACCACTTGCATTTATCGCATCATCGATCCTAATGCACCGCTAAATTCACAAATTCTAACTCTATTTGCCTTCACTACGCTTAATATATCACCGTCAAAATCAAGTAGTTGAAAAAAAAAATTCTCACATTTCAAATTTGTACGTTATTTGGAAAATAAATCCTGAAATATTTAGACGAGCGTTTTCCTTTGAAATCAAATTTTTTGACAAAAACCCTAAACATAATTTAAGTGTCAAAATTAACTCAAACCTAAATTTTTTTTCAAAAGAGAGCTTTTCAAATCAAGGGGAAACATTTCAAAGTATTTTCCTTCTCAAAAACTTAATAAACCAAGCCACAATTTCAGCGTAGTCGGAAGTCGGTTATGCGCTAAACGTGTAAACCAAATTCTAAAATCTACAACTAACCTTTACCCATAAAACTTGACATTTTGTTTAAAAATATCATCATCTCCAATTACAAATTTTATTTTTTGCTTTTAAGGAACATGAGCAATATCCCATGATACCAAAACAACTTTACCATGTCCTTTGCTAAAATTTTCTAGCCAAATAATACTTCCAGTCTTATAGTGCATTTACTGTTAGTCAAGTGTCTTTATGAGATTTCCATATTTACATCTTTACTATGTATATATAAGAGCGGTTCGCATGTCCAGAAAAAATAATACAGTAAGAAAATAGAAACTCATAATATCACGCATGCCTTTTACAAGAGACAACTAACAGTTACAACCCAAATAATATAAAAGAAAGGAACAAATGTTGGAAAGGGAAAAATCAACAACACCATAAATCCTAAATTAATGCTTACAAACTACGAGATGCCTTGCCCCGCGGTTGGAGATTGATCTATTGTTGCGACCTTTGAATGGTCCTAGCATGGCGGTTATGCTCCCAATCTTGTACTACTGGTGCTGCTGGTGTTGTTGACGGCTTCGGAATTGCCATCTTCCTTAGGAAGGTCTAATGATGATAGAAGGAAACCTTCTATTGAACCGTCTCTCCATGGAGGTTCACCCATAATACCTAAATATGGGAGTGGATAGGTGAAAATATGGAAAGTGACTATGTGGAGCGCTTATCCTTGATCAACAAATTGAATCAAAAGGGTGCGGGTCCAATTTACGGCGATGCCGCCAATACTAGAATAGGCGATCTTCCGCACCATGGAATAAATAAAGTCGTAACTTCCTGTCTTATGGATGATGTTGTGCTAAATGATGCACATAATCAGATGGGTAGTCGAACGTAGATTCTCCATCTTTCAAATACTGACATCTTGGAAAAGGTCTGCTGCAAAATCTTTGAATCGGTCACTTCAAAATTATCCAAGTCCGCGTCCTTTGCGGAGGCCTCTAAAATCTTAGCGAGATCATCATTAATTAGCCCAATCAAGATATTATTCACCTCCAAACAAATCAAACTATTGCCTCCATCGAAAAGGAATATGCAACACAAGTAACATTCCCGCTTAAAAGTCTCGAAGTAGAGGATCAGAGCAAATCCTACCATGATGAATAGCTCTTCCAACCCAAAAGTAGTAAAACCTTCTGCTCATTTCGATCCAGCCAAGTAGCCTCTTGAGGGTTAAGACTATAATGGTAGGAGGAAAAACCGACAACGCGGAAAGATGTCTTGGGGTAAGATATGGTCGGTGGGAGGAAATAGGGTTTAGATCTATAGTGGTGGTGCGAGATCTAACATTGAAAAAATCGCATACCACCCCTGGAGCCAGAAAATAGCACTGCAAGTGGCGATACGTGTACGCAATAGCCTGAATGTCAACATTGCGGCGAAATCTCTTAACAAGTAACCAAGTAATCGGTGTTTCTCCGGCATCACCGACAACTTAAGTACGAATATTGCAAGCCGGAAGCTCCCAAAGATTTGCAGTAAAATCCAGACTGGGGGCAGCCAGTCTTGCATCGTGTTCGGAGTAAACAACCCCGTAAACTAGGGGCACGCAAACACCAACACTCAACAAAAGCAATAAACACTTCATAGTTCCATTACTCCAAACAAAGAATTTTGGCAGTAACTATGGGACTAAATAAAACAATGATGAATAAAAAGTGGCATAACTGCATGAAACATAGATAAGTAGACAAAATAAAGCAACATTCAAAATTTCAACAGTTTTATTTCTTATAATGTTCTTGATGTACAATAACAAATAGCAAGGGTCATGTCCGCACAATATCGGCCAAGAATGGGAAAATACAAGCACCACTGTGGCAACAACAAGCAGAAATGCTAAGTGCAGACTCTACACATGTACAAAAAGTAATCAAAAAACAAAAGGAGTAAAAGACAAACCAAGACTTCTTCTCACTACTTCCCGGGTCGCCTTTCCCGCCTTTGATCGACAACTTCTCAGGCTTGTCCCCGCCCGGGGCAACCTCGCTCTGCGAAACATGGCCATTGGCGGACCCTCCTTTGCCTTTATGCTTGCGGGATCTATGAGTAATCTTTGATGACCTCTTTTGTTATTCAACCTTCTTCACCGCTATCATCTGTTGCTTGGTTATCGGTTGCTCGGCCTCTGCTTTATTTGGTTGGCTAGCTTGATCCGCTTGCTCTCAAGTATCAGCAGCTACCAAGCCTTCCTCTTGAGATATAGAGGGGTCATCCAAACCATGCAGTGTTGCAATTTGCTCAGAGTGCGAACCAGGTAGCGATCCAAATGCGAAGAGAACGGTTGATGCAGTTAGAATAGCGGTAGACGTAGCATCATAACGGGGAGGTAACTCGACAGGAAGAGAGGGTTGATTAATAATATTAGAATAAAGAGTGGTTATCTCGGCAGTTTTATCAAGCGTAAATTAGAAGTATGTAAGCATGGGAGAGATAAGAAAATTACCTGCTGTAGGGGTCTGCTCATGTGCCACGACTTCGAAACCTTCGCCATTGACCACCTTTGATGGCTGCACAACTACATGAGAAGTAGAAAAAATCTCCTCAGCACGGATATGCAAGGATGACTCATAAGGTCCTGAAGGGGAATGCTCAAATACAACATTAACGGTGGCCTCGGCATTGATAGCTTCCATTTCCCTCTCCAGCTTCAAGATTTCCTGGCCCTCTACTAAAGCTTGGCTGAATTCTTCTATAACACCCCTAATTTTTAATAATATTATTCAGGAGATTTAATTAGATGAATTAATTAGAATAATGTAAATATTAGTGTAATAAGGGGATTGAGATTTGAAAATTCAATAGAGGTCGAGCTTAATTAAACAAAACCCTAAAAGAATGAGCTTATGAACGGTTTTATATGTTAATTAGCGAGAACATAACGCAAGGGCATTATAAGGATTTGCCGCCACTATAATCTCATTACCCTTAAAACCTTGTTACCATTTCTCTACACGTTCATAATTCATTATTCACGTAAATCAAAAGCTTAAGCTGGCTATAACCTAAGGAAAATAAAGGGGAAAAATCAATTAATGCTAAGCAACCAAGCAAGGGGAATTAATCAAAGATCAAACCTCAAGTTCCTTATCCTAATCAAGGTGAATAATAATCTAAACAATCTCTATTTTTGGTTTTATAAATCATTTGAATTCGGATTTAAGTTTAAGTCCACTATGATGATTTTTGATGATGATATGCTTGGATTTCATGATATGTTATATTCAAACAAGTTTGTTTGATAAATCTTTTATTCGATTTTAAGGCCAAAATCATTTATATTGGGTTTCAAATGCCATGAGGATTTAATATGTTATGTAAAACATTATTTTGGAGATGGGTTAAACTTTTCGTAATTATCCAAGCTATGGATAATTTATTATGAATTTTCAAAGGAGAATATGAATAATTGGGTTTACAAATTAATTTCGGTAATTATATAAAGGAATTTAGGTCCGAAATTTATATATATTAGATAACATATTAAAAGTGAATTTCTATGATTTTTCCTGAGAAATTTGCTATGGAAATTAAATTAATTTAGTTAGAGGACTTATATGTTTTAATTGTTTTGATTAAGGGAAGGGCTTATTTGTTAATTATTTTTAATTAAATCTGAAATGAATTCGGTAATATTTTGGGAAAATATTTTGTAAAGTTTATGGCAACCAACTAAAGTTTTACAAAAAGGCAAGTTAGTTGAAAAGCATTTACATGAAAAGGAAATAAAACAGTTTTGTTCAGAAGCATGGTTTCGCCACTTCCAATAATAACCTTTCGACCATGTACCTTCACCCCCATCTAAGTTGAAACCAATACACATGGTATCAATGCTTGATACGCAGTGGATTGGAGAAAGGCAGAAGGTATGGGTCAAAACGGTGCTTTCGTAGGGGTCGAGACCAATTTTAATAGCTTTCGAAGGTCTTTTGTTTTACTATTCAAATAAATGCCACTTGCCTTATTTGTAAAAGAATGCTTTCAAAAGGGAGAATGTCTAAGGTTTTAAGTAAAGATTTCAAAATGGGAGAGTGACGAAGGGCTTGTTTGCTCTATGAAGTCGAAAGGGAGAGTGACGGAGGGTAACTTACGATGTCACAATGATCTAATGAATATAATCAAAAGCCTTAGTTTTCAAATTTGAGAACCCAATCACATTTTTAGAGTAAATACATCGCAAGGTAAAAGAGTTTTGAAATGGCATTTAATTTTTAAATTTTAGAGGAAGCTTTCCTTATTAAAGAAAGGGTATTAACCATATTTCATTAGAAAATTATTACAAGGAATTAAACCATGGATGTTTATGTGGTTGTGTTATTTGATCAGTTATCATGCATACTTTAATAATCATATTCACTTCTTTATTAACCCATAACTTCATTTTGGGGTGTTAAGGGTAGAATAACAGGCTAGGTTGAACCAGTAGTGAATATACATTGAATTAAGTCCTGTGTGAGTAGAATTGCCTCCAGGAGGTTAGACAGACCAGAATATAGGATGCTCAAGACTGATCAAAAGATTATTGGTTTAGAAAGTTTCTTAGTAAGCTCATGAAAACTATGTTATGGAAATTGTTATTGGCAGGAGTCAATAGGTTCTTAGTGATCACATGAAAACTGTGTCCGAAATAGGTTATTGATAGAGGTCAATAGGTTCATAGTCAGCCTATGAAAACTATGACATGAGAGATGTTATTGGAGAATCTAATAGGTTCATAGTGACCCCACGAAAACTATGATAGGATGATGTTATTGGCAGGGGCCAATAGCTTCTTAGTGATCCTATTAAAACTATGAAACCGGATAGGTAGTCCGTAAGCTTGGAACAGGTTATTTGTTTGCCTATGAAAACTATTAGGTTAATAGTGACCCTAGACACTATAACTTGAGACAGATAGTCAGGTGAATGGGGATGGGAAATCCAGAGCATATTGCATGTTTGCATATCATCATGATACATTTTATTATGTTTTGTCTTAATAATTGTGGATGAAGATGCACAGTATATGATTATTGTAATTTGGGTTAAGATACTAGTGAGGGGAAAACCCGTGCTAAGCGGCGTGGTCTCACTAGATATCTATATGGTTCGAGATGGTAGGTTATTATTCACACCAAACTTTTTGTCTGACTCAAAGTTTATGTTTTCCCCTTAAACTCTAAAATGCTCAATTAGTTTTGAGTAATTTAAGAGTTAAGGTTTTCAGGTTCTCCTTTAGACAAATAATCTTTCGAGACGTGCAGGAAGCAAGCTAACTATTAGGAGTTCTTTCTATTTGATTCTTCCGTGTAATTGGATGAAATGGCAAAGTTGTTTAGTTGCCTATATTTAGACTATGATCAACCAAGGGGCATCTTCATATGTCGCTCTTAGCGTAATTCGTAACAACTATATTTCTCTAAACGTGGTTTACGAATTAGGATTATGTAATGAATCTGAAATGATATTTGTAATGAAACAAGAAATTTGTTTTAAATTGAGTTTAAATTTTTTCATATTCATGTGTTTTTGGTATATCAATGTATCTAACATTACTGCAATTGGTCACCGAGAATTAATGGCTATGGATGACTGCAGCATTCATAGCAGTTAGTTTTGGGCCTCCAAATGGGTAATGTTACACTTGGTCGTGATACATGTTTTAGAGAGTTATAAGTGAGATTATACTATGTATAATTTTGTCACTTTCTTTCCAAAGTAAGGAGGGGTACAAAAGTAATAAATTGCATTGGTATCTATTTTAACTTATATTTAACACAACAAACATTATATACACAATATATACAATTCAATTGTGAGTAACTCAGGCAAGCCAAGCTAAACCAAGTCGTACAATCTCACTACAAGTGCAATGACGAAGTCGGCATATCGATTGGACCTCGTATGCAAGAGATATTTATTTTATAAGATTTTGAATTATATAATATTAATTAAATACCATTAACTATTGGGTCTATATCTTATTTTCCATTGAGCAATAGATCATCATATTATGTATAAGCATTGTATCAAAGATCTATATGAAGAATAATGAAAATGGACAGTGGATGTACGCACATTCTGGTCAAACCACTATAAATATTTTTGTTTTGCTACTTTACTACAATTTACTTTCTACATAACCTATATGTGATTTGCATTTTGAAAGTCAATCATAATAAAAAATATAACATCTATGATATACACCTTGTATTCTTAGCTGTAAAACAAATCAATTGGAGGTGTTTAACAACTTTTTGTGCAAACATCTACACATATATATTGGCCTTGTTGTTATATGTCATGTCCAATATATTATTATCACGTGTCATTTTGTATAATATTTTGTATAATGATTAGGTATAATTTTAGAAGATTTTTTCAAAAAGGGAAGGTATAATCAATTGTTGATACCACTTTTTTATTTCTTTTCCTTTTGATCTTAATGTGATCACATCAAGATCTAATGTTATGTTCATTCCCTTTTTCAACATCTTTTAGAAATATGAATATATTTGATATATTTATACTTATTAAAACTTTATACTTAATAAACATTTAATAATCTAAATCAGAAAGTTAAATAAAATTGGATTTTACTTAAATTTATTAGATTGGATCAAGGGAAATACATTAAATAACTAAGATCCAAATAGAGAATTATTTATTAAATCCATCCATTTCACCCATTATAGATCATGCCAGTTCTTATATGTATATATATATATATCCTAGCATGCAATGGGTCTGTATGAGTATGCTAGTGCATTGGAAATGTTATCACCAATAACCATATGAAAACTTTTAATACTACTATAGGTATTCATACTTCACTCCATGTAAAAAGTTAGCGCTATTTGAATATCTAAAATTGATAAAAGTGTGATGACCTACCATTAGCTACCCGAAGAGGATAAATTGGAGTTAACCTGTTTAGTTGACTCCGAGTTAGCATCCCATGCTATTTACTTATGTCAGTTCCCTCTCGACACCTTATGTTATAGATAATGTATGACATACTCTGTAAAGGCATCTCAATCTCTATCTAGCTCTACTTCGGCATCACGTCTGCAGGTCATGACATCTCGTATGGTATAATGGTTTCAGTCATTATCATCGTACCTACCCGTCTGCCTCTAACAATGCATACTATTATCATATGTAACTGCAAAATACTACGTACACATGCAATCATGTCCACAACAATGAATCATCATCATCTTCATGTGAATCATTGCATGTATCAAGAATTACCTCGAACTTCATTGGATCTCCTAGACACCACCATGCCAACCGCCATTCGTTTTGACCTACTTTGGACCGAGTCTAGGGCGACATCATGCTCCGTCCATGACCAAAGCAAGGTTAATCTTCCATTATTTTTTGACATAGAAGTACTTGCGCATTATTGTGTTACCATAGTAGTGCCTTGGCACTGCTATGTTACACAATCATGCAAACACAGTAGTGCCTTGTGCATGGTTGTGGTACATAATCATGCCTACCACCACTTAGTAATGCAATAGTGCATGCACGTGAATTCCCCCTTTCCTCTATTTCAAAATAGACATTCATCCATTTTCCTTCCGACGGGTGCCCATGTATGAGATGGTTTCGTAAGCGTGTTTTTTTATTTTATTATTCAATACACAACTTAGCATTTAATACTTAAACTAACTCCATTATTTAAATAAATATTCAAGTAAGTTTACTTCATTTAAATTCCTATCTCATTTTACTAATTTTCATAAATGTCATTAAGCTACATGGATATCTAAGTTATCTGTAGCTTAATGCATGAAGTTAAATATCCATATATCAAGTTAATAACAATTTCAATGTTAACTAACTTATTTACATGACACAATTTTACCAACATTACTTCAGATTAACATAACGTACATGTTTTCAATGATAACACACTTCATTCCATAGGCCACTAAGGTACTAACCACTTTAACATGCTTATAAACTTATTTAAATGACATATTTTTGTCATCAGTATAACATGTAATTGTTTCCTCTTGCTAACAGAACCAAACCCATGGAAAATCAAATTCAACATAGAAAGTTATCGAAGATAGCAAGTCAATTTAAGGGTTTTTCTTTACCCACAATAGAACGATCACCCACTTGAAAATTTCCAAGCAAGAGTTAGTGGCAGATTTCACTGTGGAAGTGGAATACATCACCTTAAATGATGGTAGTAAATAATTAGTATGTATGTGCAAACGTATTCGAGAGCTAGGATTTGTTCCAACGATTGAAAGTCCAATGCTAGTCTATTGCGACAACGATGTAGTAATATTAATTGCCAAGGAACCAAGAGCTCACAAGAAATTAAGACATATTCTTTGCAAGTTTCATTGATAAGACAGTTTACCAATGATGAAGAATTAGTTACTTAAAGTGTGGATACTAAGGAAAACATTGCATTTCTTGGATCAAGTGCATTGGTAGCGAAGTAAAAAAGGTTGAAATAAATTTTCTTTTATTAAATTGCACAAGATTGTGTTTTGTATTTACACGAATAAACATTTTGTAGTAAATCATATTTATGATTGATTAATAATAGAGTTTAGGTGTAATTTTAATTTAATTAATTTGTATACTAGTTTTTTTTTATGTTTTTCTATTATGATTTAATTAAAAAAATTAATTTAATTTAATTTTGTTTGATAAGAAGAGCGATTAGTTTAATTTGTTTTAGTTTTAATTTTATATTTTTATAAAAATAACAAGTTCGTATGCATACTATAAACATTATAATTACATTAAAATGGTGACCTAACATAGAGTAGACAAGATGAATGTATATGCATAATTAATCATTGTAATTTATGTTTAGTGAATAGGTTTAAGGTCATAGGTTAACGATAATGTCATATGCATATACATACATACATAAATATGTTTTAACTGCGCCAGCCAAGTAGACTAAATGGGTAAAGTTCAAAATAAATTCTTCCATTTGGATCGTTTTAGGCCCATGTAATCTAAATTTATTTAGAACTTTTCTAAATTTTTTTATAGATAAAATCAATATTTATTTAGTTCATAAATATGTTTTATTTATTATTATTTTGTATTTTGTTATATAATATCTGTATCATATATACATATATGTGCAAGTGCACGTGTGACATAACATGGTGTACACGGTTTAACATACCCATATATAGGTGCTGGAATTTACAGCGTAGCGGACATATTAGACCCTCTGTATACATGAGTGTTATCAATTTATATATGTATATGCAAAATATGAATGTATATATACAATATTATATGTTATAAATATTAGTTGCAAGTGTGAAATATTATATAATAGCACATATATGTATGTGTACATTAAATAAAGATTATTAATGTAACAAAATTAATTGGAAATATTTACATGTATTTTAAAACAACTTTAAGTGAATTATAATAAACTAATTTTAATATATATATATATATATATATTCATACACACTCAAATATTTTTTTAAATTTTTTATAGTATTATATACATATATGTTTATGTATTTCTGTGTGTGTATTTATTAAATAATATTTAAAAATTATAAATATATACATGACATAAATAAATACACGTATATTTATATTCAATTTTTTTTATTTAAATTGCTTTTGGCAATATAAGGTTGTATGAAATTTTATTATTATTATTAATTTTCCTTACAAAAAATTATAAATAAACTTAAAATTTAATTTTGAAAACTAAAAATGACTTTTTAAAATTTTACACCGAATGTTATGAGAATGAAATTATATGTTACATAATTTTAAATGCATTTATTTCAAGTACATATTTGTATGTATAAATTAAATTTGATTATGTAATGTATTTATACATTTAAATATTCGAATTTAATGTGTGTGTGTGTGTGTATATATAAACTAAATTTCTTTGTAACACTACAAATGTTCACATCTAAATATTTATGAAATAAAACATACATTATGTTTTGTTTATACTGTATAAATTGTTCATTTATAAAACAATTTAATTATATATATATATATTAAAAATTGAATTTTTTTATAGTTCTAGCCATGAGCCATATGACAAACAATTTTTTTAATTAAATATATATAGATATATGACCATTGTATGATGGTTTTATTTATACTATATAAATTTCCATTTATAAAACAATTTAATTATATATATATATATAAATTCAAAATTGAATTTTTTTATAATTCTGGCCGTGAGCCATATGATAAACAAATTTTTTAATTAACTACATATACATATATGACCATCGTATGATGTTAGCACTGACAAATATAGATTCATGATATTGGATTCCTAACTAAAGCATATATGACATTACAATTAATATAATCAATATATGTATATGTATATGTATATGTATGTATATGTATGTATGTATGTATGTATGTATAAGAAAACATACCTCTACCTATAGCCTAGAAGATAAACGTTGAAATGAAGAATCCAAACTCCTTGAATTTAATCTTGTATGCAGAAGTTGCAAGTTCCTGAACATAGCTACTACCGACGATTGAATCGACTTTAATTTGATGTTTAAAATGTCTGAATGACTGGACGAAGGGAAAGGAAATTTCAACTAGATATGATGGAGATGGAGGCTTCAAAAAGTCAAGGAAAAAATGAGGGTTAAGGGGATTAAATAAAGGAAATCTAGGAGAGTGAAAAGTGGATCTAGATCACTTTTGTTTCTCTTACAATTTCTCCTTTTCTTACAATTCAAATTCCCCTTTACCATGTTAAACATGTCCATAACATTATGCTCCATTAATAGCTGAAATTTAGAAGCCTCATGTAGGCCTCAAATCCACTTCAAGCCCAAATAATATTTATTACATTTAAATTCAATTTAAACGCATATCAAAATCTTATGGTTATTAGTGTTTATATAACTATTGTATGCACACTATTTAATATTGTTCAATGCACATCAAACATAATTTTATAATTAATAAATCATAAATATTAATTAATTTATAACAATTATAATATAATCAAATCGGGTAGTAACAGGAGTATTCAACGTTTTGGTTGTGTGACTCTTAAGTGTAAATTTGGTGAGCAATTAATATCGAACAATTTGAATATTAACGATCACACATCACTTAGCATGTAGTGGGACATTATGGCCAAATTTATCGCCTAGTTGGCATCGGTAAAATTCAATTTTACTTTATCAAGCATTACCCAACAGTGACAATTATTTACGCTAATTCTATTCGTCTAAACTACATCACTTTAGACTTATGGAATTTGTTAATGGTCAAAATTCCAATATCGTCCATATTCAACTCTATAGTCCAAATGTAAAGTCTTTTGTTCAACAATAACAATAATTATTTACCAAACTGATCTGGCTTGAAAATTTGACTTTGAGTTGACTTAAGTTGGCCATGATATTAACCTCATATAACCGAGGAGACGAATCCTCTCTTGAATCGTGTTTCACTTTCAATACTTCCACTCAATCTAACTATAGTCCTTCGATGGACATTGTGCCACGATTTAACTATAATCAAAATGGGGCTTCCACATTTAAGATCAATAGTATTCTCAAGTCAAGAAAACCATGTAATTTTGTCGCATCGATATTTTAAATTTGACCTTAGTTATATTAATCAACAAAAAACTATCAAGTGAGTCATTATATAGTTATCTAATTACTATCAGCACATAACACCTTGGTGCCTCCAGCAGTCATGAGTAATATACTTTTCAATATTTGGAGAGCGTTACGTACTCTAGTCTCAACAGATGCACCAATATCCGATCTCGATGCATCTTGACTAGGAATATTTAAACGGTACGTTTAATTTCATTGTGATAAATTACTTATGGTTACAACACTTAGTAACTACTATCACAAAATATAACATTTATGGATTTTCTATTAAATATGCTTTAAATTAAATTAATTAACTAATATAACACATTATAACAAGTATGTAATAGAAAGAAAACACCTTTTATTTCAAATAAGATTGGTTGTTAGATATATGTAACAAATTACATAATTGCCTTTAAGGCATACCCCTAACTCTATCGATTTCCCACTTGCAATTGAGCTTAATTATGGAATCTATATCCCATTCCTTTAATTAGTTTGATGAGAACTGATTGAGTTAGACCCTTTGTGAATGGATCTCCTATGTTGATTTAATTATCTACTCTGCCAATCAACTGTCTTCGATGTTGGTAAACAACATTTATAATATGGAACTATTCAGAGTATGTTTTTAAACTTCTAGCGAGATGTTATTGTTACATTGTTATCATATAATAATGATTAGTATTATTAATAATTGGAATCACCCCTTGCTCATTTATAAATTTCTGCATTCATACATATAAATATATATATACACACACATTGCTTTTATTGTGGCACTATTCAAGGCGATGTACTTAGCCTTTTTTTGAATCAGCCATAATGTTTTGTTTGGAACATTTCCAACTTAAAACTTTTTAATTTAGGTTTGAACATGAATTTAATATTGACATATTATGCTCGATAGCACTTATGAAGTTCGAGTCTGAACACTCTTTCATAAAGAGTTCATTGTTTCTGCAAACAATTCTCTAATATTTTTTAAATACGTGAGAATACTCTAAACTATCATTTGATCTTAATTCATATTTGATATTATCTTCATGCATTAAATACATAAGCTAAATAAAATTTTGTAGGCAATACACCAATTATGATAATTCCTATCGCTAAAGCACAAGGAGTACATCTTACAATCAAACTATTAATGATTTTAACATAAGTACATTGTGAATAATCAGCACTATGTTGTTTACTTATAGTCTAGAAATATCTTTATACCTTTAATGATTTTTTATGGACACAGGGTTTCTCTGCATTTTTATCGAAAATCAAACTCTTTGATATTTCCATCAAAATACTTACTCAATTTCGATGCTTATAGAATGATACCTTTGTATCATTTCTTGGATCATATTTGAAAATCCATAAACCCAATATCACTCCAACTGACTTTAAAATGCTTTGTCTATTATGTGCAAATAGTCTATTCTAAACCATTATTTATAATTTTCCATTTCAACACACAAGTACCGAAATACCATGCCTTAACATGCGATAATTTTTAGGTAAATTCGAATTAACTTAAACATGTTAAATAATGAATCTATTACGCTAATTTCAACAAATGAAATTTACGATCTAATTCTTAGCAACATTGTTTATTGTATTCCAACTATACTAGCTTTGCTCATGAAGACTCATTCACGGTCGATGTATCACACCCCTTCGAATACAACTATCAAAATCATATTTTGATAACGTACTTGGAATCCTTTCGGATTTTTGCATTATAGTTTTTGGAAAAATCAATACTCTTAATGGTTTGATTTACAATTGAGGGTTAGCTATTCTCGATATTGACAGGAAACTCATAATCTCTCATCAGTATGCGAGAGTATTTTTTAGACATTTTAATGCCTTATGTTCATTTAGGTTTGGTTAATTTCATTTCAGCCTTCATAGTCAGTTTTATCCTTGGATCGTATCCAAATCCATTTTACTACTAATTATTTCCAAAATAAATTCCTTCACAATAAAGTAGGTACTTCTTGAAACAATAATTATTTCTCAATGCAATAGAATAGATATTCATAAACAGTTTATGAATTGCCTTATATATAAAACTGATTTGGTTTTAGTTTATAATACATGTTCACAAACATAAATTAGTCATCTAATGACAGTCGTTCCCAAACTCCTTTTGGGGCGATTCATGCAAGATCCCTCACGAACAATTATTACATGTAGTTTTTCGACTCGCACAACCTGCCAACTCCTTGGCTTAGGATATGTTAGGTTTCTTATAAACCCTTATCTTGTATGATTTTGTTAACTATTATTTAGATGAAATTGATTTTAACCTTGTGTATCTCTTAAATACACGATCTTATAGAAAGAAGTTAACTCAACTTCACTCATAATTACTTATACTTTATCCAACAAAGTTCAATTATAAATCATGGATACATCATTATGTATCATAGGGAGGAGTGACTTTTGAGATTGAATCTCTATTCATTTAAGATACGTTTGGAACTTTTTCTAATATACTCACCTATTTAATCAAATCAAATCATTTTATTTTCTTTTGCATATTATTTAATTTTCTTTTTCTTATATTCTATGAGTTTATTATAAATATACTACATGTGTATCATAGACACAAATTCATGTTTCTGATAACTCATTAGTGAATACAACAAAATACGTTGAATCATTTTCAAATTAATAGACTTTCAATTGCATGCATCCACATGTATCAATCCATAGAGTTCATCAACTTTTATAATGCTTTCACTTAATGGGTGCTGTTAAACTAAATTTTGGTATAACATTATTAGCGCTA
This sequence comes from Allium fistulosum, assembly GCA_030737815.1. Classification (NCBI taxonomy): domain Eukaryota; kingdom Viridiplantae; phylum Streptophyta; class Magnoliopsida; order Asparagales; family Amaryllidaceae; genus Allium; species Allium fistulosum. Next base: position 555,072,339 of record CM060905.1, on the reverse strand, counting down.
GAAGAAGGGCTCAAACCTCCTACCCTGTTCAATTCTTTTCTCAAGCTAATGAAGCGAATTGTTGTTTCAGGAAAAATAAGATCAAGACGACTTAATGCTCTAATAAAGAAGTCATACAAACACATTAGAAGAAAATGTAGTTCCCAACTTTAATTTTGGGAAATGCAGAGCCTGGACAGCCATTGAAACCGGCATAACCCATCAACAGCGAAGCCAAGATTAAAAGCCTAGAACAACTAGTGTTAATAATGAGAGAACTTTTAGAAGGAATCCCTGCTCTAAAATCTTTCAAAACCACCAGGCTTACCATGGGAGATGAAGTGGAGTCTCCAAGAAGGAACTTCGATGCCTCTTTGATAAAAAAACAAAAGTAAAGGCAAACTTATTTTAACTTCACAAAAAAAGCAACCAATGGGCTGAAGCAATCGAGTAATTTCCAAGATCGTTAGCGAACGAAAAAAGGTGAATTACCAAGAAAGATTAGAGGAGAAGTCCAAGGAGCAATCTAGAATTTCAACCTCCAAAGGGTTCAAGCTTGCTAGGAGTAATTACCACAGTGACAAAGCTAATCTAAGGGATATGGCCAAAATGATTGGCAAAAGATATGCTCAATCTTAAAGGAAAATGAACTTTTGATGAGAGGGTCAACAATAACTATCGAGAAGCACCCTTCACAAAGAAGATCATGTCCACCAGGATTCCTTCCCACATCAAGATTCCATCCTTAAGGTATAGTAGGACTACTAATCTAGACGATCACATAACGGCGTTTGAAAGTCAGATGGGCCTTTACAACGCATTGGAGCGGTACGCTACAGACTTTTTCCTACTGCCTTTCAAGGCACAGCGGCCAAGTGGTATAGACATATCATAAAAAGACCATCTACTCTTGGCAATAATTCTCTTACAAGTTATCGGTACATTTCTGTATTTGTAAATATCCCACTATTGACTATAGTGTTCTAGCTAATGTTAAGTAAAAACCAAGAGAGCCATCGGGTGATTATATTTGGAGATTTAATGTAGAGGCTTTAAAGGTGGAAGATATGATCGATAGAGACAAATTGATAGCTGTGTGCTCAAGACTAATTGAACAAATACCCTTCTAGCGAGAGCTTTATATTCATGGGTGTAGAGATTTGCAAGATTTTCACTTTCAAGCTGATAAATTCATCTGTATGGATGAAATGTATTATGCTAGAAAGAAAGCTCATACCAAGAAGGAAATAGAAAAAACCGGCTACAACCGCAATGATAGGAAGCCGAGATGGAAGGATGCCCTAAATACTAATCGTATTGCACTAAACAAGCCAATATCCTACATATACGCTACAATGAAGGAAAGCGATGAATTCCTGGTTTCTTACAAAGCTAAAACCGATCCTGAAATAAGAAAAGGGGAGATTACTGCGGTAATCTGTATCATCATCAATCAACATCACTGAATAGCAATGTCGCTTGTCACCGATACTGTCTTATTTCTAATACTACTTTGTATTAATGCCTCATGTTACTTCTGTTAATGCTCTCAAAGATACACAACATGCCGCCCCCACCTATATTGCATCTCTTTAGTGCCGCATGACATCAATGAAGTAAAGGATACCAAGTTTTATTAATACTGCATGGAACCAGCACCGCATATCTCCAAGGAAGTAATGATATCAAAAGCAATCAATACCGTAAGCCATCAATGTAAGTGGACATGAGCTATGTTGCATCTCATTGATGCCACGTTTTATCAATGTTGCCCTTCACTTATGAAGATGGAATGTATGCCACCCCATATTGATACCACACGACATCAGTGCCGCTTGAGGACAATACTGCTATATAACGATGCCGTGAATCATTGTTACAAGGCCATTTGATTGAGGAAGCCACTTAAATGATACTTCCATAAGTCAACGCCACTCATTAACCATACTGCTGATAACCAGTGTCGCACTTTGTTGATGGAGTATTTCATCAATTCTTAAAGGACATCGCATACCTATAAATGCGATGTTGATGCCGAAGTAATCAATATCCATAGAAGTTACAATGTCGATCTATATCAATGTCGCACTCTAATCAAGCAGGTTTAAGTCAATATCGCTCTTTGGTAATAATGAAGACCAATGACCATAAAATAGATAATCAATACCGAAAGATGTTTATGCCGCATTCCTCTACTGGTGAGATAAATCCGAAGTAGTACCATCTATCAAAGACTATCGAAGATCATCATAGATCAAAGCCCAGTGTCGTGCGACAGTGACAATATCGAATCCAAGCATGCTGAAGCCAAATGCCATGCAGCATTCTAACCCTTATAAATACGGACCGAATGGTATTGTAGGAGGGCAACTAATTCTTTTCTCGATTCTCAAAGTTAAATTTTTGTAGACCCTAAATTGAATTAGGGAAAGGCTTAATTCCAATTGTAATCATTATGAAATTATATGCACATGGACTTGGATGTGCCCATACTCTAGTCACGCACTTTGGATGCTATTAAACTTGGACGTGCAAATAATAAAACTCTTTAGGTCCAAAGTTCGATATAATTTATTTCAAAGGAACTTTAGTCTAAATAAGTGTTTATATGCACAACACTATCTTGCCTATTCCATTGGACATTGGATGTTGAATATAAGGACTGCCTTTTTAGCTCTTTAACATGGTTAAGGATATAAAATACATATTTACGACATATCTTCCTTCTCCTTTGAATATATGACATGAGCTTTTCAGCATATGATTCCTAAAGACCATATGGATTCTCAAATATCATATTCCAAGTGACCTTAAGAGATCTCGAATATCATATTCCAAGTGACCTTAAGGAATCTTGAATATCATATTCTGAGAAGTCATATGACTTTGAATATGTAACATTAAAAGGCCCATGGGCATCATGGACTAATTTCTTAATAATATCAACTTGCACTTAACTTTAAATGGTAAGGCTCCCTTTTATTAGTCAGCTCCAACCAAACTTTGTTTAGATATGGTATCATATGTGCTCTAATCAAAGAGTGGTTTATATTTTAGGCATCATATGTGTTATACAAAAATTGGTTTAGCACGTGCTTTACTATTAATTTTTTGAGATATAATTTACTAGTACCATATGATTCATAATCATATAATCTAAAATTATACCTCAAGACTATGGCTTAGTCCATAATTATAAAATAATTACAAATAAATTTAGATACTTCTGTATTTTCCAATGCATCACAAATACCACTATTATAGTTTTATTTTATAACAAATATCAAAATATTCATATTAAAATAAAACTATGAATATTCTTGATTAACATTGAAAAAATAGTTATTATTTCATAAATAGTTTGGTACATTTTACGAAAACGATATTCGTAATTTGGTGTGACCAATATTTATTATATGACATGCTCCCACTATTTCTATCATTACTATAATAGTGTATGAAATAAGAAACTCCATTCGACCACTTAATGTAGGCTATTTATTTCATTTATTGTAATCGGCTTACAGTCGAGAATTTTTAGATCAAGTATTTTAAATTCGAACAAATAAATCTCATAGAAAATAAATATTTGAAAATACATTTTGGAATAAAAATCATATTTCTCATTCTAATGTTAATTATCAACTATTTTTTACAATCCTCGTTCCAACGTTTCTTTATGAAGCAGAAATGATCATTCACTCTCTTCATCCCAACCATGCCTTAGGTTACATGCACTCTTATACATTTAATTTCCGTTCTTAATGGTAGAACCATTCAAATGAAATCCTTACTACAATATCATAATGAAATCTTTACAAAACTGCATTTGATCGTTCTTAAATTTTAAGGATATCAAATAAATTGCATTTTGCATAAACTGATCAACTTGACATTTCAGGGATTGAATTCTTTGATCTATTTTGTAGCCTTTAGTACAATATTATATTTAACACAACATGATCATTACTATAGTCAATCATATTGAATACGGGATCTCATAGTTCAGTTTACTTGCTTATTTCAATGAACTAATTTCATTAAGGTTTTGAACATTATGAATTGTGACTATTCACCATATAACATTTATATGTGATTGTTTGTGGATCAAATATCCATATTCTTATATTACTTTAAGAGTTCGAAACTCATTGAAGACAATACACAGTCTTAGGTAAGTAAACTTGCAGGTAACCAAATTACGAACGTATTTAGCAGTTGTAAAATTAAGCGCTTGCATGGGTCAACATGAAAAAATTTGTTGGCAAGTATATTTTATATTTCTATTTGTCAATATTAATTCAATTAATTTGTCTACTTTAATTGATAATCATTTTTTCGATTATATTAAAAGTATAGATTTATCAATGTAAATTATTAAAACTTTATATAAAGTATGTTCTTACAATATTAGAAAGGATAAATGTTACTGTAACGACCGGGCTTTTCGACCCTTGAAAATTGATACTAATGCGTCCACTGTATTGCGTGTCGAGCAATCGAATGTTGGAAAACTGGATTGTTAAGGAAAAAGAAAGAAGGAAGAAGATAAGAAGAAAACTAAACAACACAGAATCTCACATCAGAATGAATAATCTATAATATACATCATATCTTTACACAAACAAACTGTAATATATGTATATTCAATATCAATCAGAGTATACCAACCTATTTCAGCCTGGACAGTTATAACAGCCTATCCTCACAAATGTTGATAAATACAACAATGAATACAGTGGTAAAATAACCATCTACGTGAATACGTCTCTGGGCCTCCAAATCGTCTTCTAAAACTCCAAGCATCCAACTAAATTTGTAATATGCTCGGTCTGACCTGAGCATTATAATAAAATAACACCCGAGTCAGTCTGAAAAACCAGCGTGAAAAAAACACACCCAACTGAATTTTAAAGTTATATAAAAGTCTTTGAAATAAAAAATTATCTCGTAAGATCACGCGGCACATAAACACAAATGGATTTTTACCATACGGTAACTAAAATGTTTTCTATACAAATTCCATTTATATTATAATAATGTCTAGGGGTCAAAGTAAAATATGAATATAGTTGAAATGCTTGCATTCACGTTTCAGCATAGTTGGGCACAACTAGGTCCGTACGACGCTTATTGGAGAATGGATTCCATACAATGATTGGGCTAACGGGGTACCTCCTACCACGGTGTATCTCTAGATAAAATAACATCGAGGACCTCGCCTAGATCCCCTGCCAACACAGAACTGGCCTACCCCTTACTGGATAGTACCGAATATTATCACCCCTCCATTAATGGACCCCAAAGCATACAAGAGAGATTATAGTGACTCTAGATAGGGATGATCATACCCTACTTAGGGGTGACCCACTTAGCCCTGCTGCATCTCCCATGTTTGAGTCATTCCCGATTGATGAGGCTTGAGGCTACGTTTTATCTTTTATATAGAACTTCCCACTTGGAATGGTAATACTACCTTTCAGGCAACAATGCAATACCAGCATTCATCCATACAAGTTCTTTTTGGGATTGAGCGAAACTCTTAAGAGCTCCGTCTCTAAAATTCCATCATCTTCAAGATATGTTCACTTCGAAATGCATTCATTGGATAGAAGTGATTTTAGGATAACATACCTGATCCCAGTCTCTTCAAAAAAACTTTTCTATAATTCTCAATAAACTCAACCCCGGTTCTTTAAAAAATAAACAGCCAAAGATAAGATCGGAGATCACCTCCGAACCGTTAGCGGACGGATTTCCTTATCACTGTCCTAGAAGAATAAAACGAGATTTATACACACAGTACAGCATCATCGGAGATGACTATGCCATATAACTCACGTGTTTCTCCTAGATATTTCCAAAGTTACGTTTGAGTCCAATTTCGATAGTCGGTTATTTAACTATCGAATAACAACATTCAATCAAGGATTTATTCCATAGGGAAAACCAACATTGGTTAGGCATATAAGTAATCACTCGCCTCCTTTTATAAATCTTTCATAAATAAAACCATTTGTAAATTACTTGTATAAGAATACATTACAAAGATATATTCATCGATTCCTATATTTTCAATACTTAGAAAATATCCATATACTTATCTCAACGATACAAGTATATTTACAAACTAAGAAAGATTCCCTTTTTATTTATGTTAAAAATCATTCATAAACTCCTTATAATTCTCTAAAACTATTTATAAGCCATTTTATAAAACTCCTAAAACCATTTATAAACTTCTTTAATACATTCCAGTCAATTATAAATCCTATTTTTATATTTCTAAACTCATTTATAAATCCTTTATAAATCTCTAAACCATTTATAAAACTTCTTTTATAAATTTATAAACCCATTTCTAAAATTTGTTTATAAATATCTAACCATTTATAAACTCTTTAACCATGTAAATAATCTTCCCTTAACTCTTTAAACCATTTTATAAACTCATTTATAAAATCCAAGTCTTTCACTCTATTCATGGGTCTCAGAAACAATTATAAGTAATTAAAAATCTTTTACTTCAAAACACCATTATATAATAATGATTATTAACAATAAACATTATAAATAAATGAAATTTATTAATTTTAAAACATCTTAAAAATAATAATTAATAATTTCAAAATATTGTTTAAGAAACAATAATAATTAATCTTTACCATTTTTATAACTAAAAATTATTTGATTATAAATTGTTTTTGAAAAGTTTGTTTGAGAATAGGACTGAGTTTTCTTTTTGAATAGAAAAAGATAGAAAAGAAAATAATGAAGGGAAACATATGTATTTATAAGTTAGAATATGATTTATTAAAAATAAAAGAAAATTCAAAAATAAATAGAAAGACACTTGTTATTTATCTTGACATTTGTCACACACACTAATTTTCTAAATTACACATGTTATGGTAGCTTAGGAAAATAACACATGTCATCTTAAGTTAATTAGTTATATTTTAAATGTTAATAAAGATTATTGACTTAATTAATAATTTCTTATGTAAATACATATATGAATTTCTCTTTTAAAGAAAATGTAAATAAACAAATTAAAAGCTTATCTAAATATTTTTAAAATGTTTATTCTTTTAATTTCTATTATAATCTAAATTCATATTCATTTAATAATAGAAGTAATTTATAATCTCTTTTATAAATTATTTAAAATTTCAAAACCTTATTAATAATCCTTATTATTAATTTCAAACCATAATTATCTCTGGAATAACCAGCCTTCCCAAAATTTTAACATTTAGATAAATTCTTTAAAACCATATTACTATAAACAAATAACTTTTAAATAATACTAATATAATTCAAATAACTTTGAACAATATTAATATAATTAAATAATCTTTAAAAAATTATTAACATAATTAAATAGCCTTAAACAATATTAATATAATTAAATAATCTTAAAATAATATTATTATAATTAAATAACTTCAAAACAATATTAATATAATTAAATTACCTTAAAATAATATTATTACAATTTAATAACTTTAAAACCAGATTAATATAATTAAATAACCTTTAAAGTAACATTAACATAATTATATAACTTTTTAAACAATACTTCTCCGAAAACCCAATTTTCGGATTTAAAAATCATTTTCCGTCTCAAAATCAATTTCAATTTAGTGACAACTTATAGTATTTCAAAATACTAATTTAAGGCGAATAGCTACCCAATGCTTATCCAATATTGATATTGATTTTCTTTAATCACTTGGTTTTTGTTTTTAAACATAGAACAATGTTATAACCATAGTGTCCACAATCAGGTCCATTATTCAATAATCCATATAAAAGGAATATTATCGAAACAACTCAACGATAGCGAGAAATCCCGTTGGATCCCTCCAACCTGTTTCCCTCTACATCACAAATGTTATATAATCATAAAATATAAATCAACCTCTTCGAGGCGGGATTCGTATACAAAGGGTCATCCGCTCTTACACGGGAACGTAATAGGATCTCATCCACTCCAATAGTCGAGAATATTTAATCCAACTAATATAAATATAGTAATTCATCGAAACAATCATTCAACAATTTTTATCCACTATATATCATACTAGTTAACAAAAAAGGTGAGTTTAACTCATCGAAATTATTCTGTTGTCGCCAAGGCGTTTCGATTTGGAACCAAAACCGAACGACCTCCGATTTTAGCCCAAATTTCAACAGTCTCCAAATTTATCCAAACTAGTTCCATTGCAAAGCTTTCATCATTATGAGCACAATGCAAAAAGTTTCGTTTCGATTGGACCTCTTATGAGTGAGATATGAATTTTGTAAGTTATCGATACATTTTTAAATAAAAATGAAATAAACTAATTACAAAATCATCTTAATTACACATATGCCATCTTCCTCGTTTCAAACCATGCATAGGTAACATGCTCCCTTCTTTCATTATTGACCGTGCATGCATGCCTCCTTGCATCTAATACTCGACGATATCCAATTCTAATCGCACCATTGAACTCGTCTTCGCGATCTCCTCCTATCGGACCCTCTAAATTCACGCTCGGCCTTTCATCCTTGAACGTGACCTGCTCCTTATCGACACCACTACACTAGGTCGCGATTCACCCAAAGCCGCCATTCGACCCAAAACTTCGGCCATAGATGTTATTTTCTTCGACGAACCCAAATACGAACTCCAAAACATGAATCGATGCCTCAATTTGATAAAATCGCGAACCCTAGCCATTTTGACCCTCACGACATCAACCCGAACCTCCAACCTAGCAACCACACCTTACATAAAGCATACCGGGTCGAAGCTCTCATCAAAACAAGATTTTTAAGGTTGGTTTTCTGATTTTTAGTTGGGTATAGATTTGAAATTTGAATTTTGAAGTTTTAAATGAAAAGGGGAAACCCATATTTCATCATCTGGTAAGTTTAAATAGAAGGGAGGCAGTATGGGATTGCATACGGGAGCATGGTTATGGGTACGGTAGAGGAATGGTGAAGTATGGCCTTAATATATAGGGTTTATATATATTATATTATTTTAAATTTTAAATTATTCCACAAAAAATAATCAAAAATCTCGAACTCCAAACGAGACGTGCCTCCTGACATTCTATATGTTATACCCCTATTCCAAACGCAATGGAACTTGTTTCGAGACCTAATTCGATCATATGCAGAAGATATGTTTTTGAACCAAATTATTATATTAAATTTTCAATATTAAATTCTACGCGTTTCGATCTCATACGACCAAACAATACATCTGATCTCCATGAAATTTGACGACATATTATAATTCACTATTACGGATCCAATGAAACTGGTTTCATCGAAATCCAAGACAATGCCTAGGAGGGCTATTTTTATATGTTAATTAAAACGAGTTATTTTCAAAATCAGTTAAATCACTTTTAATTTCAATTTAAAAATTTTATTATCTTTATTCCTTTTAAATAGAATTTTAAATAAGCTTTAAAACCATTTTTATCCAAATTAAAATCTAAGATTCAACTATTTAAACAATTTCAATTATTAAATTCAATAATTTAATTATCTAATAAATAGCTATATTTGAAATTCAAGTTATTTAACCTATAAATTAACTTTTCAATATTTAAAATCAATTAAATATTCCAATTTCAAATGACTAATTCTGGATCATTACATTCTTCCCACCTTAAAAGGAATTTCGTCCCCGAAATTGCCAAGGTACGAAAAATGCCCAAACCCATTACTTTTTAAATCCAATTAGTTGAAATAACTTCCCAATCCTTTTAAGCCTTTAACTATTCCCAAAAATCAACACGTTGAACCTTGTTATTACTTTTTACTAAGTTTCCAAATCATTCATAGATTCCAACTAATATCACCCCATTCAATCCTTTCGGTTTATAACTCAAAATCAAATTTTAGTTATCAAAAATTTCTTAAATTTTTCTAATGCCTTAATTTTACGGAAAATTTCGCCAGCGTCTCCTTTGCGCAGCTAGATCAAAAAAACTACAAACTGCTTCTACGGGCCCAAACCAGCAAAAGAAAACAAAAGCCAAGTGGCTCAACCATAAACCATCAAATCAAACAACAACATAAACACGTACCTTTTAGTCGGGCAACCAATTTTTACTTATGAAACCAAGGGCATCAAATTAACTTTTTCTTTTATATACCTGCATCTTATTCACCAATGATATCCAATCATATAGTTCATAATCATATCTTTGCATTTTCAATTGTCAACATTTGTTTCACTAAAACCCGTTACATATATCATCCGTACGCAATATCAAATTTTGATCGCTCACAATTTCACTTCCAAACTAGATTCGATCACACAACTACACTAACCCAGATCCGGTTTTTTTTATTAGAAACCGTCATTCTCCTTGCATAGCCATATACTATGATAGAGAATTCCAGAAACAACCAAAAATCCCTATCTAGTGTTCGTCATCGAGAATCGAGTGAAAAATCTTAACTCGGATCAATATAAATCATCTCGAAATCATGTATTCGAATCTGGATCAGACCATTATGGGAATAAAATAATATACGTACACTTACGGATTTATTCCAATTGATTTCTGTAACAGCTTGAAATTTTCAACCATTCGCATCCATACATGTCGGATTTGAATTGCTCAAAATATCAGATTGTTAATTTAAATTTGGCAAAACTCAGCATATACAGTAAATAAATAATCACAGAATCACAGACACAGAGTAATATAACAATAATGCAGCGGAAACAAAAGAATAGTAGTTCATGAAGCTACTATATATATATAACAGAGTTAAATAAAATACAACAAATGTAACAACCCGCAAATTCGTAGCCATTAATTATCGACACTAGGTGATTAAATCGTTCGCCAATTTTTATCGGAATTCTATCGAGTTGAAATTCTTTTATAAAAATTGGTGAGAAATTGTTTTGGGCTTTAAATAAATATATTTCTTTGGCCCACTTCAATTATCTTCAGCTCTTCATCAAACCCCCCTTTCCTCCATTCGTTTACCCTAAGCCAAAATCAAGCGAGCGAATAAAATGGCGGCCACGAGAAATTCTCGTGTTTGTTCATCTCCTGTTCGAAGCTAGGGCTTCTAGCAAACAAGAAGGGATGGCAGCCTCGTCCTCGTCTTCGTTCCTCTACGAATTAGGGCATTCTCAATTAGCTTCGTCGATCGTCTATCTCTTGGAGTTGCTCACGGCCGCTCCTTCTTGGTCGAGCTCGAAACAGAGGTGAGTGATTTTATTCACTCACGTCTTCTAATTCACACTTAATTAATGCCTTGAATTTTGTTCGTATACGTTCATCTGATTTGTTTCTAAATATGTGCTTTGGTCGTTTGATCATTGTTGGATGATTGCGATTTTCCTTGACCAATTCATATTGCGTATATATCTTGGTTACTTGGTTTCCACGGCATTGATTTGATTTTGGAAATCTCGGCTTGAATCTGGACTTGATTTTGGGATTTTTCTCTGACATTTTCAAAAGTACAGATACGAACTTTTCCTGTTTTGTGAATTTCTTCCTTGTTTTCATTCGGCCTTGACTGTTTTTGAAATCTCGGTTTCGCATCTTCATGTATTCACCTGACTTCGTCATTTTTGTGCATCTTGAGTTCATGTATCACTTTGGTTCATGTTGCACTTCACCTATTAGTATAACCTGATTGCTTGAACATTAGCTTTGCTGGCATTACTTGTACATGATCTGTAGCTTGATAATTTAGACTTTTGTAGTCTGGTCCAGCTGCTGTCGAGACTGTATTTAGCCTTGTACTCATTGGATCATTTGCATTTCTCTGGTCTCTGTCTTGAGTCTGGTACGCACATGTACATGCTGTGTGACTTGAGTTTGCATATTCTTGTTGGTTCAACACTTTGTTTCACTGCGTATTCCTTCATCATGTATACACTATGTTGTATCTGCACTTGTACACTTGGTCACTGTTAAGTCTACTTTTTGATGTTCTTCATTTGATCACTGTTACATTGTGAAGCATTTGAGTCTGGTTTGATTACTGCTCGAGTTCTTTTGGTTAGTGCATTTTGATGTTTAGTATTTTCTGGTCTTTACTTGGACTTGATACACTTCACTGTCTTGGCTTCACCTGACTTTGATCTTTGACTTTGATCATCTATTTCGGTGATGATATTGATATACTTGCTGGAGCTGCTGTACCTGATCGCTTGCATATGCATTCATGTAGAACTTATGGGTTATCACCTTGTCCTGGATTAACATTTTTACTGTGATGAGCGCGGGTCTTGTACTTGATTACTACGGCTATGTTTGTTCATCCAATAGCATTGCTGGTCTCTACTGTTTGGTGTCTGCAGCTTTAAACATTGTTGTCACTGGGTTGTTTCATTGTGGCATTGTGTTTAGTCGAGTTATTGCATTTGGTCACCTATTCTAGTCTTCATTTAGGGTAGTCTGCACTGCTTCATGTTGTTGCTTGACCTGTTCCACTATGGTTCCATGCCTTGTGGTTGCATTTCCTTCGTGTTGCTGTCACATGGGGCTTGTAGTTGGTGTAGCTCGCTGTCTTTGAACTTTACTTGGTCATTTGAGGAGTTGGGTCTGCATTTTGTTGTATCTATACCTGTAGTTGTCTTCGGCTGCACACTCCATTTTGTGATGTTGGTCTGGTTCGACCTTGCCTTGTTATCCCCTGCCTCCAGTAGCACTTTGATATGGTGTAGCTTTTGAATTATCACTTACCTGTTACTTTTGCATATCACTGTAATTCTATCACCACTGTTTATTTGCATATAAATGTGAGTTCTGACTTGTTTGGATTTCGTGACATCCGGGATACTTGGCATAGTTTGAACTTGGTTCTGGTTATCTTCGACATTGGGTTAGATATTGAACTGCATTGCCTTGTTCTCGAACCTGATACATTGCATTGATGCCTTGTATCATTTGCATTTTTGTCATTTTGCTTCATTGATGACCTTATCTTCTAATGAGGCTGATTTGCGCCTTTTCTGTTGAGTGCTGTAGTGCCATATCTTTGGTGCTCTCGCCTTCAGTTTGCTATTTCCCTGTGCCTTGCTTTGCGACATGTTGAACTTGTTTCACTTATTGTCTCTTTCACTGGGTACACTGTTTCATTTCACTAATGCAGCCTTGCCCTTAAATACAAGTGGTGGCTGCATTTTCGTAGCAGTTTTACCCTTGTCCCTTGTGGTGACTTTATATTCTGTTGTGGCGAGGCAGTGCACGCGTGCGTGCACTGCAGCCACACTGAATTGACAGATTTTAATCGATATCTCTTTTGTTCTTAATTCATCGACCTGTTGCGTAATCCGTAGGCTGTATTGGCGAGGCAGTACACGTTAGCGTGTACTGCAGCCAATTAGCATTGATATTTTTAAATTGACATTTCAATTGCTTAAACTGCTTTGGATTTCTGTTTTGTGGATTAACACTGTTTAGTGTTATATCTGCCGTTATCCAATTCTCGTATCGAGAGTTGGATATACGAGATTTCTGTGACTGTCATATATATTGAAATTGATTATTATTGCTTCTCTGCGCTAATAACTGAGTTTGAATTAGAATGATCCGGGTATTATTTTCTTTTGAATGTAATACTCGGGTCAGACCGAGTATTTACAGGTTGTAGATTTTTAGCTTTGGGTTGCTGCTAGAGCTATGAAGACTTTTTATATCATTTGAAGTGGTCTTCGTCTTGTTGTAGTAGTCAGTGTGTCTATTTTAAGATGATAATGTATTCATGTATATTAGTCGATAATGTACTTGTATATATAACTTCTTGAGTCGACAGTTGTAGTTGTATCATTTGTATTGTGTCAAATGTATTGTAACTGATATCAGTTATTATATATATGAGACTTTTCGTTCCATCTGTATTCCGCATTTATGTTTTCCGTGTTATTTTTATATCTATTGTCCTAAACTATTATAGCCACTGTGTAGTAGCTTTGAGTTTGTATCGGTATGTCGGGTTTCCTCTAAAAATGAAATGCAATGTTTTATTATCTGACATATCGGTGCTCGCACAAAGCAATTACATAGATGGTCGCTCCTAAACAGCCTTATTCTCCGTGCTAGTTGACAACACTACACCGTAGTGTTCTTGGCTAGCGTGGGTATAGAGGTGGGGCATCACAGCTAGGGATGGCGGCCTCATCCTCGTCTTCGTTCCTCTACGAATTAGGGCATTCTCAATTAGCTTCGTCGATCGTCTATCTCTTGGAGTTGCTCACGGCCGCTCCTTCTTGGTCGAGTTCGAAACAGAGGTGAGTGATTTTATTCACTCACGTCTTCTAATTCACACTTAATTAATGCCTTGAATTTTGTTCGTATACGTTCGTCTGATTTGTTTCTAAATATGTGCTTTGGTCGTTTGATCATTGTTGGATGATTGCGATTTTCCTTGACCAATTCATATTGCGTATATATCTTGGTTACTTGGTTTCCACGGCATTGATTTGATTTTGGAAATCTCGGCTTGAATCTGGACTTGATTTTGGGATTTTTCTCTGACATTTTCAAAAGTACAGATACGAACTTTTCCTGTTTTGTGAATTTCTTCCTTGTTTTCATTCGGCCTTGACTGTTTTTGAAATCTCGGTTTCGCATCTTCATGTATTCACCTGACTTCGTCATTTTTGTGCATCTTGAGTTCATGTATCACTTTGGTTCATGTTGCACTTCACCTATTAGTATAACCTGATTGCTTGAACATTAGCTTTGCTGGCATTACTTGTACATGATCTGTAGCTTGATAATTTAGACTTTTGTAGTCTGGTCCAGCTGCTGTCGAGACTGTATTTAGCCTTGTACTCATTGGATCATTTGCATTTCTCTGGTCTCTGTCTTGAGTCTGGTACGCACATGTACATGCTGTGTGACTTGAGTTTGCATATTCTTGTTGGTTCAACACTTTGTTTCACTACGTATTCCTTCATCATGTATACACTATGTTGTATCTGCACTTGTACACTTGGTCACTTTTAAGTCTACTTTTTGATGTTCTTCATTTGATCACTGTTACATTGTGAAGCATTTGAGTCTGGTTTGATTACTGCTCGAGTTCTTTTGGTTAGTGCATTTTGATGTTTAGTATTTTCTGGTCTTTACTTGGACTTGATACACTTCACTGTCTTGGCTTCACCTGACTTTGATCTTTGACTTTGATCATCTATTTCGGTGATGATATTGATATACTTGCCGGAGCTGCTGTACCTGATCGCTTGCATATGCATTCATGTAGAACTTATGGGTTATCACCTTGTCCTGGATTAACATTTTTACTGTGATGAGCGCGGGTCTTGTACTTGATTACTACGGCTATGTTTGTTCATCCAATAGCATTGCTGGTCTCTACTGTTTGGTGTCTGCAGTTTTAAACATTGTTGTCACTGGGTTGTTTCATTGTGGCATTGTGTTTAGTCGAGTTATTGCATTTGGTCACCTATTCTAGTCTTCATTTAGGGTAGTCTGCACTGCTTCATGTTGTTGCTTGACCTGTTCCACTATGGTTCCATGCCTTGTGGTTGCATTTCCTTCGTGTTGCTGTCACATGGGGCTTGTAGTTGGTGTAGCTCGCTGTCTTTGAACTTTACTTGGTCATTTGAGGAGTTGGGTCTGCATTTTGTTGTATCTATACCTGTAGTTGTCTTCGGCTGCACACTCCATTTTGTGATGTTGGTCTGGTTCGACCTTGCCTTGTTATCCCCTGCCTCCAGTAGCACTTTGATATGGTGTAGCTTTTGAATTATCACTTACCTGTTACTTTTGCATATCACTGTAATTCTATCACCACTGTTTATTTGCATATAAATGTGAGTTCTGACTTGTTTGGATTTCGTGACATCCGGGATACTTGGCATAGTTTGAACTTGGTTCTGGTTATCTTCGACATTGGGTTAGATATTGAACTGCATTGCCTTGTTCTCGAACCTGATACATTGCATTGATGCCTTGTATCATTTGCATTTTTGTCATTTTGCTTCACTGATGACCTTATCTTCTAATGAGGCTGATTTGCGCCTTTTCTGTTGAGTGCTGTAGTGCCATATCTTTGGTGCTCTCGCCTTCAGTTTGCTATTTCCCTGTGCCTTGCTTTGCGACATGTTGAACTTGTTTCACTTATTGTCTCTTTCACTGGGTACACTGTTTCATTTCACTAATGCAGCCTTGCCCTTAAATACAAGTGGTGGCTGCATTTTCGTAGCAGTTTTACCCTTGTCCCTTGTGGTGACTTTATATTCTGTTGTGGCGAGGCAATGCACGCGTGCGTGCACTGCAGCCACACTGAATTGACAGATTTTAATCGATATCTCTTTTGTTCTTAATTCATCGACCTGTTGCGTAATCCGTAGGCTGTATTGGCGAGGCAGTACACGTTAGCGTGTACTGCAGCCAATTAGCATTGATATATTTAAATTGACATTTCAATTGCTTAAACTGCTTTGGATTTCTGTTTTGTGGATTAACACTGTTTAGTGTTATATCTGCCGTTATCCAATTCTCGTATCGAGAGTTGGATATACGAGATTTCTGTGACTGTCATCTATATTGAAATTGATTATTATTGCTTCTCTGCGCTAATAACTGAGTTTGAATTAGACTGATCCGGGTATTATTTTCTTTTGAATGTAATACTCGGGTCAGACCGAGTATTTACAGGTTGTAGATTTTTAGCTTTGGGTTGCTGCTATAGCTATGAAGACTTTTTATATCATTTGAAGTGGTCTTCGTCTTGTTGTAGTAGTCAGTGTGTCTGTTTTAAGATGATAATGTATTCATGTATATTAGTCGATAATGTACTTGTATATATAACTTCTTGAGTCGACAGTTGTAGTTGTATCATTTGTATTGTGTCAAATGTATTGTAACTGATATCAGTTATTATATATATGAGACTTTTCGTTCCATCTGTATTCCGCATTTATGTTTTCCGTGTTATTTTTATATCTATTGTCCTAAACTATTATAGCCACTGTGTAGTAGCTTTGAGTTTGTATCGGTATGTCGGGTTTCCTCTAAAAATGAAATGCAATGTTTTATTATCTGACATATCGGTGCTCGCACAAAGCAATTACATAGATGGTCGCTCCTCAACAGCCTTATTCTCCGTGCTAGTTGACAACACTACACCGTAGTGTTCTTGGCTAGCGTGGGTATAGAGGTGGGGCGTCACAGCTTGGTATCAGAGCCTGGGGTTTAGGACAATTATAAAACACAACTTAGATGGAGCATGTGTTACAACTATTTGTCGATGTTTTATCTCTCATCTTTACATATGATTGTTTTTGACTGTTAGGTATGAATTCCTAACGCTTATTCTTGTGTTTTCGGCTTTGAATTGATTTAGCCGATGTTGATTTTGTTTGAATCTCAGCAATTTTGAACTTGATATTTTTTGTTTTCCTCTTCTTGAATTCCATTCGACTTCGGTCACTTTGTTTTTGAGAAATTGCTAATTTCTTGATTTTTAAGACTCTAATTTTGTTTGCCGTTGGTTTCTTTGATAATGATGATTGAATCATTTTGTACTCGACTACGGCTATTAATTGTTGGCTTCAACATTGACTTGATTCTTACTTTTGTTGAAGTCATTTATGCATTTCTGCTCGTTTTGCTTTGTTTTTCCAGTTGATAATCGATTCTTCTTTTCTAATTAGTTGTTATCACCTTTGTCGATTTTGATAACTTCTATTTCTGGAATTTTTGGGTATTCCTACTTTGATGAATTTGGAATCGAATTCTTTGGATTTTATTCACGTCTTCGAATGTGAAATTTTAGTGAACTGACTTGGTTTCCTAATTTAATCGATTCTTGATCATTTCCCCGATTTGTTGCTATCATTTATTAGCAACTTTGATGACATTTTCTTCGGGATTTTTGTGAACATACTTTCTGATGGATTCAATATCGATTTCTTTGGATTCCATTCACATCTTCGTATGTGAATTCTTGTGATTGATTGTTTCTACAATCATTTTTGTGATTTGTCACTTTAAAAATATAAAGGTTTTCTATACTAGTAGTAAATATCAAAATCCTTTTCTCCAAACGATTTCAAAACTATTTTACTACAAAGCTCTTTTTCTTAAACTGTTTTCCAATCTATTAGTATATACAAGCCTTTATTTCACTCGTATGAGAAATTGAATTAAATGGCCTAGTAAAACAAGTGGTATGAAACGCTTGCGTTTACTTCGTCGGTTAACTCCTGGACTTGTTCGATTGAACCTTTTGTGACAATTTTCTAGTGTAGATTTACAGTTTGTTCGTAAATATTTAAGTTAAGCAAGTGGTTATGGGACATGAAGCTAAACTTTTATATTTACTAGCTTAGTGTAATTGACACTTCTTTATGATCGATTACGATCATTTTTATGATTTAGACTAGCAATGTGCGATGTCTCTCGTCCGTGTGTTCGGACTTGCCTTTCCCGTCCGTGTGTTCGGACTTGCCTTTCTCGTCCGTCTGTTCGGACTGCCTTTGGCCCATCCGTGTGTTCGGAAAATTAAATGGATAGCTTCCCATCCGTGTGTTCGGAAAATTAAATGGATAGCTTCCATGAAATAGCTTCTCGTCCGTGTGTTCGGACTTCCCCCTTCTTTGTGTTTTCTGGATTTCGTGTGTAGATTTCTAGAATTTGTGTTTTCTGGATTTCGTGTGTAGATTTCTAGAATTTGTGTTTTCTGGATTTCGTGTGTAGATTTCTAGAATTTGTGTTCTCTGGATTTCTTGTGATGAAATCTGGAATTTATGCTTCACCAATTTTAATGATTTCTATTGATATGTTTATCAATTTTTGTGCATTGGTGAATTCATGTGTTATTGACTTATTATGAATACAAGTTTAGGGTATGATATCCCTTTCTATCTTTGAGAAGATTCTTGTGACATTTTCTTATGAATGAAAATTCATTGGTATTATACTTTGATGCCAGTTATTTTGATGAAATTTTGACGTGTTAACTTCAGTAACCGTCAATTTTGAAATGGATTTACAAGCGGTTCTCCCGCAACATTAATATTGCTAATTTAATCACGTATTTTCAAAATTCGTTAAAAAAAAAAGTTGTTTCAAAAATATAAATTAAAATTGTTTTCAAAATTTTTTACAGTTTACATTTTCAAAAGAACGAGGAAGCGATTTAAACGTTTCAGAAAAATCGAGGACTATGACCCCTTTCTTTTACTGATTCGCTTAATTCCGGACTTGTCCGTTTGAGAATGTGAAATGTTATTTTTAAAACACACAATTCTGCACTTTCAAGGAAACGATAAAGAGATTTAAACGATTTAGCAAAAGTACGGAGTATGAAACCATACTTTTACTACTTCGGTTAATTCCGGACTCGTTAATTGAATATTTATGACTTCTGATTATCGTTTTTGATAATCAGATGTTTGTGAAATTTGATTATCGTTTGAGATAATTAAATATTTTTCGATTTGATAATCGAATCTTTGTGATTTCTGATTATCGTTTTTGATAATCAGATATTTGTGAAATTTGATTATCG
The DNA here is from genome assembly GCA_030737815.1 of Allium fistulosum. Taxonomy (NCBI): domain Eukaryota; kingdom Viridiplantae; phylum Streptophyta; class Magnoliopsida; order Asparagales; family Amaryllidaceae; genus Allium; species Allium fistulosum. The sequence continues at coordinate 555,052,833 of CM060905.1, read as the reverse complement.
TTTGAGATAATTAAATATTTTTCGATTTGATAATCGAATCTTTGTGATTTCTGATTATCGTTTTTGATAATCAGATATTTGTGAAATTTGATTCTCGTTTGAGATAATTAAATATTTTTCGATTTGATAATCGAATCTTTGTGATTTCTGATTATCGTTTTTGATAATCAGATATTTGTGAAATTTGATTATCGTTTGAGATAATTAAATATTTTTCGATTTGATAATCGAATCTTTGTGATTTCTGATTATCGTTTTTGATAATCAGATATTTGCGATTTTGAGATTCGAGCTTCGTCTTTTTCTCTGACGATTCAGGTGAGTAATTTGATTTACTCACATTCAATTCGTGCAGTACGTGATTTCTGCTCTGATTCCTTTTCTTTCAATTGCTAGAACTCGATTGATTCTTGCTTTTGATAGTCGTCTGATTTTGATTCCTTGATCCCCTCGATGTTGATTCTTTTGATTTTAAGCAATCGAACCTTTTGATTTTTATCTGATACTTCCATAATTCTAATGCTTCCCTGTGGCATTTGCTTTGCTTATGCATTCGACATTGCCATGCTCTTATGGTTGTTACCTTTTGTCCATTTATTCCTTATGATTGCGAGGACGCAATTTCTTTAAGGAGGGGAGTCTGTAACAACCCGCAAATTCGTAGCCATTAATTATCGACACTAGGTGATTAAATCGTTCGCCAATTTTTATCGGAATTCTATCGAGTTGAAATTCTTTTATAAAAATTGGTGAGAAATTGTTTTGGGCTTTAAATAAATATATTTCTTTGGCCCACTTCAATTATCTTCAGCTCTTCATCAAACCCCCCTTTCCTCCATTCGTTTACCCTAAGCCAAAATCAAGCGAGCGAATAAAATGGCGGCCACGAGAAATTCTCGTGTTCGTTCATCTCCTGTTCGAAGCTAGGGCTTCTAGCAAACAAGAAGGGATGGCGGCCTCGTCCTCGTCTTCGTTCCTCTACGAATTAGGGCATTCTCAATTAGCTTCGTCGATCGTCTATCTCTTGGAGTTGCTCACGGTCGCTCCTTCTTGGTCGAGCTCGAAACAGAGGTGAGTGATTTTATTCACTCACGTCTTCTAATTCACACTTAATTAATGCCTTGAATTTTGTTCGTATACGTTCGTCTGATTTGTTTCTAAATATGTGCTTTGGTCGTTTGATCATTGTTGGATGATTGCGATTTTCCTTGACCAATTCATATTGCGTATATATCTTGGTTACTTGGTTTCCACGGCATTGATTTGATTTTGGAAATCTCGGCTTGAATCTGGACTTGATTTTGGGATTTTTCTCTGACATTTTCAAAAGTACAGATACGAACTTTTCCTGTTTTGTGAATTTCTTCCTTGTTTTCATTCGGCCTTGACTGTTTTTGAAATCTCGATTTCGCATCTTCATGTATTCACCTGACTTCGTCATTTTTGTGCATCTTGAGTTCATGTATCACTTTGGTTCATGTTGCACTTCACCTATTAGTATAACCTGATTGCTTGAACATTAGCTTTGCTGGCATTACTTGTACATGATCTGTAGCTTGATAATTTAGACTTTTGTAGTCTGGTCCAGCTGCTGTCGAGACTGTATTTAGCCTTGTACTCATTGGATCATTTGCATTTCTCTGGTCTCTATCTTGAGTCTGGTACGCACATGTACATGCTGTGTGACTTGAGTTTGCATATTCTTGTTGGTTCAACACTTTGTTTCACTACGTATTCCTTCATCATGTATACACTATGTTGTATCTGCACTTGTACACTTGGTCACTGTTAAGTCTACTTTTTGATGTTCTTCATTTGATCACTGTTACATTGTGAAGCATTTGAGTCTGGTTTAATTACTGCTCGAGTTCTTTTGGTTAGTGCATTTTGATGTTTAGTATTTTCTGGTCTTTACTTGGACTTGATACACTTCACTGTCTTGGCTTCACCTGACTTTGATCTTTGACTTTGATCATCTATTTCGGTGATGATATTGATATACTTGCTGGAGCTGCTGTACCTGATCGCTTGCATATGCATTCATGTAGAACTTATGGGTTATCACCTTGTCCTGGATTAACATTTTTACTGTGATGAGCGCGGGTCTTGTACTTGATTACTACGGCTATGTTTGTTCATCCAATAGCATTGTTGGTCTCTACTGTTTGGTGTCTGCAGCTTTAAACATTGTTGTCACTGGGTTGTTTCATTGTGGCATTGTGTTTAGTCGATTTATTGCATTTGGTCACCTATTCTAGTCTTCATTTAGGGTAGTCTGCACTACTTCATGTTGTTGCTTGACCTGTTCCACTATGGTTCCATGCCTTATGGTTGCATTTCCTTCGTGTTGCTGTCACATGGGGCTTGTAGTTGGTGTAGCTTGCTGTCTTTGAACTTTACTTGGTCATTTGAGGAGTTGGGTCTGCATTTTGTTGTATCTATACCTGTAGTTGTCTTCGGCTGCACACTCCATTTTGTGATGTTGGTCTGGTTCGACCTTGCCTTGTTATCCCCTGCCTCCAGTAGCACTTTGATATGGTGTAGCTTTTGAATTATCACTTACCTGTTACTTTTGCATATCACTGTAATTCTATCACCACTGTTTATTTGCATATAAATGTGAGTTCTGACTTGTTTGGATTTCGTGACATCCGGGATACTTGGCATAGTTTGAACTTGGTTCTGGTTATCTTCGACATTGGGTTAGATATTGAACTGCATTGCCTTGTTCTCGAACCTGATACATTGCATTGATGCCTTGTATCATTTGCATTTTTGTCATTTTGCTTCACTGATGACCTTATCTTCTAATGAGGCTGATTTGCGCCTTTTCTGTTGAGTGCTGTAGTGCCATATCTTTGGTGCTCTCGCCTTCAGTTTGCTATTTCCCTGTGCCTTGCTTTGCGACATGTTGAACTTGTTTCACTTATTGTCTCTTTCACTGGGTACACTGTTTCATTTCACTAATGCAGCCTTGCCCTTAAATACAAGTGGTGGCTGCATTTTCGTAGCAGTTTTACCCTTGTCCCTTGTGGTGACTTTATATTCTGTTGTGGGGAGGCAGTGCACGCGTGCGTGCACTGCAGCCACACTGAATTGACAGATTTTAATCGATATCTCTTTTGTTCTTAATTCATCGACCTGTTGCGTAATCCGTAGGCTGTATTGGCGAGGCAGTACACGTTAGCGTGTACTGCAGCCAATTAGCATTGATATTTTTAAATTGACATTTCAATTGCTTAAACTGCTTTGGATTTCTGTTTTGTGGATTAACACTGTTTAGTGTTATATCTGCCGTTATCCAATTCTCGTATCGAGAGTTGGATATACGAGATTTCTGTGACTGTCATCTATATTGAAATTGATTATTATTGCTTCTCTGCGCTAATAACTGAGTTTGAATTAGACTGATCCGGGTATTATTTTCTTTTGAATGTATTACTCGGGTCAGACCGAGTATTTACAGGTTGTAGATTTTTAGCTTTGGGTTGCTGCTAGAGCTATGAAGACTTTTTATATCATTTGAAGTGGTCTTCGTCTTGTTGTAGTAGTCAGTGTGTCTGTTTTAAGATGATAATGTATTCATGTATATTAGTCGATAATGTACTTGTATATATAACTTCTTGAGTCGACAGTTGTAGTTGTATCATTTGTATTGTGTCAAATGTATTGTAACTGATATCAGTTATTATATATATGAGACTTTTCGTTCCATCTGTATTCCACATTTATGTTTTCCGTGTTATTTTTATATCTATTGTCCTAAACTATTATAGCCACTGTGTAGTAGCTTTGAGTTTGTATCGGTATGTCGGGTTTCCTCTAAAAATGAAATGTAATGTTTTATTATCTGACATATCGGTGCTCGCACAAAGCAATTACATAGATGGTCGCTCCTCAACAGCCTTATTCTCCATGCTAGTTGACAACACTACACCGTAGTGTTCTTGGCTAGCGTGGGTATAGAGGTGGGGCGTCACAACAAAGGTCTCGAATACATAGATGTCTCAATACAATAGTCAAATACAAGATCAGAATACATCACTGGAATCAACTGAATAACTGAAGCAGAATCGATAGATAGCTGGATCTCCAAGCGAGGCTCCAACTCCAAAGGTGAGTCTCAAATGTTGTATCACTCAGTCTGACCCGAGCGTAAAGCAAAACACAAAACACTCGATTCAGGATTAACATTCTTATATCAATAAATTCAACTCAAGTGAAATATCAACTGAAATACAAGTAACTCAAAGGATGTTTGGGATAACCATCCTCTAAGGATCCGTTAAACTATCTACTATGTAGTAATATACGCTATTATAATAATGTCTACAGTAAAGTATACTATTTAAAAATAGCGTTAAGGCTTTACATTTTCCACCTTAACATATTTTTAGGTATGCAAATAGTCTATACAGTACCGTAATACCCCGTAAACTTGAGCTACCAGAGGATACTCCATAGGTACGACACAAATCAAACTCGTAGTAAAGCACGCTATGGTAGGTGATACAGCACAACAAGGCAATGCCAGGGTAGATATACCAATTACGCATCCGGACTGGTGGTGATGCAGAGCCGCAGCAATCGCCCACCTCGAGCCACACACCCGAATCAAGGGTGCGCACCAAATCAATCAAAAAGTAATAGAATGGCATACGATGGACTGTGTCCGATCAGAGGAGCTACCTCATTGGCCCAGAATCACTCCTGTTTTAGCCACCTTATGCCAACTCACGGGAGTTGGGTCCACGTATATACCTCATATAGGATCGTCGCCACCATCCTACTTCATTCTGGAATCTCCACGTACACAGTTGTTAAAGTGGTTTTCGGTATCGACAGAGAGTATGCCCATATCTGATCCCGGTCTCTTTAACAACCAAACGTTATTGTAACACCGTGGTCATTTCAAAATAGTTTATACTTCAAAACCAAAAATGTCATTTTCATTTCAAAAACCAAATCAATACGATATCATTTCCATTTCAAATGCATTCACTTTCAAAATCATAGTACTTTCAAAGTTATAACACTTCCGAAATCATAGTCTTTTAAAATCAAAACACTTTGGAAATCACAGCTTTGAAATCATAGCATTTTGGAAAGAATAACACTTTGAAATTATAGCATTTTGGAAATCATAACGCACTTGAAATTATAGCATTTCCCTTAAACCGTTTAGATATCAATAATAGTATATATAATAAAATAGTTCATAAAATGAAATAATTTATATAAAATAGTTATAAGTTAAAAACAATATACATTAAAATAATTAGTATAATTAAAATAGTTTATATTAAAATAGTTTATATTAAAATAGTTTATATTAAAATAGTTTATATTAAAAATAGTTTATAAAATAATATAAAATAGTTTTAAATAAAATTTAAAATACTTTATATAATAAAGATAGTTTCCACAAATTCACAAATCGATTCAATCAACTCGACTTTCAAATTCAACTTAATTCAATCTCAATTCATAAATTTCAAATCAATTCAATTTCTCAATAAATCATTTCAAATTATATCAATTTCAAATACATATTTGAAACACAAAATAAACCATTAAATTTCAATATATTTCAAAGCTTTAAATATTCCACATTTCCAAAACTAAATTCGATAATTTTATATATATATATCAAATTCACTTTACTATTATTTAGTTTTTGAAATATTTTCTTAATCATTTCAATATCATTTAAATACAACTTCAATTTACAAATTTAAATAAACAAAATATCCCATTTAAATTTATATAAGTTTGAAATATCCATTTAATTCACCTTTAATCAATTTCAAGTTGTAAAACACATCTTTAAAATTCCAAATTCAATAAATTTCAAATCAAACTTATTTAAGTATACTTCTTAAATAATTAAAATTCCAAATCAATTTCAAATTTATATTTCAACCTAAAACATTATAAACTCTATATTTGAAAATAATTTTTTTTGTATAAATACTTAAACATATTATATATCAACTTTATTAAATCTACTTTAATAAATCTAAAAAAAATCAATATTTATTAAAACCATATATTTCTTTCCAAAACCATATAAATCATTTTCAAAAAATATATGTATATAGACCAAAGGTGTCTGTATATAATTCTCTACCCTATGATCAAGTGACACAGATATTTACCATTTCAGTCCGTAATTTAAATATATATCCGGGCATATATCTTTTCAACCCGTAATCCCAATTCAATTCAATGAAAATCGCTTGGGTTTATCATTTCAACCCATAACGATTTTCCCTTATTCTACAGATCATTCGGGTATGTATCATTTCAACCCATAGTGAATTCTATACTAACAGGGAACTGGCAGTGTGATAACAGATATGATAATAACATAACAATCATTTATCGTCAATATAAATAATAGATAATGGTGTCAGATGTCATAGGTGAACAAATACAGATAATGGCATATATAATAATGTAAATAACTAACAGCAGCATATTTCAATTGTCGTTTCAATTAAAATCAAATTTAATAAATATAAGAACATTAATCGTTAGTGATTGCTCACCTTTCGAGGCTAGAGATGAACGAGAATGAGATGAGTTACGAATCCAGATACGAATTCGATGATCGAAGCTGATAATCAAGGAATAGACGAAATCAAATCAGAATTGGGTCGATGAAGATGGATGGGTATAAGTGAACGTATATATCCTAATTCCAAGCATATATTAAATTAAATATATATATATATATATATATTTCAAAATCACTTGTATACAATATATATAATATATATAATGTATACCTCTCATTATTTGTATAGTCTTAAAACTGAAATTACATAATTCCACTTATACATGCATATTTACTTTGGAATCAATAATGTATACGTATCACAAATATATAAGCATTTTAAAATCATTGTTTATTCCTAAAATCAATATTGTTTTACATATACACATCCCATAAATTTTTATATGAAACCCCTTATACCTTTCTTTTCCAACTATATACATACTCAAAACTAAACTCATGCATATATAAACTATATTTATACATAGATACATAACTAACGGATTGCAACATATTTTCTTTATAAACTAAATATGACATAAACTGACAAAATGTATAACTCACCAATAGAGTAGCTAACCGTAACTGTATAATACATATATGAACTCAAAAGGACAATATAGATTTATCATATGAACACCTTACAAATATAGCCCTTATATTGTAGAAATGAAATATATATATACAGTAAAAAAAATTAGTAAACAACCAGCTTTTATAACGTATATACGTACATCTGTGAACCTATATACAAATTCAGACAAAAAGGAGGTTACGGCTTCAGATTCTAGTCAAAAAGAAAATCAAGTTAATTTACAACATTATAAATTTGATAAAATTCGACAGTTCAACTATAAATATATATAAACTGATATATATATAACCTATACATATATGAACAAATGGATTAAATATATATACAACTAGCTTAAACCATATTATAAAAATAGATAACTTGTCACACTTTATTTAAACATCTATATATAACTAAATACATATAAAAAAAACTGACATATATAAGTTATCCATAATATCTCAAAACTTACTTACATAGCAGACGCAAACTAATGTATGTATGCTGTAACATATAAACTGCCATATCACACACACACACACATATATATATATATTTACAACTTACTATAGAGTTCTATAAATAACAATCCTAAAAACATAAGCATAAATATATATACAATCTTATATATACACACTTTAAACTACAAACTCATACAAGTCCATATAACTTGTGTATACTTATATACACTGTCATAATTTATTACTAATATAGTCGAAATATAACACAGAGGGTATAGACTATAAGGCTTTTATATAATAAACTGTCGAAATTTATGTATACCACTAACATAAATATATATAAATGATATATATAAAACTTACAACTTTATCTACTTTACATATTAAACCAAAACCATATATTGAAGTATTATCTGTTATAATATTAGGCTAAGGTTACAACAAACTATTATATATATATGCTTCAAAACATTAACAACCATGATATGTAAATATACTTGAAACCAACCGTGCACATATATATATAATTAATATAGTAGTCGATATATATAACATACCTATACAAATAGAAGGTGAAACGCAGCGGAAGAAGCCGAGGCTGAGAAGGAGCGGAGGAAAGTGCGAGCTGCTTTGTATTGCCATTTGTATGGCAGAACAAAAATGAAGCAGAGCCGAGAATGAAAAGAAGGTGATGGACTAGGCATTGGCTTCGGGAAATTTCACATGGCGGAAATAGCGGCGGGGTTAGGCGATGGATCTCAGTGCGTGCATATGGTGGAAGGTGATATGTGTGCTTGCTGTTGGGGATAGGGCAGTGGGATGGAGATGTGTGGACAATAAATGACTTGAGGGAGAAGAAATGTCGCGAGCTGATAGCAAATAAACAAGGTTTCAGAGGGAAAGCAAATGAAAGTTAAAATATATATATATATACATGTTATTTAATAACATAAGTATGGCAGAAGAAAGGAAAAGGCAGAGTGAAAGTGAACCAGAAATTATAAAAGAATAGTAGGAATAGTAAAGGTCACGCACGAGAATTAAGGAATAATGTCTAGTGGCTGTTTAATTTCAACTGGTAGGCAATTGAAAAGCCACGGAAGTCAAAAGGTTCGAAAACGGTTACCGATACGGTAATCGTTTTACTGATTTCGTGGCGTACCAAACCCCAAAATATACAATTGAATATACTATGGAGATCAGCACGACGAGACGATCGAAACGGTACACGGATATCAGTGGTACAATCATCCGATCAAAAGTCAATATCGGTACCGAAATGCTGCAAAAATTTCAGAAATAAGATGATCGGAGCAATAGAAGTCCAAATTTGACGAAATGAAATATGACGTCTCACTCATAAGATGATTTACAAATTTTCTATAGAGAAATATTTAGGTTTGGAAAACATTTTGTTATCATAAATATTAACCGATTTAAATTGAAATAGAATTACACAAAAATAATTTCCATATTATCTGATGAAAATTTACCATTTGCTATGTTTAAATAGACGTATTCCAAATATCAAATTTTTATTTCAAAATTTTATTATTTAAAATTTCATAAAATTTCAGTTAATTATGTTATTAAAACCATTAAAATTTACGGGTCGTTACACTTTCCCCCATTCAAAACTTTTCGTCCCCGAAAAGGAACGAGGTAGGAGAATAAAAACACCAGAAAGAAATTAGATTGAAATACAAATAAAACAATTAAATTAAAACCATATAAATTTCAATTTAAATGAATTAATATTTAACAATTTGGTTAAATCCATTTATATTAAATCAATAAATAGTCATTCAATTTAAATTTGTTAGTTTTGAACTGTTAATTCTAATCATATAAATTTCAATTTAAATCAATTCATATTCAATAATTAATTTTTAATTCATGGTATTTCATTACGTTGATTCAATTTCAATTTGTTAATTCTTTCAGAACAAAATTTATTCTATTTATCTCATTCAATTAACTTATTATTCTATTTACCTTTATTAGCATTTTTATAATTAAAATTTAAATGTATAACATTTATTATAAACACTCAAATTTTATTTATAAAAATCGTTTTATATTGTATATTATCCAATTACATATTTAACTTCTGAATAATTTTGGTAAGTTGTATTGAAATGCAATTGAGTATTATACAAGCAAAAATTTCCTAATTCAATTATTCAAGTTTAAATATTAATTCAAAATTTTGGTTTCATTTATAATTGAAATCATCCTTTAACCAAATTTAAGAATTAGATTTCCGATTTCATTTCAAACTATTTAGAGATAAATATATATTATATATCAGATCAAATTTAAAATCATATACTTATATATATTCAATATAAATCAAGTCATACTTAAGAATTCAAATCAAATTCATTTCTAAAACAAAATTGTAGCAAAGCTACTGAATGGTCTCTCCACTTCGAAACTCGAAAATGAATGTTGATAATGCTGCAGTCATCACCGAAATTATTTCCCAGCGACAAAAGAGGAGAGTACCGATTTAAACTTTTAAAATTCTTTGGAAACAGCTTCTATTTGAAATTACTATAAATAATATACACTTTAAAACTTTAAAACTAAAGTTTGAAAACGTCGGAAATTAAATTCTCAAATTCTTAATTTAAATTCATTTCAATTCCCACATCAATTTGTAAACCATGTTTATAAATTCATTTATAGAACAATGAATGATAATCAAATATTATCATTTCAAACAACCAATTTAATTACCTTATTAAATTCTAGAAAAATTTACTTATATATTTATAATATAATCCTACAAATTTATTTCATTTACAAAATTTGAAAATAATATTGTGTCAGTTTGTTCTGTTCAAGTGTTTTGGAAATCCTATCAATAGCGTTGATCAGACGAATCGATCGAAAACCCAAATCAACAACTCAAGCAACACAATATATAAAACATTTTAATATTAATACAAATACACTCCCTCACTCGATGATACCAGAATGTATTTCAAAGCAAGGATAGGGATTCAAATTAAGGGAATCCAAATCAAAGGATTTCTGACTAGAAGATAGGCTTGAAAGGGAGATAAATAGTTTTCAAAGAGAGATACGAGTGGATAATATATAAATCACGAGCAACCTTAACTAGGTCAACCGTGACTTCAAAATAAGATTGAGGTAGAATTCTAGAGCAAATCGACATTCGATCTCCCGAGATAGAATTTGGGTATAGCAAAAGATAGCAGCATCGAAAACCGAGGATACAGAAATCTTCGGTGAATCAATACCGATTGTAAAGAAGTTTCACTCCTTTACAAATCATTCAAGGATTTGCAAAACCGCCGATTATTGTAGAAATCAATCGAAGTGGAGTTATGGAATGCTCCAGAATCCAAATGAACCCGAATAAGAAAGACAAGGACAGATTTCAAAACAAGTGGGAGAGTTCCAAAATTCAAAGGAAACTGAATCAAAGAGGAAGAGATTCAAGCACGAATGAAAGTGATCCCGTGATTAAATTTACTTTATATGCTAAGTTTTGCCTATAACCAGAGCTCCGATACCACATGTGTAACAACCCTAGATTTTGGCCTATATTTTAAAATTTGACTTTATTTTATTTTGAAACTATTTTAAACTTGTTTGGTTTCAAACATTTCATTTTTAAAAAATAAATGTTAATTATTATGTGAACTATAACTTCAAACTAGTATAAATTAGTTATTTTATTGAAAAGTGAATTTCTGTTCAAACTGTTCAATCTTTGGCTTCTAAACTTAAAATTTTAAATATTTAAATTCTTAAATTTTATCTTTTATTATGAAAATAGATTTAACAACTTGAATACAGCTTTTCGTTTCGTTGGAAACGGAGTTAAATTGTGAAAGTTATGTATATTTCAATATTGTGTATAAACTGATGTATTTAGCAATATTGTCTATTTTAAATTATATTTTATTTGCCATATTTGTTCTAATATGTGTTAATATTTTATTTTATGTATAATTTTGTCTTTTAATAATTTAAAGTGATTATATAATTTTTCCAAAGCGTATTGAATTTATTTTCTATTTTTAAAGGCTAGTTTCTAATTTTTTTGCTATTTTCTTCAATTAAATTATATTTAATTAAAATTTATTTATTCATTTTGTGAATGCATTTTATTTTATGTTATTATCTTTGTTTATAAATGTTTTACAAGTCCATATGAATTTTCCAAAATTTATTCTGTTTATTTTCAAATTTTCTAGACTAGTTTTCATTTTTGTGCTAATTTCTTATTTTATCATATATTATTAATATTTATTTATTTATATTTTATATTTTTGTTACATTTTCGAATTGAAACTGAATTTTTAATTAATTTCAGTTATTTAAACTTATTAAAAAGAAATAAAAGTGATTTGAAAGGTTTGTGGCTTTTTATTTCCTATGGCCTTTTGAATTCCCACCTTTTCACATTTCAACATTACTTTTCATTCAATTGGCCTTAACTCCTCATTCTTTCAGCTGCATATCTCATTTTTCATTCACGTAAACTTTTCTCATCTCATTTCTGAAAGAAAAAATATGGCTATCATCTTTCTCCTTTGATCAAAGTTTGGTAAATGTTTTCTTTTTTAGCTTGTTTTACATTGTTTTTCTATTGATTTTTGCCATTGCTTTCAACTAGATGTGACCGGCCCCACCTCCTCCAGCTGCTAGGCCGACCCCACCACCACCACAACCAGCCACCACCAACTCCAGATCACCATCCCATCAGGCCGACCATCCCTAGGCAAGAGATCCACCCTCTACTTTCACAAACCATCAACATATGTTCAAGCCTAGCCTTCCCTTCCTCAATCACCACTTCCACCTCCTTTGCCGCCACTTCCACCACCACCCCTTGCTCTGACCTGATCACCACTCACTGCCACACTAGCCACCACCACCTCCAGCCCAACCCCATGCCCAAGCCGTGGCCTCCCATGATGTTGATCCACACAAAAATGAGCAAACTTCACCTATATCTTCCTAGCCGAGCACCATACATCACCACCACCTCCAACTCCTCCTTGGCCGCCACCTACATCACCACCACCTGCCATAGTTGACCCTAACACCACTGCCATACCTGTACCTGACCCACTACAGACCTGACCGTGACTTGTATTGCCTTAGCCGTGACCTTATGTGGCTTAGAAACCATGTAGTTTGCCTTTGTGTTGTAGTTCATGCTCACATATCTTTGCACCATCATCTCTTACATGTTTGGCCGACCATTTGAATCCAAACCAGATCCTAACCTACTCCTTAGCCATGTATTTCAAATCTATAGCTGAAGCATAAGTGGTTGAAAGTAAGTGCAAAGACTTTGGCTTTGTTTTATGCAATTGTTTCTAGCATTGTTTATTGATTTTGGGTTGAAATCTTATGTATATATGCATTGTTTTATGTAAATGAATTCAAGGGATTTAGCTTTGGCTCTCCACTCTCTTGTCATATCTGTGTTGTCGTGCCATAGTGCTTTTGAGGATCTCATTTTGTGCTTTTGATCGTTGTCTCCAGCTTATACAAGTAAGTAATTATCACCAGACGATGTGTACTTATATAACTAGTAAACTGACACCATTTGAATCTGTAAAATTATATCATCATGTTATAACTGTTATATTATGATTATATGATGTTCATCCCTGTTTATACACATGTTATATCGTCTGTTACTGTTATATATTGTATACTGTTTATTTATATCAGTTTATCACACTGCAAGTTCCCTGTAGATTAGAATCACTATGGGTTGAAATGATACATACCCGAACGGACTTTAGAATAAGGAAAAATCGTTATGGGCTGAAATGATAGGCCTGAACGGTTTTTATTTATTTATTATATTACTTGGGATTGCGGGTTTGAAATGATAAAACCCGGGTTTTCTTTGTAAACTGCGGATTGAAATGATACATATCCGTACCACTTGACCTAGGCTAGAAAATTATATACAGACCCATGGTTTATATATTTTTGTAAAATTTTTAAAATATTTTAAAAATGTAAATATTATGATAATTTGATTTAAACTTTAGTAAAATGATTTCTATAAAATATTTGTGATTTTCTACAAATTAAATAAGTGAATTAAGTAAAGGGTGAAGTAGAATTTGAAATATAAGTTAATTTTGGAATTTATGATTTTGTTCATAAATGGAATTTATGTAAAGTAAGAATATATGACAAATTTCATTTAAAAATGAATTTAATGATTTTATTAAGAAATAATGATTTTATAAGTGTTAATGATTTTGTATAACTTAAAATATGAAATAAATGAATATTTAAGATGAATTTGGAAATATAACTTAAATTGAATTTTTATGAAATTTGTTTAAAAGTGAAATTTTTAATTATGTAAAATAAATGGAAATAAGTTATATTTTGGAAATTTAAACTTAAGTGTTAAGTTAAATTTTAAAATAAAGAAATGAAAATTTAATTGTTATTTAATTTGATTTTTGTTTGGAAATTTGACTTTATAAAATCATAGAAATAAAGGTATTTAAATGATTGTTTTAAATGTGAAAATATATGATTTTATAAGTTAAAATTATTTATATTAAAAGTTAATTATGTGTGAAATTGTAAATAAAACTCTGAATTTGATTTGATAGCATTTTTGAAATGTAATGTAAAGATATTACAGCATTGGAAAATGCTGTAGTTATTTTATATGAACCAAATAGCAAATTTGAACTAAGGGTTATTATAGCACTTTGTTAGTTCTATAGTTGTTAAATTTAACTAAAATTTCAATTGAAACTAAATTAAGATATTACAGCATTTTAAATACCGTCTTTTGTTAATGAACTGTTTTTAAACATAACATTTCTTAGCATTTTCTAAGTGCTGCGAAGTTGAATTTTCTTTGTTTAATAAATTCAAATGAATAAATGATCTTTGAAAAAGATTAAATTTTGGAAATTAAATATTTAATTATTAAATATAATGAATTGACTTTAAATGATTTAAATGGAATAGTTGATTTGGGAAATACAACTATTTTGAAATGTGATTAAATGGTATTTAAATTTAAATTAAATAAATGATGTTTTGAAATGATATTTTGATATTTTGAAATGAATTTGAAATGATATTAAATCTTGGAATGAATAATTGAAGTTTATATTAGTATGAAAAATATTTGGTTTACTTGTAATTTGAATCTATTTAAAAGACATTGGACTTATGAAATATAGGATAATAAATCTTTGGAATTTATTTTATAATTTGAATAGTTATTTTGTGGATTAAATCTATATTTGAAATTTATAAGATTTGAAATGGTCTATGGAAATTTATTTGAAATAAATGATTGAATTGAATTGAAACTTTGGAAATTGAATACTTGATTTGAAATATAATACAAACACTTTTAAATGAATTTAAATGAATTAATTTGTTGGAATATAAATTATTTAGAGGTAACTTGAAATGATAATAAATGAAGGATATCTTTGAATTTAAAAAGTATTTAAAGGAATATTTAGATTTGAACTCAAATTATATTTTGATATATTAAAATGATTTGAAATGAAGTTTTGGAAAAATATGATATTTTGATATATTAAAATGATTTGAAATGAAGTTTTGGAAAGATATGATATTTCGATATATTAAAATGATTTGAAATGAAGTTTTGGAAAGATATGATATTTCGATATATTAAAATGATTTGAAATGATGTTTTGGAAAGATATGATATTTTGAGATATTGAAATGATTTAGAAATGATTTAATCTTTATTTTGATAAAGATTTGGATTTGAAATGATATTCTATTTTGAAGTATAAACTATTTTTAAATTATAACCACGGGTTATAATAACGATTGGTTGTTAAAGAGACCGGGATCAGATATGGACATACCCTCTGTCGATACCGAAAACCACTTTGACAACTATGTACGCGGTGGAGTTTCCAGAATGAAGTAGGATGGCGGCGATGATCCTAAGGTATATATGTGGACCCAACTCCCGTGAGTTGGCATAAGGTGGCTAAAACAGGAGCGATTGACGGACCAAGGAGGTAGCACCTCTTATCGGACACACTTCTTCGATACCATTCTATTACTTGTGATTGATTTGGTGCGCACCCTTGATTTGGGAGTGTTGTTCGAGGTGGGCTGTAACACCCCACCCCGAGACCCACCTTAGTAAAGAGAATTAACAAGTAATTCCGTCTACTAAAGCGGAGAATAGGGCTGGTTAAGGGCGACTATCTATAATTTTGTCTTAAACATCTACTGAATACGTCGATAAATGCAATATAATTTTTCTTTTCTACTCAAGTGGATCGACATACCCAGTAAATGCATAATCCAAAAGGACCAAAACTATAGGTAGCTAATGGATCTATCAGAACAAAATACAATAACTGAATGTAGATTACATCATAGAACAGTAACCAATATCATATATATACATATACACTGATACATGTTCAGTACAATACAATATTAATACATTAATGGTGGTACACGACCACACCATATACATTGAATTAATTGTGAATACATCAGAGTCAGGCGGAAAGAAATATAAACTACACAAAAGTGCTAGGGTGATATCCAAGCAGATGCATCGAAGCAAAGTCCCGTAACTGATAGCTAACCTGAAACAACTCGGTCTGACCCGAGTACAAAGTATATGAGTCAGTCTAGCTAAAATAATCAGTTAATGAGGATAGACGATAATTTGAAGCATAAGATACAAGGTGATAATTCTTTTCGAATGAGAAGAGGCAACAAAAAAAATACAACCCATGACTTAAGTGAAATAATGTCACTTAAGTATACAAAGACCTCAAAAGAGGTAAGTTCAATAATAATACTCAAATAATATAAACATTCGCCATATATCATCGGCGACATCCCAAAATGTCTACATGGTTTCCATGAGCCATATCTTCTCAAAAGGTGAAACATCAATACAAAATCTCACCAAAAAGGCAAACATAAGACATTCTCAAGTAGGATGATCCAAAACTCAAATATAAAAGAATCTCCAAACTCAATTATACCTCATCTCATCGGTATAAATGTATATAAATCTCAATCTCAACTCGCCAGAATGGCAAGGCCTAGAATATTCTATAAAATCATGAAATCATCCAAACTCATAACTCAAGGAACTCGGTAAGAGTTCAAAACATCATAAATGAAATCACCGTATATATAACATCTCATATAGCACTAGGCTATCGATGTAATAAAACATCTTAAAAAGTTGAAATCACAATAAAACAGCAAACTCAGAAAATCCGGATTGGCCAAATCCCCGATTGTAATGCCGAAGCAATGCTGCATGTGCTAAACTCAAACGGCCGAAGCCTCAGACAAGGTCGCTAACACCTACCAAAGCAGTTCGTCCTCATGACAAGGTCGCTGACACCTCTTCAAGCCATTTTGTCAGCCCTAACAAGGTCGCTAACACCTCCCAAAGCAGTTCGTCATCATGACAAGGTCGCTAACACCTCTCAAAGCAGTTCCGTTAGGTAAACATCGTGAATGTGTCACAAACTCACGGATAGGAACCCGAAAAGAGTTAACGTGTGTCCCATACCACACATTCGCACTTAGCGGTTTACTAGCCGTTAGTCGATGCCACACTAGAAACATCATAAAACTCAGAAAATTATCTCGCCTAGTCTCATTGGCGAGTGATAAAGAGACACCATACTTGTCTCATCTCATCGACAAGTATTAAATAACATCGTAACTTGTCTCATCTCATCGACAAGTAAAAATGTCATGATGGTTCCTCATAAACCATAAATCTCAAAATATGAAATCATAAACTCAAGACTTGCCTTATATCATTGGCAAGTAAACAAAACATCGTGATGGTTCTCATCGACCATACTCCTGCATAGGAGATCTCAAACCATAATACTTTTCAAATATTGGCCATCTTAAATAATTCCAATAAATAGAAATTATAAAACTCAAAATACGCCATAAAATGGCAAAAAATCTCAAAATCAATAATCTCAAATAGCTTCGATCGTACAAGTCCGGAATTAACCGAAACAGTAAACGCACATGTCCCATACCACGTGTTTTACTAAATCGTTTAATTCTCTTTCTCACACGTTCAAATAGTATAAAAGTGTATGTTTTATAACTAAAATAGTTTACTAGAGTAAACAAGCTTCTAACTTTTCCCAAAAAGATTAATAAAACAAATATTTGAAATCCATTTATTATAAGGAATAAATAGGTTTTTTATATTAGAAAAATAATTTTAAAATACTATAGAATAATAATTTGAAATGTCCATTTATTTAAAAAATCACTTCAAAAATGGTTTAGTTAAAACCGTACTAAAAAACAATGAAAAACAAGAAAGATAACTCAAGACCCATAACTTGAGTTCAATATGAATTCAATTCAAATTTAACCCAAATTCAATTCAAATTCTATTTAAATTTGAATTTCAAATTCTCCAAATATAGCTAGCCTATTGATAGGCATCATAGCTCTCAAAAATCTCAAAAAAACCATCACCAAAACCAAAAGAGAATAACAGTAAAACGGGCTAATACAATTCTAAGGTCAATGTTTGTTGTTGCTGTCATCTTGCTCTCAGGACAGCAACATATAACCATAATTTTCCCAATAAAACTTCAAAACTCCAGAAAACACAATGAACGAAACTTGTAGCACATGATCTAAGCTTTCGGAAACATCCAAAATTATAAAAATCGGTTAAGAAACGAAGAAGTTATGGTCAAATTGGTTTCAGTTTCAAACACAAAGCACATATTGGTTTTGCTCTCGGGTTAGCAGTAGAAAAATTAATTTTTGACATAGCTAACCACTAAACTACAGAAAACTCAAAACATGAAAGTAGTAAAACATGATTTATGCTTTCCAGAACATCTAAAATTATCAAAAACGGTTAAGAAACAAAGAAGTTATGGTCAAATTGGTTTCAGTTTCAAACACAAAGCACATATTGGTTTTGCTCTCGGGTTAGCAGTAGAAAAATTAGTTTTTATCATAGCTAACCTCTAAACTACAGAAAACTCAAAACATGAAAGTTGTAGAACATGATTTAAGCTTTCCAGAATATCCAAAATTATCAGAAACGGTTAAGGAACAAAGAAGGTATGGTCAAATTGGTTTCAATTTCAAACACAAAGCACATATTGGTTTTGCTCTCGGGTTAGCAGTAGAAAAATTAGTTTTTGACATAGCTAACCTCTAAACTACAGAAAACTCAAAACATAAAAGTTGTAGAATATGATTTAAGCTTTCCAGAACATCCAAAATTATTAAAATCGGATCAAAATCGAAGATGTTATGGCCAATTTAGTTTCAGCTTTAAGCACAGAGCAAATATTGCTTTTGCTCTTGGGACAACAATAGGAAAATTAGATTTTGACAAAGCAAACATCAAAATTACAGAAAACACAATACATGAAAGTTGTTCCTTATAAATTTACCTTCCTACTGAAAAAAATCTCACTCAATTTCGATTTAATGTTCAAAAGTTATGGTGATTTGAAGGTCAGGTTACAACAAAACAAATTGCACAGAGCAGAACTGTATACATCAGATTCAAACTAAATTTCGACCCTATAAACAATAAAATTTCAGAAAGTAATTGAAAGAGAAGTTGTAGCTAATGGAATGTTCTTTCAACTGCAAAAAGATTGAATTAATTCGGGTAAATATGCACTAAGATATTGCTGTTTTACAGCAGCAATTTTTTTTTCACAATAATTTTCAGCAAAGCACAACCAACTTGAAAGCAATTCAATCAACATCTCATAGATTAAAGCTAGTGGTGTGAGTGATTAACTCACCTTGGATTGGCAGCAAGATATTAGAAATTTTTAGCTAGAATCCAGATCAAAATAAAGACTTAGAGGCTCAAATTGTTGCTTCAGCATTTATAGAAGCCATTTAAGCTACATGCAAGGAGAAATCAACCTATAGTGGTTCAATTTTCACAAAATAGAAAAGAACCTGAAACAAGTTCATAGTTTTGAATTGATTACCTGAATTAATGGCTTCATTTTTGATTGTTACGTCAAGAATTTGAATTAAATTAGGGGATTTAGGTTTTTGATTATGAAGAGGAGTTGGGTTTCTTCCTTTTTTTTATTATGTATGTATAGGAAGAAGAAAGCTTCCTTTCATATTTCTGGTTTAGTCTAAGTGGGCTTTGGACCCAAAGTTATTTAATTAATTAGCCTAGGAGAAATTAATTAGCACTAAACAAGTATAAACACTATATAATTAAAGTAAACAACACATTTTCTACAAGTTTTCTCTACAAATAATTCATGTAAATCCACTTACATGTTGAATAAAATATTGTACGATATATATAAAAAAAGAAGATAAATTTTAGTTTTAAAAATATTTTATTATTAAAAACTCTTAATTTACACAAATAACCAATTATACAAAATAAATGCTTAAATCACCATTATTCACAATTTATTACTAGCCAAACTATCTTAATTCTATTTTATTTATTCCAAATCCATTGCTTATTTGAAATAAACAATTTTAACAAATTTTTATCTCTCCAATTTATTTTTAATTCATAATATTAAATTATAACTACCGTTATAATTTAATATTTACAGGTAATCGCCAAATCCAGGGTTGTTACAGACTCCCCCCCTTACAAAAATTGCGTCCCCGCAATTTTCTAGAAAAAGAGACATAAACAACACATAAAATTCAATCGACAAAGGATAAAAGACAAGCTCGAAACTCAAACCCTTCATACTCTCAACATAGAATGGTAGGGAGAAACAAGGAAAAACTCACTTGGTTAATCCAATGGCCCATCAAATGCTAATATAGTGATCAGCAAACCATCGAATTTTCCAAGTAACTCAAAGGAATTTCAAAGATCTCCCGTCATGAATCAAAACTCAAAAAGATGCTCAATAAATAATCAATCTAAAATGATTGATTACTCAAAACTCTATGAATAGAGTCGAGATCAAACCCACTCAAACCCGAACTCTAAACAATAAAGAAGATCATCTACAAGATTTTCCGTGTAATAATACGGAAAGAACATCCTCACAACACGATAAATACAATAGACAGATGGATAAGTCATGAAATGACTTCTTACAAGGCCACCAAACTCGAACGACCGTGCAGACGCATGTCGTTGCTATTAACTCAAGGATAGAATATACTCAAGGGAGAAGGATATAAGCTCAAATTACTTTTCAATCCAAGATATTTAGAATTTTTAAATCTCAACATCTTTTAAATTTTAAATCTCATTTTCAACATTTGAAAATTTTCTAACTCTTTACTATATTACTTAGTAAGTAATTTAAAACTCAAATTAAAAGTCCAAATTTCTTCTCTTACTTTAAAATTAATTTCCAACGAATTTTGTAAATCCGTAATAATATTCTTAAAAATAAATTAAGGGTTTAAATTCTCTTTACTCTTTTAGTTAAACCACTTAAATAGTTTGAAAACAATCTTCAAATCCTCATATAACTCTTCTCTTAAAACATCCAATATATATAATATAGGTTCCAAAATCTCAAAATATACTTTCAATAAAGTATAGCTCAAGAATATTCTCACTTATTCTCATCTTTGTAATTTTAAAATAAATAAATAAATAAATGGCATTGCCTTGCCATTAAATCTCTAATAAATAGATATATCTGTTGGCTGCAGAGTCGATCGAACGATCATAACTGCCTCGCCACTCTGTTACTCGTCTCTAAAATCAATGGCTGTAATTACCGTTAATTTTTTTTTTCACAAACCATCGTGTCTGATTGCCTCATCATAGCATTTAGGAGATTCCTATCGATAACATTGATCAGGCGTATCGACCAGAACTCTTAACTACTCAATGGATAACCGAACACTCTCAAATTATTTCTATAAAAGAAATACTACTCATATAAATATATTCTCAAAACATTCTTTGATTTTTAAAACATCTCAAAACTCCAATTTTTTTTTTTTTAAAAACTCATATTTATATAGCTTCAAAAACTCAAACCAAAGAACATTAAAAGAATGCATTGAGATATTCCTAGAATACTCGATTCACAAAATCAACAGAAGGAGATGGAGTGTTCGTCAACTCCTACAAGATGACGAGCCACTTTCGAAAATCATCAAGACACAAGATAAACAAGATATTCTTCTCGAAGGAGAAGAAGCACACAAACAACAAATCATTACTTCAAATAAAGTAATGCTACAAAGGATAACACCGATTGAGTATCCGAAAAGGATAACTCAAAGAAACTGAATGATAAACTCAATCAAACTCAAACAATCTAGAAACTCATCTCGTTCCTTAGTGGATGGTCCTCTTGGAAGGATAGCCGAAGGCTAAAAGCCAGGAATAAGGTTAATTCAACACTCGATTTCCCGATTGGATATCAAACCCAAATGGACTCATCAATACTCAACAAAGTCACCTTGATTGGAATTCGAGATATGTCATCAACATCTCGATACTCAAGTGTGAATTCAGAAACTTCGGAATCATTACCAATATTCCGAAGTGACAAAAACAGTAAACCAATCAAAATAGGAAACCTAAATATACAATAGGATCCTATAAAACAAAGGATTGGACTTAATATCAAATAAGTCAATCCACCTCAAATCAAATGCATCTCAAGATTGTGAGTAACAAACAAATACTCACAAAAGCAACATCAAATGAAAATCTCAAAATGCTCACAACGAGCCAATCGTTGTGGATCCCCTCAATACGATTCACAACTCTCAAAGGAACACAACAAGAATACTCAAAGGAATCAATAAGCTTCATCGATACGAACTCACTCGCATCGACAAAAATAAGAATAGAATAATCCCAAATAAGATTATTCATAAGATAAGATAACATCAAACTCAATTATGGAATACTATGGAATACAATTTATATTCCTAGACATATTCCATCTCAACAAATCCCAAAACTCGAAAAAGAATCAAAGCATGATTCGAAAACAAGCTCGAATAAAGGACAATGATTCACTCGTATTGTACTTCGACGTATCGTGATATACGTACTGTTCTGAGTTTATTCTACTTTGTTCTTAACACAGCTTTGATACTATGCTGTAACGCCCCACCCCGAGACCCACCTTAGTAAAGAGAATTAACAAGTAATTCCGTCTACTAAAGCGGAGAATAGGGCTGGTTAAGGGCGACTATCTATATTTTTTTCTTAAACATCTACTGAATACGTCGATAAATGCAATATAATTTTTCTTTTCTACTCAAGTGGATCGACATACCCAGTAAATGCATAATCCAAAAGGACCAAAACTATAGGTAGCTAATGGATCTATCAGAACAAAATACAATAACTGAATGTAGATTACATCACAGAACAGTAACCAATATCATATATATACATATACACTGATACATGTTCAGTACAATACAATATGAATACATTAATGATGGTACACGACCACACCATATACATTGAATTAATTATGAATACATCAGAGTCAGGCGGAAAGAAATATAAACTACACAAAAGTGCTAGGGTGATATCCAAGCAGATGCATCGAAGCAAAGTCCCATAACTGATAGCTAACCTGAAACAACTCGGTCTGACCCGAGTACAAAGTATACGAGTCAGTCTAGCTAAAATAATCAGTTAATGAGGATAGACGATAATATGAAGCATAAGATACAAGGTGATAATTCTTTTCGAATGAGAAGAGGCAACAAAAAAAATACAACCCATGACTTAAGTGAAATAATGTCACTTAAGTATACAAAGACCTCAAAAGAGGTAAGTTCAATAATAATACTCAAATAATATAAACATTCGCCATATATCATCGGTGACATCCCAAAATGTCTACATGGTTTCCATGAGCCATATCTTCTCAAAAGGTGAAACATCAATACAAAATCTCACCAAAAAGGCAAACATAAGACATTCTCAAGTAGGATGATCCAAAACTCAAATATAAAAGAATCTCCAAACTCAATTATACCTCATCTCATCGGTATAAATGTATATAAATCTCAATCTCAACTCGCCAGAATGGCAAGGCCTAGAATATCCTATAAAATCATGAAATCATCCAAACTCATAACTCAAGGAACTCGGTAAGAGTTCAAAACATCATAAATGAAATCACCGTATATATAACATCTCATATAGCACTAGGCTATCGATGTAATAAAAAATCTTAAAAAGGTGAAATCACAATAAAACAGCAAACTCAAAAAATCCGGATTGGCCAAATCCCCGATTGTAATGCCGAAGCAATGCTGCACGTGCTAAACTCAAACGGCCGAAGCCTCAGACAAGGTCGCTAACACCTACCAAAGCAGTTCGTCCTCATGACAAGGTCGTTGACACCTCTTCAAGCCATTTTGTCAGCCCTAACAAGGTCGCTAACACCTCCCAAAGCAGTTCGTCATCATGACAAGGTCGCTAACACCTCTCAAAGCAGTTCTGTTAGGTAAACATCGTGAATGTGTCACAAAATCACGGATAGGAACCCGAAAAGTGTTAACGTGTGTCCCATACCACACATTCGCACTTAGCGTTTTACTAGTCGTTAGTCGATGCCACACTAGAAACATCATAAAACTCAGAAAATTATCTCGCCTAGTCTCATTGGCGAGTGATAAAGAGACACCATACTTGTCTCATCTCATCGACAAGTATTAAATGACATCGTAACTTGTCTCATCTCATCGACAAGTGAAAACATCATGATGGTTCCTCATAAACCATAAATCTCAAAATATGAAATCATAAACTCAAGACTTGCCTTATATCATTGGCAAGTAAACAAAACATCGTGATGGTTCTCATCAACCATACTCCTGCATAGGAGATCTCAAACCATAATACTTTCCAAATATTGGCCATCTTAAATAATTACAATAAATAGAAATTATAAAACTCAAAATACGCCATAAAATGGAAAAACATCTCAAAATCAATAATCTCAAATAGCTTCGATCGTACAAGTCCGGAATTAACCGAAACAGTAAACGCACATGTCCCATACCACGTGTTTTACTAAATCGTTTAATTCTCTTTCTCATACGTTCGAATAGTATAAAAGTGTGTGTTTTATAACTAAAATAGTTTACTAGAGAAAACAAGCTTCTGTTATAATATATGTAAATAATGAAGTGAATATGCTTTTCTGTTATTTTGTTTAGTCCCACATCGTGGAATAAGTTTTGTACCAAGCTGAAAAGCCTTTATATAATGGAGGCTATGTAATGTAAATAAATAACTAATCTCTGTATGAATAAAATTGTTCTCTCTCTAATGACTTCTATTTTCTGCATTTTATAACACGTTATCAGCACGATCTCCAAATAATCTAATTTTACAGATCTATACTATTTTATATTTTATATACTGTTGCATTTTTTTCGTTCCATAGCCTTGATATGGTCTAATTCTCACCTCACCAACGCACCTCTTCGCCATGGCACCCACCACCCCCAACTCACCCGCATCAAAATCTCCACCCATCGCCCCATCCACGAAATCCTCCACCTTCCGATCCTTCATCACATTCGTCAAATACCTCCCATCCGATCCAACGGCCAACAACCCATTAATCATCTCAAACGCCAAAACCCCAAAAGAGTACATATCGCTCTTCTTCGAGATAATCCCCGTCCTCAAATAGTGGGGGTCGGCGTAACCTGGAGATCCGGTGAGATGACCAGCAGATGCGGGTAGAACTGCCGTAGAGAAGCCAATGCGAGTGGATCCGAAGTCGCAGAGCCTAGGATCGAGGTTGGAGTCGAGAAGGACGTTGGAAGCAGCGATGTCGCCGTGAATGATCTATAGATCGCTGCCGTTGTGGAGGTAATCGACGGCTGTGGCAATCTGGAAGAGGATTGACATGCGGCGGGGCCATGGGAGGGGCGGTGATGATGAGATTTGAGATGGGTGGAGTTTATCATGGAGGGTTCCGTTTGCACGATCTCAACAAATCAAGTTAATTCCATTTTTCAAATGGATTCAGAATTGTTTTTGTGAGCTGGATGTTACTTTTAGCAATTTTATGTGTACAGTTCGTCCTGACGGTGGATCTCCAAATAAGATAAGTAACATCTACCTGTATGAGTTTTGCTCTTTCTAGTTTATTTAATTTCTAGTGCTAAAAGAATTCTCTTGTTTCTCTCATTCCATAGGTGATAGGCTATGGTGACTAAGCAGAAGGAAGTTAGTTGCCGATCTAGTCGTTAATAGAGAAGTTGTCTCTGATGCCTTTAACTTCCGTCTTCTATACTTAAGGAAGAAAATGAATTGTTAATGGAGCTATAGAAGCTGCAACTGCAGTTAATGAGACCGCTGTAAGTTCAAAAATTATCATTATTTCTTCCCCTATTGAACTTTATATATTGATTGTTCAAAAATTATCGATTCATACTCATGAGCACATGATTAATTATGTTTAAGCAACTAAAATATGCATAGTTTGTTAATTTATTCTTTATTGCATACTGGATAGAAGTTTGCTACTTTCACGTTAATTATGTTAAGCTAAAAGGTAATACTGTACTTGATGTTTCATCACAATAAATCAGGTGATATGAATATCTAGATTTAAATCTTCAATTATATTGGAAAGCAACCTCAGTTCTTAACAGGTAATGACCATAGTTTAATTCATCTGAGAGCATAGCAACTTTATGTCACAACAAGATTGATCATAAATGATACTGAGAAAGAATAATTTTCTGCACCCATTTCTGTGGATGAAATCAAATTAGCTCTTTTCTCCATTGATGATTCTAAGAGCCTCAAACCAAACGGTTTTTCTTCTAAGTTTTTCAAACTCCACTAGAACCTATCAAATATCTTAGTGTTCCGCTGACTTCGGATTACTTGCATGCATCACACTGTACACCTCTCCTGCATCAAATTAACAACAAGTTAAAAGGATGGGATAACAGTCTTTTAACTATTACTGGAAGAGCAGAGCTTATACAGAGTACAATTACAATAATTATACTTTACTAGATGCTAATTTATCATATTCCAACTATTATTATTAAGAAAATTGATAAATTGTGCGTGGATTTTGTTTGGATTGGAAAATTACATAAATTCTCATGGGCTACATTATGCAGGCCTAAGTCAGAAGGGGATAAGATTATGAAAATTCTCGGATTTAAATATTATTGCTAGAAACAAATTATTATGGAATTTACTTAGCAAAGATAATCTTCGGTCCAGGTGGATGAAAGCAAAATACGTATCTAAATCAAATTTTTTGGGTTATGCCAGTGATAATAATTCATCTCCAAAAGAGATATTATATAGCTACTCTGAAAGATTATTGATGGTAAATATGTCCAGAAGAGATATTTTATGCCACTCTGAAGTAGTGATTATGTAATTTATGTAGAAAAAGATGTCATATATTGATATGACATTCCAAAAGTAGTACATATAAAGTATTTTTAGGAGAGATATGTGACACTCCAGAAGCGGTGTTGAAAAAATATCTAGATTTATAAAATATCCCCGAAGGAAAAAATATGTATTACTGTAATACTCCATAAGTAGACCATTGACATAATAATTTAAATATCACACTTAAAAGGTGGTTTTTATAAAATATCTCTAGAAGAGATATTATAACCTCGTATAGCACTATAAAAGAATTACCCATGGAATATTATCAAATATGATATAACACTTCAAAAAGTAATGTGATAATAAATTATCTAAAATTCAATCGTCTATTGTCATGGACCCGTAGCTCCATTAGACAAATTTAGAAGCAAATAGTGATATATAACTTTTTACTTTTCAGAACGTAGGATGAATTGAATATTGTATGCATAACAATTCTTGAAGAAATCTTTAGATATCCTCCTGAAGAGATAATCTATATGTCATATAATAATTTTCATAAAAATTAAAATACGGTCTTAAAGAGATCTTTATGTGTAACGAATATAATGCATATTTCTATAACATATCAAGTGTCCAAAAGATATTCTTATATCTGTTGTAAATATTATTTTTTTGAACTCTCTTGAAGAGATGTCAATATATAATTCGAACTATGTATTATTCTCTGATATATACTTGTAAATAATGTTAAAAAAAAATATTTGAAATATAATTGAAGAATAAATTTTAACAACTAGAAGTTGTATAAATAATTTATTTGAACCAGAAGTTCAACATGATTGGAATGGAAAACCATTAAGTTACATTTGAATTATTGTTTCAAAAGGGCGTTGTTCTTTAGCATATTCGAAATAAATAAAAAATGTCGAAAGTCTTAATTATATTCTATATCTATATGGATTTATAAATTTAAGTGAACAAAAATGAACAAGTCTAATAATGGAAATAAACAAGAGGTTATATGAAATATTGCAAGTTTTATGAATTATCAAACCAGAGGCTTTGATAATTATTACTAAGAAAAGTCTGACTTCAATACTAAAGCAAGAACACTGGCAAATTTTAAGATTTAGATCTTGAAATTCTTATTATCGATAGCCAAAAGTAACTAGAAGTTACAATATATTCTATAAATAAAAGTTGTAACATATCAAATAACCTGAAGTTATTACTGATAAGTCAAACTCGATACATATGTATTTTCAAACCAGATGTTTTGGAAACTATCATTTAATCTTTAAGGATTCACATTTAAATCGAGTGATAAACAAAATTTAATATTCTGGATCCGTGTATTAGTTTGTTCTAAAATCACTAACCCAAATGATAAAGAATGTGCAAGTCTATAATATGTGATACGTGGACGCACGTATATATCCATATATGTAAATATTTAACTAACAACTAGAAGATTATTTGACTAAATTGATATGAGCTTATCATATAGATTATGCATAGATATCATTCAGTGGTTAAAAATTCAACCAATATAAATGTTGAATGACCTGAAGTCATGTTTGTATTCAAATGATCTACATAATAACTAAATTCCTCCAAGTGGCTAGATCAATAAATGAAAATAAGCACTATTACTTGAATGCATCTTATCAACTGATAAAAGCATTATCCTCTATAATAGAGATATATAACGTATTTGCTAGTAGCAATATCATAATGGATCAAAATGAGAATCCAAAGAAGATAATTATTCAATGTAACAATGTTCGTCAACATTGAGGGGGAGGATAAAAGGGATACAAGTTCATTTTGATTATCAAGATTAAATATTTGTTAACATATACAATGATGCAAATATTAAGTAATTTTTGATAATATCTCTAGTAAACTTTCTCCAATATAGATTTGAATCCCTGAAGGATCAAAATGTGTAAACCACATCTGAAATTTGGTTCAAAAGTTAGTTCAAAATATTTTTGTAGTAAGTGATAAAGATGCCAAATAAAGAAGGCGAGTGCTCTTGAAGAAACACTTAAGGATGCTCTGAAAGAGATCCATGACATGATTGTCAAATAACCCTAGAAGTGGTTTAGGTACCTAAAATAGGATAAATAAAGAGATCTCAATAAATCATATCTAGAACTGACATGATTTAATATGATAAATAAAGCGCTTATGTTTATAAATGGATTAAAGATCCTGGATTAGAGAAAAACATGATTGGCCATCATGAAATTCTCCTAAATAAGAAATGTGAACCTGTAGTTCGCAAAATATAATTAGAAATATATATATATATATATATATATATATATATATATATATATATATATAAAGTAGAAAAACACACTAAAATACTGAAGCACATGTAGTGCTACATCATGTTAAATGCTTTAGGCATGATGTTTTTATAAATAATTGAATTGACTGAAGTAGTGAAAGTGTTTGAAACACTTAAAATACCCTGAAGGTATGAATATTGGTTAAATCATACTAAATGATGAAAGTCGTTCTCGAAGAATATAAATTACTTTGCTGCTTATAAAGAATGCAAAGAATAGAGGGTGTAGATTACAAATTTCTTTTAAATGTTGTTGTAATGAAAATCTTGATATAATTCATGATGAGTAGATTACTTCCTGTTTTTAAGTACTGTTGTAATGAAACTCTTAATTTACATCGAAGATATAGTTGCAATAAGCAAAGCTGATATGATGCATCAAAAATGAAAGCACACGAAGTGTTTTTCATAAAATTAGCATAAAAAGTGCATAAAATGCAAACAATATTTGAAAGAAATAATCTTAGAAAAATTGATCATATCAAAGGCAATTATTTATAAATGATGAAAGGAGGAAAAGAAGAATTATTGTCTCCTGATTTTTATTTTTCTTAATGCTTGTCTAAGCTATGTTACACATATATGGATCAAAAGTATTTGTAGTTGATTTGGATTATCAATATATGTATTTAAATGGAAAAATATAAAATCAGGGGGAGAATACCTAAATATATCATAATGTACTCTTTTTCCTTCATTAAGATTTTTCTCATTGGGTTTTTCTTAGTAAGGTTTTAACGAGGCATTAGTTTGATCTTGAAGTATCAAACTTCATTTGATGAAATGAGATAATAAAAATGTTATTGTACTCTTTTTCCTTCACTAAGATTTTTCCCATTGGGTTTTTCTTAGTAAGGTTTTAATGAGGCATTGTTTTGATCCCGAAGTATCACAAACTTTTAGAAAGAATATCATTTTTAATATGATTTTACAAGTTGCACTCTTTTCCTCATTCAAAGGTTTTTCCCACTGGGTTTTCCTAACAGAGGTTTTTAATGAAGCAACAGACAATATCTACATCGACTGAATGGATAAATGCAAGCAAGATAATAATGAGGGGGAGCAATCACATACACGTTTCAGAAGGGACAATTTCAAGTTATCAGAGCATTCAAGATTTTGAAGACGCATATTCAAGGGGAGTGTTATAATATATGTAAATAATGAAGTGAATATGCTTTTCTGTTATTTTGTTTAGTCCCACATCGTGGAATAAGTTTAGTACCAAGCTGCAAAGCCTTTATATAAAGAAGGCTATGTAATGTAAATAAATAACTAATCTCTGTATGAATAAAATTGTTCTCTCTCTAATGGCTTCTATTTTCTGCATTTTATAACAGCTTCTAACTTTTCCCAAAAAGATTAATAAAACAAATATTTGAAATCCCTTTATTATAAGGAATAAATAGGTTTTTTATATTAGAAAAATAATTTTAAAATACTATAGAATAATAATTTGAAATGTCCATTTATTTCAATAATCACTTCAAAAATGGTTTAGTTAAAACCGTACTAAAAAACAATGAAAAACAAGAAAGATAACTCAAGACCCATAACTTGAGTTCAATATGAATTCAATTCAAATTTAACCCAAATTCAATTCAAATTCTATTTAAATTTGAATTTCAAATTCTCCAAATATAGCTAGCCTATTGATAGGCATCATAGCTCTCAAAAATCTCAAAAAAACCATCACCAAAACCAAAAGAGAATAACAGTAAAACGGACTAATACAATTCTAAGGTCAATGTTTGTTGTTGCTGTCATCTTGCTCTCAGGACAGCAACATAAAACCATAATTTTCCCAATAAAACTTCAAAACTCCAGAAAACACAATGAACGAAACTTGTAGCACATGATCTAAGCTTTCCGAAACATCCAAAATTATAAAAATCGGTTAAGAAACGAAGAAGTTATGGTCAAATTGGTTTCAGTTTCAAACACAGAGCACATATTGGTTTTGCTCTCGGGTTAGCAGTAGAAAAATTAATTTTTGACATAGCTAATCACTAAACTACAGAAAACTCAAAACAAGAAAGTTGTAAAATATGATTTATGCTTTCCAGAACATCCAAAATTATCAAAAATGGTTAAGAAACAAAGTAGTTATGGTCAAATTGGTTTCAGTTTCAAACACAAAGCACATATTGGTTTTGCTCTCGGGTTAGCAGTAGAAAAATTAGTTTTTGACATAGCTAACCTCTAAACTACAGAAAACTCAAAACATGAAAGTTGTAGAACATGATTTATGCTTTCCAGAATATTCAAAATTATCAAAAACGGTTAAGAAACAAAGAAGTTATGGTCAAATTGGTTTCAGTTTCAAACACAAAGCACATATTAGTTTTGCTCTCGGGTTAGCAGTAGAAAAATTAGTTTTTGACATAGCTAACCTCTAAACTATAGAATACTCAAAACATGAAAGTTGTAGAACATGATTTACGCTTTCCAAAACATCTAAAATTATCAAAATCGGATCAAAATCGAAGAAGTTATGGCCAATTTAGTTTCAGCTTTAAGCACAGAGCAAATATTGCTTTTGCTCTCGGGACAACAATAGAAAAATTAGATTTTGACAAAGCAAACATCAAAATTACAGAAAACACAATACATGAAAGTTGTTCCTTATAAATATACCTTTCTACTAAAAAAATCTCACTCAATTTCGATTTAAAATTCAAAAGTTATGGTGATTTGAAGGTCAGGTTACAACAAAACAAATTGCACAGAGCAGAACTGTATACATCAGATTCAAACTAAATTTCGACTCTATAAACAATAAAATTTCAGAAAGTAATTAAAAGAGAAGTTGTAGCTAATGGAATGTTCTTTCAACTGCAAAAAGATTGAGTTAATTCGGGTAAATATGCACTAAGATATTGCTGTTTTACAGCAGCAATTTTTTTTTTCACAATAATTTTCAGCAGAGCACAACCAACTTGAAAGCAATTCAATCAACATCTCATAGATTAAAGCTAGTGGTGTGAGTGATTAACTCACCTTGGATTGGCAGCAAGATATTAGAAATTTTCAGCTAGAATCCGGATCAAAATAAAGACTTGGAGGCTCAAATTGTTGCTTCAGCATTTATAGAAGCCATTTAAGCTACATGCAAGGAGAAATCAACCTATAGTGGTTCAATTTTCACAAAATAGAAAAGAACATGAGACAAGTTCATAGTTTTGAATTGATTACCTGAATTAATGGCTTCATTTTTGATTGTTACGTCAAGAATTTGAATTAAATTAGGGGATTTAGGTTTTTGATTATGAAGAGGAGTTGGGTTTCTTCCTTTTTTTATTACTGTAAAAAGAGTTATGTACGTATAGGAAGAAGAAAGCTTCCTTTCATATTTCTGGTTTAGTCTAAGTGGGCTTTGGACCCAAAGTTATTTAATTAATTAGCCTAGGAGAAATTAATTAGCACTAAACAAGTATAAACACTATATAATTAAAGTAAACAACACATTTTCTACAAGTTTTCTCTATAAATAATTCATGTAAATCCACTTACATGTTGAATAAAATATTGTACAATATATAAAAAAGAAGAAGATAAATTTTAGTTTTAAAAATATTTTATTATTAAAAACTCTTAATTTACACAAATAACCAATTTTACAAAATAAATGCTTAAATCACCATTATTCACAATTTATTACTAGCCAAACTATCTTAATTCTATTTTATTTATTCCAAATCCATTGCTTATTTGAAATAAACAATTTTAACAAATTTTTATCTCTCCAATTTATTTTTAATTCATAATATTTACAAGTAATCGCCAAATCCAGGGTTGTTACATGGGCGGTAGTGGCTGCTATGCGTCACCACCAGTCCGGATGCGTAATTGGTATATCTACCCTGGCATTGCCTTGTGTGCCGTGTCACCTACCATATCGAGCTTTACTATGAGTTTCTATTTGTTTCGTACCTATGGAGTATCTTCTCATAGCCTTGCGAGGTATGCAGGTACTATGTAGACTATTGGCATATTACGTGTTAAGGTGGAAATGTAAAGCCTTAACGCTATTTAAAAGTATGTTTATTTTATATTAGACATTATTATAATAGCGAATATTACTACATAGTAGACAGTTTAACGGATCCTTAAAGAATGGGCGATCCCAAGCATTCTTTAAGTTACTTGTACCTTATTACAGTTCACTTGAGTTGGTTTACATTATATAAGTATATATTGTCCTGACTCGAGTGTTTTGTGTCTTGCTTTATGCTCGGGTCAGCCTGAGTTATTCACAGATTTGAATTTCCGCTCTCTTGGAGATTTGAATCGCTGGAGATTATCTGCTTGTCTTGTCCTATCTATTTCAGTTCTGTTGTTCTGTTCAGCTTGTACTTGGTTATCATATTGAGACTTCTGTTGTATTTTATTTCTTCTGTTGTATTTTATTTAACTCTGATATATTTACATAGTAGCTTCATGAACTACTATTTCTTTTACTTCCGCTGCACTTCTTACTCTGTGTTTGTGATCTGTAATTATTTATTTACTGTATATTCTGAGATTTGCCAAATTTTATTTACAATGCGGTATTTTGAGCAATTCAAATCCGACATGTGCGGATGCGAATGGTTGAAAATATCGGGTCGTTACAACATGTAACAGCCTAAAATTTTCAACTATTCGCATCCATACATGTCGGATTTGAACTGCTCAAAATATCAGATTGTTAATTTAAATTTGGCAAAATTCAGCATATATAGTAAATAAATAATCACAGAATCACAGACACTGAGTAATATAACAATAATGCAGCGGAAACAAAAGAATAGTAGTTCATGAAGCTACTATATATATAACAGAGTTAATAAGATACAACAGAGGTCTCGAATACATAGATGTCTCAATACAATGGTCGAATACAAGATCAGAATACATCACTGGAATCAACTGAATAACTGAAAGCAGAATCGACAGATAGATGGATCTCCAAGCGAGGCTCCAACTCCAAAGGTAAGTCTCAAATGCTGTATCACTCAGACTGACCCGAGCATAAAGCAAAACACAAAACACTCAAGTCAGGATTAACATTCTTATATCAATAAATTCAACTCAAGTGAAATATCAACTGAAATACAAGTAACTCAAAGGATGTTTGAGATAACCATCCTCTAAGGATCCGTTAAACTATCTATTATGTAGTAATATACGCTATTATAATAATGTCTATAGTAAAGTATACTATTTAAAAATAGCGTTAAGGCTTTACATTTTCCACCTTAACACATTTTTAGGTATGCAAATAGTCTATACAGTACCGTAATACCCCGTAAACTGGAGCTACCAAAGGATACTCCATAGGTATGACACAAATCAAACTCGTAGTAAAGCACGCTATGGTAGGTGACACGGCACAACAAGGAAATGCCAGGGTAGATATACCAAATTCGCATCCAGACTGGTGGTGACGCAGAGCCACAGCAATCGCCCACCTCGAGCCACACTCCCGAATTAAGGGTGTGCACCAAATCAATCACAAAGTAATAGAATGGCATACGATGGAGTGTGTCCGATCAGAGGAGCTACCTCATTGGCTCGGAATCGCTCCTGTTTTAGCTACCTTATGCCAACTCACGGGAGTTGGGTCCACGTATATACCTCATATAGGATCGTCGCCACCATCCTACTTCATTTTGGAATCTCCACCGCGTACACAGTTGTTAAAGTGGTTTTCGGTATCGACAGAGAGTATGCCCATATCCGATCCCGGTCTCTTTAACAACCAAACGTTATTGTAACACCGCGGTCATTTCAAAATAGTTTATACTTCAAAACCAAAAATGTCATTTTCATTTCAAAAACCAAATCAATACGATATCATTTCCATTTCAAATGCATTCACTTTCAAAATCATAGTACTTTCAAAGTTATAACACTTCCGAAATCATAGTCTTTTAAAATCAAAACACTTTGGAAATCACAGCTTTGAAATCATAGCATTTTGGAAAGAATAACACTTTGAAATTATAGCATTTTGGAAATCATAACGCTTTTGAAATTATAGCATTTCCCTTAAACCGTTTAGATATCAATAATAGTATATATAATAAAATAGTTTATAAAATGAAATAGTTTATATAAAATAGTTATAAGTTAAAAACAATATATATTAAAATAATTAGTATAATTAAAATAGTTTATATTAAAATAGTTTATATTAAAATAGTTTATATTAAAAATAGTTTATAAAATAATATAAAATAGTTTTAAATAAAATTTAAAATACTTTATATAATAAAGATAGTTTCCACAAATTCACAAATCAATTCAATCAACTCGACTTTCAAATTCAACTTAATTCAATCTCAATTCATAAATTTCAAATCAATTCAATTTCTCAATAAATCATTTCAAATTATATCAATTTCAAATACAGAATTGAAACACAAAATAAACCATTAAATTTCAATATATTTTAAAGCTTTAAATATTCCACATTTCAAAAACTAAATTCGATAATTTTATATATATATCAAATTCACTTTACTATTATTTAGTTTTTGAAATATTTTCTTAATCATTTCAATATCATTTAAATACAACTTCAATTTACAAATTTAAATAAACAAAATATCCCATTTAAATTTATATAAGTTTGAAATATCCATTTAAATTACCTTTAATCAATTTCAAGTTGTAAAACACATCTTTAAAATTCCAAATTCAATAAATTTCAAATCAAACTTATTTAAGTATACTTCTTAAATAATTAAAATTCCAAATCAATTTCAAATTTATCTTTCAACCTAAAATGTAAGGACCCAGAATTTTTGAACAATTTAAAATGGAAATATTTAATTAATTTTAAATATTTGAATGGTGGTTAGACTTGAATTTCAAATTATCAGAATAAATTGGCGATTAAATTTTAAAATTTAATCTATTGAATGTTGAATAAAAATTTGAATCTTCAGTTTTAAGCTGAAGATTAATATTTCAAAAGCTTATAAAATTTATATTGATAACACTGAAGATAATAGAAGCTTCAGAATCGAATTTGAAGATGATTTGTTCAGTTTTGAAATTATATCGTTTGAATCGATATTTAAAAATAGCCTTCCGAGGCACAATCTCGGAATTCGACGAAACCAGTTCCATTGGGTCCATAATATTGAATTATTGTCGGATTTCAAATTTCGTAATTTTCAGAGTTGTTATGTGAGCACGCGGTGAGTAAACGCGTTGGAATTAAATCGAATTTAATTTAAATTTAAAATTAAAATTGGTCAAATGACAACACGTTATCTCCCGTTAGACACGCCTTGAATAACGAAAATTAATCGTGCAAAGCTTACCCCTTCGTTTCAAAGTAATGGCCGCCTGTTTCTTTCCTTTTAAAAACCATCATGCAAAACAGTTTTTAAAATAAAAAATCAAACAAAGAAAAAATGGCCGAAGCCTGAGGAAATTTTATACATTGCAATCTCGTTCAACTGAAATCGTTCTGCTTCACTCTCGAAATCAAATTTGAGCGTTCTCATCTCTTCCCTTTTCTATTTCTCAAGCCATAAATCTATTCGATACAAATAAAAAAAAGGGGAAAAGTTGGTTCGAATCAGAAGACACGGGAGTTCGAGATCGCGTACGTTCGATTGGGGGCGAGATTTTGGGGTAGCTCGATATCGAGCTAGGAGACGTCTGTAGCAGTTCGAACTCGATGGGAGGCTCGCAAACGCAAGTACAAGTGGGGCGATGTGATGGCTCGCATACGTGAGTCGAGTCGCTGATCGAAGGAAGCGCAAATCAGGTGGCGTTCGAGCAGGGTTGGGCGCTGGTGAAGATGTCGCGAATTGCCTTATGGCACGCGAGTGTTGGTGGCGACATCGATAAAGGAAGGCTGGGTAATCGGTGGAGGAAGCAGTGGTGATGGACAGTTCGATCTGGGTTCGTTTTGTTTAGTGAGGTAGTTTTTCTTTTCCTTTCTTTTTATTAAATTTAATAAAAACAGTTAAGTGTATATGCAGTTAGGAAAAATAATAATAGAATACAAGAAGAAAATTTAGTTAAACAAATTTATTAAAAGAAATTGATTTAAAATAAAGATATTAATTTAAAGTAAAATCTTGGTTGGATTGATTTATTTAAAGGAAATCAGTTAGAATTTTAAATTTTTAGTTAAAATAAAAATCATAGGTAAATTAATTGAACGATAATTTAAGTGTTCGATTTAATTCGAATATTAATAAATTTATATAATGTTTATACAAGGTCTAAAAATGAAGAAATGGTCGGAATGGAAAATGGATTGCAAAATAAAAAGCTAAGGTGAGATCTTCTCACTCAAAAATGAAAAGTTGGATTTTGCAGTTATTGACTGATTGATTTCTGTTTGGATGTGATATAGTATTTATATAGTAGTATATAGCAATATATACATATTGGCATATGTATATATTGGAGTTGATTGATTTCCTGCATTATATAGTGGATGAGACCCTATTGCGCCGCATAATAGCGGATAATATTTTATAAATCCCATATACCGCGATATTCCACCTCGAAGTGGAATGGGTATTGTGCTAACGTCTGTGGATGCAGGGAAACAGGTTGGAGGGATCCAACTGGATTCCTCACCGTATTGATTTATTTACAGATATTGTTATATGTTCTGTTGTCATATCGATATATGATGTTTGGATGCTGTGATTGATTATTTGGTGCTGTTGCATCATCAGATCCATTTTTGAAGTTTAAAAATAACGATTTTGATTGTAAAGGGATTTTTAAAGTGATTTTTGAGATTATACGTTTTATTAAAATTTTGGGTTGATTCATCCTAAATAAATAAACGTTAAAATTTTAAAGTTATAAAAATTATGATTTTTGTGAAATATAACCAAAGTGTGATTTTTGAAATAAATAGTTGATTGATTTATAAAACGGTTTAAACTGGGATTTTTGAATTATTAAAAACGATGTATATAAAAGATTTATAAAATTGATATTTATAAATCAAAAATATTGGAATTATAAAACGAGTTTTTATAAGTGTTAAAAGAAAGTATAAATGGATTTCATAAGTGAATGAAATTAATAGATTTATAATGTGAAGTTATAAAGTGAATAGATGTTGTAAAATAAAAGATTTATAAGTAATTTACTTATAAATTAGATTTTGGCACTTAGATGGGATATAAATAGAATTTGCTAATAAAATGATTTTATAAGTTGAAATTGTTATAAAGTATAAATGTGATTTATAAACGTTGTTTTATAAATCCGAAATCACTTATTTTGATAAGTGAATTATAGAAATTAATTAAAGGAATTATATGCACGATTTTGGACAGTGGATAATCCTTTAAATAAAAATGTGTAGAAATGTTAAATTTGGATAACGAATTATATTCAGATTTTGGACCGTGAATGTATTATTAAATAAAATGGATATGTTTTGGAGAAGTGATATTACGAAATGAAGTAATTGTTTTAAAAGATGTTTTAAAATGTGTCAAGTATCGAAAACATAGATTTCAGCATTCATTGTTGAAATAGACGTTTTTCGAGAAATAAGGAAATGGTGGACTATAACACTGTGACGACCCGGAATTTTTGAGCATTTGAAATAGGAATATTTAATTAATTTTAAATATTCAAAAGATAATTATTAACTTTAATTTCAAATATCATTATTGATTAGACAAGTAATTGTTGAATTTAAATTATTGAAATTGGTAAATTATTGAATCTGGAGCTTTAAGCCTGTTAAAAATAATTTGAAGACTTATAAAATTTATATAGATAATACTGGAAATAATAGACGAATTAAAATTGAATTTAACGGTCGTCTGTTCAATTTAAAATTTGCATCGTTTAAATTGTCGTTTAAAATAGCCTTCCGAGGCGCAGTCTCGGGATTCGACGAAACCAGTGCCGTTGGATCCGTAATATTGAATTTTTGCCGGATTTCAAATTTCGTAATTTTTGGAGCTACCGTGTGATCGTTCGAGATAGGAATGTCTAGACGAAAATTTAACGTTTAATTTAAAATATCTTCACCAGAACTTTCTCGTCCCCTTACTGTAGCCAGATGAGGATTCTTCCGCAAGCCACCTTTCTTTTTAAAACATCAGCCGAACATTTTTTTTCAATTCATTTTCCTTCGTTTGAAATTTCAATGGCAGAAGGAGATAACCAGAAAGAAATCGCCTTCGTTTCTTTTTCCCTCAATGCCAAATTATTTCGTGAAATCCTTTCCCCCAAATTCTCAATCGAACCCCGCCTTTCTTTCTTCTATTTTCAATTTCGAAAATCCCAAATCGTTCGAAATTTATGGCCGCTACCTCCAGGTATTCAAACCAAACCCATTCGTTCGACACCAAAAAAAAATGGAAGAGGTGCGCACTCGCGAAAAGGGGTGGGGAGACGTGCGTTCGGCCGTAAGCAACTGGAAGGGGAACTCTCGATCGTCGAGTCGCGAGTCAAGTCAAAAGGGAATTTCGCAAGGGAATCGTGAACGGGCGCGCCTTGAAGCCTAAACCTCGCGATAGGATCTTGGACGTATGAGGGGCTGTAGGCGTTCACGATTTCGCTGCAAGGCATCGGTGCTGGGAAGGAGGCAATCGTCGAACGAGCTTAACTCGCAATCAGGAACGCGATGCTGCTGGGATTCACGAAAATCGTGGGTGCGAGGCTAGGGTTCCATTTCAAAGACAGTGAGGTATATGCTGTCTCGATCTTGAGTTTTTGATTTGTTATTTTTATTCAAATGTTTAGTTAGGTAGTTATATACTGTTATATATATATATATGTAAATGGATATACACAGAGAAGTATATATGTGTAGATTTTTTTTAGACTGGAAAAGTTTTTTTTATATATAAAAGATATTTACAGTAAAGTATAAAACGTTCCTGCTTTTAATTTAAATATTTATATTGGGATTATAATGTTTAATCTAAAAATCTGTTTACAGCAAGAAAAGATTTTTGAAAGAAATTTATTGTTTTAAAATTTATAAGATGATTAAAAATGAAATTGTAGAGGGAATTTGGGTTTAAATCAAATTTCTAGTTAAATAAAATTATTAAAAGAAAGCCGTTTAATACAAAATCATCAATTGAATAAAATTTATAAAATGGCAATTGATTGATCAATTTTATTTCGAATATTAATAAATTATCGAATTTTTATTCAAGGTTAAAATCAAGGAAACAAGTCAGGTTGGAATAGATTGCAAATTTAAAGGGGGCAAAAAGGTGAGTTAATCTCACTCAGTTAAATTATAATTTAAATTTAAATGGTTAAATTTAAATAATTGATTGGATGATTGCATTGATTGATGTGCTATATTATATATAGTAGTATATAGCAATATATACATATTGGCATATGTATATATTTGAGTTGTTGATATTCCTGCATTTATATAGCGGATGAGACCCTATGCGCCGCATAATAGCGGATGATTTTATATAAAACCCATATACTGTGATATTCCACCTCGAAGTGGAATTGGTATGGTGCTAACGTCTGTGGATGCAGGGAAACAGGTTGGAGGGATCCAACTGGATTCCTCAAAAATATTTAATTTTGTTTAAATATTCTGTGATATGAGTGTTGATATCCTGTGATGATTTATATCTGATAATCTGGTTGGATTGAATCTCCCAGTATAATGAGTTATCAAAAGCAATTGAATTGGATTTTTGGAAAGAAATAAAAGAGTAAAATTTAAGTTAAATAATTCTAGTGAATTCGAATAAATTAAATAAGGAATTGTAAAAGAAATAAAGAAATTTCTTAATTCGAACAAATATGGGAAAAGAGGATTTTGAATTTAATAGTGAAGAAATAAATCTTTAACTAAAGTGATATTATTTAAAAATATAAAAGAATTGATTTTATTGAAATTTAAAGATTTAATTTAATTAAAATATTAATTGAAGAAGTTTGAAAATCCGAAATTGGTATTTTAGTTAAAAAGGGTTTTAACTCATAATAAGGAAATAAAAGATGAAAGTTAATGTATTTGAAATAATTGAAGTAAATAGGGAAATTTATTTCAAAGTAAAGTAAAATGGAAATCAATTGGAAATTGATTTAAGTGTTTAAAAACTTGGATTTTTAAAAGAGAAACGAGATTTTGGAGATATAAACTGGGTTTATAAAGTAAAATAAATATCATTGGATATTTGAGAATATAAATTCAAGGTGGGAATTTATAAGAGAATATGGATTGGTTTAAAAATAAATGTTGATTTGTTTTTAAAAGATGTGAAGAGAAGTGTATTTCTCTGGATAGCCAAGTACGTTTTTCCAAAGAAATTTTAAATATAAGTTAAAGGTTTTAATACGTTTTAAAAAGCATATTTTAGAAAATTGATTTATTTCTAAATGTTAAGGCCTAAAGTAGTATTTTCAAAAATCTATTATTGTAGTAATTATATAAAAGTGATTTGGTATTATGTTTAAAAAGAGAAATTTAGTTTATATTTGTAAAGTGGTTTCATTTTAAATATTCCTTAAGTATACATTTTAGTAAAGTATTAAAAGTAGTTTTAAACTTCGATGTTATAAAGTATATTTATAGTAAAGTGCTTTTAAATTATTTTTAAATCTAAAGTATTTTGTACTTGGTGTTTCAGAGAAATAAATATTTGGGGAAATGTATTCCGTAAGCGGAAACTGTTTGAAATTGTTTTCAAAAGGAGTTTGAGAATAGAAATATATCTTGGAAAGATATTTGGGCAAATAAATAATGTGGGAAATTATTTATTGTGTGATGGTTGCTTGTGGATGTTAATTGATAGTTAAATAACCGACTATCAATATTGGCCAAATGCGCTGATCGTTTCGAAGAGACCGGGATCGAGTTTCCGTATACCGGGATTCTAGGTCTGGAGACTCGAATACCACTTCGATTCGGTTTGTACGTTTCGTGTAACGTGTTCAGAGTCGAAGATGGAGCAGTGAAGTGCAAGGGCTAGTCGCTACTAATCCTGAGGATATTTCCAAAATGGATGTAGTAGGAATAGTGCCTTCGGTTCCGTTCGGACCCGGGACGGACTTGTATGGACGAATGCTTTCGTGACATCGTCAGGTGGGCGATGGGCATTCTAAGGGATATGTTCTATAAGGTATCGTTTAGCCTCAAGCCTCATCAACCGGGAATGACTGAAAATCAGGGGTTATGCAGCAAGGCTTCGTGGGTAGCCCCCACTTGAGAGTAAAGTCATCCCTGTCTAGATGTCCCTTTATTTCGGCTTAGTGGTGCGGTTGCTGATCCCAACCGTGGGGTGATTTTATTTGGAATTATCCAGTAAGGGATGATTCCGGTCTTGTGTTGCAGGGGAGCGGGCGTACTCCTCGGTACTGTGATCTAGGCCACGTACTGTGACAGGTGGTACCCCAGTGCCTAGTCATTCGTTGGAAATCCATTCTCCCTACGTGCCTTGTACGAGTTTTGTTTGTATTACCCACGTTGTGGCTAGTATGCTGGAATTTAATCATGTAACAATTTCAGCTATTTTAATAAGTATTTGTGAATAGACACTATTATAATATCAGAGGGTTTTGATAAAAAGTGTTTTAGCTATCGTAAGGTAAAAACCCGACATGTTTATTTGTGGCGTGGTCTTACGAGATGCTTTTGTTTTCAAAAGGATTTTTGAAACTTTAATAATCAATTTGAGTGTGATTTTCTCACGCTGGGTTTCCAGACTGACTCGGGTATTGTTTTATATGATGCTCGGGTCAGACCGAGTATTATAGGTTACAGGATATGATGCTGTGGAGCTCAGGAGATGAGCTGGATGGCGAGACGTATCTCCCGTACTTGTTTATATATATATATATATATTCCGCTGTGTTGATTGTTGTACTCTGTTGTATTGAGGACATGATATGGTTATTGTCCAGTTGTATGTTATGTGTTCTCTGGTGTATACTCTGATGCTATATTATATAAAACTGATATAGTTTTGATTTGTGTAAAGATCTGTTAATATATTATATTTTATTCCGCTGCGATGGTTAGATTCTGATGTTGGTTTCTATTCTTCTTCTTCTACCTCTTCTTCTTAACATAAAATGGTTCGATTTTCCGGGTCTGGAAAGTCGGGTCGTTACAGTGGTATCAGAGCTTAGGCTAGCGATAACCTTGGCTCTGGTGGGAATTTTGAGAGTATTAATAGATATGAGCGCGTATCTGTTAGTGAATATAAAATGATTTTATATTGTGTTGGTTGGTTTATCGAGTGGCATATGAACCTTCGTCGGCACAGTCTGGACAACTGTATCGAAGGGGTTTCTAAACACTTGAATAGAACAGTTCGACACAATATTGTTTTAAATAGGGTGAATGAAATAATTTTGCCCAAATTATTTTTATATATAAAAGGATAACTTTTGTAAATTATATATTTGGTTGCTGGGTTGTTAGAAAGCGATGATATTAAATTATTATCATCATTGTGTAAAAATTGAATCAGAAATTGGAAAAGTATAACCAAAGATGAAAGAATAAATTTATATAACAAAATGGAATTTGAAATGTAGATTATAAATGAAATTTATAAATTGAGATAAAACTTTATATACAAATGTGGATTACAAATGTGATTTATAATCAAATGAGGTAAATTCATAAACAAATGAAATTTGTAAATGTGACTTATAACTTGAAATAAAATGTGATAGAATTCCAGAGTAATGTTTGGATATAAAATTGAATGGATTTTCAATTTGAAGTTTTGGGAAAGGTTTAAATTCCTTCGGATTTAAAAATAGTCTTTAAAGGTTTTGGGGAGATAATGGTGATATTGTTTCATGAATATTTTTGAAATTGAATTGAAATCTGGTGGGATTTAGGAATTAAAAATATTTGAAAGGTTTTAAAGTGATAAAAGCATTAAATTCTCTTTCGGTCGCTGGAAAATAATTCCGATGATGATCGCGACATCATCGGTGTTCATTTTCGAGTTTCCAAAGAGAAATTGCTACCAAACTGTTTTAAATTGGAAGTGATTGTGAACTGGGTTGGTTTTGAAATTCAAAGGGAAAATTGTTTGGTAAAAGCAGATTGTTTTGGAAATTGGGATTTGATGTGATATACCAGATATGTATGAGTTATTTATGGATTCAAAATGGTTTTTTGAAATAAAACCGGGCAATTGAATACTGGGAATTCTATTTAAAATATAAATGTGGAAATTTAAATGAATCAACACTATAAAGTATAGA
This sequence comes from Allium fistulosum, assembly GCA_030737815.1. Lineage (NCBI taxonomy): Eukaryota > Viridiplantae > Streptophyta > Magnoliopsida > Asparagales > Amaryllidaceae > Allium > Allium fistulosum. The sequence continues at coordinate 555,008,316 of CM060905.1, read as the reverse complement.
ATGAAGTTGATTGAAATAAGAAGGGAATGAAAGTTTAATTCTGGGATTATAATTATGAGATGAAAATAACTCAATGAGTAATATAAGTTGGTAGATAAAAGAGTTAGAGAACTTGAAGGTGAATGAATTGTAAAACTTGTATAAAATTTGTATCCTAGAATTAAAATTTAATTCGAGTATATGAAGGTGAATAAAATATATTTGAATTTAACTTAAGATAAGTTAAATAAAATTTAGAATTGGAATTGAGTTAAATGTAAATAAGTTGAAGTCGAATTGAATTGGATATAAAGGTAATGTAAAATGCTTATAATCGTGTAAAGAAATTCATATTCTTAAGTTCTTAAGTGTAATAATTTGAGATTTGATTGTAAAGATGAAAATGGACTTAAATGAATAGTCCCAGGTCTTCAGCAAGTAAGTTAAACTTATGAATAGAAATGAAATTGTAAGTCATAAATGGGAATCCATTACTTTGAACCATTAAGAGTTATAATTTGAAATTGTAATTATCAAATGGAAACGATAAGATGAGCAATCTTAATTTTTAAATAAATCCAAACTTGAATTATAAAACAAATCGAACTTAAGAAAATTAAGTGAAGTGATATTTGGAATTAAAAAGCAAGTATTTAATTTTAACCAGCGGAGGAACTAATTAGATAATAAATTAGTTAATGAAATTGAATTGTGAGTTAAGGAAATTGGATTAAAATAGTGATGGTTTGAATTGCGAATGAAATCCAAATAAGTGAAAATAAATTGGAAATGGCCTGGTTATTAATAAAATAATTCCATATGAATTGAGTATGGAAAATAAAATTCATAATGATTGAGTGAATGAACCACTTATATTAAATAAATAAATGGATGGAATTTGATTAAATAAGAATCAAATGAAAGATGAAAATAAAACTTTAAAGGGTTGGTTAAATGGAAAATAAACTTAAGTTATTGGCTTAAGTAAATGTTGAATGGAAACTGAACTCAACAGAAGAGTGGTTTAAATAAGTTGAGAAATAGTTATTGAATGAATTAACTTGGATTGTTTTCGAGCCAAATAAAATTCAATTTTTGGAAGTTGGAGATGAATTGAATTTAAGAAAAAAATTGGAAATGAAGTAGTAAATTGAAGTAAGTTGGAATTCATATGAAATGGGAGTTCAATTTGAATATATACACTTCGGTGGTGAAGTAGTAAATAAATATAAGAAAATTTATATGAACTTAAGAATTGAAGAATGAAATTCTTAAGAAAATTTGTATTTGAAATATACTTAGTAATTTTGGAATGGAAAAATATATACTAAGTGAATAGTTGAATGAAGATTAAAATTGAAGTTGTGAAATGGGATAGTTGTGGATAAGGGGATAACAATCAAAGAGGAATGTGAATAAAAGAGAATTGATATAACTGATAATCAATTGAAATTAATACGTAAGGTGTACGTATATTATTTATTCGCATAGCTATTTGATCCGGATTCGAACACATAATTTCAAGATAGTTTTATCGATCCGAATTAGGATTTTTCACTCGATTTTCAACGGCGAACCTGGATATGGATTGTTGATTGATTCTGGATATTCTCTATCATAGTTTGTGGCTATGCAAGGAGAATGACGGTTTCTGATCAAGAAACCAGATCTGAGTCCGCACTAGGAAGTCGGGTGTACAATACTAGTTCAGAAGTGAAATTGTGTGATCGATTGAGCGATCGAATGTGATATTGCGTACGGATAATATATGTGCATCGTACGGGCTTAAGTAAAGCAAATATTGAAAATTTGTAAAGAAAAGTATAAAATGACTTTGGAATTGTGATTGAATATTATTGCTTAGTAGGATATACAGGTGTATAAAAGCAATGGATAAATTGGGATTTTGATTTTAGAAGATAAAATTTAATGGCCCGACAAAAAGGTATGTATTTGAATTTCTATATGAAATTTGATTGGGTTTTTGATCCAGCCACTTGGCTTTTTGTTTTCTTTTTGAGATTGGGAGGCCGTAGAGCCATTTTGTAGTAGTACCGAGCTAGCCGCGCAAAGGAGACGCTGGCAAAAATTTTCGGAAATTTAGGGAGTTAGAAAAATTTTGGAAAATTTTGATAATTCAAAAATTGAATTCAAATTTAAATTTGAATTGATAAGTAGGTGATATGGGTTGAACTTATGAATAAGTTTGGAAAGTTAAAGATGATTAGTGTATCATTGACAAAAGATTGTTTGGGTCTTGTTAAAACTGTTTGAATTTGGAAAATAGTTAACGGGGATAGAATCATTCTTCCTAACTGGTAATTTCGGGGACGAAATTCTTTTAAGGGGGAAGGAATGTGACGACCCGGAATTTTTGAGCATTTGAAATAGGAATATTTAATTAATTTTAAATATTCAAAAGATAATTATTAACTTTAATTTCAAATATCATTATTGATTAGACAAGTAATTGTTGAATTTAAATTATTGAAATTGGTAAATTATTGAATCTGGAGCTTTAAGCCTGTTAAAAATAATTTGAAGACTTATAAAATTTATATAGATAATACTGGAAATAATAGACGAATTAAAATTGAATTTAACGGTCGTCTGTTCAATTTAAAATTTGCATCGTTTAAATTGTCGTTTAAAATAGCCTTCCGAGGCGCAGTCTCGGGATTCGACGAAACCAGTGCCGTTGGATCCGTAATATTGAATTTTTGCCGGATTTCAAATTTCGTAATTTTCGGAGCTACCGTGTGATCATTCGAGATAGGAATGTCTAGACGAAAATTTAACGTTTAATTTAAAATATCTTCACCAGAACTTTCTCGTCTCCTTACTGTAGCCAGATGAGGATTCTTCCGCAAGCCACCTTTCTTTTTAAAACATCAACCGAACATTTTTTTTTCAATTCATTTTCCTTCGTTTGAAATTTCAATGGCAGAAGGAGATAACTAGAAAGAAATCGCCTTCGTTTCTTTTTCCCTCAATGCCAAATTATTTCGTGAAATCCTTTCCCCCAAATTCTCAATCGAACCCCGCCTTTCTTTCTTCTATTTTCAATTTCGAAAATCCCAAATCGTTCGAAATTTATGGCCGCTACCTCCAGGTATTCAAACCAAACCCATTCGTTCGACACCAAAAAAAATGGAAGAGGTGCGCACTCGCGAAAAGGGGTGGGGAGACGTGCGTTCGGCCGTAAGCAACTGGAAGGGGAACTCTCGATCGTCGAGTCGCGAGTCAAGTCAAAAGGGAATTTCGCAAGGGAATCGTGAACGAGCGCGCCTTGAAGCCTAAAGCTCGCGATAGGATCTTGGACGTATGGGGGGCTGTAGGCGTTCACGATTTCGCTGCAAGGCATCGGTGCTGGGAAGGAGGCAATCGTCGAACGAGCTTAACTCGCAATCAGGAACGCGATGCTGCTGGGATTCACGAAAATCGTGGGTGCGAGGCTAGGGTTCCATTTCAAAGACAGTGAGGTATATGCTGTCTCGATCTTGAGTTTTCGATTTGTTATTTTTATTCAAATGTTTAGTTAGGTAGTTATATACTGTTATATATATATATATGTAAATGGATATACACAGAGAAGTATATATGTGTAGATTTTTTTTAGACTGGAAAAGTTTTTTTTATATATAAAAGATATTTACAGTAAAGTATAAAACGTTCCTGCTTTTAATTTAAATATTTATATTGGGATTATAATGTTTAATCTAAAAATCTGTTTACAGCAAGAAAAGATTTTTGAAAGAAATTTATTGTTTTAAAATTTATAAGATGATTAAAAATGAAATTGTAGAGGGAATTTGGGTTTAAATCAAATTTCTAGTTAAATAAAATTATTAAAAGAAAGCCGTTTAATACAAAATCATCAATTGAATAAAATTTATAAAATGGCAATTGATTGATCAATTTTATTTCGAATATTAATAAATTATCGAATTTTTATTCAAGGTTAAAATCAAGGAAACAAGTCAGGTTGGAATAGATTGCAAATTTAAAGGGGGCAAAAAGGTGAGTTAATCTCACTCAGTTAAATTATAATTTAAATTTAAATGGTTAAATTTAAATAATTGATTGGATGATTGCATTGATTGATGTGCTATATTATATATAGTAGTATATAGCAATATATACATATTGGCATATGTATATATTTGAGTTGTTGATATTCCTGCATTTATATAGCGGATGAGACCCTATGCGCCGCATAATAGCGGATGATTTTATATAAAACCCATATACTGTGATATTCCACCTCGAAGTGGAATTGGTATGGTGCTAACGTCTGTGGATGCAGGGAAACAGGTTGGAGGGATCCAACTGGATTCCTCAAAAATATTTAATTTTGTTTAAATATTCTGTGATATGAGTGTTGATATCCTGTGATGATTTATATCTGATAATCTGGTTGGATTGAATCTCCCAGTATAATGAGTTATCAAAAGCAATTGAATTGGATTTTTGGAAAGAAATAAAAGAGTAAAATTTAAGTTAAATAATTCTAGTGAATTCGAATAAATTAAATAAGGAATTGTAAAAGAAATAAAGAAATTTCTTAATTCGAACAAATATGGGAAAAGAGGATTTTGAATTTAATAGTGAAGAAATAAATCTTTAACTAAAGTGATATTATTTAAAAATATAAAAGAATTGATTTTATTGAAATTTAAAGATTTAATTTAATTAAAATATTAATTGAAGAAGTTTGAAAATCCGAAATTGGTATTTTAGTTAAAAAGGGTTTTAACTCATAATAAGGAAATAAAAGATGAAAGTTAATGTATTTGAAATAATTGAAGTAAATAGGGAAATTTATTTCAAAGTAAAGTAAAATGGAAATCAATTGGAAATTGACTTAAGTGTTTAAAAACTTGGATTTTTAAAAGAGAAACGAGATTTTGGAGATATAAACTGGGTTTATAAAGTAAAATAAATATCATTGGATATTTGAGAATATAAATTCAAGGTGGGAATTTATAAGAGAATATGGATTGGTTTAAAAATAAATGTTGATTTATTTTTAAAAGATGTGAAGAGAAGTGTATTTCTCTGGATAGCCAAGTACGTTTTTCCAAAGAAATTTTAAATATAAGTTAAAGGTTTTAATACGTTTTAAAAAGCATATTTTAGAAAATTGATTTATTTCTAAATGTTAAGGCCTAAAGTAGTATTTTCAAAAATCTATTATTGTAGTAATTATATAAAAGTGATTTGGTATTATGTTTAAAAAGAGAAATTTAGTTTATATTTGTAAAGTGGTTTCATTTTAAATATTCCTTAAGTATACATTTTAGTAAAGTATTAAAAGTAGTTTTAAACTTCGATGTTATAAAGTATATTTATAGTAAAGTGCTTTTAAATTATTTTTAAATCTAAAGTATTTTGTACTTGGTGTTTCAGAGAAATAAATATTTGGGGAAATGTATTCCGTAAGCGGAAACTGTTTGAAATTGTTTTCAAAAGGAGTTTGAGAATAGAAATATATCTTGGAAAGATATTTGGGCAAATAAATAATGTGGGAAATTATTTATTGTGTGATGGTTGCTTGTGGATGTTAATTGATAGTTAAATAACCGACTATCAATATTGGCCAAATGCGCTGATCGTTTCGAAGAGACCGGGATCGAGTTTCCGTATACCGGGATTCTAGGTCTGGAGACTCGAATACCACTTCGATTCGGTTTGTACGTTTCGTGTAACGTGTTCAGAGTCGAAGATGGAGCAGTGAAGTGCAAGGGCTAGTCGCTACTAATCCTGAGGATATTTCCAAAATGGATGTAGTAGGAATAGTGCCTTCGGTTCCGTTCGGACCCGGGACGGACTTGTATGGACGAATGCTTTCGTGACATCGTCAGGTGGGCGATGGGCATTCTAAGGGATATGTTCTATAAGGTATCGTTTAGCCTCAAGCCTCATCAACCGGGAATGACTGAAAATCAGGGGTTATGCAGCAAGGCTTCGTGGGTAGCCCCCACTTGAGAGTAAAGTCATCCCTGTCTAGATGTCCCTTTATTTCGGCTTAGTGGTGCGGTTGCTGATCCCAACCGTGGGGTGATTTTATTTGGAATTATCCAGTAAGGGATGATTCCGGTCTTGTGTTGCAGGGGAGCGGGCGTACTCCTCGGTACTGTGATCTAGGCCACGTACTGTGACAGGTGGTACCCCAGTGCCTAGTCATTCGTTGGAAATCCATTCTCCCTACGTGCCTTGTACGAGTTTTGTTTGTATTACCCACGTTGTGGCTAGTATGCTGGAATTTAATCATGTAACAATTTCAGCTATTTTAATAAGTATTTGTGAATAGACACTATTATAATATCAGAGGGTTTTGATAAAAAGTGTTTTAGCTATCGTAAGGTAAAAACCCGACATGTTTATTTGTGGCGTGGTCTTACGAGATGCTTTTGTTTTCAAAAGGATTTTTGAAACTTTAATAATCAATTTGAGTGTGATTTTCTCACGCTGGTTTTCCAGACTGACTCGGGTATTGTTTTATATGATTCTCGGGTCAGACCGAGTATTATAGGTTACAGGATATGATGCTGTGGAGCTCAGGAGATGAGCTGGATGGCGAGACGTATCTCCCGTACTTGTTTATATATATATATATTCCGCTATGTTGATTGTTGTACTCTGTTGTATTGAGGACATGATATGGTTATTGTCCAGTTGTATGTTATGTGTTCTCTGGTGTATACTCTGATGCTATATTATATAAAACTGATATAGTTTTGATTTGTGTAAAGATCTGTTAATATATTATATTTTATTCCGCTTCGATGGTTAGATTCTGATGTTGGTTTCTATTCTTCTTCTTCTACCTCTTCTTCTTAACATAAAATGGTTCAATTTTCCGGGTCTGGAAAGTCGGGTCGTTACAAACACTGTTTTTATAGTAAATCATTTTCGAAAGGAAATGTTTTATATAGTATTGGGATTTATATATCTGTAACATCCCGCCCTTCTGACCACCCCTAGTCGGTAATTAAACCAACTAGAAACGTTCAAAATGACGGATTGTTATTTAGTTTATAGAATTTAAACAGAATCAGCCATAGAATCACAGAATAATAATATTTCACTACTATGAATCTTTTTACATACATTACAGTTTATACAATTTATTGAACTTATACAGCGGAATATTTCTTTAAGTACAAAATCCCTAAACTAAGGTGAGCGTTTACCCTCTCTCTCTAACTTCGCTGCCCGAAAATCTTCAAGTTGTAAAATACTTGGTCTGACCCGAGTATTACATTCAAAAGAAAATAATACACAGGTCAGTCTAATTCAAACTCAGTTAATAGTGCATAAAAGCAATAATAATTAAATAGACGACAGTCACAATAATTCTCGTCTATCCGACCCTTTTAACAAAGAAATCGGATGACGGTAATTTTAACACTTAACAGTGTTAAACAAATTATTAGCAATTTCAAATTATCAACTGAGATAAATGAAAAGATTATCAATGAAGATAATTTAGAAAACAACAAAATCATCAAATCAAACAAAATCAATTTAAACAATTGAAAAGTCACTTTAAAACATCAATTACTGATTGGCTGCAGTACACGCACGCGTGCACTGCCTCGCCACGACAGTGCAGAAATAGAAATCAGCACAAGGTCAAATCCGAGCGATTAGGCTGGATTCAACTCAATGTACAAATCAATGTACAAGCTATAATACAACACTATCCAGACCAAATACTATCAATATGGCCGAACAGAGACTCCAACATGAAACTACCCCAAAGGAATGGCATCAAGTGAAATAGTAAAACAACTATGACAAAGACTCAAGTCAATGCACCAATGATGCCAACAAGGCTCGGCATGCACATGAAGGCACAAAACAGGTACAGCCTAATACAAACGGGGACAGAGTCGAGACTGCATAGCCAAATCAATAAAAAAATGCAACGATCAAGTCACAACTATCATGACTCAACACAACTGCAAGTATTCAAGTTCACATGAAAACCACTCAATGCAGCCTCGGTCAAAATTAAAATAAAACAAATGCAACATGAGGGCCGGAGTGTGCAGTAACACGGACTGCACATGAATATGAAACCAGAATTCACTACTGTTAACTCAGGAAACATATATATATAATGCAACATGACAGCAAGAAGTGCCATCATTTTAAAACGAATTTGAAACAACAACAAAACTTCGGCAGTTATGAGAACCATGCAAAGATACATCATGAAATAAGTGGTACAACAGCCTCAATTTGGAAACCAAGTCAAGTGAATTCAAGAACAAGTTCACTATACAACAGCCAGTGATAAATCAGAGTACACCTGGACTACATGCCTCGAAGAAAAGGTAATAAAGGAGGCAACCAAGTGATGTATACTAACACATGAAGGAACCAGATCCAATCAACATAGTGCACAGGGGCCAGAGTACAGGAAAAAAATGAAACAGGCTAGAGGAATTATAGTGCAAAAGGGATGATCTACTACATAGTGCAGCAGACACTCGTGAATACATCACATTCAATGTGCACAGAGAAATGTACACAGGGGTGTACAATATCAACGACCATGTTCGAAACAACTTCAATCAACATAGCATAAAACAACATCAAGTCGATCAAGAAAGAGGAGCAGTAATTAACTAACACAATGAAAGTTTAGTTTCAAATCACGTACAACAAATGACTGGGTGGAAGTAGAAAACGAATTTCACCTGTTTTTTTCCGAAAATACTATTTGCATAACATTAAGCAAAATCAAACCTGAAGCCATGATCAAAGTGAACAAGTCAGAGACGTAGTAAAGAAATTTCAAAAATCAAGTTGAAAAATATTGAAACAATCAAAATTAAATTCGGAAAGTATCAACTGTATCGATCAAAGAAATGATCGAACGTCACATAATCAAAGCCATGGTTATCAAAAATTCAAATCGATGCTTCAAGAATGAATACAAAGATGGCCAGAGACGAAGCTCACAGGGGCCAGAAAATCAAAATTCCAAAAATCAAATCGTGAGCATTAATTAATCAACCACGAAAATCATAAGCTCGAACAAGTCAAGCCCTAATCGAAATCAACATCAACAAAATCAAGTTTTCGGTCGATAATAACTGCAGGCCTAAATCAATGCCGAAGTCACAGAAATCCACTAACCAAAACTGTGAAACTTAAAATCACACTTATACGAATTCGAGCAAGTATACGAATTCGAGTAAAGTCCAAGTCAGAAAAAATCATCAACATCTAAACCAAAATCAAAATGACCGAAGTCGCCAAAAATCAGCAAGTTGATTCAAACCAAATTTCATACGAACGAAAATCACAAAATTTAAAACCCTACGAATCTACGCTTCAACTAGATGTGAGTGAGGGGGACCACTCACCTAAGCTTGAATCGATCGCGAGCGAGGCGAAGGAATCAAATCGATCGAACAAATCGAAGCCGGCGCCTTTGAATTGAACGAGCCCTAATTTTGGAGCGAAGAGGAAGACGATAACGAGGCCGCCATTTTTTTTCTCGTTTGATTTTAGGTTTTAGGGTATACGAATGGGAATGGTCAAAGAGGATCGGGTTAAAATTCTTTTTAACGAAGAGAAGAGGACTTTGTATTTTATTAGGAAGGGGGAAAGGGGACGAGTACAACTCGAGATAACAGGGCCATGCCTTGAAACGAAGGTTGCGTGATTTTAGGCGTGGGTTTAGGCGTAAATTTAGGGTAGCTGAAAATTGGAGGAAAACGAACGAAGGAGCCGCCACATTTTTTTCTCTTTCATTTATCTGTTTCTAGGGTTTCGAGTGAAAAATGAACGGGTTTTCCAATTGAACAAAAGAGGAAAGGTATAACCTTATAACGGTACCAATATCAAACGTGGGCCGAGATAAATTTTTAAAGCCCATACAATCCTAACAAATTTCAAAAGAATTTATATCAATTAAAAACTATCAACCGCAATTAGTCAACCAATTTAATCGTCAAATTCATCCTGATAATTTGAAATTCAAGTCAAACCATCATTCAAATATTTAAAATTTATTAAATATTTTCAATTTAAATTTTTCAAAATTCAGGGTCGTTACAATCTTCCCTCCTTAAAACTTTTCGTCCTCGAAAAGGAAAGGTTGTTAAAATTTCACCAATATTTATACCCTACACAATTTTACTAAGCTCGAAACTTATTACAAATAAATGAATATAGGATTCATTCCATTTATTTATCTCACTAGCTTGTTCATTGATTCCTACAATCAAAACGCAAAAGTCTCTTACCAAATTTTTTGACTTACGAAACTCAAATTTAAACTTGAAATTCTTCATGTTAGAGATTTGCATAATATATCTCTTCCAAAGCTGTGGACTTTCAAGACATTTTAAAGATCCTCTTCCTTAGTTCATTAAGTTGGAATTATGTAATTTTAATTTCAGACTATTGATTCGCTATTTACAGTTTGAAAATACTTACTAACAAGAAATTTAACAAGTCTATCGTCGTTCTTACAGACTTTAGGCATACGCTGGCCAGGCGCAGGACTAAAAATCTCCAAGTACTAAATATACATGCTTCAATTCCCAGTGAAAATACTTTAAAATTCTTCTAAAAATGGATATGGAAAGCACGTTCCCCCATGGATAACAATTACCCGGCGGTTACGCTACTATCCCAGTAGAATCGCTTGTAATCTGTAGATTTCTCATCTCTTAAATTTCGCCATGGTTGTTGCCATAGATCGCAGTTCACACGGCGGTTACGCTACTATCCCAGTAGAATCGCTTGTAACCGTAGGCATCACGCCCCTTAAATTTCGCTTGGCATCTAGATTGCAGTTTACCCGGCGGTTGCGCCACTATCCCAATGGAATCGCTTGTAACTGTAGGCATCGCGCCCCTCAAATTTCGCTAATCAATCAATATGATCCCATCGACATGATCCATCCCGAGGGATTCCAATTCAAATAGTCACTCCGACTAATGGAAATTCTACGTAGCTACGAATTTCAAATGGACACTCATACCGAGTTCCAACACCTTCACAAATTTTAAATGGAAGGTACTTTCCATATCCTCAATTTAGAAAACATAATGTCATATATATGTAGTACTTCATTTCACATTTCGTACATATCATATCTATGTAAACTTACATAAGATTTCCATAACAATTACTTTCCAAACTGATGGGTTTCAAATTTTACCGCATTCATATATATATATATATATATATATATAAGCTCCGAAAACCTACATATCCCATATTCATAACAAAATAGAGGATTTCAAAATTTTCCTCTAAGTCGATTTGGAAATTTAAGGTTATCTCAAACCCAATTTATATTCATAATTCCATTTATTATTGACTTCACATTCAATTTGGATCACACGTTACTTTGTCAATTCTCAACACAGAATTGATGTCTACCGATATATAACCTCTGAGCTCGTACGTCTCAGAGAAGGGTGTTAAGCTAAGAGAATAAATCCTCCACCACCAACATATATATATTTAATAGAGATCAATTGCTATGTCATCAATTCACAATGTTAGACATACAATCCAAACCGATCATCTGAAATTCAAAACTCAACTTATATTTTCTTTGGTGTCGAAGTTAAACTCAATTTAACTCAACGATTCAATCTTTTTGAAAAATTTCAAATCGAACTAATTGTTTAAATTTCTCATTTAACATTTCAACTTCGACTTTGAAAATGAATTTCAAATCATTTATCACTCACAGGATATATTCACAACATTTCATTTCATATTTGGAAAAACATTTCCATACTTATTTAAAATTAAGTAATTCAGAAATCTAATTTATTTTAAACATTTGAAAATATTCGATATACTTAAATCAAAATTAAGTATATATTTCATTTTTTAAGGAAATCATTCTCTTTCACACATTTATTTGATTCAAAACGAATGTTACATAAAACATTGTTACGACAACTCAAAATCACTAGTATAGGGATTCGAAATTTAGATAGATGTATAAATCCCAATACTATACAAAACATTTCCTTTCGGAAATCATTTACTATAACAATAATGTTATAGTCCACTATTTCCTTTTATTCGAAAACGTCTATTTCAACAATGAATGTTGAAATCTATGGTTTCGATATTCAATGCCTTTTAAAACATCTTTTAAAACAATTTACTTCGTTTTAAAATATCACTTTCCCAAAACATGTGTGACGACCGCCCATGACCCCTGCACCGAATCTAGAGAAAGTGCGCTGTAAAGTGTGCTAGGTGACCATGGACGATTGTCAAGGTAAATTAAACAACAGAATCTATCGTATTGCTCACAGCGCATGGACAAAATACGATAGAACATATGTATAGTGAAGCTTTACAGAAAAAAATGCCATCATATAAAACTCCATAATAGTTGAATACAAGCATCCAAATAGTCAATACATCAAGCCTCACTACATATCTCTCAGAGAATACAAAACAGCGGAACATCCAGTACATATAATAAGAAGATAATATGCAACCCTCCAGCTCGTCTTCGGTATCAGCATCGTGAGAAGAGAACAGCACTTGTCACCTGTTACCTAGTCTGCCCGTCCCAAAAATGGACGAACAGCCCAAGGCAATAAGAATTAAAACATAAAGCCTTGAGTCAGACAACAGTCTTAGTGAGTAGTAAATTAACTAACAACATACCAAAAGAGCATAAAGGAAAAGGAATAGGAATACAACCCTCCCACTCCAACCTCATTCTACAGTGATAGCCCCCAGACACACACTAAGCAGAAGCAAACATAGCAGAGCATACAATTTAAAGTAAAGCTATTATCACTCGAGTTAAGGGCGATGTTTTCCAAGTACCAAGGCCTAAATCAGATAAGCACCCAGAAAATACCGCTCTTGAGTCCGAATGACGATACAACCAAACATCCATGACTCTGGCTATCACTGTTATCATTGCTTCGATATCACCGTTAATTGAATGACCGGCACATTCTTTCAGCCGTCCGTCAAGGGCTAATGGAAACCCCGGTTCTAGACATAACTTCCGCACGTCGTCGTAGCCCGTGCCTAGGACTATCGAATCTGCCCAGAGTACTCGACCATCAACAGTTGGTCGTTGGGACTATCGAATCTGCCCAAACGTACTCTTGCTTAGAGCATGCTAGAACCTTCAACAACGATGCTATCCAAGCCTCCTAGTCATCCTCCTCGACGACTATTCTCATATCCATTCATTATCCTCAACTCGAATCATATCACCGAGTTATCAACATGCTTGGAATGATCCCGTCTGGATTAGACCAAGTCTTCATCATATGATGCCTCGCTTCATTACATCCTTGCAAAGCCTCATCTCAACTTCACATCATCACATCTATGCATAAGAGCTTCATCATCCCGCTACATATGCCACGAGCAGCTTTCCCAATTCAAGAGCCTTTCCCTTAGCTTTTGAATCATCTTCGATCTAAATCTAATCATCAATCATCTAGTTCATAACAATCAATCAAATCAAACATCAATCCAAGCAATCAAGCATTCAAATATGATCTAAGTAGACAATTATAACAATAATGGCATTTTCATAATTAAAGAGTTGAAAGTCCAATAAGCATGAAAACATGGATTATATCTCTACAAACTTGATGAATGAACTTGCATAGGTTAACATATGATAAAATGGATGTAACATCATCATGAACAATGGATCTATATGGATCTACACTTTGGATGAAGAAAATGCATGGAAATCACTATTTTAACACCAAATCGAGCCAACAATCCGATATACTCCTTTGGATCCATGTGAGAGATAATCACCACTCACCAAATCACCTAAACCAACCCAAATCAACACGCTTCAGATCTGGACAGCAAAGGATGAAGCTTGATCTATCACGAATCCGCTTCAAACGAAGAACTCTCTCTTGAAAAGATGAAGATCTTCAATCTAAGCTCTTGGATCTTCAATTTGATCTTCAACTTGGATGGATGGAAGCACTAGATTAGAGTGGAGAAAAGAAGTGAAGAAGTGTAGAAGTCGAGCTCTCAAAATGGCAGCACTTCGTCGCTTCAAAAATCCGGATCCCAAAAAGTGAGAACAACCCCTCCTATTTATAGCTGAAATTCCTTAAGTCAAAATCTGGCTATCTCCCTAAGTCGCTTCCGACCTAAGCCTCTCCGACCTAAGCCTCTCCGACCTAACAGATGCACGACTTAACTCGTCAGCGACCTAACACTTGACGACCTAAAGCAATGCGCTTTCCTTCGACCTACGACTTAGCAACAGGTATGACCTAACACTTAGGAAACCCAGCGACCTAACAACCTAACGACTTAACTACCTACGACTCACTTGGGTTGCGACCTAACAACTTAGGCTTCTACGCGACCTAACACATGTCGACCTAAAACAACATATGACCTAACAGTTAGATCCACGCGACCTACGACTTAGCAAACTCGCGACCTAACACACACGCGACCTAACCATCTTAGGTCGCCTACGACCTAACTCAACACAGATCTAACGACCTAACTACGCTAACACTTAGGTCGGTCAATCCCATAGGTCGCTAACTCTTATAGGTCGCAAACTGCTTATCCCCTAAGTCGTTAACTCTACTAGGTCGCTCACAACATTTCCTTAGGTCGTTGCCGACCTAACTCTACCCCAGAATACTTAGGTCGCCTACTACTCTTCCTTAGGTCGCCTAAACCTCTTAAGTCGGTCATGACTTATCACTTAGGTCGGTCACTACCTTAAGTCGGCAACTCGACCCAGACTTATCCCTTAACTTGCCTATCCCCTTAGGTCGCAGACCTTCTCTAAGTCGCTCACGACTTATCTCCTAAGTCGCCAACAACATTTAGTTCTCTAGGTCGCGTACGACCTAGGACTTAGGCAATTTCAACCAAAATCTGAAACAACTAGAAAATGCTGAAAATCCCAGATTTTGACAAACTTTTCGATCCGTAAAATACGGGTCGTTACATTCTCTCCCCCTCAGGAATTTCGCCCCCGAAATTCCAAGCAATCATAGCAATCAAAGACTATTCTGTACGCCTACCATCCATAGTAATCAACAAACCATGCATCCAATTCTAGCTTAGCGTACAGAATTCTAAGACTTAGAACAAGTTACAATATCGCGAGATGAGACGACACCTTAGGGCCATACCTTGAAGAGTTCAGGATGAGCTGCCTTCATCCTCTCTTCCACCTCCCACGTACAGTCGTTATCATCATCACTCCATTGTATCTTGAGCAACTTAACTACCTTCCTCCTAAGCTGTTTCGTGTCGGTTTCAACAACACGAAGCGGTTTACGAGGTCTTCTATCAACTGGATCAACTTCAAAATCTTCATAGCTATCTGCAGAAACTACTGCATTTGAGTCGTGCACATACTTCCGTAGATATGATACATGAAAAACATTGTGCACACTCGACATCTTCTTTGGTAACTCCAATCTGTAAGCGAGCTTTCCAATTCGCTCGATAATCGGGAATGGTCCAACAAATCTCGGAGTCAATTTTCCTCTCTTCCCGAATCGAATAACATTCTTCAGTGGAGAAATCTTCACAAAAACCATATCTCCTACGTCGAATTCCAAATCCTTTCGACGCTTATCGGCATAACTCTTCTAACGATCTTGGGCTGCCTTCATTCGTTGCCGAATGATTTCTATACAATCTGAAGTCTGTCGAATCATCTCTGGCCCAAGTATCAGCTTTTCTTCAGTTTCCAACCAACATGTCGGAGAGTTACACGGTCTTCCATACAATGCCTCATACGGTGCCATACCAATGCTTGACTGGTAACTGTTGTTGTACGCAAACTCCGCCAAATGAAGGTGATCTTCCCATGATCCTCCGAAGTCCAAAACACATGCTCTGAGAAGATCTTCCAAAACTCGGTTGACTCTCTCGGTCTGACCATCTGTTTGGGGATGATAAGCTGTACTCAAACACAACTCGGTTCCCAAGACTTCCTGGAAGCTCTTCCAAAATCCACTAGTGAACAATGGGTCTCGATCGCTCACTATACTCTTCGGAATACCATGGAATCGAACTATCCACTTAACATACAACTCAGCCAACTTTGATGCAGTCCTAGTCGATCGAACAGGAATGAATCTAGCACTCTTAGTCAGACGATCCACAATGACCCAAATTCCTTCATTTCCCGTTCTGGTCCTAGGCAATCCATCGATAAAATCCATCGACACTTGTTCCCACTTCCATGTAGGAACTTCTAATGGCTGAAGCAATCCGCTTGGCTTCTTCTGTTCGGCTTTTACCAACTGGCAATTCATACATTTGGAAATAAAATTTCCAACATCCTTCTTCATGCCTTCCCAGTAGTAGGTTCTCTTCATATCCCGATACATCTTGTTTCCACCTGGATGAATTGTCAACTTCGAGTGATGACTTTCCTTCAGAACTTCACTCCTCAATTCATCTATATCGGGAACAACTAGTCGTCCTTGCTTTCGAAGCCAACCTTCTCGATCGACCTCGAATCCTTTATCCTTTTCTGGATCCAATCCAGATTCCAATTCACGGATAATCTTGACAAGCTTATCATCTCGCTTTTGGCCCTCGCCAATCCTTTCCACAAGAGTGGGTCTTATCGATAAGTTTGCCAACATCTCAGGTTCCAATTCACATCTAGGCCTGAAGTCAAATCCAGCTAAATACTCGAGACTCTTCCATTCTGAAAACATGGCTCCCAATCCTGCATGTCTTCGACTTAACGCATCTGCCACTGCGTTACCTTTTCCCGGAGTATAAGCTATACCAAAATCATATGATGCTAAAAACTCTAGCCAACATTGCTGCCGAAGATTCAAATCCTTTTGGGAGAAAAGATACTTCAACAACTTATGATCCGTAAACAACTCGAATCGAACTCCCAACAGATAATGCCTCCACATCTTCAGGGCAAATACAATTGCCGCTAACTCCAAATAATGAGTTGGGTAATTCCTTTCATGCGGCTTCAGTTGTCGACTGGCATATGCAACAACTTTATCCCTCTGCATCAGCACTGCTCCAAGTCCAGTACCACATGCGTCGGTGTAAACCACCATCTCATCATTCCCACTTGGAATAGTCAAAACAGGAGCACTCGTCAATCTCTCTTTCAGGATTCCGAAAGCTTGCTCACACTTAGCATCCCAACTGAACACTTGGTTCTTTTTCGTCAATCCTGTTAACGGTGCAGCTACCTTGGAGAAGTCTTTGATAAACCGTCGATAATACCCTGCTAATCCAAGAAAACTTCTCACGTCAGATGCATTCTTAGGTCTAACCCAATCCTGGATTGCTGCCACCTTAGCGGGATCAACCGCTATTCCACTTCCAGAAATCACATGGCCTAAGAACCTCACTTCACTCTTCCAGAAGTGACACTTCGAAAACTTAGCCTTCAACTGATGTTTCCGCAAGATTTCCAAAACCATACGCAAGTGCGTCTTGTGCTCCTCTTCCGTTCTGGAATAAATCAGAATATCATCCACGAACACAAGTACGAACTTGTTCAACTGATCTATGAACACTCTATTCATAAGATCCACAAAATATGCTGGCGCGTTAGTCAATCCAAACGGCATTACCAGCCACTCAAAGAAACCGGATGGTGTCCTAAAAGCAGTCTTCGGCACACTATCCTTAGCTACTTTCAACTGGTGAAATCCCGTTGCCAAATCCATCTGAGAAAACACCTTAGCTTCGTGAAGCTGATCAAACAAGTCATCTATCCTCGGCAATGGATACTTGTTCTTCTTAGTCACTTTATTCAGCTCACGATAATCCACACACAATCTCAACGACCCATCTGCCTTGGTTGCGAACACAACTGGTGCACCCCACTCGGACACACTACGCCGAATGAATCCTTTCTGTAAAAGGTCATCAACTTGCACCCACAACTCCTGCTGTTCCCTAGGCGCCATCCGCCTAAGAGGCATCACAACAGGTCTGGCTCCTTCAACTAGATCTATACGAAACTCGATCTCTCTATGCGGCGGCAACCCTTTGACTTCGTCAAAGACATCCTCGAATCCATTTGCGATTGGCACTAAAGACAGTCCATCCCGTGGAACAACTAGCGAATACATGAAGCTCATGAAGACGCCTTCCTCATGCTTACATCGTATCACAATCTTTCGCCCTTCCACATTCTCGACTGTCACCTCCAGCCTCTCACAATCAACCTTAGCCGCATACTTCCTAAGCCAGTCCATACCCAAAATAATTCCGAACCCCGCAAAGTTCAGAACAAAACAATCACAAACAAAAGAGCAACCATGACTCGATACAACTAGACCACGACATAACATACACAAACAAGACGAACCCCCAACTGGATTAGTCACAACCAATGGCCTATCAACAATATCTGGTTCCAAACCTAACCGGCCTACTAGTTCATTACAA
Source organism: Allium fistulosum (assembly GCA_030737815.1). Lineage (NCBI taxonomy): Eukaryota > Viridiplantae > Streptophyta > Magnoliopsida > Asparagales > Amaryllidaceae > Allium > Allium fistulosum. The sequence continues at coordinate 554,989,911 of CM060905.1, read as the reverse complement.
ACAAACGAATGCGATGCTCTAGTATCAAACAAAACTCTAACTGGAATACCACATAGGAAAAGAGTACCTTGAACAACCACACTCTTTCCCTTTTCTTCAGCAGTAGGAGCTTTCGAAGACGACGGAACAGCTCCTAAAGCATAGGCTTGCACAATCTGCCTGTCCTTCCTCGGTTCTGGACAATTCTTCCTGAAATGCCCCGGCTTGTCACAGTTGTGACACTTCATCGGCACCTTAGGATTCTTACAATCCTTCGAGAAATGGCCCTTTTGCTGACAATTGTAGCAAGTCACCTCGCCTTTCGGCTTCTTCTGGCCATCCTTACCCTTCTGCTGCCGCTGCTTCCTCTTCTTGTTTCCACCCTGCTGGGGTTTAGACTCTTCCCTGGTCACAGCAACAACAGATCCTTCCTTAGGAAACAGACTCTCATGCCTAAGAGCTTTCTCCACAAGCTTCTCAAATGAATCGTCCAAATGATCCACCAACTGTCTCCCAAGATAACTGTCCAAGCCTGTCACAAACTTCTCATTCTTCTGATAAGCGGATTCAATATATGACCGGGCATACTTGGACAAAGCCTCAAACTCAGAAACATACTCAAGAACAGATCTTCCACCCTGCTTGAGTTCTACAAACTTCTTGAACAGAACAGACTTCGGAGCTGTAGAAATGAACTTAGCTTCAAATCTAGCTTGGAATTGCTCCCAAGTAATCTCTTCCTCCGCAGTATTGATGGTAATAGAGTTCCACCAATCAGAGGCTCTCCCTTGAAGCTGCCTTGATGCCAACTTCCTCTTAGTTGCATCATCAATTCCCAAATCACCAAAGATCCTTCTACAAGCATCTATCCATCTCTGGACTTCGATAGTTGATTCTGTTCCCAAGAAAACCTTCCCTCCAAGAGCAGTATAATCCTTGCACAACTTAGCAAAATCCACTGGTTTCGGAGTTTGGACTTGAACTCCAACATCTACTGCTGCCCCCGGAACTGGTATCCTTCTCATGATCGAAGTCATCATAGCTTCGAACATGGCTGCATAATCAGCAGTCTCTTCAGTAGCACGGCCTTCCCTAGCAGCTGGTCTCCCTCTTCGAATCATTCTCAATATCTATAAAAAGGAATGATTAGAACATCTAGAGAAACAACTGCATAAAGGACTCAAACCCTACTAAGCTACTATATTATATATAGTATTCATCCATCAAAATACAATTACGTCTCTCATACGTAGTTACGACGGCGAGCGTTGGGTAAAATCGATTAACCTCGCTCTGATACCAAATGTGACGACCGCCCATGACCCCTGCACCGAATCTAGAGAAAGTGCGCTGTAAAGTGTGCCAGGCGACCATGGACGATTGTCAAGGTAAATTAAACAACAGAATCTATCGTATTGCTCACAGCGCATGGACAAAATACGATAGAACTATGTATAGTGAAGCTTTACAGAACAAAATGCCATCATATAAAACTCCATAATAGTTGAATACAAGCATCCAAATAGTCAATACATCAAGCCTCACTACATATCTCTCAGAGAATACAAAACAGCGGAACATCCAGTACATATAATAAGAAGATAATATGCAACCCTCCAGCTCGTCTTCGGTATCAGCATCGTGAGAAGAGAACAGCACCTGTCACCTGTTACCTAGTCTGCCCGTCCCAAAAATGGACGAACAGCCCAAGGCAATAAGAATTAAAACATAAAGCCTTGAGTCAGACAACAGTCTTAGTGAGCAGTAAATTAACTAACAACATACCAAAAGAGCATAAAGGAAAAGGAATAGGAATACAACCCTCCCACTCCAACCTCATTCTACAGTGATAGCCCCCAGACACACACTAAGCAGAAGCAAACATAGCAGAGCATACAATTTAAAGTAAAGCTATTATCACTCGAGTCAAGGGCGATGTTTTCCAAGTACCAAGGCCTAAATCAGATAAGCACCCAGAAAATACCGCTCTTGAGTCCGAATGACGATACAACCAAACATCCATGACTCTGGCTATCACTGTTATCATTGCTTCGATATCACCGTTAATTGAATGACCGACACATTCTTTCAGCCGTCCGTCAAGGGCTAATGGAAACCCCGGTTCTAGACATAACTTCCGCACGTCGTCGCAGCCCGTGCCTAGGACTATCGAATCTGCCCAGAGTACTCGACCATCAACAGTTGGTCGTTGGGACTATCGAATCTGCCCAAACGTACTCTTGCTTAGAGCATGCTAGAACCTTCAACAACGATGCTATCCAAGCCTCCTAGTCATCCTCCTCGACGACTATTCTCATATCCATTCATTATCCTCAACTCGAATCATATCATCGAGTTATCAACATGCTTGGAATGATCCCGTCTGGATTAGACCAAGTCTTCATCATATGATGCCTCGCTTCATTACATCCTTGCAAAGCCTCATCTCAACTTCACATCATCACATCTATGCATAAGAGCTTCATCATCCCGCTACATATGCCACGAGCAGCTTTCCCAATTCAAGAGCCTTTCCCTTAGCTTTTGAATCATCTTCGATCTAAATCTAATCATCAATCATCTAGTTCATAACAATCAATCAAATCAAACATCAATCCAAGCAATCAAGCATTCAAATATGATCTAAGTAGACAATTATAACAATAATGGCATTTTCGTAATTAAAGAGTTGAAAGTCCAATAAGCATGAAAACATGGATTATATCTCTACAAACTTGATGAATGAACTTGCATAGGTTAACATATGATAAAATGGATGTAACATCATCATGAACAATGGATCTATATGGATCTACACTTTGGATGAAGAAAATGCATGGAAATCACTATTTTAACACCAAATCGAGCCAACAATCCGATATACTCCTTTGGATCCGTGTGAGAGATAATCACCACTCACCAAATCACCTAAACCAACCCAAATCAACACGCTTCAGATCTGGATAGCAAAGGATGAAGCTTGATCTATCACGAATCCGCTTCAAACGAAGAACTCTCTCTTGAAAAGATGAAGATCTTCAATCTAAGCTCTTGGATCTTCAATTTGATCTTCAACTTGGATGGATGGAAGCACTAGATTAGAGTGGAGAAAAGAAGTGAAGAAGTGTAGAAGTCGAGCTCTCAAAATGGCAGCACTTCGTCGCTTCAAAAATCCGGATCCCAAAAAGTGAGAACAACCCCTCCTATTTATAGCTGAAATTCCTTAAGTCGAAATCTGGCTATCTCCCTAAGTCGCTTCCGACCTAAGCCTCTCCGACCTAACAGATGCACGACTTAACTCCTCAGCGACCTAACACTTGACGACCTAAAGCAATGCGCTTTCCTTCGACCTACGACTTAGCAACAGGTATGACCTAACACTTAGGAAACCCAACGACCTAACAACCTAACGACTTAACTACCTACGACTCAGTTGGGTTGCGACCTAACAACTTAGGCTTCTACGCGACCTAACACATGTCGACCTAAAACAACATACGACCTAACAGTTAGATCCACGCGACCTACGGCTTAGCAAACTCGCGACCTAACACACACGCGACCTAACCATCTTAGGTCGCCTACGACCTAACTCAACACAGATCTAACGACCTAACTACGCTAACACTTAGGTCGGTCAATCCCATAGGTCGCTAACTCTTATAGGTCGCAAACTGCTTATCCCCTAAGTCGTTAACTCTACTAGGTCGCTCACAACATTTCCTTAGGTCGTTGCCGACCTAACTCTACCCTAGAATACTTAGGTCGCCTACTACTCTTCCTTAGGTCGCCTAAACCTCTTAAGTCAGTCACGACTTATCACTTAGGTCGGTCACTACCTTAAGTCGGCAACTCGACCTAGACTTATCCCTTAACTTGCCTATCCCCTTAGGTCGCAGACCTTCTCTAAGTCGCTCACGACTTATCTCCTAAGTCGCCAACAACATTTAGTTCTCTAGGTCGCGTACGACCTAGGACTTAGGCAATTTCAACCAAAATCTGAAACAACTAGAAAATGCTGAAAATCCCAGATTTTGACAAACTTTTCGATCCGTAAAATACGGGTCGTTACAACATGTCCATTTTATTCAATAGTATATTCATTGTCAAAATTCGTTAATATATTCCATTTAACAAGCTATAAAGATTTACTTATCCAAAATAAGTCATTTTCGGATTTAAAAACAACGTTTATAAATTCCATTCCTATTTATAAAGACTTTAATTTTAATTCTATAATTTTTCATTCACTTATAAAATCCATTTATACTTCATTTTTTTAACACTTATACAACTCATTTTATAATCCTAATATTTTTAATTTATATAATATCAACTTTTTCAAATCTTCTATATATCTGTTTATAATAATTCAAAAATTCCAATTTAAACTATTATATAAATTTATCCATTTTCTATTTCCAAAATAATCAACTAGTTCTTTAGTAAATCATTCATTGAATTGACTTTTCAATTTAATCACATTTGATTCATTTACATTGGATTTTACTAACATTCATTCATATTCAATTAGTTCACTTTCACTAATTTATTTCAAGTTAGTTTGCTTTCAATTCAAATCAAATTTGATTCTATTTAGATTTACTTATTGAAATGACCCTCCTATTTCTACCCTAATTTCATAAGGATTTTTTTTCCATCAAAGGGAATTTAAATCACGTAGAAATCAAAATGCCATACAAGCTATTGACATAGCCACTTATTTCTTTTCTAAATAGGCAAATTAGGCAAAATCAGCAGTTCAGACGTCTAAATTCTTATGATAGGCGTCTAAACTTAATTACAGACGTCTATCTAATTATGACAGACGGCTCATAGATCAAAAATTGAAACAGAGAGAAAAAGACATTTTGAACTGAATTCAGACATCTAATTATTTTGTGACAGACGTCTATATTTAACCTTAGACGTCTAAATTATTTAGACTGTCGTCTAAGTTTAATCTCAGACGTCTAAATTATTTAGACTGTCGTCTAAATTCGATTTCTATGTACATGCATATGCACATTCAATTTATATGTGTCTGGATGTCCACCTACATTCATTTACACTTTTAAGTTCGATTTAAACTTCCTTAGAACTATCAGAGATGATATATAGATTGATCATTTATTACAATTATATTTTCCAGGGTCATTTTCTTTTTCCAATAAACCAAAATACATCCAGGATCAAAACAATTAACCAATATAAATATATCAGTACTTTCACAAAGATAAGCACATACATGTGAGGATGTATATGCCTCTCTTGTTTAAATCAGAGTTCTGGAAAACAAGAGGAGATTGGATTGATTGAATTTAATCAATCCACACATAGTACAGTGTTATATGCAATAAAAATTTCATTCATGTTTGATTTTCTTCTTATAAAATCTGTCTGGAATTTAAAATGCATTTGGTTAAAATCTGAATAAAAATTCAGATTCCTATTACAGATACAAAGGAAAAGGGTGTATTAATATTTGCACAAAACATGTTTATGTGCATATATATAACTGCAACTATTTGGATCTGGCTTTCAATTCCCTTATTACAGATCCTTCCTTTATTTAAAAATAAGACATGAAACATTTGTATGAAACAAGTTAGATTATGGGAACCTTGCAGTCATAAAACATTCAACCTATGCCTATTATCTTTTGTATACACTTACCATGTTTGAAAGACAAAACCATTTAATTTTTCTGAGAATCAACTATCCAGATTTCCCAAAACTTAAATCCTTTATAAAGACTCAAAATTGACTAATACATTTATAAAATGTAATCATTCAGTCTTCAACATGGTGTTCTTACTAAATCCACTTACAATATTTTGATTAACTTCTTTAATATCAGATATTAACCAGATTCATAAATTCCAGATACAAGTCAATCTCTTAATAAAATACTTAACAAAATATCCATCCCATATTCAACACTTAATACAAGTAACAATTTAAATCATTAATACATGCGGATTTTATCATTTTGGCTCTTATCTAACTAAGTTTAGCATGCTATAATCCTCTTCTCAAAGCCTTGCTCCTACTCCTACTTAGTTGCTGCAATCCCTGAAAAAGCATTTGAAACTGCCTCATTTTTAAATGAGACACCCCAGATGCCATTAGCACACTAGGGTCAGACACATGTCTGGTATGAGAAAATTCACAAAAGCAACTAGTTAATTAGGTTAAAATCAAATTAAATACATATACATAAAGTTCTGCCCTTTGGAATCAGATCATACTTGTGTGCATGCTCTGTGTCATTGTGCATGTGCACACTTTAATTTTCCTTTCCAGAGACTACATATATCAATATGACATATACATTCAAGCATACAATTCAGACATAATCAAACAATCATTCATACCAAACAGGAAAATAACCAATATGAGTTAAATCATTTATTCAATCCTCATATTTCAATTCTGGGAAAAACTCTAGTTTTCTCATCATCTCAAATATTATTCCCTTGGTATAATTATCTATCCTGGTCTCACCTGCAATATTTATGAATCAATGGACACACTTTAATGAACTAATTCACTCCATTACACAAAGATCTCAGGACTTAAACAAGCCATGTGTCAACTTGTGCTACTCAAGAACACAAGTCATTCCTGCAGTGTTCTTGACCCCAAATTTCCTAATCAGGTTTAAGTTAATAATAACTCTTTTGATTTTTCATGACTAAACCATTCAGTGATCCATTTCACTAACTAAAACATCCATATCATGGCATCTCATATTATTCAAAACCATACAGAGACAAGCAAGCAAACAACCATTGGTGACTAAATAAATAAGGTTCTGTATGCATATGTATACATTCTGGTATTTTAAAAAGGGTGTAGGCAACTAACATTGGCTTATGGCTTTTGAGAGAGTTTTTCCTTTTTGCAAACATTTGTGCTTGAGTTAAACTCAGAATGACCTGGTTTCACTGAATCACAAAATTTTGTTTGCTAGGCATATGAACATATATATATTTTTTCATTGAATCAGGAGCATCAGCACATAGGCAACCCTATTGCACCCCTAATTCCTTTTTGTCTCAAGCCTCAGCACTTATACATAAGTATATTGCAGCTCAACATTATTTACATCTTTCTGGGTTGAGCCAAAACCAATACTACTTGCCTATTTTCAACATTTTATTTTCTGGGTATTTGTTTATGTTCCTAAACATTAACATATCATAGATCTGGATTTATAAAACATATATGTATACTAACAACACATAAAGCTTTCTTATAATAAAACAAGTGATCAACCAAAGAGAATCAAAACATTTTCAGTTTTAAAATCACAAATAAGCATTCTCATATGAAAGTATATTTTTAAGAAAATTACTTATAGCTGGCTGCCTACATTAGGACTTATTGCCTTAGATTTTTGAGTGAGTTTTCTCACCTAGCTCTCTTCTTTGCTTCCTTAATTAATTGATGAACTTCTGCCTTTAGCCTCAAGCTCTCTTCCTTCCCTTGCCTTATGATTTCTATGGTGTTGTTTCCTTTTTTTTTTCAAAGTTCTTTTCTGAGAAGGAGAGGAGGCTGCTGCATATACATGTATATATACAGGGTCTTCCTTAGGGTTTTGGGTATTGGCTAAAGCCATTTTTGCCCACCAGAAAAATCATGTTATCTGCATTTTATTTAAACCCAAAGTTCTACCCTTCCCGGCTTAATTTAGGTGAAGAGAAAAGTGGTTACATTCTTTTTCAGAATTTTTGCTTTTCAGAAAATACTTTTTCCTTTGTCTACAATCATGCCAAAAATGTGACTTGATTTTATTATTTATCAAATACTCTTCCTAATTTTGCCTATAGCAAACATTTCCTTGTTTGTCTTATTTTTCCTATTTTTAGCTTTCATGTAAATGGTATGTACCTTCTTTATTTATTTACAAGAGGACTACTCCTTTTTATATATTCAGTTTTTTCTTTCTTTCTTCCTATATACTAAAATATGTCTGTATATTTTATCTTACTAATTTGAACTCTAGTATTTTATTAACACATATATATATTTATATAAGTCTTACTGAAATAATTAGTACACCTATATATATATATATATATATATTTATACATCATACTGTATTGACACACACATGCACATGTACACTCAAAAATATTCAATAGCATCTATATATGCATATTTACTTATGCATTCAGCTTTTAAGGATTTAATTTATATATATATATATATTTCCATACATATAAATATGTATTTATTCTTAGAGTTCAGGGATTTTAGCTTTTGTTCATGTGCATTTCCTGTGCACACATGTACACACATACTGATACACTATCAAGCTATATCACTCCCCTTTCAAAATTAATTCAAAAATTATTTTGAATTCATTTATATTTTTCAGAATAGATTCCTAAAATCCTGGGTCATTACATACATCCCTCCTTTTAGGAATTGTGTCCCACAATTTTCCTAAGCTTAAAATAAATTTTAAACTTAATTTAGAGAACAAATACACTCTCAACCAAATAAATTTTTAGTTCTATGATAACTAAAAACATATGCATCTAACAAAAGAAAACAATCAAAAATCAGAATTACCTTTAATCTGAAAATAGCTTAGGATAATTTATCCTAACTTTATCTTCTAATTCCCATGTGCAATCACTAGGATCAAGACTCCACTGTACCTTCACAAGTTTCAGAGATTTATTTCTCAACTTCTTCACATCTTTTGCCAAAATTCCCACTGGATCCTTTTCATAAATCAAATTAGGATTTATCTGCACTTGGGTTGGGGTCTCAAGAATTTCTGCCTTGTCATGGACCCACCTTCTCAATTGTGATACATGAAAAACATCATGTATACCTTGCATGTTTTCTGGTAATTCCAACTTATATGCCAAGGGACCAATTCTCTCCAGAATTTTGTATGGTCCAATATATCTTGGGGTTAATTTGCCTTGTTTTCCAAACCTCAGCACATTTTTCATAGGTGAGATTTTGATGAAAACAAAATTTCCCACTTCATATTCTACCTGCCTTCTTCTCATGTCTGCAAATTTCTTTTGCCTATCTTGAGCTGCTGCCATTCTTCTTCTTATCAACTCAATTTTCACCTTCGTTTCTTGTATGTACTCAGGTCCTAAAATAGACCTTTCTCCTGCTTCTACCCAACAAACAGGTGACAAACAGGGTTTACCATATAAGGCTTCAAATGGAGCCATTCCTATGGTACTTTGGTAGCTGTTGTTGTATGTAAATTCAACTAGATGAAGATAATCTTCCCAGTTGCCTCCAAAATCCAGTATACATGCCCTCAACATGTCCTCCAAAACTTTGTTTACTACCTCAGTCTGCCCATCTGATTGAGGATGGTAGGCAGTACTTAAACATAGTTCACTTCCCATTGCTTCTTGAAAGCTTCTCCAGAATTTTGAAGTGAAGATGGTATCCCTATCACTCACAATGGTTTTGGGAATGCCATGTAACTTTACCACTTCCTTTATAAAAATTTGAGCTAATTTTGGTGCTGTTCTTTCTGACTTGACTGGGATGAAGTGTGCTACCCTGGTTAGCCTATCAACTATCACCCATATACTTGTATTACCTCTCTTAGATCTAGGCAGTCCATCTATGAAGTCCATAGATATGTCTTCCCACTTCCACTGTGGTACACTAAGAGACTGCATCAACCCTGATGGCCTTTGGGTTTCAGCCTTGACTTGTTGGCAAGTCATACATTTGGCAATGTATTTAGCTACATCAGATTTCATCCCCTTCCACCAGAAGTCTCTTTTCAAATTTTGGTACATTTTTGTGTTGCCTGGGTGTATGGAGTATTTACTTCTGTGATATTCATTCAATATCTCTTTCTTCAATTCTGTGTCCTCTGGTACACACATCCTATTTTGGTATCTCATATAACCATTTTTATCAATATGGTGATTCATCACTTCCTCCCCTCTTGAGAGGAGCACTTTCTTCTCTAACAAGTTGGCATCTTGTTCTTGCATCTTTCCTACCTTCAGAATTAAATCTGGTTGGAGTGTCATTAAGCTTAACTTCCCTTTATATTCTTGTGCACCATGCATCTGCTCATCCATGTGCACACAACCATTCTCCCCAATTTCTAACTCAGTTAGCAAAGAGAAATCTTTAAATTCTTCTATCATCATCATAGCCAATTTAGCATGCTGTCTACTTAGAGCATCTGCAACTTTGTTTGCTTTGCCTGGTGTATAGAGTATGTCAAAGTCATAGGCAGCTAAGAACTCCACCCATCTATGTTGCCTCATGTTCAAATCTTTTTGTGAAAATAAATATTTCAGAGACTTGTGGTCAGTGTACAGTTCAAACTTTGTGCCTAACAAATAATGCCTCCAAAGTTTTAAAGCATAGATCACAGCTGCTAATTCGAGATCATGTGTGGCATACCTTACTTCATGGGGTTTAAGTTGTCTGGATGCATATGCAATGACTTGGCCTCGTTGCATCAACACTGCACCCAAGCCAAATCCACTAGCATCAGTGTATACCACTAGTTCTTCATTTCCATATGGTACCTTTAAAATTGGAGCATTCACCAATGCCTCCTTCAACTGTTCAAAAGACTTCTCACATTTTTCTGACCAAACAAAAGCTTGGTTCTTCCTGGTTAGGTTAGTGAGTGGTGTAGAGATTTTTGAAAAATCTTTTATAAACCTCCTATAATACCTTGCCATCCCCATAAATGACCTTACTTCACTCACAGTGCTTGGCCTCTTCCATGCTTGAATAGCCACTACTTTATTGGGGTTCACAGAAATTCCTTGAGCAGATATAACATGGCCAAGGAAATGTACTTCCTCTTTCCAAAATACACATTTTGAAAATTTTGCCTTTAAATCTTTTTCCCTTAACCTAAACAAAACCAGGTGCAAATGATGCTTATGTTCTTCCACTGTTTTGGAATAAATCAAAATGTCATCAATAAAAATAAGCACAAACTTGTCTAAATAATCTCTAAAGGTTCTGTTCATTAAATCTACAAAGTATGATGGTGCATTGGTCAAACCAAATGGCATAACCAAAAATTCATACAACCCATACCTAGTGTTAAAGGCAGTGTACTTGATGCTTGATTCTTCCACCTTCATTTGATGAAAACCAGATGCTAAGTCTAGTCTAGAAAATACTTTTGCCCCTGCTAATTGATCAAAAAGATCATCTATTCTTGGCAATGGGTATTTATTTTTAATAGTTACCTTGTTTAATTCTCTAAAATCTATACAGAGTCTTAAGGAGCCATCTTGTTTCTTAACAAATACCACTGGTGCTCCCCAGCAAGAATTACTTGGTCTTATAAAACCCTTTTCTTCCAGTTCTTCTAACTGTTTCTTTAATTCCTTTAGTTCATTTGGCCCCATTCTAGTTGGCTTTTTAATCACTGGGCTTGCTCCTGGAACTAGATTGATCTGGAACTCTACTGGTCTATGGTGTGGAACGCCCTTGACCTCACCAAACACATCCAAATATTCATTGACTATGGGAATTTCTTCAATGGTTAGTTCAATAGAATTTTTTTCTGAGTCAACTAAGTGATATAGTTTTCCTTCCTTAGCTACTTCACATAAAACTGTGATTCTCTGACCTCTAGAATTTTGCAATGATATGGTGGATGAGTCTAAATTAATTATGGCTTTAAATTGCCTTAACCAGTCTACCCCCAAAATAACACCTATATTTGGGTAATTCAAAACATATAAATTGGAAATAAAAACATTTCCTCCTATGTTTAATTCCACATTGTAACATCCCGTATTTTTAAGCCATTGAATTTGAACATTTAATTCATTTTAAATGTTTAATATGGGTTTAAGATTTATTTTGAACTAAAAAGAATTGGTTTAAACTGAAACAACAAGTGATAATTTCTAATGTGAAGATTTAATCTAAGATTGGATAATAAATAATTAAATATTCGGGATTGGGATAAAAAGGTGGATTTGGGTGTAAATAGTAATAAAATGATATTTAAATGTATTTTTAGGTTCGAATGGTTATAAATAATATTATTGGAATTTTAGATGAATTTTAAAGTTGATAAATTAATATTTGGAATTTTATATTAATTTAAAAATGAATTTAATATTGTTAAAATGCAAATAATCAGATTTTGAGTCCGGATTGAGCCGGAATGATTTTAAATGTGGTTATACATTTTATATGACTTATTATTGAGTTAATAAAATTTTAAAAGTGAAAATTTGAGTGTTTTCGTAAATTTTGAAAATTTCTCGATTTAATAGACGGGTAAAATAGCCTTCCGGGGCACAGTCTCGGAATTCGACGAAACCAGTTCCATTGGATCCGTAATAGTTAGTTATTATCGGATTTCAATTTTCGTAGCAATCGGAGTTGTCGTTTGACCGTGGCAGCTCGAAACGCATCGAAATCGATTTAACCGATTTAATTTTAAATTGATCGTTTAATTCTATAACTCGCACATACGATTAAATTAACTTACGTAACCTGTTCCATTGTGTCCGGAACGCGGAAAAACCCCAGGATAGCCTGTCGGAACGTGAGATTTGGAGGTCGTTTGCATTAACGGTTAAATTGAGATATTTTATTAATTAAATAATATTAAATATAGATATATTAACATTTTCTCCAAAACCCTAGCTCATTTTATCACCAGCCGCCGTTGCTTATACCAATGGCCGAAAACATCAGATGTTCATCGTCAATTTTCGATTTATCCACTTAATAATTTAGAAAACGTTCAACTGGAAAAGTGGAGAGGCCATTGAGTTCTTCGAGTTGTGCGGTGGTGATCATGAATCGTCGAGCGGTTCGTCAGAAACTTCACCACGAAGGCAACGTGTTCGTGCTCGCTTTTTGGGGTCAAGAGCTGACCGAGTTCGACTGGATCTTGGCTGGGGGTAGGCGATCTAGGGGGCTTCGATGTGGTGACTTCCGATCAGATTCTAGAGTGTCGTGGTGGCCGCGATTTCTAAACCTAAGTGTCGACGATGGGTTCACGCGTGTACGTGATGGCCAGGAGTTGAACGCGAGAAGAAGATGGGGATCGACCTTGTTTCTGAAGCTTGATCAACGGCCGTGATTTGGTATTGTAAAAGAAAAGAAAAAAAAGATATTGATTTAAATTAATTTCAAAACTTTGTAAATTCATAACTCGATCATACGATGTCAGATTGCGACGAAACTGGAACCGTGGAATCGCAGGAACGCGTGCTACGTGATGGCGCAGATCCTGAGTCATTCCGGACAAGTGGGAATTTGGGTTAAATCGGACATCGTCCGGTTTAATTTAAATTTCGAACGCTCGCCGAACTCAAAGTGAGTTTTCTCACTCACATCTGGATGCTAGACATTATAAATAGTTGATATTTAAATATCTGTGTGGATGGCTGAATATAATTGTTATTATCAGTCTGGATTGATATTTATATTGTGATGTGCTAATATTTGTGGATGCAGGGAAAAACAGGTTGGAGGGATCCAACTGGATTTCTCACGATGTAGCAATTATTTTATAATTGATAGTGATACCTGTTTATATGTTGTGATTGATAAATCTGGAATTTTAAATTGTTCTGTGAAATTGTGGTATAAATTATAATTCCAGAATTAAATTATAAATGAAGAAATTGGGGATTTAAAAGAAATTAAAGAAATTGTTAAATAAGGAATTTAAAGGAATATAAAAACTGGATTCTGTTTTGAAATGGAAAATGTAAATTGGTAAAATTGGGATTTTAAATATTGTGGGAAATTTATCAATCGTTAAATGTGAAATATGAGTTTTCTGGAAATGAATTCTATGAAATTATAAATTGAGTAAAATAACAGCGGTTTATTTTAATGATAAATAGTGATATCCGGGAAAGAAAAATATGTTAAAATGAAGCTTCTGAATATAAATGTAAATTTTAAGTGTTAATAGAATATTTTTAAAATTTCGTTTTCTCCATTGGAATTTTATTTAAGTAAATTGAAAATATGGTTTCCATTGAAAATTCACCAAAATGTTTATTTAAAAATGTTTAAATTATATTTAAAAGTGAATTTTCAGAAATGGAAAATTCTGATTTAACTTCGGAGGAAGTTATAGTTAAGTATGGAAATTGGAAATTTATGTTGAAATCATAAATTGACTTGAAATAAATCGTTTGGATTTATATGAAGGATACTTTGGAATATTTGAACGGGATAGTGTCTCCCTGGGAAAACCAAGTTAAGTTTAAAGGTTTTTATTTAATTAAAAGTTAAAGTTTTAAATTGTTTAAAGAGTATTTTAAGAAAAGTATTACTTTGAAAGAAGAAATTTCAAGTTTGTTTTAAAGTTATATGATTAAGTTATTGGTAAAGGCTAGTATTCTTCTTTTAAACTCCATTTCTAAAAATTAGTAAACTAAACCTTTATTTCAATCGAATTTATACCTTATTAAATAATAGTATTTAAAACAGTTTTGAAATTTATATTTTGAGTAAATAAATAGAAGTAATTTTCATATTTTAAAGTATATTTCAGTATAAAGTATTTTTAACTGTTTTAAATGCAAATTGTTTTATACTTGGTTATTCCCGATGGGAATAAAGGGTAAAAGATTTACCTTGTAAAGGAAGAGTTTGGAAAATTGTTTTCAAATGAGTTTTGAAAATGTGAAAATATATCTTTGAAGATATTAGAGGCAAATAAATAATATGGAGATTATTTATTGTGTGATGGATGTGTATGGATGTTTGTGAACATTAATTGATAGTTAAATCACCGACTATCAATATTGGCCAAATGCGCTGATCGTTTCGAAGAGACCGGGATCGAGTTTCCGTATACCGGGATTCTAGGTCTGGAGACTCGAAAACCACTTCGATCCGGTTTGTACGTTTCGCGGAAACGATTCGGGAGTCGAAGATGGAGCAGTGAAGTGCAAGGGCTAGTCGCTACTAATCCTGAGGATATTTCCAAAATGGATGTAGTAGGAGTAGTGCCTTCGGTTCCGTTCGGACCCGGGACGGACTTATATGGACGAATGCTTTCGTGACATCGTCAGGTGGACGATGGGCATTCAAAGTGAAATGTGCTATAAAGGTATCGTTTAGCCTCAAGCCTCATCAACCGGGAATGACTGAAAATCAGGGGTTATGCAGCAAGGCTTCGTGGGTAGCCCCCACTTGAGAGTAAGGTCATCCCTGTCTAGATGTCCCTTTTATTTCGGCTTAGTGGTGCGGTTGCTGATCCCAACCGTGGGGTGATTTTACTTGGAATTATCCAGTAAGGGATGATTCCGGTCTTGTGTTGCAGGGGAGCGGGCGTACTCCTCGGTACTGTGATCTAGGCCACGTACTGTGACAGGTGGTACCCCAGTGCCTAGTCATTCGTTGGAAATCCATTCTCCCTACGTGCCTTGTACGAGTTTTGTTTGTATTACCCACGTTGTGGCTAGTATGCCGGAATTTAATAGATGTAACAATTTCGGCTATTTTATAAGTATTTGTAAATAGACACTATTATAATATCAGAGGATTTCTATAAAAAGTGTTTTGGCTATCGTAAGGTAAAAACCCGACATGTTTATTTGTGGCGTGGTCTCACGAGATGCTTTTGTTTTCAAAGGATTTTTGAAACTTTAATAATCAATTGGATGTATTTATGATGCGCTGGTATTCCAGACTGACTCGGGTGTTATTTTATTATAATGCTCGGGTCAGACCGAGTATTTTACAGGATAGGTTGCTATGGAGCTCAGGAGAGGAGCTGGAGTCCGAGACGTATTTCTCGTACTTGTATTATTCCGCTGCTGTGATTGTTGTATTGACTGATTGACTGGATATTGATGATTGTATTGATATACTCTGATGATGATGTATTGTATATAAACAGATATAGTTTCATTTTGTGTAAAGATCTGTTCTATATATTATATTTTATCCGCTGCGACTGTGAGGTTCTGATTTTGTTTAGTTCTTTCTTCTTCTATCTACTTTCTTATTCTTCTACAATCTGTCTTTCCGGCATTCGATCGTCGGCATATTATACTGTTGAGTATTTTGTGTCGATTTTCGAGGGTCGTGAAGGGCGGGTCGTCACACTTGGTATCAGAGCTTAAGTTGGCGACAACCTAGGCTTTGGTGGGAAATTACTCATTATTAATGGAGTCAATAGTACTCTATAATGAGTTGAGTGTAATAATAGCTACGAGAGCGTACTTGTTAGTGGATATAAAATTTGTTTTTGTACTGTGTTGACTTATCGGTTGAGTGTTTATGAATTCTGGTCGGTGCGGGAAGTACAACCGTATCGATAGGGGTTTCTAAACTCTTAAACAAGATAAACCGACATAGTATTGTTTTTAAAGCGGGTAAATGAAATAATTTTACCCAAAATTATATTTTGATATAAAGAAATAGTTTTCTAAATTATATGTATTGGATGCTTGTTAGGTTGTTTCTTCTATAATTAAATAAGAAATTAAAACATGATCTAAAATTTGAAATGATATATATAATAAAATAAGAAGTTAAAATATTAAAATGGTTTATAACCAAATGGAATTGACTGGATATGTTTTAAATAAGAAAAGTAAAAATTAAAATTTGATTTAAACTAGAATTTTGACCCCGGAAATTTTGAAAGGGATTTCAAATGGAATTAAACAAAGTTTTGGGAATTAAACTTTGTGGAAATGTTGGAAATGTTTTCAAAAGCATTTGGAAGTTTGGGGTATTCATTTGGAAAAAATATTTTGAGATGGGAATTGCTTTGAGAAGAATTTCAGAAGTAAAGAGCATTGAACTCACTTCAGTCGCTGGAAAATAATCCTGATGATGCTGGCCACATCATTAGAATTCATTTTCGAGTTTCTAAAGTGATGAATTGCTACCAAAATAGTTGGTTATGGTATTTATTTGGACTTGTTTGGGAAAACAAGTGATTTTGGAATTTTCAAAGGGAAATTGTTTGGTAAAAACAGTTTGTTTTGGAATTTGGTATTTGATTTGAATATCAAAAGAGAAATGTGTTGATTTTTATTTCGAATTGGTTTTGAAATAAATCCGGGTAAATTGAATTCTGGAAATTCTATTTTAAAGTAAGAATGTGAAAGTTGAAATGATTCAACTATATAACTTATAAAGGAAAGTTGATTTAAAAAAGAATTGAGTATATATGGAATGTAAATTTACTTTGAATAAATGAAGGTGAATGGAATATATCTGGATTTAACTTATGATAAGTTAAATAAAATTAAGAATTTGAATTTGAATTAAATCTAAATGAATTGGAATTAAAAGGAAGTTGAGATAACGGTGAAATGTAAATGTTTATGATTGTGCAAGTGAATTCATATTCTTAAGTTATTAAGTGTTAAAATTTGGAATTGTGATTATAAAAATGTGGATTGATTTGAAATGAGCAATATAAACTTATAAGTAAATAAGTTGGAGAACTTGAGAATGGAAGATTTGATTTTAACTCAAGTATAGTGGAATTATAATCACAAATGGGAAAGGGTTGGATGGTATGGTGAATTCGAACTTAATTTTAAATGGAATGCTAAGTAAGATGAAGCAATTATAAAATATAAAGGATGAATGGACTTGAGTTAGCAAATAAGTCTTGGAATAAAATTTAAATAGAATAAAGGAATTCTATAAAATTGAATTTGGTTTAACTTCGACTAAGATGGAATTTAGCTGAATATTAAAATATCTGTTGTGTTATGAATAAGAATGAATGTAATTAAATTCTTATTTAAAGTAGTAAAGGAAATGGTTTAAATTCAGGTGGCTAAATAAAATTTAGATGAATTTGAATAAATTCTGGAAAGGAATTAAATTGAAAATGCATATATAATTTAGTTAACCTTGAATTAAAATGGGATAAGAATTTAGTTTAATGGAAATTTAATTTAGTTGAAGTGATGTTGAATGAAGTAAATGCTTACTCAATTAAATCCAAAATGATTGTTTGGAAATAAATCTTGTGTAAGCTAAATTAAATGGAATTTGTATTGCAATAAATAGAATTTTGATAGTTTGGTCAAAATTTAGAAAGCAAGGGAAAAATCCTGTTGTTGAATGAAATTTAAATTTGGTAATAAATGTTGGAAGTGAGAATGTATAATGGGATTAGATTATAATAGTGATGGTCTGAATTGTAAGAAAATTCAAATGAGAGAAATAATTTAAATGGTCTCTTTGTTGATAAAATAAATCTAAAATGGATTGGATAAATAAACGAAGAGCATTAAACTTTGTAAATAAATTGATATAAGAAGATGGTGGAAATATTGTGAAAGAACTTAAGCGAACTGAATTAAAAGTGTGGTCGAGCTTTATAATGTAATCTTGAATGCAAATTGATAAATAGTAAAATGGGATGCAAGTGTAATTGTATTAATTAATTATTGAGATGACATAAGGATGTAAATAATCCAAGATGGAAAAATATTAATATAAACCTGAATTGGATAATGAAATAAAGATGTAAGGAAAATGTAATTTAACAATTACATTGGAAAGAGAAAATATTTGGTTTGTGAACCTTGTAATGGAATAAAATTTATATGAATCCAAGTTGGAAATAATTTTAAATGGTTATAAGCTTAAGTGGCAATTGTTTTGCTTGAATGACATGGAAATTTGCATGTATTTGCAATTGAGTGTTTAAAAGCAATTGGAATTGAATTGTGAATAAATTGATATGAATGGGAACCCATTTCAAAGAGTTTTGTATATGAATGCAAGTGAATTGGTTAAGAATAGCAAATGAAATTGATTTTGAATAAATAGGAATGAATTGACCTTTTAATAAGTAATGTTTGCATATGAATGGAAATGGATCATAACTGAAATGCAAATGTTTCAAGTTTAAAATGAAATTTGATTGTAAATCAAATTTGGAATGTAAGTAAGATTAAAAGGTAAGAAAGGCATATGTAATCATATTGAAGTGGAAATGAATTGGTTGAGATAAATAAGAATTGTATGTAGTGAACTTGAATTTAAATCATTCAAGTGGAATAAAAATGAAGTTTGGGTTTGTAAAGAGGATTGAAATGATGTCGAAATTTGTGAAATTGTTTATAAAGAAGGTTGACATTGTTAATGATGAAATTTGCTTGGTTTGGTTATGAAATGGATATGTTTGGCTTGCATTTACATTGGAAATGCTATTAAGATGCTCATATCATTGAAACTGATGAGTTTGTTGAGTTTAGTACAGGTGCGGGAGGCGTTCGAGAGAGTTGGAGCACGTATATGCGAGATATTAGCCGCTTGCTTTTAAAAATTTGCTAAGAGGTACGCCTACGCAAATATAATTGGGAAAATGATATATATATTGTGATATATTTTGGTTTCCGGCCATGTGAGCCGATGTATATATATTTGTGTATCCTGCGACATCGCAGAAGCTCCTCCGTACAAAGGAGACTCCGCCAAAATTTTCCAGAAATTTTGGGAGTTAGAAAATTTTTGAGAGTTTTTGGGAAAATTTATTAATAAGTGAAGTTATTTTGATAACGAGTGTTAAGATAAAGGCTTTAGAGTAAATAAAGCAAATGGTTTTGGAATGGAGTTGAAACTTTTTGGGAAGTGAATCTAAAGCTTTTAACTAAGCAAATTTGGAAATAAATGGGTTGGAGAGTATTTTCTACCTTAGCAAATTTCGGGGACGAAATTTTTATAAGGGGGGAGGAATGTAACATCCCGTATTTTTAAGCCATTGAATTTGAACATTTAATTCATTTTAAATGTTTAATATGGGTTTAAGATTTATTTTGAACTAAAAAGAATTGGTTTAAACTGAAACAACAAGTGATAATTTCTAATGTGAAGATTTAATCTGAGATTGGATAATAAATAATTAAATATTCGGGATTGGGATAAAAAGGTGGATTTGGGTGTAAATAGTAATAAAATGATATTTAAATGTATTTTTAGGTTCGAATGGTTATAAATAATATTATTGGAATTTTAGATGAATTTTAAAGTTGATAAATTAATATTTGGAATTTTATATTAATTTAAAAATGAATTTAATATTGTTAAAATGCAAATAATCAGATTTTGAGTCCGGATTGAGCCGGAATGATTTTAAATGTGGTTATACATTTTATATGACTTATTATTGAGTTAATAAAATTTTAAAAGTGAAAATTTGAGTGTTTTCGTAAATTTTGAAAATTTCTCGATTTAATAGACGGGTAAAATAGCCTTCCGGGGCACAGTCTCGGAATTCGACGAAACCAGTTCCATTGGATCCGTAATAGTTAGTTATTATCGGATTTCAATTTTCGTAGCAATCGGAGTTGTCGTTTGACCGTGGCAGCTCGAAACGCATCGAAATCGATTTAACCGATTTAATTTTAAATTGATCGTTTAATTCTATAACTCGCACATACGATTAAATTAACTTACGTAACCTGTTCCATTGTGTCCGGAACGCGGAAAAACCCCAGGATAGCCTGTCGGAACGTGAGATTTGGAGGTCGTTTGCATTAACGGTTAAATTGAGATATTTTATTAATTAAATAATATTAAATATAGATATATTAACATTTTCTCCAAAACCCTAGCTCATTTTATCACCAGCCGCCGTTGCTTATACCAATGGCCGAAAACATCAGATGTTCATCGTCAATTTTCGATTTATCCACTTAATAATTTAGAAAACGTTCAACTGGAAAAGTGGAGAGGCCATTGAGTTCTTCGAGTTGTGCGGTGGTGATCATGAATCGTCGAGCGGTTCGTCAGAAACTTCACCACGAAGGCAACGTGTTCGTGCTCGCTTTTTGGGGTCAAGAGCTGACCGAGTTCGACTGGATCTTGGCTGGGGGTAGGCGATCTAGGGGGCTTCGATGTGGTGACTTCCGATCAGATTCTAGAGTGTCGTGGTGGCCGCGATTTCTAAACCTAAGTGTCGACGATGGGTTCACGCGTGTACGTGATGGCCAGGAGTTGAACGCGAGAAGAAGATGGGGATCGACCTTGTTTCTGAAGCTTGATCAACGGCCGTGATTTGGTATTGTAAAAGAAAAGAAAAAAAAAGATATTGATTTAAATTAATTTCAAAACTTTGTAAATTCATAACTCGATCATACGATGTCAGATTGCGACGAAACTGGAACCGTGGAATCGCAGGAACGCGTGCTACGTGATGGCGCAGATCCTGAGTCATTCCGGACAAGTGGGAATTTGGGTTAAATCGGACATCGTCCGGTTTAATTTAAATTTCGAACGCTCGCCGAACTCAAAGTGAGTTTTCTCACTCACATCTGGATGCTAGACATTATAAATAGTTGATATTTAAATATCTGTGTGGATGGCTGAATATAATTGTTATTATCAGTCTGGATTGATATTTATATTGTGATGTGCTAATATTTGTGGATGCAGGGAAAAACAGGTTGGAGGGATCCAACTGGATTCCTCACGATGTAGCAATTATTTTATAATTGATAGTGATACCTGTTTATATGTTGTGATTGATAAATCTGGAATTTTAAATTGTTCTGTGAAATTGTGGTATAAATTATAATTCCAGAATTAAATTATAAATGAAGAAATTGGGGATTTAAAAGAAATTAAAGAAATTGTTAAATAAGGAATTTAAAGGAATATAAAAACTGGATTCTGTTTTGAAATGGAAAATGTAAATTGGTAAAATTGGGATTTTAAATATTGTGGGAAATTTATCAATCGTTAAATGTGAAATATGAGTTTTCTGGAAATGAATTCTATGAAATTATAAATTGAGTAAAATAACAGCGGTTTATTTTAATGATAAATAGTGATATCCGGGAAAGAAAAATATGTTAAAATGAAGCTTCTGAATATAAATGTAAATTTTAAGTGTTAATAGAATATTTTTAAAATTTCGTTTTCTCCATTGGAATTTTATTTAAGTAAATTGAAAATATGGTTTCCATTGAAAATTCACCAAAATGTTTATTTAAAAATGTTTAAATTATATTTAAAAGTGAATTTTCAGAAATGGAAAATTCTGATTTAACTTCGGAGGAAGTTATAGTTAAGTATGGAAATTGGAAATTTATGTTGAAATCATAAATTGACTTGAAATAAATCGTTTGGATTTATATGAAGGATACTTTGGAATATTTGAACGGGATAGTGTCTCCCTGGGAAAACCAAGTTAAGTTTAAAGGTTTTTATTTAATTAAAAGTTAAAGTTTTAAATTGTTTAAAGAGTATTTTAAGAAAAGTATTACTTTGAAAGAAGAAATTTCAAGTTTGTTTTAAAGTTATATGATTAAGTTATTGGTAAAGGCTAGTATTCTTCTTTTAAACTCCATTTCTAAAAATTAGTAAACTAAACCTTTATTTCAATCGAATTTATACCTTATTAAATAATAGTATTTAAAACAGTTTTGAAATTTATATTTTGAGTAAATAAATAGAAGTAATTTTCATATTTTAAAGTATATTTCAGTATAAAGTATTTTTAACTGTTTTAAATGCAAATTGTTTTATACTTGGTTATTCCCGATGGGAATAAAGGGTAAAAGATTTACCTTGTAAAGGAAGAGTTTGGAAAATTGTTTTCAAATGAGTTTTGAAAATGTGAAAATATATCTTTGAAGATATTAGAGGCAAATAAATAATATGGAGATTATTTATTGTGTGATGGATGTGTATGGATGTTTGTGAACATTAATTGATAGTTAAATCACCGACTATCAATATTGGCCAAATGCGCTGATCGTTTCGAAGAGACCGGGATCGAGTTTCCGTATACCGGGATTCTAGGTCTGGAGACTCGAAAACCACTTCGATCCGGTTTGTACGTTTCGCGGAAACGATTCGGGAGTCGAAGATGGAGCAGTGAAGTGCAAGGGCTAGTCGCTACTAATCCTGAGGATATTTCCAAAATGGATGTAGTAGGAGTAGTGCCTTCGGTTCCGTTCGGACCCGGGACGGACTTATATGGACGAATGCTTTCGTGACATCGTCAGGTGGACGATGGGCATTCAAAGTGAAATGTGCTATAAAGGTATCGTTTAGCCTCAAGCCTCATCAACCGGGAATGACTGAAAATCAGGGGTTATGCAGCAAGGCTTCGTGGGTAGCCCCCACTTGAGAGTAAGGTCATCCCTGTCTAGATGTCCCTTTTATTTCGGCTTAGTGGTGCGGTTGCTGATCCCAACCGTGGGGTGATTTTACTTGGAATTATCCAGTAAGGGATGATTCCGGTCTTGTGTTGCAGGGGAGCGGGCGTACTCCTCGGTACTGTGATCTAGGCCACGTACTGTGACAGGTGGTACCCCAGTGCCTAGTCATTCGTTGGAAATCCATTCTCCCTACGTGCCTTGTACGAGTTTTGTTTGTATTACCCACGTTGTGGCTAGTATGCCGGAATTTAATAGATGTAACAATTTCGGCTATTTTATAAGTATTTGTAAATAGACACTATTATAATATCAGAGGATTTCTATAAAAAGTGTTTTGGCTATCGTAAGGTAAAAACCCGACATGTTTATTTGTGGCGTGGTCTCACGAGATGCTTTTGTTTTCAAAGGATTTTTGAAACTTTAATAATCAATTGGATGTATTTATGATGCGCTGGTATTCCAGACTGACTCGGGTGTTATTTTATTATAATGCTCGGGTCAGACCGAGTATTTTACAGGATAGGTTGCTATGGAGCTCAGGAGAGGAGCTGGAGTCCGAGACGTATTTCTCGTACTTGTATTATTCCGCTGCTGTGATTGTTGTATTGACTGATTGACTGGATATTGATGATTGTATTGATATACTCTGATGATGATGTATTGTATATAAACAGATATAGTTTCATTTTGTGTAAAGATCTGTTCTATATATTATATTTTATCCGCTGCGACTGTGAGGTTCTGATTTTGTTTAGTTCTTTCTTCTTCTATCTACTTTCTTATTCTTCTACAATCTGTCTTTCCGGCATTCGATCGTCGGCATATTATACTGTTGAGTATTTTGTGTCGATTTTCGAGGGTCGTGAAGGGCGGGTCGTCACACACATCCACACAAATCATATTTAAAACACTAGAACTCCCCAGTGGACTTTGTATATGCAATGGGGTTTCAACCAATATGCAATTCAGTTTTAGCATTTTAACTAGTTCATAAGAAATTAAAGAGTGAGTTGCCCCAGTATCATATACTACTGCTATGGGCATGGTACAAATAAGTAATGTACCTTCCACTTGGCTATGGTTTTCAGTGTTACTCTCCACTGTGGCTTTGCCTTTTCCTTCCAAATTTGCCAATTTTCCTTGCTGTTTGTACTCAGGACAATTCCTCTTCATATGCCCCTCTTTCCCACATAGATAGCACTTGAAAGCTCCTCCTTTCAATTCTGGACATCTTGGTTTGATATGTCCTTCTTTTCCACACTGATGGCACACAATTTTCTTCTTGGTTTCCTTAGCTTTGACATCTCCAGTGCCTTTGTTATTGGCCTCTTCCTTCTTCTTATCATAAGGGTGACACCTCCCCTTACTCTTCTTGGTATTATTGCTCTTAAAATTTCTGAACTTCTCCCTTTCCTTGTCATGCTGTTCCAACCTCAAAGCTACGTCTATCACATGGTCAAAAGTCCTGTCTGCATAGGGTAACATGGCTCTGCTAAGTCCTGGGTTCAACCCTTTTATGTACCTATCATTTTTGGATGCCTCATCTGCCACAAGCATTGCTCCATATGTGGAAAGCCCCTCAAACTTTTGAGTGTATTCTGTGACAGTCATGGTTCCTTGTCTAAGTCTAATAAATTCTTCTAGCAAGGTAGTCTTTGCTGATGCTGGTACAAACCTTGCTTCCAACATCTCTTTGAATTGATTCCAAGTGATTTCATTCTCATTTCTTCCTGCAATAATAACTTCCCACCAGCCTAAAGCTACTCCTTTTAGCTGTCTTGAAGCCACTTGCCTCTTTCTTTGATCATCAAGTTGCATGTCATTGAAAATTCTTTCCAATGTTCTCAACCATGTTTGAATTTCCATGATACTCTCTGTCCCTTCAAAGCTTTTGCCTCCTAAATGAGTATATGTCTTAAGTAATTTTGAGAGTTCTTCATAGGGAT
The DNA here is from genome assembly GCA_030737815.1 of Allium fistulosum. Lineage (NCBI taxonomy): Eukaryota > Viridiplantae > Streptophyta > Magnoliopsida > Asparagales > Amaryllidaceae > Allium > Allium fistulosum. The sequence continues at coordinate 554,964,863 of CM060905.1, read as the reverse complement.
TTTCTTGCCTTTGTCCTGCCCCATCCCTAAATGCTCTCACCAAGTCTTGCAGATTGACCATTGGGGGTGCATGGGAAGATCCTGCTCCCTGATTTGGTGGTCTCCCTACCATAGTTTGCTAATAATAATTTACATAGCTAGTTAGTTTGATTGGTAATTTTATTATTTCAGTGTTTTTTTTTCACACTGAAAACATTGATATATATATATATTTAGTTCCTTTAAATTTTATTTCTATCTAAGAACTTGATCTTTACTTCTACTATGTTGAATAACATAGCTCTGATACCAACTGAAATGACCCTCCTATTTCTACCCTAATTTCATAAGGATTTTTTTTTCCATCAAAGAGAATTTAAATCACGTAGAAATCAAAATGCCATACAAGCTATTGACATAGCCACTTATTTCTTTTCTAAATAGGCAAATTAGGCAAAATCAGCAGTTCAGACGTCTAAATTCTTATGACAGGCGTCTAAACTTAATTACAGACGTCTATCTAATTATGACAGACGGCTCATAGATCAAAAATTGAAACAGAGAGAAAAAGACATTTTGAACTGAATTCAGACATCTAATTATTTTGTGACAGACGTCTATATTTAACCTTAGACGTCTAAATTATTTAGAATGTCATCTAAGTTTAATCTCAGACGTCTAAATTATTTAGACTGTCGTCTAAATTCGATTTCTATGTACATGCATATGCACATTCAATTTATATGTGTCTGGATGTCCACCTACATTCATTTACACTTTTAAGTTCGATTTAAACTTCCTTAGAACTATCAGAGATGATATATAGATTGATCATTTATTACAATTATATTTTCCAGGGTCATTTTCTTTTTCCAATAAACCAAAATACATCCAGGATCAAAACAATTAACCAATATAAATATATCAGTACTTTCACAAAGATAAGCACATACATGTGAGGATGTATATGCCTCTCTTGTTTAAATCAGAGTTCTGGAAAACAAGAGGAGATTGGATTGATTGAATTTAATCAATCCACACATAGTACAGTGTTATATGCAATAAAAATTTCATTCATGTTTGATTTTCTTCTTATAAAATCTGTCTGGAATTTAAAATGCATTTGGTTAAAATCTGAATAAAAATTCAGATTCCTATTACAGATACAAAGGAAAAGGGTGTATTAATATTTGCACAAAACATGTTTATGTGCATATATATAACTGCAACTATTTGGATCTGGCTTTCAATTCCCTTATTACAGATCCTTCCTTTATTTAAAAATAAGACATGAAACATTTGTATGAAACAAGTTAGATTATGGGAACCTTGCAGTCATAAAACATTCAACCTATGCCTATTATCTTTTGTATACACTTACCATGTTTGAAAGACAAAACCATTTAATTTTTCTGAGAATCAACTATCCAGATTTCCCAAAACTTAAATCCTTTATAAAGACTCAAAATTGACTAATACATTTATAAAATGTAATCATTCAGTCTTCAACATGGTGTTCTTACTAAATCCACTTACAATATTTTGATTAACTTCTTTAATATCATATATTAACCAGATTCATAAATTCCAGATACAAGTCAATCTCTTAATAAAATACTTAACAAAATATCCATCCCATATTCAACACTTAATACAAGTAACAATTTAAATCATTAATACATGCGGATTTTATCATTTTGGCTCTTATCTAACTAAGTTTAGCATGCTATAATCCTCTTCTCAAAGCCTTGCTCCTACTCCTACTTAGTTGCTGCAATCCCTGAAAAAGCATTTGAAACTGCCTCATTTTTAAATGAGACACCCCAGATGCCATTAGCACACTAGGGTCAGACACATGTCTGGTATGAGAAAATTCACAAAAGCAACTAGTTAATTAGGTTAAAATCAAATTAAATACATATACATAAAGTTCTGCCCTTTGGAATCAGATCATACTTGTGTGCATGCTCTGTGTCATTGTGCATGTGCACACTTTAATTTTCCTTTCCAGAGACTACATATATCAATATGACATATACATTCAAGCATACAATTCAGACATAATCAAACAATCATTCATACCAAACAGGAAAATAACCAATATGAGTTAAATCATTTATTCAATCCTCATATTTCAATTCTGGGAAAAACTCTAGTTTTCTCATCATCTCAAATATTATTCCCTTGGTATAATTATCTATCCTGGTCTCACCTGCAATATTTATGAATCAATGGACACACTTTAATGAACTAATTCACTCCATTACACAAAGATCTCAGGACTTAAACAAGCCATGTGTCAACTTGTGCTACTCAAGAACACAAGTCATTCCTGCAGTGTTCTTGACCCCAAATTTCCTAATCAGGTTTAAGTTAATAATAACTCTTTTGATTTTTCATGACTAAACCATTCAGTGATCCATTTCACTAACTAAAACATCCATATCATGGCATCTCATATTATTCAAAACCATACAGAGACAAGCAAGCAAACAACCATTGGTGACTAAATAAATAAGGTTCTGTATGCATATGTATACATTCTGGTATTTTAAAAAGGGTGTAGGCAACTAACATTGGCTTATGGCTTTTGAGAGAGTTTTTCCTTTTTGCAAACATTTGTGCTTGAGTTAAACTCAGAATGACCTGGTTTCACTGAATCACAAAATTTTGTTTGCTAGGCATATGAACATATATATATTTTTTCATTGAATCAGGAGCATCAGCACATAGGCAACCCTATTGCACCCATAATTCCTTTTTGTCTCAAGCCTCAGCACTTATACATAAGTATATTGCAGCTCAACATTATTTACATCTTTCTGGGTTGAGCCAAAACCAATACTACTTGCCTATTTTCAACATTTTATTTTCTGGGTATTTGTTTATGTTCCTAAACATTAACATATCATAGATCTGGATTTATAAAACATATATGTATACTAACAACACATAAAGCTTTCTTATAATAAAACAAGTGATCAACCAAAGAGAATCAAAACATTTTCAGTTTTAAAATCACAGATAAGCATTCTCATATGAAAGTATATTTTTAAGAAAATTACTTATAGCTGGCTGCCTACATTAGGACTTATTGCCTTAGATTTTTGAGTGAGTTTTCTCACCTAGCTCTCTTCTTTGCTTCCTTAATTAATTGATGAACTTCTGCCTTTAGCCTCAAGCTCTCTTCCTTCCCTTGCCTTATGATTTCTATGGTGTTGTTTCCTTTTTTTTTTCAAAGTTCTTTTCTGAGAAGGAGAGGAGGCTGCTGCATATACATGTATATATACAGGGTCTTCCTTAGGGTTTTGGGTATTGGCTAAAGCCATTTTTGCCCACCAGAAAAATCATGTTATCTGCATTTTATTTAAACCCAAAGTTCTACCCTTCCCGGCTTAATTTAGGTGAAGAGAAAAGTGGTTACATTCTTTTTCAGAATTTTTGCTTTTCAGAAAATACTTTTTCCTTTGTCTACAATCATGCCAAAAATGTGACTTGATTTTATTATTTATCAAATACTCTTCCTAATTTTGCCTATAGCAAACATTTCCTTGTTTGTCTTATTTTTCCTATTTTTAGCTTTCATGTAAATGGTATGTACCTTCTTTATTTATTTACAAGAGGACTACTCCTTTTTATATATTCAGTTTTTTCTTTCTTTCTTCCTATATACTAAAATATGTCTGTATATTTTATCTTACTAATTTGAACTCTAGTATTTTATTAACACATATATATATTTATATAAGTCTTACTGAAATAATTAGTACACCTATATATATATATATATTTATACATCATACTGTATTGACACACACATGCACATGTACACTCAAAAATATTTAGTAGCATCCATATATGCATATTTACTTATGCATTCAGCTTTTAAGGATTTAATTTATATATATATATATATATATATTTCCATACATATCAATATGTATTTATTCTTAGAGTTCAGAGATTTTATCTTTTGTTCATGTGCATTTCCTGTGCACACATGTACACACATACTGATACACTATCAAGCTATATCACTCCCCTTTCAAAATTAATTCAAAAATTATTTTGAATTCATTTATATTTTTCAGAATAGATTCCTAAAATCCTGGGTCATTACACTTATCTTTCAATTTAAATTCAATTTCTTAGCTTTCAATTCCCATTAATTCAATTTCATTAATACTTAATGAATTTCTAGACAATCAACTAGCAACCATCTAACGACCGGTGCACATTCAACACAACCAAATTTATTTACTTTGCTTACATTCAATTTGGTTTAACACATTTAATTTCAATTGGTTTATATTCTAATTCAGATTGAATTCTAATATTCACTGTATTCACAACTTCTTAACTTAAATTTTATTCAACTCTTAACAACACTTCTATTTTATTTAACTTAACTAAGATTTCATTTCTAAAATCATTTTATTTAACTTTTACTAAAGTCAAATTCATATCACTATTCAATATTCATATTTTGTTTTACTTAACAAAACTGTTTAACCATTTAACAACTGGTTTGATTCATACAGTTAAGTCAACAAATAAGTTTCCTTCCCAAAACGCTATTTCATTAAGATATTTCTTCCCAATCTTACCATAAACATTTACGTGCAAACTATACATAGCTTAAGGCTTTCATAATACATACTTAGAAGATTTTGGATTACAAAAGATTGTATTACAAAATATATTGATCGCTTTAAGATTCAGAATTATTGAGGGCTATCGACTTCCTGTTTGATAGTACGCATCTTTTCCGAACTTCCCTCTTCGGTTTGTACTATTTCAGGTTGTATAATAGGAGGATTAACACATTCAAAGTCAACATGTCCCCAATTCCTACAGTTCCCGCAAAAATACGTGATGTTCCCATCCTTATCTATCATCCTTACACTTTTCGCTCTAGCTAATCGGGCTATAGCTTGCTTTCCATGCTGCCTTTCGGTGCAATTTCTGGCTATATGTCCAGTCTGGCGACAATAATAGCAGACTGTCAATCTGTCGACTGGTAAATCGAGTGCGCGCTTCTTCCTTTTCACTTCAGTGCAATGACTAAGGAAATGCCCTTTCCTTTGACATTTAAAAAACACAATCTCAGGACGAGCGAACCGGTTGTCCACATTCCTTTTCTTTCTCTTCTCTCAGCACGTAACGGCATAATGTCCTTTTTTATGACATCTATAACAGATAACATCATCATAGGGACCAGGTCCTTGCCTTTCATTGATTTTCCTTTCAATTTCCGCATGTGCCACTTGTGCTTCTCTACGGGCAATTGCTCTTTGTTCACGACGTGCTGCTTTTTGTGCTTCGGTTTTCACCATTATAATTGACAAGATGTTTTCGAAGTTTCCTATTAAAATTGGCAATTCCTATTAGCAGAGGTTGGATTATTCAATAATTTCCCAATTATTACTTTGGAGATATTTAAAATATTTGATTTAACCCAATCCATTAATTCACTTAACTTATATTTTATTTTTCATAAATCTCAGAAATTTAATAATGGGTTTTCGAATGATAGGGACTCAAATCTAAGGAGACCTTACCGAAGTGAAACTATCGTAAACCTAAATTTAGAGAGGGAAATTTCCGAAAAGAATTTGAATTTTCAAAATACCTTTTTATTTTCAAAAACAATTTTATACTTCTTTAAATTTGAAAAACGGTTTATTTAAAGTGATTCTAGTAACTATTCATATTAAACGCCATAAACTAAGCTTTGTGTAAACCAAAGCTCTAATACCACTTTGTAACGTCCCGCCCTTCTGACGGCCCCTAGTCGGTAATTAAACCAACTAGAAACGTTCAAAATGATGGATTGTTATTTAGTTTATAGAATTTAAACAGAATCAGCCACAGAATCACAGAATAATAATATTTCACTACTATAAATCTTTTTACATACATCAAAGTTTATACAATTTATTGAATTTATACAGTGGAATATTTCTTTAAGTACAAAATCCCTGAACTAAGGTGAGCGTTTACCCTCTCTCTCTAACTTCGCTGCCCGAAAATCTTCAAGCTGTAAAATACTCGGTCTGACCCGAGTATTACATTCAAAAGAAAATAATACACAGGTCAGTCTAATTCAAACTCAGTTATTAGTGCATAAAAGCAATAATAATTAAATAGACGACAGTCACAATAATTCTCGTCTATCCGACCCTTTTAACAAAGAAATCGGATGACGGTAATTTTAACACTTAACAGTGTTAAACAAATTATTAGCAATTTCAAATTATCAACTGAGATAAATGAAAAGATTATCAATGAAGATAATTTAGAAAACAACAAAATCATCAAATCAAACAAAATCAATTTAAACAATTGAAAGTCACTTTAAAACATCAATTACTGATTGGCTGTAGTACACGCACGCGTGCACTGCCTCGCCACGACAGTGAAGAAATAGAAATCAGCACAAGGTCAAATCCGAGCGATTAGGCTGGATTCAACTCAATGTACAAATCAATGTACAAGCTATAATACAACACTATCCAGACCAAATACTATCAATATGGCCGAACAGAGACTCCAACATGAAACTACCCCAAAGGAATGGCATCAAGTGAAACAGTAAAACAACTATGACAAAGACTCAAGTCAGTGCACCAATGATGCCAACAAGGCTCGGCATGCACATGAAGGCACAAAACAGGTACAGCCTAATACAACCGGGGACAGAGTCAAGACTGCATAGCCAAATCAATAACAAAAATGCAACGATCAAGTCACAACTATCATGACTCAACACAACTGCAAGTATTCAAGTTCACATGAAAACCACTCAATGCAGCCTCGGTCAAAATTAAAACAAAACAAATGCAACATGAGGGCCGGAGTGTGCAGTAACACGGACTGCACATGAATATGAAACCAGAATGAACTACTGTTAACTCAGGAAACATATATATATATAGTGCAACATGACAGCAAGAAGTGCCATCATTTTAAAACGAATTTGAAACAATAACGAAACTTCGGCAGTTATGAGAACCATGCAAAGATACATCATGAAATAAGTGGTACAGCAGCCTCAATTTGGAAACCAAGTCAAGTGAATTCAAGAACAAGTTCACTATACAACAGCCAGTGATAAATCAGAGTACACATGGACTACATGCCTCGAAGAACAGGTAATAAAGGAGGCAAAAAAGTGATGTATACTAACACATGAAGGAACCAGATCCAATCAACACAGTGCACAGGGGCTAGAGTACAGGAAAAAAATGAAACAGGCTAGAGGAATTATAGTGCAAAAGGGATGATCTACTACATAGTGCAGCAGACACTCGTGAATACAGCACATTCAATGTGCACAGAGAAATGTACATAGGGGTGTACAATATCAACGACCATGTTCGAAACAACTTCAATCAACATAGCATAAAACAACATCAAGTCGATCAAGACAGAGGAGCAGTAATTAACTAACACAATGAAAGTTTAGTTTCAAATCACGTACAACAAATGACTGGGTGGAAGTAGAAAATGAATTTCACCTGTTTTTTTCGAAAATACATTTACATAACATTAAGCAAAATCAAACCTGAAGCCATGATCAAAGTGAACAAGTCAGAGACGTAGTAAAGAAATTTCAAAAATCAAGTTGAAAAATATTGAAATAATCAAAATTAAATTCGGAAAGTATTAGCTGTATCGATCAAAGAAATGATCGAACGTCACATAATCAAAGCCATGGTTATCAAAAATTCAAATCAATGCTTCAAGAATGAATACAAAGATGGCCAGAGACGAAGCTCACAGGGGCCAGAAAATCAAAATTCCAAAAATCAAATCGTGAGCATCAATTAATCAACCATGAAAATCACAAGCTCGAACAAGTCAAGCCCTAATCGAAATCAACATCAGCAAAATCAAGTTTTCGGTCGATAACAACTGCAGGCCTAAATCAATGCCGAAGTCACAGAAATCCACTAACCAAAACTGTGAAACTTAAAATCACACTTATACGAATTCGAGCAAGTATACGAATTCGAGTAAAGTCCAAGTCAGAAAAAATCATCAACATCTAAACCAAAATCAAAATGACCGAAGTCGCCCAAAATCAGCAAGGTGATTCAAACCAAATTTCATACGAACGAAAATCACAAAATTTAAAACCCTACGAATCTACGCTTCAACTAGATGTGAGTGAGGGGGACCACTCACCTTAGCTTGAATCGGTCGCGAGCGAGGCGAAGGAATCAAATCGATCGAACAAATCGAAGCCGGCGCCTTTGAATTGAACGAGCCTTAATTTTGGAGCGAAGAGGAAGACGATAACGAGGCCGCCATTTTTTCTCTCGTTTGATTTTAGGTTTTAGGGTATACGAATGGGAATGGTCAAAGAGGATCGCGGGTTAAAATTCTTTTTAACGAAGAGAAGAGGACTTTGTATTTTATAAGGAAAGGGGAAAAGGGACGAGTACAACTCGAGATAACACGGCCATGCCTTGAAACGAAGGTTGCGTGATTTTAGGCGTGGGTTTAGGCGTAAATTTAGGGTAGCTGAAAATTGGAGGAAAACGAACGAAGGAGCCGCCACATTTTTTTCTCTTTCATTTATTTGTTTCTAGGGTTTCGAGTGAAAAATGAACGGGTTTTCCAATTGAACAAAAGAGGAAAGGGATAACCTTATAACGGTACCAATATCAAACGTGGGCCGAGATAAATTTTTAAAGCCCATACAATCCTAATAAATTTCAAAAGAATTTATATTAATTAAAAACTATCAACCGCAATTAGTCAACTAATTTAATCGTCAAATTCATCCTGATAATTTGAAATTCAAGTCAAACCATCATTCAAATATTTAAAATTTATTAAATATTTTCAATTTAAATTGTTCAAAATTCAGGGTCGTTACAATATCTATCTAAATTTCGAATCCCTATACTAGTGATTTTGAGCTGTCGTAACGATGTTTTACGTAACATTCGTTTTGACTCAAATAATATTTGTGAAAGAGAATGATTTCCTTAAAGAATGAAATATATACTTAATTATGATTTAAGTATATCAAATATTTTCCAAGTGTTGAAAATAAATGATTTGTGAATTACTTATTTTTAAATAAGTATGGAAATATTTTCCAATATGAAATGAAAGGTTTGAGATTTTATCCTTTAAAGATAAATTGAAAATGAATATTTGAAAGTGATTTGAAATTTGGTTTCAAATGGTTGAAGTGTGGAAATTATATATCTTGTAAAGATATTTTTGGAAAATAAATAATTTGGAAAATTATTTGGAATCTGGTGATGCTGTGCAGATCTATTGATAGTTAAATAACCGACTATCAATAATTACCATGAATGGGTATTTGTTGTGATTTGCTTGAATTTGAATGCCACACTTATTTTCAAAATTTTGCGCTCACTATTCGGGTTAGCCGAGAAAGGACCTTTGGGTCGTATAACCCATTCTGAATATGTGATACGTCGTAATGGTTTGCATTTGATGACCGGTGTTGAAGACCGAATATTTTTGAAAACGGAAGGATTACCATCGAGTTACTCTGCATAGGCTGATCTTCGATATGGAGATTTTATCACCCTTAGTGACGAGAAGTCCGGACGTGATTAGAAAATTATCCGGATTTGCAAGGGCTTCGTAAGAACTGCCTTCGGTTCTGTTCGATCCCGAAACAGACTTGTATGGATTGTATGTCTGACATTACAAATTGAGATATAAAGCTGATTTCTTTCAAATACATATCTGTTGGTGGCGGAGAATTTATTCTCTTAGCTTAACACCCTTCTCTGAGATGTACGAGCTCAGAGGTTATGTAGTTGAAGGTTATCAGCAATATATTCCTAATTTGGTAATGTGGCATGCTGAGTGTTGCTGTGTGATGATCATTGTTTGACCATTTGTGATATGATCATTTGTTTGATCATTTATCTTTGTGATCATTACTTTGATCATCTGTTGACCTAAAGCATGGCTTTGTGACAAAGCGTAGCTTTGTGGATGAGACTTCGTCGGACCTCACATCCCAGAAATGGTCAAAACAAGAAGGATGCGACAAGGTTATTAGGGGGTAGCGCCTCTTTAGTGTATGTCAATCCTTCTGGATAGAGGTGGTATCATGGTAAGGAGCCCAGATATTTAACCTATGTTGTTGCTGCAAATTTATTACTTTGTGGTTGTTGGAAATCGAGGATCCTCGGGTATAGATCGGTTACGATCGATGGATGACATATTCGCGTCAGTAGTTACCCAATTAGGGGTAACCCGGCCTTGTGTTAGCAGAGATCCGGTTAGGTTCTCGGGTCGTCTTTCCAGGGGCGTACCTATGTGGCAATGGGAAGTTCCTTGACCTGACCATTTGTTGGAAATCCAAACTCCAATATGGACTTTGTACGGTTTAGTTGTAGAACCTGCCATTTACTTATGGTGGTCACCACTGTTTAGATGGTAGCTATAGTAGGCATAGTTCGGAATGTCTATGCTGGCTAAGGTTTATATTCTATTTTCGAAATGTTTTCCACTATGCACCAATAATAATATCCAAAATGTTTTGTTTTGCGTAGTAAGCATCTTTGACTATCATAAGAAGAAATCTCCCCCAATTCTGCGTTTGCATTATGTGTGTGGCGGGGGGTCTTATGATAGTTTCATTTTCCAAAAGCATTTCGAATAAATTTTATTTTCTTTGTGAAAAATAACTGTTTTACGATCTCACACCAGTCACCATGACTGATTTGGAGTTTATTGTTTCCCTTCTAAACTCTGGGTGCCCAAAATTTTCCACACGGGCAGCCTAGAGTTATGTTATCAGGATATTCTGGATATTCTGGAGCTATGGAAGCAAGCTGGATGGAGAAATGTACACCCGTACTTGTTTATTTATTCCGCTGTGTATTCTGTATGAGGACAAGTTTATATAACTGTCCATTGTTGTATTGAGTTGTATATTGACTCTGATTGATGTATTGTATAAAACTGGTATAGTTCTTTGTTTAAAAGATTATTGATTTATCTATCATATATTGTTCCGCTGCGAATGTGAGATTCTGATATTGTTTCTGTTTCTGTGTTTTCTGTTGTTTCTTCTCTCTTTTTCTTCTGTTTTCTTCTACCTCTTCTTTTTCTCCATAACAATTCGATTTTCCGGCATTCGATTGCTCGGTAGTTGATACAGTGGACGTATTGATGTCGATTTTCGAGCGACGAAAAATCGAAGTCGTTACAGTTGGTATCAGAGCATATGGTTAAGCGACAACCATGGCTCTGTTGGGTGTTACTCATTAGAGATAGAGACAGTAGTACTCTAGAATGAGTGTGAGTGTAATAATAGATATGAGCGCGTATTTGTTAGTGAATATAAAATTTGTTTTTTATTGTGTTGACTTATTGGTTGATTGTTTATAGATTCTGGTCGGTGCAGGGTGGCCAACTGTAATCGATAGGGATTTCTAAACTCATAACAAGATAAACCGACATAGTATTGTTTTAAAATAGGGTAAATGAGATAATTGTACCCAAAACTATTTTTGTATAGAAAATAAATAATTTTCTATGAATTATTATAGTATATGAATGCTTAGTTGTTAGGAAGTAATAACATTGAAATATTATCATTGTTATATTGAAATTGAATAAGAAATAAAATGTATAACCAAAGACTTAAGATTAATTCATTTAACAAATGAAATTTATAAATGTGAATTGAAAGATAAGGAAATAAATTTATATACGAATGGATTTGTTAATGTAAAATTGTAAATGTGATTTATAATTCGGAATGGAATTCCAGGAAGATATTTGAAAATAAAATTCATTAATGGAATGTAAATAAGTTGATAAATTATAAAATATTTGAAATCTGATTGGAATGAGATTCAAATTGAAAATGAATGAATAAATAAATTTGCAATTGCAAGTGCAAGAAAATGAAATTGAAAGTTGAGATTCATTTCGAATTTGTAAGCAATAGAATTGAATTGAATAATTATAAATGAAAGATAAATTAAAATTCGTATGGAATTTGAAATTCAGTTTAAATATAAGTGGTTATAAACCATAATAGTGAATTGAAAATAAATTTTGGGAATGAACAAAAGAATTAAACTGGAATTGAAACTGAATATTGAAAACCAATTTGAATTGTGTGAAATAAAATGAAGTTTTAAGATTAGTTCGAAGTGAACTAAAAATAGTTGATGAAATTCAATATTTAGAAGTAAACTGAATCCAAATTAAATTGAAATTGTAAATTGAATTCAAATGAAATTTTAAATGTAAAATTGAATGATAATGGATATAACTTCAATAGTAAACTAAAAATGATATAAGAAGTAAGTATCGAAATTTTGTAATGGAATTTGCAAAATGATAATTCGATATTGTAACTAAATATTATGGCTAGTAGGATATACAGGTGTATAAAGGAATTGGAATTTTGATTTCAAAGATAAATTTGAATTGCTCAAAAAGGTACGTATTTGAATTTCAATATGAGATTTGATGACTTTCTTGTCTAGCCGCTTGGCTTTTTCTTTTCTTTTTAAATCGGAGGGGCCGTTGTGCCATTTTGTAGTCGTACCGAGTTAGCCGCGCAAAGGAGACGCTAGCGAAATTTTTCGGGAATTTAAAGCGTTAGGAAAATTTTGAGAAAATTTTGAAAATTTAAAATTTGAATACAAATTTAAATTTGAATTGTGAAGTAGAATAAAGTTGTTTGAAAACTATAAAAGTGTTTAGAAAGTTAGCTAAAGTGATAACGAATCTTTAATAGAAAGATTTGTTTTGAAATTTGATAAAACTATTTGGTTTTGGTAAAATAGTTAACGGGTATTGGAGCATTCTTCTTTACTTGTAATTTCGGGACGAAATTCTTTTAAGGGGGGAAGATTGTAACGACCCAGAATTTTTGAACAATTTAAAATGGAAATATTTAATTAATTTTAAATATTTGAATGATGGTTTGACTTGAATTTCAAATTATTAGAATAAATTGGCGATTAAATTTTAAAATTTAATCTATTGAATGTTGAATAAAAATTTGAATCTTCAGTTTTAAGCTGAAGATTAATATTTCAAAAGCTTATAAAATTTATATTGATAACACTGAAGATAATAGAAGCTTCAGAATCAAATTTGAAGGTGATTTGTTCAGTTTTGAAATTATATCGTTTGAATCGATATTTAAAAATAGCCTTCCGAGGCACAGTCTCGGAATTCGACGAAACTAGTTCCATTGGGTCCGTAATATTGAATTATTGTCAGATTTCAAATTTCGTATTTTTCGGAGTTGTTATGTGAGCACGCGGTGAGTAAACGCGTTGGAATTAAATCGAATTTAATTTAAATTTAAAATTTAAATTGGTCAAATGACAGCACGTTATCTCCCGTTAGATACGCCTTGAATCACGCCTGAATCACGAAAATTAATCGTGCAAAGCTTACCCCTTCGTTTCAAAGTAATGGCCGCCTGTTTCTTTCCTTTTAAAAACCATCACAAAAAACAGTTTTTAAAATAAAAAATCAAACAAAGAAAAAATGGCCGAAGCCTGAGGAAATTTTATACATTGCAATCTCGTTCAACTGAAATCGTTCAGCTTCGCTCTCGAAATCAAATCTGAGCGTTCTCATCTCTTCCCTTTTCTATTTCTCAAGCCATAAATCTATTCGATACAAATTAAAAAGAAGGGGAAAAGTTGGTTCGAATCGGAAGACACGCGAGTTCGAGATCGCGTACGTTCGATTGGGGGTGAGATTTTGGGGTAGCTCGATCTCGAGTTAGGAGACGTCTGTAGCAGTTCGAACTCGATGGGAGGCTCAAAAACGCAAGTACAAGTGGGGCGATGTGATGGCTCGCATACGTGAGTCGAGTCACCGATCGAAGGAAGCGCAAATCAGGTGGCGTTCGAGCGGGGTTGGGCGCTGGTGAAGATGTCGCGAATTGCCTTGTGGCACGCGAGTGTTGGTGGCGACATCGATAAAGGAAGGCTGGGTAATCGGTGGAGGAAGCAGTAGTGATGGATAGTTCGATCTGGGTTCGTTTTGTTCAGTGAGGTAGTTTTTCTTTTCCTTTCTTTTTATTAAATTTAATAAAAACAGTTAAGTGTATATGAAGTTAGGAAAAATAATAATAGAATACAAGAAGAAAATTTAGTTAAACAAATTTATTAAAAGAAATTGATTTAAAATAAAGATATTAATTTAAAGTAAAATCTTGGTTGGATAGATTTATTTAAAGGAAATCAGTTCGAATTTTAAATTTTTAGTTAAAATAAAAATCATAGGTAAATTAATTGAAAGATAATTTAAGTGTTCGATTTAATTCGAATATTAATAAATTTATATAATGTTTATACAAGGTCTAAAAATGAAGAAATGGTCTGAATGGGAAATGGATTGCAAAATAAAAAGCTAAGGTGAGATCTTCTCACTCAAAAATGAAAAGTTGGATTTTGCAGTTATTGACTGATTGATTTTTGTTTGGATGTGATATAGTATATATATAGTAGTATATAGCAATATATACATATTGGCATATGTATATATTGGAGTTGATTGATTTCCCGCATTATATAGCAGATGAAACCCTATTGCGCCGCATAATAGCGGATAATATTTTATAAATCCCATATACCGCGATATTCCACCTCGAAGTGGAATGGGTATTGTGCTAACGTCTGTGGATGCAGGGAAACAGGTTGGAGGGATCCAACTGGATTATTCACCGTATTGATTTATTTACAGATATTGTTATATATTCTGTTGTCATATCGATATATGATGTTTGGATGCCGTGATTGATTATTTGGTGCTGTTGCATCATCGGATCCATTTTTGAAGTTTAAAAATAACGATTTTGATTGTAAAGGGATTTTTAAAGTGATTTTTGAGATTATACGTTTTATTAAAATTTTGGATTGATTCATCCTAAATAAATAAAAGTTGAAATTTTAAAGTTAAAAAATTATGATTTTTGTGAAATATAACCAAAGTGTGATTTTTGAAATAAATAGTTGATTGATTTATAAAATGGTTTAAATTGGGATTTTTGAATTATTAAAAACGATGTATATAAAAGATTTTAAAATTGATATTTATAAATCAAAAATATTGGAATTATAAAACGAGTTTTTATAAGTGTTAAAAGGAAGTATAAATGGATTTCATAAGTGAATGAAATTAATAGATTTATAATGTGAAGTTATAAAGTGAATAGATGTTGTAAAATAAAAGATTTATAAGTAATTTACTTATAAATTAGATTTTGGCACTTAGATGGGATATAAATAGAATTTGCTAATAAAATGATTTTATAAGTTGAAATTGTTATAAAGTATAAATGTGATTTATAAACGTTGTTTTATAAATCCGAAATCACTTATTTTGATAAGTGAATTATAGAAATTAATTAAAGAATTATATCCACGATTTTGGACATTGGATAATCCTATAAATAAAAATGTGTAGAAATGTTAAATTTGGATAACGAATTATATTCAGATTTTGGACAGTGAATGTATTATTAAATAAAATGGATATGTTTTGGAGAAGTGATATTACGAAATGAAGTAATTGTTTTAAAAGATGTTTTAAAACGTGTCAAGTATCGAAAACATAGATTTCAACATTCATTGTTGAAATAGACGTTTTTCGAGAAATAAGGAAATGGTGGACTATAACACTGTTGTTATAGTAAATGATTTTCAAAAGGAAATGTTTTATATAGTATTGGGATTTATATATCTATCTAAATTTCGAATCCCTATACTAGTGATTTTGAGTTGTCGGAACGATGTTTTACGTAACATTCGTTTTGACTCAAATAAAATTTGTGAAAGAGAATGATTTCCCTAAAGAATGAAATATATACTTAATTATGATTTAAGTATATCAAATATTTTCCAAATGTTGAAAATAAATGATTTGTGAATTACTTATTTTTAAATAAGTATGGAAATATTTTCCAATATGAAATGAAAGGTTTGAGATTTTATGTCAAGACCCGCAAATCCGTACCCTTGATTAAACACTAAATTCCATTAATTAACTCAAGATGCACGGAGATACGAACCCTGAGGGGTTTTAAGAAAAAGAAGTAGAAGAAAAGATAGAAGAAAGAAGAGAAGAAGAGAAGAACAACATAACAACATCAGAACAGAAAACAATATCAGAATCTCACATATCGCAGCGGAACAACATATAATAGATAAATGAATAATCTTTAAACAAAGAACTATATCATTTTATACATACATTAATCAGAGTCAATAAACAACAATGGACAGTTATATAAACTTCCTCATACAGAATACACAGCGGAATAAATAAATAAGTACGTATGTAAGTTTCGCCGTCCAGCTTGCTTCCAAAACACCAGAATATCCAGAATATCCTGGTAACATAACTCTAGGCTGCCCGTGTGGAAAATTATGGGCACCCAGAGTTTAGAAGGGAAACAATAAACTCCGAGTTAGTCATGGTGACTGGTGTGAGATCGTAAAACAGTTATTTTTCACAAAGAAAATAAAACAAATTCGCAATGCTTTTGGAAAATGAAACTACCATAAGACCTCCCGCCACACACACAATGCAAACGCAGAATTGGAGGAGATTTCTTCTTATGATAGTCAAAGATGCTTACTACGCAAAATCAAATCATTTTTTTTATTATTATTAGTGCATAGTGTAGAAAACATTTCGAAAGTATAATATTAATCTTAGCCAGCATAGACATTTCGAACTATGCCTACTATAGCTACCATCCAAACAGTGGGGCGCCACCATAAGTGAATGATAGGTTCTACAACTAAAACCGTACAAGGCTCGTATTGTTTCTTTGGATTTCCAACAAATGGTCAGGCTAAGGAACTTCCTATGCCACGATGGGTACGTCCCTGGAATAGACGACCCGAGAACCTAACCGGATCTCTGCCAACACAAGGCCGGGTTACCTCTGCAAAAATAGGTAACTACTGACACGCGTATGCCATCCCCCGATCGTAACCGATCTTCCCGAGGATCCCCGATTCGCAACAAAACACATAATAATAATAATGCAGCAACCACATAGGTTAAGTATCTGGGCTCCATACCATGATACCACCTCTATCCAGAAGGAATGACATACATTAAGGGGCGCTACTCCCTAGAACCTTGCTGCATCCTTCCTATTTTGACCATTTCCGGGGTGTGAGGCTCGACGAAGTCTCGTCCACAAAGCTACGCTTTCTACAAAGCCATGCTTCGGGTCAAACAAATGATCAACCTATGATCACAAAGATATAAGATCAAACAAATGATCATATCACAAATGATCAAACACTGATCATCACAAAGCAACACTCAGTATGCCACGTTACCAAATTGGGAGTATATCGCTGATAAATTTCAACTACATAACCTCTGAGCTCGTACGTCTCAGAGAAGGGTGTTAAGCTAAGAGAATAAATTCTCCGCCACCAACAGAAATGTATTTGAAAGAAATCAGCTTAATATCTCAATTTGTAACGTCAGACATACAATCCATACAAGTCTGTTCCGGGATCGAACAGAACCGAAGGCACTTCTCACGAAGCCCTTGCATATCCGGATAAATTTCTAATCACGTCCGGACTTCCCGTCACTAAGGGTGATAAAACCTCTAAATCGGAGATCAGCCGATGTAGAGTAACTCGACGGTAATCCTTCCATTTTCAAAAATATCCGGTCTTCAACACCGGTCTTCGAATGCAATTCATAACGACGTATCACATATTCGGAATGGGTTATACGACCCCATGGTCCTTTCCCGGCTAACCCGAATAGTGAGCGCTTATTCAAAAATAAGTGTGGCATTCAATTTCATCCAATTTACAACAAATACCATTCAAGGTAATTATTGATAGTCGGTTATTTAACTATCAATAAAGATGCGCGACATCATCAGATTCCAAATAATTTTCCCAAATTATTTATCTTCAAAAATATCTTTACTAGATATAAAATTTCCACACTTCAAAAATAAATCAACGTTTATTTTTCTAAACAGTTTCCCTTTCCTTTATAAATTCCATAGTGAATTTATATTTTCAAAATATCTACTGATATACGATTTTCAAATCGATTTCAAATATTCAATTTCAATTTATCTTTAAGAAGATAAATTCTCAAAACGTTTATTTTATATTGGAAAAGCATTTCCATTCTTATTCAAAAATAAGTAATTCACAAATCTATTTATTTCCAACATTTGAAAATATTCAATATACTTAAATCAATATTAAGTATACATTTCATTCTTTACGGAAATCATTTTCTTAAGCACATTTATTCAAGTCAAAACGAATGTTACGTAAAACATCGTTACGACGACTCAAAATTACTAGTATAGGGATTCGGATTTTTAAGATAGATTTATAAATCCCAATACTAGATAAAAACATTTCCTTTCGGAAATCATTTACTATAACAACAGTGTTATAGTCCACCATTTCCTTATTTTTCGAAAACGTCTATTTCAACAATAAAAATGTTGAAATCTATGTATTCGATATTAATTATATTGAAAACATCTTTAAAACAATTAACTTCATTTCAAATATCACTTTCCCAAAACCATATCCATTTTACTTAAAAATATATTCACTGTCCAAAATCGTGAATATACTTCACTAACCACATTTCAATCTTTTCTACACATTTATTTCAAGAATTTATCCACTATCCAAAATCGTGGATAAAATTCCCTTAATAACCTTCTATATTCAATTCATCAAATTTGATTGATTTTCGAATTTATGAAACAACGTTCATAAATTCCATTTCTATTTTGTAACAACTTCAATTTAATAAATCCCCTTTATTAACAATTCGATTCATAACTCAAATCTTATACCAATAATCCATATTATAAGTTAAATACTTATAATTCCTTTATTTTACAAAATCATTTCCATCTATAAGTTCACGATTTATAAATTTCATTTATTTATAAATTCTTAAAAATTCATTTTAACGCTTATAAAAACTCGTTTTATAATACCAACATTTTAAAGTTATAAATATCAATCTTGTACATCTTTTACATACATCGTTTTTTATAATTTCGAAAATCCAAATTTAAACCGTTTTATAAATTTCTTAACTTTTATTTCAAGAGAAATTACCTTTCGGTTATATTTCACAAAAATCTAAATTTATATAGCTTTAAAATTTGAACGTTTATTTATTAATTCAAAAATTAAATAAAACGTCTACTTCCAAAAATCCTTTTAAAGTAAAAGTCGTTATTTTTAAACTTCAAAACTGAATCCGATGATGCAACAGCACCAATTAGTCAATCACAACAACAAACATCATATATCAATATGATAACAGAATATACATCAATATCTGTAAATAAATAAATACTGGTGAGGAATCCAGTTGGATCCCTCCAACCTGTTTCCCTGCATCCACAGATGTTAGCACAATACCAATTCCACTTCGAGGTGGAATATCGCGGTATATGGGTTTTTATAAAAATATCCGCTTACTAACGGCGCAATAGGGTCTCATCCGCTATACGAGGCGGGAATCAATCAATCCAATATATACATATACCAATATGTATATATTGCTATATATATATATAGATATATTCTACTATATCTATTATCACATCCAAAATAACAATCAATCAGTCAATAAATAACTGCAAATTCAACTTTTCATTTGAGTGAGAAAAATCTCACCTTCGCTTTTTAATTTGCCATCTCATTTCCATTCCAGTTTGTTTTCTCGACTTTATTTGACCTTGTATAAATAATTATACAATTCTATTAATATACGAATTTAATCAAATCAACAAATTTCGTTTTCAATTGTTTTAAATTAACAAATTTCTCTTTAATAAATTTCTTTTAGTAGTTAGATAGATTTAAGAGGTTAATAAACAAACAACCCACCCAATCCATTTTCTTTTAAATATATTAGCAAATTAAAATCTATCTATATATACAAAATTATCTACTTACTGTCAATCTGTTTAAAAATAGAAATCTTACTATATAATTTTTTTTCTTTTCTATAAACATTTTCATTACTGTAAACTTATTCACATATACGTATATATAAATCTATTTCAATCTGCATATTTATTTAACTTTACCTAAATCAAAAACTCAATATACATATTATTATTATTTTTCAAATTAATACAAAACTGTTAATACCTTAATGCCAAAATGCGAACCCAGGTCGTCGAACGTTGGAACGCCATCAAGATGCTTCCTCGATCAATTAGTGAAGCCGAGCCCACGCCGTGAGTTCCCCCCTTCCATCGCCTCGCGACTTTGAAACCCACGCGAGACCATCACGAGCCGCCGCCCCTGACATTGCGAAACCCTGACTGCTTCCACCTCGCCTCATCGAATCGCGAAAGCCAACCCATGCCACCGTGCTCGAGTGCCTCATGTCGACGTCGCCATCTGTTCGAACATCCCCAACTCGAGAACCCCATCTCGACGCCTCCTCCGAAACAACAGCGCCGCGCCAACTCTCCCCTTCGTTCGCGACTTGCTCGGCCATTAAATTTTTTTATTATTCTTCGATTGTCGATTCAATTTGAAAAGAAGGGGAAGATCGGCTTGCCACTGATTTTAAACGAGGATGGGAGTGAATTTAAACTGGAGATAAAAATTTAAAGTTCGGCCATTTATTTTTTCCTCGTTTGATTTGTAATTGAACCGAGTAAAAAGAGAAAGGTGCATGGTAGAAGAAACAGAAGGGGAGACAAGAGTACGCATGTTTCAGGGAATAGGTCGACGCAATCAGATACTAGGGTGTCTGTTGATTTGTGTATAAATTTTATATTTAAATTAAATCGATTAATTATTGTCCAGGCGTTTTAATCTCGTACGATCACACAATGAATCCGAATGCTACGAAATTTGAAATTCGACAATAATTCAATATTACGGACCCAATGGAACTGGTTTTGTCAAATTCCGAGACTGCGCCTCGAACGGCTATTTTCCAATATCAATTCGAACGATTAAATTCCAAAATTGAACAAATCGTTTTCAAACTCAATTCTGAAGCTTCTGTTATTTCCAGTATTATCAATATGAATTTTAAAAGCCTTCGAAATATTTTTCTTCAATTTAAAATTGAAGATATAAATTTTTATTCAATTCAATAGATTAAATTTTAAAGTTTAATCGCAAAATTCAGAGTTATATCGGGGATTCAAATTAAATCATTGTTCAAATATTTAAAATTAATTAAATATTCTCAATTTAATTTGTTCAAAATTCTGGGTCGTTACATTTTATCTTTTAAAGAAAAATTGAAAATGAATATTTGAAAGTGATTTGAAATTTGGTTTCAAATGGTTGAAGTGTGGAAATTATATATCTTGTAAAGATATTTTTGGAAAATAAATAATTTGGAAAATTATTTGGAATCTGATGATGCTGTGCAGACCTATTGATAGTTAAATAACTGACTATCAATAATTACCTTGAATGGGTATTTGTTGTGATTTGCTTGAATTTGAATGCCACACTTATTTTCAAAATTTTGCGCTCACTATTCGGGTTAGCCGGGAAAGGACCTTTGGGTCGTATAACCCATTCCGAATATGTGATACGTCGTAATGGATTGCATTTGATGACCGGTGTTGAAGACCGGATATTTTTGAAAACGGAAGGATTACCGTCGAGTTACTCTGCATCGACTGATCTCCGATATAGAGATTTTATCACCCTTAGCGACGGGAAGTCCAGACGTGATTAGAAAATTATCCGAATTTGCAAGGGCTTCGTAAGAAGTGCCTTCGGTTCTGTTCGATCCCGGAACAGACTTGTATGGATTGTATGTTTGACATTACAAATTGAGATATAAAGCTGATTTCTTTCAAATACATATCTTTTGGTGTCGGAGAATTTATTCTCTTAGCTTAACACCCTTCTCTGAGACATACGAGCTCAGAGGTTATGTAGTTGAAGGTTATCAGCAATATATTCCCAATTTGGTAATGTGACATGCTGAGTGTTGCTGTGTGATGATCATTTTTTGACCATTTGTGATATGATCAATGTTTGATCATTTATCTTTGTGATCATTACTTTGATCATCTGTTGACCCAAAGCATGGCATTGTGACAAAGCGTAGCTTTGTGGACGAGACTTCGTCGGACCTCACACCCCGGAAATGGTCAATACAGGAAGGATGCGGTAAGGTTATTAGGGGGTAGCGCCCCTTTAGTGTATGTCATTCCTTCTGGATAGAGGTGGTATCATGGTATGGATCCCAGATATTTAAACTATGTTGCTGCTGCAAATTTATTACTTTGTGGTTGTTGGAAATCGAGGATCCTCGGATATAGATCGGTTACGATCGGGGGATGACATATTCGTGTCAGTAGTTAGCCAGTTAGGGGTAACCCGGCCTTGTGTTGGCAGAGATCCGGTTAGGTTCTCGGGTCGTCTTTCCAGGGGCGTACCTATGTGGCAATGGGAAGTTCCTTGGCCTGACCATTTGTTGGAAATCCAAACTCCAATATGAACTTTGTACGGTTTTAGTTGTAGAACCTGCCATTTACTTATGGTGGTCACCACTGTTTAGATGGTAGCTATAGTAGGCATAGTTCGGAATGTCTATACTGGCTAAGATTTATATTCTATTTTCGAAATGTTTTCCACTATGCACCAATAATAATATCCAAAATGTTTTATTTTGCGTAGTAAGAATCTTTGACTATTATAAGAAGAAATCTCCCCTAATTCTGCGTTTGCATTGTGTGTGTGGCGGGAGGTCTTATGGTAGTTTCATTTTCCAAAAGCATTTTGAATAAATTTTATTTTCTTTGTGAAAAATAACTGTTTTACGATCTCACACCATTCATCATGACTGACTCGGAGTTTATTGTTTCCCTTCTAATCTCTGGGTACCCAAAATTTTCCACACGGGCAGCCTAGAGTTATGTTATCAGGATATTCTGGATATTCTGGAGCTGTGGAAGCAAGCTGGTTGGCGAAACGTAGACCCGTACTTGTTTATTTATTCCGCTATGTATTCTGTATGAGGACAAGTTTATATAACTGTCCATTGTTGTATTGAGTTTTATATTGACTCTGATTGATGTATTTTATAAAACTGGTATAGTTCTTTGTTTAAAAGATTATTGATTTATCTATCATATATTGTTCTGCTGCGAATGTGAGATTCTAATATTGTTTCTGTTTCTGTGTTTTTTGTTGTTTCTTCTCTCTTTTTCTTCTGTTTTCTTCTACCTCTTCTTTTTCTCCATAACAATTCAATTTTCCGGCATTCGATTGCTCGGCAGTTGATACAGTGGACGTATTGATGTCGATTTTCGAGCAACGAAAAATCGAAGTCGTTACATAAAACATTCTAAACCCTATATTTGAAAATATAAATTTTTGTATAAATACTTAAACATATTATATATCAACTTTATTAAATCAACTTTAATAAATCTAAAAAATATCAATATTTATTAAAACCATATATTTCTTTTCAAAACCATATAAATCATTTTCAAAAAATATATGTATATAGACCAAAGGTGTTTGTATATAATTCTCTACCCTATGGTCAAGTGATACAGATATTTACCATTTAAGTCCGTAATTTAAATATATATCCGGGTATGTATCTTTTCAACCCGTAATCCCAAATTCAGTTCAATGAAAATCGCTTGGGTTTATCATTTCAACCCATAACGATTTTCCCTTATTCTACAGATCATTCGGGTATGTATCATTTCAACCCATAGTGAATTCTATACTAACAGGGAACTGGCAGTGTGATAACAGATATGATAATAACATAACAATCATTTATCATCAATATAAATAATAGATAATGGTGTCAGATGTCATAGGTGAACAGATACAGCTAATGGCATATATAACAATATAAATAACTAACAGTAGCATATTTCAATTGTCGTTTCAATTGAAATCAAATTTAATAAATATAAGAACATTAATCTTGAGTGATTGCTCACCTTTCGAGGCTAGAGATGAACGAGAATGAGATGAGTTACGAATCCAGACACGAATTCGATGATCGAAGCTGATAATCAAGGAATAGACGAAATCAAATCAGAATTGGGTCGATGAAGATGGATGGGTATAAGTGAACGTATATATATATAACTATATATATCCTAATTCCAAGCATATATTAAATTAAATATATATATTTCAAAATCACTTATATATGATATATAATATATATAATGTATACCTCTCATTATTTGTATAGTCATAAAACTGAAAGTACATAATACCACTTATACATGCATATTTACTTTGGAATCAATAATGTATACGTATCACAAATATATAAGCATTTTAAAATCATTGTTTATTCTTAAAATCAATATTGTTTTACATATAAACATCCCATAACTTTTTATATGAAACCCCTTATACCTTTCTTTTACAAACTATATACATACTCAAAACTAAACTCATGCATATATAAACTAATATTTATACATAGATACATAACTAACGGATTGCAACATATTTTCTTTATAAACTGAATATGATATAAACTGACAAAATGTATAACGCACCAATAGAGCAGCTAACCGTAACTGTATAATACATATATGAACTCAAAAAGACAATATAGATTTATCTTATGAACACCTTACAAATATAGCCCTTATATTGTAGAAATGAAATATATATATATACAGTAAAAAAATTTAGTAAACAACCAGCTTTTATAACGTATATACGTACATCTGTGAACCTATATACAAATTCAGACAAAAAGGAGGTTAAGGCTTCAGATTCCAGTTGAAATTAAAATCAAGTAAATTTACAACATTATAAATTTTATAAAATTCGACAGTTCAACTATAAATATATATAAACTGATATATATATAACCTATACATATATGAACAGATGGATTAAATATATATACAACTAGTTTAAACCAGATTATAAAAATAGATAACTTGTTACACTTTATATAAACAGCTATATATAACTAAATACATAAAAAAAACTGACATATATAAGTTATCCATAATATCTCAAAACTTACCTACATAGCAGACGCAAACTAATGTATGTATGCTGTAACATATAAACTAACGTATCACACACACACACAGATATATATATATATATATACAACTTACTATAGAGTTCTATAAATAACAATCCTAAAACCATAAACATAAATATATATACACACTTTAAACTACAAACTCATACAAGTCCATATAACTTATGTATACTTATATACACTGTCATAATTTATTACTAATATAGTCGAAATATAACACAGAGGGTATAGACTATAAGGCTTTTATATA
Source organism: Allium fistulosum (assembly GCA_030737815.1). NCBI lineage: Eukaryota > Viridiplantae > Streptophyta > Magnoliopsida > Asparagales > Amaryllidaceae > Allium > Allium fistulosum. Next base: position 554,939,569 of record CM060905.1, on the reverse strand, counting down.
ATAAACTGTCGAACTTTATGTATACCACTAACATAAATATATATAAATGATATATATAAAACTTACAACTTTATCTACTTTACATATTAAACCAAAACCATATATTGAAGTATTTTCTGTTATAATATTAGGCTAAGGTTATAACAAACTGTTATATATATATATATATATGCTTCAAAACATTAACAACCATGATATGTAAATATACTTGGAACCAACCGTACACATATATATATATATATAATTAATATAGCAGCCGATATATATAACATACCTATACAAACAGAAGGTGAAACGCAGCCGAAGAAGCCGAGGCTGAGAAGGATCGGAGGAAGGTGCGAGCTGCTTTGTATTGCCATTCGTACGGCAGAACAAAAATGAAGCAGAGCCGAGAATGAAAACAAGGTGATGGACTAGGCATTGGCTTCGGGAGGTTACACGTGGCAGAAATAGTGGCGGGTTTAGGCGGTGGATCTCGGTGCATGCATATGGTGGAAGGTGATATGTGTGCTTGCTGTTGGGGATGGGGCAATGGGATGGAGATGTGTGGACAATAAACGACTTCAGGGAGAAGAAATGTCGCGAGCTGATGGCAAATAAACAAGGTTTCAGAAGGAAAGCAAATGAAAGTTAATATATATATACATGTTATTTCATAACATAAGTATGGCAGAAGAAAGGAAAAGGCAGACCGAAAGTGAACCAGCAATTATAAAAGAATAGTAGGAATAGTAAAGGTCAGGTACGAGAATTGAGAAATAATGTCTAGTGGCTGTTTAAATTCAGCTGGTAGGCAATTGAAAGGCCACGGAAGTCAAAAGGTTCGAAAACGGTTATCGATACGGTAATCGTTTTATTGATTTCGTGGCGTACCAAACCCCAAAATATACAATTGAATATACTATGGAGACCATCATAACGAGACGATTGAAACGGTACACAGATATCAGTGATACAATCGTCCGATCAAAAGTTGATATCGGTACCGAAATGCTGCAAAAAAGTCAGAAATAAAATGATCGGAGCAATAGAAGTCCAAATTTGACGAAAAAAATATGACGTCTCACTCGGAAGATGATTTACAAATTTTCTATAGAGAAATATTCAGGTTTGGAAAACATTTTATTACCATAAATATTAACTGATTTAAACTGAAATAGAATTACACAAAAATAATTTCCATATTATCTGATGAAAATTTACCATTTGCTATGTTTAAATAGAAGTATTCTAAATATCAAATTTTTATTTCAAAATTTTTTTATTTAAAATTTCACAAAAATTCAGTTAAATACGTTATTAAAACCATTAAAATTTATAGGTTGTTACAATTTCTTAGCTATCCCAAATTCTTTTATTCATATTTATTTCATTTACATTCAATTATTCACTGTCATTATTCACATTGCTTTATTCACATACATTTATTACTTAGTATATTTCTTCCAATGCTAATGTCACTTAAGAACTATTCCATCAACTTTTCTTAAGTTTATTATAAACATTTTATACACAACTTCTTATGTTTACTACCATTTCACAACTTTAGTCCATATCCATTCACTAATCCATTACAAATCGAATTCAAATTCCTTTAACTCAATCTGTTTTCCAATTCCAATATTCAATTTTATCAACCACATTCCAAAACCATATCCAATTCACTAATTTATTTAATTAGTCCGTTCATTTCAATCACAATCAATTTCATTTCCAAAAATCATTTCATTTAGCCTAACTCAGGCTAATTTCTTTTCAAAAATCCTTTCATTAATTCATTTTATTAAACTTAAGTTAAATTTCATTTCAAATTTTCTTTCCTCAACATTCATATTCAACAATTTTAAAATCTTGTTTTAACTTACTAATTCACAAAATTTATAAATTATAAAACTTATTTTCTCATATTTTCATAAAATAACCTGAATGAAAATTTTCAAGTTTAAACACCCGTTCTTATTTATGTCAATCATTTTGAAATATCATATATATACAAAATCCCCTTGGTACATCAAATCACCCTTTTGAATTTTCAAAACAAAACTAGTTTTACCAAAACAAGCTTTTAACTTGCTTCTCAAATTAGTTAAAAGCTTTGTTCACCTGATTTGGGTTGAAAGAAATTCTCGTGTGTTTTAAAGAAAATATTCCTCTAAACATAATCTCTTTCGTACCTTAGTCAGGTTGTTTCACCCTCCATAGGTTGTTGTTTTCTTTCTGCATTTGATGGTGATGGGTTTTAAGAATGGTCATCATGCTTTCTTGTATGCTGTTAAGTTGGGTTGCTTGGAGTTTTTCTGCAGTTTCTTGGTGTCCTCCCTATGATTTCTCTCTGAATTTTGTTGGCCTGACTTGCTTGGTGTCTTTGGGTGGATACTTCGAGTTTTTTTGTTGTCCTTGTATTGTTGCCTGCTGCTTCCTTTTTTATGTGTTCTTTTTCTTCTTTTTATTCTTCTTTGTTCTCTCTATATCATCTTTTATACTTGCAATAATTTATTATGTGGTATAAAATAGGTAGGGGTCCTTTTAACCTCGCTGGCTTTTGCCAAAAAACAAAATGCCCATGGTAGCAATTCCTCTCTTGGAAATCCGAAAATGAACATCGATGATGCTGTAGTCATCATCGAAATTATTTTACAGCGACCGAAGTGAGTTCAGTGCTTTTTATCTCTTTTAAGTTCTTTTTATTCGATATATTTTCCAAATAATAATATTATTATTTTCCAAAACTTTGAAAAGCCATTTCCAAAATTAACAAGGTTTAAATTCTCAAATCCTAGCTTCCAAATTCTTTTTAATTACAAATCTTATTTATATGATTTCACTTTTGTTATACAAACCATTTTCTTATTCGTTTATCTTATTTGCATTATAATAACAACAACATTTTATTCGAACACAAACAGCAAAAAACAAATGATAATAATCAACATTATCATTTTCTAACAACCACACACACCATATATATCATAATAATTTTCTAAAATATTATTTCTTTATATATAAAATATAATAAGGTAAAATTATTTCATTTACCCAAGTTTGAAACAATACCATGTAAAATTGCTCTACTCAAGGGTTTAGAGACCCCTATCAATAACGTTAATTACTCGTATTGACCAGAATCCATATGCCACTCAACCGACCAATCAACACAATATAAAACAATATTTATAACTAACAAATATGCGCTCTACACACACACACACACACTCTCAAACTCATTCTAGGGTGCTACTGACCCTATCTCTAATGAGTACCCCACCAAAACCAAGGTTCTTGCTTGACCTTCAGCTCTGATACCAAATGTATCGATTGGGCTTTTTGATCCTCGAAAATCGACACTAATACGTCCACTGCATTGCATGCCGAGCAACCGAATGCCGGAAAACCCAATTGTTTGGGAAAAAGAAAGAAGGAAGAAGATAAGAAGAAAACTAAACAACATAGAATCTCATAGTGGAACAAATAATCTATAATATACATCAAATCTTTACACAAACAAACTATAATATATGTATATTCAAACATCAATCAGAGTATACTAACATATTTTAGCCTAAACAGTTATAATAGCCTATCCTCACAATTGCTGATAAATACAACAATGAATACAATGGAAAAATAACCATCTATGTGAATCCGTCTTTGGGCCTCTAATTCGTCTCTTGAAACTCCAAGCATCCAACAAAATCTGTAATATGCTCGGTCTGACCCAAGCATTATAATAAAATAATACCCGAGTCAGTCTGGAAAACCAGCATGAGAAAAACACACCCAATTGGATTTTAAGTTATATAAAAATCTTTGAAATCAAAAAGTGTCTCATAAGACCACGCCGTATATAAACACGGACGGGTTTTACCTTACGATAACAAAAAACTTTTTCTATACAAATTGCATTTATATTATAATAATGTCTAGGGTTAAAGTAAAATATGAATATAGCTGAATGCTTGCATCACACGTTTCAGCATAGTTGGGCACAACTTAGTTCGTACGGCGCTTATTGGTGAGTGGAATCCATACAATGACTGAGCTACTGGGGTACTACCTTCCACAATGCATCTCTAGATAAAATAACACCAAGGACCTCGCCTGGATCCCTTGTGTGATATCCCGGGTTTTTGGGTAATATAAATTTAATAATCTGTATTGATAATTTAATTGGATTGATAATTATCCTATGAAATTAAATTTAAATTGGTTAATTTAATCTTTTAAAGGTAAATAATAAATACTTAATTTGGCAATATTAATAAGATTTGTTTGTTAAAGCTAATAAAATCTTATTCTATTTATAATATATATATTTGATATATATTGTGAATGGAAATATCTTTTGTTTTGTTTTAAAGATGAATTTTCAAATTTGTAATATATATGTATGAATTGTGATTTAAAGCTTTGTTTTAAAATTAATATTTTTCAAAAGATAATTTAAGTTTAATTCAATTGTTTTCAAAATATAAGATAATTGTTTATTTTAAATATGATAGTTTAAAAAAGGGTTTAATCAAAGTTTTATTCTAGTTTTCTTTAAAGTGTTAAATTTTAAATGGTTATATAAATGTTCTAGATTTTAAAATACATGTATAAGGAATTTATTTATATTTATAATTAGTTTTAGCATATTTTCTTTTAAAGATAAACTAATATTTATTAATTTAGTAATTCAAAAAGTAAGTTTAAATTAAATAAAATTAATTTAAAAACACTTAAGTAATATGTGTAAACATATTAACATGATTAAGACACTTGTAAGCTAAATAAAATTGCATGGACATTTGTCTAATTAGTAATATAACAAGTGGCAATTCATTTTCTTTATTTAAAATTTAGTTTATAAATAAATGTTTATAGAGAAACCTGGTTTCATTTTCTTCAGTTCGAATCTTCTATTTCTCTCCATCTATTCTAAAATGAAAATCAAAATCTGAAACCAAAATCAAAAGAAATTAAATTATTCCAACCTGAGATCAAAGCCTGTAAACAATTTCTCAAGACTAAAATCAATGGGAACAGCAACTTCAACACCAGATTCAACATAAATCAAAGCATGCAGTAGGATCAACTCCATATTACAACAAAGAGAAATTCAAAAGCAAATTTAAAGTTTTCACAAATCAAATTTCAAAGCCCGGAATGAATCAAAACCTATTCTGTGCTCTGCTTTGTTCTCTGCAATTAAAAAGGTGAGTAAACTAGATTTTAAAAACAGTTTTATAACTTAATTTCACTTTGGTATGTGAACGAAAATCATATGTTAACCTGAATATCTGGATTGGAATGGATGCATGTGTATGTGTTAGTATTGAATGCCTGTATATATGCAAAAGTGAACTCTGTTATTTTTAACAGGGTTGGATTTCTCTATTTAATTCAATATCTCACCATTCAATCCTAATTAGCTTATGATTTGTAAATGAAATTTGTTCGAAATTATGAAACATCACCACTAAAAATCATTTCAGGAATTTATAATAAGTTGTTATTTCGAAATTCGTAAAATAACAGTAAAACCCAAATTTTCATAATAATCAAATTTCTTAATTTCAATTCTGCATTATAGGGATGGATTCGTGATTGAAAATCACGAATTTTGATATGCACTTCAGAATTTTTAAAGTGATATTCAATTTGAATTTTCGAGATGAACGGTATCAGCAATTTGGTGAATTGCCGATGATCCACTTAATGTTTGAAGTTGAAATCTTGGTAGTAGCTAGCTTTGGTATCATTGATGATGGGAAAAATGTGCATGAATTTTTCTAATTAGTGAATCGATTGAAATTGAATTAACTAGGGTTTAAGTTAGTTTTTGCTCGGCTTTGCTGTAGTGATTTTCGCGACCTGTATAGGGTACCGGAGGTGATCGCGACGTGGGGGTGTTGAAGCTCATGGTCGAGGTAGTTCGATGGGGTGGATGGCGGAGTTTAACGACGTCGAGTTCGTCGGCAATGGGGATTTTGGTGGTTTGGGTTTCTGCAGTTTTTGGTTCGAACGATCAAAATGTGATTCGCTTGCTTAGTCTTCAATCTGAGTTTATGGTGGTGCTCGCGATTGATTTTGTGACCGTAGTTGATCGTTGCGCTGACCTGGGTTGGCCAGAGGTGATGTGCACGTGCACGTGTGCACGATACTGTCTGGGTTTGTTGCGTTGGGGAAGACGAAGGTGACTCGGGGCTGTCTCGTGTAATTTGCTGTTTTTCTCGAAGAATACGGGAGGGGAGAAGGACTCGAAGCTAGCTCGGGTTTGAAAGGGGTATGGCTCAGGTTGTTTTAAATTCTAATAATCTGGTTTTGAATTTAAAGCAAAAATCATATCTTGTTTTAAAATCTTAAAGCATGGTCGAGTTTTTAAGTATTAAAATATGTTTTAAATAAATAATTGTTTAATTTGATGAAACAAGCTTGAAATGGTTTTCAAAGATTTTAAAATATATTGAAATTAAATGTTTTAAATTGCTTTGTTTAAAATAAATTATATTTCAAAATTGATTTTAAAATTTGTTTTAATAAAATAAGTGATTTGAATAAGTGTTTAATAATACAGTTTTATTCTAAATTGGTTATGTTAAGATTAATTAAGAATGGTTAATTAATATAAATGATTTGTTATTAAATAAAAGTTTAATTAAGTAATTTTAAATTTAAGAAGTTAACTAATTATTTAATTAATTATTTAAATGATGGTTAATGTTGGTTAATTTAAATAAACACTTAATTATAAATTAATCAAGTGTAATTACTTAATAAATAAATTAGTAATTGATTAATTAAATGGAAATTACTCATAAGAGTAATTAGATGAGGTGATTAATGAGTAATCACTTAATATTATCAATTAAGGAATTTATTAATATAATTGTTTTTGAGTTAATTAGTTATGAAGTAATTAAATAAGAATTATTTAATGATGAAATTAATTATTTGTTAAGTAATTAATTAAGAGATTAATTAAGATTTATTAATGGTAGTAATTAAGAATTAATTACTTAGTTAATATTAGATTAATTACTAAGGATAATTAATTAAATATATAATTAATTAATAAAGTAATTAATTAAGGATTACTTGTTAATTTAAATGATTAGTAATTACTTAATGAAGTAATTAAAGTTCTAATTATTAAGATTTATAAATCAAAGATTAATATAATTAATTAAGAAGTTAATTAATTAAGATAAATAATCACAAGTTGTTAATTACCGTTTATGATTAATGGTTAATTACAAGTTAATTATATAATTAATTAATTAAAGGATTAGTTAATTAATAAGGATTATTTAATTAATGAAATTAATCAAGGTTAATTAATAAAAGCAATTAATTTAAGTAAGATTAATTAATTTTAATTAATTAAGGTTTAATGTAATTAATTATTATTAATTAATGAAAGCAAGTGAAGAATCATTAATTATTGTAATTAATGATAGTAATTAAAGGTTAATTACTGAATATGGTTAAGGATAATTACTTGAATGTAATTAAAGATGATTAATCTAGGAAGATTAATTAAAGAAGATCATTAGATATGGTTAATTTATTTATTTGAAATAAATAAATGAGAATGATTTAGGTAATCAAATTTGATTGAGTTAATCAAATCTGTTTTGGATAATTGATAAATATTGGATGGTTGATATTTGTTGAATGATATTGAATGATTGGTTGATACTGGATGATTGGGATATCTTTGAGATGTGATATGTTGCTTTGTGAGTTGAATGAATTATCTATTGTGATAATATGATTCATCTATCTGTTTATATATCATCATGAATATAAGTTTAAATGTTTAAAACCTTTGAACAACTTGGCCTTAAAAGACACGTTTTGGATTTCGATGAGACCGGGATCGGGTTTCCGTATACCGGTATTCCAGGTCTGGAGACCCGAATACCACATCGATCCAAATTTACGATAGGTCGTGAATCTCAAGTGAAGATGAAGATTCAGAGTGCAAGGGTTATTGTCGTTAACTCTGAGGGTGATTCCAAAACGAGTGTAACGAGATAATGCCTTCGGTTTCGTTCGAACCCGGAACGAACTTGTATGGATTGAATGCTTTCAGCACATCGTCAGGCGGACGATGAGCATTCTAAGTGATATGTTCTGATTAAAGGTAATCGTAACCTCAAGCCTCATCAACCGGGAATGGCTAAAACAGGGGAGGTGCAGCAAGGCTTCGTGGGTAGCACCCACTGAGAGCAAGATAGATCCCTGTCTAGAGGTCCCTTTTCTTTTACTCGGCTTAGTGTGTGGTTGGTCGCGCCAACTACGGGGTTATCTTGTTCGGGATTATCCAGTAAGGGATGGTTCCGGCTTTGTGTTGCAGGGGAGCGGGCGTACTCCTCGGTACGGTGATCTAGGCCACGTACTGTGACGGGCGGTACCCCAGTAGCCCTGCCATTGTATGGAATCCAAACTCTAATAAGTGCCGTACGTATTAGTTGTGCCCAACTATGTTGGAATGTGAGATGTAAGCATTTCAGCTATTTCTGTATTTTTACTTGAAAACCCTAGACCCTATTATAATACAATCGGATTTCCTATCAAATGTTTTAGTTAGCGTAAGGTAAAAACTTACCCATGTTTATTTGTGGGGAGTCTTACGTGATACTTTTGTTTTCAAAGGTTTTCAAAGTTAAGCAATCTAACCGTTTACTCACACCAGACCCATGTCTGACCCAAGTGTTTATTTTCTGTTTTATTAAACTCTTGGGTACTCAATATTGTATTGAGTAGTCGAGGGATTCAGGTTAGCTTTGACGAATTCTGGAGGAGATTTGTAGCAGGTGGCTTCAGCGTGTAGATATATTATGGTGTTTCCGCTGTGTTTGTATTGAGTCTGTATCTCTGTGATGTTTGAGATGTATGATAGACAGGTGTTTATAACTGTCTAATATGAGATGTATAAGTTGTATAACTCTGATGTATGTGATACTATGTAATATTTTATGTGATATATTATATTTCATTCGTTCCGTTGTGAGTATCTGATGTTGTTGTTCTTCCTTCTTTTCTTTCTTTTCTTCTTCTATCCCTTTCTTTCTTATTAACGATGCGACTTTCTGGTGGTAGAAAGTCGTGGTCGTTACAGTGGTATCAGAGCATAGGTTGAGCGAATGCCTAAGCTTTTGGTTAAGTGAATATCAGAGCACTAGGTTGAGTGAATACCTAGGTTCGGAAGGATTGTTCATTAGAGACAGGATCTGTAGCAACCTGTTTGAGTCCGAGTGTATATATATACGAGAGCGCGTATTTGTTAGTTATATAAAATGGTTTTATATTGTGTTAATTGATCGGTTGAGTGGTATATGGATTCTGGTCAATACGAGTAGCTAACGTTATTGATAGGGATCTCTAAACACTTGAACCAGGCCAACGGACACAATATTGTTTTAAAGAGGTAGATGAAATAATTTTACCCAGAAATAATTTCTATATAAAAAAAATATATCATTTTAAATATATATATTTATGTATTTCTACCTATTTATTGGGTTACCTGTTCGGGTTTTCCAATATAAGTTATAAAGGTAGATAAGATGGTAGTGTGTGTAACACAATTACCAATAGTTGGAGTTTGAATGTTTGAGGTTGGAAGTATATATCGAGACTGTAAACCCAATACCGTCTCGAGTAAGCTTTGCTGTGGTGAAGGATTTCATCGATCTCCGAAGGAAACTGTAATGGTTCGGAGTTTATCTTTGAAGTGTGGATGAGTAGAGTTGGATTTGTCGATGAGGCAGAAGTGAGTAATGGTACCTTGATACCTCAGGTAATAGTAGCTGTGTGATAAGACGCAGTATCTATGGATGTTCCCGAAGGAGATTTTCTTTTGGAACAAGATTAAGAAGGTATTGGAGGAACAGTTGATGTCTACCGCAGAAAAGACTCGACTGTATAGGAATTCTCTGATATCGAGTAAGAGAGTTTTGTCTATTTGGAAGTATGGGACTAAGGTCGATTAGTTGTTCTTCGGACATGGTCTCATTGTTCCCTTAAGAAGAGTAAGATATTGGCGTTTGGTTGGGAGCCCGAGTTTCTTTTGGGATGTCTGCCATCTCAAAGGTTCGTTGTGAGGTTTGTTGATGGTTTTAGTTTTGAGGAGCCTTTGGATTAGAAGCTTTTGGTTAACTGTGGTAGCAGTGCAGCTCGAAGTGTTCGGTGTGTTGACGAGGAGGTCTTTGGCTTAGCAGTGTCCCAGAGATAGAATTTGGAAGCAGCAGTGTGGTTCGTTTCTCCGATGGTTCAGGAAATCTTTGTGGTTCTTCTATCAGTAGTCCGGGCAGATGGTGAATGTTTTCTTGAACGGTTTACCTTGTTTGGAAAAGCTTAAGGCTGTTTTAATTGGTAAAGAGAGAACAGTTTCTTTGGAATCCGAACTAGGTAAGATCGCAAAAGTGCCTTGCGATTAGTTGGGAATTTATCTTGGGCAATCTTTTGTTTGAGATTGAGGTTTATCATATGGAAGTAGGAGCTACTGAAGTAGTCAGAGATTTTTCTGGATGTCTTCGAGGAAGTAGAAGTTGTCTGCATCTGGAGTTGAGTTCCGTATCGACTTGGTTCCAGAAGCGATACCGGTGGTTAGTCTGGTAGTAGGATGGTTCTTAGAGAAAGAAGAGTTGGTGTAGCAGCTCAGAAATTTTTAAAATGGATGGGTCATATCTATTTTTCAAGTTTGGATTTCAGCAAATTTTGGAAGGATCATCTTGTTGATAGGATCTAGAGATCATTTTGTTCTTGGTCCAGAATTGTTTCAAGAAGCATCAGCGAAGGTTAAGTTGATCAGGAAGAGTTGAGGTAACCCAGGAATCGTCTAGTGAGTTATGCAGATATGAGACAAGGAGTTTGGAATTCGGAGTTGGAGATTGGAAATTGTTTAAGTTTTTCTCCAATTAAAGAGCTATAAGATTTGGTAAGTCTGGAAGTTAGCACTGAAGTATTTTGGATTTTCCTGTGTTCTCGAGAGAAGTAGTTCTTTGTCTACAGGATTGAATGGCCAGTTTGGATAGCTGGAATTCATTCTATTTCACGTATATCTGAGGGAATACGTGTATGATTCATCATTGGTTGTTGAATCTGCAGTTCAGATGGATTTGGAAGATGAGCTATACTTGGGTATGATCTGATATTTTGTTCAGATTAGTGGATCTAGAGAAGAGAGGAGCTCTGGATCATGGTGGTGTAGTTTGTTTAGCTTCTGTAGAGCGAGTCTCCCGGTGATTTATACTCGGGGAAACTCTAGATAGTGTTAGTAGATCTATCCTGATTTATAGTTAGTTAGGTTTGTTTGATTGTTTGATTGGTTGCTTTGGTTGTTAGTAACTGGATGATAGGTATGCTTTGCTATTTGAAATTAAAATCTTTTGCTGGATTATTAAATTATCTTTGCTTTTAATTTCGGGGACGAAATTATTTTAAGGGGGAAGGAATGTGATATCCCGGGTTTTTGGGTAATATAAATTTAATAATCTGTATTGATAATTTAATTGGATTGATAATTATCCTATGAAATTAAATTTAAATTGGTTAATTTAATCTTTTAAAGGTAAATAATAAATACTTAATTTGGCAATATTAATAAGATTTGTTTGTTAAAGCTAATAAAATCTTATTCTATTTATAATATATATATTTGATATATATTGTGAATGGAAATATCTTTTGTTTTGTTTTAAAGATGAATTTTCAAATTTGTAATATATATGTATGAATTGTGATTTAAAGCTTTGTTTTAAAATTAATATTTTTCAAAAGATAATTTAAGTTTAATTCAATTGTTTTCAAAATATAAGATAATTGTTTATTTTAAATATGATAGTTTAAAAAAGGGTTGAATCAAAGTTTTATTCTAGTTTTCTTTAAAGTGTTAAATTTTAAATGGTTATATAAATGTTCTAGATTTTAAAATACATGTATAAGGAATTTATTTATATTTATAATTAGTTTTAGCATATTTTCTTTTAAAGATAAACTAATATTTATTAATTTAGTAATTCAAAAAGTAAGTTTAAATTAAATAAAATTAATTTAAAAACACTTAAGTAATATGTGTAAACATATTAACATGATTAAGACACTTGTAAGCTAAATAAAATTGCATGGACATTTGTCTAATTAGTAATATAACAAGTGGCAATTCATTTTCTTTATTTAAAATTTAGTTTATAAATAAATGTTTATAGAGAAACCTGGTTTCATTTTCTTCAGTTCGAATCTTCTATTTCTCTCCATCTATTCTAAAATGAAAATCAAAATCTGAAACCAAAATCAAAAGAAATTAAATTATTCCAACCTGAGATCAAAGCCTGTAAACAATTTCTCAAGACTAAAATCAATGGGAACAGCAACTTCAACACCAGATTCAACATAAATCAAAGCATGCAGTAGGATCAACTCCATATTACAACAAAGAGAAATTCAAAAGCAAATTTAAAGTTTTCACAAATCAAATTTCAAAGCCCGGAATGAATCAAAACCTATTCTGTGCTCTGCTTTGTTCTCTGCAATTAAAAAGGTGAGTAAACTAGATTTTAAAAACAGTTTTATAACTTAATTTCACTTTGGTATGTGAACGAAAATCATATGTTAACCTGAATATCTGGATTGGAATGGATGCATGTGTATGTGTTAGTATTGAATGCCTGTATATATGCAAAAGTGAACTCTGTTATTTTTAACAGGGTTGGATTTCTCTATTTAATTCAATATCTCACCATTCAATCCTAATTAGCTTATGATTTGTAAATGAAATTTGTTCGAAATTATGAAACATCACCACTAAAAATCATTTCAGGAATTTATAATAAGTTGTTATTTCGAAATTCGTAAAATAACAGTAAAAACCCAAATTTTCATAATAATCAAATTTCTTAATTTCAATTCTGCATTATAGGGATGGATTCGTGATTGAAAATCACGAATTTTGATATGCACTTCAGAATTTTTAAAGTGATATTCAATTTGAATTTTCGAGATGAACGGTATCAGCAATTTGGTGAATTGCCGATGATCCACTTAATGTTTGAAGTTGAAATCTTGGTAGTAGCTAGCTTTGGTATCATTGATGATGGGAAAAATGTGCATGAATTTTTCTAATTAGTGAATCGATTGAAATTGAATTAACTAGGGTTTAAGTTAGTTTTTGCTCGGCTTTGCTGTAGTGATTTTCGCGACCTGTATAGGGTACCGGAGGTGATCGCGACGTGGGGGTGTTGAAGCTCATGGTCGAGGTAGTTCGATGGGGTGGATGGCGGAGTTTAACGACGTCGAGTTCGTCGGCAATGGGGATTTTGGTGGTTTGGGTTTCTGCAGTTTTTGGTTCGAACGATCAAAATGTGATTCGCTTGCTTAGTCTTCAATCTGAGTTTATGGTGGTGCTCGCGAGTGATTTTGTGACCGTAGTTGATCGTCGCGCTGACCTGGGTTGGCCAGAGGTGATGTGCACGTGCACGTGTGCACGATACTGTCTGGGTTTGTTGCGTTGGGGAAGACGAAGGTGACTCGGGGCTGTCTCGTGTAATTTGCTGTTTTTCTCGAAGAATACGGGAGGGGAGAAGGACTCGAAGCTAGCTCGGGTTTGAAAGGGGTATGGCTCGGGTTGTTTTAAATTCTAATAATCTGGTTTTGAATTTAAAGCAAAAATCATATCTTGTTTTAAAATCTTAAAGCATGGTCGAGTTTTTAAGTATTAAAATATGTTTTAAATAAATAATTGTTTAATTTGATGAAACAAGCTTGAAATGGTTTTCAAAGATTTTAAAATATATTGAAATTAAATGTTTTAAATTGCTTTGTTTAAAATAAATTATATTTCAAAATTGATTTTAAAATTTGTTTTAATAAAATAAGTGATTTGAATAAGTGTTTAATAATACAGTTTTATTCTAAATTGGTTATGTTAAGATTAATTAAGAATGGTTAATTAATATAAATGATTTGTTATTAAATAAAAGTTTAATTAAGTAATTTTAAATTTAAGAAGTTAACTAATTATTTAATTAATTATTTAAATGATGGTTAATGTTGGTTAATTTAAATAAACACTTAATTATAAATTAATCAAGTGTAATTACTTAATAAATAAATTAGTAATTGATTAATTAAATGGAAATTACTCATAAGAGTAATTAGATGAGGTGATTAATGAGTAATCACTTAATATTATCAATTAAGGAATTTATTAATATAATTGTTTTTGAGTTAATTAGTTATGAAGTAATTAAATAAGAATTATTTAATGATGAAATTAATTATTTGTTAAGTAATTAATTAAGAGATTAATTAAGATTTATTAATGGTAGTAATTAAGAATTAATTACTTAGTTAATATTAGATTAATTACTAAGGATAATTAATTAAATATATAATTAATTAATAAAGTAATTAATTAAGGATTACTTGTTAATTTAAATGATTAGTAATTACTTAATGAAGTAATTAAAGTTCTAATTATTAAGATTTATAAATCAAAGATTAATATAATTAATTAAGAAGTTAATTAATTAAGATAAATAATCACAAGTTGTTAATTACCGTTTATGATTAATGGTTAATTACAAGTTAATTATATAATTAATTAATTAAAGGATTAGTTAATTAATAAGGATTATTTAATTAATGAAATTAATCAAGGTTAATTAATAAAAGCAATTAATTTAAGTAAGATTAATTAATTTTAATTAATTAAGGTTTAATGTAATTAATTATTATTAATTAATGAAAGCAAGTGAAGAATCATTAATTATTGTAATTAATGATAGTAATTAAAGGTTAATTACTGAATATGGTTAAGGATAATTACTTGAATGTAATTAAAGATGATTAATCTAGGAAGATTAATTAAAGAAGATCATTAGATATGGTTAATTTATTTATTTGAAATAAATAAATGAGAATGATTTAGGTAATCAAATTTGATTGAGTTAATCAAATCTGTTTTGGATAATTGATAAATATTGGATGGTTGATATTTGTTGAATGATATTGAATGATTGGTTGATACTGGATGATTGGGATATCTTTGAGATGTGATATGTTGCTTTGTGAGTTGAATGAATTATCTATTGTGATAATATGATTCATCTATCTGTTTATATATCATCCTGAATATAAGTTTAAATGTTTAAAACCTTTAAACAACTTGGCCTTAAAAGACACGTTTTGGATTTCGATGAGACCGGGATCGGGTTTCCGTATACCGGTATTCCAGGTCTGGAGACCCGAATACCACATCGATCCAAATTTACGATAGGTCGTGAATCTCAAGTGAAGATGAAGATTCAGAGTGCAAGGGTTATTGTCGTTAACTCTGAGGGTGATTCCAAAACGAGTGTAACGAGATAATGCCTTCGGTTTCGTTCAAACCCGGAACGAACTTGTATGGATTGAATGCTTTCAGCACATCGTCAGGCGGACGATGAGCATTCTAAGTGATATGTTCTGATTAAAGGTAATCGTAACCTCAAGCCTCATCAACCGGGAATGGCTAAAACAGGGGAGGTGCAGCAAGGCTTCGTGGGTAGCACCCACTGAGAGCAAGATAGATCCCTGTCTAGAGGTCCCTTTTCTTTTACTCGGCTTAGTGTGTGGTTGGTCGCGCCAACTACGGGGTTATCTTGTTCGGGATTATCCAGTAAGGGATGGTTCCGGCTTTGTGTTGCAGGGGAGCGGGCGTACTCCTCGGTACGGTGATCTAGGCCACGTACTGTGACGGGCGGTACCCCAGTAGCCCTGCCATTGTATGGAATCCAAACTCCAATAAGTGCCGTACGTATTAGTTGTGCCCAACTATGTTGGAATGTGAGATGTAAGCATTTCAGCTATTTCTGTATTTTTACTTGAAAACCCTAGACCCTATTATAATACAATCGGATTTCCTATCAAATGTTTTAGTTAGCGTAAGGTAAAAACTTACCCATGTTTATTTGTGGGGAGTCTTACGTGATACTTTTGTTTTCAAAGGTTTTCAAAGTTAAGCAATCTAACCGTTTACTCACACCAGACCCATGTCTGACCCAAGTGTTTATTTTCTGTTTTATTAAACTCTTGGGTACTCAATATTGTATTGAGTAGTCGAGGGATTCAGGTTAGCTTTGACGAATTCTGGAGGAGATTTGGAGCAGGTGGCTTCAGCGTGTAGATATATTATGGTGTTTCCGCTGTGTTTGTATTGAGTCTGTATCTCTGTGATGTTTGAGATGTATGATAGACAGGTGTTTATAACTGTCTAATATGAGATGTATAAGTTGTATAACTCTGATGTATGTGATACTATGTAATATTTTATGTGATATATTATATTTCATTCGTTCCGTTGTGAGTATCTGATGTTGTTGTTCTTCCTTCTTTTCTTTCTTTTCTTCTTCTATCCCTTTCTTTCTTATTAACGATGCGACTTTCTGGTGGTAGAAAGTCGTGGTCGTTACACCTTGCCAACACAGAACTAGCCTACCCATTACTAGATAGTACCGAATATGATCACCCATTTGTTAATGGGCCTCGAAGCATATAAATGAGAGATAATAGCGACTCTAGATAGGGATGATCATACCCTACTTAGGAGCGACCCACTTAGCCCTGTTGCATCTCCTATGTTTTAGTCATTCCCGGTTGATGAGGCTTGAGGCTATGTTTTACTTTTTATTTAGCACTTCCTATTTGGAATGCTAATATTGCCTTCCAAGAAATAATGCAATACTAGAATTCATCCATGCAAGTTCGTTTTGGGATTGAACGAAACACTTGAGAGCTCCATCTCTAAAATTCCATCGTCTTCAAGATGTCTTCACTTCGAAACGCATTCGTTGGATCCAAGTGGTTTTCGGATAACATACCCGATCCCGGTCTCTTCGAAACAACTTTTCGATAATTCCCGGTAAACTCAACCCCTGTTATTTAGGAAATAAACAGTCAAAGATAAGATTTGAGATCACCTCTTAACCATTAGTGGATGGATTTCCTTATTATTGTCCTATGAGAACGAAACAAGATTTATATGCACAGTACAGCATTATCGGAGATGATTGTGCCATATAACTCACATGTTTCACTTAGAATTTCCAAAGTTACGTTTGGGTCCAATTTCGAAAGTCGGTTATTTAATTGTTGAATAACAACATTCAATCAAGGATTTATTCTATAGGGAAAAACAATATTGGTTAAGCATATAAGCAATCACTAGCCTCCTGTTATAATCTTTCATAAATAAAACCATTTGAAAATTACTTGTATGAGAATACTTTTCAAAAGATATATCCATCGATTCCTATATTTTCAATACTTAGAAAATATCCATATAATTATCCCCATATTTTCAATCTCTTCGAAACAACTTTTCTATAATTCTCAATAAACTCAACCCCGGTTCTTTAAAAAATAAACAGCCAAAGATAAGATCGGAGATCACCTCTGTAGTACCCCAAAATTTTGTGAAAAATTATTTTAATGAGATAATTTAAATTTTGAAATATTTAGAATTTTAGATTTAATATGGTAGAATTTTTGGGATTAAATAATGTGCAAGGATATGTGTGCATATGCACACTGGAAATGGCACAGGGAAAAATCCAAGAATTTGTGGGAAAAAAAGGGGAGACAGAAAAGTTTTATTTAAAAATAAGAAAGTGAATTCTTATTTAAAGCATTGGATTTTAACTTAGGCCCAACCAAGTTAAAAATGAAATATATGCCTATATGTATTTTTTTTCTGTGAAACATGGGGAAATTAAAAAAATAATAATAAATATTTATATACCTATACACATGTATATTTTCTGTGAGCAGAAAATGTTAAAGTTAAGCAAGAAGAAATAGCATCAAAAATGACATGAAATATAATACAAGTCAATATGTTAGTGTAGGTAAAAATGGAAAGGAAGATTTCTGGAAAAGAATAAAAGAAAAAAAATATAATATGACTGAGTCACACATTTATCATGACTTGGGTGAGTATACAAAAATAGCTATTTTCTGGAAAAAGTAAAGAGAAAGGAGTACTAACCATAATTGGCTAAGGTAGCCGGGGTATCTAGGAGGGAAATTTGAAAACATAAAATGCAAAAAACATTATGTTAGCTAGGACAAAAGTGGAATTTTATCTTGGTAAAACCCTAGAGGAAAACATTTATATAAATAGACAGTTTTAACCAGAAAATCATTTTACTCGAGTTGCTTAAAAATAAGAAAGAAAGAAGAAAAGAAAAAAAAGGGAAGGAGAAACATATAGGGATTTTTGATCAAAGGAAGGAAGAACTTAGGTGAGTAATCTCACTAAATTCATGGCATTAAGACTTGATATGAAGCAGCCAAATTTCTAGATTGCTATTTGCATTTTCTTGGTTTTGTTGGACATGATTTTATCAATGCTCTTTGGATGGTTCTGATCTGTCATGATTTTTATTATGGATGTTTTTGGATGATTTTTGACATGTTATGATGTTTCCTTCTGATGTGTAACCCACTGTTTTATTTACTGCATTCAGAAAAGCTAAGAATACTCTCAACTGTTATGGATCTATGGCATGGAAATTTTAATAAAGAAAATATTATGAGCTGCATTATACTTTGTATAAGTGCTGAGGCTAAAAAAAGAGAGATATTAGGGGTGCAATAGAAATTCTATATGTGCTGAGCCCTTAATTAAATAGAAAAACAAAACCACAAGTTAAAAATTATGGTTAAGCTAGATCTTGAATCTGGTTCAATCATAGTAAATAGCAAATTCAAATAACTCAACATGCCATGTCTTTATTGTTCAGTTGAAAATATCCTCGTATTTCTATTTGAGATTAAGACATCTATTGACCACATCCCTGTAAATGACTGTCTGCTTATTTCTGGAAAATTATGCTAGTAAGAGGTATGGATGTTTCCATGTTTACAGTGACATGTTCACTTAGCTATCAAATGGTAGGATTTAAACTAAAAATACTAGTAAATAAACTAGGGATGGTAAACCAAGAAGGCTGCTAGAATGCTTGTTATATTTGAAGTAGGCAAGTTGGCACATGGTTTGTTTAAGCCCTGAGATCTTTGTGTAATGATGTGAATTAGTTCATTGCAATGTGCCCCCGTGATTCCTTGATAACAGATGAGGTTAGGAATTTTAAATGGATAATACAACCTATAAATGAAGAAATAGAAACTTGAGCTTTTCTTAAAATTGGTTGGAGTGGAACCATGGTTGTTCCAGTGCTTCTATCTGCAATTATTAAATGTTAATTTTTTCATAATAATCTATGTGTATATGAATGATTGATAAAGTTATCATTCATGTACAAAAATTATCTTAAACATAGTAAAGCAGATGATTGAAGGAATTGAATATGCAAAAAGCCAGAATTTATGCTTATCTTCTATCTGCTTAATGTTATGGATATTTTGTTGTTGCTCATACCAGATCATTGATCTGACCCTTGTTTGCTCATGGCATATGGGGGTGTCTCATTTCAAATTGAGGCAGCCACAAATGCTCTTTCAGGGGTTGCAAGACTTAAGTAGGAAGGAAGGTTATGGCTAATGAGAAAAATGGATGAGCATGCTTGCTAGTTTTAATAAGAGTATAGAATGAGATATCTGCATGTATTCATGGAAATAGAGTTTTTAAATTTCTTGTTATGTAATGACTTTGCTGTGTTGGTTAAACTGGTTGTTAGAGTTGAGTTCTATTATGTGTAAATGGTTTGAGTACTGAAGTATGGTCTGAGATATGGAAAAAAATAATATGCTTAAATTATTAGTTATGAAAACCTGGAAAAAGGAATACATATATATATTTAAGCAATTGTCTAGCCTAACCTATATTGAGTACTAGGCAAATTTGGGTTATTTATAAGTATTGAGTTTGGGGTAAAATATGGGTTTAAACCAGAGATAAACATATGTGTATTTTGAACTGGCTTGAACTATCAAATAAGGAGACACTCTACATTCTTTTAAACACTTTAAAGTTTAGATTCTTGTCACGGTAAAATTTTATGCAAACACTCAACCCACAGTTGTGTCATATTGGTTAAGATTAAAACAGAAAAGCTATATTGATTGAATCAAAAGCAAGAGGGTTTCAAAGGAGACACCTAAAATTGAAAATGATAGATGTAAATATCATTTCTAGTACTTAGTCACATATCAAACATGTGAACTATGCTAAAGAAAAAAAATGATAATCTCAAGTATTCTGAGATTGTCTACCAAGATAAAAATTAACAGAAAAATCATGGTTAGCATGATCAAATCTAGTATAAATAAATATGCACAGGACCTACTTACATACTGCAAATATCAAAGAATCTGGGAATTTAATTATGAGTAGATTAATTCAAATTCAAATCAAACAGAACTTGCTCTTGTTTACAACATTTAAATATATATATACTCTGATTTAAACAAGAGGGACATATACATCATCATATGTATATGTATATTTTATGATTAAACTGATATATTTATATTAGTTGGAACTTTAAAATCCTGGACAAATTGTTTGAAAAGAAAATAACTCTGAGAATTAAATTGAATTGTAAATGTAAAAAAAAATCCTAATAAAATTAAGGTAAAATCTGGAGGGTCATTTCATTTGGTATCAGAGAAAATGGTTGCATTGATTGTTGAATACTATAGAAATGTATTATATCTGTTTGTTTTGGATGAAATAATTTAGATAGGAAAATATTAACTATAGAAAATACTCACGGTATACTAATACTATTTGCCCATAACTTGGTTAGCAAACCATGGTAGGAAGGGCATCACATCAAGCAGGAACAAGTGCACCACCAATGCTTGATATACAAACTTGGGAGGCAAAAGTTTAGAAGGGACTGAGAATGTAATGGATATTCAAGCATGGTTGAGAACACTGGATAGGATTTTCAATGACATGTAGCTTGATGATCAGAGGAAGAGGCAAGTGGCTTCAAGACAGCTGAAAGGAGTAGCTTTAGGCTGGTGGGAGGTGATCATAGCTGGGAGAATTGAAAATGAAATCACTTGGAATCAATTCAAGGAGATGTTGGAGGGAAGATTTGTACCAACATCAGCTAAGACCACATTACTTGAAGAATTTATTAGACTCAGGTAGGGAAATTTGAATGTCACTGAGTATACTCAAAAGTTTGAGGGGTTATCCAAATATGGAGCAATGCTAGTGGCAGATGAATCATCCAAAAATGATAGGTACACTAAAGGTTTGAACCCAGGACATAGCAGAGCCATGTTACCATATGTAGATAGGACTTTTGATCAAGTAATAGATCTGGCTTTGAAATTGGAGCCGCATGACAAGGAAAGAGAGAAGTACAGGAATTTTAAGAACCAAAATAACAAGAAAAATAAGGGAAGATATCACCCTTATGATAAAAAGAAGGAGGAGATAGACAATAAGAAGGCCAATGACACCAAGGCTAATGATGCTAAGAAGAAATTGGTCTGCCATCATTGTGGAAAGGAAGGACACATCAAACCAAGGTGCCCAGAGTTAAAAGGAGGAGCCTTCAAATGCTACCTATATGGGAAAGAGGGGCATATGAAGAGGAACTGGCCTGAGTACAAGCAGCAAGGGAAGTTGGCAAATCTGGAGGGCAAAATCAAATTTACAGTGGAAATTAATGCTGAAAATCATAGCCAAGTGGAAGGTACACTATTTATTTGTACCATACCCATAGCAGTAGTATATGATACTGGGGCAACTCACTCTTTGATTTCTTATGAACTAGTTAAAATGCTAAAATTGAATTGCATATTGGTTGAAACTCCATTGCTTATACAAAGTCCACTAGGGAGTTCTATTGTTTTAAATATGATTTGTGTGGATGTGGAATTAAACATAGGAGGAGATACTTTTATTTCCAATTTATATGTTTTGAACTACCTAAATATAGGTGTTATATTGGGGGTAGACTGGTTAAGGCAATTTAAAGCCATAATTAACTTAGATTCATCCACCATATCATTGCAAAACTTTAGAGGCCAGAGAATCACAATTTTGTGTGAAGTAGCTAAAAAAAGGAAATTATATCACTTAATTGACTTGGAAAAAGATTTCAGTGAACTTACTATTGAAGAAATTCCCATAGTCAATGAATACTTAGATGTGTTTGGGGAGGTTAAGGGTGTTCCAAACCATAGACCAGTGGAATTCCAAATTCATTTAGTTCCAGGAGCAAGCCCAGTGATTAAAAAGCCAACTAGAATGGGGCCAAATGAACTAAATGAATTAAAGAAACAATTAAAGGAACTAGAAGATAAGGGTTTTATAAGACCAAGTAATTCTTGCTGGGGAGCACCAGTGGTATTTGTTAAGAAACAAGATGGTTCCTTAAGACTTTGTATAGATTATAGAGAATTGAACAAAGTTACTATTAAAAACAAATACCCATTGCCTAGAATTGATGATCTCTTTGATCAACTCAGTGGAGCTAAAATATTTTCTAGGTTAGACTTAGCATCTGGGTTCCTTCAGATGAAGGTTGAGGACTCAAGTGTTAAGTACACTGCATTTAACACCAGATATGGTTTGTATGAATTTCTGGTTATGCCATTTGGCTTGACTAATGCACCACCATACTTTGTAGATTTAATGAATGGAACCTTTAGAGATTATTTAGACAAATTTGTGCTGATTTTTATTGATGATATTTTGGTTTATTCCAAAACAGTAGAAGAGCATAAAAGTCATTTGCATCTGGTTTTGTCTAGATTGAGGGAAAGAGATTTAAAGGCAAAATTTTCAAAATGTGCATTTTGGAAAGAGGAAGTACATTTCCTTGGCCATGTCATTTCTGAAAAAGGAATTTCAGTGAACCCCAATAAGGTTGTAGCAATTCAAGCATGGAAAAGACCAAGCATAGTGAGTTAGGTTAGATCATTTATGGGGATGGCAGGATATTATAGGAGATTTATAAAAGATTTTTCTAAAATGTCATCACCACTTACAAATTTAACTAGAAAGAATCAGGCCTTTGTGTGGACTGAAAAATGTGAGCAAGCTTTTATCAAGATAAAAGAAGCCTTAGTTAATGCACCAGTGTTGAGAGTACCTGAAGGAAATGAGGGATTAATTGTGTATACTGATGCAAGTGGCTCTGGGCTAGGGGTTGTGTTGATGAAACAAGACCAAGTAATAGCCTATGCATCTAGGCAATTAAAGCCACATGAAACTAGGTATGCAACCCATGATCTTGAACTAGCAGCAGTAGTGTATGCCTTGAAGCTTTGGAGACATTACTTATTAGGTGCCAAATTTATTTTGTACACTAATCATAAGGCACTGAAATATCTATTCTCACAAAAAGATTTAAACATGATGCAACATAGGTGGGTGGAGTTTCTAGCTGCCTATGACTTAGACATACTCTATACACCAGGTAAAGCAAACAAAGTTGTTGATGCTCTAAGTAGACAACATGCTAAGTTAGCTATGATGATGATAGAAGAATTTAAGGACTTTTCTTTGCTTGCTGAATTAGAAATTGGGGAGAATGGCTATGTGCACATGGATGTACATGTGCATGGTGCACAGGAAAATAGAGGGAAGTTGAGCTTGATGACACTTCAATCTGAATTAATTTTGAAGGTAAGTAAAATGCAAGACCAAGACCCTATTATAGAGAAGAAAATTCTCGTATCAAAAGGGGAAGAAGTGACAAATTACCATATTGATAAAAATGGTTATTTAAGAAACCAGGATAGAATATGTGTTCCAGAAAACATGGAGTTGAAGGAGGAAATATTGAATGAATATCATAGGAGTAAGTACTCCATACACCCAGGCAGTACAAAGATGTATCAAAATTTAAAAAGAAAATTTTGGTGGAAGGGAATGAAGTCTGATGTAGCCAAACATGTTGCAAGGTGTATGACTTGCCAACAAGTTAAGGCAGAAACACAAAGACCATCAGGGTTGTTATAACCTCTTAGCATACCACAGTGGAAATGGGAAGATATATATATATGGATTTCATAGATGGACTGCCTAGATCTAAAAGAGGAAACACAAGTATATAGATGATAGTAGATAGGCTAACTAAAGTGGCACATTTCATTCCAGTCAAATCAGAAAGGAATGCACCAAAATTAGCACAAGTATTTATGAGGGAGGTGGTAAGATTGCATGGCATTCCCAAAACCATTGTGAGTGATAAGGATACCATCTTCACCTCAAGATTCTGGAAAAGTTTTCAAGAAGCCATGGGGAGTGAATTATGCTTAAGAACTGCCTACCATCCACAATCAGATGGACAAACTAAGGTGGTGAACAAAGTTCTAGAAGACTTATTGAGAGCATGTGCATTGGATTTTGGAGGCAACTGGGAGGATTATCTCCATCTAGCTGAGTTTACATACAATAATGGTTATCAAAGCACCATAGGGATGACTCCATTTGAAGCCTTATATAGCAAGCCATGTTTATCACCTGTTTGTTGGGTAGAGACAGGAGAGAGGGTTGTTTTAGGCCTGAATATTTAAAAGAGACTACAGAGAAAATTGGGCTAATAAGAAAAAGGATGGTAGCAGCTCAAGACAGGCAAAAGAAGTTTGCAGACATGAAGAGAAAGCAGGTGGAATATGGAGTGGGAGACTTTGTTTTCATCAAGGTTTCACCTATGAAAAAGGTCTTGAGATTTGGCAAGCAAGGAAAACTCACACCAAGGTATGTTGGACCCTATAAAATTCTGGAAAGAATAGGCTCTTTATCATACAAATTGGAACTACCAGAGGAAATGAAAGCAATGCATAATGTTTTTCATGTGTCACAACTTAGAAGATGGGTACATGATAAAGAAGAAATTCTGGAAAAGCCTACCCAAATTCAAATAAATCCTAACTTGGTTTATGAGAAAGAACCAATGGGGATTTTAGCTAAAGAAGAAAAGAAATTGAGAAGCAAAACTTTGAAACTAGTGAAGGTCCAGTGGAGTCTTGATCCTAATGATTGTACATGGGAGTTAGAAGACAAAATTAGGATAGATTATCCTAAACTTTTTGTAGATTAAAGGTCATTTTTAATTTCTGGAGAATTTAATATGTATGGTTATTATGGTTGAATTTGTTTGCTTATGCATATGTTTGATAGATTTTAGAAAGAAAAAAAATTGTGAGGACACAATTCCTAAAAGGAGGGGTGAATGTATGTAACGACCCGTATTTTACGGATCGAGAAGATTGTCAAAATCTGGGATTTTCAGCATTTTCTAGTTGTTTCAGATTTTGGTTGAAATTTGCCTAAGTCCTAGGTCGTACGCGACCTAGAGGTTAGTTAAATATTGTTGGCAACTTAGGAGATAAGTCGTGACCGACCTAAGAATGTTGGGGATTGGTGGCCTTAAGGTTTGGAGTTAGGTCGCGTGATGGATGGTAAGGGTTTAGGTCATAGACGACCTAAAAGGAAGGAGACTTTAGAGTTTCTGGCGAGTTAAGGTGTTAGCGACCTAAGGAGTTGCCGTGTTAGCGACCTAAGGAGTTAGCTTGTTAGCGACCTAAGGAGTTGGGGTGTTAGCGACCTAAGGAGATAGGTCGCATAAGTGTTAGGTCGTAGCACTGATAGGTCGCGTGGGTCTAAGTGTTAGGTCGTAACATCGTTAGGTCGTCTAGACGACTTAGGAGTGGTTGAGTATCTGTGATTGGTTAAGTCGGAGGTTCTGCTAAGTCGTAGGTCACATGATGTTATTAGGTCGCGTGTTAGCTTAAGCGTTAGGTCGCGTGGGAGTCTAAGGTATTAAGTCGTAACCTCGTTATGTCGTAGGTCGGCAAGGCAGTTAAGTGTTTGGTCGCGTTAAGACGTGTGTGTTTTGTAGGCAGTTAGGTCGGCAACGACCTAAGTTAGGTCGTGGACTTCTATGGTTGTTAAGTCGCGATGTGTTAGGTCGCTGAGAAGTTGAGTCGTAGCCTATGTGTTAAGTCGCGCGTTGCGTTAGGTCGTAGGTTGCTGGATGTTTGGATGCGCAGGAGTGTTAGGTCGGAGAGGCTTAGGTCGGAAACGACCTAGGGAGATAGCCAGATTTCGACTTAAGGAATTTCAGCTATAAATAGGAGGGGTTGTTCTCACTTTTTGGGATCCGGATTTTGAAGCGACGAAGTGCTGCCATTTTGAGAGCTCGACTTCTACACTTCTTCACTTCTTTTCTCTACTCTAATCTAGTGATTCCTTCCATCCATATCGAAGATCAAGATTGAAGATTCAAGAGCTTTGATTGAAGATCTTCATCTTTTCAAGAGAGATTTCTTCGTTTGAAGCGGATTCGTGATAGATCAAGCTTGATCCTTCGCTGTCCAGATCTGAAGCGTGTAGATTTGTGGTTGTTTAGGTGATTTGGTGAGTGGTGATTATCTCTCACACGGATCCAAAGGAGTGTATCAGATTGTTGGCTCGATTTGGTGTTAAAATAGGGATTTCCATGCATTTTCTTCATCCAAAGTGTAGATCCATATAGATCCATTGTTCATGATGATGTTACATCCAATTTATCATATGTTAACCTATGCAAGTTCATTCATCAAGTTTGTAGAGATATAATCCATGTTTTCATGCTTATTGGACTTTCAACTCTTTAATTACGAAAATGCCATTATTGTTATAATTGTCTACTTAGATCATATTTGAATGCTTGATTGCTTGGATTGATGTTTGATTTGATTGACTGTTATGAACTAGATGATTGATGATTAGATTTAGATCGAAGATGATTCAAAAGCCAAGGGAAAGGCTCTTGAATTGGGAAAGCTGCTCGTGGCATATGTAGCGGGATGATGAAGCTCTTATGCATAGATTTGATGATGTGATGTTGAGATGAGGCTTTGCGAGGATGTAATGAAGCGAGGCATCATATGATGAAGACTTGGTCTAATCCAGACGGGATCATTCCAAGCATGTTGATAACTCGGTGATATGATTCGAGTTGAGGATAATGAATGGATATGAGAATAGTCGTCGAGGAGGATGACTAGGAGGCTTGGATAGCATCGTTGTTGAAGGTTCTAGCATGCTCTAAGCAAGAGTACGTTTGGGCAGATTCGATAGTCCCAACGGCCAACTGTTGATGGTCGAGTACTCTGGGCAGATTCGATAGTCCTAGGCACGGGCTGTGACGACGTGTGGGAGTTATGTCTAGAACCGGGGTTTCCATTAGCCCTTGACGGACGGTTGAAAGAATGTGCCGGTCATTCGATTAACGGTGATATCGAAGCAATGGTAACAGTGATAGCCAGAGTCATGGATGTTTGGTTGTATCGTCATTCGAACTCAAGAGCGGTATTTTCTGGGTGCTTATCTGATTTAGGCCTTGGTACTTGGAAAACATCGCCCTTGACTCGAGTGATAGTAGCTTTACTTTAAATTGTATGCTCTGATCTGTTTGCTTCTGCTTAGTGTGTGTCTGGGGGCTATCACTGTAGAATGAGGTTGGAGTGGGAGGGTTGTATTCCTATTCCTTTTCCTTTATGCTCTTTTGGTATGTTGTTAGTTAATTTACTGCTCACTAAGACTGTTGTCTGACTCAAGGCTTTATGTTTTTAACTCTTATTGCCTTGGGATGTTCGTCCATTTTTGGACGGGCAGACTAGGTAGCAGGTGACATGTGCTGTTCTCTTCTCACGATTGCTGATACCGAAGACGAGCTGGAGGGTTGTATTTTATCTTCTTATTATATTTACTGGATGTTCCGCTGTTTTGTATTCTCTGAGTGTTATGTAGTGAGGCTTGATGTATTGGCTATTTGGATGCTTGTATTAAACTATTATGGAGTTTTATAAGATGTCATTTTGTTCTGTAAAGCTTCACTATACATATGTTCTATTGTATTTTGTCCATGCGCTGTGAGTAATACGATAGATTCCGTTGTTTTTAATCTACCTTGATGATCGTCCATGGTCGCCTGGCACACTTTACAGCGCACTACCTCTAGATTCGGTGCAGGGGTCATGGGCGGTCGTCACAATGTAATACCCCAAAATTTTGTGAAAATTTAATTTAATGAGATAATTTAAATTTTGAAATATTTAGATTTAATATGGTAGAATTTTTGGGATTAAATAATGTGCAAGGATATGTGTGCATATGCACACTGGAAATGGCACAGGGAAAAATCCAAGAATTTGTGGAAGAAAAAAAGGGGAGACAGAAAAGTTTTATTTAAAAATAAGAAAGTGAATTCTTATTTAAAGCATTGGATTTTAACTTAGGCCTAACCAAGTTAAAAATGAAATATATGCCTATATGTATTTTTTTTCTTTGAAACATGGGGAAATTAAAAAAATAAATAAATATTTATATACCTATACACATGTATATTTTCTGTGAGCAGAAAATGTTAAAGTTAATCAAAAAGAAATAGCATCAAAAATGACATGAAATATAATACAAGTCAATATGTTAGTGTAGGTAAAAATGGAAAGGAAGATTTCTGGAAAAGAATAAAAGAAAAAAAAATATAATATGACTGAGTCACACATTTATCATGACTTGGGTGAGCATACAAAAATAGCTATTTTCTGGAAAAAGTAAAGAGAAAGGAAAACTAACCATAATTGGCTAAGGTGGCTGGGGTATCAAGGAGGGAAATGTGAAAACACAAAATGCAAAATACATGATGTTAGCTAGGACAAAAGTGGAATTTTATCTTGGTAAAACCCTAAAGGAAAACATTTATATAAATAGGCAGTTATAACCAGAAAATCAATGTACCCGAGTTGCTTAAAAATAAGAAAGAAAGAAGAAAAGAAAAAAAAGGGGAAGGAGAAACATATAGGGATTTTTGATCAAAGGAAGGAAG
Organism: Allium fistulosum; assembly: GCA_030737815.1. Lineage (NCBI taxonomy): Eukaryota > Viridiplantae > Streptophyta > Magnoliopsida > Asparagales > Amaryllidaceae > Allium > Allium fistulosum. The sequence continues at coordinate 554,910,791 of CM060905.1, read as the reverse complement.
AACTTAGGTGAGTAATCTCACTAAATTCATGGCATTAAGACTTGATATGAAGCAGCCAAATTTCTATATTGCTATTTTGCATTTTCTTGGTTTTGTTGGACATGAATTTATCAATGCTCTTTGGATGGTTCTGATCTGTCATGATTTTAAATATGGATGTTTTTGGATGATTTTTGATCTGTTATGATGTTTCCTTCTGATGTGTAACCCACTGTTTTTTTACTGCATTCAGAAAAGCTAAGAATACTCTCAACTGTTATGGATCTATGGCATGGAAATTTTAATAAAGAAAACATTATGAGCTGCATTATACTTTGTATAAGTGCTGAGGCTTAAAAAAAGAGATATTAGGGGTGCAATAGAAATTCTAAATGTGCTGAGCCCTTAATTAAATAGAAAAAAAACCACAAGTTAAAAATTATGGTTAAGCTAGATCTTGAATCTGGTTCAATCATAGTAACTACCAAATTCAAATAACTCAACATGCCATGTCTTTATTGTTCAGTTGAAAATATCCTTGTATTTCTATTTTAGATTAAGACATCTATTGACCACATCCCTGTAAATGATTGTCTGCTTATTTCTGGAAAATTATGCTAGTAAGAGGTATGGATGTTTCCATGTTTACAGTGACATGTTCACTTAGCTATCAGATGGTAGGATTTAAACTAAAACTACTAGTAAATAAACTAGGGATGGTAAACCAAGAAGGCTGCTGGAATGCTTGTTATATTTGAAGTAGGCAAGTTGGCACATGGTTTGTTTAAGCCCTGAGATCTTTGTGCAATGATGTGAATTAGTTCATTGCAATGTACCCCCGTGATTCCTTGATAGCAGATGAGGTTAGGAATTTTAAATGGATAATACAACCTATAAATGAAGAAATAGAAACTTGAGCTTTTCTTAAAATTGGATGGAGTGGAACCATGGTTGTTCCATTGCTTCTATCTGCAATTATTAAATGTTCATGTTTGCATAATAATTTATGTGTATATGAATGATTGATAAAGTTATCATTCATGTACAAAAATTATCTGAAACATAGTAAAGCAGATGATTGAAGGAATTGAATATGCAAAAAGCCAGTATTTATGCTTATCTTCTATCTGCTTAATGTTATGAATATTTTGTTGTTGCTCATACCACATTATTGATCTGACCCTTGTATGCTCATGGCATATGGGGGTGTCTCATTTCAAATTGAGGCAGCCACAAATGCTCTTTCAGGGGTTGCAAGACTTAAGTAGGAAGGAAGGTTATGGCTAATGAGAAAAATGGATGAGCATGCTTGCTAGTTTTAATAAGAGTATAGAATGAGATATCTGCATGTATTCATGGAAATAGAGTTTTTAAATTTCTTGTTATGTAATGACTTTGCTGTTGTGGTTAAACTGGTTGCTAGAGTTGAGTTCTGTTATGTGTAAATGGTTTGAGTACTGAAGTATGGTCTGAGATATGGAAAAAAATAATATGCTTAAATTATTAGTTATGAAAACCTGGAAAAAGGAATACATATATATTTAAGCAGTTGTCTAGCCTAACATATATTGAGTATTAGGCAAATTTGGGTTATTTATAAGTATTGAGTTTGGGGTAAAATATGGGTTTAAACTAGAGATAAACAGATGTGTATTTTGAACTGGCTTAAACTATCAAATTAGGAGACACTCTACATTCTTTTAAACACTTTAAAGTTTAGGTTCTTGTCACAGTAAAATTTTATGCAAACACTCAACCCACAGTTGTGTCATATTGGTTAAGATTAAAACAGAAAAGCTATATTGATTGAATCAAAAGCAAGAGGGTTTCAAAGGAGACACCTAAAATTGAAAACGATAGATGTAAATATCATTTCTGGTACTTAGTCACATATCAAACATTTGAACTATGCTAAAGAAAAAAAATGATAATCTCAAGTATTCTGAGATTATCTGCCAAGATAAAAATTAATAGAAAAATCATGGTTTGCATGATCAAATCTAGTATAAATAAATATGCACAGGACCTACTTATATACTGCAAATATCAAAGAATCTGGGAATTTAATTATGAGTAGATTAATTCAAATTCAAATCAAACAAAACTTTCTCTTGTTTACAAAATTTAAAATATATATATTCTGATTTAAACAAGAGGGACATATACATCATCATATGTATATGTATATTTTATGATTAAACTGATATATTTATATTAGTAGGAACTTTAAAATCCTGGACAAATTGTTTTAAAAGAAAATGACTTTGAGAATTAAATTGAATTGTAAATGTAAAAAAAAATTCCTAATAAAATTAATGTAAAATCTGGAGGGTCATTTCAACCTCCGAACCGTTATTGGACGGATTTCCTTATCACTGTCCTAGGAGAATGAAATGAGATTTATACACACAGTACAACATCATCGGAGATGACTATGCCATATAACTCACGTGTTTCTCTAGATATTTCCAAAGTTACGTTTAGGTCTAATTTCGATAGTTGATTATTTAACTATCGAATAACAACATTCAATCAAGGATCTATTCCATAGGGAAAACCAACATTGTTTAGGCATATAAGTAATCACTCGCCTCCTTTTATAAATCTTTCATAAATAAAACCATTTGTAAAGTACTTGTATAAGAATACATTTACAAAGATATATCCATCGATTCCTATATTTTCAATACTTAGAAAATATCCATATACTTATATCAACGGTATAAGTATATTTACAAACTAAGAAAGATTCCCTTTTTACTTAATTCAAAAATCATTCATAAACTCCTTATAATTGTCTAAAACTATTTATAAGCCATTTTATAAAACTCCTGAAACCATTTATAAACTTCTTTAATACATTCCAGTCAATTATAAATCCTATTTCTATATTTCTAAACTCATTTATAAATCCTTTATAAATCTCTAAACCATTTATAAAACTTCTTTTATAAATTTATAAACTCGTTTCTAAATTTTGTTTATAAATATCTAACATTTATAAACTCTTTAACCATGTAAATAATCTTCCCTTAACTCTTTAAACAATTTTATAAACTCATTTATAAAATCCAAGTCTTTCACTCTATTCATGGGTCTTAGAAACAATTATAAATAATTAAAAATCTTTTACTTCAAAACACCATTATATAATAATGATTATTAACAATAAACATTATAAATAAATGAAATTTATTAATTTTAAAACATCTTAAAAATAATAATTAATAACTTCAAAATATTGTTTAAGAAACAATAATAATTAATCTTTACCATTTTTATAAATAAAAATAATTTATTTTCAAAACCTTATTAATAATCCTTATTATTAATTTCAAACCATAATTATCCTTGGAATTATCAACCTTTCAAAAATATTAACATTTTGATAAATTCTTTAAACCCATATTACTATAAACAAATAACTTTAAAACAATACTAATATAACTGAAATAACTTTAAACAATATTAATATAATTAATCTTAAAATAATATTACTATAATTAAATAACTTTAAAAAAATATTAATATAATTAAATAACCTTTAAATAATATTATTATAATTTAATAACTTTATAACCATATTAATATAATTAAATAACCTTTAAAGCAACATTAACATAATTATATAACTTTTTAAACAATAATTTTACGAAAACCCAATTTTCGGATTTAAAAATCATTTTCTATCTCAAAATCAATTTCAATTCAATGACAACTTATAGTATTTCAAACTACTGATTTAAGGCCAATAGCTACCCAACGCTTAACCAATATTGATATTGATTTTCTATAATCACTAGGTTTTTGTTTTTAAACATAGAACAATGTTATAACCATAGTGTCCATAATCAGGTCCATTATTCATTAATCCATATAAAAGGAATATTATTGAAACAATTCAACAATAGCGAGGAATCACATTGGATCCCTCCAACCTGTTTCCCCTTACATCACAAATGTTATATAATCATAAATAAGTTAATCGTTTTGAGGCGGGATTCATATACAAAGGGTCATCCGCTCTTACACGGGAACGTAATAGGATCTCATCCCATCCAATAGTCGATAATATTTAATCCAACTAATATAAATATAGTAATCTACCTAAACAATTATTCAACAATTTTTATCAACTATATGTCATACTAGTTAACTAAAAATATGAGTTTAACTCACCGAAATTTTTCTGTTGTCGCCGAGGCGTTCCGATTTGGAACTAAAACCGAACGACGTTCAATTTTAGCCCAAATTTCAATAGTCTTCAAATTCATCCAAACCAGTTCCTTTGCGAAGCTTTCATCATTACGAGCACAACGCAAAAATTATCGTCTCGATTGGACCTCGTATGAGTGAGATATGAATTTTATAAGTTATCGATACATTTTTAAATAAAAATGAAATAAACTAATTACAAAATCATCTTAATTACACTTATGCCGTCTTCCTCATTTCAAACCGTGCACAGGTAACATGCTCTCCTCTTCCATTATTAATTGTGCATGCACGCCTCCCTGCACCCAATACTCGACGATATCAAATTCTGATCGCACCGTTGAACTCGCATTCGAGATCTCCTCCCATCGGAGCCTCTGAATTCACGCTCGGCCTCTCATCCACGAAAGCAACCTACTCCCTATTGACGCCACTGCACCAGGTCATGATTCACTTAAAGCCGCCGTTCGACCCAAAACTTCGACCAGAGATGTTATTTTCTTCGACGAACCCGAGTACGAACTCCAAAACACGAATCGATGCCTCAATTTGATAAAATCGCAAACCCTAGCCATTTTAACCCTCATGACATTAACCCGAACCTCCAACCTAGCAGCCGCATCTTACATAAAGCATACCGGGTCAAAGCTCTCATCAAAACAAGATTTTTAAGGTTGGTTTTCTGATTTTTAGTTGGGTATTGATTTTAAATTTCAATTTTGAAGTTTTGAATGAAAAGGGGAAACCCATGTTTCATCATCTGGTAAGTTTAAATAGAAGGGAGGCTGTATGGGCCTGCATTACGAAGAATGGGTATGGGTATGGTAGAGGAATGGTGAAGTATGGCCTTAATATATTGGGTTTATATGTATTATTATTATTATTATTTTAAATTTTAAATTATTCCACAAAACATAACCAAAAATCTCGAACTCCAAATGAGACATGTCGCTTGGCATGCTATATGTTATACCCTTATTCCAAACGCAATGGAACTTATTTTGAGACCAAATTTGATCATATGCAAAAGATAGGTTTTTGAACCAAATTATTGTATTGAATTTTCAATATTAAATTCTACGCGTTTCGATATCGTACGACCAAACGATACATCTGATTTCCATGAAATTTGATGGCGTATTATAATTCACCATTACGGATCCAATGAAACTGGTTTTGTCGAAATCCGAGATATTGCCCTAAAGGGCTTTTTTTATATGTTAATTAAAACGAGTTATTTTCAAAATCAGTTAAATCACTTTTAAATCCAATTTAAAAGTTTTATTATCTTTATTCTTATTAAATAGAATTTTAAATAAGCTTTGAAACTATTTTTATCCAAATTAAAATCCCAGATTCAATTATCTGAACAATTTCAATTATTAAATTCAACAATTTAATTATCCAATAAATCGCTATATTTGAAATTCAAGTTATTTAACCTATAAATTAACTTTTCAATATTTAAAGTCAATTAAATATTCAAATTTATAATGACTAAAATTCTAGGTGGTTACAGTTACCATTTAATTTTTCTAATAAGGCACCCACTAGTATTTTATATTCCTTAAAACCTAAGATGAAACATAAAAGTCTTTTGACTTTAGTAGTAGGTGTTCGGACTCATCTATCTTGGGATTCCGTTCGCTCAATAAGTCATAGCCACGTAAATGATGGATAACTCCTTATTAGTTGTTTCATATACAACTCCCAACTCATGGTTCCTTGTCCAAATCTCATTTTGGCCTTGAGTTTTCTCAACAAATTGAAAGAAATTATTCGCTTGTGCCTACCATTTCATGACGGCCTAAGCATAGTATATGTACCTTGAGTTTGCTTAACAAATGCATATGGTTATCTTACCTCATTTGGTCAATATATTAATAACACTACACATAACATCTATAGCTTGAGTTTTCTCAACAACCAGAGAGTGTGCAAGTAATTTATTAATATATTAATTGTTGAGGATAACACTTATAATAAAGATTTATAATCTTCTATATATTTAATTGAGTGATATCGACTTATGGAACAATGTATTTCTTATTAAATACCCACGTGATTCAAGTGTTGGACACATTAGAAATCACAGCATACATACTTTTACGTTTGTTTATTCCTTGAGTCTATTTAGAGTTTCTTTAATGTTCCACCTTTAGTTTATATATTTATATTATATAAGTTTTATTATTACATTTTATCGATTATATTAATTGCATAAATTTATCAATGTAGATTATTATAACTTTATATAGCAAGTGCTTACAATATTAGAAAGGTCAGATGTTACCATTTCATTTTTCTAATAAGGCTCTCACTAGTCCTTAACGTTTCTCCAAACCCTAAGATGAAACATAGAAATCTTTCGACTTCACTATTGGATATTAGGACTCGTCTGTCTTAGGATTGTATTTGCTCAACAAGTCATTGCCCCACAAACGATGGATAATTCTTTATCGTTTCTATTACATACAACTCCTAGCTCATTGGTCCTTGTCCTAATTTCATTTTGACGTTTAGTTTGCTTAACAAATTAAAAGAATTTATTCGCTCGTTCCTGTTATTTCGCGATGGCCTAAGTTTAGTATAGGTATCTTAAGTTTGCTTCAACAAATACATATACTTATCTTACCTCGTCTAGTCAATATATTAATTATGCTACACATAACATCTCTAGCATGAGTTTGCTCAACAACCATTGAGTATGCAAGTAATTTATTAATATATAATGGTAGAGGACAACACTTGTATTAATGATTCATAATCTTCCATATATTTAATTGAGTGACATTGACTTATGGAATAATGTATTTCTTATTGAATAACATCCTGATTCAAGTATCGGACATATCAGAAATAATGGTATACGTAATTTTACATATATATTTGTTCCTTAAGTCTATTTGGAGTTTCTTTAATGTTCCACATTTAGTTTATACATTTATATTATATTAGTTTTATTATTATATAACTTTTATATTATATCTAACTTATATAATATTTTGTGTATAACATTATATTAATTAAATCTTATTATATTAACTTAATTAAATAACACTTTAGTTAATTATTATATTATTCAATTATAACATATTATATTGAACATATATACTATAACCTTTATAGTAATACATATATATCGTATATATATGTATTTTAATTTTCTAATTAACTTCTAATTAATTAATTTAATTAAAAATTTAATTGAATTCTATTAAATTTGAAAATTCATTTATACGTATATGTATACTCATATTGTCTTAAACAATGCAAGGCAACATAACATATATCATTATGTATATTATACATGTAAATATATTTAAATAATTAACTTATTTAATTAATTCATTTATTTTATTAATCTTAGTAATAAATAATATTTTTGAAATTAATTTTATAATATTTTCAAACGTTTTAAAAGTTATATTATAACTTTTAAGATATATGTTTTATTTTAAATTAAATCTATTATTTTTATTTTGAAAACAATTTGAAAATCTATAATACAGATTTATAATATTTTTCTTATTTAAAATTTAATTTTTAAACTTAAAAATTTTATTAAATTTTAAAACAATTTTGAAATTAGCCCAAGGTGTAACGACCTAGAATTTTGAACAATTAAATTGAAAATATTTATTTAATTTTAAGTATTTGAACGATGATTTAATTTGAATCCCCAATATAAATTTTGAATTTGACGATTAAATTATAAAAATTAATCTATTGAATGTTGAATAAAAATTTGAATCTTCAATTTTAAGCTGAAGAAAAATATTTCAAAAGCTTTTAAAATTTATATCGATGATACTAAAGATAATAGAAGCTTCAAAATTTAATTTCAAACTGTTTTGTTCGGTTTTGAAATTATATCGTTCGAACCGATATTTAAAAATAGCGTTCCGGGACACAGTCTCGGAATTGGACGAAACCAGTTCCATTGGGTCCGTAATATTGAATTATTGTCGGATTTCAAATTTCGTATTTTTCGGAGTTGTTTCGTGACCGTACGGTGAGGAAACGCGTTGAAATAAAATGAAATTCAATTTAAAATTTAAATTTGGTAATTGGTCAATATCAGCAGCACGTTATCTCCTCTATTGACGCCTGGGATCACGAAAGAAATCATGCAAAGGCATGGCCGAAGTCTCGTTCAAAAGAAAAATCACGATATAGGATCGTGCAAACCATACTCTGTCAATTTTAAATACGTCCTCTCCCTCACTTTCTAAATCAAACTTCAGTTCAAAGTAATGGCCGTCCCTCCTCTCTGTTAATCAAAAATCGAAAGCAAGAAAAAAAAACAAAATAAACGATGGCCGATTAATTGTTTCGAAAACAAATCAAACAGAATCCCTCAGTCCCAAATCTCGAATTCAAAGCAGATCGATACTACCCTCTCTGTTCAACTGAGTTTTCAATTCTCCCTCGTCCAATTAGCTAGGGCTCGTTGTCGAGCATCGCGAGTGACTCGCGGAGATCGTGGCGTTGGGGAATGGTGGCGGCAGGTCACGAAGTAGGATTACGAAGCAAAGTGGGCTGCGACGTCTTGATGATTTCCTTGTCCTGTCGATTTGGCTTAGGGTTCACGAAGCTCGCGTACGCGAGAGGAAGGCCAGGTCGTGGCCGAAGGTTAGCGATGGACCAGGGTGTATTGTAGTGAGGTATTATCATGTTGAGATTATGTGTATAATTATATACAGAAAATATTATACAGTAAAGAATTTTGATTTTTAGTTTTGTTTAAATAGTTTATATTTAAAACAGTATAGACTAATAGAGAATTTATCTTTACAGTAAGATTTCTATTTTAGATGGATAGACAGTAAACAATATATATATATATATATATATATATGTATAAATTTATACTGTGGAATTAATACAGTTTGTTTCAGATGTATATATAGTTGCAGAGAATAATATGATTAAGTATAAATGTTTATGAAATTACATATATATTTATATATATACGAAGATGAGCTTTTATAAATGGAAAATTTTAAAATATTTGATTTATGAAAAAAATTAGATTTTTAATTATGTATATATATTCCATAAGTATGTACATATGTAGTTTCCAGGAAATAAAATAAGTATAATATTTTGAAAATTAATTTATTGAAAATAATTTATTAAGGGAGTGGAAAAATCTGTTTAAAGGAGAAATACTGGTTTAAATAAAACTACTAGTTAATTTAACTATTAAAATGAAATCACCGATGAATCAAAACTATCAAATGAAAATTTATTATTCGATTGATTCGAATATTAATAATTTGTATAATATTTATACAAGGTATAAATCAAGGAAATCAAGTCAAGATAATTGGTCGAGATTGGAAATGAATTGCAAATAAAAAGCTAAGGTGAGATTTTTCTCACTCAAAATATATTTTGTATTGTAGTTATTTATTTACTGATTGATTGCTTTTGGATGTGATATTAGATATAGTAGGATATATCTATATATATAGCAATATATACATATTGGCATATGTATATATTGGATTGATTGATTCCCGCATTATATAGCAGATGAGATCCTATTGCGCCGTTATTAAGCGGATGATATTTTTATAAATCCTATATACCGCGATATTCCACCTCGAAGTGGAATTGGTATTGTGCTAACGTCTGTGGATGCAGGGAAACAGGTTTGAGGGATCCAACTGGATTCCTCACCAGTATATATTTATTTACAGATATTGATGTATATTCTGTTATCATATTGATATATGATATTGAATGTTGTGATTGACTAATTGGTGTTGTTGCATCATCGGATTCATTTTTGATGTTAAAAATAACGATGTTGATTTTAAAAGAGATTTTTAAAGTGATTTTTTTGAAAGTATACACTTTATTTAAATTTTGAATTGATTTATTTTAAATAAAAATAAACGTTAAAATCTTAAAGTTATAGAAATTACAATGTTGTGAAATATAACCGAAAGGTAATTTCTTTTGAAACAAATAGTTAAATAATTTATAAAATGGTTTTAATTGGAATTTTTGAATATATTAAAAACGATGTATGTAAAAGATGTACAAAATTGATATTTATAACTTTAAAATATTGGGATTATAAAACGAGTTTTTATAAGCGTTAAAATGAATTTTTAAGAATTTATAAGTGAAAGAAATTTATAAATGGTGAACTTATAAATGGAAATGATTTTGTAAAATAAATGAATTATAAGTATTTTACTTATAAATTGGATTTTTGCCTTTAAATGGAATATTGATCGAATTGTTAATAAAGAAGATTTATAAATCAAAGTTGTTATAAAATAGAAATAGAATTTATAAACGTTGTTTTATAAATTCGAAATCAATTGAATTTGATAAATTAAATATAGAAGATTATTAAAGAAGATATATTCGCGATTTTGGATAGCGAATTTTTATTGAAATAAAATGTGTAGAGATGATTGAAATTTGGTTAAGTGAATTATATTCACGATTTTGGACAGTGAATATATTATTGAATAAAATGGATATGTTTTGGGAAAGTAATATTTGAAATGAAGTTAATTGTTTTAAAAGATGTTTTTAAAACGTGTTAAATATCGAAACCATATATTTCAACATTTTATTGTTGAAATAGACGTTTTCGAGGAAATAAGGAAATGGTGGACTATAACACTGTTGTTATAGTAAATGATTTTCGAAAGAAAATATTTTTTTGTAGTATTGGGATTTATATACCTATCTTAAAAATCCGAATCCCTATACTAGTGATTTTGAGTCGTAACAATGTTTTACGTAACATTCGTTTTGACTCAAATAGATTTCCTTAAAGAATGAATTTATACTTAATTTTGATATAAGTATATCGAATATTTTCCAAGTGTTGAAAATAAATAAATTTGTGAAATACTTATTATTAAATAAGTATGGAAATGTTTTTCCAATAATAAAATGAAACGTTTTTGAGAATTTATCTTTGTAAAGATAAATTGAAAAGTGAATATTTGAAATTTGTTTTCAAACGGTTAAGTGTGGAAATTTTGTATCTAGTAAAGATATTTTTGAAGATAAAATAATTTGGGAAAATTATTTGGAATCTGATGATGTTGCGCATCTTTATTGATAGTTAAATAACCAACTATCAATAATTACCTTGAATGGGTATTTGTTGTGAATTGGATGAATTTGAATGCCACACTTATTTTTGAATAAGCGCTCACTATTCGGGTTAGCCGGGAAAGGACCATGGGGTCGTATAACCCATTCCGAATATGTGATACGTCGTAATGAATTTCATTTGATGACCAGTGTTGAAGACCGGATATTTTTAAAAACGGAAGGATTACCGTCGAGTTACTCTACATCGACTGATCTTCGATTTAGAGGTTTTATCACCCTTAGTGACGGGAAGTCTGGACGTGATTGAAAATTATCCGGATTTGCAAGGGCTTCGTGAGGAGTGCCTTCGGTTCTGTTCGATCCCGGAACAGACTTGTATGGATTATGTGTCTGACGTTACAAATTGAGATATAAAGCTGATTTCTTTCAAATACATATCTGTTGGTGGCGGAGAATTTATTCTCTTAGCTTAACACCCTTCTCTGAGACGTACGAGCTCAGAGGTTATGTAGTTGAAATTTATCAGCGATATATTCCCAATTTGGTAACGTGACATGCTGAGTGTTGCTGTGAAATAATCATTGTTTGATCATTTGTGATAGGATCATTTGTTTGATCATTTATCTTAGTGATCATTTCTTTGATCATTTGTTTGACCCGAAGCATGGCTTTGTGACAAAGCGTAGCTTTGTGGACGAGACTTCGTCGGACCTCACACCCCGAAATGGTCAAAACAGGAAAGTTGTAGCAAGGTTATTAGGGGATCGCGCCCCCTTAGTGTATGTCATTCCTTCTGGATAGAGGTGGTATCATGGTATGGAGCCCAGATATTTAACCTATGTGGTTGCTGCAAATTTATTACTTTGTGTTTGTTGGAAATCGAGGATCCTCGGATATAGATCGGTTACGATCGGGGGATGACATATTCATGTCAGTAGTTACCCAGTTAGGGGTAACCCGGCCTTGTGTTGGTAGAGATCTAACCGTAATGTTAGGTTATTTCTCGGGACGTCATTCCAGAGGCGTTTCCATGTGGCAATGGGAAGTTCCTTGGCCTGACCATTTGTTGGAAATCCAAAGAAACAATACGTGACTTGTACGGTTTTAGTTGTAGAACCTATCATTCACTTATGGTGGCGCCCCACTGTTTGGATGGTAGCTATAGTAGGCATAAGTGCGAAATGCCTATGCTGGCTAAGATTTATATTATACTTTCAAAAAAAATTTCTACACTATGCACTAATAATAATATCAAAAATGATTTGATTTTGCGTATCAAGCATCTTTGACTATCATAAGGAGAAATCTCCTCCGATTCTGCGTTTGCATTGTGTGTGTGTGCGGGAGGCCTTATGGTAGTTTCATTTTCCAAAAGCATTGCGAAATTGACTTTAAAATCTTCCTGTGGTTTATTTTAAAAGATAAACTGTTTTACGATCTCACACCAGTCACCATGACTGACTCGGAGTTTATTGTTTCCCTTCTAAACTCTGGGTGCCCACCAATTTCCACACGGGCAGCCTAGAGTTATGTTATCAGGATATTCAGGATATTCTGGAGCTTTGGAAGCAAGCTGGATGGCGAAACATACATCTGTATTTATTTATTTATTCCGCTGTGTATTCTGTATGAGGACAAGTTTACATAACTATCCATTGATGTATTGAGTTGTATATTGACTCTGATTGATGTATGTATAAACTAATATAGTTCTTTGTTTTAAAAGACTAGTGATTTATCTATTATATGTTGTTCCGCTGCGAATGTGAGATTCTGATATTGTTTCTGTTTTTGATATTGTTCTGTTGTTCTTCTTTCTTTTTCTTCTATCTTCTTCCTCTTCTACCTTTTTCTTCTTTCTTAAACCCTCAGGTTCGTATTTCCATGCCTCTTGAGTTAATCAATGGAGATTAGTGTTTATTCAAGGAGTACGGATTTGCGAGTCTTGACAGTTGGTATCAGAGCATATGGTTAAGCGACAACCTTGCTCTGTTGGGTGTTACTCATTAGAGATAGAGTCAGTAGTACTCTAGAATGAGTTGAGTGTAATAATAGATACGAGCGCGTATTTGTTAGTGAATATAAAAATGTTTTATATTGTGTTTGCTTATCCGTTGAGATGTTTGTGAATTTTGGTCGGTATGTGGGACGCCATATTATCGATAGGGATTTCTAAACACTTAAACGAGGCAAGACGACACAGTATTGTTTTAAATATGGTGAATGAAATAATTTTGCCCAAAACTATTTTTGTATAGAAAAGAAATGTTTGTCTATGAATTATCATAGTCAATGGATGCTTGGTTGTTATAAAATAATAACATTGGATTATTATCGTTGTTATATAAAATTGAATAAGAAATTAAAGAAATAACCAAAAATGTGGAAATAAATTCATTTAACAACTGAAATTTATAAATATGAATTGAGAATATAAGGAAATGAATTCCTATATGAATAAAATTGTAAATATAAATTGTAAATGAATTTATAATTGGAAATAAAATTCCAAGAAGATAATTGGAAAATAAAACTCATTAATGTAATGAAATTAGTAATAGGAATGTATAAATGATTTTATAAGTCGAAATGTAAATAAGTTGATAACTTATAAAATATTTGAAATCTGATTGGATTGAGATTCAAATTTAAAATAAATGAATTTGTGAGTGAATAAATAAATTTGCAATTGCAAGTGTAAGCAAATGAATTAAATTAAATAATTATAAAAGAAAGGTAAATTGAATTCGAATTGGAAATCCAGTTTAAATGTAAGTAGATTTAACCGAAGTGGTAAATTGAAAATAAATATAGTGTCTACATGGAATATTTATATTGAACCTAAGAAATGAAGAGTGAAATTCTTAAGTAAAATTTGATATTGAAATTATTCTAAGTTGATGATTGAATGAAGATAAAACTGGAATTGAAACTGAATGTTGAAAACAAATTTGAATAAAGTGAATTAGAATTTGTGATGGATTAGTAATTGAAACTAATCTGAAATAGTACAGTTGTGAATGAAAAGTAATTGATAAATTCAATATTCAGAAGTTAAACTGAATTCAAATATAATTGAAATTGTGAATTAAATTCAAATGTAATTTGAAATGTAAAAATTGAATGATAAAAGATATATAACTTCAATAGTGAAGTAAAAATGTATAAGAAGTACATATTGAAAATTTTGTAATAAAATGTGCAAAATGGTTTGAATGTTGTAATTGGATATTATGGCAAGTAGGATATACAGGTGTTATAAAGAAAATTGGATTTGATTTTCAAAGATAAATTTGAATTGCTCAAAGAAGGTAAGTATTTAAATTTTTAATATGAGATTTGTTGATTTCTTGTCTAGCCACTTGGCTTTTTCTTTTCTTTTTGAAATCTGAGATCCGTAGGGACGTTTTGTAGTCGTACCGTGTTAGCCGCGCAAAGGAGACGCTGGCGAAATTTTTCGAGAATTTCGAGTGTTAGAAAATTTTTGAGAAAAAAATTTGAAAGTTTAAATTTGAATTTGAATTTAAATTTGAATTTTGAAGTAAACATTGTTGTTTGAAACTTATAATTGAAGTTGGAAAACTAGTTGAAATGATAACGAATCTTTAGTAGAAAGATTTGTTTTGATAAATTGATAAAACTATTGGATTGTGAAAGATAGTAGACGAGTTAAGGACCATTTTTCCTAACTTGTAATTTCGGGACGAAATTCTTTTAAGGAGGGAAGATTGTAACGACCCAGAATTTTGAACAATTAAATTGAAAATATTTATTTAATTTTAAGTATTTGAACGATGATTTAATTTGAATCCCCAATATAAATTTTGAATTTGACGATTAAATTATAAAATTTAATCTATTGAATGTTGAATAAAAATTTGAATCTTCAATTTTAAGCTGAAGAAAAATATTTCAAAAGCTTTTAAAATTTATATCGATGATACTGAAGATAATAGAAGCTTCAAAATTTAATTTCAAACTGTTTTGTTCGGTTTTGAAATTATATCGTTCGAACCGATATTTAAAAATAGCATTCCGGGACACAGTCTCGGAATTAGACGAAACCAGTTCCATTGGGTCCGTAATATTGAATTATTGTCGGATTTCAAATTTCGTATTTTTCGGAGTTGTTTCGTGACCGTATGGTGAGGAAACGCGTTGAAATAAAATGAAAATCAATTTAAAATTTAAATTTGGTAATTGGTCAATATCAGCAGCACATTATCTCCTTTATTGACGCCTGGGATCACGAAAAAAATCGTGCAAAGGCATGGCCGAAGTCTCGTTCAAAAGAAAAATCACGATATAGGATCGTGCAAACCATACTCTGTCAATTTTAAATACGTCCTCTCCCTCACTTTCTAAATCAAACTTCAGTTTAAAGTAATGGCCATCCCCTCCTCTCTGTTAATCAAAAATCGAAAGCAAGAAAGAAAAAAACAAAATAAATGATGGCCGATTAATTGTTTCGAAAACAAATCAAACAAAATCCCTCAGTCCCAAATCTCGAATTCAAAGCAGATCGATACTACCCTCTCTGTTCAACTGAGTTTTCGATTCTCCCTCGTCCAATTAGCTAGGGCTCGTTGTCGAGCATCACGAGTGACTCGCGGAGATCGTGGCGCTGGGGAATGGTGGCGACAGGTCGCGAAGTAGGATTACGAAGCAAAGTGGGCTGCGACGTCTTGATGATTTCCTCGTCCTGTCGATTTGGGTTAGGGTTCACGAAGCTCGCGTACGCGAGAGGAAGGCCAGGTCGTGGCCGAAGGTTAGCGATGGACCAGGGTGTAATGCAGTGAGGTATTATCATGTTGAGATTATGTGTATAATTATATACAGAAAATATTTTACAGTAAAGAATTTTGATTTTTAGTTTTGTTTAAATAGTTTATATTTAAAACAGTATAGACTAATAGAGAATTTATCTTTACAGTAAGATTTCTATTTTAGATGGATAGATAGTAAACAATAAATATATATATATATATATGTATAAAAATATATACTATGGAAATAATACAGTTTGTTTCAGATGTATATATAGTTGCAGAGAATAATATGATTAAGTATAAATGTTTATGAAATTACATATATATTTATATATATACGAAGATAAGCTTTTATAAATGGAAAATTTTAAAATATTTGATTTATGAAAAAAATCAGATTTTTAATTATGTATATATATTCCATAAGTATGTACATATGTAGTTTCCAGGAAATAAAATAAAATAAGTATAATATTTTGAAACATAATTTATTAAGGGAGTGGAAAAATCTGTTTAAAGGAGAAATACTGGTTTAAATAAAACTACCAGTTAATTTAACTATTAAAATGAAATCACCGATGAATCAAAATTATCAAATGAAAATTTATTATTCGATTGATTCGAATATTAGTAATTTGTATAATATTTATACAAGGTATAAATCAAGGAAATCAAGTCAAGATAATTGGGTCGAGATTGGAAATGAATTGCAAATAAAAAGCTAAGGTGAGATTTTTCTCACTCAAAATAAATTTTGTATTGTAGTTATTTATTGACTGATTGATTGCTTTTGGATGTGATATTAGATATAGTAGGATATATCTATATATATAGCAATATATGGCATATGTATATATTGGATTGATTGATTTCCCGCACTATATAGCGGATGAGACCCTATTGCACCGTTATTAAGCGGATGATATTTTTATAAATCCTATATACCGCGATATTCCACCTCGAAGTGGAATTGGTATTGTGCTAACGTCTGTGGATGAAGGGAAACAGGTTGGAGGGATCCAACTGGATTCCTCACCAGTATATATTTATTTACAAATATTGATGTATATTCTGTTATCATATTGATATATGATATTGAATGTTGTGATTGACTAATTGGTGTTGTTGCATCATCGGATTCATTTTTGAAGTTAAAAATAACGATGTTGATTTTAAAAGAGATTTTTAAAGTGATTTTTTTTGAAAGTATACACTTTATTTAAATTTTGAATTGATTTATTTTAAATAAAAATAAATGTTAAAATCTTAAAGTTATAGAAATTACAATGTTGTGAAATATAACCGAAAGGTAATTTCTTTTGAAACAAATAGTTAAATAATTTATAAAATGGTTTTAATTGGAATTTTTGAATTATTAAAAACGATGTATGTAAAAGATGTACAAAATTGATATTTATAACTTTAAATTATTGGGATTATAAAACGAGTTTTTATAAGCGTTAATGAATTTTTAAGAATTTATAAGTGAAAGAAATTTATAAATGGTGAACTTATAAATGGAAATGATTTTTTAAAATAAATGAATTATAAGTATTTTACTTATAAATTGGATTTTTGCCTTTAAATGGAATATTGATCGAATTGTTAATAAAGAAGATTTATAATTCAAAGTTGTTATAAAATAGAAATAGAATTTATAAACGTTGTTTTATAAATTCGAAATCAATTGAATTTGATAAATTAAATATAGAAGATTATTAAAGAAGATATATTCGCGATTTTGGATAGCGAATTTTTATTGAAATAAAATGTGTAGAGATGATTGAAATTTGGTTAAGTGAATTATATTCACAATTTTGGACAGTGAATATATTATTGAATAAAATGAATATGTTTTAGGAAAGTAATATTTGAAATGAAGTTAATTGTTTTAAAATATGTTTTTAAAACATGTTAAATATCGAAACCATAGATTTCAACATTTTATTGTTGAAATAGACGTTTTCGAGGAAATAAGGAAATGGTGGACTATAACACTGTTGTTATAGTAAATGATTTTCGAAAGAAAATATTTTTTTGTAGTATTGGGATTTATATACCTATCTTAAAAATCCGAATCCCTATACTAGTGATTTTGAGTCGTCGTAACAATGTTTGACGTAACATTCGTTTTGACTCAAATAGATTTCCTTAAAGAATGAATTTATACTTAATTTTGATTTAAGTATATCGAATATTTTCCAAGTGTTGAAAATAAATAAATTTGTGAAATACTTATTATTAAATAAGTATGGAAATGTTTTTCCAATAATGAAATGAAACGTTTTTGAGAATTTATCTTTGTAAAGATAAATTGAAAAGTGAATATTTGAAATTTGTTTTCAAACGGTTAAGTGTGGAAATTTTATATCTAGTAAAGATATTTTTGAAGATAAAATAATTTGGGAAAATTATTTGGAATCTGATGATGTTGCGCATCTTTATTGATAGTTAAATAACCGACTATCAATAATTACCTTGAATGGGTATTTGTTGTGAATTGGATGAATTTGAATGCCACACTTATTTTTGAATAAGCGCTCACTATTCGGGTTAGCCGGGAAAGGACCATGGGGTCGTATAACCCATTCCGAATATGTGATACGTCGTAATGAATTGCATTTGATGACCGGTGTTGAAGACCGGATATTTTTGAAAACGGAAGAGATTACCATCGAGTTACTCTACATCGACTGATCTTCGATTTAGAGGTTTTATCACCCTTAGTGACGGGAAGTCTGGACGTGATTGAAAATTATCCGGAATTGCAAGGGCTTCGTGAGGAGTGCCTTCGGTTCTGTTCGATCCCGGAACAGACTTGTATGGATTGTGTGTCTGACGTTACAAATTGAGATATAAAGCTGATTTCTTTCAAATACATATCTGTTGGTGGCGGAGAATTTATTCTCTTAGCTTAACACCCTTCTCTGAGACGTACGAGCTCAGTGGTTATGTAGTTGAAATTTATCAGCGATATATTCCCAATTTGATAACGTGACATGCTGAGTGTTGCTGTGAAATGATCATTGTTTGATCATTTGTGATAGGATCATTTGTTTGATCATTTATCTTAGTGATCATTTCTTTGATCATTTGTTTGACCCGAAGCATGGCTTTTTGACAAAGCGTAGCTTTGTGGACAAGACTTCGTCGGACCTCACTCCCCGAAATGGTCAAAACAGGAAAGATGCAGCAAGGTTATTAGGGGATCGCGCCCCCTTAGTGTATGTCATTCCTTCTGGATAGAGGTGGTATCATGGTATGGAGCCCAGATATTTAACCTATGTGGTTGCTGCAAATTTATTACTTTGTGGTTGTTGGAAATCGAGGATCCTCAGATATAGATCGGTTACGATTGGGGGATGACATATTCGTGTCAGTAGTTACTCAGTTAGGGGTAACCCGGCCTTGTGTTGGCAGAGATCTAACCCTAATGTTAGGTTATTTCTCGGGACGTCATTCCAGAGGCGTTTCCATGTGGCAATGGGAAGTTCCTTGGCCTGACCATTTGTTGGAAATCCAAAGAAACAATACGTGACTTGTATGGTTTTAGTTGTAGAACCTATCATTCACTTATGGTGGTGCCCCACTGTTTGGATGGTAGCTATAGTAGGCATAAGTGCGAAATGCCTATGCTGGCTAAGATTTATATTATACTTTCAAAAAAATTTCTACACTATGCACTAATAATAATATCAAAAATGATTTGATTTTGCGTATCAAGCATCTTTGACTATAGTAAGGAGAAATCTCCTCCGATTCTGCGTTTGCATTGTGTGTGTGTGCGGGAGGCCTTATGGTAGTTTCATTTTCCAAAAGCATTGCGAAATTGACTTTAAAATCTTCCTGTGGTTTATTTTAAAAGATAAACTGTTTTACGATCTCACACCAGTCACCATGACTGACTCGGAGTTTATTGTTTCCCTTCTAAACTCTGGGTGCCCACCAATTTCCACACGGGCAGCCTAGAGTTATGTTATCAGGATATTCTGGATATTTTGGAGCTTTGGAAGCAAGCTGGATGGCGAAACGTACATCCGTATTTGTTTATTTATTCTGCTGTGTATTCTGTATGAGGACAAGTTTACATAACTGTCCATTGATGTATTGAGTTGTATATTGACTCTGATTGATGTATGTATAAACTAATATAGTTCTTTGTTTTAAAAGACTAGTGATTTATCTATTATATGTTGTTCCGCTGCGAATGTGAGATTCTGATATTGTTTCTGTTTCTGATATTGTTCTGTTGTTCTTCTTTTTTTTCTTCTATCTTCTTCCTCTTCTACCTTTTTCTTCTTTCTTAAACCCTCAGGGTTCGTATTTCCATGCCTCTTGAGTTAATCAATGGAGATTAGTGTTTATTCAAGGAGTACAGATTTGCGGGTCTTGACACAAGGCCTAAATCAATTTGGGCCTTTATATTAGGGATAATCTTTGGGCTTACCTCATCATTTCATGCCAAGCTATTGGCTAAGTAGGGCAGTGTACTTAATTTTACAAACCCAACCTTAGACGCTACTTTTATATACACTCGATTATATGGGTTGGTGACGCAGCGGATATTACAAAAATGATGTAGATCGTTGAATGTAGCAATCGGTGGATTGGAAGATGCTGAAATGCCCAAATTCGTTGATCCGAAGATACCGAATTCTAGCTATCCTGAACTCGTTGATCGCGCACGATACCGGGTTCGAAGATCTTCAATTCTTCAAGCGTTGATCAAGGGCACTTGATTCCGCGAATCGGCTTCTACAATCGTTGAATCGAGCGCACTCGATTATCCGAAAGAGGAGATAGGAGATTACACTCAACTACCAATTTGAATGAAAGCACAAAGCAATCAAAAGAGAATTTTATTCAAAAATCAACAACCTTTTACAAATGAGAAACCCGGCCTATTTATAGGCGTTTTACAACTCACACAAAAAAACAACAAAAATTCACTAACTCCTAAGTCGGCAACCGACTTACGACCTACGACATAACTCGGCGACGACTTATCTACAAAAGAGTAGACGACTTAAGAAACTAGTTACAACACAGCGACATAGCAACATATTACAACAGAAAGTTACACAAGTCTTAAGTCGGCGGCGACTTATCACTTCTCCGACTCATCACATTTATACAACACAACCGACTTACGACTTAATAAAATACAGACAAAATACGACTTACAAACAGATGCGACTTAACAGTGTCACGAGTTAACAAATGACGACCTATCAAAGCAACACAACAGCATCTCCCTTCGGCTTAAGAATCAAGGGTCTAGATTAACTCGGCATTAGACTCAACGGCATCCAGAGTTTCAGCGACTTAAAGACTACCCGCTTTATTCGACTTAAGAATCAACGGCGTAGATTAACTTGGCGTAGGAATCAACAGTCTTCAGGCTTTGGCGACATAAGATGGTACGACTTAACTGGGTCGTAACTCGGTGCCGACTTATCGTTTGACTCGTTAAGTCGTTTACGACCTATTACTTCAACAGTTTGCTTTGCCTTCTCTCTGAGTAACTCGGTAGGTCGTCCTGGCGACTTAAGATCTTTGATATCCCGTACCTCTTCACGAGTTAGGTCTTCCACCCTCCTAAGTCGGTCACGACTTAAGTCCCCCATTATGTTAAGTCGGTCACGACTTACGCTTATGTCTTTTGCTTCCTTGAGTCGGTCACGACTCATGCTAACTTTGTTAAGTCGGTCACGACTCATTTCCCTCATGTTAAGTCGGTCACGACTTATAGCTTCATTTTCCTTAAGTCGGTTACGACTTAGTACTTGGCCTGCATCATCCTCCCCAGGTTGAGAAAAATTCGTCCACGAATTTGTACTTTCTTCATCCACAACAAACTCTTCTCCATGATACGGTATGATATGCTTAACGTTGAATACGTCTGACGTGTACACATCATCTGGCAGCTTCAGTTTATAAGCATTTTCATTGATTTTCTTTAAAATTTCAACTGGGCCAATCTTTCGTGCTTTCAATTTATTATACGTTCCCACCGGAAAACGATCTTTCGTCAATACTGCATAAACCAAATCTCCTTCATTAAACTCAACATTTCGTCGTTTCAAATCTGCAGATCGTTTA
The DNA here is from genome assembly GCA_030737815.1 of Allium fistulosum. Taxonomy (NCBI): domain Eukaryota; kingdom Viridiplantae; phylum Streptophyta; class Magnoliopsida; order Asparagales; family Amaryllidaceae; genus Allium; species Allium fistulosum. Next base: position 554,888,631 of record CM060905.1, on the reverse strand, counting down.
TATTTTTCATTTGCTTTCTCCAATCGTTCTTGAACGATTTTATGACATTCCATCAGCCCCTCGACAAAGTCAGCAGCTTTCTTAACTGTCTTCTTTGATTGTGGCACTACCGTCAAATCCAACGGTCCCTTCGGTAAGCTCGAATAAACAATCTGGAATGGACTGAACCCAGTGCTTCGATTCACAGTATGATTATGAGCAAATTCTGCCTGGCATAACTTCACATCCCAACTCTTCAGATTATCTTGAACAAGACACCTCAACAAGTTCCCCAATGATCTGTTAACCACCTCAGTCTGTCCATCCGTTTGCGGGTGATAAGCACTACTAAATTTCAGCTTCGTTCCAACCATTTTCCACAAACTCAACCAAAAATGACTCAGAAATCGAGTATCTCTATCCGACACGATAGATTCTGGCAATCCATGAAGTCGATAGATCTCCCTGAAAAACAACTGAGCAACATGAACAGCATCCGCCGTCTTCTTACAAGCAATAAAATGTGCCATTTTCAAAAATCGATCAACCACCACATAAATGGAATCATTACCACGCTGCGTTCTCGGCAACCCCAACACAAAGTCCATACTCACATCAACCCATGGTTTAGTGGGTACCGGTAACGGCATATATAAACCCGCATTAGTCGCAGTTCCTTTCGAAACTTGACAGATATGGCATCTCTCAACAAATCTTTCCACCTCTTTTCTCATTGATGGCCAAAAGTAGGACTGTGAAATCAACTGTAAGGTACGGTCTCTTCCAACATGTCCTTCTTCATGTAACTCCTTGATAATCTTCATTCTCAAACTACCCTCTGGAATGCACAATCGATTTCCTTTGAACAGAAAACCATCTACCATCACGAAGTCATCCGTTTCTCCCTCCTTGACTTTATCAACAAATTTTGCAAAGTAAGGATCATCAGTAAATAATTCTGGCAATATTTCAAACCCCGTCACTTCAACCTTTAGTGTAGTCAACAAATGACTCCTCCTACTCAAAGCATCAGCCACACGATTTGTCACCCCTGACTTGTGTTTAACAACAAAAGTAAACTGTTGCAGATATGCAATCCACGATGCATGCCTCGCTGAAATCTTATCATGCCCTTGCAAATGCTTCAATGCTTCATGGTTAGTATACAGAACAAACTCCTTCTGAAATAGATAGTGTCTCCAGTGTTTAATAGATTGCACAACAGCATAGAACTCCACATCATATGTACTGTATCGCATCTTCGCTCCTGACAACTTCTCACTGAAATATGCAATTGGACGTCCCTTCTGACTCAACACCCCTCCAATCCCAACCTTGGATGCATCAGTATGTAGTTCAAACACTAGCTGAAAATCAGGTAGCACTAGAATTGGTGCCGACGTCAGCAATTCCTTGATCTTCCCAAAAGCACTCCCTGCTTCCTCTGTCCATGTAAACTGTTTACCTTTCATGCAATCTGTAACAGGTGCCATCACACTACTAAAGTGTGGTATAAACCTTCGATAGAATGAAGCCAACCCATGAAAACTACGAACTTCCGTTATCGTCTTGGGCTGTGGCCAATCTCTGATCGCCTCAACTTTACTTTGGTCAACCTGTATTCCTTTCTCTGAAACAACATACCCCAGAAATAAAACACTATGCGTCATGAACACGCATTTCTTCGTTGCAGCATAAAACTGTTCTTGTCGTAGTACCATCAGCACTTCTCTAAGATGATTCAGATGTTCCTCTGAACTCCCACTGTAAATCAGAATATCATCAAAATACACCACCACAAATTTCCCAATGAACGGTCGAAAAATCTGATTCATCACCCTCATGAAAGTACTTGGTGCATTGGATAAACCAAATGGCATGACCAACCATTCGTATAGACCCTCCCTGGTTTTAAAAGCAGTCTTCCACTCATCTCCTGGTTTGATACGAATTTGATGATATCCGCTCTTCAAATCAATCTTCGAAAAGATAGTAGCTCCACTTATTTGATCCAACAAGTCATCCAACCTCGGCATTGGAAATCTATATCTCACAGTAATTTTATTCAATGCTCGACTGTCAGTGCACATCCTCCACGTCCCATCCTTCTTGGGTACCAATAAAGCTGGTACAGCACAAGGACTCAGACTCTCTTGCACACGTCCTTGCTCAAGCAATTCCTCTACCTGCCTTCGCAACTCTTCATGTTCCTTCGGACTCATTCGATAATGTGGTCTGTGTGGCAACACAGCACCTGGAACAAGATCTATCTGATGTTGTATATCTCTCAACGGTGGCAACTCCGTTGGTAACTCTTCTGGAAATACATCGTCAAATTCTTTCAAAATTGGTTTTACTTCTTCTGGAATTTCAACTTCTTCACGGCTCTCACGCCCAATCAACAAGAATACTTCCGGCTCTTCTTCAACTTCTTGAACAAACTCCTTTAAAGTCAATAAAGTTTTCAGCTCTTCAATTTCTTCTGACTTACTTTCTTCTTGTGATCTCTTTTTCGGAACTAAGATAATCTTCGTGCCTTTAAACATAAAACTGTAGCTATTGGTCCGACCGTCATGTAATACTGCTCGATCATATTGCCATGGTCTTCCCAATAATAAGTGGCAAACATCCATCTCTACTACATCACACCATATTTCATCTTTGTATTTCTTCCCAATAGAGAATGGAACACGAACTCGTCTATCCACTTTCACTTCTCCTCCTTTTCTCAACCATGCTAACTTGTATGGACTCGGATGTTTCTCTGTCTTCAATTTCAACTTCGTCACAGCCTCTGTCGAAATAATATTATCACGGCTTCCTGCGTCAATTACAAACTTACACACCTTCCCCAGAATAGTACATGTTGACTGAAAGATATTACTCCTCAACCAACTAGCTCCCTCCTGCTTCGGTGTTAAACACGATCTCCTCAGCATTAGGTTACAACCTTCATCTCCTGACGCAATATCCTGCTCGTCCTCCTCAACTGGATTAGAACAATCTCCATCAACATCCTCATCGTCAACTTCTGCAATCATGGTTCTCTTCTTTGGCTTTGGACACTCACTGCTTTTATGACCCAATTCCTGACAATTGTAACATTTGAAACCATTGTTAACCCTTGTCTTCTCAACCTCCTTCACCACTGGTCTACTGATAGGTTTAGAAACATTAGAACTTCCTCCAACACCCTTCGCTTGATTGTTAGAATTAGTAAACACACCACTTCCTCGTCTCCCTTGTTTTTCCCAAGCCAACGCTTTCTGATGTGCTTCTGCCACAGATCTTGGATCGAACATGTTAACCATATCCTGAATCTGCATTCTCAATCCCCCAATGAACCTAGATGTCAGCTGCTCTTTCGTTTCCATAATATCGTTCCTTGCAATAAGTTGATAGAATTCATCAGCATAGTCATTAACTGTCTTTGTGCCCTGCCTCAAGTTTTGCAAACGTTGATACATCAAAGATTGATAATTGTAAGGTAAGAACGTTGCTTTCATCAATTTCTTCATCTTCTCCCAAGATTCAACTTTTGACTTTCCCATACGTTCGCGTGTAAGCTTGGTTTGCTGCCACCATGCCAAAGCTCTACCTCTCAGCCTTGTAGCAACCAACTTCACTCTACGATGTTCTGGAACTTCTTTAAAGTCAAAAATTTCTTCAACAATAGCTACCCAATCTAGAAACTCTTCCGCTTGCATACCACCCTTGAATTCAGGAATTTCTGTCTTCATCCCCGACTCCCATTTGTGATCATACTCAGAATAGTTTCTTCCTTGACCTCTTCCTTGAATACTACCACCATCATACTCCTCTTCAAAATCAGATGCATAACGATGTCGATTCTGACCACCAACATCTCTACTACCATTACGCCTTCCACCTTCCTCCCTTCTATCGACATTCCTCCGTTCACGATCATTCACGTTCCTCCCACGCCCTAGATCATTTTCAACACTCCTGTCTCGATTGGAATGTGGCGAGACTCTACTACCCCCATGGTTAGATTCTGGTGAAACCCTTCTCCGATTTTGATTCATTTCCGTCATAAGCCTCTCTAACCGGCCAATTCCTTCATTAAGCTTCTCACTAAAATTCTCATTGATTCTTTGCTCCATCTCATCAGCCTCTTCTCTTCGATATAAAGCTTCTACGTTTTGGTGGCGATTAGCTCTTCTTGGCGGCATACTCGAAAACTTCACAAATTCTTCAACACTTCAAATTCAAACACTTTCCGGATTTTGATCCAAAATGAAACGGATCGAAAACTTCCACTTTGTAGCAAATCGCGATGAACACGATGGACAAAGTTTCGGCCTCCAATGCAAATCCGATCAAACAATTCTTCGAATAATGATGACTCTTCTTCCTCTTACTCTCGGCCTCACTTGCTTACCACGGCCCAACTTCAAAATGATTAAGCTCCAAGTCTCGATCTAGCTATGATTGGCTAGAACAAGCTCTGATACCAAAACTGACGCAGTGGATATTACAAAAATGATGTAGATCGTTGAATGTAGCAATCGGTGGATTGGAAGATGCTGAAATGCCCAAATTCGTTGATCCGAAGATACCGAATTCTAGCTATCCTGAACTCGTTGATCGCGCACGATACCGGGTTCGAAGATCTTCAATTCTTCAAGCGTTGATCAAGCGCACTTGATTCCGCGAATCGGCTTCTACAATCGTTGAATCGAGCGCACTCGATTATCCGAAAGAGGAGATAGGAGATTACACTCAACTACCAATTTGAATGAAAGCACAAAGAAATCAAAAGAGAATTTTATTCAAAAATCAACAACCTTTTACAAATGAGAAACCCGGCCTATTTATAGGCGTTTTACAACTCACACAAAAAAACAACAAAAATTCACTAACTCCTAAGTCGGCAACCGACTTACGACCTACGACATAACTCGGCGACGACTTATCTACAAAAGAGTACACGACTTAAGAAACTAGTTACAACACAGCGACATAGCAACATATTACAACAGAAAGTTACACAAGTCTTAAGTCGGCGGCGACTTATCACTTCTCCGACTCATCACATTTATACAACACAACCGACTTACGACTTAATAAAATACAGACAAAATACGACTTACAAACAGATGCGACTTAACAGTGTCACGAGTTAACAAATGACGACCTATCAAAGCAACACAACAGCATCTCCCTTCGGCTTAAGAATCAAGGGTCTAGATTAACTCGGCATTAGACTCAACGGCATCCAGAGTTTCAGCGACTTAAAGACTACCCGCTTTATTCGACTTAAGAATCAACGGCGTAGATTAACTTGGCGTAGGAATCAACAGTCTTCAGGCTTTGGCGACATAAGATGGTACGACTTAACTGGGTCGTAACTCGGTGCCGACTTATCGTTTGACTCGTTAAGTCGTTTACGACCTATTACTTCAACAGTTTGCTTTGCCTTCTCTCTGAGTAACTCGGTAGGTCGTCCTGGCGACTTAAGATCTTTGATATCCTGTACCTCTTCACGAGTTAGGTCTTCCACCCTCCTAAGTCGGTCACGACTTAAGTCCCCCATTATGTTAAGTCGGTCACGACTTACGCTTATGTCTTTTGCTTCCTTGAGTCGGTCACGACTCATGCTAACTTTGTTAAGTCGGTCACGACTCATTTCCCTCATGTTAAGTCGGTCACGACTTATAGCTTCATTTTCCTTAAGTCGGTTACGACTTAGTACTTGGCCTGCATCAGTTGGCCTTAATAAGTTAGCCCTAATACTTCTAATTTAGATCACATAGGCTATTTAGCTCTGATACCATCATTAGAACTGGGCTAGGCCTTAGCAGAGTAAATGAGTAAATTTTAAAAAATTCTTTCATTTTGATCTTGTTGGGTCTATGTATTTATTTAGAACTTTTCTAAATTTTGTTATAAATAAAATTTATATTTTATTTAATTCATAAATAATGTTTTATTCATTATTATTTTGTATTGTATTATACAATATGTGTATGATATACATGTATATGTGTACGTGCACGTGCAACATAATAGGGTGTACATGATTTAATATGCCTATATATAGATGTTGGAATTTACCCCGTAACGGACATATTTGCCCCTCTGTATACACAAGTGCTGTCAATTTATATATGTATGTGTAAAATATGAATGTATATGTACAATATCGTATGTTATAAATAGTTGTTGCAAGGTGTGAAATATTATAAAATAGTACATATATGTATATATACATTAAATAAATATAATTTAATTTAATAAAATTAATTGTAATTATTTACATGTATTTTAAAAGAACTTTAAATTTATTGTAATAAATTGATTTTAATATATATATACACACTTAATTGTATTTTGAAATTTATATATTAATACGTACATAGATACATATATATACATATAAATTTTTTAATATATGTGTGTATATAAATATTTATTAAATAATATTTAAATGTTATAAGCATATATACGACATAAAAAATACATATATACACACACATACATACATACATACATACATATATATATATTAAAAAAAGAATTTTTAAATTGCTCTTGGCAATATAAGGTTGTATACAATTTTTATATTATTATTAATTTTCCTTGTAGCAAATTATAAATAAAATTAAAATTTAAAATCACTTTTTAAAATTTTACCCTTAATGTTACTTAATTTTAAATGCATTTATTTAAAATACATATTTGTGTATATAAATTTAATTTGATTAAGTAATGTATTCATATATTTGAATATTCGGATTTTACATATATGTACACATAAAAATACTAATATTTTTTCGAACACTACAAATATTTACATGTAAATATCTATGAAATAAAACATACATTATGTTTTGTTTATACTATATAAATTATGCATTGATAAAACAATTTAATTATATAAATATATATATATATATATATTAAATTAAAAATGGAATTATACATCTATTCGTGAGCCATATGATAAATATTTTTTTAATTGAATATATATACACATATGACCATTATATTGTGACAGCACTGACAAATAAAGATTCGTGATACAGGATTCCTAACTTAAGTATATATGACATTATAATTAATATAATCGATATATATATATATATATATCTGTGTGTGTTCTTTTGAAAGTTATTCAATGTAATCGATCAAATCAGATCATTTTATTTTCTTTTACACATTATTTAATTTACTTCTATCTTATATTCAAGGAGTTTATCATGGACATACCACGTGCGTATTAAATAGACATGTTCATGTTTGTGATAACTCGTCAGTGAATATAACAAAATAAATGGAAGTGTATCGGAATTTGTAGACTTTCACTTGCATACATCTATATGTATCAATCCGTAGAGTTCATTAACTCTTATGATGCTCCCACTGAATGGGTGCTTTGTCCTTAATTTTTTTAGATATAATTTACTAGTTGCAGATGCTTCATATTCATATAATAAAAAATTATTTCTCAAGGCTGCGACTTAGTCCATAATTTAAAAATAATTGCAAATAAATTTTGATGTTTCAGTATTTTCCAATGCATCACAAATACTGTTGTTATAGTTTTATTTTATAATGAATATTCATATATTCATATCGAAATAAAACTATGTCTATTTTCAATCAACACTGAAAAATAGTTATTATTTCATAAATAACGGTTAGTACATTTTGCGAAAACAATTTTCGTAACCTGATGCGACCAGTAAGTCTTATATGGCATGCCCCCATTATTTCTACCATACTATAATAGCGTATGAAATATGAAACTCCATTCAACCACTTAATATAGGCTATTTATTTCTTTTGCTGTAACTAGTTTACATTCAAGAATTTTCAGATCGGTAGATTAAATTCAAAGAAATAAATCTCATAAAAAACAATTTTCTATTTGAAAATATGTTCTGGAATAAAAATCATATTTCTGATTCTAATGTTAAGTATCAACTATTATTTTACAATTTTCGTTTTCAATGTTTTTTATAAAGCAGAAATGACCATTAAGTCTCCTTATCTCAACTGTGCTTTAGGTTACATCCACTTTTATACATTCGATTTCCATTCTAAATTGTATAAACATTTAAAGAAAATTCTCACTACAATATCATAAGGAACTCTTTACAAAAATGCATTTGGTCATCCTTAACTTTTAAGAATATCAAATAAATTGCACTTTATGTAAACTGATCAAACTGACATTTCAGTCATCGAAGTCTTAGACTTATCTTTTGACCTTTGATCAAGTGTTATACTTAACACAACAAGATTGTTATTCTAGTCAATCATATTGAATACATTATCTCACAATACAAATTATTTTCTTGTTTCAATGAACTAATTTCATCGAAGTTTCGTACATTATGAATTGTGACCATTCATCGTATAACATTTATAAATGATCATATGTGGATCAAATATCCATATTCTTGTATTACTTTTAGAGTTTGAAACTCATTAAAGACAATACACAGTCTCAGGCAAGTAAACTCGTAAGTGGCCAAGTTTTGAACGTATTTAGTGGTTGTAAAATTAGGCACTTGCAAGGGTCAACATGCAAAAATTTATTGGTAAGTATATTTTATATTCCTTTTTGTCGGTATTAATTCAATTCATTTTATATTTTAATTAATAAACATTTTATCGATTATATTAATTGCATAAATTTATCAATGTAGATTATTATAACTTTATATAACAAATGCTTACAATATTAGAAAGGTCAAATGTTACCATTTCTGTGACGCCCCACCTCTATACCCACGCTAACCAAGAACACTACGATGTAGTGCTGTCAATTAGCACGGAGAATAAGGCTGTGGAGGAGCGACCATCCATGTAACTTCTTTGTGCGAGCACCGATACGTCAGATAGAGTAGAATGCATATCCTTTAAGGAGGAAATCCGACATACCGATACAAACACAAAGCTATCACACGGTGGCTATATATAATCTTCGGAAACAAACATAGAAATAATCATAACATAAATCAGTCACAGACATCCATATCACAACAGCGGAAGAAGATATGAATAAACATATAACACATGAAAGTGTACATCAGAGTAGTGGTCGGAAAGATCCACTATAATACAAAAGAATAGCATCACGTGCTATACAAAAGAATAGATACACAACATAGAGTCTATATCTCAAATGTGTACAACCAAAAACTACTAATCTAAGTAGTTAGCCAAAAGTCAGAATAATCCAGAAGAGAAGTCAAGCAGAAGCACCTAAAACATCTCGGTCTGACCCGAGTATTATTTATAAGAAAATAATAAACGGATCAGTCTAACTATAAATATCAGATGACATGATATAGGATAAGGGGTATGGCATAAACATATAATATCCATGATGGCATACTACTATAAGTATGTAAATGATAATCAACAAGGGATTAATCAATGTCACAAGAATCTTCTCAAAGATCCAAACACATAAAAAGGTAATGACACACAAATTCACCAATACACAAAAACTGATATCATATCAGTGAAAACCACAAAAGTTGGTGAAGCACTAAATCCAGAAATCAACACACGAAATCCAGAACAAATCCCAGAAATCAACACACGAAATCCAGAAATCACTAAAAGGGGGAAGTCCGAGCACACGGATGAGAAGCTATCTCATGGAAGCTATCCATTTAATTTTCCGAACACACGGATGGCCCGAAGGCAAGTCCGAACACACGGACGAAGAGACATCGCTCAATCGCTAGTCTAAATCACAAGAATGATCGTCATGATCATAAGGAAGTGTCAATCACACTAAGCTAGTAAATATATGAGTTTAGCTTCATGTCCCATAACCACTTGCTTAACTTAAATATTTACGAACAAACTGTAGATCTTCACTAGGAAATTGTCACAAAAGGGTTCAATCGAACAAGTCCAAGAGCTAACCGACGAAGTGAACGCAAGCGTTTCATACCACTCGTTTTACTAAGTCGTTTAAGTCGATTTCTCATTCGAGTGAAGTAAAGGCTTATATATATTAGTAGATTGGAAATCGGTTTGAGAAAACGAACTTTTGATATTAAAAATAGTGTTGAAATCGGTTTGATGAAAGAGTTTTGATATTTACTACTAGTATTAAAACCTTCATATCTTTAAAGTGACAAGTCATAAAACGATTGTTGGAACAATCTATCACAAAAATTCACATTCGAAGACGTGAATAAAATCCAAGGAAATCAGCTCAAAATGCATCAAAGTGGAAGTTCTGATGAATGCTTTTCAAATAAGATTGCCTACGCAGAGTAATACGGGGTGAAGGCAAGCTGGTCCAGCGACCTAAGGAAAAGTAGGTCATACGACCTAAGAGTTCACGCGACCAAACAAGACTAAGGATAAGGTCGGAGACGACCTACGACTTAACAAAGTCCTGCGACCTAAGTGGGATGCGACTTAGTGGTGCATAGGTCGGAGACGACCTACGACTTAAGGTTTAACTCGCGAACGACTTACGACTTAAGAGGGTTACGCGACTTAAGGTGATTCGCGACCTAAGGGTACGCGACCTAACGTGGTTCGCGACCTAAGACTCGCAACTTAAAGCTTGCGACCTAAAGTTTGCCTGGGGGATTATAGGTCGGCAACGACCTAAGACTTAAGGGCGAATGACCTAACATTTTGCCTGGGGATTATAGGTCGGCAACGACCTAAGACTTAACAAAAGTCGAGCGACTTAGTGGTTTGCCTAGGAATTTTAGGTCGGCAACGACCTATAACCTAAAGCTGTTTCGACCTTCGACTTATTTCCCTGCGACCTAAGCTAGAACGACCTAAGCATGCAAGCGACCTATGTCTTAACTCGTGAACGACCTAAGAAAGTGGAGACTTTTCAACACGCGAGCTAGCAGCCTGGACGACCTAAGGAGGGCAGAACGATCTAGGGCCAGATTTTGCAAACATCACTGAAACTTGAGTTTCTCACCAATTCAATCCAAACCAGTAGCAAACATTAATGCTAAAGTGATAGGAAGTCATTTCCAACAACCCAATGACAGTTATAGGCGAGATGTGATATTAAAAATCTCACCTTTACACGGAATTTGATGAAGATGGAGATTTGAGAGCAAAGCAAGAACACCAACAAGCTTGAATCAATGTTCTTCACGTGAATTTGACGTTGAATCTCGGATTTGCAATAGAATTTGTGTTTGGAGTTTTAATTTCCACTTCCCACCATCATTTTTGACAAAGCTTGAAGTGTTTTGATAAAGTGAGGAAGATGGTTGGGCTGAACTAAAGGGGTGCAGTCCAAACCAAAGTCAAAGGAGGGAAAAAGTGCCGAAAAGTTCACTATCTCCAAACATATCGAAGTTTACACTCAAAAATATCGCAAACGTCATTTTGAACTCAATGGAAGTGGTCTCGAGTCCTAATTTGACCGTATGCAAAAAGTAGCTTTTTGGACTAACATCCGACTAATGATAAAATATTTAAATATAAAATCGATAGATATGCGGGTTGTTACAATTTCATTTTTCTAATAAGGCTTTCACTAGTCCTTTATGTTTTTCCAAACCCTAAGATGAAACATAGAAATCTTTTGACTTCACTAATGGATGTTAGGACTCGCCTATCTTAGGATTGTATTTGCTCAACAAGCCATTGCCCCCACAAACGATGGATAATTCCTTATCGTTTCTATCATATCCAGCTCCTAGCTCATTGGTCCTTGTCCTAATTTCATTTTGACGTTTAGTTTGCTTAATAAATTAAAAGAATTTATTCTCTCGTTCCTATTATTTCACAATGGCCTAAGTTTAGTATAAGTACCTTAAGTTTGCTTCAACAAATACATATACTTATCTTACCTCGTCTAGTCAATATATTAACTATACTACACTTAACATCTCTAGCATGAGTTTGCTCAACAACCATTGAGTATACAAGTAATTTATTAATATATAATGGTAGAGAAAAACACTTATATTAATGATTCATAATCTTCCATATATTTAATTGAGTGACATTGACTTATGGAATAATGTATTTCTTATTGAATAACATCCTAATTCAAGTATCAGACATATCAGAAATCATGATATACGTAATTTTACACATATATTTATTCCTTAAGTCCACATGGAGTTTCTTTAATGTTCCACCTTTAGTTTATACATTTATATTATATAAGTTTTATTATTATATATCTTTTATATTTTATCTAACTTATATAATATTTTGTGTATAACATTATATTAATTAAATCTTATTATATTAACTTAATTAAATAACACTATAATTAATTATTATATTATTCAATTATAACATATTATATTGAACATATATACTATAACCTTTATGGTAATAAATATATATTTTATATATATGTATTTTTTTTAATTAAGTTTTAATTAATCTATTTAATTAGATTGTATTAATAATACACATATGTATACTCATGTCGTGTTAAACAATTCATGAGAACATAACATATATCATTATATATATTATACATGTATATATGTTTAATTGATTAACTTATTTAATTAGTTCTTTTTTTTGAGAGAAATGTGTGATCCTCAAAAGTAGAGAAGAGCACACATGTGTGTGTATCACTGAAAAAAAGGCGCTGCCAACATGCATGGCAGGTAACTAATCATAATACAAAAACAATGAAATAGGACTCAGGTACATCTAGAATGAGCTCCGGCATGGCCACCGCCCATTACACCTCAATATCGAGCTCCAGCAAGGCCATCACCCGGTACTGAGGTGTTAGAAGCACCTAGAAAATCCATGATGCAGCCCAGTGCGGAAGAGATCGATAGACAGCTCCAGCCGAGAAAGAACGCCTCACTGCAAACTCGGATAATCCAGAATGAACACCTCACTGCAAATGCGAATGATCCAGAATGAAGAAAGCCACACTACAGACGTGGAAGAACTGCAAAGAATGCCTCACTGCAAATGTGGATGATCCCATATGAAGAAAGCCACACTGCAGACATGGAAGAACAAGAAAGAACTCCTCCTTACGAACGAGGAAGGTCCAGAATAAACTTCTCACTGCAATCCTGTCAACAACAATCCTGAAAACCGACAAATAGTAATCTAGCACAATTTCTAGCCTAAACCAGTATCTGTAAAAGGAACTATTATAGAATAATACACATATATGTATATAAATGAAGTTTATATACATATATATGTATTAATGAAGTAAAAATAATAAAACTAAACTAAAATTATAAGACGAAAAAGTAACTAAAATAAGAAACAGACTAATAAAGAATCCAAGCTCATTATGCAACATCTTAACCAACTCTAAAAACGTAAAAAGGAGATATCGAAATCAAAAAGGTAAAAAATTAAACAAATATGAAGTTAAAAACCTATAAACTAAAACCTCTTAAAAATTATCCTTATGCTACTTTAATTAGAAGAACATTATGATAATTAGTAAAACCATCATTTAAATTTGAGAAAATGTTAATGCTATAATTATTAATGTTAAAAATATTGTTTTTATGCTTAAATAACTTAATGCTATTTCTAACCTTATTAAGATATTCTTTGAAATGATTATTTTTGGCTAATCTATATTTAGGATTTGAGATCCAATTAAAGCAAAAGGATGATATTATAAAAATCAATTTACTAATGTGACTATTATTATTATTAAAAAGTCTCTAGTTTCTCTCAAACCAAATATACCAACAAATTATAATTAATAAAGTATCAAGTAAAAATCTATTTTCCTTTTTAAACTTAAATCTTTAATTATTCCAATAATAATCACAATCAGTAACTTTAGTTGTAAAACTAAAGTTAAAGATTTTGAGAGTATTATTTTGAAAGTGGCAAGTATCCATGCAACCATAATACACATGTTTAATATCTTCAAAATACAATTTACAAAAAGAACATTTATTATCAATTTGCATATTCTTTCTTATTAAAAATTCAAGAGTATTTAATTTCCCATGCATGATTAACTACATATGAATTTTAAATTTAGGAGGAGCGTTTGTTTTCCAAATAAGTTTAAAAGAGTTATTAATTGCGCCCGAGAAATTAAGAAATTTATAAAAAGAATTAGAAGTGAATTTCTTGCTCTTATCCCATTCCTAGTTAATAATATCATTTTCATTATCAATATTATATAAATTCAACCTAGCACATAATAAAGAAAATTGTCTAAGAGTTGTACCTTCTAAGATTCTATTAAAACTAAAATTCCATGAGGGATCATTATCCGAAGAAAAAACATCTAAAATTAAAGCATTCTTAAAGTTACAAATCTCATAAAGCTCTTTAAATTCTACCCTAAGAGGAATGACATATATCCAACAATCATGCCAAAAAGAAGTATTATTACCTGAATGAACAATTGTATTAGTACCAAGGTTAAAAATCTCATGACATTTTAAAATAGATTTCAAAAATTAGACAATTTATTGATAATAGATGGTGTAATTTGGTATAAATTATTTCTACCATTATAATAATGTTTAGAAATGATTTCTTTCCAAACAGAGTTATCATTAACATCCTTAAATTTCCATAACCACTTCCCTAACAAAGACAAATTCATGTTACGCAAATTAATGACTCCTAAACCACCTTCCTTTGTTGATTTACAAACTGTTTCCTAATTAACTAAACATTTAAGACTACTATTAGAATTATCTCCACTCCATAAGAAGTCCCTTATTATTTTACCAATTTTGTTAATCACCCAATCTGGGAAAAGATGCATAGACATCCAATAAATTGGAAGAGCGGATAAAACAGAATTGATGAGAACTAATCTACCCGCTCTAGATAAAAACCTCCTATTCCAATTAGAAATCCTATTTTTAATTTTATCTATAATAATAAGCCAGTCATCGTGCTTAAGTTTAGTTGGTCTAATCATAAAACCAAGATAATTAAAAGGAAAATTCATAGTTTTACAATTAAGTGTATTAGCAACAAAACCTTCAACCTTATCAATATCATTTAATACTAAAACCGAACCTTTATCGAAATTAATTTTTAGCCCTGAAAGAAGTTCAAAGTTGTATAATATAAATTTAAGGGTAATGTGACGACCCGACTTTCCACTCCCGGAAAATCGCATCGACAGTAAGAAAGAAAGGGGTGAGAAATAGAAAAGAGAAGAAGAGAACAGAAAACAACAACAGATACTCACAGCGGAAACGAAACGAAATATAATATATCACATAAATATTACATAGTATCATATACATCATCTATCAGAGTTACACAGATTACACATCACATACTAGACAGTTATAAACATCTATCTAGTTATTACATCTCGACACAATACAGATCAATACAAAGATCAACACAGCGGAAAACTACTATCTATATCTACAACGCCGAAGCCTCCTGCTCCATTGCTCCTCCAGATTACTCGTCAAAGCTAAACCTGAATCCCTTGGCTACTCGTAAAAATTTGAGTACCCAAGAGTTTATAAAACAGAAATAAACAACTTGGGTCAGACATGGGTCTGGTGTGAGTAACAGGTTAAACTTGTTTAACTTCAAAACCTTTTGAAAGAAAAGGTATCACGTAAGACTCCCCACAAATAAACATGGGTAAGTTTTTACCTTACGCTAACCAACACATTTGATAGGAAATTCGATTGTATTATAATAGGTCTAGGGTTTTCAAGTAAATAGAAAATAGCCGAAATTGTTACATTCATTAAATTCCAGCATACATAGGTATACAATCAAATCCGATGGCACTTATTGGATTTTGGATTCCATACAATGGCAGGGCTACCGGGGTACCGCCCGTCACAGTACGTGGCCTAGATCACCGTACCGAGGATCACTCCCAATCCCCTGCAACACAAGGTCGGAACATCCCTTACTGGATAATTCCCGCACAAGATACCCCACGGTTGTCATGATCAACCGCACTCACTAAGTCGAAAATAGAAAGGGACATCTAGACAGAGGTCATCTTGTCCTACTTGGGTGCTACCCACTAACCTTGCTGCACCTCCCCTGTTTTAGCCATTCCCGGTTTGTGAGGCTTGAGGTCACGATTACCTTAGAAAAGAACACATCTATCTTAGAATGCTCATCGTCCACCTGACGATGTTCTGAAAGCATTCAATCCATACAAGTTCGTTCCGGGTTCGAACGAAACCGAAGGCATTATCTCGTTACACTCGTATTGGAATCACCCTCAGAGTTAACGACAATAACCCTTGCACTCTAAATCTTTATCTCGAATCTGAAAGTACTATCTCCGTCAACTCATTACGGAATCACCCACAGAGTTATACTGACAAAGAATCGTTCTTACACCTCGAGTCTTCACTTGCTCCATTTGGATTTCACGACCTAACGTAAATTTGGATCGATGTGGTATTCGGGTCTCCAGACCTGGAAATCCGGTATACGGAAACCCGATCCCGGTCTCATCGAAATCCAAAACGTATCTTTTAAGGCCAAGTTGTTTTAAAGGTTAAAACAATTCAATTCATTTATCTTTATACACATAGAAAGATAATTCACAATAGATAATCAACATTATCAATATCATCAGATAATCCATATTATCACAATTCAACTAAACATCCATATTACATAGCATATATCTCATCAGGGATATCAATCAAATGCAAAGCATTTAGTATTATCATCCATCCATAAGTAATGATCTATATCATCTCTAATTAATTTAAAGTTAATTAAATTAATTACTTTTATTTTATAAATCCTCCTTACTTAAACATTAATTAATTACAAATTAATTAATTATCCTCTAATTACCTTTTTCAATTAACCATCTTTGATTAATTATCTTTTAATTACCTTTTTCAATTAATCATCTTTGATCAATTGTCTTTTAATTATCTTTTTCAATTAATCATCTTTGATTAATTATATTTTAATTACCTTCAAGTAATTTATCTTTAATTAATTACTCAAATTAATTAACCTTAACCACTTATAGTAATTAACCTTTAATTACTTCACTAATTAATTAACTATAATTAATTAAATTAATCACTATAATTAATTATATTAAACCTTAATTAATTACATTAATTAATCACTTCATTTATTAATTATACTTAATTAATCAATCTTAATTACATCATTAATTATATTAATTAATGACCCTTGATTACAACTTAATTATTAATTACTTTAATTAAATTACATTAAGTAATTAACTTTAAATTAAACAACATTTATTAATCACCTTGATTAATTTTCAATCAGTAATTAACTACCCTTAATTACTTTCATTTACTAAATTAATTCTCCTTAATTAATTTCTTAATTAATCCCTTGATTAATTTTTCAAAGTAATTAAACTCAAATTACTTTCCTTAATACATAACCATTCAATTAATTACTTCAAGTAATTATCTTATTATTTACTTCCTAAATAATATACCTTATTAATTACATTTAAGTAATTATTTATCAAATCATCTCTTGATTATTCTAAATTAATTAACTTAATTAATTAACTTAACTAATCATATTAACTTAATTAATTACAAATGAGTAATTAATTTCTAAATTACTTCCATTAAGTAATTACATTTAAATAATTTCATAAAGGATTATCCTTAAATTAATTAATCTAATTAATTATTAAAATTAATCAAATTAATTATTTATTAAATAATCTCAAGTTAATGACCTTCATTAACAATTATTTAATTATTTTTCTTAAGTAATTAACTTAGATTAATTATTATTAATTTCAAATTAATAAATCTTAATAACCAATTTAATTAATCTAATTTATTTAGTTAATTAAGTGTTAACCATAACTTAATTAATATTTAGTTACTTTATTAATTAATTCTTAATCATTAATTAATACTTTAATTCATAATACTTAATTATAAATTAATCATTCCTAATTTATTTATCTTAATCATGTTTAAACAACATTTCTAAACTCTTTTATTTTACAAGTTAAAGAAATTCCTCATCTTATAAATAACTAAAGAATTTGAATCAAATTTACCTTTAAATTATATCCATTTAATATACAATTTAAACACTAAAGTTATTTAAAACAATTTAATTTAAAAACTGCTTTTATTTTAAATCTGAGATTCAGATTTAAACTAGATTTCAAATTAAACTTTTAGATTTAAAATCCCTGTTTAAAAAATTTCTTTACAAATTCAAATTTAGTTTAAATTTTTATAAACAGACAGTTTTGAACCTGTCAACTAAAAGTGCTCGAGTCCACCTAAGTTACTTCGAGTCATAGCTCTGAAAACTTCGAGCCACTCACCTGAACAACCCGAGTACGACTCGAGATTGTCTTCTTCCCCAACACTTAAGCATTCCAGAAATAAACCTATCCCTTGCAAATTTCTTCGAGTCGAAGCCCAAAAACTTCGAGTCTTTCCCGTACGATACTCGAACAAAACGCGAGAACTACCTCTGTTAAAACCCAGTCTTCACCAATGTACAAAGAAATACATGTGCACGTGCACCATCGATCGTCAGAGCTCCGGCTTCCATTTCCATCGTCGACAAGTCCTCTTCGACCACCTCCACCCATCTGGCCACCCAGAAACATCAATTCAACTCGAGGACGAAATCGAGCTTGCTATCCCAACCTGGAACAAGAACCATCGAAATGACCAAAGCCTGTCAACGGCAAAAATCTCGACGCTCCGACTACCTGATTGTCAACCACTCCGGTCTCGCCTTCAACTACTCACCAATTATCAATTCCCAAAATATCCTAACACTCGATCAACTACACTACCGAAACGATCGATTCAAATGTCACAGTGAAAAACTAGGGTTTAAAATAAATTTTCAAATCTGCAACCTCTCTGATAAGTTTTATCACCACTAATGATTTTTCTTAACATCTACTAACACTCATCTATTACCAAGAAGAAACCCGAGCTTCCACAATTCCAAGATCATCAGGATTTTCAACAAAAACTCATTTCAGTCAATATCCAAACTGCACCCTTATCCTATTCCTAAAAATCCTGATTTTTGATTTAAAAATCATGTTTTAGTAAATGCTTTTGGTTTATAATACTGAATTACAAATTCACAGAGTTTGAATTTTGGTTAAAATCAACATGCTCTGATATTTCAATATTTCCAGAGACAACAACTTCTGTCTTAGTTTGATTTCATTTTTTTCTAATCTATATTAAACAAACACATATATTATTATTATTATTTTTAAAACAAAAACAGATACTATCACACATTTAAATAGATTGAAGTGGATTCTTTTAAATGGGAAGGTGGATCTGGGAACACAGCAGAGCAACATGCATACATAACATATTTACATCTGACTTCTATAAACACACAAACATTACTAAATTATATCCAACATTTAACATACAACCTATTTAAAATTTAAGATTTTAAGTTACTCACAGATTTGAAAAGGCAGAGCAGAGCATCTAATTGTTATAGCAAACACACTATAAACATTCACATCAGAAACTCATTTATACTTGCAATACTTATTCATTTCATCTATATTAGCAAGCAACCATATTTTACTTTAAGTTTTAAAAGTTACTCACCTGAAACAAATGAGGACAGAGCCTTGATTTTGAAAACTGTTTTGAAGACTTGCAAATAAAATGCCAAATCTTCTTTGCTTTTGATAAAACTTGTGATATTGTTGTTTTAGACTTGCATGCAGACTTGAACAAATCCAGACTCCTTTTTACTTTTGAATATAAACTTGCATTGCTGGCTTCCAGATTGCAATTGAATGCAGGTAGCTCTGAGATGTTTCCAGGTTTTTGAAAAATGCAGACAGAAGACTTTTGATTTTGAAATGTATTACAGGGTTTGATTTTTCTTGAATTTCTGGTTTGAGGAAGATTTACAGGCTTTTGATTTTGAGGATACTTCATAGATTGAAGAAAATAAATGATTTGTATGCTTTTTGAAATTTAAAACTGAGTTGCAGATGTTCAGATTAAACATGCAGGCTTTGAAATTGTGGTTTTGTGAGGAGTTTGAGTATTTGAAAATCAGATTTGAACATGATCACATTTTGTTTGAGAAATGGTTACTGATCAGATTTGTTCTAGAGGAAAGATTTGAGTTTATCTTGTTTTTGAGAAGGAAATAGAAAAGATGAAGTAAAGAAATGCATATGTGTATATAGGAAAATTTATGATAAATAAATAAAAATAAAAGAAAATAAAATAAATGAAGACACTTGTCATAAACATTGGTTACTTAAATTACACATGTTAAAACAATGACTTTAGAAAATAACACATGTCTCTTAAGTAATTTTTACATATTTATTTATTTTAGAAGTATATAAAATGGCTTTTCTTATTTATAAAATACTTATCTATATATATACAAATTACTTTTTAAAGAAAGAAAACTAAATTTATTTATAACTAAAAGTTTATACAATTTTCTAAACTCTACAACAAATTTAAATATTTATTCCATTGAATTTCAAAACTTAATTTCAAATTCAATTTTAATTAAATCCTAAGATTCAATTTAAAAGTTAAGTTATATATATACATATATAACTATTCATTCAATTAAATAAAAATTCCATATTCTTTAAAATCCATTCATATTAATAAAATAATACATTATACTTATTATCTGAAATTAACATATTTGATATTTAAATAATTTATATAAGAGATTATATTATCAAGTGATATTTTAAAAAAAAACAAAACAAGCCTTTTTGTTAACTCTTATATAATTTTAAACTTAAGTAAAAATATCTTAAGCAATTAAAGTATTTTAAAACTATAAATTTACTAATTTAAATAACTTTGAAAAGTCATATTAAATTAAATCTAAATTCCTAATTTACCCAAAGCTTCTATTTACAATATATATAAATAAATATATATATTCAAATAGAAAATATCTTATTAACTTTTAAAAGATAAAATCACCAATTAATACTAATTTAATCAGATATTTAAATTAAATTCAAATTTTAATATCAAAGATCATCAATATCAATTTAATTATTTAACAGATTATTAAATTGATATTGTTAAAATTTCCGGGATATTACATTCCTCCCCCCTTAAAATAATTTCGTCCCCGAAATTTAAACAAAGGTAATTTAATAATCTTATTAAAGATTTTAAATTTTAAAACACAAGCATATACTATCATCCATATGCTAACAACCATAGCAACCAATCATCCAATCAATCAAATCTAACTATCCAGACAAAATTCTAGATAGAATTCCTCGAGTTTCCCCAAGTATATATATATACCGGGATACTCGCTCTACAACAATCTAAACTACTAAGCTATAGATCTCCTACTCATCTAGATCCACAGAACTAAACAGAATATCAGACTACAGACGAGTCTGACTCAACAACTAAATCTTCCAGAACTGCTGATTCTAAAACCAGAGATAGATCTTACACGTACCTCTCAGAGATACATAAAACTCAATGAATTCCAATTATCCAAACTGACAATTCAATCCTGAAAACCCAATACTTATCCAAATCAGAACACAGAAAAGATCCAAACATAACTTTACTTCACAACATCAGTAGATTCTAAACTTACTTCTCCTATCCAGAGATATACTCCAAACTGTTTTCGCTGCTCAATTCTGATCTGAGGTAGAACACAAGCACAGACTGGACAACTCATTCCAGAAATAAGGTTCACTGATCCATAAATAAAACTCAGATACTTCATCAAAACTTGAGTTGCTTCACCAACTCCATCTCTAGGAAACATCCTTCAACTAGACTGAACTACCGGTACTACTCCTGGAATCCAGTCGATAAGAAAACTCAACCTTCAGATGCGGACAACTCCTGACTTCTCTGAAGACACTCAGAAAAACTCTGATAACCCAAGAGAACCCTCAAACTATCGCAAGTCACTTTTGCGATCAACCCAGCCTATTTCCAAAGAAAACTGTTCCTCTTAACAAATCAGAACAGCCCATACTTAACTATCCAATCCATCGAAGAAATGGATCCTCTTTGCTGCTTCTGAACTTCACCTTCAGAAAAAAAAACTACTCAGCCAGAAAAACTTCCTGCCATCACAGAACACTCCAAGCTGCACTGCTACCACAGATGCCAAAGACTTTCTATCCAAAGATCTTTGAGAAACTCGAACTCCGAATCAAACAGAAACTCCATGCTGAACTCAGCCATAACACTGAAACAGACACACTTCCTTAAACTCGTTCCAAAGAAAACATCTTCGGGAACATCCATCGTCACTGCATCTCATCACACAGCTACTATTACCTGAGGTATCAAGATACCATCACTTGCTTCTGTTCAACCGATAGATCCAAACTCTACTCATCCAACTTTACAGATAAACTCCGAACCTTAACAGGTTTCCTTCAGAGATTCGATGAAATCCTTCATCACAGCAAAACTTACTCGAGACAGTATTGGGTCTACAGTCTCGATAAATACACTTCCAACCTTAATTCCAACCATTGGTAGTCGTGTTTCATACACTACTACCCTATCTACCTTTATATCTTATATTGGAGAACCTGTACGGGTAACCCAACAATATAGGTAGAATATATATATAGTTATATAAAAATTACAAATACGCTCTCTCACGATAGATACCACTCCAGAGCTAGGTATTCACTCAACCAATAGCTCTGATATTCACTTAACCAAAAGCTTAGGCATTCGCTCAACCAAAGCTCTGATACCACGTGTGACGACCCGACTTTCCACTCCCGGAAAATCGCATCGACAGTAAGAAAGAAAGGGGTGAGAAATAGAAAAGAGAAGAAGAGAACAGAAAACAACAACAGATACTCACAGCGGAAACGAAACGAAATATAATATATCACATAAATATTACATAGTATCATATACATCATCTATCAGAGTTACACAGATTACACATCACATACTAGACAGTTATAAACATCTATCTAGTTATTACATCTCGACACAATACAGATCAATACAAAGATCAACACAGCGGAAAACTACTATCTATATCTACAACGCCGAAGCCTCCTGCTCCATTGCTCCTCCAGATTACTCGTCAAAGCTAAACCTGAATCCCTTGGCTACTCGTAAAAATTTGAGTACCCAAGAGTTTATAAAACAGAAATAAACAACTTGGGTCAGACATGGGTCTGGTGTGAGTAACAGGTTAAACTTGTTTAACTTCAAAACCTTTTGAAAGAAAAGGTATCACGTAAGACTCCCCACAAATAAACATGGGTAAGTTTTTACCTTACGCTAACCAACACATTTGATAGGAAATTCGATTGTATTATAATAGGTCTAGGGTTTTCAAGTAAATAGAAAATAGCCGAAATTGTTACATTCATTAAATTCCAGCATACATAGGTATACAATCAAATCCGATGGCACTTATTGGATTTTGGATTCCATACAATGGCAGGGCTACCGGGGTACCGCCCGTCACAGTACGTGGCCTAGATCACCGTACCGAGGATCACTCCCAATCCCCTGCAACACAAGGTCGGAACATCCCTTACTGGATAATTCCCGCACAAGATACCCCACGGTTGTCATGATCAACCGCACTCACTAAGTCGAAAATAGAAAGGGACATCTAGACAGAGGTCATCTTGTCCTACTTGGGTGCTACCCACTAACCTTGCTGCACCTCCCCTGTTTTAGCCATTCCCGGTTTGTGAGGCTTGAGGTCACGATTACCTTAGAAAAGAACACATCTATCTTAGAATGCTCATCGTCCACCTGACGATGTTCTGAAAGCATTCAATCCATACAAGTTCGTTCCGGGTTCGAACGAAACCGAAGGCATTATCTCGTTACACTCGTATTGGAATCACCCTCAGAGTTAACGACAATAACCCTTGCACTCTAAATCTTTATCTCGAATCTGAAAGTACTATCTCCGTCAACTCATTACGGAATCACCCACAGAGTTATACTGACAAAGAATCGTTCTTACACCTCGAGTCTTCACTTGCTCCATTTGGATTTCACGACCTAACGTAAATTTGGATCGATGTGGTATTCGGGTCTCCAGACCTGGAAATCCGGTATACGGAAACCCGATCCCGGTCTCATCGAAATCCAAAACGTATCTTTTAAGGCCAAGTTGTTTTAAAGGTTAAAACAATTCAATTCATTTATCTTTATACACATAGAAAGATAATTCACAATAGATAATCAACATTATCAATATCATCAGATAATCCATATTATCACAATTCAACTAAACATCCATATTACATAGCATATATCTCATCAGGGATATCAATCAAATGCAAAGCATTTAGTATTATCATCCATCCATAAGTAATGATCTATATCATCTCTAATTAATTTAAAGTTAATTAAATTAATTACTTTTATTTTATAAATCCTCCTTACTTAAACATTAATTAATTACAAATTAATTAATTATCCTCTAATTACCTTTTTCAATTAACCATCTTTGATTAATTATCTTTTAATTACCTTTTTCAATTAATCATCTTTGATCAATTGTCTTTTAATTATCTTTTTCAATTAATCATCTTTGATTAATTATATTTTAATTACCTTCAAGTAATTTATCTTTAATTAATTACTCAAATTAATTAACCTTAACCACTTATAGTAATTAACCTTTAATTACTTCACTAATTAATTAACTATAATTAATTAAATTAATCACTATAATTAATTATATTAAACCTTAATTAATTACATTAATTAATCACTTCATTTATTAATTATACTTAATTAATCAATCTTAATTACATCATTAATTATATTAATTAATGACCCTTGATTACAACTTAATTATTAATTACTTTAATTAAATTACATTAAGTAATTAACTTTAAATTAAACAACATTTATTAATCACCTTGATTAATTTTCAATCAGTAATTAACTACCCTTAATTACTTTCATTTACTAAATTAATTCTCCTTAATTAATTTCTTAATTAATCCCTTGATTAATTTTTCAAAGTAATTAAACTCAAATTACTTTCCTTAATACATAACCATTCAATTAATTACTTCAAGTAATTATCTTATTATTTACTTCCTAAATAATATACCTTATTAATTACATTTAAGTAATTATTTATCAAATCATCTCTTGATTATTCTAAATTAATTAACTTAATTAATTAACTTAACTAATCATATTAACTTAATTAATTACAAATGAGTAATTAATTTCTAAATTACTTCCATTAAGTAATTACATTTAAATAATTTCATAAAGGATTATCCTTAAATTAATTAATCTAATTAATTATTAAAATTAATCAAATTAATTATTTATTAAATAATCTCAAGTTAATGACCTTCATTAACAATTATTTAATTATTTTTCTTAAGTAATTAACTTAGATTAATTATTATTAATTTCAAATTAATAAATCTTAATAACCAATTTAATTAATCTAATTTATTTAGTTAATTAAGTGTTAACCATAACTTAATTAATATTTAGTTACTTTATTAATTAATTCTTAATCATTAATTAATACTTTAATTCATAATACTTAATTATAAATTAATCATTCCTAATTTATTTATCTTAATCATGTTTAAACAACATTTCTAAACTCTTTTATTTTACAAGTTAAAGAAATTCCTCATCTTATAAATAACTAAAGAATTTGAATCAAATTTACCTTTAAATTATATCCATTTAATATACAATTTAAACACTAAAGTTATTTAAAACAATTTAATTTAAAAACTGCTTTTATTTTAAATCTGAGATTCAGATTTAAACTAGATTTCAAATTAAACTTTTAGATTTAAAATCCCTGTTTAAAAAATTTCTTTACAAATTCAAATTTAGTTTAAATTTTTATAAACAGACAGTTTTGAACCTGTCAACTAAAAGTGCTCGAGTCCACCTAAGTTACTTCGAGTCATAGCTCTGAAAACTTCGAGCCACTCACCTGAACAACCCGAGTACGACTCGAGAATGTCTTCTTCCCCAACACTTAAGCATTCCAGAAATAAACCTATCCCTTGCAAATTTCTTCGAGTCGAAGCCCAAAAACTTCGAGTCTTTCCCGTACGATACTCGAACAAAACGCGAGAACTACCTCTGTTAAAACCCAGTCTTCACCAATGTACAAAGAAATACATGTGCACGTGCACCATCGATCGTCAGAGCTCCGGCTTCCATTTCCATCGTCGACAAGTCCTCTTCGACCACCTCCACCCATCTGGCCACCCAGAAACATCAATTCAACTCGAGGACGAAATCGAGCTTGCTATCCCAACCTGGAACAAGAACCATCGAAATGACCAAAGCCTGTCAACGGCAAAAATCTCGACGCTCCGACTACCTGATTGTCAACCACTCCGGTCTCGCCTTCAACTACTCACCAATTATCAATTCCCAAAATATCCTAACACTCGATCAACTACACTACCGAAACGATCGATTCAAATGTCACAGTGAAAAACTAGGGTTTAAAATAAATTTTCAAATCTGCAACCTCTCTGATAAGTTTTATCACCACTAATGATTTTTCTTAACATCTACTAACACTCATCTATTACCAAGAAGAAACCCGAGCTTCCACAATTCCAAGATCATCAGGATTTTCAACAAAAACTCATTTCAGTCAATATCCAAACTGCACCCTTATCCTATTCCTAAAAATCCTGATTTTTGATTTAAAAATCATGTTTTAGTAAATGCTTTTGGTTTATAATACTGAATTACAAATTCACAGAGTTTGAATTTTGGTTAAAATCAACATGCTCTGATATTTCAATATTTCCAGAGACAACAACTTCTGTCTTAGTTTGATTTCATTTTTTTCTAATCTATATTAAACAAACACATATATTATTATTATTATTTTTAAAACAAAAACAGATACTATCACACATTTAAATAGATTGAAGTGGATTCTTTTAAATGGGAAGGTGGATCTGGGAACACAGCAGAGCAACATGCATACATAACATATTTACATCTGACTTCTATAAACACACAAACATTACTAAATTATATCCAACATTTAACATACAACCTATTTAAAATTTAAGATTTTAAGTTACTCACAGATTTGAAAAGGCAGAGCAGAGCATCTAATTGTTATAGCAAACACACTATAAACATTCACATCAGAAACTCATTTATACTTGCAATACTTATTCATTTCATCTATATTAGCAAGCAACCATATTTTACTTTAAGTTTTAAAAGTTACTCACCTGAAACAAATGAGGACAGAGCCTTGATTTTGAAAACTGTTTTGAAGACTTGCAAATAAAATGCCAAATCTTCTTTGCTTTTGATAAAACTTGTGATATTGTTGTTTTAGACTTGCATGCAGACTTGAACAAATCCAGACTCCTTTTTACTTTTGAATATAAACTTGCATTGCTGGCTTCCAGATTGCAATTGAATGCAGGTAGCTCTGAGATGTTTCCAGGTTTTTGAAAAATGCAGACAGAAGACTTTTGATTTTGAAATGTATTACAGGGTTTGATTTTTCTTGAATTTCTGGTTTGAGGAAGATTTACAGGCTTTTGATTTTGAGGATACTTCATAGATTGAAGAAAATAAATGATTTGTATGCTTTTTGAAATTTAAAACTGAGTTGCAGATGTTCAGATTAAACATGCAGGCTTTGAAATTGTGGTTTTGTGAGGAGTTTGAGTATTTGAAAATCAGATTTGAACATGATCACATTTTGTTTGAGAAATGGTTACTGATCAGATTTGTTCTAGAGGAAAGATTTGAGTTTATCTTGTTTTTGAGAAGGAAATAGAAAAGATGAAGTAAAGAAATGCATATGTGTATATAGGAAAATTTATGATAAATAAATAAAAATAAAAGAAAATAAAATAAATGAAGACACTTGTCATAAACATTGGTTACTTAAATTACACATGTTAAAACAATGACTTTAGAAAATAACACATGTCTCTTAAGTAATTTTTACATATTTATTTATTTTAGAAGTATATAAAATGGCTTTTCTTATTTATAAAATACTTATCTATATATATACAAATTACTTTTTAAAGAAAGAAAACTAAATTTATTTATAACTAAAAGTTTATACAATTTTCTAAACTCTACAACAAATTTAAATATTTATTCCATTGAATTTCAAAACTTAATTTCAAATTCAATTTTAATTAAATCCTAAGATTCAATTTAAAAGTTAAGTTATATATATACATATATAACTATTCATTCAATTAAATAAAAATTCCATATTCTTTAAAATCCATTCATATTAATAAAATAATACATTATACTTATTATCTGAAATTAACATATTTGATATTTAAATAATTTATATAAGAGATTATATTATCAAGTGATATTTTAAAAAAAAACAAAACAAGCCTTTTTGTTAACTCTTATATAATTTTAAACTTAAGTAAAAATATCTTAAGCAATTAAAGTATTTTAAAACTATAAATTTACTAATTTAAATAACTTTGAAAAGTCATATTAAATTAAATCTAAATTCCTAATTTACCCAAAGCTTCTATTTACAATATATATAAATAAATATATATATTCAAATAGAAAATATCTTATTAACTTTTAAAAGATAAAATCACCAATTAATACTAATTTAATCAGATATTTAAATTAAATTCAAATTTTAATATCAAAGATCATCAATATCAATTTAATTATTTAACAGATTATTAAATTGATATTGTTAAAATTTCCGGGATATTACAGGTAATGACATGATTAGGCAAATGAGAGGTAAATAGTAAGGTATCATCTGCAAATTAAAGGACAGAGAGACCATTGCGCAAGATTTCACTACTAACACTCCCCAAAGATCCATTACCAACCGCTTTTTTAATTATCATAGCGAAAACATCTGCGGCTAAGTTAAAAAAAAGCGATAAAGGATCACCTTGCCTTAATCCTTGTTTAGATTGAATTTTATTTCCTAAAATACCGTTAACCATTATACTGGAATTACCAGTTTTAAGCAAAGTCATAATCCAACCAATCCATTTGCGACTAAAACCTCTAGCCAATATCATATCAACTAGAAAATCCCAATCAACCGAATCAAAAGCTTTCGCAAAGTCTAGTTTTAGAAGAATAACATATGTTGTTTTTACAATAATGATTAATGTATTCACTCCATTTGTGATATTTCTACCCCTGATGAAAGCAGTTTGTGAACAATCGATTAGATCATTCATTTTTGTGCTAACTTTATTAGCTAAGACTTTAGAGATAATTTTTATAGAACAATTAATTAGAGAGATTGGTCAAAAATCTTTTAAATTATTAGCATCGATTTTTTTATGAATTAAAATGACATTAGCAAAATTAAATCTTCCTAATTGCAGTTTCCCATTATAAAATTTATTAAACATACTAATTAAATCAAACTTTAAAACATCCTAAAATAATTTGTAAAATAAGATAAGAAACCCATCAAGACCCGAGGCTTTATCACTAAGTATGTCATTAATAGCCGTCAAAATTTCCTCCTCAGTAAAAGGATTATCAAAATAAAAAATGTCAATTCTAGAATCAATAGGATAAAGATCATTCCATCTAAATTAATTCTATGTTTATTCTTATTACCAAAAATATCTCTATAATAATCTGTAAATGCCTTATTAAGATCCCTTTGATCAACCAATTCTACATTATTCACAAAAATAGAATTTATCGTGTTACTACGTTTTCTACCATTAACTATATTATGAAAAAATAATGTATTATTATTGCCTTCATTAATCCATTGTATTCTAGATCTCTGCTTCCACATAACTTCTTCTTTTTCGAAAATTGAATTAAGTTCTTCTTTTAACTCAGCGAGAACATTACGCTCACCAAGATTAAGTTGTCTAGTTTCTTCTGTCTTGTTAATTTTAAGCATTTCAGAAAGTAAAATTTATTTTTTAATTTTAATACTGCCAAAAACATTCTTACTCCGATTTAAGAAAATTCCTAAGACCTCTAAGTTTTAAAACAAAATTTTTAGCATAATTATCCGTATTTTTGATATTATAAAAATTCATTGAAATCCATTTATTTTTAACCAGGTTAGAGAAATTGGATTCTAGGGCTGTTATGGTAATGGTTACCGTTACCATTTCACAAATACCGTTACCGTACCATTTTTACTGGTAAGGAGAAAATTTCTTACCATTACCGATAGGCTGGTATACCGAAGGCTGGTAGACCGATAATCTGGTAACCGTTACACTGGTAATGGTAAATTACCGTTTGTCTAAAAAAGGTTAGCAACATAACATGTATTCACACCATAACGGTGCTTCAGTATACAATTTATAGTGTTACTTAATAAAAGACATAAATGAGAAAGAAGTGAAGTGTATTTAACATTATTTCACCTGGTTAGTAAACTAAATTGAATCATTTGTTTGGTTCTAAATGCCTATAATAAAGCATGTCACATGAATATACATGTACTATAAATTGAATGGTAAAATTACCGTTACCACTGGTATTGAAGAAATGTTACCGATGATTTACCGTAGAAAATGGTAAATTTACCGTTACCATACCGATTAAACTGGTATACCGATTTCACTCAAAAATGGTAACCGATTGGCTGGTAATGGTATGGTAATGGTAAATTTACCGTTACCATAATAGCCCTATTGGATTCTAATAACCACATTTTTGTCAAATTTAAAAGTTCTATTAACTATTTTATGATGGTCACACATAAGAATGATAGGACAATGATCATAGTAAGTATAAGGTAAACTAGAAACTCTACAAATAGGAAAGTTATCCTCAATTTTGTCACTGACAAAAAATCTATCTAGAAGAGCCATTGAAGAGGACTCTCTAATATTACTCCAAGTGAAATCTCCATTAGAAAGAGGAATTTCAATCAAATTAGAATTAATAATAAATGGGTTAAATTCTTCCATAGAAGAGAAATCACCTTCCCGTGGTGACCGCTCCCCTAGAAAACGCATAACATTGAAGTCACCCCCCAAATTCCAAGAACCAAGAGCAAAAGATCTAAATTCTAGACATTCATTCCATAGAACTCGACGACTAATTTTCGAGTTTGGCCCATAAACATTAGATATATTTAATAAAGAGTTATCATAAAGGTTAATGGGAATAATATGCAAAGAGTGATGCTTAGAAACACATTGAAGAAGTTTAAAAGAATTATCCCTCCACCCTATATGTAAAACCCCCAGAAGCTCCAATATAAGGTAAACAAGCCCAATTCCTAAGGTGATAACCCCCTAATCTTCTATAAAAACGAATATCAGGACACTCTATTTTAGTTTCCTGTAATAGTGCAATATCAATAAAACTGTCTTTAAAAATGCTCTAATTTTATCACATTTATTTAAATCGTGCAGACCTCTAATATTCCAGCTAATAATCCTCATAAACCAACAGATCTATCCCTCTCTAATTATCTACTCTTAATAAAAGCAGTATCTAAACCAACGTCAGAAAAAACAAAAGCGGTATCCCTAACTAACTGACATAACTCAATGGAAGACAAGCTACCTAGAGCATAAGAAGAATAAGTACTGCCTAAATCATAAATTCCTGGCACTACGACGAAAAGTACCACTAATAGTAGTAGATTTCCTACGCCTACCTCTCTTTGATGATGAAGATAAAGCTGAGGTAGTGTTACCAATATTACAATCATTTCCATTATCCGCTAAAAAATTAGATGCTCTATGAACTACGTCCTCTATAACAGTATCCACAACAGATGAACCAGCACCACCTCCAGTAATAACACCAGAATCTTTGCCTTCATCATTTATAGATACATCTCCAACCAACCAATTACCACAGCAAGCTAGCCCATCCATTTCATCAAACTTTCCTACCCCATTACAATTTCGATCACCACAGAAATCTAATTTGTTAGAGTAAGTATCTAATAACCTGTTCATGTCTTCGTCCACAGTTTCACAAACCACATGACTCCCAGATTGAATCATCTTATAAAAAAACTCACTCCCTACAACCACATCCTTATCTCCAAACAACCTATCACCTTGATACGCTAAGCGAACCACTTAATTAAAATTCCCAATCATGTTACCAGATCGATCACCACTGTAAACCAAACTAATAAGATAGTATCAAATATCCCGTGCATATCACCCTTAACTTTTTAACAAGCCATTTGATCATCAACAATAATAGAAATCATGTTACCAACAGTATTTTCAATTGCACTCTTCATTCCATCAGCAAGTATTTTCAACTCTGTCATTGAATAGATCGAATCAGTCGAGTTAATACTATTATTCATTTTAGTTGACACAATGTCAGTAAACATACACACATTGGTATCTGAATGATGCACCGCCGTGTCATCTCTTTTACCACTGGAATCATTGAAAACACTAGTACCCACCATTCCATCAATTAACAAAGCATCACTAAAAGACTCACCCTCATTTTGCCCAAACACATTGCTAGAACTGATGTTGTTAATAACCAAAACAGGAGGATCCACTTTCAAAGTGATATCACCTGCAATTGTTTTTGAATCATTCACTGAATAGCACATATCAGTCAAATTAATATCATCGTTCATAAAGCATTCAACAGTCGGTGATCCCATCTTTAAGCCAACAAAGTTGAAAAAATCTCCAACAACATCCAATTCCGACTTGATCCTTACACTGAATTCATTTGCTCTTAGTTTAATCATTGCACCCTTCCATAACTTGCTCATGTGCACACTAGAATTCAATAATGAGAAATCAATAAATAAATCACCAACCATCAAGACATTAGGATTTCTCATCTGACATCTTTCTCAACCAGGCTATCAGATGAACTGATAGTGAAAATGTAACGACCCAAGATTTTGTGATCTTATTTATTAAATTAATTGAAATTTTATGAAATTTTAAACAATAAAATTTGAATATAAAAATTTAATATTTGGAATGCGTCTATTTGAACATAGCAACTGGTAAATTTTCACCTGATAATATTGAAGTTTATTTTATGGTATAATTTTATTCAAACTCAAATCGGTTAATAATTGACGGTAATAAAATGTTTTTCAAACTTGAATATTTTTATACAGTAAATTTCTAAATCTTCTTCTGAGTGAGATGTCATCTTTCGTTTTTCCAAATTTGGACTTCTACTGCTCCGTTTATCTTAATTCTAGCAAAATAGCAGCATTTCTGGTACCGATTATCGACTTTCGATCGGATGATCGTACCACTAATATCTGTATACCGTTTTGATTGTCACGTCGTGATGATCTCTACGGTATATTTATTTCGATGTTTTGAGGTCCGGTACGCGACGGAAACAATAAAACTGTGCATCGTACTAGTACCGAAAATTGTGACCTTATTTCCTTCCTTACGTTTCCAATTTGAAACGTGCTGTCAAAACCATATATTGCCTTAACTCTTCAGCTAAATTTTTGGCTGACCGTTGCCATTTATTTAATTTGAACATTTCATTTGCCTTTTTACTTTCGTTCCTTTTACAATGCAAAGCTCCACATATTGTTGCCATTTTCTCTCCTCTCTATTTATTTGCTAAAGCCTACTATTCTTCTTTTAAATGGTACTCGTCCTCCCCTCAATGTTGCAACCCGACCTCTGCTTCATCCCTTCCTTCCTCCACCTCGTGCAACCCCTCTACCCATCACCGGATCCATCTCGCCCTTTCTCTCTCTTGCCCTCTGCCTAGATCATGCTCGGCTAAGTCACCATCTTCCACCGTGACTGCACCACCATGTCTTCGTCCCTCCATGACACCACATGCAGCCGAGCGACCCACGGCCTTCCTTCGCCCAGCCTCCACCTTCGCCCGGCCTCCGCCCGGCCAAGCCCCACCGCCACCCGAGATCTCCGGAAAAAAATAGCCGAAGCATCTCTCCCCTGCATCCGTGCTCTGGCCACCTGGCCGTGCTCCCTCCTCCCCTTCAAACTTCGGCCGAGTATTCTCTTTTTTTCTCTTCTTGTGAGGTATATAGATCTATTCTTTAAATATGTTAGTTTAATTATATACGTTACATTAGTTTATATATATGGTTTGGGTAAGTAAATAAAACGCTGTTTGTATATTAGTATGTATTTTATGGTGTGTAAATAAACGACAGTATGGAAGTACAAGTGGTATTTGTATTTGTAGTTATATCCATATACATATGTTATGTCACTTTTATACAATCGGTGTTCTAATGTAAAATTTTGTAAAGAACGTATATGTGTTTTTGTGTTTGGAGATATATCCAAGTCAGTTACTGGTTATTTATATATAGGTATGTTTGTATATAGTTTTATAAAGACAGTGTTCTGCCTTAGTTATATTTTACATGGTTAGGTTATGTATATTTTAAAACTATATGAAACTATTTAAATATATATATTGTTACCTTCACGTTTATATTAACATTTTTGGAAAAGTGTATATACAGTTTATATAAGATATGTTATACAAATAGTTATATAGTTGTATATATATAGGCTCTGTTCGTACAGTAACTGTTCATACAGTAAAGGATATAAGCTATATATTACAGTATATAGGATTTCAGTAGTCTAGTATGTATTTAATTAATAATATATGCTTAGTTAACCTGTATATACATACAGCTTGTCTTACGCATGCCCTGTTCAAGTATTTTCAAGTAACTATATATATTTTCCAGGTTGTTTAAATACTTACTTTAATTATATATATCTGGGTTCGTTTATTTTTCTTTTGAAACGTAAGTATATGTCATTACAATTTTATACATTATAAAGTATATAAGTTATATTGATTTATAAAAATTTTTGTTTTAAATATAACAGGTATTGTATATTAGTCTTATATCTATCTGTTATATATATAATGTCTGTACGTATGTACAAGTTATTCGTATAAATGATCTGCTGATATGATTGCATTTCAATAATTGAGTGTGTAGGTCTGCATATAAAAATATTCTCGAACAACTGTTACGGGTATAAGCATGTCAGAATATATTAGACCTTAGATATGTTGTAGCTATATTATATTTTTGGCTGATACTATTGACTGTTTACAGACGTATATATATGTTATACAGTTGCATTCAACATGTTCGACTATATGTATATAACCATATATAAAGGTTATAGACTTGTTTATGTATATTATATAGGTGTGTATTCAAAGATATATGGTATGAAGCTAATTCATAAAATTGATATATGTATAGATCTCTATTTTTATAGAAGTTTTAAATTAAATATCGACTCTATATAGTTATATATATACCTTTTACCTTCATCGATCCTGTTCTGACTTGATTTCGTCAACTCCTATCTATCAGCTTTGATCATCGAATCGTGTCCATCTTGCTTTGCTTTCGTAGCTTGTTCTGTTGTCAAACTCCTCTAACCTCGAAAGGTGAGCAATCACTCACGATTTACGTTCTTTTATTTATTAAATTTGATTTCAATTGAAACGACAATTGAAATATGCTGTTGTAGTTATTTAAATTGTTATATATGTTATTACCTGTAATTGTTCACCTGTGGGATATGACACCATATCCTGTTGTTTATATTTTATTGTTATTTATGATATATGCCTATTGTTGTATTTTATATTATATGTTATCACTCTGCAAGTTCCCTATTAGTATAGAATTCACTATGGGTTGAAATGATACATACCCGAACGGACTTTAGAATAGGAGAAAATCATTATGGGTTGAAATGATAAACCCAAGCGATTTTCATTTGAATTGAAATTGGGATTACGGGTTGAAATGATATCTACCCGTATATATTTAAATTTCGGATTGAAATGATAAATATCCGTATCACTTAACCATATGAAGATATATATACAGACACCGTTGGTCCATATATATAAATATTTTGAAAATATATTCTATGGATTTGGGAAGATGATTTTATTTAATTAAACCGATTTGAAACTTATTGAAATAGAGATTTAAGATATGATTTATAACTTGGGTTTGATTTAAGTAAAAAATGAAATTTAAGGCTAGTTAAATGATATTGAATTTATTAAATGAATATTCCCTGATTAAATAATAATAAAGTTAAACCAAGAGCTGTATGAAACTGTTAAATTTAACTTTGAAAATATTGAATATGTAAGCTTTGAAATATATTAAAAATTTAAAGGGTATATTTAGAACTGAATGGAATTGATGAATTGGGCTTTGAATAAATTTGAATTTGGAATTTGAGTTTATTTAAATCGATTTATGAGACTTGAGGAAATTATAAATACTTTACCTTATAAATTATTTAATCTATATATATACTATTTTGGAAATAGATATATTTGAAATGAAAATGATATTTTGATTTTGAAGTATAAATAAATTTGAAATGACCACGGTGTTATAGTGTATATTTCCACCTTGTAGATAGTTCCGCAGATCCTTAGAGGATGGTTATACCAAACATCCTTTAAGTTACTTGTATTTCAGTTGATATTTCACTTGAGTTGGATTTATTAGTATAAGAATGTTAATCCTGACTCGAGTGTTTTGTGTTTTGCTTTACGCTCGGGTCAGACTGAGTGATACAGCATTTGAGACTCACCCTTGGAGTTTGGAGCTTCATTTGGAGATCCAACTATCGATTCAGCTTTCAGTTTTTTTCCAGTTGATTTGTTCAGAGAGGTCATCTATTCGTACTGAAGATTTCACTGTATTTTAGATATTTTGTTGTATTTTATTTCTAACTCTGATGTTTATATAGTAGCTTCATGAACTACTATTTTTTCTATTCCGCTGCATATTATTGTATTACTCTGTGTCTGTGATTCTGTGATTGATTTATTTACTGTATATTCTGAGTTTTTCCAAATTTTAAATTAACAATCTGATATTTTGAACTATTCAAGTCAGACATGTGTGGATTATTGTCGATTTGAATGGTCCAAAATAGCGGGTCGTTACAGAAAATCTCCTTACCAACAACACAACAGCCACTAAACAACTCACAACGACTACCAGAAGAAGAAAAATCCTCATAGACAAGATTTTTTAAACAAGAATCAACAGCCAAGGACAGAGAAGAAGAAAAAAAACAGAAGCACAATCAATATGCTTGTAAATACTTATTTGTATCTCTTAAAGGTTGAACATTAGCAACACTATCAACCTTAGACCTATTATCCACCAAGCAACAGCCTGAAAAGCCACTATTAGAAACAACACCTTGATTAAGATCATATTCTTCTTCATCTAGAGACCTTAGAAATTAAAAACTATTTGTAGTGACAAGCTTGAAATTCTCCAAGTAATTAAATCTAGCTTTAAATTTTTTATTATAAGTATGAGTAAATAATCTATTCAACACATTAGCAACGGAGTCTACAGCACCATCTACGCATCCATTATCAAACAATTATCCATGGTTTCTAGTATTTGAGGAATCGTTCTGAATTGTGAAACAACAGGATCAAGAAGCAAAGAATCAAAAGAAAACAATTCCTCTCTATTTATAGCAATAAGAATATCCGAGGTATCATTAATGCCAACATCTGTAAACCCATTACCATTATTCGAAACGGGCATCTCATCATTAACCCATTCATCACTGGTCGAAGAAGAAGCATAATCACCAAATTAGTCTTTAGGATCACCAAATTTTTTAGTGTAATTCCTACCAATATTAACAGAGTTGATAGCGTCAAAATGCTTGAACAGGTCTTCCAAAAAGTCGATGCCTTCTTTTCTTTGAGTCCAAAGGCGATCTAATAGAATTTTCTTCAATTTTATACATTTCAAAACAAATTGAAAACCATGGTCCATGTTAGCGAAATTTCTACGATCGCCAGAGATTGATTTTAATTTCATCGAACAGTCGACCATTTTGTGCCCAACCAAACCACAACCAAAGCATCTAATAGATTCTCTACAATCTTTCGCCAAATGTTGAAAATCTCCGCATCAAAAGCAAAATCTTTTCCCCTTCCTAGAATCGATCCATCTCCTGAATTTTTTTTTCTGCTTAAGAAACTACGGAGGAGCAAGAGTCGAATTCTTGACCACATTGACATACGAACGAAAAGGTAAAGGTTCGAATTCGATAGAGGAAGAAGAGCTGGAAAGATTTGAGAAACGAGGATGCACAAATGAGAAAGAAGAAGAAGGATAATTTTGAACAGTAGTCGCCATTTAACTCATTTATTTTATTAATCTTATTAATAAATAATATTTTGAAATTAATTTTATAATAGTTTCAAACATTTTGAAAAATTATATTATAACTTTTGTAATATATGTTTATTTTTAATTTAATTTTTAAATTTAAAACTATTATTTTAATTTTCAAATCAATTTGAAAATCTATATTACAACATTTGTAATATTTTTCTTGTTTAAAATTTAATTTTTAGGTTTAAAACTGTTATTTAATTCAAAACAATTTTGAAATTAGTCCATGGCCCAAATCAATTTGGTCCTTTATATTGGGGATAACCATTGGGCCCACCTCATCATTTCGTACCAGGCTAGTAGCCAATTAGGGCTGAGTACTTGATTACGTAAACCCAACCTTTGACACTACATTTATATACACTCTACATGGGTAGGTTTTAATAAGTTAGCCCTAATGCTGCTAATTTAGATTGTGTATGCTATTTTGCTCTGATACCATTGTTGGAACTAGGCCAGCCCGTAGTGGAGTAAATAGGTAAATTTTAAAAAAAATCTTCCATTTGGATCTTGTTGGGCCTATGTAATCTGAATTTATTTAGACTTTTCTTTTTTGAAAAAAAAAATCAATATTTTAGTTAATTCATAAATGATGTCCTATTTTTTATTATTTTATATTATATTACATAATGTGTATCATATAAACATACATGTGTTCGTGCATGTGCAACATGATATTGTATACATGGTTTATCATGCCTGCATATTGATGCTGGGATTTACACCGCAATGGACATGCTTGTCCCTCTATATATATGAGTGCCATCAATTTATATATATATATATATGTATATGTATGTATTATATAATTTGAATGTATATATAGAATATGATATGTTATATATAGTAGTTGCAAAGTATGAAATGTTATAAAATAGTACATATATGTATGTATACATTAAATAAAGATAAATTAATGTAATAAAATTAATTGTAAATATTTACATGTATTTTAGAAAAACATTAAATTAATTTTGATATATGTGTAATTAAATATATATTGTAATTTATATGGTAATACATACATACATACATATATATAAGTGTTTTTAACATATGTGTGTATATATATTAATTAAATAATATTTAAATGTTATAAATATATAGTTACGGCATAAAAAAATATGCATAATATTTATATTCAAAAAAATGAATCTTTTTTAAATTGCATTCAGCACTACAGGGCCGTATACAATTTTATTATTATTATTATTAATTTTCTTTATGAAATATTATAAATAAAATTAATTTAATTTTAAAAACTAAAAATAACTTTTTAAAATTTTATGCTTTATGTAATAATAATTAAATTATATGTTACATATTTTAAATGCATTTATTCCAAATACATATTTGTATATATAAATTTATTTTTATCAAGTAATGTATTTATACATTTAAATATTCAGATTTGCTATATATACATATATTAGAAAGATCAAACACTAAAAATATGTATGAAATAAACATACGTTATATTTTTTATGACAACCCACCTTTCTGTACAGTTTAAATTGACAATAAACCACACATGTCAAACTCAAACCATTCAAAAGGGTAGATTATCAATGGGGTTTAATAAGAAAATAAAAGGAAAGAATGAAAACAAAAAACAAAATCTCGCAGCGGAATCACAAAATATAATAATCAAATAAACATTTCATGAAGCTGTTTTACAAATAACATTTGATTACACTTTCACAATACAATCAGAGTTATACATACAACAAGTATAATAGGATAATGCAGCGGAATAACATGATGCAGTGGAATAAATATAATAAATAGTATACCAATCTCCGTTTTCATCCTCCAAAAATAAAATGGTTTTCAATACGCTGAAAAGCTCAAACTGAGCCGAGCGTAACGAAAAGACAAAACAGTCGAGTCAAAATTAAAATATTCTCATGTATGTCAAATCAATATCACATGGAAAAATGAGTGTAATGGCGTCAGATATGTTACGGGGTTTTCATCTCCTATCCGGTGTATAACGTGAGTACAATAACTTAGTAGATTACGCTATATATGTAATGTCTATCAGTAAAGTAAAGTATTAAAATAGCGTTAAGGCATTACCTATATCCTCCTTAACACATTTTTATAGGCATCGTAGTCTATACAGTACTGTAAAATCCATCGTAAATTGGTGGGCTATCAGGGAGCGCTCCATAGGTACGACACAAACCAAAATCATAGTGAGCTCGATAAGACATATGACAAGGCACGTGAGGCAATGCCCAAGGTAGGATTCTATTATTTTTCACTTCCAGACTGGTGGTAACACATAACAGCTACTACCGCCCACTTCGAGACACATTCTCATAATCAAATTGAAGGTGGCCACCAATCAATTACAAAGTAACAGATATGGTATCGAAGAAGCGTGTCCGATAGGAGGAGCGACCTCACTTGGCCCGGTATAGCTCCTGTTTTAGTCATATCAAGATGACCCGAAGGTCAGGGCTGCGTTCTTACCTCATACCAGTAGCGTTTTCCAAACCATCCTGCTTCGTTCTGGATTCTCCACCACGTGCACAGTTGTTAAAGTGGTTTCGAAATTGGCAGAGAGTATGACAGTATCCGACCCCGGACTTTGTAACAACCAAACGCTTATTTCACATCGTGATCGTTTTATAAAATATTTTTAATAATAAATCCAGAAAATAGTTTATACCTTCATATCAAGATATCCATATACTTATTCCAAGAGTATAAATATATTCATAAATACCGAGGAAGATTTTCTTTCAATTAATTTCAAAAATAATTTATAAATCTCTTTAAACCATTTATAAACTATTTATATGCTCTAGAACCATTTATAAAGCTATTTATAAATTCCAAAACATTTTACAACTCTTTCCCTTTTCATAAACTTCAACGCAAATTCCTTTAAAGCGCTTCCAAATCCCTTTATACAAGTTCTTTTATAAAACCCTTTATAAAATCCTTTAAAATCTTTATAACTCCTTTACAAAACCATTACAAAAGCCTTTATAAAAATCTTTTATGAAATCCTTTTATAAAATCCATTATAAAATCACTTACAAAACTTTTATAAATTCCTTATAAAACCTTTTAAAAAATTCTAAAATCTTTTACAAAAATCTTTTATCTATTAAAGTTATTATAAAAGTCTATATTTATTATCTTAAATTAAATTTAAATAAACCTCTTAAAACTATATTAAATATTTTTATTAAATTAAATTTTATATAAATCTCTTAAAACTATATTAAATATTTTATTAAATTAAAATTTTAAAGTATTTAAATTATATATTTAAAACTAAATAAAATTATAAGTTAAAAACTTAAAATTACCTTTAAAACCATATATTAACTTATAATTTGGAACTTTAAAACATATAAAATAAATTATTTTCCAAATATAAATTTTAAATAAAATTTAAAATAAAATTTATAAATCAAACATACTTTACTATTTAGAAAATAATTTAAAACCGACCAATAGTGTCCGTATATAATTTTCTACGCTATGGTCAAGTGATTGGGTATGTATCATTTCAACCCAAAATAGTTAAATTTCCCGGGTATATATCATTTCAACCCGTATCCCGAATCAATAATTTCCAAATCAATAAAATCGCTTGGGTATGTATCATTTCAACCCATAACGATTTTTCATAATCTATAAGATCATTTGGGTATGTATCATTTCAACCATAGTGATTTTCCTAAAAATAAACTAAGGGAACTTGCAATGTAATAACAACATATTTAATAAACATAACATCCAACCATCCAAAATGTCAACAAATAAACATCCATCACAATCAACATCCAAATCAGTAAATAAATCACAACAATTAATTGGTTATCAATATCAGGTATTTAACTATCAATTAAATTTCAATATTAATTTAAATGGAAATTTAATTCAAATTAAATTTAAATGACAATTTAAATGACCAAACAACAATCAATAAAATTATTATAAATTCATAAATTTAATTCAACTAACATAAGAAGGTTTAGTATTTCGTGAGTGGGTTAAATCACTCACCTTTGATTTATTGTCAATTTAAAATCCAAATAAAGCCCAAAAATTAAATAGTCGCCAAATTCGACCAAACTAATTCCATGTTGTTCAGCATTTCAATATAATTCCAACAAAAGAAACCGCGTCCAAATCCGAGTTCGTATGCAAAAGTTATTAACGTTAGAGGTTTAAAATTTAAATTAGAATTAAAAATAAATGAAGGGCATTATCATAAATAACTACCTGTGACGCCCCACCTCTATGCTCATAATAACAAAGAGTATTAAAAGAAATACTGTCTATTATTACGAAGAATAAGGCTGGATAGGAGCGACCATCCGTAATTGGCCTTACACTAATATTGGTTATCTCGATAGGAGTGGTATATACTTTTTATTTTTCATCTATTATTTATTTACTCCCATCGACATATCCAATTATCAGTATAAAACAAACTACGATAGTTCATAATAGTTTAGGACATTAGATATAACAATAACACAGATAA
This sequence comes from Allium fistulosum, assembly GCA_030737815.1. NCBI lineage: Eukaryota > Viridiplantae > Streptophyta > Magnoliopsida > Asparagales > Amaryllidaceae > Allium > Allium fistulosum. The sequence goes on along the minus strand of CM060905.1, from coordinate 554,846,015 downwards.
TATAAATGTGGAACACAGAATAACAAAAATCTCATATATATAACCGATGTCAGTTACAATATTGTTGACACGATACATATGATACAACTACAACTGTCGACTCTAGAAGTTATATATACAAGTACATTATCGACTAATATACATGAATACATATCTTTCTATACAATGACATGACTACTACAAAATGACACTGACAACTTCAAAAGATGTGAAAAGTCTTCAAATCCCAAACAGCAACTCAAAGAAGGAAATCTACAACCTGAAATAACTCGGGTCTGACCCGAGTATTACATTCAAAAGAAAATAATACCCAGGTCAGTCTAATTCAAACCAGTTTATTAGTGCATATAGGCAGTAATAATTTAAATAGACGACAGTCACAATAATTCCCGTCTATCCGATTCTTTAAATAAAGAAACCGGATAACGGTCAATATAACACTTTACAGTGTTTAACAAAAATCAGCAGATTTAAATCATCAACAGAGATAAATAAACAATTTATCAAATCGACTAAATCAATTTAATGCCATTGAAATTGTCACTTTAAAACCATCTGTTGGGTGAATTCTTACCCAGAAGACCTCGAGACCCAGAAACGTGATCCATTCGGCAGAACTCATTCGGTAGACCTCCATCGACTCCATTCGGTAGACCTCCATCGAATCCATTCGGCAGACCCACCGGTCCAACCTCACCATTCCACCACCGGACCAACTACCATCGGTCCAGCCTCACCATTCCACCACCGGACCAACTACCACCGGTCCAACCTCACCATCCCACCACCGGTCCAGCCTCACCATTCCACCACCGGACCAACTACCACCGGTCCAACCTCACCATTCCACCTCCGGACCAAGTGATGCCGAACCAAGTCATACCAGGCCAGATCACATCAGCCCAGGCCCATCTGCGACCATACATATCCTGGACCCCTACCCCTAGCCTCACTCTATAAATAGAGGGGCAAGGGTACAACAATGGGGACAAGTTTGAGAGCTCAAGCACGGAAGGAACTTTCAAACAACTTTCTTTTACTTGTACCAAAGCTTTGTACTTGTAATCACAACAAAAGAAGAGAAATAACATATAAAGTGGACGTAGGCACATTCTGGCTGAACCACTATAAATCTGCGTGTCTTTTTACAGTTTAGCCCCTGTTTTTCATATATTTGCATAAACCTCCAAAATCACTAAGAACAACATAAGATCTACTAAATCATATAACTTTGAGGTGTTTGTCCATTTTTTGTGCAAACATTTTTGGTGCTTTCACTGAGAAAATAGAAACTCGAAGCTTCAGCTTCATCTACTTAACGAGTTTTCCTAACAGCATCGTCCGCCACTTGGAAAACATGCCTCCCAAACAGAAAAAAGATGTTAACAAAGGAAAAAACATCGCATCCAGTAGCCTTCCTGATCCAGCTATCGCGAATCAAGTAAATCGTCCTCCTCCAGCAACGGTAACAAATGAAGGACAGGCTAACCCAACCACTCCTGCCACAGAACAGCCTGCAGCAATTACTAGGGCAGATTTGGACAGAGTTGTTGTTGAAGTAACTAACCGCTTCACGTCCCAGCAGGAAGCCTTGGTGGACCATCTCATGTCACGCTTGAGGGACGCTGAAGAATCCAACCGCAACACTGAATCATGGGGCGAGTCCCAATCTGGAGGATCTCAGAGACAGCAAAGATCTTCCTTCTTCGAAGGAGCTAACGGCAGGAGTAGCCGTGGTAGGAGCCGAGACCGAGCCCAGCCCGAAGTTAGGCCTGAGGAAACGTTTGGTGCCGAACCTAACGGGGAAGGTACCGGGCGAAGGTCAACTGCAGCTGAGCCTGTCATGCTGCCTAACCACAGAAACACCGGTGAACGGGGCCGAGCTAGAGTTCAGCCCGAAGTTGGACCCGAGGAAGTGCTTAGATCAGAACCCAACAGGGGAAGATCAAGGCAAGGGCCAACTGTAGCTGACCCAAGCATGCTCCCAGAAGATCAAAGGCATCCACTGGAAAATATGAGGAATGATAGACGATACCATCCCTACAGGTTGTCTGGACGGAATCAACCCCACAGAACAGAACCAAACTCATCTCTGTCTGCTCCAAATTCTGATGAAAGGATGGCGCGCTTATTCAGAGAGTGTGTCCAACGGGAGCAAAGAGATCGAGGGATAGGCGCTAGGGTAACCAGCCCTTTCGCCCGCAATATCGAAGTTGCTATCACCCCCCGAGAATGGAAGATGCCAACAATGGAACCGTACAAAGGAACCTCCGATCCCGTTGTACACTTACAGAGGTACACGCAGCATGTGCTCATGAGTGGAGCAACAGAGGGAGTGCTGTGCAAATGCTTCCCGCTCTTCTTAGCAGATCTTGCTACCTCCTGGTTCTGTCATCTACCCCAAGGATCCATCAGCTCATGGGAAATGTTGAAAGAAAAATTCATCAGTCAGTTCCGCATTCATGTGGAGCAACCTAAGGACGCTTATTCCTTATCCAGCGTCAAACAGAAACCTGAAGAAAAGCTGCAGCAATACCTGACCAGATTCAACGCCGCAGCAGCAGCAGTTCAAGATGCCGATGAGAAGCTTATCCTAATGGCCCTCTGCAGTGGGGTGCATCCGGACACTAAATTTGCTAGGAGATTGACAAAAGAAAAACCAGCTACTTTACCCGATTTCTTCCATGAAGCCGGGAAGTACATGAGGCTTGAGGATGCTGCCATGGAGGGGCAGTCAGGACAGCAAAGTAAGACGACCCATGGCAACGCCCCTGCTGTGGCGAGGGACGTTCGAAGAAATGATTCCAGAGACAATACTGGAGGCAAGAAAGTAGAAGGAGACCAGGATATTGCACGAGACTGCTATGTAACCGAACTTCGCAACAACCACAGGAGAGATAAAGGGAAAGGTGTAGAGATTGCCCTCTGCACAAAAAGCCTTGAAGCATAGCAACTAAAGAAAGCCCCTCCTCTTCGATACACCAGCGACCCTTTCAATGAATTAGACCCTAGGGACAAAGAGGAGGAGGCCACCGCCGAGCCTGCAGAGGCTATGGAGTTTATATCTGTAGACAAGCACGACTCAAGTAGGCTACTGAAAATTGGGTCGCAGCTGAAAACTGAATTGAAGGAACAACTCATTGATTTTCTCCGCCACAACTTGGATGTATTCGCTTGGTCACACGCTGACATGACCGGAATCTCCCCCAACATAGCGTGCCACGTATTAAAAATTGATCCTACCAAGGCACCTGTAAAACAAAAAAAGAGAAGTATGGGGGCAGAGCGATCAGCAGCCCTCGATGAAGAAGTAAAGAATCTACTCGCCAATGACTTCATACGAGAAGCTATTTACCCAGAATGGATCGCCAACCCGGTATTAGTAAAGAAGGCTAATGGGAAGTGGCGGACCTGCATTGACTTCTCCAACCTAAACGACGCCTGCCCAAAGGATTGCTTCCCGCTTCCCAGAATCGATCAACTTGTAGACAGCACAGCCGGACACGAACTCCTGTCTTTTATGGATGCATACTCAGGATATAACCAAATTCCTATGCATGCTCCCGACCAAGACCACACTAGTTTCATCACCGACCGGGGTTTGTACTGCTACAAAGTGATGCCCTTCGGACTTAAAAATGCAGGAGCCACCTACCAGCGCCTCGTCAACAAGATGTTCGCAGGGCTAATAGGACGAACAATGGAAGTATATGTAGATGACATGCTGGTAAAATCACGGAAAGCCAAAGATCACGTAAGCCACCTAGGCGAAATGTTCCAGGTACTTCGACAGTATGGAATGAAGTTGAATCCACTAAAGTGCTCCTTCGGAGTGTCATCGGGAAAATTCTTAGGATTCATCGTCCATGCCCGAGGGATAGAAGCAAACCCTGAACAAGTCCGAGCATTAAGGGACATCAAGATACCTTCCACCCGAAAGGAAATGCAAAGCCTAAATGGAAAAGTGGCTGCCCTAAGCCGATTCATCTCCAAAGCAACGGACAAGTGCGTCCCCTTTTTCGAAGCTCTAAAGAAAGATAAAGGAAAGTTCGAATGGACGGACGAATGCTTGACCGCTTTCCTTAACCTAATCGAACACCTCCAGAAACCACCGGTACTCTCGACCCCAAGCGAAGGCGAAGAATTATACCTATACCTTGCTGTGTCATCTCACGCTCTAAGCGCTGCCTTGGTAAGGGAAGATAACCGCACGCAACGACCAGTTTACTTCGTCAGTAAAAGGTTTACTGGGGCAGAAGTCAGATATCCTAAGCTTGAAAAGTTAGCATACTGTTTACTAATCACTTCACGAAAGCTACGTCACTACTTCCAATCCCATTCCATCAAGGTTCTGACCGATCAACCACTGAGGCAGGTACTCCATCGTCCCGACACTTCCGGGCGACTACTTAAATGGTGTATTGAGCTGAGTCAGTATGATATCACCTATCACCCTCGCACCGCCATCAAGGGGCAAGCCATGGCTGATTTCATTGCGGAATTCACTACCAACGAGGATAAGGAGCAACTGGAGATAACAGAAGATATCAAGTGGAATCTCTTTGTGGACGGTGCATCTAACGAACAAGGCTCGGGGGCAGGTGTGATAATAATCACTCCCAGGGGAAATAAACTGCACTATGCTATAAGGTTGGAGTTCGCTGCCACCAACAACGATGTAGAATATGAAGCCGTAATAGCCGGGTTAGAAATTGCTATCGAGATCGGAGCCAAGTCTTTGTGCCTTCACAGCGATTCTCAGCTTATTGTTAATCAAATACTAGGGGAATTCCAAGCTCGAGAAGAACGACTCATAGCATATCTAAAGAAGACCAAGTCGCTTCTCAACCGATTGGACCACTACTTAGTCAAACACATCCCTCGGGAAGAGAACCAAGAGGCCGACGAATTGGTAAAGCAAGCAAGTATGAGAGACGTCGCCATCTTCGGGGCAGTAACTGTCTCGAAGCAAACGATCCCAAGTTTTGAGCAAGTAAATCTGATAGCTGCAACCGAAGAAGCAACTTGGATGACTCCCATCTGAGACTACCTACAAAACGGCACACTACCCGACAGGCGTAACGAAGTCAAGAAAATCTTGAGGAAAGCGTCCCGCTACACGATACAAGGAGACATCCTCTATCGGCGCGGGTTCTCTAACCCATTGTTAAGGTGTGTCGCCGGAAGGGAAGCCAAGGAAATCTTATCCAACATTCATCAAGGAAGCTGCGGAGATCACACCGGAGGGCAAACGTTAGCAAAAAAGATACTCCGATACGGATATTTCTGGCCCACCTTAAGCAAGGACGCCTTAGATTTCGTCAAGAAGTGTGACAGATGCCAAAAATTTGCTAAGATCCCTCGGCTACCAACAACCGAGATTACTCAGATGACCAGCCCTTGGCCCTTTGCAGTATGGGGAATTGACTTAATCGGTGAACTGCCAATGGGTCGAGGCGGCGCCAAATATGCTATAGTAGCAGTCGACTATTTCACCAAATGGGTGGAAGCAGAACCTCTAAATAAAGTATCTTCAGCGAAAGTTATCAACTTCTTAATCAAAAATGTTCTGTGCAGGTACGGAGTCCCACTAAAAATCATATCAGACAATGGACTTCAGTTTGACAGCGAGGAATTCGCCAACTGGTGCCAAGAACACGGAATTCACAAAAGCTTCTCATCCGTAGCATATCCCCAAGCAAACGGACAAGTCGAAGCAGTCAACAAAATTCTGAAAACTCTGATCAAAAAGAAGCTCGAAAAGTCAAAGGGCGCTTGGGTGGATGAACTCCCTACGGCACTATGGGCCTACCGCACATCTTTCAGAACATCAACAGGGCACACTCCTTTCTCTTTGGCATACGGATCGGAGGCTATGCTCCCAGTTGAAACCATTGTGCCTTCCCACCGTAGGATCCACTATAACCCAGAAGAGAACGAAGAGCTCCTCAACACGTCTTTGGATCTAGTCGAGGAGAGAAGGAATGATGCAGTCCTAAAAACAGCAGCCCACAAGCAAAAGGTGGCAGCACAATACAACTCCAAAGTTAAGCATCGTACCTTACGAGAAGGGGATCTTGTCCTCAAGCGAATCTTCCCTCGCCCCGGAGCACTAGACCCAATCTGGGATGGACCATATGTAATTCATAAAGATCTCCACAACGGAGCCTATATTTTGTCAACAGTGGACGGAGAGGTGTTCCAGAGGGCATGGAACATCCAACACCTCCGTCGATACTTTTCTTAACTTGTATTGCCCATATGAAGTGAATTAACAAAGAGAATCAGTGGACGTAGGCATTTTTTCGTGCCGAACCACTTTAAAAAGCCTTGTCTCTTTTTTAACTTGTTCCTTTGTATCTTGGCTGCTTGTTAACTTTATCCTTTTCTGTTGAACGAAATCCTGAGCATATAGCATTTCTATTCAAAGCACTCCACAATGCAACTTCACGTGGACGAGACACAACAGGTACTATGCGAATCTATGCCCTCGTCAATGAGACACTTTTGCTCCAGCATCCCTCTGCTGCGGGTTAACTCATTGCTCGCGACGGCCCTTAAAGCCAACTGTAATGAGCCGATTATAAGCCACCGAGAAGGCCGACTATAGCCGAGGCAGCTCATTACGGCGTTAGGCTCGCCGGCAACTGTGAACCGATTATAAGCCCCAACATAAGGTGTGGCCAGCCAGGGGCAGTTCACAGTTGACGATCGGCACCCACGCTAGCCGGCCACAGTAAGTCGAATAATACCCATGAGTACGGGCCATAATGGCCCGGGTAGTTACTGTGCGCGATCTCGGCTCCGGTGTGTCTTAAGTGCGGCTGTGGTAAAAAAGAATTAACTCCCCGCGGAGGCGTAAGATGGGTGACAAATGTCTCCAAGACCCACAGCTAGGGAAAGTGACTACCAAACCCGTTTGCCACGAACTTAAGCACATCGAAGGCCTTCCGTGACTGGAAGTTTTACTATTTCACGTATTTCAATTTTACTTAAAAAACTTTCCTCCTATCCTCTATAACAAACCATAAAGTACAGGATGCAGGGTAAGAAATACCCGCCAATGGATGCAGAGATTCACAATCAGATGGCAGGGCATTCAACTGCTTTCCATGCTCGGTCATACAAGATATTCGAAACTGCCATTTACAAACAGAACATGAAAGGCGGTATTTTCTTCCTTTATGTGCAGATGCATGACTGTAATTTAATTTTTTCACACCACACGCTAACATTGCAAGTCATGAGACTATGATTTGAAACCAGAATCTGACATCAAACACAATTTAATTACAAGAATATACATAGCTACATTTCTCATACGATATGTCGAAATAGCAACAAATATTCCAGAAACGACAAGATCAGCTTAAGTTAAAAAATTACACGTCAAGAATAATGTTGATTATTACAAGTAGTAAGAATTACAACTTAGAAGTTACTCTACTATCTTAAGACTAACAGATACAACACTGCCAAGCCTACAAAAAGAATTTTCCAGGTCCAATCAGGGAGCCGGTTACATCGAAGTCTTGTCCTTGCTCTTTTGCCCGCCTGTCCGGTCATGAAAAGGATTCATTAGTGACAAGTAACCAAGTTAACGGAAAGACTAGAAAGGGAAACTTACCAGCACCTGCTTCTTGACCGTCCTGGTCGTCATCCTCCACCTGCACACCTGCCTCTTCAGCAGCGAGCAGCCGCATACCCTCCTTTACCGCCACTTTCTCCTCCTTGGTAAATTGGGCAGTGACCACATCCATACTGAAGACCGTTCCACCCTCTTTATCTGCGTCAGCCTTAGCCTCCTCCAAAGCCCGAAGATAGGTCTTGGCCATGACCCTGGGATAATCATCCATCCAAGAGAGATTGCCCTGCTTCCAGGTCCGGAAATACATGTCCTGGAGCATGTCATCCATCATTCCCTCGTTCTCCTCAAACTCCCTCATCCGGGCATCGGAGGCCGACAACCTTTCGACGGCAGCATCTCTCTCCAGTCTGTATCTCGAGCAATCGGCCTGAAGGGACCTCCGCATCACCTCCATCTCTTCCCTCAACTTAGCTTGGGCAAGCTCTGCAGCCTCAAGTTTCTCGGACAATTCCTCCACCTGCTCGAGATCCGCTCTCCGAACCTCGTCCACCGTGGCAATAGCCATGTCAATCCGCTCTTTGCAAGCAGCTTCCATTTTCCGCAATTCGGCCCGACTGGCCTCTTCCATGGTTTTCCTTAATCGCCCAGTAGCAGCCTCATGCTGAGAAATCTGGATGGCCTGATCCGCAAGCTGCTTGGCCTGATCCGAAACCACCAATCGAAGTCGGATATTGGCGCTCCCAATCTCCTCTCCGGCCTTAACCAGCCGAGCATGATGCCCCATCAGCTTTTTGGTCTCCTCTGCCACCCGATCAATGTTAGCTTTGGCCTCGTCTCCCATAGTGACTATACGAGTGGTGAGTAGATCGAGATCTAAGGACTTGGCTTCATCAAGTACTCGTACCATGGGGTTACGGGGGAGAAGGTGCTCACCAGTGACTTCGTCAAAAGTAATATCATGAGAACCTGGATCCAGATCAGGATGACCCGCGAATGGATTACGGGCCAAGTCGGGACGGTCGATATGAATAACAGAAGGGTTTCCGGACGGGTGTGGAGAAGGTACAAACTCGCTACCCTCCTCGGTAATATCATGAATAGGCTGAGCCGGAGGCTGAGGACCGAGCGAAGTTTCGAATAAAGGATGACTCCTCTTCCTCTGCTGAATACCCTCTTCGATGACCCCAAGAAGAGGACGGTATCCGACTACATCCCCGGAGCGTTGAGTTGAGGGCTTCGGCTTAGCAGAAATTTTGGAAAGTTTATATTGCTCGAGCCTGTGTCGAAGGTCTGAAGCTTTGGGCGTCTTGCCTGCTCCTGATATAAAGAACAAGTGTCACAATCTTACATTACTATATGATTCAAGAAACGCGGTAAATTACAAGTTAGAAAAGGAAAAGAAACACAGCTGTGGTTGTACAAACCCTGGGGAGGAGTGGGATACTGCAATAAGTCCTGGATTTCATTCCAGGACGGGAGCGGGTCATAAAATATTCCTAAGTCCCTATCATTAGTGAAGCATGCAGGGGTCAAGAGTTCACCTTGAGTCGTCAGAGCCACCTTGGCCGGAATAGTCGGAGAAGACTCACTTGCACCAGTCCCGGCTTTGTCCGCCTTCCTGGTCTTCTCTACCAAAGCCGGATCATCATCCAACCCCTCAAAAGCTTGGCGGGGAGCATCATCCGTCCACTCTTGCATTTCGCCTACTTGCCCAGAAGATAGAGCCCTGGAACCATCACCACCCTGTCCATCGCCACCATCACCACCAAGACGCTCAACGTCACTTCCGCCCTCCGCCTCACCTCTTTCTTCCTCCGCATCTATCTCCCCCTGAGTAAGTGGACAATTGCTGGGAGAAGGACCGTCCGACCTCTTAAGTTTCTTACCTCCGACGGCTGGAGGTTTCGTGAATGGTTTTCTCTTTCCACCCTCTACCGCAACGCCTCCCTTAGCCTGAGCAGCCGCCCTCTCTTCCGCCGTTTCCCTCAACTTAACTACAGACTGCTGCGGAAGGATCAAGTTATATTCCAGAAGAATCGCATTTCTAATCAAGTAGGCAGATGATCTGTATTTCCCAAGAATGGCTTCTATCTCCGCCGCCGTTTGAACCAGGCGGTCAGTCTCCACAACCGGAAAGCCACCTGTCGCTAGAAAAAATGAGAAAGTATGAGAAGAAGCATCGCAATCGGAATAAGAATTATAAATAAAAGCATCAACTTACATCCAGAGGTAAAGCGCCGGATGGAGACGGAGTCGTCCCTAACAAAGAACCACTCTTTCTTGAACATGCTGAATTTAGAGTACAGGTCCAAGACCGGCTTGAAGGTCACAGCAGACTCCAAGCTAACATATGGGGACCCCTTCTTATAGCCCCTTAAATTGTACAAGTACCGGATCTCCCGGTTGGAGGGGGCGCGACCATACTTCCTCCGAAAAATAACAAAAAGGCTCACCAATATGGCATAAGAGTTGGGCTGAAGCTGGAATGGGGCCACCTTCAGGTACGTGAGGAAGCTGACTATCCAAGCATTGAGAGGCGGGATAGCACCACACATGCAATGGTACCTACTATAAGCAAAGTATCCTTCGGGAGGACTGTATGGCATGACTCCTGGGCCCGGTAGCAGCATGAGGGCTCTATCGATCCCAAAGGAACGAGATATAACATCGAGTTGCTCCTCTTTGAGAGAGCTAGGAAAGCAGTCAGGCGGGGAATCCAGCAGCTCCTGAGGACCATATCCATCCACTAATGACCTCGGGGCGGGCCCATGACGCTCCGATCCTGATTGAGCTGGGGGCACGGCCGAGGACTCTCCTTCGCCCCCGGATCTCTTCTTATCTGATCGAGTTTCAACTTTTCGAGACATTTATCTGCAAACATGGGAAAAATATATCGTTAGAATATACAAGCAGCATAATCTGGAATTTCGCTTAAAAAATTCGAAGTATGAAACACATGTTCACTCGATACAACAATTCATTCGACAAACAGATGCAGCACTTCAGTAATCTCATTCAGTATTAAAACGTTCATGTGTCATTCGGTATCAGAGGAGTACGTTCATTCGGCATGCAAGCGTAGACACGCATGTTCATTCGGCATGCAAACGTACACACGCATGTTCATTCGGCATGCAAACGTACACACGCATGTTCATTCGGCAAAACTTGGTCCGGCTGAAGATCTCACCTGATTCAGCAAGGTTTGATTCGGCGTAGGTTCTATTCGGCAAAGATAGATTCGGCAAAGGTTTGATTCGGCGTAGGTTCTATTCGGCAAGAGTTGTTCGGTAAGGAAAAGCAAAGGGGGTATAGCCCCTATATATAGCCAAGCGACAGGCAACCGAATCAACCGGTTCGGCATTCCTCGCCAAATGGACCTATTTCAACTACGGGAAACGCCAAAGCACGAAACAAAGCACGACACATGCAAACACGTGCCCCGCTTTGGGGGGCAAATGTTGGGTGAATTCTTACCCAGAAGACCTCGAGACCCAGAAACGTGATCCATTCGGCAGAACTCATTCGGTAGACCTCCATCGACTCCATTCGGTAGACCTCCATCGAATCCATTCGGCAGACCCACCGGTCCAACCTCACCATTCCACCACCGGACCAACTACCACCGGTCCAGCCTCACCATTCCACCACCGGACCAACTACCACCGGTCCAACCTCACCATCCCACCACCGGTCCAGCCTCACCATTCCACCACCGGACCAACTACCACCGGTCCAACCTCACCATTCCACCTCCGGACCAAGTGATGCCGAACCAAGTCATACCAGGCCAGATCACATCAACCCAGGCCCATCTGCGACCATACATATCCTGGACCCCTACCCCTAGCCTCACTCTATAAATAGAGGGGCAAGGGTACAACAATGGGGACAAGTTTGAGAGCTCAAGCACGGAAGGAACTTTCAAACAACTTTCTTTTACTTGTACCAAAGCTTTGTACTTGTAATCACAACAAAAGAAGAGAAATAACATATAAAGTGGACGTAGGCACATTCTGGCTGAACCACTATAAATCTGCGTGTCTTTTTACAATTTAGCCCCTGTTTTTCATATATTTGCATAAACCTCCAAAATCACTAAGAACAACATAAGATCTACTAAATCATATAACTTTGAGGTGTTTGTCCATTTTTTGTGCAAACACCATCAAAACTCGATTGGCTGCCGTACACGCACGCGTGTACGGCCTCGCCAATACAGCATAAAAGATCAATGCATCACGACACAAAAGAAATATTAACTCAAAACTGTCGAGTTTGGGTGGCTGCAGTGCACGCACGCGTGCACTGCCTCGCCACAACAGCATATAAAGAGAAAGCAACAAGGCACCAGGCCAATGCTCAAGAATTCACAGTGCCAACAAATGCAATAGGCAAGTGACAGTAGTGGAAAGCTTCGACCAAGTGAGTTGAAGAGGTTGGCTGCCTCAAACAATCAACAACCAAACCAGTTCGGACAAGGAAGAGAAATGCCAAAGAAGTCAAGAAAAGATGCCAACAAACTGCAGCTGAAAAGCCAGATACATCAATCAAACGAATGCAGCCAGGGGGTAAGGCTGCCCAGTGTAAATGGTAAGCAAACCAATTGCCACCAAGTAAATGTAATAACACTACAAATTCGAGCAGGTAGAAAACTACCATGAAATGCAAGAAGGTCAAGTCTCTGACTCAACACATCTGCAGCACCAAAGCACAAGGCAGTGGTACAAGTACAAAAATAGAAGGAGAGTGATTACATGGTACAGTGAATTACATAACACATCAGCACTGAAAATAGTGCTACAGGTCAGGAAGTAAGTGGGCAACTATAAAATAATATCAAAGGCAAAGACTCAGCAATGTCAAAGCCAAGGAGAATTACATGACAACTAAATACAATTGTCAAAGCAAGCTACAGAACAAGCCCAAGTAACTACAGGAATGCACAGTGAATATATGAGCCAGAATGGTAAGGCTCTTGTATAAACTGATACAAGTAAAATGATTTGTTTCCAAAACAAAGTCAAGGCCAAATTGAAATCACAAACTAAAGGGGTGACATGAACAAAGTGCAAGCAGTATGCAACACTCAGATGTACACATGAAGTTCAAATGATCAGCTCAACCCAACATGACCAGAGAAGAAAAATGAGATAGCACCAAACAAAGATTAATGAATGCTGCCGACTCAAGAACATCATGCATATTCATGAACCAGACAGTAACAAGACTGAGCAGTGTGCACATGAACAAGAAAAGAGACTCAAGACCGAGAAAACAACAAACCAGACCAATCACTTGACATACAAACAACATAATGCACACTGCCAATTATAACATGAACCAACCCAATATACATCACATACATGTGGAACAAGTGAATCAAGCCCAGCTACCACTCGAACATATCCAGACCAGATGTCAAGGAATCATCCTCAACAAAGTGAAACCAATCAACAAACAAAGGAACCAGAGAAATGCAATTGAAGACCAGTAAATTCAAAGCAATAGTTAATGACCACGACCAGTACAAGACAGTGACGAATCAATGTCGAAGGAACAGATTAAGGTCAGAAATCAAAACCCAAACATCAACAGAAACATACGTTCGAGAGTAAATTGCCCATTTCAACAGATATATGCAACGAAGATAAAGGGATTCAAACCCTAATAAAACAACTTAAAACCCAAATCACAAAACTGAGCAATTGAATTAGATGTGAGCGAATTAATTCCCTCACCTTTGCCACAAATTGGAGTAGTCGCGTTCGAACTGAAGAAATTGACGCCGAGCGCTCTTGAGATCGAGCGAAGCTAGGGACGAGTCGAAGCCCTTGGAATGGAGCGACAACGAATTCGAACACGAGAAGCAGCCTAGCGGAGACGACGTCGTAGCACTACGGAAGCGAACGAAACCATCGGCAGAAGTCCTTAGCATTCGATCGAGCAGAGAAGCCAATGCCTTCGATTTCGCGAAGCCCTAAATTGACCGAGAGGACGAACGAATGAAGAAATTTTTTAAAGCCGCCATTGTTTCTCTTTCGTCTTGTTTAGGGTTGAAGTTGAAAATGAATGGGTCGGGTATACATAAATATCACGGTATCAAAATAAAAGAGAACGGCAACTAGGGATAAAACATGGGCTAGATTCAAAAGCCCAATTCAATCATATGAAAATTGTTTAAAGAATATCAATTTGATTCAAATTCCCAAACAACGTTTTACAATTCTTATTTACTCTCCTTACAATGTTTAATAGAGGATTATACAAATCAAAAGAAAATGAATTTCAGATTGATTTAAAATCTCTAACCACGTATAACAATTTTGTTAAAGAATTTAAAATACAATTTAAAACTCAATATCAATTGTCAACTAGATTAAATCGTCATTTTGTCTATAATTAAAATTTACCAAAAATTCCGGTTGTTACACTACCTCTCCATGAAACCCTAGACAAACAACTCCAGGCTGAACCACACCTATAGCCGCCTACTTCGATCGCCTACCAGCACTACCATAACCGCCAACCTTCCGATCCAACCCCACCATCGCGCTGCGCGTCACCATCCGCCTCCCCTGGACCCACGTGGCGCTCTCCGACCCCATCTCTGAGCTCCGCCGCCGACGGCCATAGATTGCCAGATCTAGCGAAATCGCCGACGATCTCGACAAAACAACCACATCGATGAACTCGCCTCAGCCTCCTCTACGCGCCAGTGCTCGCCGATCGCTCCCAAGTCGAAGATCCACCGTTGAAACGAAACCCTAGTTTCAACAGCTAAGAATGATTTGCTGATTTCTAGCCAAACTATGATTTGATTGCAAACTTGAATTGCAAATGTAGGTTATGTTCGTCGAGAGCTTCACGATGATATATAATTCGATAGGGTTAAAGGAGTTTGAATTTTGGAGTTTGATTTGGAATTGGGGATCTAAGGTTTGACAAGTTTGAGAAGGAATAGATATGGAATAGAAATTGTACGTATTGAAATAAGAATAGAAAATGATAGGGTTAGAGAAAAATCTATTTATATTGACAGGGATGGATAAGGATGGATGGATAGATCGATTTGGGTCGAAACGATAACAACGACCCGAAAAGCCCGTTTCATTCCAGAAATGAAAATATGTCATCCAATATATCGAAATATATGTTTTCGATATTTTTAAATTCAATGGAACTGATTTCAAACCCTAATTCTAGAAGTTATCTCTTAAATTCAAATTATATTCATTTAAATTACATAAATCGATTTCTATGCGTTTCGAGCTCGCACGATCAAACGATAAGTCCGATCGCTACGAAACTTGAAATCTTAGAATAATTCACTGTTACGGATCCGATGAAACTGGTTTCGTCGAAATCCGAGACAGTGCCCAAAATCCTAATTTTACATGTTAATTAAATAAATTATTATTTTAAAATCAATTTACTTTAAATTCTAGATTAAAAGTTAAAAAATTTCATCATTCTTAATTAAACAGGAATTCATAATCTTTTAAAATACAAATTCCATATTAAATCCAAGATTTAAATATTATATTAATTCAAGCGTTCAATTACAATTGTAATAATCCATTCATTATAATTTAAATTTCATATAAAATCTTTTATTTAGATTTAAATTCTTATATTAAATCACTATTACCTAATGAATTAATTTAACATAAGTTTCCATCTTACTATTCTCATCACTCAACAGTTAACGTCTTTTACCGTACTAATTTAATATTTCAATTATATTAATTTTGTTGATTTCCAAATTAATTTCAAACAGATTTAATAATAAAATAATAATTAAAACAATTATTACACATTAGTAATTCAAACATATTTCTAAGCCTATTTTTTACAAACAAAAACTAATAAATTTATGTACTAATTAATTTATTTCATATTTTATAATAAACCTATTTCAATTAATAACATATAATTTCAACATTAAATCCAACATTTAATTTATTCCTTATTTACAATTATAACCAAATTAACTTTACAATTATTTCAATTGATTGAAAATACATTAAAATAGTTGCCAATAACATTCAAACAACATTATTAAATCATATTCTAATTATTTTTCTCATTAATAAATAATAAAATTTAATGTCTCACAATATTAAATTTCAAAATATTATTTAATTTAATAGGTTTTAATTATCACAATATTAAATTTTAAAATCTTATATAAACTTTATTGAATTTAATCTAATATTGTTCAATACACATCAAATAAAATTATATAATCAGTATTTCATAAATATTAATTAATTTAATTAATTTATAACAATTATAATTTAATTAAATTGGGTGGTATCAAGAGTATTTAAAGTTTCAATTGTGTGACTCTTAGGTGTAGATTTGGTCTGCAATTAATATCGGACAATTCGAATACTAATGTTCACACATCATTTAGCAGGTGGTGCGACATTATTGCTAAATTTATCACTTACTTGGCATCAGTAAAATACAATTTTATTTTACTAAGCATTACTCAATAGTGACAATTATTTAAATCAATTCTCTTCATCAAAACTATATCACTTTGGACTTATGAAATTTGGTAATGTCCAAAATTCTAATATCATTCATATTCAACTCTATAGGCCAAACATAAAGTCCTTGGTCCAACAATAACAATTATTATTTACCAAACTTCTCTGGCTAGAGACTTTGACTTCAAGTTGACTTTAGTTGATCGTGATATTAACATGATATAACTGAGTAGACAAATCCTCTCTTGAATAGTGTTTCACTTCCAATGCTTCCACTCGACACAACTATAGTCGTTTGATGGACGCCGACCACAATTTAACTATAATCAAAGCAGACCTTCCATATTGAAGATCAACAGTATTCTCAAGTCCAGAGAACTGTGTAATTTTGTCACATCGATATTTTCTGTTTGACTATAGTTTTATTAACAAACAAAAATTATCGAGTGAGTTATTCCATAGTTATGCAATAATTATCAGTATGTAACCCCTTGGTGCCCTCAACAGTCATAAGTAATATACTGCCCAACATTTGGAAAGCGTTACGTACTTTAGTCTCAACGGATGCGTCGATATCTAGTCTCGATATACCTTGACTGGGAATATTTAAAACGGTATGTTTAATTCCATTATGATAAATTACTCATGGTTACAACTCTTTCTAACTACTATCACAAAACATACCATTTATGGATTTTCTACTAAATATACTTTTAATTAAATTAAATAATTAATATAACACATTATATCAAGTATATAATAGAAAGAAAACACCTTTTATTTCGAACAAGATTAGTTATCGAGTTAGACATATGTAACAAATTACATAATTCCCCTAGGGCATACCTCCACCCTTTCAATATATATATATATATATATATATATATATATATATATATATATATATATATATATATATCTGTGTGTGTGTATGTATATATGTATATCTGTGTGTGTGTAATGTAATCTTATTTAAAAATCAAATTTGGCTACTTTGAAATTTCAAAGTTGTGACCAAAAGATTATAATTTTTTAAATATAATCCTTATGGATATATATATATATATATGACTTTTTAAAAATTTATATTTTAAACCATTTGACTCTTTAAAATAAAAAATATGTTTTTAAACAAAATCCCATGAGCAAAAAAATTAATTTCTTTTCCAAATAAAATCCATGCACATTCACACACACCCGCGGGCGCGCGCAGACACACACATATATATATATATATATGTGTGTGTGTATGTATGTATGTATATTGGAACTCTAAATTAAGAATAATTAAATATGTTTTTTGGTTTGAAACCGGAAACAAAATTGATATTTTTGTATAATTTTAAGACCATTTATAATTAATTGATAAATGATTTAAAAGTTAAAGTTTATATATATATATGAAGATTTGAAATTATTTTATTTTATTTTTTATCATAAAAGCCAAAAATAATTTTATATTCACATATACTATATATTAATGCTTTTACTCGTTAATTCAATTATTAAGTATATTTAATTCTCAAAGTATTTTTTAGTTTCAATCTATGGCCAAATTGAACATAGAAGCATGTATGAAAATACACACACACATAGAGGAACATTAAAATGAATTAGTTGAAATTAAAGTTTACCTTACTATGAATCCATTGATCACCGAACACTTTAGTTACTAGTTGTTTCCTTCTCCGAGTTCCTTAGTTCTTTCTCGTTAACCACGTAATGCAACTCAAAGCATCACCAGTGTCCATCGATGGTGGGTAGGTTTGGGATTTGTCCTAATATTAAGTGATAATGAATAGGGTGGTTATTTATAGCCAACAAAATCGAAAATATATTGCCTCTTTCTCTCGGGCCTTTAAAAAAAAGTCTTCCCTTCCACTACATGCTATGGCCACCCTTTTGATGTTTTAGCTTTCAAATTTTGGACGAAATTAATTTTATCATTAAATAAATTATTCAATTAACTTATTTAAGCATGTTCTTTAATGAAATCAACGTATAACTTTTGTACGTCATTTTAATTAATTTTCAGGCTTCAAACAAATAATTAATATGCTGCCAAAATTAATACAAAATTTGTATTTAATTTTATTATTAATTAATAACATTTATAAATTAACATTATATTGGTCGAACTTGAAATTAACTAATAACATGGTTGTATTGACTATGAAGGACCTGGACGGTTAGCAATAGGTAAAATAGGTGGATTTCATTTTTTTGCTATTTGAATATTTATTGGGCCTATAAATTCTAAATTGGCTGATTAGATCCGATTTGATTAGTTTATATAAAATCCAATATTGTTTAATTTTTTGATCAATCAATCAATGAATTCAATTATTTGGTATTTTGTATATTATATGAGTATATCATAGCATACATATGTGTATATATAGTGCATGTGCAACATATAATATATTTTGCATAATTATTATGTAAGCACATAGATGCAGGGATTTACATGTATAATGAATACATTCGCCATTCATATATTCATATGTTGTCTTAAAACAATTATTTAAATATGTATGCATTTAATTATATATGTTACGATACAAAATTGAAAGCATATGTTTGAAACAATGACATTGACATTAAATTCAAAATATTTGAATCATAACTACTATTAATTAAGCTATTTGAAATCTTTAATTGTATATACTAAGTTTAAATTCAACCAAGGATATAAATCAAACCATTTGCAAAATAGCATGTTGAATTTTTGATTTGAAATTAAAATTACAGTAGTGATTTTGAGAAGTTTATTATTGAATATTAATTATTATTTATTATATTTTAATTATTATTTATTGTTTATTAATTATTAATTTCAAGTATATGATGACCAAAATGAGAGAAATAAGAAATATTATTATGAACGTTTATTTTTGAATTTTAGAAAAATTTTAAAATTTTATGGATCTTTTTAAATTTTAGAAAATTTTTATTTATAAATTTTATTTCTAAATAATTAAACTATAATAAATTATTTAATATTAATTATTAAAATTGTAAATTAATTAAATATTGTATATTAAATATTAGACATTAATTATAAAATATGAATAATTAAAAGTTAATTATTAATTATTTAATAGTAACTATTTAATAGTAATTATTTAATATTAATTATTATTTATTTAATATTAATTATATTTAATATAAAATTTATTAACTATAAATCATAAAATATTAGCTCTAATTTACTAATTATTAATAATGAACTGTAATAAATTATTAAATATAAAAATAAATATTTATTACAACTAATAATTAGTAATTATAAATTATGTATTAGTAATCATTAATTATAATAAATTATAAATATGGTCTATGTATGTTGTCGTTTATAATAATTAATTATAAATTGTTTAGTAAGTATTTATAAAAAATCGAAGATAACGATGATCGTTGAAGAGTTGTTGAAAAGTGGCATTTATTTCAAGTGGAAAATAGGAATAAGGACAAACTTTGAAAAAAAATTAAGGCTGAAGGACATCAAGTTTCATCTTTGGGCTGAAGAACAAACTTTGAACAAAAATTAGGCTGAAGGACAATGCTAGTTAGAACTAGCATTTTGTATAGTGTAAAAACTGAATATAATAATAGTCTAACTAGCATTTTGTATAGTGTAAAAACTGAATATAATGCTAGTTAGAACTAGCATTGTCCTTCAACCTAATTTTTTCCAAAGTTTGTCCTTCAGCCAAAAATAAAACTTGGTGTCCTTTAGACTAATTTTTTGTCAAAGTTTGTCCTTTTCCCTAATTCCCTCTTATTACAACTAGTAAACTACAAAGGTTGTAATATTTATCTATTACAACTAGCAAAAAAAATTGTCAAAGTTGACATCTATTACAATGGACAAAAGAAAATCATTGTAATAGACACCTATTACAACTGGCAAACAAGGAAGTGGTATTGATGAAAATTGGCATCTATTACAACGGGCAAAAAACAATTGTAGGCATCAGTTACAACGAGTGGATGAAAAACGTTGTAATAAGTATCTATTACAATAAGCAAAGAAAAAGAGTTGTTGAAAATTGATGTATATTACAACAGACAAGATAAAACCATTATGATATGTTTTTATTGCAACAGGCATTTTTTACTGTTGTAAAACCACCATTGTAATAAGGTATTTTTGTTGTAGTGGTAACATATCGTCTGATATTTTGTTATTCTCCTCTTTATATGTCCAAATTTGTACTACTTCTTAATTAAGCGTAGGTGCATGTAACGACTCGGATTTTTCGACGGTTAATTGTGAATATTTAAACGGTTTTATATATTGGATTTTGAATTATAATTTAGTTAGTAAGATTTTTAAACAAAAATTTCAAGCGATTTCGGAATTTTCGAAATCATTGATTAAATCAACATGTTAAAATAGCGATCCGGGGCACAGTCTCAGAATTCGACGAAACCAGTTCCAGTGGATCCGTAATAATGTATTATTATTGGATTTCAAATTTTATAGTGTTTGGAGTTATCGTTTGGTCGTATAGGATATAAACGTGTTCAAATTAATATCGAAATCTAATAAAATAATTGGGTCCAAAAATCTATATTCTCCATACGATCGAATTAGGACTCGAAACCTTTTCCATTTTGTTCGGAATAGGGGTATAACATTATAAACGCCTAGCGGCACGCCTAAATAGGAGTTCGTAATTTCGCAGTAGGAAATTCGAGATATTTTAAAATAAAAATAAAGGTAAAAATCAAATCAAATCACCTTACCTTCTGTAATACGCTACTCTTCTTATCTTAAATCACGTCTTTCCCTTTCATTCTATCAGTTCAATTTGAAATCGCGTCTCCTGTTTTCTTTTGCTCTAATGAAAATCAAATTTGTTCGATTATAATATATATAAAATCAAAGCAGTGTCGCGGGGCGACCCGAAGATAGGAGGGGCACTGTGTTGCCGTGTTCCCGTGCGTAGGGTGGTGGTGTGGCATCGAATGGTCAGAGGTGATATCGGCGACTAGGCGAGGCCGTATTGGTGGCAATTAGGGATTTCACGAGGCCAGTAGTGGATGAGAGAGGAGTGTCGCATTCGCGCTCGCGACTATAGGGAGGATGACTTTGGCTATTAACGTGGGTTTTGGGTCGCGATGTTGGAAGTGACGCACACGAGAAAAGGGAGGAGAACGAGGCGACGCGAGCGTGTGATGGCAGATGCGAGGTTGTGCTCTAGTGCGATCAGTTCTGGTGATGTAGGAAGCTTAGGAGTCTGCTGAAGTGGTGGTGGTTCATGAAGATGGCAGCGTGAGTTTTGCATGGACTCGGAGGTGAAGTCGATCGTGAGGGAAGGTGATCTTTGAGATTAGATCGGAGGGTAATTTATTTAAAATGATTTTTAATCTAAGTTAACTATCAATTAATTTATTTTGTAGTTTACTAATTCATATTAAATTTATACGAGGTCTAAAAATCGTGAAAAACAAGTCGAGTTGGAATGGATTGCAAAGTGAAAATCAAAGGTGAGAAAATTCTCACTCATTTGGATTTCCAATTTAATTGTTAGTAGTTAAAATAAATTATTGAATGCCTGGTTGGATTTATAAAATTATTATGTTTTGAATGTTAAATATATATAGTAGTATATATACTAGTATCTGGAGTGATATTCCCGCACATTATAGCGGATGAGACCCTATGTGTGACGCCCCACCTCTATAATCACACTAACCAAGGACACTATTGGGTAATGCCGTCGATTAATATGAAGAATAAGGCAGTTGAGGAGCGACCATCTGTGAAATTGCTTTGTGCGAGTACCGATATGTCAGATAATATGACTTGCATTTCATTTCAAGAGGAAATCCGACATATCAAATACAAACTCAAAGCTACAACATAGTGGCTATGTCAGCTTCGAAAACAAATATAGAAATAAGCATAACACAAATTAGTCACAGATATTCATATCACAAAGGCGGAAATAGATATGAATATAATACATAAAAGTGTGCATCAAAATAGTGGTCATACAAGATCCACTACATCACAAAAGAATAGGTACAAGTGCTAAGCAAAAGAATATGTATACATCAAGAGTCTCTATCTCAAATGTATAAAAGCAAAAAAACTACTAAGCTAAAGTAGTTAGCCAAAAGTCAGAAGCTAGCCCCTGCTAAGAAGTCAAGTGGAAGCACCTGTAACACCTCGGTCTGACCCGAGTATTATTTGAGAAGAAAAATAATAAACGGATCAGTGTAGCTATAAATATCAAATAAGATGAGATTGGATAAGAGATATGACAAAAATATATGATATCAATAATACCATATAGTGAAATGTGTATATTTGATAATAATGAAAATCATACAATATCTCAACTTTTCTCAAACACCCAAAAAGAATATCATATTCTTTAGCTTATTCACCAAACCTCAAATATTGACCAAACATATCAATGTAATTCGCAAAAATTGGTGAAACATAAATTCCAGAAATCCTTAATTGAAAATCCAGAAAACATAAAAGGGGGAAGGCCTATCATAAATGGGAGCATGAAAACTCACCAACACGTGTATCATAAATGGGTCGCTATCCCATGGGTCGCTAACCCATAAAATGAGCCGAACATCGACGCCCTAAAAGATACTCCCCATGCACAAACTCGAGTCGAACATCGACGAACCTAAAAAGATACGCCCCATGCACCGAACTCCATAAAACGGTTGAAAGACCATGTGTCGCTAGCCCATAAAAATGATCATCATTGATCAATAAAAGTGTAAATTACACTAAGCTAGTAAATAAATGAGTTAGGCTTCATGTCCCATAACCACTGGCTTAACTTAAATATTTACGAACAAATTGTAGACTTCCACTCGAAAATAAGTGTAAATTACACTAAGCTGGTAAATAAATGAGTTAGGCTTCATGTCCCATAACCACTAGCTTAACATAAATATTTACGAACAAATTGTAGACTTCCACTCGAAAATAAGTGTAAATTACATTAAGCTAGTAAATAAATGAGTTAGGCTTCATGTCCCATAACCACTGGCTTAACTTAAATATTTACGAATAAATTGTGGACTTCCACTCGAAAATTGTCACGAGAGTTCAATCGAACAAGTTCAAGAATTAACCGACGAAGTAAACGCAAGCGTTTCATATCACTTGTTTTGCTAAGTCGTTTAATTAGATTTCTCATACGAATGAGGTAAAGTTTTGAATATACCAATAGATTGGAAAACGGATTTTAAAAACAAGCTTTGTGTTAAAAGAAATGTTGAAATCATTTTTGTGAAAGAATTTGAGTATTTACTACTAGTATAGAAACCTTTGTATTTTAAAGTGACAAATCATAGAAAAGATTGTAAAAACAACCTATCACCAAAAATTCACATTCGACGACGTGAATCAAAACCATAGAAACCGATATCAAATCCCTCAAATGGATATTCCCAAAAATCCAAAAAAGAAGTCATCGAAGTTGATAATAAATGACAATAACCAACCAGATCGACAAAAATCGATAAAATGGAAATTCGCATAAAAACAGGCAAAGTGCCAGATTTTAACAGCGCTAGACGTCTGGTGTTTCTCCTCAGACGTCTGAGCTGAAGGTCTGGAATTTTTCCAGACCACTCAGATGTCCGAGCTTAAGATTTGGAATGTTTGTTCCTTTGCCTCAGACGTCTGAGTGTTTTACCAGACGTTTGAGTGTTTTACCAGACGTCTGAGCTGAAGCTCAGGGCAAAAATCAGCCTAGACCAATGATGGCCAATTCAACTCGAACGCGATCGAATGAGCAATGGTGGCTAGGGATTTATGCCAAACGACAACCCAGCGCTATAAGCTCTTCAATACACTCCAAACTACATGTCCAAACATCCATAGTAGGATTTTCATAGATTTTGACTTCAAAATACCAAAATTTGGAAAATTCACCAAACCAATCCAAATCAAAAGCAAATGAACATGAAATAGATGTTAGGAATTCATACCTAACAACAATGAAAGCTATAGACATAGATGTGAGTTCAAAAACTCACATTTAAACCCAAATATAGAAATGAGAAGCACTAAAACAAGCTACGATTGATTTCTCTTCAACAACACCTCTAGAATCTTTAATCTATTATCAAATAAAAATGAATTTCCTAAGTTAGGTTATAGGAATTTCTGAAAATTAAAGAGTGATTGAATGGAGGAGATGAAGATGATGCTTACCTAAGCTTCTCTTTGATTTATAACTTGAAGTTGAATTTCCTAAGAGAACTAGGGCTTAGGAATTTCAAATCTCTTTTCTTTTCCCCCATTATTTTCTTTAGCTTGAGTGTTAGGAAATGAGGAGTAGAATGAATGAATAGTAGAGGAGTTAGGGTATTTGGTATAGGAGTTGGGTTACCTTGTTGGGTTAGTGGGTTAGAACCAAACCCAAAGCCCAAATGAAAATACCAAAAATCCTAATCAACTCCAAACATATCAATGTTTATACTCAAAAAAGTTGTAAACGTCGTTTTGAACTCAATGGAAGTGGTCTCAAGTTCGGATTCGACTATTTACAAAAAGTAACATTTCGGACTTTAAATTCAACAAACGATGCTATATTTTAATAAAACATTTAAATATATAATCGTAAAATATGCGGGTTGTTACACTATGCGTCCGCATAATAGTATATGACCCTATATACCATGATATCCCCCTCGTAGTGGGATTGGTATTTTTATGTTGTATTAACATCTGTGGATGCAGGGAAATAGGTTGGAGGGATCCAACTGGATTCCTCAAATATATTTTTTATTTTTCATATATAGTGATATATGATGTGTGTAGATAATCTGTTATCTATTATTGTTGAAATTTGAATTATTGGATGCTATTGTATCACTCGCCTTAAATTTTGGTATTTTTAAAATACCATAAATATATTTTTAAAATTGAAGGAATAAAAAGGAATTTTGGATATGAAAAAGATATTTATATTGGAATTGGGGTTATTTTAAAGAAATTGAGTTAGAAAGTATATTTGATTTTTGGTTATACTTAGCTATTGTAAATTATTAAATGGAGATTTTAAAATTGAATTTTTATAAAAGAATTTATAAATGATATTGGGAAAATATAAATAGGAGTTAAAATCAATATTAAAACTAGATTGGAAGTATAAATGGAATTTATAAGAAATGAATTAATATAAATGGAATTTTATAAATACGACTTTTTTTTATAAACAAGTAAAACTCAAAGGAGTTATAAATTTTTTTTATAAACGATGTTTATAAATAAAGGAAACTGATATCGGGATGATAAATTGGGAGTATAAAATTCATAGGTGGATTTATATTAGAATATGGAAATAGGGTTGAGAAAAATAGTAGATTCTATTTTTGAAATGAAAATAGTCAGGGAATCGACAATGAATCGATATGTTGTGAAATCAAGAGGAAGTTATAAATTAAATTAGTTATCGAGATTTTAAAATATATTTTTATTTTTAAGAAGTTAAGTTCGTTTTTCAAAGGGAAAAATTTATTATTTAAACTATGAAATTTTAAACTAGTTAGCATTTGAAAACTTTGAAAAAAGGATTTTCAAATATTTAATATTTATTGAAATAAAATGTTTATTTTGATAATCAGCTTTGTAAATTGATTTGTTTTATTTTAAATGAGTTATTGGTGTTTTATTAAAAGTGTTTAATATTTTAAATAATAACTTAAAACATATTTAAAAATAAAAATAAATAAATTACTATTTTGTAAAATGCTTATTAAATATATATATACTTTGGAATGATTGAAAATTTATTTATAAAATTCTCTCGAGATGTGTAAACAGGTTTTAAACTTAAGGATGAGATTTTGTAAGAGAAATCATATAAATGGAATTCTAGAGACTTAAGAAAATTTCCAATGTTTAGATGCGATAACTTCGGAAAGGATTTGAATTCTTTTGAAGAAGTTATAAACGGTTGGTTGGGATTATAAATAAGTATAATCAGTTTGGAATCGTAGGAAGAATTTATTAAAATTCTGGAGACTTGTGAGATAAGTTATGAAATAATTCCAAGTTTAATATTAAAATGATTTTGGAAATTATACATCTAAATATTGTCCTAAGTATTGAAAGGAAGGATTTGGAAATATTTTTAGTGGAAAATGATTTGGAATAGAAATATTTTCTAAGTGTTATAAAAATGGAAGTTGGAAATATTTCTAAGTATTGGAAATGGTGAAATATCATGTTATGGATACAAGTGTAGAAATTGTTTTCAAATATAGAAATATTGAAAGAGATCGAATATATATATATATATATATATATCTTGGTGAAGATGTTTTAAAGTAAATATTTTGTAGATTTATAAAATAAGGCCTAGTGTTTGTTTGTGGATGTTATTTAATAGTTAAATAACCAACTATCAAATATTGGCCAATTCGTTGATCGTTTCGAAGAGACCGAGATCGGGTTTAATTATCTGAAAACCACTTCGATCCGGTTTGAACGTAACGAATGAATACCATGAAAATGATTAATACGGTGATTCGGTTTGTCCAGACCCAGGATAACTTGTATGGACGAATGCTATCAGAACATCATCATTGGAGGATGATAAGAATTCTAAGTAGAATTGTTTCTTGAATGGTAACGCTTAGCTCGAGCCTCATCAACCTGGAATGACTAAAACAGGGGAGATGCAGCAAGGCTAAGTTGGTCGCACCCAATTAGGGTATGTTATCACCTTTCTAGATGTCCTCGGAAACCTATTTATTATGGATATGGTTGTGCACAAAAGAAGGAGCGCTTGATGGTAAGGGTGGGAACACCCGGGGTGATAACATATTCGGTTTATCTAGGTTAGGGGTAGGCCGGTCTTGTGTAGCAGGGGATCATGGCGAGGTCCTCGGTACATTGTTCTAGAAGTGTACTGTGATGGGCGGTACCTCAGTAGCCCAGTCATTTGTATGGAATCCATTCTCCAATGCCTCTACGGTTTTGTTTGTAGAGCCTAGTATGCTGGAATTTAATTAATGTAACAATTTCAGGTATTTGAATAAGTATTTGTATTTAGACACTATTATAATATCACTGGATTTTTCTATAAAATTGTTTTGGTTATCGTAAGGTAAAAACCCACCGTGTTTATGTGTGATGTGGTCTTACGAGATACCTTTGCTTTCAAAGGATTTTGATACTCTAATAATTCAAATTGAGTGTGTTTTCTCACGCTGGATTTCCAGACTAACCGGGTGTTATTTTATTATAATGCTTGGGTCAGACCGAGTATTACAGATTCAGGGTAGAATGCTATGGAGCTCAGGAGACGAGCTGGAGGAGTTCAGGCGTATTTTCATACTTGGTTTATATTTCGGCTATGCGAGGAAAAGTGGTTATAACTGTCCAAATTGATGTATTGATTGTTGTACTCTGATGATTGTAAGTATATAAACTGTTACAGATTCTTTTGTATAAAAATCTGTTGTTATATATTATATTTTGTTCCGCTGCGATTGTGAGATTCTGTGTTGTTGTTTAATTTTCTTCTATATCTTTCTTCTTCTTTACCCAAGTTATTCGCTCTTTCGTACAATTTGGGTTGAACAAGAGTGAATTATTATCAACTCAAAGGGTACGGAACTGTGGGTCGCTATTGGTATCAAATCTGAAGGTTAAGTGAGAACCTTGGCTCTGTTGTGGATTTACTCATTAGAGATAGAGTCAGTAGTACTCTAAAATGAGTTTGAGTGTATTAATAGATATGAGCGTGTATTTATTCGTGAATATAAATTGTTTTGTACTGTGTTGATCTATTTGTTGAGTGGTATACAAATTCTGGTCGAGTAGTGGGACGCCACTAAATCGATAAGAGTTTCTAAACACTTGAACCAGGTAAACCGACATAGTATTGTTTTGAAGTGGGTAAATGAAATGATTTTGCCCAAAATTATATTTTGATATAAAAGAAATAATTTTCTAGAAATTATTATAGTAGATTGATGTGTTTGGATTATTATTATATAACCGAAGTAAGATTTTAAAACTTGGAAATGGTTATAAAAACCAAATTAGGTTGTATAAGTGAATTATACAATGAGTTAAAAACTACAAATGGGTTGAAACCAAAATTTGAAAATTTTAAATCCTGGAGATTTTAGAAGTGTTTTCCAAAGTGTTTGAAGATAAATAATAGTATTATTGTTTTTGGAGGTATTTTTGAATAGAAAAATGGGTTTAATGGATTTTGGAAGAGATATAGCACTAAACTCACTTCGGTCGCTGGGAAATAACTCCGATGATGATCGCGACATCATCGGTGTTCATTTTCGAGTTTCTAAGTGATGGGTTTCTACCATAGTAAACTGATATGGGGATTTTTCGATAAAAGCAAGTGTTTTTTTGAAAATTCCGAGGGGATTGTTTTTGGATAAAATCAAGTTTATTTTGAGATTCAAAGAAAGTGGTTTGTTAAACCGAAAAGAGTGTGTGTGTGTGTGTGTATGTATGTATGTATGTATGTATATGTATGTATGTATGATTTCAAGGTAATTTGAAATAAATACCGGGTGTTTAAAATTTCTAGAATCCTGTGGAAGATGATACTTATAAGGAGGGAAGTGTGAAAAATTAAAGTTGGAATAAAATTTAAAGTGAGAAAGTTGAAATGGAATTCAACTTAAGTTAAGTTGAGTAAATTAAATTTTAGAAATTTAATTGACTGGATTTGAATTGAATTAATGTAGTGTATTAATGAAATGGGAGTTAACTTAACAAAGTCATTAGAATATATAATGAATTGAAAGGATTAAAAATAAATTTGTTTAGAGTGAAATCTAATTCAAGTATGAATAACTCGAGTATGGATTTGAAATGTTGGTTATAAAGGAATTGAAATTTAGGTAAAATAAAGTTGATTGGATTAGAATAATATCGAATGGAAGTAAATATAAACTCTGAGTGGTAAAATAATTATATAACCCTAAGGTATAAATTTTGAGTGAAATAAAATTCAAGTGAAGAATTGGAATTGTGAATAAATAAATTTGAATAGCTTATAAAAATTGAAATTAATTGAATAAAAATATAATTAGGCTATAAATAAATGTATAATCTCGAGTTAAAATTAAAAAGTGAATATATTCGAGTATAGAGTTGATGGAAATGTGAAAAATAAGTTGTGTGACTTATAAAAGTGAAAAGTAAAATAGAAAACCCAAAATAAAAATTGTTTGATGTTTTGGTAAGGGAAATAAATCCAACTTGAATTATAAAAATGAGTTTGAGCTCAAGAAAAATTAAATGAAGTGATTTTTGAAATAAAAACCAGATATTGAATTATGAATTGGAAGTGAACTAATTAGATAATTAATTAGTTAAATGAATATGAAGATGGAATTTAACTTGGTTAAATAAATTGGATTATGAAATAAAAAGTGGATATTGAAATGGAAGTTGAATTATAAATAAAATTCGACTTAAAATGTAAGCAAATTTAATATAATTGGGAATATTGCTAAATAAAATAGAATTGGATTGAAATAGCAATGGCTTGGGTTATAAATAAATTCTATTTAAGTGTAAATAAATCGAATATGGCCTTGGATTTTGTTTAAAATGAATTCAAGCTTGAAGTTAAGTTTGAAGTAGATTGAGTGAATGAACTAATCAAATTAATTAGTGAATAGAATAGAATTTGATTGAAGAAGAATCAATCTAAAATTGAAATGGAATTTGATTGAAATAGAAATGAGCTTAAGTATATGATTGAATTAATTGAAAATAAAATGAGTTAACTTAAGTTAATATGAAAACTTGGTTCAAATAAATTTGTGAAATGGTTATTTAATTTACATGGAATGATTCCAAGATTAATTAAGTGGATTTGAATATAATGTGAATATGGATGGAATAAAATTGAATTGATTGAGAATAAATTTGAAATAGAATAAAATAAATATAAATTGATTTGGAATCAATTTAAAATAGCTATAAGCTAAAATGATTATTCTATTAAATGAATATCGAAGAATTTGCGTAGAAAATTTCGTGTTTAAACTGAGGTAAACAAAATTCTATGGATTAATAGAAGTGAATAAATTGATTTTTAAATCAATTTGAAATGGATATGAGTTGTTTGGTAATAAAATAAATTGAATGCGTGTAAAGTGAGTTGTAAATTATTTAAATTGAATGCAGTGGTATATGGATTGTTTGTAAGTAATTAAATTAGTATCGACACCCTGTAATTGCTTATAAATATACATTTAGCATGTATTGTTTATGAAATCTCTGTGTTTTAACCATTTAAATGAATGAAATGTGATTAATTTCATGTTTTGGTACTTAGTGGTTTAAATTGAGTAAGTACAGGTATATGGAGCTGTTTGCTTGATTTTTGGTCGCGCAAACTGCAAATAAAATAAGCTGCTTGCTTAATAATGCTTAAAATGCTAAATAAGGTACGTTTTTGGATTAAATACTACAAAATATAAACGTTGATATATATATATAAATATATATATATATATTGTTTTCCGACCGTGTGGGTCGATATATATATTTATCTCTCTTATCATATTTCAAAAGGTCCTCCGTACAAAGGAGACTGCCAAAAAAATTCGGAAATTTAGGGTGTTAGAAAAATTTTGAAAATTTTTGGAAAATTTTTGTTAATGATAATTTGATTTCGAATTGTAATCGGAATAAAGGATTCTAGAATTAGAATTAATAACTAATTGTTTGGGTCAAAACTAAAAGATTAGAAAAGTGAATACCGAATTTTAACTAAGTGGGTTTTGATAAGTTAATGGGTTTGGAGCGTTTTTCCTGCCTTAGCAATTTCGGGGACGAAATTCTTTTAAGGGCGGAGGAATATAACGACTCGGATTTTTCGACGGTTAATTGTAAAAATGTAAATGGTTTTAAATATTGGATTTTGAATTATAATTTAGTTAGTAAGATTTTTAAACAAAAATTTCAAGCGATTTTGGAATTTTCGAAATCATCGATTAAATCGACGTGTTAAAATAGCGATCTGAGGCACAGTCTCGGAATTTGACGAAACCAGTTCCGTTGGATCCGTAATAATATATTATTATCGGATTTCAAATTTTGTAGCGTTTAGAGTTATCGTTTGGTCGTATGGGATATAAACGCGTTGAAAATTAATATCGAAATCTAATAAAATAATTGGGTCATAAAACTATCATCTCCATACGATCGAATTAAGACTCGAAATCTTTTCCATTTCATTCAGAATAGGAGTATACCATTATAAATGCCTAGAGGCACACCTAAATAGGAGCTCGTAATTTTGCAATAGGAAATTCGAGATATTTTAAAATAAAAATAAAGGTAAAAATCAAATAAAATCACCTTACCTTTTGAAATATGCTACCCTTCTTATCTTAAAATCACGTTTTTCCCTTTCATTCTATCAGTTCAATTTGAAATCGCGTCTCCTGTTTTCTTTTGCTCGAATGAAAATCGAATTCGTTCGATTATATAAAAAAAATCAAAGCAGCGTCACGAGGCGACCCAAAGATGAGCATCGCGAGGAGGGGCGTCGTGTTGTCGTGTTCGCGTGCGTAGGGTGGAGGCGTGGCATCAAATGGTCAAAGGTGATTCTGGCGACTAGGCGAGGCCACGTTGGTGGCACTTGGGGTTTCGCGAGGCCAGCAGTGGATGGGAGTAGGGCTGCACAAAGTATGGGTTGGGTCGGGTCAGACCAAATATTTCATCCGACCCGCATATGTATGGGTTTAAGGTAGCTCAACCCGTATCCGACCCTATATGAGGTTGGATATAGGTTGGGTCGAAGTATGGGTTGGGTCGGGTTTAGTAGGGTTGGGTTGGGTTGCATGAATCTAATAAAAAATAGAATATAAGGGAATATTTTCAAAAAATAACATTAAAATGTTCAACATAATATATTAGATTTTAGCTACCATAACGCACTTAAACTAACTAATTCATTATAACATATATTTTATTAAAATTTCATTGTAAAACACATCATATGAAATTAGTTCACTACATAGTAGAACAAGTGTTTCATTTTAAAATACATTAAAATGCCCTTTGGAATATCTTTGCCAAATTCTATCTTGTTTGGGTTGACATAAAATATGTTTTTTCGTATATTTACTGTAGAATACATAAACATTATTCTAGGATTAGACTATTCTAATTTTAAGTGTATTGATATTAAATTAGGTTTTTAATATAGGGTTGGGTTGGGTTAAAGCAGGGTTGGGTTGAACAAAATAACACACCCGACCCATATATAGTATGGGTAACAAATTGTAACCCATATCCGACCTGAACTAGGATGGGTTGGGTTGGGTTTATGTGGGTTGGGTCGGGTTGGTGGGTTGGGTCGGGTTGTATATGGGTTGTGTGCAGCCCTAGATGGGAGAGGAGTGTCGCGTTCGCGCTCGCGACTAAGGGGAGGCGACTTCGGCTATTAACACGGGTTTTGGATCGCGATGTTGAAGGCGATGCATGCGAGAAAAGGGAGGAGAACGAGGCAGCGCGAGCGTGTGATGGAAGATGCGAGGTTGTGCTCGAGTGTGATCAGTTCTGGTGAATATTTTGGTGATGTCGGAAGCTTAGGAGGCTGCTGAAGTAGTGGTAGTTCACCAAGATGGCAGCGTGAGTTTTGCAAGGATTCAGGGGTGAAGTCGATCGTTAGGGAAGGTGATCTTTGAGATTAGATCGGAGGGTAATTTATTTAAAACGATTTTTAATCTAAGTTAACCGTCAATTAATTTATTTTGTAGTTTATTAATTCATATTAAATTTATACGAGGTCTAAAAATCGTGAAAAACAAGTCGAGCTGGAACAGATTGCAAAAGTGAAAATCAAAGGTGAGATAATTCTCACTCATTTGGATTTCCATTTTAATTTTTTGTAGTTAAAATAAATTATTGAATGCCTGGTTGGATTTATAAAATTATTATTTGTTGAATGTTATGTAACGACCCACCTTTTTGGACGGTTCAAATCGACAATAAACCACACATGTCAGACTCAAACCATTCAAAAGGGAGGATTGTTAATGGGGTAAATAAGAAAAAAAAGAAAACAAAACACAGAATCTCGCAGTGGAGCGGAAAAATATAATAATCAAATAAATAGTTCATGAAGTTGTTTTACAAATAGTATTTGATTACACTTTACAATTCAAATCAGAGTTATACATACATCAGAAATAAACAAATAATGTAGTGGAACATAGAATGCATTGGAATAATAAATAGCAATAATATACTGAATCTTCATCTTCGTCCTCCAGAAAATAGTCTTCAATACACTGAAAAAGCTCAGACTAACCCGAGCGTAATGAAAAGGCAAAACACTCGAGTCATAACTAAAAGTTCTTATGCAAGTCAGATCAAAATAAGTAAAATAGAAATATTAGTGCAATGGTTTCGTAGATGTTACGAGATTTTCATCTCCTATCAAGTGTACGACGTGAATATAATTATTTAAAGGGTTTCAAATAATTCGAAATATTAATCCTAATCATCTAATTAAAACAAATCTGAAGTTTGAATTAACTTAAACCTTCAAATAATTCAATTCCAAATAAAATCTAAATTCAAGAAATTATATGGGTATATGTCGTTTCAAGTTTCAACCAGTATCAAAAATTAACATTTCCAAATCAATGAAAACCGCTCGGGTTTATCATTTCAACCCATAACGATTTTCCCCTAATCTATAAGATCGTTTAGGTATGTATCATTTCAACCCATAGGGATAATAGAGATATAGACATAAATAACATCCAATCATCCAAAATGTCAACCAATAACATCCATCCAATCACCCAAATTTTAACAATTGAACATACATCATTGAAATCAACCAATAACTACCAACAATTTACTGGCTATCATTAACAGGTATTTAACTAGCAATTTAAATTTCAATATTAAATTAAATGGCAATTAAATTCAATAAAAGTCATAATTAACTGGAATGACAATTTAAAATATACTAAATAGCAAACAATCAATTTCTAATCACTTCATAAATTCAATTTAACTAACATAAGAAAATCTAGTAGTTGTGAGTGTTTGCTCACCTTTCGTGGCTACGAAGGTGATGATAAAAATGAAGCAATATGGAGATTCTTAGTAAAGATCCAAATGCAAAGCAAATCCAACAAAGCTTTGGCACGAACACGAATCAATAAACAAGTTTCAACTACTTCCAACTTCCAAACAACCCAAAATCCAGACTACGGAAAAACCTGAAGCTAGGTCATCTTCAAGAAAATATTCGGACTAGAATATTATTGAGTCTGTAAAAGTGACTAACTAGAAAGTTTTTACAAATTCTTTTCTCTCCACTTTCAAAAAAGAATCACTCAAAAATCTTATGCCTTGAGGAAGTTATGGTCAAAATAAACAGATGTGTTTTCTGAGTTGAAAATCTAAGTTCAAAAATATTTCGAAAAGATTTGAGTTTTTGACATAGCAAATTAAGGAACTTTGTAACGATCCTGGATATTATATAAATTTAAATTGATAATTAATTTAATTTTTGAATAAAAATTATGAAATTAATCGATAAATTGATGCGATTTTCCCCGAGTTCAAATAAATTCTATGTTAAATCATTTAAAAATTTAAAAATTGTATATATATGTATATATGTGAATATATATGTATATGTGCATATATGAGTAGATTTGAATTCATATATATATATATATTGAATTTGAATTTAAAGTTTAAGTGAATGTTTTAAAAATAATTTGAATTTATAAGATATATCTTTCCAATATGTAAACATAAGTGTGAGATAAACATACGTTATAAGTATAAGAAGTAAAATAAAATACATTCAAAATATGTACAAACAAATAAAATATATATATGTGAAGACATATCAAAAAATAAAAATTTAAGTTAGAAATAGAAATAAAAATAGATACATAAGATAAATTTTATAGTTGTAAAATAGAAAGTAAACATAGGAAAGACAAGTATAAACAAAATGTACTTACAAAATACATCAAAAATAAATATACAATATAAACTATTGAAATAAATATATAAAGTAAATATGTATTGATACAAAAAAATATATTCATAAGATAATAAAAATAAATATATATGTAGACAATAACTATTTGGGTTAGAAATGAGTGTTTAAGTTAAAAATAGGATTTCATTAATATTACAAAGCCAAAAGACAAGCAAAAACACATATACATTCAAGTACAGCTGAAATATATATATATATATATATATATAAGTTGTACAACATAATAAATGCAGCCACCAAACGAAAATCTATCAGCCACAAGAGAAGAAAAATATCACTGATGTGTTGTACAAATTTGATCACCTTGTATTGTACAAAATCATATCACAACCCTGTACAACAATCTTTCATATATCAACTTCCTCATCTCAGTTTCGTTTGTTCAAAGCTGTGAAAAACTGAAGTAAATATCATCAAACTTAAACAAACTTCAATTAAAACAACAACACAATTTATACAAACCAGAGATCAAAGTGGTTTCAGCTAGAAAATTAAAGCTTGTGTCTTCAGCAACTCTGTTCTTTTTTTTCCTGGAAAACAAGGTGAGTAAACATATTATTTTAAAGCTTAAGTATAATTAAATCTGTGCATGTGATTCATGAATGATATGGTGCTTTGCATGTGTATTTTTAAGTAAGTAGCTCTGTGTATATATGTGTGTTGGATCTGTGTGTACTGAATATAAATGTTCTTCTCTGTTTTTAGTTACAGGGTTAGAAACTTTAACAAAATTCAATATATTATCATCTAGTCACTAATAGATTGGAGTTCCAAACAAAATAAGTTGTGTAATCATAATTCAAGTTTAAAAACATGTTTTAGTATTTTTTTTAGTTTGCAAAGTTCTGAAATTTAAATAAATACAGTAAATTTGAAAGGAAGTGTTAAAATCAAATAATTTGTTTTGTTGAATCAAGCATGCAGTTTTAATCCACACTGAAAAACTTGATTTTTAAAACTAAAATCACGAATTTTAGTTTGGTTTTGGGGTTTGCAATTTGGGGTTGATCAGTTTTTGGTTTTCAAGTAAGTGTCGGCGACTGGTGTTGTTTCGGAGGTCGGGGCTTTGGCTGGAGCTTGGTGGGCGAACGTTGGAGTGGGGAAAAATAGTGGTAGTGGTGCACGACCACTGTGGCGTCGGTGAAAGGGGCGATTGGGTTTTAAACCCTAGTTTTGGCGAAGTAGGAAAACTTGATCAATGTGTCTTCGACAGAGCGTCGAGTGGATCGAGACGAAGGGGAAAAGGAACTTGAGGTCGCGGTGAAGCTTTGGTCAGTTGGTCAAGGATTCCAGTGGCTGGAATCGGTGCGTTGGAGGAAAATTGAGTCTGGGATTCCTGTCCAGTCGAGCTCGATGATCGATTTTCGATTTCGAGCTCGATTGATGTTTGAGCGGTGGAAAATCAAAAGAGAGGAGGTCCAGCGACGTGTGGGAGGGGTTGGAGATGGTCACGGCGGCGTTGATCGCTGGTGCATGTGCACGAGGTTCCTGGTGTGTCAGCGTTTGTATTCGAGAAGATGAGGAGGATTGTCTCGGGTTGGTCTCAGGGGAAACTCGGGAAATATTGGGTTAGTCTCGGGTTCGTATTCGTGTTGTACGCGAGAGTTATCCAGCTTATAACTGTTTAAAATTTAAACAAAGTTAAAGAAAACAAAAGAGAAGAAGGGTGGAGGCTCGGATTTGAGCACGAGTAAACCCTGGGTTGTCTCGAGTAAAAAAATAAGGTGTTATCAAGTAAGATTTAAAACTAATTTCTTAAAACTATTCCTTTTAAATAATGATGTTATTTTAATATTTTGTTAGTTAAAAGTCGTATATTTTATTTAACTAATTCTTAAAGTTTATTTAACTTAATTAATAATATAATTGAGTGGTAATTAAGAAGATGTATTGTTTTTATCATTTAATAAACTTAAGGTCTTAAGTTAATAAGCTAATGATAATTAATTTCAAGATTTATTTAAATAAGATTTTAAATGATAATGAAGAAGTTAATTAAGATAAATGACTTATTCTTTTACTTAATTAAGGTTTGGTGATTAAGGATTAATTAATAAAGGCAATTAAAGGATCATTAATAAATTAATGATTAATAATTAAAGATTTATTAATGAGAGTAATTAAAGATTAATTAATTAATTAATAACTAAAGGTAATTAACTAATAACTAAAGGATAATTTATTAATGGGATTAATTAATGGATAATTAATTAAGGTTAATTAATTAATGCAATTAATTAAGGATTAATGTAATTAAT
Source organism: Allium fistulosum (assembly GCA_030737815.1). NCBI lineage: Eukaryota > Viridiplantae > Streptophyta > Magnoliopsida > Asparagales > Amaryllidaceae > Allium > Allium fistulosum. The sequence goes on along the minus strand of CM060905.1, from coordinate 554,808,634 downwards.
TTTAGTTAATTAATTAATGAAGTAATTAAAGGTTAATTACTGTAATTGGTTAAGAATGATTAATTTGTGTAATTAATTAAGGATAATTACTTAATGTAATTAGAGTATAATTAATAAAGGGTAATTAATGATTAATTAAAGAATAATTAATTAAATGTTTGTAATTAATTAATTATTAATTAACCCTGACTAGAAATTATCCATAAGCAAATAATCTGGTTTAGATTAATCAGATATCTTAATTGGTTTCATTTATGGATGACTGTATTCTATTGAATGTTGTGAATTGTTTGATATTCTCTACTGTGTGATGCTTTGTGATATATCCTGATTTGTGTTGTGATCTGTAATGTAATTTGTTTATAATGCATTTATATTATCTATCTGTGATTTTGTGTATATAGATAAGCGTTATAGGATTATATCGCTTATCAATATTGTTGTGATTGTATCTGTATTGACTAATGATGTTGCACTATTGTGTGTGAAACCCCTGGCCCACACTTTTACACACACAAATATGGATTGCACGAGGAAATCAGTTAAGTCACAAATGATTTAAATTTAATGTTTTTTAAAATTGAAATTTTAATTTCAATTGATTTTGGAAATGAAATTGGGTTAAATGTTAAAGCTTTTGGAAAGGAGTTTTTAAGATAAAAATTTATTTTGAATAACTTGGTAAATTTTCCAATTTAAATAATTTAATTTGAATTTGAATTCAAAATTTGGAATTAAATTCTATGCTTGGAAATTTTGGTTAAAGATGTTATAAATGTGTTTATATGAAATTAAACCATTTTAAAAGTATGGTTTTGAGAATTTGAATTTAACCCAAGGATTTTAATTCATATAAATGAATCAGATTTTCCGAAATGAAAACTATTTGTTTTCAAATAATAGAAGCTTTCATATAAGGAATGAATTTCCTATGTCAAAAGAATTTCAAGTTTGAATTGAAAAATGGTTTTCCAAGTTATGAGTGAATTCTTTTTGAAAGCTATGAATTAAATCTTGATTTAAAGATTTAATGAGTTAATCCAATGAAATGGAAATCGATTTGGAAATCTATGAATAGATCTTTGTGAAACTGGGTGAACTTTGTGAATTGAATCTATTTATTTTTAACAGATTTAAAATGGTGATTTGTTTAAACCATTTGAAAGAAGAGTGTTGGATAATAAGTTGTGACTTAATTGAAATCCCAATATCCATATGTTTTTAAATATTATGCTCACTATTCGGTTTAGCCAGGAGAGGACCTTTGTGTCATACAACCCATTCCGAATAAGTGATATGTCGTATATGGATAGCATTTGAAGACCGGTGGTGAAGACCGGGTATTTGTGAAAACGAAAGGATAACCCGTCGATTGTCTCTACACTGAGTCCGCCGGTATAGAGATTTCCTAAGTGATGGGAAATCCGATCGGGATTGTGAATACCCGGATTGCAAGGGCTTCTTAGGAAGTGCCTTCGGTTCTGTTCGAACCCGGAACAGACTTGTATGGTTGTATGTCTGACACTACACTTTGAGATATAAAGCTGATTTCTTTCAAATACATTTCTGTTTGGTGGCGGAGAATTTATTCTCTTAGCTTAACACCCTTCTCTGAGACGTACGAGCTCAGAGGTTATGTAGTTGAAGGTTATCAGTGATATACTCCTAATTTGGTAGTGTGGCATGCTAAGTGTTGCTGTGTGTTGCTGATCATTTGTGATCAAAGCATGGCTTTGTGAAAAAGCATAGCTTTGTGGACGAGACCTCATCGGACCTCACAAACCGGAAATAGTCGAAACAGGAAAGATGCGGCAAGGTTTCAGGGGTAGCTCCCCTAGGGTATGACCATTCCTTCTGGAAAAAGGTGGTATCATGGTATGGAGCCCAGATATTTACCTGTGTGGTTGCTCCAATCTCATTTACTATGTGATTATTGCTTTGTGATCGAGGCGCCTCGGATAAAGGTCGCAAACGACCGGGGGTGGCATATCTTAGGTTTACTACCCGGGAAGGGGGTAACCGGCCTTGTGTAGGCAGAGAACCAGGTGGTTCTCGGGGCATCCCTCCAGAGGCGTTCCCATGTGGCATAGGAAGTTCCTTAGCCTGACCATTTGTTGGAAAATCCAAAGAAACAATACGAGCCTTGTACGGTTTTAGTTGTATAACCTGCCATGCAGCGTGGCGGTAACCTGCCACAAAACATGGTAGCTATAGTAGGCATAGTTCGAAATATCTATGCTGGCTAAGATTAATATTATACTTTCGAAATGTTTTCCACTATGCACTAATAATAATAACCCAATGATTTCTCGTATTAAGCATGTTTGACTATCATAAGAAGAAATCTCCTCCAATTCTGCGTTTGCATTGTGTGTGTGGCGGGAGGTCTTATGGTAGTTTCATTTTCCAAAAACATTGCGGATTCCAGTGTTTAAAATTCCTTTGTTATTTGTTTAAAGATAAACTGTTTTTATTACTCACACCAGTCCCATGACTGACTCGGAGTTTATTGTTCCCTTCCTAAACTTTGGGTGCCCACAATTTTCCACACGGGCAGTCTAGAGTTGGGTTTTTCAGATAATCAGGTTTAGTAGATTATCTGGAGCTAGTTCAGTTTTGGAGTTCACGGATGACTGACGTTGCTTACCTTGGTGCAACGTGATGGTGGTTCGAGCTGATGTTGGAGTTATTGGTCTCATTCTCTTTGTCGGATCATTTGGAGTTATCACTTCTGTTTTCCGCTATATCATTATTTATCTCTAATATTCTTGTATCATATTGATATCATTATTGTATATCATTCTGGATATTGTATTCATTGGAGTTGTATATGATATCACTGATTTCTTTCTTCCATTGTGTTGTTATACTTAATGTGTTATAAGCTCCGGGGAGCCAGATTCGGCGTTTGAATCTACGGCATTTGAGTACAAGTGAAGTACGGGTGCCGATTTTCGAAGGTCAAGTCTGGGATCTTCACAAACTTGGAGAACTGATCTAAAAGAAAGTTGAAGTCACTGGAAAAATAAATGGTTTGAAAAAAAGAATCACATAATTATGTTCATTCCTGAAGGAGATATGATTGATACAATATAGGGTATTTTGGGTCAAAACTGGACCCGAGAAAGGACTTGAAAAATGGATTTTTTGATATAGAAATATTCGGAATGGGAAAAAGGGTTCAACAACAAAGTTGTTGCCATTAAAATTATACACGGTTTTAGAGAAAAAAATATTTGGAGTAGATTAGTGGAATACAAAAGCCATGGAAATAAGGGGAAGAAAAAGGGAAAATAGGGAAGGGAGAAAGAAGAGGAGAGGGAAGGTGGAAGGAGATGACCTTGGAGATGGTACAGAGGGCGGCGAATATAGGGGAGGAGGAAGGGTTGAACGAGAGGAGGAAAAGAGTTTTGATTTTTGAGGTTTTTGGAGTTTTAGATCTAGAGTTCTCTGTAGATTTTGAGGAGAAAGAAGAAGTGTGTAGAGAAAGTTTCTCGAGAAAAAAATTATGTACGTAGATGTTATCAGATAAGAAACATAAGTCATTGGCAAAGGAATGTTCACATGACTAACTAGAGTCTCTTAGTTAACCAAGGTCCATTAGACCAAACAAACCCAATATGCCTTAGCCAATTAAAACACAACTAAACACTACCATTTCATGTTAATTTTTCATAGTAATTCAAATTTATAGAGCAATAGGAATTTGATTTTGACGAAACGAAAAGTGGAGGGAAGATCAAAATTCAGTCTAGTATCATATAAAAAGAATAAAATTTTAAAATTCAAATTAAAAAATTTCAACTAAAAGTCAATCTTTGACTAAGTTTGACCAAAATTTGAAATTTCACAAAAATTGTATTCTGTTAAATTTGGTCAAATAAAACACTCAACATCACAAATTCAAATTTTATTTTATTTAATTTTTATTTAAATTCAAAATACTGGCATTTTAAAGTTGTTAAAAGTTACGGATCGTTACACTTTATCTTAATTAAAAGATGTAATATCAATTAATGCAATATTAATTTGTTTCCCCTTATCATATTTAAAAGGTTAAATGCCATTAACTACGCATCCAATTATCATCCAATTACATTCAAACCTACGTTATCATCTTTATTATTCAATCAACAATACCCTATGAATTATATTAACATAAGTTTACATTTTATTACATTCATTATTTTACCGTTAACATCTTTTACCATATTAACTGTAATAATTAATTATATAAATTTTCATTGATTTCCAAATTAATTCCAAACATATTAAATAATGAGATGATAAATGAACAATTGTTACCTTTAAGTAATTTAATCATATTTATAAGTTTATTATCTACAACAAATGTTATGACTACTTACACATCACTGATTATATTCAATTTCAATTAACAACATATAATTCCAACATTCAATTACCTTAATTCCATTAAATACCCATTTAATATTCAAACGGACAAATTAATGAGAAGATAATTACAACCATCGTTTATAATAATAGTTCATATCCATTATCTTATCATTTACAACCAAGGGTTATAACAAAATGATTTTATATTCTATATTAACCTATTCCAATCAATTACATATAACTCATCATTAAATGCATCATTTAATTTATTTCATTATTTACAATAATAACCAAATAACCTTACAATTATATCCATTGATTGAAATTGGATTAAAATATTTATCAATTACATTAATCAACATTACTATATAACATTCTAATTGTTTTATCATTACAAATCATAAATTTTAATTTCTTACAATATTAATATTTCAAAATCTTATTAAATTTAATATTTTAATTACCAAAAAATACGGGTCGTTACATGTTAAATATATATAGTTGTATATATACTAGTATTCCGAATGATATTCCCGCACATTATAGTAGATGAGACCCTATGCGCCCGCATAATAGCGGATGATCCTATATACCGCGATGTCCCCCTCGAAGTGGGATTGGTATTTTTATGTTGTATTAACATCTGTAGATGTAGGGAAACAGGTTGGAGGGATCCAACTGGATTCCTCAAATATATTGTTTATTTTTCATATATAGTGATATATGACGTGTGTAGATAATCTGTTATCGATTATTGTTGAAATTTGAATTATTGGATGCTATTGTATCACTGGTCTTAAATTTTGGTATTTTTAAAATACCATAATATATTTTTAAAACTGAAGGAATAAAAAGAAATTTTGGATATAAAAAAATATTTATATTGGAATTGGGGTTATTTTAAAGAAATTGAGTTCGAAAATATATTTGATTTTTGGTTAGACTTAACTATTGTAAATTATTAAATGGAGATTTTAAAATTGAATTTTTATAAAAGAATTTATAAATGATATTGGGAAAATATAAAAAGGAGTTAAAATCAATATTAAAAATAGATTGGAAGTATAAATGGAATTTAAAAGAAATGAATTTATATAAATGGAATTTTATAAATAAGATTTGTTTTATAAACAAGTAAAACTCAAAGGAGTTATAATTTTTTTTATAAACGATGTTTTTAAATAAAGGAAACTGATATCAGGATGATAAATTAGGAATATAAAATTCATAGGTGGATTTATATTAGAATATGGAAACCGGGTTAATAAAAATAGTAGATTCTATTTTTGAAATGAAAATGGTTAGGGAATCGACAATGAATCGATATGTTGTGAAATTAAGAGGAAGTTATAAATTACATTAGTTATCTAGATTTTAAAATATATTTTTATTTTTAAGAAGGTAAGTTCGTTTTTCAAAGGGAAAACTTTATTATTTAAACTATGAAATTTTAAACTAGTTAGTATTTGAATACTTTGGAAAGTGGATTTTCAAATATTTAATATTTATTGAAATAAAATTTTAATTTTTATAATCAGCTTTGTAAATTGATTAATAAATTACTATTCTATAAAATGCCCATTATATATATATAGTTTGGAATGATTGAAAATTTATTTATAAAATTTCTCGAGATGTGTAAACAGGTTTTAAAATTAAGGATGAGATTTTGTAAGAGAAATCTTATAAATGGAATTCTAGAGACTTAAGAAAATTTCTAATGTTTAGATGCGATAACTTCGGAAAGGATTTGAATTCATTTAAAGAAGTTATAAACAGTTGGTTGGGATTATAAATAAGTATAATCGGTTTGGAAATCGTAGGAAGAATTTAGTTAAATTTCGGAGACTTATGAAATAAGTAACGAAATAATTCCAAGTTTAATATTAAAATGATTTTGGAAATTATACGTACAAATATTTTCCTAAGTATTGAAAGGAAGGATTTGGAAATATTTTTTGTGGAAAATGATTTAGAATAGAAATATTTTCTAAGTGTTATAAAAATGGAAGTTGGAAATATTTCTATGTATTGGAAATGGTGAAATATCCTGTTATGGATACAAGTGTTGAAATATTTTCAAATATAGAAATATTGAAAGAGATTGAATATATATATATCTTGGTGAAGATGTTTTGAAGTAAATATTTTGGAGATTTATATAATAAGGCCTAGTGTTTGTTTGTGGATGTTATTTGATAGTTAAATAACCAACTATCAAATATTGGCCAATTCGTTGATCGTTTCGAAGAGACCGAGATCGGATTTAATTATTCGAAAACAACTTCGATTCGGTTTGAACGTAACGAATGAATACCGTGAAAATGATAAAGATGGTGATTCGGTTTGTCCAGACCCAGGACAACTTGTATGGACGAATGCTATCAGAACATCGTCATTGGAGGACGATGAGCATTCTAAGTAGAATTGTTTCTTGAAAGGTAACGCTTAACCTCGAGCCTCATCAACCGGGAATGACTGAAACAGGGGAGATGTAGCAAGGCTAAGTGAGTCGCACCAACATAGGGTATGTTATCACCTTTCTAGATGTCCTCGAAAACCTATTTATTATGGATATGGTTGTGCATGAAAGAAGGAGCGCTCGATGGTAAGGGTGGGAACACCCGATGTGATAACATATTCGGTCTATCCAGGTTAGGGGTGGTCGGCCTTGTGTAGCAGGGGATCCCGGCGAGGTTCTCGGTACATTGTTCTAGAGGTGTACTGTGATGGGCAGTACCCCAGTGGCCCAGTCATTCGTATGGAATCCATTCTCCAATACGAGCCTTTACGGTTTTGTTTGTAGAGCCTAGTATGCTGGAATTTAATTAGTGTAACAATTTCAGGTATTTGAATAAGTATTAGTATTTAGACACTATTATAATATCACTGGATTTTTCTATAAAATTGTTTTGGTTATCGTAAGGTAAAAACCTGTCGTATTTATGTGTGACGTGGTCTTACGAGATACCTTTGCTTTCAAAGGATTTTGATACTCTAATAATTCAAATTGAGTGTGTTTTCTCATGCTGGTTTTCCAGACACACTCGGGTGTTATTTTATTATAATGCTCGGGTCAGACCGAGTATTACAGATTCTGGATAGAATGATATGGAGCTCAAGAGACGAGCTGGAGGAGTTCAAACGTATTTTCGTACTTGGTTTATATTTTTGCTGTGTGAGGACAAGTGGTTATAACTGTCTAAATTGATGTATTGATTGTTGTACTCTGATGATTGTAAGTATATAAACTGTTACAGATTCTTTTGTATAAAAATTTGTTTTATATTGTTCCGCTGCGATTGTAAGATTCTGTGTTGTTGTTTAATTTTCTTCTATCTCTTTCTTCTTCTTTACCCTAGTTATTCGCTCTTTCGTACAATTTGGGTTGAACGGGAGTGAATTATTATCAACTCAAAGGGTACGGAACCGTGGGTCGCTACACTATGAATTATCAGGCAAGCTTATACAAGCATGCGTACGCGTGCGTGGAGAAATGGATGCATATGGCACTTTGATGGCACACTTGGCACTTGGCACTTGGCACCTGGCATTGTATATTGCACTGCAATGAAATGAGTTTGATCTGCATAACTTTTCATTCTCTCTTTTCTTTTTTTATTTCAGTTCTTAAAACAAAAAAGACAAATCTTTTATCTGCTTAGAAGTTATAATTGTGATTAATATAATTTATCAATATATAGAAAGAATTGTCCCTTCATTGTCCTGATTGTTCAAATTTTGTATCTTTTGAGTTCTGAGCTGTACATTCACTCCTATTTATTGCTATTTCTTCGATGGAGAGATCGCACAAAAAGGAGTTCAATTCGTCCTCTTAAAAAAATTTCAAAACTCCTGAACAATTGTTTTTCTACACTCCTCTAAATTTTTCAATTTTGAATCTAGAAGTTTGAAATTTGTTGATGTATGAACCTTGAAGAGGGAACGACAATTAACAATTGCATCTTAGTTGTGCCAGAACTCTCTTTCAAGTGAGTGGTCTGTCCACGGCACAATCTCATTTTCTTACTCTTTATTGACTATCTTTTCTAACACCGTTGTGTCACTAGTTTTTCGTGCTCTTTCTTTGTCATCTTTAGAGGTTGTGGTGGTGGCGGGCTGCCTCTACTGGTGGTTCGATTGGAAGCACATGTTTTCTCCATATAATTTTATTTTTCTTCGTTATGTTTCTTCCGCGTCATCCGTGTACATACTAGAAGGTGACAGTGGTTTCCATGTTCATCAATTATATATTGTTGTGAGAGGTTTGATCACAAAATACTTTTTTAAGTGTCTGTTTGTGCATCTAAATATATATATTTAAGTATCATTAAGCTTTTAAAACCCACACTTTATCCTTAGTAATGAAACGAATTGTTATCCCGTCTTTTGGTCAAGCCGGGATACTACGGATTTGGATAAAATGGATGAATTGAAAATCGATTACAGTTGAAACTACAGACGATAGTTGAATGGATTCGGATGGACAATACTTAAAAAATGGTTAAGCATGGAATGAACACTTCACCTAGGCAACGCATTGGATCGGATCCCCAATTTTTGTCCCAATCAAGGTGCAATCGGCATGAAATGACAAGGAGGACCCCATGTGGTTATATTTTAAATTTCAAATCGATTGGAGTTCGTATGCTAGAGTTACGCACGAAAGAAGAGGGATCAGATCGATTTTCAGCACAAACAACTCAACCCAACTCTATGGAAAATGTGATATCTCACAAATGATAAGTCGGAATGAGACGAAATTTGAAGAGCAAGTAGCTAACATCATGGGGAACCCACGCACTCAAAAGGAGCATTTATGGAATGATTGCCCATGATTGATTACAACTCAACGCAACTTCTCGGAAAACGCGATATCTCACAAATGGTAAATCGGAATGATACGAAATTTCGAAAGCAAGTAGCTAACATCATGGGGAACTCACCAGAACAATCGCACCCCAAAAGGAGCAAGTATGGAATGATAACTCATGAATCATTTTTTGCTCAAAACAACGAAGATTGATCGATATCTCACAAACGGTAAGTCGGAATAGCACAAAAACTTTGGGAGCATGGACTAGAGGCATGTGAACTCCATAGGAATGATCGCACTCACATTAGAGCTAAGATGAACAATCAACATTGATCGTTCATATGGTGTGTGATCGATCTGAAAATTAACGGATCGGGTCGTACGGATTTTTAGGTTCTTCTGATAAATTTCAGTCCAATCTATGCACGTCTTCACCTATAAATACAGGCAAAAGACTTTTGGACAGACTCTCCTTCATCATTTCTTATCTCTTCCTCTATTATTTTTCTAAGGCAAAAATCAACTGTACTTGTAATCTATGAATCTATATTTTTCCGTTTGGATCTAAATATTGGATATAAATGCTTTCACATACAACCGGGTATTTGCGTCCATTTTTGACACAAACACGAATCATATAGCTTTTTAGGTTCATTGGTGTCAAGAAACATTAAGTTTGAAAGTCTGCACATTAATCTGGAGTTAATAAGAGACACTGTGAATGATGATGCTATATTAACCATATACCCCTCCGATAACAGTTAAGTTAGTTTGAAAACAAATTATATATTGATCAAAACATAATATGAGCAAGCATGACATGTGAATGAAATCTACGATTCAAATTCTTACACATGCAGTGAATAAAGTAGTAGCACAAAATTAGTAACAAATATGACTGTCAATGAATACTCGAAAAATCCGAAATTCATCCGCGTCCGCATTTGAAAAACTGATAAATATCCGATATTCGAAAAAACAGATGTAGATGTGGATATGAAGGCATCCGCATCCGAAAATTATCCGTCCGGTATTTTTTAAGATTTTAGTACAGTGAAAAATATTTATTTATGGTTTTATTAAGTTAAAAATTTATATTATATGCACTAAATGCATATTAACTGCTTAAAACTATTTATTATCTTTATATTTGTTTATTTTTAACACTTTTATGATCAGTGGAATTGAAAAAAGTTTATGTTAAATTAAAAATTTTCATTTATATTTCTTGATTTATCGGTTGTTAGCGGATGGAATAATTATCCGATATCCGTTCGCATCCGCATCCGAAAGTATCCGCTGACAGGTATAGCAACAGAGATAAAAACACCTTAGCTAAATTTATGCAAGCGACGTCATTAAAAAATAAATAGTTATTTGCCAACAAAGTGCCATAACACTATAACAGCATGCTTAGAGCAGGTCACACTAGCATATGGTTTGTGATTTTAACTTTATTATTGAAAACGAAGACTTACGTACCACCACTGGATATCATGTATCACCTTCTTCTTTCGTTTGAATACTCTCCCCCCAATCGCAATTAAATTTGGATTATCATCAAGCTCGGCCTTTTCTGTAGCTAGCTGGTCTGCTTTAATCTTCGATTCCTTTGACTGTGCTTCTCCAAATTGATTCTGAGATGTAAAGTTTGTGACATCGGGCATGAATATGAAATAGTAACATGTTAATCTGTGGATAAAATTAGTTTGAGTACATGGGACTACCTTGATCTTGATGATTTCTGCCTGCTTAGACCACTTGCCTTCGTCCACAAATTGAAAAGTCATTTTCATTGGTCTTAACAATTTTGTTTTATTTATACTCGTTCTTTCATCAAAACGTGGGTCTGACTGCAAATCAACATCAAGGTTTGGTCTAAAAATCTAAGAAGCTTCGTTCTTCTAAATCAGATCAAGGTTTGCATGTTTGTGGTCAATATGCAAGTTACATAAAATGGTTGCAATATGATTTGAATCCTTTGCTCCAACTAAATCGGATCAAGGATACACCAAACAAATCTGAAGAATAGTCGGTTATTTAACAAACTCAGCCAACATTTAATAACAGTGAAGACCAATGGCATAATGTTTCCCTGCTTTGGTTAAAAACAAAGATGCTCCAACACCTCCTGGAGTGAAGTATTAGCACCCTTAACTTATAACATGTGAAATTGTGCAGTGCACAGTACATCAAAAGTCATAAGCATCTTAGTTTGCTTTATCATCATAATAGAAGAAAAGAAAAATGTACACCAGAGTATAAGAATATCTCATTTTCATTGGAGGGTTTTCTCACTCAACGAGTGTGTTTCCTAATTGCCAAAAAAAAGGTTTAGGTTGTCATGTCAGGAATATGTAATACACCAATAATTTGTACATTCTAGTGTTCAATAGAAAAGTACTTATTTTTAACAAGAAAAACATCATACGTCATTGTTTGATAGTTTGTCCAATTAGAGTTCGTTCGCAACAATGTTTTTCGCTACGTTGACATTGTTGTCAATTTGGATGTGTCTGATGTGGATTGCATATAGTATACCGTCTGAGCGAACCATTGAAAAACAAACTACTTGAGACGCGTCGCCATCCTTTTTTTCAACGTTCGCCACATTTTCTCCCTATATATTCCCCTCTCCTTCATTCCCTTGGTCCTGCTTTTTATCCCAAATTCGAAAATTTAAGCATTATTTGGTAATTCTATGTTAAGTTTAGGTACATATTTTTGTATTTATGTTTTACATATTTTTATTTACAACCTTCATATATATATATATATATATATATATATATATATATATATATTTACGGAATGCCGACCCATGAATACACCAGCCCTACCTACCATATCGTGGATTGGACAAAGAAAAAAACGTTGTGTTTATAGATATTTGCTGCGAACAAATCGCAACTAGAAAAGGTCGGGTTGACTATTGTTGCTCCGATACCACTATTGTTTTCAACGTACGAATGAGCGTCGATTATAACGACAATAAGATGGAGACCATGTTTCATAACCTCAAGCGTGAATGAAACCAGTGAAACAAGCTGATGTAGCTTGAATGCGGTTTATGGAATGTATAGGTGGACACCATTGGAGGATGTGACGAGTGGTCAGACTTAATAACTAATAGCTAATAGGTACACGAAATTCAAAATGATCCCACCTTCGAAATTCAGGGAGCTGAATGTAATATTTGAATGATGCATCGAAACTCCAGCCTATAAGTTCGAGATTTTGAAATTCCACCTGCCAATGCACCGTTTGACACCTAGATGTATGCCGAGTTTCTCATGAGCGATGCTGTACAAATCCGCACTCATACTCCTCAAGCAACCACACATCCACATCGTTCAGCTGCAACTTCCTCTCATAGACGTCAATTTAGTCGAGCTTCATCTCGTGAGGATGAGATAAGATATATCATTGGATTATGGATGTGCGATAGGAGAATGCCCCATTTTTTGAATGGAAAATCACAATTATTCTGGCTAACAGTGAGGCATGGTACACAACTGTCTATGTGCAGATGAACAATTCCAAAAAGCTTAGATGACTTGCTCTATATCAAATAGCGAAATATAAGAGAGAAATGTAAATTTATATTTATATTTTGAACTACTAACATGTAATGAAAGTTGTCCTTTTTCTATTGCCATTTTAGCATTTCATAATTTATAAATCATATAAATTTATTTAACTATATTAATTAAAAAAGATTAAAACAAAATAAAACAATAAAAATAATAATCATTTATAACAAAACAATTGAAATGCCCACTTAAGAATGCTCTTTCATACACAATAATGCATTCCTCTTTCAATACCCGTTCTCATTTCGTGTCCCTTTTAAATGCCCTTAATATCATTTCGTGTTTCTCAACACAACCCTCCAACTCAATTTTAACATGGTTGGGTCTCACCAGTTTAGCTATTTTTAGTACTGGGTCGTTCAACCCAATCATAGATCAATTCAACCATGTTTAACACTACAAAACCGTATTTTTCGTTTCTGAGATGATAGAAAATCTGATGGCGACTTTCTCTCTCGCATTCGTGATTTCTTCAACATCTCACTCAATTCAGATCAGATTTTTCGCAGTTAGAACTTCTAGTTAATCAAAATGGTATGATTTTTCTATTTGAAAACTTTAGTTGATATATTTTACCACTGGTAAATAAATAATGTTTAATCTCAGCTGTTAGAAGATGAAAGTTGAAGACCACGTTGATGTTCATTTTTTATTGGCAGTCCTAGAAACTGACCGGTATCGAAAGTAGACGCTAATAGAGCACAATCAAAACAAGTGGTCAATATTTGAAATGCATAGAAATGAATGCAGGAGAGAGAAAAATGTCAAAAATATTTTCTCATTTAATAAATATATGAAAACGGATTGGATAGCAAATTAATTTCATATTTATATATTACTTCTTCAAGTTATTTAGTGTTGTGAGACTATTTCAATTTCAAATCATCATTCATTCTTAACATATGGACAATGTCCTAATATTTAATAGACCCGAATCATACCATATGGACACACTTAACATGAATTTTCAATGTTATGTGATTACCGACTCATATTTATATATTATTTCTTCTAGTTATTTACTGCTGTGGGATTATTTCAATTTCAAATCGTCGTTCCTTCGTGTCATATACGACACAATCCTGTTGTGGCGGATTTCAATCGAGACCACTCAAATTAAAATCCCCAAACGCAGCGGAAAAGCTAGATCGTGATAGATAGTGCAAAACAACCTATCACCACTAGAATTCAATATATCCAAAACCAAAGCACGATCACAATAACACCACAAGCAATATATGATAAGAAGCAATAATGAAAACAATAAATCACACACCGATTTATAGTGGTTCCACTAACGTCGCGTTAGTGTACATCCACTTTGAGAGATATCTTTTATTATCACCAAATAAGAAGAGTACAAGAGATTGATTACAATGATCTATTAGAGAATCAATGTTTGTGGAGATTAAAATTGAAAAAATAGAGTTTTTTCTAAAACCCTAATTAATGGAGGACTAAACCCTTAATTAGATAATTGCTTGATCCACCCTCTTTGAAAAAGAAAGAGAGCATATATACTGGTGGAGAAAACCCTGGCAAAAGACGAACTTGCCCCTGAACGAAACAACACAAAACCCAGTCCAGAAAACTGCAGCTCGCTGGCTCAAACGTCTGGAACATGGCTCCAGACGTCTGACCGAACATTCGGTAAACTGAACCCTGTATGAGCAGACGTCTGGCCCATGCCTACAGACGTATGGCTGCCTGTAGCCAGCACAGTGAATGCTGCTACCACTCTAGTTTGCTCCTCCGGACTTCGTTTCGCAACCCGTCTTCTCCGATACCAAACTACATCCATCCCCTTCAATTCACCTTCATATAGTGTCACAAAACTTAACACTCTACCTTGACACTATATCCATCTCCAACACCAATGGTACCATACCATCAACAATCGATATCTCCAACTACCAACACTTCTACCTTCAACCAAACATGAATGTTTCCCCAACGGGTTCAGGCAAAGCCACCCTCCATTGCACTCCATCAACGAGTTCAGGCACAAAGCCCCCACCCGCCAACGAAATGTTGAAAACATTCAAACACCGTCTCACCAAAGACAAGAGCACTAGGAATGTAAACTAGCACTACACCAAGAAGATAGAACCACAATCTCGTACCAATACTCTTCCTCATCTACAACCAAGTATCTCTCTCAATCGTGCCATCCCGTGGCACCTAGCACTTCTCCAAGCGAATTAAGTCCGAGCAATGCTCGAACTTCCCAACCGGCAATGCCTTAGTGAACATATCCGTCGCGTTTTCCTTTGTGTGCACCTTTCGAAGATATACTTGCTTATCCTCATCCATGGCTACCAAGAATGACTCCCTCACTTCAATATGCTTCGTCCGTGAGCTAAACGCCAAATTCTCCGCCAAGTGAATAGCACTTTGGCTATTACATTGAACATCGATGCTATCGTGTTCAATACCCAAGTCACACAACAATCGCTTCAAATAGAGTGCTTCCTTCGCCACCTCTACCGCGGCTATCAACTCCGCCTCCGTAGTGGATAAAGCTACTATGGTCTGCAATCTAGATCTCCAACTTATGGCCATACCACCAAGCGTGAAGACATAACCGGAAGTTGACTTTCTCCTATCTCTATCACCGGCATAGTCCGAATCACAATAACCAACCAAGTTGCAATTCATTTTCCCACTACCGCAAAAAACAAGACCATGAGATGACGTACCCCTAAGGTATCTCAATATAAGCTTCGCGGCTTCCCAATGCGATTTTCCCGGATTAGGCATAAAACGACTAACCACCCCGACGGCATTTGCTATATCGGGCCTTGTACACACCATAGTATACATCAAACTTCCAACCGCACTTGCATATGACACCTTTTCCATATAAGCCTTATCTTTCTCCAAGATAGGTGACCCTTTACTCGAAAGCTTCACATGCAAAGGTAAAGGTGTATTTGACGCCTTTGCATTCTCCATGCTAAACCGGCAAAGCACTTTCTTAATGTACTCCTTTTGAGTCAATTTCAACTCAAAACGCTTTCGATCCCTTTCTATTTACATGCCCAATATCTTCTTTGCTTCTCCAAGGTCCTTCATTTCAAATTCCGAATTTAATTGCAATTTCAACTTGTTGATTTCATTCTTGTCCTTCGAAGCAATGAGCATGTCATCCACATACAAGAGTAAATACACCCAACAATCATTTCCCAACTTCTTGAAATACACACAAGCATCCTTGACGCTTCTATTGAAACCGTTTTCAAGCATAAAATGATCAAATCTCTTGTACCATTGTTTAGGTGATTGCTTCAACCCATATAGTGATTTCTTCAATTTGCACATCATATTTGACTTACCATTTACAACAAAACCTTGCGGTTGCTCCATGTAAATATCTACATCCAAGTCACCATGCAAGAAGCCGGTCTTCACATCAAGTTGCTCCAAATCCAAGTCGTGAATAGCAACTATGGCAAGTAATATATGTATGGAAGTATGGCTCATGACCGGTGCGAATATCTCATCATACTCCATACCCTTTCTCTATGCAAACCCCTTAGCCACTAGCCTAACCTTGTATCTCCTATCGTTCTTCACCTTGTAAATCCATTTGCACCCTATAGCACGGTTTCCTTTAGGAAGCGGAACCAAACTCCAAGTTCGATTCTTCATCAGTGATTGCATCTCTTCCTCCATGGCATAAATCCACTTCGAGCTATCACTCGAATTCATGACGTCATCAAGGTCCATTGGCTCATCTTGGACTACATGAAGCGCATAGTCCAACTTATCACAAAAGCTAAAATAGTTCCAATCACTGTATCTTAATTGGGTGGTCTTATGGGACGACGCCCAACCCGAGTAGCAATATTTTCACCCAAACTCCTTTCGGCTCCACCTTGAACCGAAACTTCTCCAGGCTCGTGTACATCACCAACACTACTAGAGGCACCACGTGGACTTTGTGATGTAACATCAACCGCATTTTTCTCACAAGCATCTTCAACTACTCTACCTCCTCTACCACTGGGACAAAATGATGGAATAATTTCCTTCTCCTTCGATTCATCACGAACCAAGACCGGAATATCTGATGAACTCTCATTTTCCTTGAACAATGCCGACTCATCAAAAGTAACATGATGAGAGTTTGTCACCTTCTTCGTTTCCGGATTCCAAATCCGATAGCCTTTCACTCCATCCGTATAGCCAAGCAAGACCCCCTTGACAGCTCTTGGTTCAAGCTTATCATTACCCGGATCATGCACATAAACCGGACTTCCAAAGACACGAAGATAGCTCAAGTCAATACTCTTTCCCTTCCACACTTCCTCCGGAATTTTGTTATCAATAGCCGAGCACGGAATTCGATTAATGATATGCATCGCGGTTGACAAAGCTTTGGCCCAAAATCCCTTAGACAAACCCAATGTTAATCTCAAGCATCGAGCTTTCTCTAGTAGAGTACGATTCATCCTCTCCGCAACTCCATTTGATTGCGGATCTCCCGGTGTAGTAAAATGTCTCCGAATCCCATGATGCTTGCAAAACTCTAAGAATTCTCCGGAAACATACTCCCCGCCATTGTCGGACCTAAGAACCTTCAAAGACTTACCACTCTCATTCTCAACAAGAGCCTTCCATGCTTTGAACTTTGCAAATGCCTCCGACTTGGCCTGCATTACATACACCCATACTTTACGAGAAAAATCATCTATAAAGGAAATATAATACCTTGCTCCTCCCAAAGAAGCTACCGGTGCCGGTCCCCATACATCCGTGTGCACATACTCAAGAACATTTCTTGAATCATGTTTTCCTTCACCGAATGATACTTTTGTTTGCTTCCCCAAGACACACTCTTCGCAAAACTCTAATTTGTTGAAACTCTCACCATTGATCATCTCCCTCTTCCGAAGAATCTTCAAACTCCTCTCCGAGCTATGACCCAACCTCAAATGCCACAACCTTGTCGCATCCAAGCCATGAGAACTATCAACACCTACACAAGTTTCACCTTCTACGGTCTCTCCACGAAGCAAATAAACACCATGAGCCTTAGCACCTTTCATGACCACAAGTGCCCCTTTCGAAACCCGTAAACAATCACTCTCAATAGTGATCTTACATCCAAAAGAATCCAATTGCCCCAAAGAGATAAGAGACTTCCGATGTCCCGGAACATAGCGTACATTAGTGAGAGTACTAACCACTCCGTCAAACATTCGAATTTGCACGGAACCAATGCCTTGAGACCTACACATAGCACCATTTCCCATAATAATTGAATTTCCCTCTTTAGCAACAAGAGAAGAAAAACAATTCCTATTAGGCGTCATATGATATGACGCCCCCGGGTCGAGC
Organism: Allium fistulosum; assembly: GCA_030737815.1. Classification (NCBI taxonomy): domain Eukaryota; kingdom Viridiplantae; phylum Streptophyta; class Magnoliopsida; order Asparagales; family Amaryllidaceae; genus Allium; species Allium fistulosum. The sequence continues at coordinate 554,790,526 of CM060905.1, read as the reverse complement.
ACCCACTCACTACCGGAAACATCCGATGCTACCGCCGTCAACACATCTACGTCTTCCTCACCAACACCTCTCTCCACCGCTACAGATGAAGATGCTACTTCCCTTTTACCTTTCTCCTTGTCCGGACATTCATTTCTCCAATGACCGTGTTTCTTACAAATATAACACTTGCCTTTCCTTTCCTTTGATTTTCCTCTCCAACCGGGATTCCTTGATTTAGAACCCCCCCGGTTGTCCTTCTTCACATATCTTTCCTTCTCCGCAAACAAACCTTGACCATTACCGGCACTACTACCACCAACACTCAACTCCTTCATTTGATCTCTCAATTCCTCACTAAGAAGACCCGTCTTGACATTATCTAACGTCAATGTATCCCGGCTATAGATCAAACTATTTGAGAAACCCGTATAACGGTCCGGTAACGAACATAACAATATCATCGTCTTTTGCTCTTCCTCAATCTTCAAATCTACTACCTTCATCTTCATTAGCAAATCATCAAACACATTCAAATGTACCTTTAGCGAAGTTCCTCCTTTCATCTTATAGGTGAAAAACGTTTGCAACAAGATCAAACGATTAGTTAGAGACTTCTTCATATACAATTCTTCCAACTTGTCCCAAATTCACTTAGCGGTGGTCTCACCACTAATTTCAGAGATCACATTCTCTCCCATAGCAAGTTGAAGTGTAGTAAATGCCCACTCTTCCATTTCCTCTCTCTCGACATCCGAGATGTCCGCCGGCAACAAATGTGTATCAAACACCACTCGTTGTACCTGATTCCTCCTTAGAACCGCTTTCATCTTCCATTGCCATTTTTCAAAATCATTATCGCCATTACACTTGTCGATAACCAATTGCGATCCCGACGCCACATACGACCTACGTACATACGGCACTATACTACTTGGACTAACCATTGAATTTCCAGAGTTATCCGTTTCTGGCATTTCAACAACCATCTACCAACTCCAAAGCTCCGATATCAAATGTTGTGGCGGATTTCAATCGAGACCACTCAAATTAAAATCTCCAAACGCAGCGGAAAAGCTAGATCGTGATAGATAGTGCAAAACAATCTATCACCACTAGAATTCAATATATCCAAAACCAAAGCACGATCACAATAACACCACAAGCAATATATGATAAGAAGCAATAGCGAAAACAATAAATCACACACCGATTTATAGTGGTTCCACTAACGTCGCGTTAGTGTACATCCACTTTGAGAGATATCTTTTATTATCACAAAATAAGAAGAGTACAAGAGATTGATTACAATGATCTATTAGAGAATCAATGTTTGTGGCGATTAGAATTGAAGAAATAGAGTTTTTTCTAAAACCCTAATTAATGGAGGACTAAACCCTTAATTAGATAATTGTTTGATCCACCCTTTTTGAAAAAGAAAGAGAGCATATATACTGGTGGAGAAACCCTGCCAAAAGACGAACTTGCCTCTGAACGAAACAACACAAAACCCAGTCCAGAAAACTACAGCTCGCCGGCTCAAACGTCTGGAACAGGGCTACAGACTTCTGACCGAACATTCGGGAAACTGAACCATGTATGACCAGACGTCTGGCCCATGCCTACAGACGTCTGGCTGCCTGTAGCCAGCACAGTAAATGCTGCTACTACTCCAGTTTGCTCCTCCGGACTTCGTTTCGCAACCCGTCTTCTCCGATACCAACTACATCCATCCTCTTCAATTGACCTTCATATAGTGTCACAAAACTTAACAAATCCTAACCATTTACATTCATCTTTCATGGATTTAACCGCTACTTGGTTAAATTCCACTTCAATCCTTTGAAAACCAGGTTATTTATGATACTTTAAAGCCTCAGCGTATGTTGCTGCCATACAGAAGAAAACAGCTAAAATACTCCATGCAATTGATATGATTGTAATGAGGTGATTCAGGAGTACTTTTAGTATGTTGATCAAAATGTCCCAACTGTGATAATATAAAAAGATGATCATGCATCATTATCCAGCAATTACTTCTCAATGACTTTATTCTTCTCATAACATACCATAATTCAATACAAAACATATCACGAAATATATCATATCATTATCAATCTCATACACATGCATTTCACATAGTACCTAAATAATCAACCAAACTCTCCATTGGTCGATACATGGCTTTAAGAGGATGAGCTCTGGAAAGAGCAAGCCCTCCACCTTCACTCATATCCAAAGACTCATCACCTACTCTCCTCCATTCGAAACACTGCAACAGTGTTCCTAACGACAAACCCACCACTCTTCTCGCAAGTCCTTCTCCTGGACACCTCCTCCTTCCCATTCCAAATGGAAACATCTTCCCTTCCATTTCTCCATTCATATTCTCAAACCTTTCCGGTACAAATTCTTCAGGATCTTCCCAGGTACTTGGATCCCTATGAATTCTATACACATTCACAAGTAGCATCGTTCCTTTTTTTACATTATATCCTCCTACATTGCAGTCTTCAGAAGATTCGTGTGGAACCAGAAGTGGGCCAGCCGGATACAGTCTAAGAGTTTCTGTTATGATACACTGCAGATAAGGAAGATTTTGGAGGTCAGATTCTTCCAGTAACTTCTTGTTCCCAATTCTCTCTTCTATTTCTGCCTGTGCTTTTCTTAACTTGTCCGGATTGTTGAGCAGAAGTGCCATCGCCCATTCTACTGTGTCTGACGATGTGTCGGTCCCTGCTGTTAACATGGACTGCATTTGCAAATAAAATCATGTAAACCATGCATTCAGCCTTTACTTACTAGTCAGTACGGTAAACAATTTGTGAGTCCTTACATAGAAAATGGCTTTGATGATAGTATCACTGTATTGATCAGGATCTGTTTCTTGCAGAGCAATGAGGCCTCCTACCATTGTCTTCTCACTTTCAGTTGTACCATGCTCCTTTTGTTGTTCTCGGTACTCGTTGATTAAACCTTGTAAGAATTCATCTATGTAGTCAATTGCTTTTGATGATTTCTTGATAAGCTTCTTCAAGTTCATTAATCGTAAGATAGGTAAGAAATCTTCTATGTTTGATGCACCCGAGTTTGAAAAAAGCTCTTCCACCGTCTCTTGAAACTTGTTCATTTCTTGGTTGATTCTGTCCTCGTACAGTTTTCCAGCAATCATATTCATCATGTTTTTTAACGCAAATCCAAAAAGCACTGATTTTAAGTTTATCAAGGCAAAACCATTTGTTCCTGATTCACAGGAATTTGCATGATCAGTGAAGAGTTTCTTAACCATTGCATAAACTTCCGCAGTTCGTATGTTACCAAAAACGTTCAAACGGTGAGTAGAGAGAACATCAACTGTGGCAATGCGACGTATATTACGCCAATGAGGGCCGTAGTTTGCAGTACCAATAGTGGAAAAATCATAGGTAAAAAGTTTGCTAGAAGGAAAATGAACACGGTTGGCAAACACAACGTCGTTCTTTGTAAAACACTCTTCAGCCACCAAAAAAGAAGTTACTACAAGAACAGGGCGTGAGCCGAAACGGAGAGATAATATAGGACCATAGCGTTTTGAAAGACTATAGAGGGTTTGATGAAGAGGTTTCTTGAATAGATAAAGGTGTCCTATTATCGGTAATGGAAGCGGACTTGGTGGATAGTTCTTTTTTGTGTTAACCAAGGAGGAGAAGATTAGTTTCTTTACTAGGAAACTTGTGATTAAGAAGATTATAATGAGTAAGAAGATCGACGCCATAGTGTTGGAAACAAAGATAAATGTAAGATAGGATTATGGTTTTAATCTTCTAATTTAGCATGCCTATTTATGAAGTGATCTGGTCAAATTTCACTAAGATGTCGTAAGCCAATACCTCATAGGATTGAAGTTGAACGCTCTTGGATTTTAGTAGAAACATGATACAATTCCAATAGAGCCATTGTTCAAAATTCCGGCGGAATTCCGGTTATTCCGATGGTTAAAATTCTGGATTTGATTTTCAAATATTGAAAAAAATTATAAAAAAATACAACAAATATATATTAATTTAAAAGAAAAATTAAACAAGATAATAAATAAATGAACAATAAATCGTGTAGTTTCATAAATAAAGTTGTTATACTTTTGTTAATTTACATCGAATCATAATAAAAAATTCAAAATTTTAAAATCTTAAATGAACAATACAGAATCTTAAACAATGATTTTTTAATTAAAGTGTGTATTTCATATGTAATATAAAAAATATACTATAAATTTATAACGGTATTGAATATTTATTAATGTACATAGCAAATTAAAGCAAAAAAGTATCGGAATTATAAAATATAAATTAAGGCGGAACCTTCGAAATTTTTGAAAATTTTGAAAGTGATAAATCCCAGATTTGAAACTTGCTTTTAGCGCACCGTTATCGGTGATAGTAGATAAATCCCAGATTTCCCATTATTTTAGTTTCAATAATATTTGATGTTACGTAAAGTAATTGACTATCTTTTTATGTTTTTAACTAGAGTATTCGGATTCATCAATAGTCGTTATCCAGTATAAACAAAAAAGGAGAAAAAAAAAAGCTTGCTCTTTATGAATAAAAGAATGGAAATTGCCAAGAACATGATTTGAAATAACGTAAACAGTGGCTTATTCTTTTAAACAATGAAGTCATGGTAGAGAGTTGGCATATCGGACAGGAACTGTGATAATGTTATCTCACCTACAGTCCATATAGCTGCTACAATCCTAGATTTGATAATCTGGCCTTGAATGAGACCGTCATGTTCCAAGATAGAAGTTTCTTGGTATTGAACCGATCTTACCGACGTGTTAATCTAGTAATTTTATATGGTTACATTGCATTAATTTAATTAAAATTGATATATTTGCTGAAAAAATAAAATTATGATTTATAGTATAATAATAGTACACGAAAAAATATCACCGTTCGAAATGTAAATTGTTTAGCACCGCACATCCACACTTTATAACACAGTATATACAGGGTAAAACAGAAATAAAGTTTAGTAAGGGACAATTTGTGACCACTAATTAAGATGGACATCAACTTAAATAATATATGTTTACTCAGTAAAAATATCTTCCTCTCTCCTGCATGTGACCACTCTCATTTCTTTTTGAATGAACCCATCATCACAAGACCTCCAATCATTTTTCATAGTTTGAATATGATATTTGCTTGAAATTCCAACTCATATCTCCTCTCCCTGGTTCGAACCGGTCTTCAAAACCGCTTTTCTTATTATGGTTCGAACGTGGTTTTAATGAGCACTTGACCGTGGTGGTCAGCGGCCGATGGTTAATTGCGGTCCAACCGATGGTCCGGTCTAGTTGTCAAAACTATCGCTACAATGCTTTGGGACTTTTTGTAAATTTTAGAAATTATTGTAAAAGAATAAAACTAAAATAAATGTGCATCATGCATCCAAACCTTGGTGACATCAAGAGAGAACAATAAGCTAGGGCCTGCAACTCTCACTATTTTCACTTTTGAAATGAATCTTAGCACTTAAGGAAAAACGAATTTGGAATTAAATAAGTGGTCAAGCGTTGTTTGTTCAAACAGAATATTAAGTGTTAAATTTGAATGATTTAAATATATTCCAAATACAAATATTAGAAGGGAGAAGATATATTAATTGATTCTACAATCAATCCAATCTAGGAAACAAATAAGAAAGGTAATCGATTAATTTAAGAAGATGTATTAATTGATTTAAGTACAATAAAATATGGATGTAGGTGAAAAGCATAATAGAAAAATAATCAAATGATTGATTTAAATCATTAATTGATTTTATGTATCAACAAAGAAAAATAATATGAAGACATGTACCATTATGCTTAGGGCTGTTATGGTAATGGTTACCGTATTTCCGAGGCAGTGTTCATTCTCACACACATGGACACACATGCATGTGTGTATGAAGACATTTGTTCATTCTTTGAAAAGAGAGTTCTCAACAAAAATATCTTCACTAAGATCCCTATTTCCGTATTTATTTTAGGATGAATGAAATGTATTTAGTGTTTTATATTCTTCTCATATTGTTGTACTTCCACTTGAAGTGAAGAAATAATAAAGGTTGTTAGGTAAGAGCACGTAGATATAACCGAACCTCGTTATTTGGTGTGTTCTTTCCTTTTTTCTTTATCTATAATTTGCGTCCTTTGATTTATTTTTATTCTCTTTGTTAGATTGGAATTTTTGAGATTATCCAGAGACTAGATTATTAGGTGACCTGCTTCCACTATACAAAACTCTGGTTTTGCGCTATAGTTTGATATCAGAGCTTGTTGTTCTGTTTGAAGATTTTTTCAGCTATGTCTAATTCTACAAAGATTATCATTGGTAGAAGCTCTAAAAATTATGAAGTTGGTAGATTTGATGAAAAGGGATATCTTGACACATGGAAAATGAAGATGAAAGTGGTGTTGAAGAAAGCAAAGATTTTTAAGATTGTCTTAAATCCAAGAAAATTAAAGAAACTAGCGTCAGAAGAGACTAAGGAATTTGAGGAGGATGATTTTACCACCGTCCAGCTTAGCCTTTCTGATGAAGTGTAACACCCTATATTTTTATAACATTATTTAGCATATTTAATTAGTTAAATTAAATAAAATAATGTGAAGATTAATAGGTTGAGATTTGATTAAGCTAAGGGTAGTCGTGCCATGTTAATTATAAATCGAATGAAACAACATGAACTAATGTGTTAGGAAATGAGTAAGGGCAATATGAGAAATAGGAGGGACTTATACCCTAAACCTTTAGGAAATGAAATACACGTTCGTTCATTCTATCAAACAAAAAACACCCAAGGCCGGCCACCATTTTTATTCTCAAGGAAGATAAAGCTAGGGTTCAAGAGGAAAAAGTTAATCAACATATTCAACATCAAATCTCATATCTTTTTAATCTCAAAGCTAAGATGAATAATCACTACATTTCATTTTCTTATGGTTTTCGGTTTTAAGTTCTATTCGTAATGATTTTTCAAGTTTATGCCATGTTTTGAGTGATTAAAGTTATATATATGTTTGTTGATGAATTATACATGTTCATATTAGCCTCTATGATATGTTTGATATGAAAAATCTATTAAATAACATCCATAAGTCTTAAAAATTTAAACGTAGATCAGAAATGATATTTTAGAGACGGGTTTCAATTTTCATAATTTTCTGAATTAATGTGGATTTTATATTATTTTTCTAGTGAGAAAAATGATTTATTGGGTTATAAATTATTTACGGCTAAAATAATTATTATTTGGGTTTGGAATTTTTATCTATTGGAAAACATATTAAATTAGATGTTTTGGAAAATTTTAAGATTTTTCTTAAGTGTTTTGATGAATATATAAAATTATTTAAGGTATGGGACTTAAATGTTTTATATATTTAATTAAGCAGAAGGGGCAATTTATAAAATAAAATCATTGTTTATTTCTGAAATTATTGGCAGCACTTTTCTGAAATGTATTTGTTAACCAATAAGAATTTGAAAAACAAAGGTAGGTTAGTAGAAAAGTTACCTCTTTTAAGTTAAAAACAAGAAAAACATACTTTTAGCATGTTTCAGCCATTTTCGGCAATCAAACCCTCCAACCCAGACCTTTCAACAAGGTCGAAAGGTATTATAGCTTTCGACAAGGTCAAAAACCAATGTGTATGGTATCAAGTAATTTGGTACGTAATAAATTGGACAAGGTCGAAGGGTACTTGGTTAAAGCCTTAGTTGTTGAAGAGGTTGGAGTATGTTTGTTTTATAAACCAAAACTAACGTCTGCTTTGCTTTCGAAAAGAAGCTTTCGACTTGGTTGCTTTCCACCACGTCAATTATTTAAAATAAAGGTTTAAACCTTTCGATTAGGTCGAAAGGTTAACAAGCTTTCGAAGGGGTCAAAATCCCCTAGCTGCCGCCTTTCAACCTTTCGAAGTCATGCTTTTGACAAAATCGAAAGGTTTACTAGTTTTTAAAACCAGCCGCTTCTTCCATGCTTTCGAAAGGAAGCTTTCGACTTAGATGGTTTACCCTTTTAATTCTAATTGAAGTATAACCAAAGCTTTCGAAAGAGGTGTTTAGAGTATTAAAAGGTTGAAGCCTATTGTTTTAAAAAGAAACGTTTTAAAGCTTCCGAAGGGAAGCTTCCGAAGGGGTCGGAATCTAAGCTTTCGACGAAGTCGAAAGGTTTTAAAAGAAGTTTTTTCACATGTTTTAAATTGAACCCAAAGAACTTTCGAAAGGTTTATGTTTTAAGAGACAAATACTTTCGAAAGGTTTTAATTGTTGAATGGTTTCAATGGGGTCGAAAGTAAAGCTTTCGAAGGGGTCGAAAGCCAAGCTTTCGATAGAGTCGAAAGGTTCTATTTTGATGGTTTCGAAAGGTTTGAAATGTAAGGTTTTTCCAAGGTTTTCTAAGGCAATGTTTTGAAGTGTTTTAAGATGGGGTGTCTAAGGTTTTAATGCTTTCGAAAGGAAGGTTTTCAATGGTTTTGAAAGGTTTGAATGGTTTCTAAAGAGATGCTTTCAAAGGTTTAGAAAGGGGTATTTTCAATGGAATCGAAAGGGGTACTTTCAAATGTTTAAATGTTTTCATCAACTAAGGGTTAAGCAAAGTTTATATATAACGTGGCAATATGATTTTGGGTAAAGCATAAATATTTTATATTTCTTTTGTTAGTTTAATTTAGAGATTTTAAATCATTTGGAAAAGGTTTTCAAGGAAAATTATGAGAGAGAATCCCTATGTAAAAATAACTCAAACATTAGAATACCAGATGAGACTGGTATAGGGCCACGCCCTATACATTAGCTATTAGCCCTAGATAATTATTGTCCAAAATTCCAGTGTGTAGGGCTTAGTCAGGTAGACTAAAATTATGATTATACTCCGAAAGGAATATATGTTTGTATACAGATAGATTATTGGTGAGCCCGCAAAACCATTAGGATCAGGAAGACCTGAGAGATGATTAAGCTAAGGACAGAAACGATGTATTTAACGGATAGTTAAGGACAGATAGTCCAGAAGAACTGTGTTTAACGGATGTTAGACTAATTTTTTTTATATTGTCTGGTAGGCCCAAGTCAGCCAAAGGTTAAAAGTTAGCCAAACAAAACTTATGTGTTTAAATAGGTAGTTCGTTATTTCCTGATATTTATGTACGTTTACATAACGATGCTTTACAGTATTTAACCAGTTTTGGTTGCAGGAAAAGGTTTTGCAAAGATATGTTTTAAAAGGATGTTAGTGAGGGGAACCCCGTTCCGCTAAGCGGCGTGGTCTCACTTAACATATTAAACCGGGATGTATAGTATTATTCACACCAGGCTTTTTGTCTGACTCGAAGTTTATGTTTTCCCCTTAAACTCTCGGGTGCTCAAAATTGATTTGAGTAGGCTGAGGGGTTAAGGTCTTTTAAGGTTTTAGTAGGATGACGAATAAGGCTACTGGAGGCATGCGGGAGGCAAACTGATAGCTATTTAGGAGTTGTTGTTTTATGCTTTGTTGTATTTCCGTTGTGATTGTATTAAGTCAATTATGACTATATGACTCTGATCATCCAATGTGGTACCTTCATATACCAATCTTGGCGTATTTTGTAATAAGTTTATTTTATCTGTGCCTGAGAACGTATTGGGATTATGTAAGATGAATATGAAACATCTGTTTTAAATGTAATGAAGAAAAGTTGTTATAAAATCTGCGTTTTGTTTCATATTCAAGTCCTTCTGATATTATAGATACCATTATAGCCGTATTTAGTTGCTGGAAGCTAATACTATAGATGACTGCAGCATATGTAGCGCTTAGTTTTGGGCCTCTAGATAGGGGATGTTACAGCTTGGTATCAAAGCAAGGTTTATGAAATACTTTAACTAAAAATGGTTTTGAAAACATAATCCTTAGTGCTTAGAGTTAAGATCGGGGTATGAGATAACGCTATAGTAATGTACTTGTATTTGTTATATATAAGTATACGTTATATCTCTATACTCCTAGCTTAGTTAGGTTATCCATCTGTATCTCAAGAAACTTGAATACAGATATGGAAGGAAGAAGAGGCAGAGTGAATCTTGGAGGAGAGAGAAACACCACTAATGGAAATGCCCGACCAAACGCTAGAAGTGGTCCAGATCAGGCTCAAGCTGAAAATATTAGTGCTAGGATTCCCCTAGTGGACATGGGAGCCATGTATCAGTTTTTCATAAACATGATGCAAGTTGGAATTTGCAGCTAGAGGTGTCGGAGGGAATGCTGCTAGAGGAGGAGTTCAGGAAGCTTCGATAGCCAACCACTATGCTAATCTTAGCAGAGACTATATTAGGCTTGGAGGGAAGCCGTTCATTGGAACGGAAGATGCGATTGATGTAGAAAACTGGCTGTTGCATTGGGAGAGGATTTTAGCTGACTTAGGATTGAATGACGAGCAGAAGAGGAGATTAGCTTCAAGACAACTTCAGGGAGCTGCTCTGTTTTGGTGGAATACTGTTGTAGCTGGTGTTGATGAGGAAACTATGACTTGGGCAGAGTTTAAGAGGATGTTTCAAGAAAGGTTTATGTCGATGATGGCGCAGTCAACATTGTTTAGAAAGTTTGTTGAACTAGAAAAAGGAGAGATGTCAGTTCTAGAGTATGCTAGAAGGTTTGAAGGGTTGGCCCGATATGGTTATAATGCCATGGTTGATACAATAATAAAGAGGAATGAGAAGTTTATAAGAGGCTTGAAGCTGGAGTTGGTAAGTGCTACCTTACCGCACTTAAGAGATCCAAGTGATGTGGTGGTAGAAATGGCGCTGAGGCAGGAAGAGGCATTAGCTTGTTTGGAGAAGAAGAAAGAGAAGGAAGTCCAGGTGGGACAAGGCTAGAAAAGAAAGTTTTTCCAAAAGAAGAATGCTCAGAAGGGAGGAGCATAGAAGAAGGGAAAACTGAAGTGGTTTGTTATAAATGTGATAAGAAAGGACATTATGCTAATGAGTGTCATGCCGAAAAAGGAAAGGGGAAAGAAGCAGTTGGGAAGAAGAACATCTGATGTTTTAATTGTGATCAGATCAGCCGTTATAAGAACAAATGCCCAAAGCCTGTTAGAGAAGGAAAGGGGCAGATGTATGCATTGGGGCCCGCAACTTCAAGGCCAGTTGTGCAGGAGAAAGGGAAGGCTGTTTTGGGAGGCTCGCTACAGATTCACGGTATGTTTGTTAGCGTTCTGTTTGATATTGGTGTATCACATTCTTTTATTTCTCGATGTTTGGTAGATAAGATTAACCTAAAACCCTCATATTTAGTTACTTCCTTAAGGGTTGCAAATCCGATAGGAGGATATGCAACACTTGGGATGAGATGTGACCACTTAGAGTTTGATTTGCTAGGTTACACCTTTTCTTGCATTTTGCATGTATTTGACTATGTAGGGTTTAGAATTATATTGGGTATGGATTGGTTGAGTGAGTATGATGCGAGGATATTTTTCCACGATAGGAAAATATCACTTAGTCACCCTAGTTGTAGTGAGAGGATTGTTTATACCGTAGAAAGCCCCAATTGCGAAATGAATGCTTTATTGGGTGTTATGGAGTTGGAAGATGAATTAAGTTGAGTTTTCATGGTAAGAGAATTCGCAGATGTATTTGAGCTGGTAACTGGATTGCCACCGAAACGTTCTATTGACTTTCAGATTGATTTAGTGCCAGGAGCAGAACTGGTGAGTAGGCCGCCAAGCAGAATGACACATACAGAGATGAAAGAGTTGAATGTGCAGTTGGTGGAATTGGAAGGCAATAATTTTATTCGACCGTGTAGTTCACCTTGGGGTGCAGCCGTAGTGTTTGCTAAGAAGCTGGATGGATCGTTGAGGCTATGTATCGATTATCATAAGCTGAATGAGAAGACGATAAAGAACCGATATTCATTGCCGAGAATCGATGATTTGTTCAATCAGTTAAGTGGAGCAAAATATTCTCTCAGCTGGATTTGGCGATGGGATTTCATCAGCTTAGAGTTGCAGAAGATAGTATACTGTTGATGGCGTTTAGGACGCGCTATGGATCATACGAATGGTTAGTTATGCCGTTCAGACTAACTAATGCGTCGGCATTCTTTGTAGATATGATGAACTGAATCTTCAGAGAGCACTTGGATAGATTCTTGCTGGTGTTCATAGTTGATATTCTGATATACTCTAAGGATGAGAACGAGCATGAAGTTCATCTTAGAGTTGTGCTTGAGATGCTAAGGGAGCATCGGTTGAAGGCTAAGTTTCAAAGTGCCATTTTTGGGAAAAGGAAGTGAAGTTCCTTGGTCATATAGTCTCAGAGAAAGGATTGTCTGTCGATCCGACTAAGATTGAGACGGTGAATAACTGGAAGAGACCCGAAACGGTAACCGTGATCAGGAGTTTTCTTGGACTTGCTGGCTATTACCGAAGATTCATTAAGAATTTCTCGTGGATAGTAGCACTGTAACGACCCATAAATTTCGACAAATAAAAATAGTTAATTTAATATGGTTCTGTGATTTAATATTGAAAGAAATAAAAATTTGGGATTTATTAATGAAATAATAACTGAGATGAAACGCAACAATGTTAATTAAAGTTAATTATTAGAGAATTGAATGAAGTTCCAATTGTTATCCCGCCTTTTGGCAAGGCCGTGACACCAAGGAATTGACTAGTAACCAATGACGGCCCATCCTAGAGTTCAGTTATATACACAGGCTCATTGTGGATATCGATGAATTTTGTCCGAGTCCGGATCGAGCCAAAATTGGTAGGACATGACAAGCTAAGCTATGAGAGTCAACGTTCCAAATCTCGAGTCAATCCGAGTTCGTATGCTCAAGTTATGAACGATACAAAATTGGATGAAAACCAATCACCGGTCGACTCGCTCCCTTCGACTCGCTTCGCAACACCCAGAAGTGACTACTTCGACTCGCTTCGCCTCCATCAGCAGCGATTACTTTGACTCGCTCCCTGCGACTCGCTTCGCAACCATCAGAAGCGGCACCTTCGACTCGCTCCGCCTCGAGCCTACTTTGACTCGCTCTGCCTCGAGCCTACTTCGACTCGCTCTGCCTCGAGCCATACTTCGACTCGCTCCGCCTCGAGCCTACTTCGACTCGCTCTGCCTTGAGCCTACTTCGACTCGCTCTGCCTAGAGCCATACTTCAACTCGCTCTGCCTCGAGCCACGCTTCGACTCGCTACACTTTGACTCCAACACATAATCACTGTTCGACTCGCTCCTCTTTGACTCCATCAGAGAGCCACACTCTGACTCGATCTACTTCACATCCACATAATTGGGCATGGCAATCGATATGAACGAAAGCATGGTCATCAATACGAATAGGAGGACTCGCATCGATGCAAACTGAGCTAATTCGTAACCGAGTCGAATAGAGCGAGTCGAACGAAACAGCCAACCGAGAATCTCAATTCGTGTCGATCATATCTCCTAATATACAAGTCCAAATGCTATGAAATTTTCACAGAAGACTACGTCCATGCTGAAGAATGTCCATGCCAAATTTCGACTCCATTGGATAAAATCTTGATTGATACGAAATCTATTCGTATCGATCACGGATCGGACCGAAACTTCATAGGCTTGGGCGCGCGGGCTTGGTCACGTGCCAGAGAGGGTCTCCCGAAATCTGAGCAAGATACCAGCCTCCTACACCTATAAATAGACCCCCAAAGCCAACAGAAAAGGGTTTCTTCTTCTTCTTTGAGATCTCCAATGCCTAGACTCTGCCGGATCCAGATCCAAACTCCATTGCTGCTGCTACCAACGAATTCTACTGCTGCAAATCACAATTATCTGCTGTAATTCATTGAATTCGCTTGTAAACATCAAAGAAAGATCAATAAAGCAAACTACTTCAGAGTGGACGTAGGCAAGATCGCCGAACCACTATAAATCTTGTGTCTCTGTCTATTTCTTTCTGTTTTAAGTTTATTATTCTTCATTTTTATCCTCTACAATACTTAGATCTGAGATCTGTGATTATATATTGCTGATTTATGTTCATACACTGGTGCTTTCACGATATTTGGGGTTTGTGACCAATTTTGGCGCAAACACTTTGGTGCTTCCACTGAGAAGGCTACTTCAGGAATCCTGTTGTTTGGAAGTTAAGTTTGAAGGCTTAGAGATTCAGATCTGAATCGCTATGACAAGGCAATCAAATAGAAGGCAGAGGCCAGAAAGAAGTCAGCACGAAGGGTGTCGGGAGGCTTCTTCAGGTGCAAATCAGACATCAATCTTCATCACCAGGAATGAGATGGAGGCAATGATGAAAAGACAAGAGGAAATGATCCAGAATTTGCTTCTTCAGATTGGGCACCTTGGAGCGCAAAATCAGGGAGCAACCAGAACTCAAAATGGAGAAGGACCATCTAGCACAGCCCCAGAACTAGGGGGCACTTACCCAGAGCATGTTGACTCGATCCCGGGCGGAGTACCAGGTGGAACTGCGCAGCGCGACGTTGATAGAGAAGCGAATGCTCGTTCAGGAGAACAGACTCCAGGAATCCCTCGTGAACTCGGGGGGCAAATCGAAAATGACGGACAAGGACTAAAACTTGGAGATACTGATAGATTAGCGGAGATGGTCAGACGTGCCATGAGAGGCGGACTAGTGAATAGAGATCTGGAGGATGTGAACAGGAGTCCCTTTGCTCCTACGATCAGGCAAGCTAGGAATCCACCAGGATTCAAACTACCATCAGTGGAGATGTACAATGGAAGGACGGATCCTGCAGTCCATCTGACGAGGTATATGAGGCACATGGAAGTGCTGGGGGCATCACAGGAAGTCATGGCCCGGTGCTTTCCATTGTATCTGACAGACATCGCAGCACTATGGTTTAGACAACTGGAGAGCGGCTCCATTGGAACATGGACCAATTTGACCGAAAGATTCATGAGGCAGTTCAGGGTTCACATTTCAAGACCCAAAAATGTGATGAGTTTGGCAGCACTGAAGCAAAGAACCAGGGAGTCTTTGAGAAACTTTCTGACGCGATTCAATGCAGCGGCAACATTGGTGGATCGAACCGATCCATCCATGGTTTTGATGGCAACTGTATCTGGCATGGCTGACGGCACAGAGTTCAAGAATTCATTAACAAGGGATCCCCTTATGGATCTAGGAGAGTTTTACCACGAGGCTGAAGGATTTTTACGATTAGAGGATGCAAATGCTAAAAGAGAGGAAGGAGAAGGAACCGAGGTTTATGTAGTCAAGGGTGAAAATCCTCCTAGAACAGATTCAGGGATTGGTAAAGGGAAACGAAAGGCTGAGGATAATAGTGATGGACCGACGCGACAACGAAAGGAACCAAGATTCACCTCTTATACAAAGTTGAATGAAACTTTGGAGTGAATCTACCAGGATACTAGGGGGCAAATTCCCTATCAAAGGCCGATGAGAAGGGATCCAACCAACAATGAAAGAAGATCCGATAAATATTGCCTATTCCACGAGCTGAACGGTCATAACACGAATGACTGCAGACACTTGAAGGATGAGGTTGAGGGACATATCCGGAATGGTATGCTATCACAGTATGTAAGAAGGGGAACAATGACAGTGGAACAAGCGCGACAACCACCTGCACCTACTGGAGATGGCTCAGGATCGAGACGTCAGCTTGTCATCAATTGATTGGGATAATGACGAATAAGTAGCAAACTCCACACCAACACGATTAAGTCATTTACACATGTACATGACCGCGAACGATCCTCAGGCATGCTCTGATACGACTACTAATCGTAACGGTGTAGGTGTTTGCACTTTGACGTCCCTGTTTTACTTCTATTTTCCATTTTTGAGGTTTGGATTCGATTTTGTTGAACACTTCTGTTAAAAAACTCATGTTGAATAAAAGTATGCCATTTGTGATGCCATGACGGCTAAGCCACTTACACATGTAAGGGATCGCGAACGGTCCTCAGGCATGCTCTGAGATGGCGATAAACAATCACCACAAACAGTTCAGAAACTCACTCGAACGTGAATTCTGGCACTAATAATACTAAGTCCCCCTGGGCACACACCAAATTCGCCTCGAACGGCACCCGACCGCGAACGGTCACAAATCGCCTCGAACGGCACCCAATCGCGAACGGTCACAAATTGCCTCGAACGGCACCCGACCGCGAACAGTCACAAATCGCCTCGAACGGCACCCGATCGCGAACGATCACAAATCGCCTCGAACGACACCCCGACCGCGAACGGTCACCATTCGCCACGAACGGCATCCGAGTGCGAACGGTCACATATCACCTCGAATGACAGACGATCCAGAACGATCGTCATTTGTGGTCAAATAAAACTATTAATTTCTTTGCAGGTCATCAACAGGATATGAACATCCAGC
This sequence comes from Allium fistulosum, assembly GCA_030737815.1. NCBI lineage: Eukaryota > Viridiplantae > Streptophyta > Magnoliopsida > Asparagales > Amaryllidaceae > Allium > Allium fistulosum. Next base: position 554,774,137 of record CM060905.1, on the reverse strand, counting down.
TCATGGCATTACAAAACAAACAGCCTCTATCAAAGAAACGATGGCTTTCACAAGACGTACTTTCAAAATGAAGATTGCAACATTTCAAAGCACATCATGTTTCCACAAGACATACTTTGGGGGGCAAATGTTATCCCACCTTTTGGCAAGGTCGTGACACCAAGGAATTGACTAGTAACCAATGACGGCCTATCCTAGAGATCAGTTATATACACAGGCTCATTGTGGATATCGACGAATTTTGTTCGAGTCCGGATCGAGCTAAAATTTGTAGGACATGACAAGCTAAGCTATGAGAGTCAACGTTTCAAATCTCGAGTCAATCCGAGTTCATATGCTCAAGTTATGAACGATACAAAATTGGATGAAAACCAATCACCGGTCGACTCGATCCCTTCGACTCGCTCCCTTCGACTCGCTTCGCAACACCCAGAAGTGACTACTTCCACTCGCTTCGCCTCCATCAGTAGCGATTACTTCGACTCGCTCCCTACGACTCGCTTCGCAGCCATTAGAAGTGGCACCTTCGACTCACTCCGCCTCGAGCCTACTTCGACTCGCTCTGCCTCGAGCCTACTTCGACTCGCTCTGCCTCGAGCCATACTTCGACTCGCTCCGCCTCGAGCCTACTTCGACTCACTCTGCCTCGAGCCTACTTCGACTCGCTCTGCCTCGAGCCTACTTCGACTCGCTCTGCCTCGAGCCATACTTCGACTCGCTCTGCCTCGAGCCATGCTTCGACTCGCTCCACTTCGACTCCAACACAGAATCACTATTCGACTCGCTCCTCTTCGACTCCATCAGAGAGCCACGCTCCGACTCGATCTACTTCACATCCATATAACAGGGCATGGCAATCGATGTGAACGAAAGCATGGTCATCAATACAAATAGGGGGACTCACATCGATGCGAACTGGGCTAATTCGTAACCGAGTCGAACAGAGCGAGTCGAACGAAACAGCCAACCGAGAATCCCAATTCGTATCGATCATATCTCCTAATATACAAGTCCAAATGCTATGAAATTTTCACAGAAGACTACGTCCATAATGAAGAATGTCCACGCCAAATTTTGACTCCATTGGATGAAATCTTGATCGATACGAAATCTGTGCGTATCGATCACGGATCGGACCGAAACTTCACGGGCTTGGGCGCGCGGGCCTGGTCACGTGCCAAAGAGGGTCTCCCGAAATCTGAGCAAGATACCAGCCTCCTACACCTATAAATAGACCCCCAAAGCCAACAGAAAAGGGTTCCTTCTTCTTCTTTGAGATCTCCAACGCCTAGACTCTGCCGGATCTAGATCCAAACTCAATTGCTGCTGCTACCAACGAATTCCACTACTGCAAATCACAATTATCTGCTGTAATTCATTGAATTCACTTGTAAACATCAAAGAAAGATCAATAAAGCAAACTACTTCAGAGTGGACGTAGGCAAGATCGCCGAACCACTATAAATCTTGTGCCTCTATCTATTTCTTTCTGTTTTAAGTTTATTATTCTTCATTTTTATCCTCTACAATACTTAGATCTGAGATCTGTGATTATATACTGCTGATTTGTGTTCATACACTGGTGCTTTCATGATATTTGGGGTTTGTGACCAATTTTGGCGCAAACACCAATCAATTGAAATAGTGTAAATGTTATACTTGGTTATAAAGTGAATATAAGAAAACGAATGTGAATATTTAATTAACTAATGAAATAATATATTGTTAATGGTAATTGAATAATATCAGTATTATGAAAGCTATTGTAACATTTGTTTGTAAGTAATAAACTTATAGGTGTGATTAATATGTTAATGGTAACAATTATTATAAGTTAGATATTTAATTAGTGTATAAAATTTAATTGGAAATCAATTGAAATTAAATGTGAATAAATGTTACATTAATGGGAGTTAAGGTAATAACTGTAAATTTTGAATGTAATAAAATGAATAGAAATGTTAATTATATTCATAATGTAATAATTGATTTAATAAAATAATGAAATCAGGATAAATAAATCAATTTGGGATTTTTAAATTTTATTTAATGTGTGAAGTTGGCGAAAATTCAATAAAATGGAAATTTAATAGTTAATACAAACTAAAGATGGAAATTGGAGTATCTTAATATAATGAAATGTAAAACAAATGTTAACTATGTTATAAAGTAATAATCGATTGAATATAAGGATTGAAATTCAAATAAAATCAATTTATTGAAATTAATTATAAATAATTGGATTCAATTACAATTGAAATTAAACACTATAAAGGGGTAAAATAATTAACTTTGAATTTGATATCTAGATTTGTTTTAAATTATGGTAAATGTTTAAGCAATCAAAAATAATGAAATTTTTTTAGTTATTAACTTCGAAATAAAATGTGATTTAATTATTAATTAATTTAATTAATGTGAAAATAGCCATTTTGGCCACTGACTCAGATTTCGACGAAACTAGTTTCATCCGATCCGTAACGGTGAATTATTGTAGTATTTCAAGTTTCGTAACGATCGAACTTGTCATTTGATCGTACGAGCTCTAAACGCCTAGAAACTAATTTAATTGAAATCAATTTTAAATAAGCTGATTTTAACATAACTTCTTCATACGATGGAATTAGGACTTGAAACCTATTCCATTGAATTTAAAATTATTGAAAACGTCTATTTTGATATATGGGATGACTCATTTTCGTTCCGGAGACAGAACGGGCTTTTCGGGTCGTTTATAGTTCAACTTCCAAATCAAATCGTGTCCATTCATCTCTGTTTCTGACCTACCTATAAATAGCCATTATAAACCCAAGCTACTTCTAATTTTTTTTCATTTATCCATACGTACAATTCTATGTGGCTCCTCCTTTCCAATGGCAGACAAACCAAACGAATTCCTCAATCCAAAATCAAATCAAAATTCAAACACTCCAAACTATGTTAAATTTTATATGGTTTTGAAGATCTCGACGAATCGAGTCAGTGCATGGTGACCGTTTTTCATAACAATGCTCGGATCAGCGACAAATCGTGGTCAAAATCAAATTAGGCGTTTTGGATAGGAGCATCGATCATCAAAATTGATATATGGGTTTTGTCGGGCTCGTCGTATGGAGTTCGACGCTGGTGGTCGCTCGGTCTGAAACGAAGGGAGGTGGCCATATTTTTAGAAATAGGGTTTCGAAACCCTAGAAATTCCATTGGCGGCGCGACTACCTGAGGACGGCGGAGCATGCTTGGTGGCCAGGGTTGAGCGCGGCCGGTCAGGCCGAGGGCAATGGTGGCGGTAGCTAGACCAACGACGGTCGGAGATAGTGGTAATCGATGGTCAAAGTTTGGCTGGGGGTGAAAGCTTCGCGTACGTGAATGGAGAGTTTCTGGAGAGATGAACGGTGAGGTGTCGCGATGTCATTTGTTTACAATTATAGGAATTTCGGTCATTTTGACGACGGTTTGGACGAATTCTAAGACCATTTAAATTTTGGGCTTAAATTGGATTTAAATTCAATTTAAATTCAAAAGGTGAGTGTATTAACCCACTCACAACTTCTAAAATTTCTTATGTTAGTTAAATTAATTTTTGATGTGATTAGAAATTTATTTATGGATGTTTGATATATTTAAATCGTCATTCCAGTTAATTTGAATTTATTTGAATTAAATTGTCATTTAATTTATTATTGAATTTAAATTGCCAGTTAATCACATGTAATTGATAACCTATTATTTGTTGATATTTATTAATTGATTTGGATGATGATTGTGATGAATGTTTGATTTATTGTATTGGATGAATGGATGATGTATTTATATTGTTATAACTGCAAGTTCCCTATGGGTTGAAATGATACATACCCGAATGATTAATAGATTAAGGAAGAATCGTTATGGGTTGAAATGATAGACTCGAGCGATTTTATGGATTTTATTATTAATTCGAGATTGCGGTTTGAAATGATATATATAACCGTAACATTTTAAATTGCAAATTGAAATGATAAATATCCCTATCACTTGACCCTAGGAAGGAAATTTATATACAGACACCGGATTGGTTAAATTTAATGATTTTGATCTCCTTAATTTTTGAATTAATTAAATGATATCTTGAAATAAAAATTTGATGTATATAAATTGAAGTATTATTGGAAAATCATGTTTTGTGTAGAAGTGTGAATTGGTTTAAAAGGAATTGCTTTAAGAAATTAAATTGGAAGTTTAAAGTTAAACTTTTAAGTATAAATGAAATTCTATCGAAATTAAGTTATTGAAGTTGTTTGAAAATAACTTTGAAATATTTTGAAATTGAAAGGTTTGGAATTTGGATTGTTGACATGGAAATTTAAAATGGTCCAAAGGTGTTGAAATGAAATGAATAGTTTAATTTGATATCAATTCTAAATTCATGTTTTAATATAAACTGTTTAAAAAAAATATTATTTCAAAATTTCTAATTATTAAGATTTCAAAGTATTAAACTATTTTAACCTGTATTAATTATATTAAATCATTTTAACCTATTTTAAACCATTTAATTTATTTAAACTAATTAACCTGTTTTAACTTATTTTAAATCTAATTAATCTATTTTAAAGCTATTTAATCTATTTTAAATCTATATTAACTATTTATAACTATTTATAACAATTTTCTTCTAAATTCCAAACTAAGTAAAATGGATGGGTTTATATTCAAATTCTCGATTTTTTTAAGTGAATATGGTTAATGATGTTATAACCTAAGTTGGGATTTAAATAACATATTTGGTTTAATATGATATTTTGAAATGAGAGTTTAGCCTATTTTGGAAATATGACTTTTAAAAGGAAATATAATTTCGAACTATGATTTCAATTGTGATATGATTTCAAAGGTGAATATGATTTCGAAAGTAAGTAATGATTTCAAAAATGATATGATTTGAATTGAATATGATATTTTGATATCAATTATGAAATGATTTTGGAAATGTGAAAGAACCATTCGGTGTGTAATAAGCGATTGGTTGTTAAAGAAACCGAGATCGGATATTGTCATACTCTCTGCCAATACCGAAAACCACTTTGACAACTGTGTACGCGATGGAGATTCCAGAATGAAGTAGGATGGTTGGCGACGATCCTATAAGAGGTATATACGTGGACCTGACTCCCATGAGTTAGCTTAAGGTGGTTAAAGCAGGAGCAATTGATGGGCCCAGTGAGGTCATTCCTCCGATCGGGCACATTTCTTCGATACTATATTCTGACTTTGCGATTGATTTGGTGGCCACCCTCGATTTTGGATTTGGTAGTGTGTTCGGAGGTGGGCGGTAGTAGCTACTATGCGTTACCACCAGTCCGGAAGTGTAATTAGTATATCTACCCTGGCATTGCCTAGTTGTGCCGTGTCACCTACCCTATCGAGACCACTACGAGTTTGTTTTGTACCATACCTATGGAGTGCCCTCTGACGACGTACAGTACAGACAGGATTACGGTACTGTATAGACTATGGGAATATATACAAATGTGTTAAGGGGGAAATGGGTAACGCCTTAACGCTATTTTAATAGTTTATCTTACTATAGACATATTATAATAGCGTATTGTACTACATAGTAGATAGTTACCGCACATCTCTTAAGTTACCGCACTCACGTTAGACACTGTATAGGAGATGTCAAACCCCGTAAACATCTCCAACGCCGTTCCACTCATAGTTATTTACCGTGATTTAACTCACATAAGATCTTTTAGTTCTGACTCGAGTGTTTTGTCTTTTCAATTCGCTCGGGTCAGCCTGAGTATTTCAAAATTTGAAGACCTTATTTCTGCAGGACGAAGACGAAGATTTGTACTACTATTATTTACTATTTATTCCACTGCATTCATACTGTTCCGCTGCATTATTTGTGTATCTTTGATATGTGTAACTCTGATTTTGTATTATATAAGTATAATCAAATGTTTTGTATACAGCTTCATGAACTGTTATTTGATTATTAAATTTTATCATTCCGTAGAGAGATTCTGTTTTGTTTTTCTCTTTCTCTGTTTTTTTTCTTATTTACCCCATAACAATCCGCCCTTCTTGTATGGTTTGAGTCGGCATGTATGTCTGCTTAAAACGTACATAAAGGTGGGACGTTACTGTTGGTATCAGAACTTTGGTTTAGCGATAACCTTATCTTTATGGGGTCTGACTCTTTAGAAATAGGGTAGTCATACCCTAGAATGAGGCGCTGAGTGTATATATATGAGAGAGCGTATTTGTTAGTGTTATAAAAGGTTTTTATATTTTGTTAATTTGTTCCGTTTTGTATTTATAAATTCTGTTTGGTGCATAGGACGCTATGACATCGATAGGGATTTCTAAACACTTAATAGGGCAGACAGACACAATATTTGTTTTGAAATATAGGTAAATGAAATAATTTTGCCTAATATTTATTTTGTATATAAAATAATAAATTTTATAAATGATATAGTCGTTGTTATATATTTGTTTGTTAGGTGGTGAATTTTTATAAATACTGATGGAAAAATAATTTACGAATAAAATGAATATAAAGTTGAAATTTGAGAACTTATGTTCCGGGTTTTTGAAATTTCTTCCAAAAAGGGTTTTGAAATATAATATTAGTAGTATTTAGAAGTATTTTCTGATATGAATGTTTCAAGATGATTTGAAAGAAAAGTCATAAAGAATTTTTGATGGAAATAAGTTTTGTACTCTCCTCTCTATCGCTGGAAAATAATTTCGGTGCTGAGTGCACGCATCATTGACGTTCATTTTCGGGTTTCAAAGTGAGGAGACCATTGTAATAGTTTACTACACATTCGTTTTGATAAATAAATATATATTTTTTTATTTCCAAATATGATTTATATATATATATATATAAGATATGATATGTATATTATTTTAAAATGATTTAGAAGCGGAACCTGATATTTAGTTCTTATGTTTCTATAAATTAATAGTTTAAATTATGGTAAGGAAATGAAATTTTAAATATATTTACTAATTGGAGCTTCTAAAATGAAATATAAGAAATAAATGCCAAGTTATTAATGACATATATAAGAATTGAAAACTTGTAACATGTAAGTCAAAAGAATTGAAAATAAGGAAATGTAACTATTGAACATTTTGATTTAAAATAAATAAGGTAAACTTGTGTAACTTTCGATTGCACGCTTAAAAACATATATAAACAACTTACCAAATATTAAAAGTTGTAATGTTTAATGAGAAAATGTAATGGAATATTATACAAGTAAAACTTAAAGTAATGAAAGTGTTCAATGAAATTCTTTTATAAATAATAACCTTGATATTATAGTTGTTATAAATTTAAGTTATCATTTAAATGTTACTACAATAAAATGTAATGGAAAGTAAGTATTGTAAGTAAATAATTATAAACTTAAGTTAATGAATTGATATGCTAGTAATTGAATTAAACATGAATACCATAAATAAATGAGTATAAACTTAAATAAATGTTTGAAGTTAATTACAATTAAAATAAGTAGAAAGGATGAATACTGTAAGTAATTGTTTATAAACTTAAGTTCATGCTTTGAAGCTATTTATGATTAAAGTGAAAAAAAAGAAAAAAAAGGGATACTATATTGAGTTAATGACATTATATAAGGAAGAAATGAATGTAATGAAGTAAAAAGAATTTGGCATTATATGAATAAATGGAAATAAAATTTTGTAAGAAATAAATGTAAAATTAAGAAATAAATCAATGAATGAATGTGAAAAGAAAAAAAAATATGAAAAGAAAAATGTAACTATAAACTTAAATAGTGTTTGGAATTTGATGTTTGTTTTGGTTTATGGGTTGTTTGGGATAGGATACTTCTAATTGTTTAAGATGTATGAATAATCTATTGAGTTTATCTAAGACTATTGAGTAAATGGTATACTTAGTAGTTATTTGTCATTCTATGTGATTAAAAGTGTCTTAACCCGAACAAACTATTTGGTTTGGTTGATAAGGATGGATAATTGATTTGTATTGATTTCATATGATGATTGTATGTTGCGGTTACAAGTGATTGTTGATTTATATTGATTTGTTTGCTAGTGGTTGAAACAACGTTAAACATTTCATTTTATGTAATTATTAACCTCTTTGGATTATATAAGTGAAATACAGGTTATGGAAGCAATTGCTATTGCTTTTGGTTTCATAATTAAGCGTTATTTGCCCGACAAATAGGTACGTTCTTGGATTACGGTTTTCTAGTGATATTATATTGTATTTTTCCCTTGTTGGGATTTATTATTTTGGAAAATATATGAGATATTGTTATATTTTGATATTGTTATTTCTACCAAGCCTCTCCGTACAAAGGAGACTCTGCTGAAATTTTTCATGAATTTTGGACTTAGAAAGTTTTGTGAAATATTTTCCAAACTTTTATTTACTTGAATATAAAAGGATTTAAGTGTTATAAATTGATATATTTTATTTAAATTATTTAATTTTGTAAATTTATTTGTTATAAATTTAATATTTTGAATAAGATATATTGATTACTTGATTCCTTATTTTCCCTTCTTTTTCCTTTTCTGTGACGAAAAGTTCTGAGTGGGGGAGAGTGTAACGACCCATAAATTTTGACAATTAAAAATAGTTAATTTAATATGGGTTTGAGATTTAATATTGAAAGAAATAAAATTTTTGGATTTATTAATGAAATAATAACTGAGATGAAACGCAACAATGTTAATTAAAGTTAATTATTAGAGAATTGAATGAAGTTCCAATCAATTGAAATAATGTAAATGTTATACTTGGTTATAAAGTGAATATAAGAAAACGAATGTGAATATTTAATTAACTAATGAAATAATATATTGTTAATGGTAATTGAATAATATCAGTATTATGAAAGCAATTGTAACATTTGTTTGTAAGCAATAAACTTATAGGTGTGATTAATAGGTTAATGGTAACAATTATTATAAGTTACCTATTTAATTAGTCTATAAAATTTAATTGGAAATCAGTTGAAATTAAATGTGAATAAATGTTACATTAATGAGAGTTAAGGCAATAACTGTAAATTTTGAATGTAATAAAATGAATAGAAATGTTAATTATATTCATAATGTAATAATTATTTTAATAAAATAATGAAATCATGATAAATAAATCAATTTGGGATTTTTTAATTTTATTTAATGTGTGAAGTTGGCAAAAATTCAATAAAATGGAAATATAATAGTTAATACAAACTAAAGATGGAAACTGGAGTATCTTAATATAATGAAAAGAAAAAAAATTGTTAACTATGTTATAAAGTAATAATTGATTGAATATAAGGATTGAAATTCAAATAAAATTAATTTATTGAAATTAATTATAAATAATTGGATTCAATTATAATTGAAATTAAACACTGTAATTTCATGTCGCTATTCCCGGATCTAGGGGATTAACTTTGAATTGGATATCTAGATTTGTTTTAAATTATGGTAAATGTTTAAGCAATCAAAAATGATGAATTTTTTTAGTTATTATGTAACATTCCCCCTTCTGACCGCCTCCAGTCGGTAATTAAACCAACTTGAAACGTTCAAAAGGACGAATTGTTATTTAGTTTATAAGGTTTAAACAGAATCAGCCACAGAAACACAGATAATAACAATAAATTAAAACAAATGAATCTTTATTTCATTACTATAAATCTTTTTGAATACATCAGAGTTTATACAATTTAATACTGATACAGCGGAATATCTTAAAATACAATTTTCTTCTGAAAACTAAAGTGATTCTTTACTCTCTCTCTCTAACTTCGCGGCTCGAAAATCTTCAAGCTGTAAAATACTCGGTCTGACCCGAGTATTACATTCAAAAGAAAATAATACACAGGTCAGTCTAATTCAAACCAGTTATTTGTGCATAGAGGCAGTAAAAATTTAAATAGACGACAGTCACAATAATTCCCGTCTATCCGATTCTTTAAACAAAGAAATCGGATAACAGTGAATATAACACTCAACAGTGTTAAACAATAAATCATCGGATTTAAATCATCAACAGAGATAAATAAACAATTTATCAAATCGACTAAATCAATTCAAAACAATCGAAATTTATCACTTTAAAACCATCAAGTTTGATTGGCTGCCATACATGCACGCGTGTACGGCCTCGCCAATACAGCATAAAAGATCAATGCATCACGACACAAAAGAAATATCAATTCAAAACTGTCGATTTTGGGTGGCTGCAGTGCACGCACGCGTGCACTGCCTCGCCACCACCGAATACAAAGTCACCACAACTCCAAGTATTAATAGAAATTAATAAGTCGAAAATAAACATATCCAACCCAGATTGGTCAGAGAGACCACAGTATAGATGCAGTGACACTCAACATATAGGCATATGTTACAGTGCAACATAGTAGCCAAGGCCGAAGTGGGAAGAAACCCAACCAAAAAGATAATAGGTTCACATCAAAAACAATGCCAAATGAACAGAAGGAAATTTAACAACTACAAGTACAGGTAGCAGCAAAAATTTCAAGCTACTACATCACAGCAACAAGGTGCACCAGAGCAGACTACAAAATATCATGGTGCAGACAACAAAAGGATGGAACAACGACTAATTCAAATGAATACAGAGCCGTAAACATATATGCAAATTCGAACATACATATATACATATAAAATGATGTATATACATACATGACTGCATACATATATACGAAGGCTAAAATGCAACTTGGTGCAAACAGTCTCAAAAACCATGAATGTATAAATTTTAAACATATATATATATAGTACTGTAGACTGGACAGCACTAGCATCGAAAATCAAGGACTAGGCAAAATGCCAGTTCAACTCACTTGCCAAAGACAAGGTCATCGTCAAGTCAAAAAGGAGCATCATGTAAAACAACCAGTAAAGCACCCAAAGCATGTGTCAGTATCAACAAGGTCAAGAAATACTTATTTAAAATGCAGAGTTGCTAAATGTCAAACACCTGAAGTGAAACCAGACTTCAAGATCGAACAGTGGCAAATGCCCCAACATGACAGTAGTTCAGATGCCAGACAAACAAATGCAAAAACTCGGTGAACGTGATACCAATATCATAAATATGAGGACAAGCATACATGAAGTGTTTCAAGTCCAAATGAACCAGTAATGAACCAGACTGGAATGATGGCAACTGCAAATGACCAGTGGATAATACATGATCAAGTGAACAAATGCATATGACCCTAGTGAAACAGTGAATGCACCAACCATCTACAGACAATCAAACAATAAAAGTACAGTGGTCAACACTTATGAATATAGACAGTTCAAAATCCCGACCAGTGTACATGAATACAACTACAGGTATGGAAGCAAGGCTACAAGATATCATAGTACAGTCATCAGACAATGTAAGCCTCAAGTGTGCATGGTTCAAAACAAATACAAAATGCAGTAGTGAATGCAGACACAATATACATGAAGACCACAATACTTGAAACAGTGGCATTCCAGAAAAATCGGACTCGACAAGGCTCATAAATACAACTCACTAATCAATGAACTAGACTCGAGTGTTAGTGATGTACACATGACTACAGAATGCAAAGACAACTACTGGAATGAGTGCATAGTGCATACATGAACAACAGTACAAGTCAGGAAATATGATGATAAAAAATGAAGCAGACAAGTGCACCATTAAAATAACAATACATAAATGAACCAAACAAGTCATGAACATGAAGACTACAAAGACAAGACATATATATACATACAAGAATGTATGTATACACATGGTTTCAATGCCTGTTCAAGTGCACATAAAGGTTCAAACATCCAAAAGCATTTAGCAACAGTGTCGAAAAAATCCAGACAACAGTAGTTTCAATTTACTTGCTAAATAAATTCAAGGTCGGAGATTAAGAAAATGTCACAGGAAACCTCAAAAACAAAGTCAAAATAAAGTTTAATCACAGAAATCGAAACCGCGATGGTCGCTAGATACATCAGTACCAAGATAACCAGGAAACAAGAAAACAATATTGTGATGATCACGAGATTGTCGAACAGCTCAAAATCAAAACCGTGGATAAAACTCATCGACATTGAAACAAAGTCAAAATCACCAAGACCAACAACCCGTAGCATCAATTACCAATGACTCAAGCAAAGGTACAGGAGCAAAAACAACAATTGCAAACAGGTTCGAGAAGACTGCGGCTCCAAAACATCGCATATACATATTTATGTTTCATTGGACCTTAATATGTAGTTCAACATCGTATAACGAAGTCGTGAAACAGCAGTCTTAGTGGTGAACCATGAAATCGAGTGAACCAGTAAATGATACAATAGCAACATAAACAAGCAAATCATGGAACGACAGTATCAATGTCAGGGCAGTGCCTAAGTTTCGAATCAAAATAAGGCCGCAGGTGACTTCAACAAATTCATATTCAAAATGTCAGAGAATCGAGATAACCAGGGAACAAGTTTAAACAAATTCAAGTGACCGAAGTCAATCAGTTCAATGCCAAAGAAATTTTAAAAATTGAACAACCCAAAACTAACACTGTAATGACCATGCAAATAAAATCAACTCGAAGTCCAGAGAATTCAAAGAAACAATTTCTAACAAAAATCAAAACCATGGGAATCAAATTGTATGACTTTAAATTAGATGTGAGTAATAAAATTACTCACCTTGTTCGAAGAAATTAGAATCAGCCGCGAGCAAGAGGAAGACGAGCGAAGATTGATCGAAGAATCGAATCGAACGCCGAAGCCCTAAATTTTGGGGACGAAGAAGAAACTCGTGGCCGCCATTTTTTTTATCTTCGTTCGATTGATTTAGGTTTAGGGTTATACGAATGAGAAATTGAGGGGAGAGGGGTTACTTAATCACAGCTGCAACAAAAATATGGGCCAACATTGAAATTAAAGCCCATCTACTCTTTTAATAAAATTGTAAAAGAATTTCGATTAAATTAAAAACTATCAATCAAATAATTTACATAAGCAAAAATTTTTAAATCCAATTTAATTTTCTAAGTCATTAGTTCGAATTTCAAATACAGAGTTAATATTCAATTTCAAACTCCTGACTCAAAATTTTAAATTCAAATATATTTCTCATATTTTAAACTAGATCAATTCGAACAATTTCACAATTTAAATCAAAATTTAATTCAATTTTCAATTTAAAATAGTTTAAAATTTTGGGATCGTTACAAACTCCCCTCCTTAAAACTTTTCGTCCACGAAAAGGAAAGGTTGTTAAAATTTCACTGATATTTATATCCTACTCAATTTTTTTCCTAAGCTTAAAGCTTATTACAAATAAATGAATATATGATTCATTCCGTTTGTTTAATCTCACTAGTTTTGTTTATCATCTCCTTTTGTTCATTGATTTTCAAAAATCTAAACGCAGAAGTCTTTTACTAACATTTTTGATTTACAAAACTCAGATTCAAACTTAAAATCTGTCATGTTAGAGATTTATATAATATATCTCTTCCAAAGCTGTGGACTTTCAAAACATTACAAAGATCCTCTTCCTTAGTTTATTAGGTAGGAATTATGAAATTTTTAACTTCAAACTATTGATTTGCTATTTACAGTTTGAAAATACTTGCTAACTCGAAATTTAACAAGTCCATCTTCATTCTCACAGACATTAGGCATACGCTGGCCAGGCGCAGGTCTAAAAATCTCCAAGTACTAAACATACTTGCTTCAATTCCCAGTGAAAATACTTTAAAAATTCTTTTAAAAATGGATATGGAAAGCATATTCCCCCATGGATTACATCTTACCCGGCGGTTACGCTACTATCCCAGTAGAGTCGCTCGTAATCTGTAGGTTTCTCATCTCTTAAATTTCGCCATGGTTGTCGCCATAGATTGCAGTTCACACGGCGGTTACGCCATTATCCCAATGGAATCGCTTGTGTCTGTAGGCATCATGCCCCTCAAATTTCGCTTGGCATTAGATTGCAGTTTACCCGGCGGTTGTGCCATTATCCCAATGGAATCGCTTGTAACTGTGGGCATCTCGCCCCTCAAATTACGCTAATCAATCAATCTAATCTCATCATGATGATCCATCGCGAGGGATTTCCGATTCAAATAGTCAATCCGACTAATGGAAATTCTACATAGCTATGAATTTCAAATGGAAACTCTTCACGAGTTCCAATATAATATCAATTCTTTCAAATCTTCTATATAAACCGTTTATAATAATTCAAAATTTTCAATTTTAAACTATTATATAAATTTATCAAGTTTCTATTTCCAAAATAATCACTAGTTCTTTAGTAAATCATTCATTGAATTTATTTCCAATTTAATCACATTTGATTCATTTGCATTGGATTTTACTAACATTTCTTCATATTTAATTAGTTCACTTTCACTAATTTATATTCAAGTTCGTTTGCTTTCAATTCAAATCAAATTTGATTCTATTTAGATTTACTTATCTTTCAATTTGAATTCAAATTTTCCTAGCTTTCAAATTTTCCATTAATTCAGTTTCATTAATACTTAATGAATTTCCATACAATCAACTCTTAACAACATTTCTATTTTATGTTTTATTCATTAATTCACTTTTACAATTAAAGTTGAATTTCCTTTCTATAACTCAATTTCATATTCATTACTTCACTTTTTTAATTCATTTTGATATCAAATTCAATTTGATTCAATATAACTTAAGCCATGTTTCATTTTATCTTCACTTTTTTATTTTCACTATACAGCTTAAGTTCGACTTAACTTAGATTTTCTTTCTAAAATCATTTTATTTAACTTTTGCTAAAGTCAAATTCATATCGCTATTCAGAATTCAGATTTTGTTTTACTTAACAAAACTGTTTAACCATTTAACAATTGGTTTTACTTAAATTTTCTCATTTTTATAAGTTTTACAACTTATTAAATTTAAACTTTTAAATTCATATTATATAATCACTTATCTTTCAAGTTTAAATTTCCATCTCAATAATTTACCAAATCAAGTTCAATTTATTTAACTTCCTTTAGTTAAATTTCAAATCATATATTTATTAATACTAATTCAATTCAATTTAACTTTTCTTAAGTTAAAAATCTTTATTTTCAAAAACAATTTATACTTCTTTAGATTTGAAAAACATTTTCTTTTAAAGTGTTTCTAGTAACTATTCATATTAAACATCATAAACTAAGCTTTGTGTAAACCAAAGCTCTGATACCACCTTGTAACATTCCCCCTTCTGACCGCCTCCAGTCGGTAATTAAACCAACTTGAAACGTTCAAAAGGACGAATTGTTATTTAGTTTATAAGGTTTAAACAGAATCAGCCACAGAAACATAGATAATAACAATAAATTAAAACAAATGAATCTTTATTTCATTACTATAAATCTTTTTGAATACATCAGAGTTTATACAATTTAATACTAATACAGTGGAATATCTTAAAATACAATTTTCTTCTGAAAACTAAAGTGATTCTTTACTCTCTCTCTCTAACTTCGCGGCACGAAAATCTTCAAGCTGTAAAATACTCGGTCTGACCCGAGTATTACATTCAAAAGAAAATAATACACAGGTCAGTCTAATTCAAACCAGTTATTTGTGCATAGAGGCAGTAAAAATTTAAATAGACGACAGTCACAATAATTCCCGTCTATCCGATTCTTTAAACAAAGAAATCGGATAATAGTGAATATAACACTCAAAAGTGTTAAACAATAAATCAACGGATTTAAATCATCAACAGAGATAAATAAACAATTTATCAAATCGACTAAATCAATTCAAAAAAATCGAAATTTGTCACTTTAAAACCATCAAGTTTGATTGGCTGCCGTACACGCACGCATGTACGGCCTCGCCAATACAGCATAAAAGATCAAAGCATCACGACACAAAAGAAATATCAATTCAAAACTGTCGATTTTGGGTGGCTGCAGTGCACGCACGCGTGAACTGCCTCGCTACCACCGAATACAAAGTCACCACAACTCCAAGTATTAATAGAAATTAATAAGTCGAAAATCAACATATCCAACCCAGATTGGTCGGAGAGACCACAGTATAGATGCAGTGACACTCAACATATAGGCATATGTTACAGTGCAACATAGTAGCCAAGGTCGAAGTGGGAAGAAACCCAACCAAAAAGATAATAGGTTCACATCAAAAACAATGCCAAATGAACAGAAGGCAATTTAACAACTACAAGTACAGGTAGCAGCAAAAATTTCGAGCTACTACGTCACAGCAACAAGGTGCACCAGAGCAGACTACAAAATATCATGGTGTAGACAACAAAAGGATGGAACAATGACTAATTCAAATGAATACAGAACCGTAAACATATATGCAAATTCGAACATACATATATACATATAAAATGATGTATATACATACATGACTGCATACATATATACGAAGACTAAATTGCAACTGGGTGCAAACAGTCTCAAAAACCATGAATGTATAAATTTTAAACATATATATATATAGTACTGTAGACTAGACAGCACTAGCAAAATAAAGGACTAGGCAAAATGCCAGTTCAACTCACTTGCCGAAGACAAGGTCATCGTCAAGTCAAAAAGGAGCATCATGTAAAACAACCAGTAAAGCACCCAAAGCATGTGTCAGTATTAACAAGGTCAAGAAATACTTATTTAAAATGCAGAGTTGCTAAATGTCAAACACCTGAAGTGAAACCAGACTTCAAGATCGAACAGTGGCAAATGCCCCAACATGACAGTAGTTCAGATGCCAGACAAACAAATGCCAAAACTTGGTGAACATGATACCAATATCATAAATATGAGGACAAGCATACATGAAGTGTTTCAAGTCCAAATGAACCAGTAATGAACCAGAATGGAATGATGGCAACTGCAAATGACCAGTGGATAATACATCATCAAGTGAACACATGCATATGACCCTAGTGAAACAGTGAATGCACCAACCATCTTCAAACAATCAAACAATAAAAGTACAGTGGTCAACACTTATGAATATAGACAGTTCAAAACCCCGACCAGTGTACATGAATACAACTACAGGTATGGAAGCAAGGCTACAAGATATCATAGTACAGTCATCAGACAATGTAAGCCTCAAGTGTGCATGGTTCAAAACAAATACAAAATGCAGTAGTGAATGCAGACACAACATACATGAAGACCACAATACTTGAAACAGTGGCATTCCAGAAAAATCAGACTCGACAAGGCTCATAAATACAACTCACTATTCAATGAACCAGACTCGAGTGTTAATGATGTACACATGACTACAGAATGCAAAGCCAACTACTGGAATTGGTGCATAGTGCATACATGAACAACAGTACAAGTTAGGAAATATGATGATAAAAAATGAAGCAGACAAGTGCACCATTAAAATAACAATACAGAAATGAACCAAACAAGTCATGAACATGAAGACTACAAAGACAAGACATATATATACATACAAGAATGTATATATACACATGGTTTCAATGCCTGTTCAAGTGCACATAAAGGTTCAAACATCCAAAAGCATTTAGCAACAGTGTCGAAAAAATCCAGACAACAGTAGTTTCAATTTACTTGCTAAATAAATTCAAGGCCGGAGATTAAGAAAATGTCACAGGAAACCTAAAAAACAAAGTCAAAATAAAGTTTAATCACAGAAATCGAAACTGCGATGGTCGCTAGATACATCAGTACCAAGATAACCAGGAAACAAGAAAACAATATTGTGATGATCACGAGATTGTCGAACAGCTCAAAATCAAAACCGTGGATAAAACTCATCGACATTGAAACAAAGTCAAAATCACCAAGACCAACAACCCGTAGCATCAATTACCAATGACTCAAGCAAAGGTACAGGAGCAAAAACAGCAATTGCAAACAGGTTCGAGAAGACTGCGGCTCCAAAACATCGCATATACATATTTATGTTTCATTGGACCTTAATATGTAGTTCAACAGCGTATAACGAAGTCGTGAAACAGCAGTCTTAGTGGTGAACCATGAAATCGAGTGAACCAGTAAATGATACAATAGCAACATAAACAAGCAAATCATGGAACGACAGTATCAATGTCAGGGCAGTGTCTAAGTTTCGAATCAAAATAAGGCCGCAGGTGACTTCAACAAATTCATATTCAAAATGTTAGAGAATCGAGATAACCAGGGAACAAGTTTAAACAAATTCAAGTGACCGAAGTCAATCAGTTAAATGCCAAAGAAATGGTAAAAATTGAACAACCCAAAACCAACACTGTAATGACCATGCAAATAAAATCAACTCGAAGTCCAGAGAATTCAAAGAAACAATTTCTAACAAAAATCAAAACCATGGGAATCAAATCGTATGACTTTAAATTAGATGTCAGTAATAAAATTACTCACCTTGTTTGAAGAAATTAGAATCAGCCGCGAGCAAGAGGAAGACGAGCGAAGATTGATCGAAGAATCGAATCGAACGCCGAAGCCATAAATTTTGGTGCGAAGAAGAAACTCGTGGCTGCCATTTTTTTATCTTCGTTCGATTGATTTAGGTTTAGGGTTATACGAATGAGAAATTGAGGGGAAAGGGGTTACTTAATCACAACTGCAACAAAAATATGGGCCAACATTGAAATTAAAGCCCATCTACTCTTTTAACAAAATTGTAAAAGAATTTCGATTAAATTAAAAACTATCAATCAATTAATTTACATAAGCAAAAATTTTTAAATCCAATTTATTTTTCTAAGTCATTAGTTCGAATTTCAAATACAGAGTTAATATTCAATTTCAAACTCCTGACTCAAATTTTTAAATTCAAATATATTTCTCATATTTTAAACTAGATCAATTCGAACAATTTCATAATTTAAATCAAAATTTAATTCAATTCTCAATTTAAAATAGTTTAAAATTTTGGGATCGTTACAATTAACTTTGAAATAAAATGTGATTTAATTATTAATTAATTTAATTAAGTGGAAATTAGGGAGGCATCCCTATCATACTTTCATATTGTAAAGCGGGTCCCTGTCAAATTTTCATTGTAAAGCGGGTCCTTGTTTTCTGGAAACGAAGAAAAATTATTGCTGAAATGTCAGCAACTTTTATAAATAAGTGCTGATATTTCAGCAACTATCTGTGTCAAAGTTTTATTGTAAAAACAAAGAAAAATTATTGCTGAAATGTCAGCAACTTTTATAAATAAGTGCTGATATTTCAGCAACTTTCATAAACTGTGTTCACAGTGTACATAAATGTTGCTGAAATATCAGCAACTTTTATAAATAAGTGTTGATATTTCAGCAACTTTCATACACTATGTTCACAGTGTACAGAAATGTTGCGGAAATGTCAGCAACTTTTATGAAATGTTGCATCATGCTCTGCAATAATCGTGAATAAAAAACAGGGACCTAATTTACACTGAAATTTAGTGAAGGACTTTTCGTGAATTTTGAAACTTAATAAGGACCTGTGCCAAAAGTACCCTTTAATTAATGTGAAAATAGCCATTTTGGCCACTGACTCGGATTTCGATGAAACCAGTTTCATCGGATCCATAACGGTGAATTATTAAAGGATTTCAAGTTTCGTAATGATCGGACTTGTCGTTTGATCGTACGGGCTCAAAACGCCTAGAAATTAATTTAATTGAAATCAATTTGAAATAAGATGATTTTAACATAACTTCTTCATACGATGGAATTAGGACTTGAAACCTATTCCATTGAATTTAAAATTATTGAAAACATCTATTTTGATATATGGGATGACCAATTTTCGTTCCGGAGATAGAACGGGCTTTTCGGGTCATTTATAGTTCAACTTCCAAATCAAATCATGTCCATTCATCTCTGTTTCTGACCTACCTATAAATAGCCGTTATAAACCAAACGAATTCCTCAATCCAAAATCAAATCAAAATTCAAACTCTCTACGTACAATTCTGTGTGGCTCCTCCTTTCTAATGGCAGACAAACCAAACGAATTCCTCAATCCAAAATCAAATCAAAATTCAAACTCTCCAAACTATAACAAATTTTATATTGTTTTGAAGATCTCGACGAATCGAGTCAGCGTGTGGTGAATGTTTTTCATAACAATGCTCGGATCAGCGGCAAATCATGGTCAAAATCAAATTAGGCGTTTTGGATAGGAGCATCGGCCGTCGAAATTGATATATGGGTTTTGTGGGGCTCGTCGTATGGAGTTCGACGCTGGTGGTCGCTCGGTCTGAAACGAAGAGAGGAGACCATATTTTTCGAAATAGGGTTTCGAAACCCTAGAAATTCCATTGGCGGTGCGACTACCTAGAGACGACAGAGCATGGTTGGTGGCCAGGGTTGAGCGCGACCGGTCAGGCTGAGGGAGATGGTGGCGGTAGCTTGACCAACGACGGCCGTAGATGGTGGTAATCGATGGTCAAAGTTCGGCTGGGGGGGAAGGCTTCGCGTACGTGAATGGAGAGTTTCTGGAGAGATGATCGGTGATTAAGTTAATTAATTAAAGAGTAATTAATTAATTAAAGGATAAAGGTTAATTAATGAATGTAGTTAATTAAAGATTAATTATTTAATTAACTAGAAGGTAATTAATTAATGAAGTAATTAGAAGATAATTACTTATGTAAGTATTTAAAAGTTAATTACTTAATTAATTTAGTTAATCAATTAATGTGATCAATTAAATATGTTTAATTTAAGATTAATTACTAAGTGTAATTAATTAAAAAGTAATTAATTAATAAAGTAAGGATTATTTGTTAATTTAATTGATTAATAATTACTTAATGAAGTAATTAAAGATTTATTAATTAAATTAATTAATCAAGGTTAATATAATTAATTAAGAAGTAATTAATTAGGATAAGTAATTACAAATTGTTAATTACTGTTTATGTAATTAACACTAATTAATAAATAAAGTAGTTGATTTAAAATTAATTATTTAATTTATTAAAAGGTTAATTAATTAATAAGGATTATTTAATTAATAGAATTAATCAAGGTTGATTAATAAAAGTAATTAATTAAAATGTAATTAAGGATCATTAGTTAATAATTGATGATATAATTAAGAATTGATTAATTTAGGGATAATTAATAAAGGAAGTGATTAATTAATGTAATTAATTAAGGAGTAATGTAATTAATTATAGTTAATTAATAAATGAAGTAATTAAAGGTTAATTACTATAAGTGGTTAAGAATAATTAATTTGTATAATTAATTTAATACTAATTATTTGAATGTAATTAAATAATTAATCAAGGATGATTAATTAAATTGAATAATTGGATGATGATTGATTAATTGATTGATAATTAATTAATAATGATTTAAGCAGGATTTATAGATGTAGTAATTAATTTAATTTACTTTAAATTAATTAAAGATGAAATAATTAATTTAATTCATTTTAAATTAATCGTAGATGGTGATAAATAAATCATTGCTTATGAATGGATGATATTGTGTACCTTGAATGGTTTGAAATCTCAGATATGAGATAATTGATACTGTATGATTTGGATGCTTTGGTTGCATAGTGATGGGTGATGATGATATGGATTATCTGCTTATAATGATAATGTTGATTATCTATTGTGAATCTGTGAATTATCTATCTGTGTGTAAATAGATAGTAGAATTGAATTGTTTTAACTTTAAAACAACTTGGCCTTAAAAGATACGTTTTGGATTTCGATGAGACCGGGATCGGGTTTCCGTATACCGGAATTCCAGGTCTGGAGACCCGAATACCACATCGATCCAAATTAACGATAGGTCGTGAATCTCAAGTGAAGATGAAGATTCAGAGTGCAAGGGTTATTGTCGTTAACTCTGAGGGTGATTCCAAAACGAGTGTAACGAGATAATGCCTTCGGTTTCGTTCGAACCCGGAACGAACTTGTATGGATTGAATGCTTTCAGCACATCGTCAGGCGGACGATGAGCATTCTAAGTGATATGTTCTGATTTAAGGTAATCGTAACCTCAAGCCTCATCAACCGGGAATGGCTAAAACAGGGGAGGTGCAGCAAGGCTTCGTGGGTAGCACCCACTGAGAGCAAGATAGATCCCTGTCTAGAGGTCCCTTTTCTTTTTATTCGGCTTAGTGTGTGGTTGGTCGCGCCAACTACGGGGTTATCTTGTTCGGAATTATCCAGTAAGGGATGGTTCCGGCTTTGTGTTGCAGGGGAGCGGGCGTACTCCTCGGTACGGTGATCTAGGCCACGTACTGTGATGGGCGGTACCCCAGTAGCCCTGCCATTGTATGGAAACCCATTCTTCCTACGTGCCCTTACGGTTTTGATTGTATAACCCACTTTGTGGCTAGTATGCTGGAATTTAATAATGTAACAATTTCAGCTATTTCATATTTATTTGAAAACCCTAGACCCTATTATAATATAACTGGATTTCCTATCAAATGTTTTGGTTAGCGTAAGGTAAAAACTTACCCATGTTTATTTGTGGGGAGTCTTACGTGATACCTTTTCTTTCTAAAGGTTTTGAAGTTAAGCAAGTTTAACCTGTTACTCACACCAGACCCATGTCTGACCCAAGTTGTTTATTTCTGTTTTATAAACTCTTGGGTACTCAAATTTTTACGAGTAGCCAAGGGATTCAGGTTTAGCTTTGACGAATTGTGGAGGAGCAATGAAGCAGGAGGCTTCAGCGTTGTAGATATATATAGTAGTTCCGCTGTGTCTGTATCTCTGTAGTGTATTGTGTTGTAATGTCTAGACAGATGTTATAACTGTCTAGTAAGTGATGTATATGCTGTGTAACTCTATAAAGTGTTGTATACTATGTAATAGTATATGTTATTAATATAATTTATTCGTTCCGCCGTGAGATCGTTGTTGTTGTTTCTTTCTTTCTTCTCTTCTTTTCTATTTTCTACCCCTTTCTTTCTTATAAATGATACGACTTTCTATGGAGAAAAAGTCGGGTCGTTACAGGTGAGGTGTCGCGATGTCATTTGTTTACAATTATTTTATTTAATTTCGATTTCAATTCGTTCTAATAATCATAACTTCTGCATACGAGGTCCAATTCACGCGCGGTTTCTTGCGTTGGGATCGTATCGGAATTTCAGACATTTTGACGCTGGTTTGGACAAATTATGAGACCATTTAAATTTTGGTCTTAAATTGGATTTAAATTCAAAAGGTGATTGTTTTAACCCACTCACAACTTCTAAAATTTCTTATGTTAGTTAAATTAATTTTTGATGTGATTAGAAATTTATTTATGGCTGTTTGATATATTTAAATCGCCATTCCAGTTAATTTGAATTTATTTGAATTAAATTGTCATTTAATTTATTATTGAATTTAAATTGCCAGTTAATCATCTGTAATTGATAACCTGTTATTTGCTGATATTTATTAATTTATTTGGATGATGATTGTGATGAATGTTTGATTTGTTGTATTGGATGAATGGATGTTGTATTTATATTGTTATAACTGCAAGTTCCCTATGTGTTGAAATGATACATACCCAAATGATCAATAGATTAAGGAAGAATCGTTATGGGTTAAAATGATAGACTCGAGCGATTTTATGGATTTTATTATTAATTCGGGATTACGGTTTGAAATGATATATATAACCGTTACATTTTAAATTGTGGATTGAAATGATAAATATCCGTATCACTTGACCCTAGGGTAGAAAATTATATACG
Source organism: Allium fistulosum (assembly GCA_030737815.1). Classification (NCBI taxonomy): domain Eukaryota; kingdom Viridiplantae; phylum Streptophyta; class Magnoliopsida; order Asparagales; family Amaryllidaceae; genus Allium; species Allium fistulosum. The sequence goes on along the minus strand of CM060905.1, from coordinate 554,750,414 downwards.
GACACCAGATTGGTTAAATTTAATGATTTTGAACTCCTTAATTTTTGAATTAATTAAATGATATCTTCAAATAAAAATTTGATGATATAAATTGAAGTATTATTGGAAAATCATGTTTTGTGTAGAAGTGTGAATTGGTTTAAAAGGAATTGCTTTAAGAAATTAAATTGGAAGTTTAAAGTTAAACTTTTAAGTATAAATGAAATTCTATCGAAATTAAGTTATTGAAGTTGTTTGAAAATAACTTTGAAATATTTTGAAATTGAAAGGGTTGGAATTTGGTTTGTTGACTTGGAAATTTAAATTGGTCCAAAGGTATTGAAATGAAATGAATAGTTTAATTTGATATTAATTCCAAATTCATGTTTTAATATAAACTGTTTAAAAAATATATATATTATTTCAAAATTTCTAATTATTAAGATTTCAAAGTATTAAACTATTTTAACCTGTATTAATTATATTAAATCATTTTAACCTATTTTAAACCATTTAATTTTTTAAAAGTAATTAACCTGTTTTAACTTATTTTAAATCTAATTAATCTATTTTAAAGCTATTTAATCTATTTTAAATCTATACTAACTATTTATAACTATTTAAAACTATTTTCTTCTAAATTCCAAACTAAGTAAAATGGATGGGTTTATATTCAAATTCTCGATTTTTTAAGTGAATATGGTTAATGATGTTATAACCTAAGTTGGGATTTAAATAACATATTTGGTTTAATATGATTTTTGAAATGAGAGTTTAGCCTATTTTGGAAATATGACTTTTGAACGGAAATATAATTTCTAACTATGATTTCAAATGTGATATGATTTCAAAGGTGAATATGATTTTGAAAGTAAGTAATGATTTCAAAAATGACATGATTTGAATTGAATATGATATTTTGATATCAATTATGAAATGATTTTGGAAATGTAAAAGAACCATCCGATGTGTAATAAGCGATTGGTTGTTAAAGAGATCGGGATCGGATATTGTCATACTCTCTGCCAATACCGAAAACCACTTTGACAACTGTGTACGCGGTGGAGATTCCAGAATGAAGTAGGATGGATGGCGACGATCCTATAAGAGGTATATACGTGGACCTGACTACCATGAGTTAGCTTAAGGTGGCTAAAACAGGAGCAATTGATGGTCCAAGTGAGGTCATTCCTCCGATCGGGCATATTCCTTCGATACTATATTCTGACTTTGCGATTGATTTGATGGCCACCCTCAATTTTTGATTTGGAAGTGCATTCCGAGGTGGGCGGTTAGCTGCTATGCATTACCACCTGTCCGAAAGTGCAATTGGTATATCTACCCTGGCATTGCCTAGTTGTGCCGTGTCACCTACCCTATCGAGACCACTACGAGTTTGTTTTGTACCATACCTATGGGGTGCCCTCTGACGACGTCCATTACGGACGGGATTACGGTACTGTATAGACTATGGGAATATATAAAAATGTGTTAAGGGCGAAATGGGTAACGCCTTAACACTATTTTAATAGTTTATCTTACTGTAGACATATTATAATAGTGTATTGTACTACATAGTAGATAGTTTAACGGATCCTTAGGAGACGTGAATCCCAAACATCTCTTAAGTTACTACACTCACGTTAGACACTGGATAGGAGCTGTCAAACCCCGTAAACATCTCGGACGCCGTTCCACTCATAGTTATTTACCGTGATTTAACTCACATAAGATCTTTTAGTTCTGACTCGAGTGTTTTGTCTTTTCAATTCGCTCGGGTCAGCCTGAGCATTTCAGGATTTGAAGACCTTATTTCTGGAGGACGAAGACGAAGATTTGTACTACTATTATTTACTATATTTATTCCACTACATTCATACTGTTCCACTGCATTATTTGTGTATCTCTGATATGTGTAACTCTGATTTTTTATTGTATAACTATAATCAAATGTTTTGTATACAGCTTCATGAACTGTTATTTGATTATTATATTTTGTCATTGCTCTGCGAGATTCTGTTTTGTTTTTCTCTTTCTCTATTTTTTTCTTATTTACCCCACAACAATCCGTCCTTCTATATGGTTTGAGTTGGCATGTGTGTCTGCTTAAAACGTACATAAAGGCGGGACGCTACAAGCGCCTTTTGGTAGTGTTAGGGGTATGCTCAAGGGGCAATTCTATAATTTATTAACTCCGAAATCAATTCTTATTTGAAATAAAGGTGTTTCTTCTTTCTGTTATATATTTGTTATAATGTGTTATAAATAATTAAATGTTTAATTAAAAATGTATTTAACAGAAAATCCATAAATGATGTGTTTGTGATAGTAATTACAATTAGTTGTAATCATGAGTATTGGATCACACTGTTACAATATACATCATTTTAAATGTTCCTAGTCAAGATACATCGAAACTGGATATCGATGTATCCGTTGAGACTAGAGTACGTAATGCTCCCCAAATATTGGGTAGTGTCTTACTCATGACTACTGGGGGCACCTCGAGGTTATGTACTGATTGTTATTGGATAGCTATATAACAACTCACTTGGTAGTTTTCTATTGGTTAATATAACTAAGGTCAAACAGAAAATATCATTGTGACTAATTTACACAATTCTTTTGACTTGAGAATACTGTCAACCTTCAATATGAAAAACTCTGCTTTGACTATAGTCAAATCATGGAACTACATCCATCAAGTGATTATAGTTGGGTCGAGTGGAAGTATTGGAAGGAAGACACTACTCAAGAGAGGATTCATCACTTCAGTTATATGAGGTTAGTATTATGGTCAACTCAAGTCATCCCAAAGTCAAAATCTCTGGCCAGAGTAGTATGGTCAATAATAATTGTTATTATTGAACCAAGGATTTTGTGTTTGGACTATAGAGTTGAATATGGACAATATTGGAATTTTGACCATTACCAAATTCCATAAATCCAAAGTGATACAATTTTGACGAAGAGAATTGGTGTATATAAATGTCACTAGTGGGTAACGCTTATTAAATAAGATTTTACTGAAAATGAATAAGCGATAAATTTGGCCGTAATGTCACACCACTTGCTAAGTGACGTGCGAACGTTAACATTCGAATAGTTCGGTGTTAATTGCTGACCAAATTTACACCCAAGAGTTATACAACTGAAATGATGAATTCCCTTAAGACCGAATGATTTAATTAGTTTATAATTGTTATAAACAAAATTAAATTAATTAATATGTATGAAATATTAATTATAAAATTTTGAATATGGTTTGAGAAATAAAAATTGTTATATATTTATAATAGTTATAAATGTACCAATCGATATACGATATCGATAAGCGATTAAATTAGATTTAATTGCATAGCATTTTGGCTTGGGCTTAAATGGGATTAAAGCCCATCATTAGGGCTCCAAATTTCGGTTTTGACAAGTTATTGGAGGTGGCTAAAACTTTGGATTAGACCTAGAGATGGATGGTTAAGATTAAGAAATATAATAGTTAATGAGATTGTCCTAATATCTCTCTTGTACAAGGCTATATATATGGATCTCAAAACTCTTAATCAAAAACAACTTTTGGCTGCCATAATTATCAAGTTTGCAAGCCGAAATTAATCCCTATATCAGTTCTAAGAATCTCAAATCAATCCAAGTTAAGTAAAATCACTATTTGATAGAAAAGGTCGACGATTTCAGACTTGCAATCTGATGGATCAAGCATAACTAAAGAAGGAAATTCATTGATTCAAGTGGACTCAAAGGCATCATCAATTGGTATTCTATTTATATATTACAGTAATCATATAATATTTTATGATTTAATATTGATTAATCCCAAATTAGTATATATATTAATGTTGTATATCTAGTTAGGTGAGATTTTCATAGGTATATGTAGTTGTCACAAATTAGTTTGGTTATGTGCATGGTTATATTATTATGTGTTATAATTTATGTATAAACAAATCTAATTTGCTGGAAAAAAAATTTCATTATTAATTATTTTATGTATATTTATATATTAATTTAAATATAGACTAATGTATATTTTAAACATATAGTTACATATATGTATATTTATAATGTATAAACAGCTTAGAATTTTTCTTACACCTATTTATACATAATATGAATTATCAAATTCAAAAATAATTTTTTTATATATATAAATAATTTTAAATTATCTTTTATTGATTATTTAAATTTTTTGTTCTATCTAAAATATTATTGCACTGAAAATTCGATTTTATATTTTTTAAAATTACTACATCTATGCAGTAACCCACGAAATTTTTTTAGAATTTTATGTTAATATTTAATATTTCTAATAATTAAATTACTTCGGTTGAACATTTCTTTTATTTATTAAAAATAATATTTTATTTCAAAAAATCATGAAAAAAATTTTGAACCTGTATTTTTTGATACAAGATTTTTGTAAATTTTAGAATTTTATTTTTTAATATTTATTACTAATATTTTTAATTATTATGATCAAAACTATTTATTATATATATATATAATAATGATAAAATTATAAAATTATCATTTTTATGTTTGTTATGCTAATTTCGATTTGGAAATAATTTAAATATATATATATATATATATTTATATTTTAAGTATTTGAATGTAATTAATTATTCATATATATACATTTTATTTAACCTTATATATGTATAATTTTAATTATTATATATATATGTATGTATAATTTTATATGTTTAATTATGTATATATACTTATACAAATGTTTTAAATTATATATATATATATATATATTTAATTTTGAGACTTTTAGTTATAAAATATATTTTAAATATATGTATACGTATTTATATAAATATACTTTGCATTATAGATTTATGCACATATTTAGACAACATAAAATACATACGAAATGAGCTAATGTGTCTATTGCGATGTAAATCCCAACATCTATATACAGGCATGTTATACCCTTCACGGATTATTATGTTACACATGCACACGCATATGTATATTTATATCATACATGTATATATATAAATTAAATCATTCAAATTAACTTTACATTACAAATAAATTAAATTTAAATAAAATACATGATTTTATTTAAAATAAATTTAGAATTGTTGTAATTGAATTAGACTTCATATACCCAATAAAGATCCAACAGGATAAAAAAATTTGAAATACACCCACCACTACCGCTGCGGGCTGGCCCAGTTTCCAACAATGGTATCAAAGCCAAATTGCCTATGCGGTCTAAATTAGTCATGTTAGGGCTAACTTATTAAGCTTTCCCACTCAGTACGGTGTCTAGAAAGGTAATGTTTAGGATTGGAATTGGGTAATCAAGTACCCTGTCCTACCTGGTTACCGGCCTTGCCTGAAAGGTGAAGTGAGCCCAAAGGTTGCCCCTAATAGAAAAGGCCCAACTTAATTTGGGCCTTGGGCTAATTTTCAAAATTGTCTTGAAAAATAAGGCAAAAGATTTTAAATTTAATTGTTAAATTTAAAATAAAATATATGTTTATTATAATAGTTATAATGTAACATATTTTTCAAAATGTTTGAAAAATAAAATAACATAATTTTCGAAAATTATAAATTTTATTAATAATTTAATTAATAAAATGTATGTGCATGTAGTAAATATATTATGAAATATGTTATGATATTTTAAAACGTTTAAGATATCATAAATATGCATGCATACATATGAATAATGATTTTCGAAATTAAGATAATTTAATTAATTTATTTAAAAGGTTAATTAGTTGAAATTATAATTACACATGTATATGATATATGTGTTATGCCATAAAGGTTATAATACATAATAAATATAAATGTTATATCAATATAAAATTAATTAAAATGTTAATTAATTAAAATTAGTTAAATATGATTTAATTAATATAATATTATACACAAGACTATTATATAAGTAATGTAAAAAATAAAAACTATATAAATAAAACTAATATAATATGAATGTATAAAACCCATAATAGACTTAAAGAAATAAACACATACATAATCGTACGTATATCGTGATTTCTGATGTGTTGGACACTTGAATCACGAGGGTAGTTCATAAGAATTACATTATTTCATAAGTCGATATCACTCAATTTAATGTTGTCCTCTACCATATATATGTTAATAAATTACTTGCACACTACTTAGTTTTTGAGCAAACTCAAGCTAAGATTGTTATGTGTAGTATTATTAATATATTGAATAGATGAGGTAAGATAACTATATGTATTTTTTTGCAAACTCAAGGTACATATACTATAGTTAGGCCATCACGATACGGTAGGTACGAGTGAATAATTTCATTTCGTTTGTTGAGAAAACTCGAGGTCAATATGAAATTAGGACATGGTTCCAAGGGTTAAGAGTTGTATGTGATACAACCAATAAAAGGTTATCCATTGTTCGTGGAGCTATGACTTGTTGAGCAAACTCAAGGTCATAATTCCAAGATGGACAAGTCCTAACACTTACTAGTGAAGTCATAAGACTTCTATGTTTTGACTTAGGGTTTGGCGAAACATAAAAGACTAGTGGGAGCTTATTAGTAAAATGAAACATAGTGTTTAACCTTACTAATATTATAAGAACATCTATTATGTTTTGTCCTAGTAATCTACTATTTAAACTTGCAGAAAATGTCAACTCCAAAACTATTTTCTAAAAGTAACAAACTCACTGGGCCTAACTATACCGACTGGCTAAGAGCAATTAAAATAGCATTGACTTACGAGCGCCTTTGGACTTCTGTTACATGTGAACCCAAAACAGAACCCACTGATGGTGCAAACCCTGAAGAATGACTTGCTTATTTAAAGTGGCAATCTGACTTAAAGATGACCCAAGTTTTCATGTTGTCTACCTTAGACAAACCGTTGCAAAGGAAATACGAGAACATATCTGTTCATGAGATTTTTAATAGTCTCATAGCTCTTTTTGGTGAACAGTCTCGTTCCGTAAGGTACGAGCTTTCGAAAAAACTATTTAACACCAAAATGACCAAAGGACAGAAAGTGGACGATTATGTTCAAATGATGAGAGGCTATATTGTAGACTTGCACAATTAGACATAGAGATAAGCAACAAAATGCAAGTAGACTTGGTCCTTGGTTCTCTCACTCCTCAATATGAACCGTTCATACTGAATTACAACATGAACCAATTAAATGTGAATCTCGTGGAGCTCCTCAATATATTGAGGTCAATTGAGTCAACATCTAAAGATCAAGGTGCCATACTTGCTGTGAAGGGAAATGCATCACCTTCGAAAGGTTCAAAGAAGCGGGAAAGAGATAGTAAGAAAAAGAAAAGTAAGAAGACCGATGACAAAGGTGAATGTCACCATTTCCACAAGAAAGGTCACTGGAAGAGAAATGTCTCGATTACTTGAAGATTGTTAAGGAAAGGAAGCAGAATGGTTCTACAGCTCCATCATGTACATTTATGATTCAAAAATATTTTGTAATCAATAAAATGTCATGGGTTTTAGATACTGGATCTGGTACTCATATATGTAATTCGTTGTAGGGGCTTAGGAACTGGCATCGCGTGTCAAAAGGAGAAATAAAGCTCCAAGTTGCTAATGGATCTATTGTAGATGCAACGGCAGTAGGAGACTATCATTTAGAATTTCCAAGTGGATTAGTATTAGTATTAAATAATTGCTATTATGTAAAAGACTTTATTTGTGGAATTATCTATGTTTCTAGATTGTCTAAGACTGGATATATTTTTATTATGAAAATAATGTTATGAACATTAGTTTGGATTGAAATAAAGCCTGCAATGGTGTTCTTAAGAATGGCATTTATGTCATTAATACTAATTATGTTTATTCTGTGAATGAAGTTTCTAATAAATTAAACGACAATTATCTTTGACATTGTAGGCTTGGTCATATTAGTGAGAAACGACTACACAAATTAAAAACCAATGGTTTTCTACCGTCAATTGATTCTGAATCATTTGAAACTTATGAGGCGTGTCTTAAAGGTAAAATGACCAAGAACCCCTTCAATTGGTGCAATGAAAGAGTTAATGAACTCTTAGGGTTAGTACATAGTGATGTATGTGGCCCAATGCCTATATTAACCAAAGATAATAGTTCTTACTTTGTTACTTTCACTGATGATTTCTCAAGACTAGGATATGTATATCTTATGAAGAACAAATCCGACATTTATGAGAAATTTGTTGAGTACAAAAAGTTAGTAGAAAATCAAACAAGCCATAAAATTAAAATTCTTCAATCAGATCGAGGTGGTGAGTATGTTGGACAGGATTTCCAACAATACTTAAAAGATAATGGGATTACCTCTCAGGTTACTCCACCCTATACTCCACAACACAATGGTGTGTCGGAGCGAAGGAATTGAACCCTATTAGATATGGTTCGTTCCATGATGAGTAAGGCTGAGTTACCTCTGTCCTATTGGGGATATGCGCTAGAAACTGCAGCATATATGTTAAACTTGTTACCCACTAAATCTGTGCCCAAAATACCATATGAGATGTGGTGTGGTAAGAAACCCCAACTCAAATATTTCAAAGTATGGGATTGTCCGGCATATGTTAAGAACGTTGGTCAAAATAAACTAGAGGCAAGATCGGTACTATGTAAGTTTATAGGATATCCCAAAAACTCGATGGGATATATATTCTACAATACCGAGGAACAAAAGGTCATTGTTTCTTGACACGCTGTCTTTTTATATAAGGAATTTCTGTTAAAAGAAATTAACTGCGAAGTTGTAGACTTGGATGAGATCCGAGAAACTAACACTAAAGTCAAAACAGTGGGAGAAACAAGGACACCCGTATACGAAAACACACAACCTATTAGAAGGCCTAGTAGGGAATCACATGCACTAGAGAGATACTATGATTTTCTCGTGGATGGCAAAAAGGAGGACTATGTCTTAGATAGCGACTCCTCTGCTTTCCAACAAGCACTACAAACTAAAGACTCTGCACTTTGGCTTGAAGCTATGAAATCCGAGATGGACTCCATGTACGAAAACAAAGTTTGGACTTTGTCGAACGTACCCGAAGGGATAAAACCCATCAGCTACAAATGAATTTTTAAGAAAAATATAAATGCGGATGGAGAAGTGGAGACTTATAAGGCAAGGCTAGTTGTAAAAGGATTTCGTCAAATTCAAGGTGTTGATTATGACAAGACCTTTTCGCCCGTAGCCATGCTTAAATCTATTCGGATTATGTTAGCCATTGCCGCATTCTATGACTACGAAATATGGCAAATGGATGTAAAGACAGCTTTTCTAAATGGTGATTTAGAAGAAGTCGTTTATGTCACAACCAGAGGGTTTTGTAGTCAGTGGGAGTGAAGGCAGAGCTTGCAAGTTGTTAAAGTCCATTTATGGACTCAAACAAGCTTCAAGGAGTTGGAACAAGTGTTTTGATAAAGTAATCAAACAGTTTGGTTTTAATCAGAACACAAAGGAAGCGTGCATATACAGAAAGGAATAAGGAAATGCTATTGTATTCTTAGTACTCTATGTTGATGATCTATTATTGATTGGAAATGAAACTTCATTATTGCAATTAGTGAAAGCTTGGCTTTCCAAAAACTTCTCCATGAAGGATTTGGGAGAAGTAGCCTATATACTTGTATAAAGATCTATAGAGATAGGTCTAAGAGGCTGTTGGGATTTTCCCAATCCCTGTGCATAAACACTATACTAAAACGGTTGAGTATGGAGAATTCCAAGCGTGGAAGTGTTCCAACACAATCTGGAATTGTCCTTTCTAAAAAGGACGCTCCTCATACCGATGATGAGAAAGAGCGTATGAAGAGAATTCCCTATACTTCAACCATATGTTCCATAATGTATGCTATGTTATGTACTAGACCAGATGTAGCATACACATTAGGATGTTTAAGCGGATACTAGTCTAATCCCAGAGAAAAACATTGGACGACTGTAAAATGTATATTTAAGTATTTGAGAAATACTAAGGACCTATTCCTCGTTTTTGGGAACGAAGACCTCCTTATGAAGGGGTATACGGATTCGAGCTTTCAAAGTGATATAGATGATAGTAAATCAGTGTCCGACTATGTCTTTACACTAAATGGTGGAGCTATTAGTTGGAAAAGTTCCAAGCAAGAATCAATTGCCGATTCCACGATGGAGGCCGAGTATATCGCCCTCAATGAAGCAGCAAAAGAGGCAGTATGGATGCGCAAGTTTTTGAGTGAGCTCGGAGGGATTCCCAATACTGAGAATCTAATGACATTGTTTTGTGACAACAATGCAGTGATACAGATCGCAAAGGAAACAAGAGCACATAAGAAGTCACACCACATTCTTCGAAAGTTCCACCTGATTAGAGAATTCGTCGAGAAGAAAGAAGTTATGATTCAAAGGGTAGATACTAAGGACAACATAGCAGATTCATTCACTAAAGGTCTAACTCGACCAGTTCTCGAGAAACTGATTGAGAGGGTGGGATTGAGATTCCATAATTGGCCCCAAGTGCAAGTGGGAGATTGGTAGTGTTAGGGGCATGCCCTAGGGGCAATTCTGTAATTTATTAACTCCGAAATCAATTCTTGTTCGAAATAAAGGTGTTTCTTCTTTTTGTTATATATTTGTTATAATGTGTTATAAATAATTAAATGTTTAATTAAGAATATATTTAACAAAAAATCCATAAACGACGTGTTTGTTATAGTAATTACAATTATTTGTAATCATGAGTATTGGATCACATTGTTACAAAACACATCATTTTAAATGTTCCTAGTCAACATGCATCGACACTGGATATCAATGTATCTGTTGAGATTAGAGTACATAATGCTCTCCAAATGTTGGGCAGTGTATTACTCATGACTACTGTGGGCACCTAGAGGTTATGTACTGATAGTTATTGGAGAGCTATAGAACAACTCACTCGGTAGTTTTCTGTTAGTTAATATAACTAAGGTCAAACAGAAAATATTAATGTGACTAATTTACACAATTCTTTCGACTTGAGAATACTGTCAACCTTTAATCTGAAAAACTCTGCTTTGATTATAGTCAAATCATGGAACAACATCCATCAAGTGATTATAGTTGGGTCGAGTGGAAGTATTGGAAGGAAGACACTATTCAAGAGAGGATTCATCACTTCAGTTATATGGGGTTAGTATCATGGTCAACTCAAGTCAACCCAAAGTCAAAATCTCTGGCCAAAGTAGTACGGTGAATAATAATTGTTATTATTGAACCAAGGATTTTGTGTTTGGACTACAGAGTTGAATATGGACAATATTGGAATTTTGACCGTTACCAAATTCCATAAATCCAAAGTGATACAGTTTTGACGAAGAGAATTGGTGTATATAAATTTCACTAATGGCTAATGCTTATTAAATAAGATTTTACTGAAATGAATAAGCGATAAATTTGGCCATAATGTCACACCACTTGCTAAGTGACGTGTGAACGTTAAAATTCGAATAGTTCGATGTTAATTCCTGACCAAATTTACACCCAACAGTAACACAACTGAAATGATGAATTCCCTTAAGACCGAATGATTTAATTAGTTTATAATTGTTATAAATAAATTAAATTAATTAATATTTATGAAATATTAATTAATAAAATTTGAATTTGGTTTTAGAAATAAAAATTGGTATATATTTATAATAGTTATAAATGTACCAATCGATATACGATATCGATAAGCGATTAAATTAGATTTAATTGCATAGCATTTTGGCTTGGGCTTAAATGGGTTAGCCTATCATTAGGGCTGCAAATTTCGATTTTGACAAGTTATTGGATGTGATATCCCGGAATTTCGAGAAGTTTAAAATGTGATAATCTGTTAGTTTAAATTATTTAAAATTGGTAAATTGATATTTTCAAATATAAATAACCAAATAATAATAATATGATATTTTAATTATGGTATAGATTGATTTTTAATAAGAATAATTATTTAAATTGTGTTATTTTATAAATTTGATTTTAAATAGACTTATCATTTCAAAATTAATAAGTATTGTTTAATTATATATATATATATATGCCTTGAGTTGTTTTCAAAATAAAATAATCATTTCAAACTTAACAATGTGTTATTTAAAATATAAATGTTGAGTTGAATTTCAAATTGGATTTTAAAAGTAAAATTTAAATTTGAATCTTTAAAAGATAATTATTTTAATATATTTGGGTATAAAAATATATGAACAAGGCTTTTATTTAAAATAAGACTTTTGTTTATTTTGTTTTCTTTAAAAAGAAATTTATTTATATAAATTTAGGAAGTGCTTATTTAATAGTAAATAAATATTAAAGTTTTATATTTACACTTAAACATGAATTTAAATATATCATATATGATTTTATTAGAAAATAAATGGGTTTTTATTTTATTTTCTTTAAAGGTTTCATTTATTTATAATATAGGAAAGCATTTATAATTAATAAATGTATTTATCTATTTAGGAAATACATATAAAAGCTTTTAAAATCTTTTTAAAAATAATATAAAAATAATTAATGACAAGTGTTAATTTTATACACATGTAAAATACATGTGTTAACATAATAAGAATTTTATGTGACAAGTGTCATTTTCTTTTCATTTTCCTTGATTTTTAATAAACCATAAATTTAGTTTATAAAAGCCTACATCTCCATTTTCTTTCCTTTTCTAATCTCATTTTCAAAACAAAGAAAATTTATTCAAACCGAAACAATAATATTCTCCAAACCAAATCTGAAATCATCTTCAAACCAAAACTGAGATTCATCTCAAACTAAAAATCAAAACAAATTTACAACCTGAAGCCATTCATTTTTCAAACCTGAAACCTTCCTCTGATTAAAATCAATACCCTGTAAATTATTTCCAAAACCGAGAATCTACAAAACTCAAATAATTTCAAAGCTCAAAAATTCAAATACCTGAAACCATTTATTGTCTCAAACCTGAAATTTCCTCAAAACTGAAAATCATTTCAAAAGTTCAAATGCCTGAGCCACTTTCAAAACCAATCTGCAATGCTCTTTCAAAGATCTGTGATCATTGTTCTTCAAAAGACCTGTAACTATTTGATTCTTTCAAGCCTGTAAACATCTATCTTCAAGACCAGTAATTAATGCATGCAAGTAAATCTGGAGTTTCAAGAGCCTTCCTGTTTTTAAAGTTTCAAAAGCAAGTGTTTCAGTTTTTAAAAGCAAGCAGTTCAATTTCAAAGCTTCCAGCTTATTCAAAATTTCTCTGCCTCTTGGAAAGGTGAGTAAACATATTTTTCAAAGTTATATGAATTTAAATTGCTTTCGAATGATTTCTGAATGAAGTATATTTGCATGTTCAATTATATGTGTGTATACTGTATGTATGTGAGGATTGAAGTATGCATGCCTGGTTTCATTGTTAATTGCTCTGTTCATCTTCTATTTGAGTAATCTCTTCTTTTATAAGATCTTGAAACTATATATCTTGATTCCAGTAGTATGATATGAGATATACTTGAATGTTTTAGTGAATTTTTGTTTGCATGTTTATAAATATGTAGATATAAAGATATGCATGTCTGAACATATACCTGTCTCTGTTTTATCTAAGGACAGGCTTCAGATTTTATTTGAAAAAAATTCATATCTTTAAAATCCATTTGATTATAGTCTAGGATTTGTGAATAGAAAAGGTTTCTAACTATATACTTTAGATTTTAAAAATAGATTCAAGAATATACAATAAGTATTTAACTCAAATTTTAAGATTACAGAAGAAATCAAAGAAATGGGTAAAATTCAAATATGTTAATTTAAATCTTTGATTTTATAATCTGATTTGTGATTACAAATGATGAATTTAGAAACAGAATTCATGAATTTTAAGTTTGGGATGGCCGAGAATTTTAAGATGAACAGAAAAGACAATTTCGTCATTTTCAGACGATCGGTGAGGCTGGGTTCATCGGGGTTGATGTCGAAGGTCGATTGGAGGATGAAGATGGTAGGAAAAATAGTAGATGATTTTATTCTATGCTGTGGTGGTCGTTCGATGGAATTTTAGGGTTTAATGTTGATTTTGGGCTTGATTGAAATCGCGATTTTTCCCGACGTCGTGGGTGATCTGGATGCTATCGCGCATGGGGGGATGGAAGCGTGGGTTAGAGCTGGAGCTTTGGTCGAAGTCGTGGGTGATCTGATGGTCAGAAGTGGTCTGACGAGGTGGTTCTTGTTCGAAGTGTTGTTCTAGGTAGTGATCGAGAAAGCTTAAATTCGATTTTCGAAATTAATCGACGATCGGAGTTGTCGTGATGGTCGAGAGGAAGGTGGGCAACTCGATGGTGATCAGCAAGTTGGTCGGAGTCGTCGATGTTCACCGTGCACGTGCACGTGTTCTCATTTGCGTGTATTTGGAATTTTGAATTGGGGAAGATGGAGTTACTCGAGTAGTACGGGGAGGAACTCGCGTAGCTTAAGATTTTGCTCGGGTATTTCTTCGGGTTGTTTGCGTGAGTTTTCGAGTGAAACTGTTAAAGTTTTAACAGTTTTAAATTTTAAACAAAACAGTTTAAAATTTGCTCGGGAAGAACTCGGGAAGATAGGGCTGTGGCACGGGATTGCCTTCGTGTCGTTTGTGAGTTTGAGAGTAAACAGTTAACAGTTTAAATTCTTTAAAAAAACCAAACAGTTTAAAATGTAAAACTAATCTCTGTTTAAAAAGGGAAATAAGAAGAAGAAAGGCTTGGCTTTGTTCAAGTATAATGGGTCAAACCCAAAGGAAATATTTAAATTAGTCTTTTTTAAAAATTTAAATAAAAGGTAAGATTTTAAATTTAAATAATCAAGTTAAAACAATTTGTTTTAAAAATTCATTACTTTGTAATAAATGTTTTGACTAAATTAAAGTTGTATGATTTATTTAACTTAAATATATTAAGTTAAAATTTTAAGTTATTTTCAAATTTAATTTGAAAATAAGATAAGTAATAAAGAAATGTTTTATCTTAAAACTTAATTTAAGTTGATAATAAATGGAATAAATAAAGAATGATTGATTAATTGAATTAATTAATGATTATTTATTTTAAAACTTAATTAATAATTCAATTAAGTAAATTTAATTACTAAGATCAAATGTTTAATGATAATGTTTTATCTCAAGATTAATTAAGTTTTTTTTTAGAGTTGAAATTAATTAAGTTAATTAAGAGATTTAAGTTTAATTAATTTATTTAATTAATTTTTGATAAGGATTAATTAAATGATCAAGAGTTAATTAAAATGGTAATTAAGAAGTACTTAATAAAGTTTTATTAAGTAATAATTAAGTTTTCTTAATTAATAATTAAGAGATAATTAATTTATAATTAAAGTTAATTAAGGATTAATTAACTGTTATTAAGGGTTAATTAATTGTCGTTAAAGATTGATTAATAGGTAATTATGGGTTAATTAAATTGATAATTAAGGTTGTTAATTTATAATTAAGTTTTATTAATTAATAATTAAGAGGTAATTAATTAGTTAATTAAGGTTAATTAATTAATTATAAAAGTAATTAAGGATTGATTACTTTGTATTAAAGATATTGATTAATAATTAAGTTTATTAATTAATAGTTAAAGAATAATTAATCAAGGATTAATTAATTTGTTTAAGGGTAATTAAGGATGAATTACTTAGTTATAATTTATGAAATAAATGTGATTTATTTAAGTTAATTAATTTGATTATTAATTAAAGATGGTCACTCGATAATTGATTAAGTATAATTACTTAATAAGATTGGTTAAGTGAAATTACTCGGTATAAGTAATTGATAATTGAATTACTGTATGTAATTGGTGTAATTAATCAAAAAGGATTTATAAAAGAAATTAAAGTAATTAAGAATAGTTAATTACTGTTGATGATTATTTAAGGTTGATAAATGAAAGTAATTAATTAATGAATGATTAATTAATGTAATTAATTAAGGAATAATGTAATTAATTATAGTTAATTAATTAATTAAAGTAATTAATTAAGGATCATTAATTATTATAATTAATGAGAGTAATTAAAGGTTAATTACTGTAAATGATTAAGGATAATTAATTTGTGAAATTAATTAAAGGATAATTACTTTAAGTAATTAATAATTAATCAAGGATGATTAATATTTAATGATTAATTAATTAAAAGGGATTGTAATTAATTAAGGGTTGATTAAGCAAGGATAGGAATTAATTCTTAAAGTAATTAATTTAATTTAAGTTAATTAAATTGATTATAATATGGATTAATAAATGGTTGCTTATGAATGATTGATTGAGTAGAATGTCTGATTTGGTTGATATCTCTTGGATGATATACTATGATATTCTGTGATATGATATTTGATATATCTGTGATAAATATGTGATATTTATCTATGTTAATGCTCTGTGAATTCAAGTATTAAATTGAATTGAATTGTTTAAACCTTTAAACAACTTGGCCTTAAAAGATACATTTTGGATTTCGATGAGACCGGGATCGGATTTCCAGATTTGGATATCCGAATACCACATCGATCCAAATTAACGATAGGTCGTGAATCTCAAGTGAAGATGAAGATTTAGAGTGCAAGGGTTATTGTCGTTAACTCTGAGGGTGATTCCAAAACGAGTGTAACGAGATAATGCCTTCGGTTTCGTTCGAACCCGGAACGAACTTGTATGGATTGAATGCTTTCAGCACATCGTCAGGCGGACGATGAGCATTCTAAGTGATATGTTCTGATTAAAGGTAATCGTAACCTCAAGCCTCATCAACCGGGAATGGCTAAAACAGGGGAGGTGCAGCAAGGCTTCGTGGGTAGCGCCCACTGAGAGCAAGATAGATCCCTGTCTAGAGGTCCCTTTCTATTTCGGCTTAGTGGGTAGTTGGAACTGCAGCCAACTACGGGGTTGTCTTGTTCGGGATTATCCAGTAAGGGATGGTTCCGGCTTTGTGTTGCAGAGGAGCGGGCGTACTCCTCGGTACGGTGATCTAGGCCACATACTGTGACGGGCGGTACCCCGGTAGCCCTGCCATTGTATGGAATCCAAACTCCAATAAGTGCCGTACGTGTTAGTTGTGCCCAACTATGTTGGAACGTGAGATGTAAGCATTCCAGCTATTTCTGTATTTTACTTGAAAATCCTAGATCCTATTATAATATAACTGGATTTCCTATCAAATGTTTTGGTTATCGTAAGGTAAAAACTTTTCCGTGTTTATGTGCGGGAAGTCTTACGAGATACTTTTCTTTTCAAAAGGTTTTGAAGTTAAGCAAATTTAAACCGTTTACTCACACCAGACCCATGTCTGACCCAAGTGTTTATTTCTGTTTTATATAAACTCTTGGGTACTCAAATTTTTACGAGTAGCTAAGGGAGTCAGGTTTGCTTTGACGAGTTATCTGGAGGAGCAATGGAGCAGGAGGCTTCAGCGTTTGTAGAGATGTAGTAGTTCCGCTGTGTTGATCTCTGAGTCATTTGTTATCTGTGTTGTATCATGTATTGTAAAAACTAGACAGGTGTTTATAACTGTCTAGTATGTGTTGTATATACTGTGTAACTCTGATAGTTTTTGTATATAATACTATGTAATAGTTTATGTTATTAATATAATTTATTCGTTCCGCTGTTTAGATTCTGTTGTGTTTCTTTCTCTCTTCTCTTCTTTTCTCTTTTCTATCCCTTTCTTTCTTATTGACGATGCGTCCTTCTGTGGAGAGAAGGGCGGGTCGTCACATTTGGTATCAGAGCTATTGGTTGAGCGAATACCTAAGCTCTGGAGTGGTGTCTATCTTGAGAGAGCGTATTTGTAATTTTTATATAACTATATATATATATATATTCTACCTATATTGTTGGGTTACCTGTTCGGGTTTTCCAATATGAGTTATAAAGGTAGATAGGGTAGTGGTGTGTGTAACACGACTACCAATGGTTGGAGTTTGAATGTTTGAGTTTGGAAGTGAATCTGTCGAGACTGTAGACCTAATACCGTCTCGAGTGAACTTTGATATGGTGTAAGAATTTCATTGATCTCTGAAGGAAACCTGTTAAGGTTCGGAGTCGATCTTTGAAGTGCAGTTGGATTTTCGGGAGTATGGATCTGTCAGTTAAGCAGAAGCAAGTGATGGTATATTGGGTAACTCGGAGAGTAGTAGCTAGATGCAGTGGCTATGGATGTCTCCGAAGATGTTTTCTTTTGGAGCAAATTTAAGGAAGTGTGTCTGCTTCGGTGATGCGGCTGAGTTCAGCATGAT
Organism: Allium fistulosum; assembly: GCA_030737815.1. NCBI lineage: Eukaryota > Viridiplantae > Streptophyta > Magnoliopsida > Asparagales > Amaryllidaceae > Allium > Allium fistulosum. The sequence goes on along the minus strand of CM060905.1, from coordinate 554,732,150 downwards.
GTTTATGTTTGGTCTGAGGTCCGAGTTTCTTTAGAAGCTTTGGATAAGGAGTCTTTGGCATCTGTGGCAGCAGTGCAGCTCGAGTGTTCTGTGTTCCTGTCAGAAGGTCTTTTGGCTTAGCAGTTTCGTAGAGTGGAGTTCAGAAGCTGCAGAGTAGATTCATTTTTCAAATGGATTGGTCAAGTGCTAAGACTGTTCTGATGGGTAAAGAAAGAACATTATTTTTGGATATTAGACTGGATAGAATCGCAAAAGTGACTTGCGATAGTTTGAGTGTTCTCTTGGGAAATCTTTTGCTTGAGTTTGAGGCATCTCTAGAAGATGTAGGAGTTATAGAGTTGTCAGAGATTTTATGGGAAGTGTTGATCTAGTTTGTGTTCGAGTTCATAGACGACATCTAGATCAGAGTTGAGCAGCGAAAACTTGGTAGTAGTTGTTCTAGAGTAGAAGCAACCGGAAATTGCAGTGTTTGGATTAGAGGGTTCCTACAGGAAGCTTTTCAAGATTTGAAGGTCAGATTGGCAGGTGCATCTATTTTGTCTTTTCAGATAGGAGAAGTAAGATTGGAATCTACTGATAATTGTGGAGTAGAGTTTGAGTTCTGGATTTCTGTAGACCTTGAGAGGATCCGTTTGTTGGATTGTTTTGGTCCTGTTTGTTTCGAGAAGCATCAGCAAAGATTGGGCTGCTCAGGAAGGATGAAGGCAACCCAGAATCGTCAAAAGAGTTCTGTGGATTAGAGATGGAGATTTTGGAATTCGAAGTTGGAGAATTCGTTGTTATTTCTTCGATGAAAGGAGCAATTAAGATTGGGTAAGACTAGAAAGCCAGCTCCGAGTATATTGGATCTTTCTGAGTTTTTGTGAGGATAAGTGTTTTGGCTTCGGTATTGAATTGCCAGTTTGGATCTAGTAGAGCGAGTAACCCAGTAGCTGTATCGGGGAAACTCGGGATAATTTTAGGTAGTTTATCCGGATCTATGTCCGGATAACTAGAGTTGTTTGTTTGTATGAATTGTTTGTTTGGATGAATGGTTGTTTGTTTGATAGTGTATGGCTGATAAGTATAATTGAATTGTTTTAAAATTGGTTGAAATAAAATTAAAAACTTTTGGATTATCTTTTGTTTTAAATTTCGAGGACGAAATTCTTTTAAGGGGGGAGGAATGTGATATCCCGGAATTTCGAGAAGTTTAAAATGTGATAATCTGTTAGTTTAAATTATTTAAAATTGGTAAATTGATATTTTCAAATATAAATAACCAAATAATAATAATATGATATTTTAATTATGGTATAGATTGATTTTTAATAAGAATAATTATTTAAATTGTGTTATTTTATAAATTTGATTTTAAATAGACTTATCATTTCAAAATTAATAAGTATTGTTTAATTATATATATATATATATGCCTTGAGTTGTTTTCAAAATAAAATAATCATTTCAAACTTAACAATGTGTTATTTAAAATATAAATGTTGAGTTGATTTTCAAATTGGATTTTAAAAGTAAAATTTAAATTTGAATCTTTAAAAGATAATTATTTTAATATATTTGGGTATAAAAATATATGAACAAGGCTTTTATTTAAAATAAGACTTTTGTTTATTTTGTTTTCTTTAAAAAGAAATTTATTTATATAAATTTAGGAAGTGCTTATTTAATAGTAAATAAATATTAAAGTTTTATATTTACACTTAAACATGAATTTAAATATATCATATATGATTTTATTAGAAAATAAATGGGTTTTTATTTTATTTTCTTTAAAGGTTTCATTTATTTATAATATAGGAAAGCATTTATAATTAATAAATGTATTTATCTATTTAGGAAATACATATAAAAGCTTTTAAAATCTTTTTAAAAATAATATAAAAATAATTAATGACAAGTGTTAATTTTATACACATGTAAAATACATGTGTTAACATAATAAGAATTTTATGTGACAAGTGTCATTTTCTTTTCATTTTCCTTGATTTTTAATAAACCATAAATTTAGTTTATAAAAGCCTACATCTCCATTTTCTTTCCTTTTCTAATCTCATTTTCAAAACAAAGAAAATTTATTCAAACCGAAACAATAATATTCTCCAAACCAAATCTGAAATCATCTTCAAACCAAAACTGAGATTCATCTCAAACTAAAAATCAAAACAAATTTACAACCTGAAGCCATTCATTTTTCAAACCTGAAACCTTCCTCTGATTAAAATCAATACCCTGTAAATTATTTCCAAAACCGAGAATCTACAAAACTCAAATAATTTCAAAGCTCAAAAATTCAAATACCTGAAACCATTTATTGTCTCAAACCTGAAATTTCCTCAAAACTGAAAATCATTTCAAAAGTTCAAATGCCTGAGCCACTTTCAAAACCAATCTGCAATGCTCTTTCAAAGATCTGTGATCATTGTTCTTCAAAAGACCTGTAACTATTTGATTCTTTCAAGCCTGTAAACATCTATCTTCAAGACCAGTAATTAATGCATGCAAGTAAATCTGGAGTTTCAAGAGCCTTCCTGTTTTTAAAGTTTCAAAAGCAAGTGTTTCAGTTTCTAAAAGCAAGCAGTTCAATTTCAAAGCTTCCAGCTTATTCAAAATTTCTCTGCCTCTTGGAAAGGTGAGTAAACATCTTTTTCAAAGTTATATGAATTTAAATTGCTTTCGAATGATTTCTGAATGAAGTATATTTGCATGTTCAATTATATGTGTGTATACTGTATGTATGTGAGGATTGAAGTATGCATGCCTGGTTTCATTGTTAATTGCTCTGTTCATCTTCTATTTGAGTAATCTCTTCTTTTATAAGATCTTGAAACTATATATCTTGATTCCAGTAGTATGATATGAGATATACTTGAATGTTTTAGTGAATTTTTGTTTGCATGTTTATAAATATGTAGATATAAAGATATGCATGTCTGAACATATACCTGTCTCTGTTTTATCTAAGGACAGGCTTCAGATTTTATTTGAAAAAAATTCATATCTTTAAAATCCATTTGATTATAGTCTAGGATTTGTGAATAGAAAAGGTTTCTAACTATATACTTTAGATTTTAAAAATAGATTCAAGAATATACAATAAGTATTTAACTCAAATTTTAAGATTACAGAAGAAATCAAAGAAATGGGTAAAATTCAAATATGTTAATTTAAATCTTTGATTTTATAATCTGATTTGTGATTACAAATGATGAATTTAGAAACAGAATTCATGAATTTTAAGTTTGGGATGGCCGAGAATTTTAAGATGAACAGAAAAGACAATTTCGTCATTTTCAGACGATCGGTGAGGCTGGGTTCATCGGGGTTGATGTCGAAGGTCGATTGGAGGATGAAGATGGTAGGAAAAATAGTAGATGATTTTATTCTATGCTGTGGTGGTCGTTCGATGGAATTTTAGGGTTTAATGTTGATTTTGGGCTTGATTGAAATCGCGATTTTTCCCGACGTCGTGGGTGATCTGGATGCTATCGCGCATGGGGGGATGGAAGCGTGGGTTAGAGCTGGAGCTTTGGTCGAAGTCGTGGGTGATCTGATGGTCAGAAGTGGTCTGACGAGGTGGTTCTTGTTCGAAGTGTTGTTCTAGGTAGTGATCGAGAAAGCTTAAATTCGATTTTCGAAATTAATCGACGATCGGAGTTGTCGTGATGGTCGAGAGGAAGGTGGGCAACTCGATGGTGATCAGCAAGTTGGTCGGAGTCGTCGATGTTCACCGTGCACGTGCACGTGTTCTCATTTGCGTGTATTTGGAATTTTGAATTGGGGAAGATGGAGTTACTCGAGTAGTACGGGGAGGAACTCGCGTAGCTTAAGATTTTGCTCGGGTATTTCTTCGGGTTGTTTGCGTGAGTTTTCGAGTGAAACTGTTAAAGTTTTAACAGTTTTAAATTTTAAACAAAACAGTTTAAAATTTGCTCGGGAAGAACTCGGGAAGATAGGGCTGTGGCACGGGATTGCCTTCGTGTCGTTTGTGAGTTTGAGAGTAAACAGTTAACAGTTTAAATTCTTTAAAAAAACCAAACAGTTTAAAATGTAAAACTAATCTCTGTTTAAAAAGGGAAATAAGAAGAAGAAAGGCTTGGCTTTGTTCAAGTATAATGGGTCAAACCCAAAGGAAATATTTAAATTAGTCTTTTTTAAAAATTTAAATAAAAGGTAAGATTTTAAATTTAAATAATCAAGTTAAAACAATTTGTTTTAAAAATTCATTACTTTGTAATAAATGTTTTGACTAAATTAAAGTTGTATGATTTATTTAACTTAAATATATTAAGTTAAAATTTTAAGTTATTTTCAAATTTAATTTGAAAATAAGATAAGTAATAAAGAAATGTTTTATCTTAAAACTTAATTTAAGTTGATAATAAATGGAATAAATAAAGAATGATTGATTAATTGAATTAATTAATGATTATTTATTTTAAAACTTAATTAATAATTCAATTAAGTAAATTTAATTACTAAGATCAAATGTTTAATGATAATGTTTTATCTCAAGATTAATTAAGTTTTTTTTTAGAGTTGAAATTAATTAAGTTAATTAAGAGATTTAAGTTTAATTAATTTATTTAATTAATTTTTGATAAGGATTAATTAAATGATCAAGAGTTAATTAAAATGGTAATTAAGAAGTACTTAATAAAGTTTTATTAAGTAATAATTAAGTTTTCTTAATTAATAATTAAGAGATAATTAATTTATAATTAAAGTTAATTAAGGATTAATTAACTGTTATTAAGGGTTAATTAATTGTCGTTAAAGATTGATTAATAGGTAATTATGGGTTAATTAAATTGATAATTAAGGTTGTTAATTTATAATTAAGTTTTATTAATTAATAATTAAGAGGTAATTAATTAGTTAATTAAGGTTAATTAATTAATTATAAAAGTAATTAAGGATTGATTACTTTGTATTAAAGATATTGATTAATAATTAAGTTTATTAATTAATAGTTAAAGAATAATTAATCAAGGATTAATTAATTTGTTTAAGGGTAATTAAGGATGAATTACTTAGTTATAATTTATGAAATAAATGTGATTTATTTAAGTTAATTAATTTGATTATTAATTAAAGATGGTCACTCGATAATTGATTAAGTATAATTACTTAATAAGATTGGTTAAGTGAAATTACTCGGTATAAGTAATTGATAATTGAATTACTGTATGTAATTGGTGTAATTAATCAAAAAGGATTTATAAAAGAAATTAAAGTAATTAAGAATAGTTAATTACTGTTGATGATTATTTAAGGTTGATAAATGAAAGTAATTAATTAATGAATGATTAATTAATGTAATTAATTAAGGAATAATGTAATTAATTATAGTTAATTAATTAATTAAAGTAATTAATTAAGGATCATTAATTATTATAATTAATGAGAGTAATTAAAGGTTAATTACTGTAAATGATTAAGGATAATTAATTTGTGAAATTAATTAAAGGATAATTACTTTAAGTAATTAATAATTAATCAAGGATGATTAATATTTAATGATTAATTAATTAAAAGGGATTGTAATTAATTAAGGGTTGATTAAGCAAGGATAGGAATTAATTCTTAAAGTAATTAATTTAATTTAAGTTAATTAAATTGATTATAATATGGATTAATAAATGGTTGCTTATGAATGATTGATTGAGTAGAATGTCTGATTTGGTTGATATCTCTTGGATGATATACTATGATATTCTGTGATATGATATTTGATATATCTGTGATAAATATGTGATATTTATCTATGTTAATGCTCTGTGAATTCAAGTATTAAATTGAATTGAATTGTTTAAACCTTTACACAACTTGGCCTTAAAAGATACATTTTGGATTTCGATGAGACCGGGATCGGATTTCCAGATTTGGATATCCGAATACCACATCGATCCAAATTAACGATAGGTCGTGAATCTCAAGTGAAGATGAAGATTTAGAGTGCAAGGGTTATTGTCGTTAACTCTGAGGGTGATTCCAAAACGAGTGTAACGAGATAATGCCTTCGGTTTCGTTCGAACCCGGAACGAACTTGTATGGATTGAATGCTTTCAGCACATCGTCAGGCGGACGATGAGCATTCTAAGTGATATGTTCTGATTAAAGGTAATCGTAACCTCAAGCCTCATCAACCGGGAATGGCTAAAACAGGGGAGGTGCAGCAAGGCTTCGTGGGTAGCGCCCACTGAGAGCAAGATAGATCCCTGTCTAGAGGTCCCTTTCTATTTCGGCTTAGTGGGTAGTTGGAACTGCAGCCAACTACGGGGTTGTCTTGTTCGGGATTATCCAGTAAGGGATGGTTCCGGCTTTGTGTTGCAGAGGAGCGGGCGTACTCCTCGGTACGGTGATCTAGGCCACATACTGTGACGGGCGGTACCCCGGTAGCCCTGCCATTGTATGGAATCCAAACTCCAATAAGTGCCGTACGTGTTAGTTGTGCCCAACTATGTTGGAACGTGAGATGTAAGCATTCCAGCTATTTCTGTATTTTACTTGAAAATCCTAGATCCTATTATAATATAACTGGATTTCCTATCAAATGTTTTGGTTATCGTAAGGTAAAAACTTTTCCGTGTTTATGTGCGGGAAGTCTTACGAGATACTTTTCTTTTCAAAAGGTTTTGAAGTTAAGCAAATTTAAACCGTTTACTCACACCAGACCCATGTCTGACCCAAGTGTTTATTTCTGTTTTATATAAACTCTTGGGTACTCAAATTTTTACGAGTAGCTAAGGGAGTCAGGTTTGCTTTGACGAGTTATCTGGAGGAGCAATGGAGCAGGAGGCTTCAGCGTTTGTAGAGATGTAGTAGTTCCGCTGTGTTGATCTCTGAGTCATTTGTTATCTGTGTTGTATCATGTATTGTAAAAACTAGACAGGTGTTTATAACTGTCTAGTATGTGTTGTATATACTGTGTAACTCTGATAGTTTTTGTATATAATACTATGTAATAGTTTATGTTATTAATATAATTTATTCGTTCCGCTGTTTAGATTCTGTTGTGTTTCTTTCTCTCTTCTCTTCTTTTCTCTTTTCTATCCCTTTCTTTCTTATTGACGATGCGTCCTTCTGTGGAGAGAAGGGCGGGTCGTCACATTGGAGGCGGCTAAAACTTAGGATTAGATCTAGAGATGGATGGCTAAGATTAAGAGAGAATAGGTAATGAGATTATCCTAACATCTCCCTTTTACAAGGCTATATATATGGTTCTCTAAACCCTTAATCAAAAACAACTTTTGGCTGCCATAATTATCAAGTTTGCTGGCCAAAATTAATCCCCATATCAGTTGTAAGAATCTCAAATCAATTCATGTTAAGTAAAAGCAATATTTGATAGAAAAGGTCGACGATTCTAGATTTGTAATCTGATGGATCGAGCATAAATAGAGAAGGGAATTCATTGATTCAAGTGGACTCAAAGGCATCATCAATTGTTATTTTATTTATATATTATAGTAATCATATCATATTTTATGATTTAACATTGATTAATCCCAAATCTGTATATATATATTAATGTTGTATATCTAGTTAGGTGAGATTTTCGCAGATATATGTAGTTGTCACAAATTAGTTTGGTTATGTGCATGGTTATATAATTATGTGTTATAATTTATGTATAAACAAATCTAATTTGCTGAAAAAAATTAAATTTTGCCATTATTAATTATTTTATGTATATTTATATGTTTATTTAAATATAGACTAATGTACATTTTAAACATATAATTATATATATGTATATAGAATTTTTCCTTACACCTATCTATATATAATATGAATTATCAAATTCGAAAATAATTTTTTTATATATAAAAATAATTTTAAATTATCTTTTATTGATTATTTGAATTGTTTATTATATCTAAAATAATTATTGCATTGAAAATTCGAATTTATATATTTTTTTTAAAATTACCACATCTATGCAGTAACCTAAGGAAGAATTTTTTGAATTTTTTGTCAATTTTTAATATTTTTAATAATTAAATTACTTCGGTTGAATATTTCTATTATTTATTAAAAATAATATTTTATTTCAAAACATCATGAAAAAAATTTTGAGCCTGTATTTTATGATCATAAATTTTCTTAAATTTTAAATTTTTATTTTTAATTTTTATTACTAGTATTTTTAATTATTATGATCAAAACTATTTCTTATATATATATATATATAATAATGATAAAATTTTAAAATTATTATTTTATGTTTGTTATGCTAATTTCGATCTGGAAATAATTTTAAAATATATATATTTGTATTTTAAGTATTTGAATGTAATTAATTATTCATATATATACATTTTATTTAACCTTATATATATATAATTTTAATTATTATATATATATATATGTATGTATGTGTGTATGTATAATTTTATATGTTTAATCATGTATATATACTTGTACAAATGTTTTAAATTATATATATATATATATATTTATTTATTTAATTTTGAGACTTTTAGTTATAAAATATATTTTAAATATATGTATGTATTTGTATAAATATACTTTGCATTATAGATTTATGCACTTTTTAGACAACATACAATACATATGAAATGATCTAATATCTCCGTTGCGATGTAAATCCCAATATCTATATACCAGCATGTTATACCCTTCACGGATTATTATGTTACACATGCACACACATATGTATATTATATGATACATGTATATATATACAAATTAAATCATTCAAATTAACTTTACATAACAAATTACTTAAATTTAAATATATGATTTTATTTAAAACAAATTTAGAATTGTTCTAAATGAATTAGACTTCACAGACCCAGTACAGATCCAATAGGATAAAAAAATTGGAAATACACCCACCACTACTACTGCGGGCTAGCCTAGTTCTAACACCATTGACTATGTTGACCAGGAAAGATGTGAAGTTTGTTTGGTCCGACAAATGTGAGGAAGCATTCCTTAAGTTAAAGCATTTTTAGACCAATGCTTCAGTGTTAGTAGTCTCGGATGGTAACCAAGGGTTAGTAGTATACACTGATGCATGTGGCACTAGATTGGGAGCAGTGATGATGTAGAGGGGCAGGGTTATTACTTATGCATCTAGGCAGCTTAGACCGCATGAAGTTAGATATCCTACTCATGACTTGGAGTTAGCTGCGGTGATCATTGCCTTGAAGATTTGGAGGCATTATCTTTTGGGAGAGCAATTTAAGCTTTATACAGATCATAAGTCGCTAAAGTACTTGTTCTTTAAAAAGGAGCTGAATATGAGACAGTAGAGATGGTTGGAGTTTATTGCTGCTTATGATTTTGGGATTGAGTACACACCTGGAAAAGAAAACAAGGTAGCAGATGCACTTAGCAAGAAGCATCAGAATGCAGTATCGGCTATGATTGCAGAGTGGAAAGATTTGGAAGCATTATCAGCTTGTAGAGTGCAGTTTAGATCAAAGGCAGGATCTAGTGCAGGAAATGCTGTATTGTCTTGTTTAGAAGTTCGATCAATAATGATTGAGAAGATAGCTTCTAAATAGGAGGAGGATCCAGTTTTGGTTGAACGGATCAAAAGGTTAAAGGGAGGAACATATAGCGATGACTTAAAGGATTTCAGTCTTGACCAGAAGGGGTGGTCGAGAAAGAAGGGAAGGTTGTGTGTTCCGAATGTAGGAGACATAAGAAAAGAAGTTTTGGAGGAATGCCATCGTTCGAAGTTCATTATCCATCTAGGAGGAACGAAGATGTATCAGGTTATGAAGAGAAGTTTCTTCTAGGAAGGTATGAAATGGGACATTGGTTTATGTGTTAAGTAGTGCTTGAATTGCCAACAGGCAAAGGCTGAACATCGGAAGCCAAGTGCTTTGCTTCAACCATTGGATGTTCTGATGTGGAAATGAGATTCTATCTCTATGGATTTTATTGATGGGTTGCCAAGATCTAGTAGAGGAAATGAAAGCATATGGGTTATAGTGGATAGATTGACCAAGAGTGCCCATTTAATTCCAGTAAAGTCAACTAGAATGGCACCTATTTTGGCGAAGTTATTTATGAAGAATGTAGTTAGACTACATGGGATTCCTAGTAGTATTGTTAGTGATAGAGATCCTTTGTTTACCAGTGAGTTTTGGAAGGGTCTACAGGAAGCTTTAGGAACCAAGCTCAACATGAGTACAGCTTACCATCCACAGACTAATAGGCAAATGGAAAGAGTTAACAAAGTCTTGGAAGATTTGTTAAGAGCTTGTGTATTAGATTTCCGAGGATCATGGGAAGACCATCTTCATCTAGTCGAGTTTGCGTATGACAATAGTTATCAAACTAGTATTGGGATGGAACCGTTTGAGGCTTTATATGGAAGACCTTGTAAATCTCCAATTTGTTGGTTAGAGACCGGAGATAGATTAGTTCTTGGTCCAAATTTAGTCAGAGAAGCTGCAGGGAAGGTTGAGTTGATAAGGGAGAGAATGAAGGAAGCTCAGTCTAGGCAGAAAAGTTATGCGGATAAAAGAAGGAAAGACTTGGAATTCTCTGTTGGAGACTGTGTGTTTATTAAGGTTTCACCGATGAAAGGTGTGATTAGATTCGGGAAGTCAGGAAAGTTAGCACCTAGAGTCATTGGACCTTTCCATATTATTGAGAGGATGGGGAACTCGCTTATAAAGAGGAGTTACCGAATAGTTTGGCAGGAGTTCATGATGTTTTCCATATTTCTCATCTTAGAAAGTGTGTTAGAAACCCGGAGATTACGATAGCACCTACAGTGTTAGAAGATTTAGTAGTAGAGCCGGACTTGACTGTAGTTAGAAAGCCGATTCGGATAGTCATGAGATATGAGAAGAAGTTGAGGAACAAGACAGTTAGATTAGTAAAGGTCTAGTGGAGTGACGATACTAGAGACTATACTTGGGAGACTGAGAGCAGGATTAATTAGAGACTCTTATCATGATTTGTTTGATGCTATGTTTTACGTTTGATTGTTTTTTTGTGTACCTTATCATAATTTCGAGGACGAAATTCTTTAAGGAGGGGAGTTTGTAACACCCCATATTTTTATAACATTATTTAGGATATTTAATGAGTTAAATTAAATAAAATAATATGAAGATTAATAGGTTGAGATTTGATTAAGGTAAGAGTAGTTGTGCCATGTTAATTATAAATCAAATGAAACAACATGAACTAATGTGTTAGGAAATGAGTAGGGGCAATATGGAAAATAGGAGGGACTTATACCCTAAACCCTTAGGAAATGAAACACACGTTCATTCATTATATCAAACTAAAAACACCTAAGGCTAGCCACCATTTTTATTCTCAAGGAAGATAAAGCTAGGATTCAAGAGGAAGAAGTTAATCAACATATTCAACATCAAATCTCATATTTTTTTAATCTCAAAGGTAAGGTGAATATTTACCACATCCCATTTTCTGCCATGTTTATGCCATTTTTTGAATAATTAAAGTTATATATATGCTTGTTGATGAATTATACATGTTCATATTAGCTTCTATGATATGTTTGATATGAAAAGCCTATTAAATTACATCCAAATGCCTTGAAAATTTAGCTATAGATCAAAAATGATATTATAGAGGTGGGTTTCAATTTTCATAATTTTCTAAATTAATGTGGATTTTATATTAATTTTCTAGTAAGGAAAATGATTTATTGGGTTATAAATTATTTACGGCTAAAATAATAATTATTTGGGTTTGGAATTTTTATATGTTGGAAAACATATTAAAATAGATTTTTTGGAATTTTTCTAGATTTTTCCTAAGTGTTTTGATGAATAAATAAAATTATTTAAGGTATGAGACTTAAATGTTTTATATATTTAATTAAGGAGAAGGGGCATTTTTTAAAATAAAATCATTGTTTATTTTTAAAATTATTGGCAGCACTTTTCTTAAAAGTATTTGTTAACCAATAAGAATTTGAAAAACAAAGGCAGGTTAGTTGAAAAGTTACCTCTTTTAAGTTAAAAACAAGAAAAACATACTTTTAGCATGTTTCGGCCATTTTCCACAATCAAACCCTTCGGCCCAGACCTTTCGACAAGGTTAAAAGGTATTATAGCTTTCGACAAGGTCAAAAACCAATATGTATGGTATCAAGCAATTTGTTATGTAACAAATTGGACAAGGTTGAGGGGTACTTGGTTGAAGCCTTAGTTGTCGAAGAGGTTGGAGTATGTTTGTTTTATAAACCAAAACTAATGCCTGCTTTGCTTTCGAAAAGAAGCTTTCCACTTGATTGCTTTCGACCAGGTCAATTATTTAAAATAAAGGTTTAAACCTTTCGAAGAGGTTGAAAGGTTAACAAGCTTTCGAAGGGGTCAAAATCCCCTAGCTGCCACCTTTCAACCTTTCGAAGTCATGCTTTCGACAAAGTCGAAGGTTTACTTGTTTTTAAAACCACCCACTTCTCCCATGCTTTCGAAAGGAAGCTTTCGACTTAGATGGTTTACCCTTTTAATTCTAATTGAAGTATAACCCAAGCTTTCGAAAGAGGTGTTTAGAGTATTAAAAGGCTAGAGCCTATTGATTTAAAAAGGAACGTTTTAAAGCTTTCGAAGGGGAGCTTTCGAAGGGGTCCGAAGCTAAGCTTTCGACAAAGTCGAAAGGTTGCTTTCGACGAAGTTGAAAGGTTTTAAAAGAAGTTTTTCCACATGTTTTAAATTGAACTCAAAGAGTTTTCGAAAGGTTTATGTTTTAAGAGATGAATACTTCAAATGGTTTTAATTGCTGAATGGTTTCAATAAGGTCGAAAGAAAAGCTTTTTCAGGGGTCGAAAGCCAAGCTTTCGACAGAGTCGAAAGGTTCTATTTTGATGGTTTCGAAAGGTTTGAAATGGAAGGTTTTTCCAAGGTTTTCTAAGGCAATGTTTTGAAGTGTTTTAAGATGGAATGTCTAAGGATTTTATGCTTTCGAAAGGAAGGTTTTCAAAGGTTTCAAAAGGTTTGAATGGTTTCTGAAGAGATGGTTTCAAATGTTTAGAAGGGGGTACATCCAATGGAATCGAAAGGGTACTTTCAAATGTTTTCATCAACTAAGGGTTAAGTAAAGTTTTATATAACGTGGCAATATGATTTTGAGTAAAGCATAAAGATTATATATTTTTCCTTGTGTTAGTTTGATTTATAGATTTTAAATCATTTGAAAAAGGTTTTCAAGGAAAATTATGGGAGGGGATCCCTAAGTAAAAATGACTCAAACATTAGAATACCAGATAGGACTTGTATAGGGTCACGCCCTATACATTAGCTATTAGACCCTGCTATTTTTGTTTAAAATTCCAGTGTGTAGGGCTTGGTCAGGTAGACTAAAATTATGATTACATACCGAAAGAATATATGTTTGTATACAAATAGGTTATTGGTGAGCCCGCAAAACCTTTAGGATCAGGAAGACCTAGGAGATGATTAAGCTAGGGATAGACCGTCCAAAAGCGATATATTTAAATAGTCCAGAAGAAGTGTGTCTAATAGATATTAGACTAATTTTGTTTATATTGTCTGGTAGGCCCGACTCAGGCAAAGGTTAAAAGTTAGCCAAATAAAACTAATGTGTTTGAACAGATAGTTCATTATTTCGTGATATTTATGTACGTTTACATAATGATGCTTTACATTATTTAACCAGTTTTGGTTGCAGGAAAAGGTTTTGCAAAGATATGTTTTAAAAGGATGTTAGTGAGGGGAAACCAGTTCCGCTAAGCGGCGTGGTCTCACTTAACATATTAAACCGGGATGTATAGTATTATTCACAACAGGCTTTATGTCTGACTCGAAGTTTATGTTTTCCCCTTAAACTCTCTGGTGCTCAAAATTGATTTGAGTAGGGTGAGGAGTTAAGGTCTTTTAAGGTTTTATTAGGATGACGAATAAGGCTACCGAAGGCATGCAGGAGGCAAATGGATAGCTATTTAGGAGTTGCAGTTTTATGCTTTGTTGTATTTTCGCTGTGATTGTATTAAGTCAGTTATGACTATATGACTCTGATCATCCAATGGGGTATTTTCATATACCGCTCTTGGTGTATTTTATAATAAGTTTATTTTATCTGTGCCTGAGAACGTATTGGGATTATGTAAGATGAATATGGAACATCTGTTTTAAATGTAATGAAGAAAAGTTGTTTTGAAACCTGTGTTTTGTTTCATATTCAAGTGCTTCTGATATTATAGATACCATTAACATAGCCGTATTTAGTCGCCGGGAGCTAATACCATAGACGACTGCAGCATCTGTAGCGCTTAGTTTTGGGCCTCTAGATAGGGATGTTACATGAAGTTCTTAGAAAGTTTTCCTATGTGAAAACTTCTAATGAATTATGAGATGCTCTTCAGAGAAAGTTCTATGACAAGTCTCTCACCAACCGCATCATCTTACCTTTACAACTTTATTCAAACGGTACATGGGATACCCTTTAGAGAAAATTGGTACCATGTTAAATAAATTAGATTGTTACAATTTCGGTTGCCACACTCAAAATAAGTGAAAAACCCCTCTCAACAAAATTCACTTGTATAGACCAGTAAAGCAATTGAAAAATGAACAAAGAAGGCCACAAAAATAACTAAGTAAAAGGAAAGATGCAAAATAAAAGAAGTTGTGCATTTCTATTAAAGCAAGTAATAGAAAGCACTGCCCCACTATCCAAAAGCTACTACATAAATCATCACCTTATCCATTAACTACCTTGACCGTATCGATTACCCCACTCAACTTACTTTCCCAATTTACTTTACTAATCATTAATGACGAAATAAATCTAGTAAAGCTCCCAGTTCCCAAACAATCCAAGGCTAAATTAAGCTCTCCTTCCTTCAAACTGCTCATCTTTTTGCTCGTTGGCACCGATCCATAGCTGACAAACTTAAGTTTGTCCCACCTTAAGCACACAATTATCTCAAAATTCATGCTTACTTAAGATAATCTTTAAAATTTGATAATACTTATCCTATATTACTGCTTCAATTCTTATTTTAGATTTATTTATTCTTACAGTCCGGCCTGATTAATTCTGATATCGTGTTAAAAGGAAAACCCTTGTTATGGAATATTATACTGTTCCTTTAATTCCAGACATACTTTACCATAGTAGCGAGTGCTATATCAATTAGAACCCTATGGAACTTACTTGTTGTTTAACTGCTTGATATGAGTTCGATTATGTCTATGATATTATTTGTTTTAATTGATTGCATAAGCAAGTATTGGTTGATAGTATCCCATATATTATTTGAATAACAAAATCGAAAAACCAGTGGTCTCTTGACTCATTTACAACAATACACAATTTGCATTTGAAAGATTGAAGATTGTTCTATTTACTTAATTTATTAGGGTATTCAGTTTGCTGTTTATTGCAAAATACATACACGTAGACATTTTTGGCGGAAAACCCCTAGTCCATATATGATGATACCAGTCGATCTGTAGGGATTTGGATTTTATTTATTACCAAGCAAATTTGATGCTAAACTTCCCAGTATTATTGGGATACCACTACCAATAATCCCCATTAGACTCCTTATCTCCTTCAATATTATTGCATATTTTGCATGGAAGGTTAGATAATTTAAGATTCCATTCTGAATTTGAGATTAGGGAACCTGCCTACTTGTTACTACCACTAATAGTACTCATTGATTTCCAACCTAACATATTTTTAAGAGACTCTCCATGAATCTAAGGGTCAAACCACATGTTATTACTTCTACCATTAGCATTGTTTTTATTTTTCAAAACTTTACTAAGTGGTCAATTTTTAAGAAGGAGCTTCTAAGCGAATGATTTTGGTCCTTATTAAGTATCCAAAAAATTCTTAAGAAAGTATCTATTTTGCATCTAGGAAGACCATAAACTATTTTGATGCAAATATTTCCATAATAGTTTCAGAGCCAATGCAAATTTTAAGTCCCCTAATTTTCTTAAACCAAAACCCCCTTCTTGTTTTGTTTTGCATACCGTGCCCCAATTTATTTTGTGTTGTTTGTCCAACCACAGAAAGTTTGCATATAAGCTTTCAATGCTCTCAATCACATTACAAGTTGTTAGACACATTTGCATCCAAAAGATATTATGGGTAAATAACAATTTTAATCAATTGTGTCCTTCCACTTAAAGTAAGTAACCTACCACTCGATCCATTCAATTTCTTTTTAACCTTATAAAATAGTTTATTAAAACTAGCCGCTTACAGAGAGGTATTACTAAAAGGGATTCCAATGTATGTTACGGGAAAACTTCAAATTTCCATTGACAAGGTTTTACAAATATTATGCTTTCTATTTACCCCTTTACCTAAAAACAATTTAGATTTTTGTTCACTAACTGCTAACCTAGAACTGAATTTCAGCTTCATTATGATTTGTTGTATTATCTGAGCATTTTCTAAACATGCTTTCGCAAATATTAGAAGATCATCAATATAGATCAAGTGGTTAATAGTGAAGGGACTGGGCTAGTCCGCAGCGGTAGAAATGGGTGAATTTCAAAATTTTTACCATTTTGGATCATTAATGTGCCTATGAAGTCTAAATGTATTTAGATTTTATCTAAATTTCTTTTAAATAAAATCAGTATTTTATCTAATACCATATTGTTTTATTTATTTAATTCTAAAACAATAAAGAATGGGATATAAAAATAAGGTTTGAATATATCAAATATATTCATTCCTTAATTGTGTGACAAAATAGTTAAACATAAGGCAAGTATGATCAATTGATAACATGATGTATATGAATAAATAAGAATAAGTTTAAAGGCAATCACATAAGGAAAAAAAAGTAAAGAAATAAAAGATAATAAAGATGAATGATTCATCTTCCCCTTTTTGACAAACTTGATTTATGCAACATTCAATTAGCAATCAATGAATCATTATGACATAAGATTAGGAATAGCCAAAAATAATTCATATGTCTAAATTACTGCCTCGTTTAAAATTGTTTGATATTAGTAAAGCATTTAAACTATACAATTTGAAATATGAACATTAAGTTTTATATGTACATATATATATAATTATTTCTATACAAAAATTAACCTAAAACTTCTTAATTAATTCAAAATAAACCATATAATATTGAAATTTTATGATCTATTTATGAGCGTATATAAACTTAAATTAAATAACAAAATATATATGTATACAATTAAATCAAGAGATTCAACCTATATGAATTTATTTTACAAAAGTGAAACATGCTAAACTGAGCAATATATTAACAATCCTTTGAATACTTAAAAATATTAGCCATGTAAAATAGGTTAACAAATTTATAAGTTTATTATAATCAATTTATTATTAAAACATCCTTAAGTGAGTTTCAATTACAATAAAATGCAGATAATAAGAACAAATAAACTTTCAAATCTAAAGAGATTCAACCTATTTGAAATAATAATTCTTTTTAAACAAAAGTGAAACATACTAAACTGAGCAATATATTAACAATCCTTTGAATACTTAAAGAAAGATATTAGTTATGTCAAATAGGATAGCAAATTTATAAATTTATTGTAACCAATTTATTATCCAAACATCCTTTAATCATGTATGGGTTTCAATTACAATAAGATGCAGCTAATAAGAACAAATAAACTTTCAAACCTAAGGAGATTCAACCTATATGAATAAATAATTATAAAAAAAGGGGATACATACTGAACTAAGCAATATGTTAAAATCCTTTGAATAGTTAAAGAAGGATAATTGTGATGTCAAATATGGTAACAAATTTAGAAATTAATTGTAATCAATTTATTATCAACATATCATTTAATCATATGTAAGTTTTTATTACAGTAAAAATGCAAACAATAAGAACATGTAAACATTCAAATCAAAAAATTACATTTTGATTTGAATGTTTAAACATAGATCTAAAATTAAGATATTGTCTAATTATATACAAGTTTCAGTATTAATTTATCTAAATAAAAAAACCCATCAATTCATATAATAAACAATTTGAAATACATAAACCATTTTCAAATTAAACGAGACAATTTTATACACATATAAATTAAGATATTCAATTTTGTTCATTTAAACATTATATCAAAATCATTAGAATAAAGGATCATACCTTAATTCCAAAGCCTTGAAGTACACCTTGAAAGATTGAATTTTTCCTCTAGATGTAGCTGATGAATCGTACCTTGAATGATGAATCAAATCTCCTAGATTTAGAAATCAGCCTCTAGATGTTACAAGGATCAAGACGAATAAACCACTATTCATTATTGAATTTATTTGTATTTGATTTTAGGAATAATTGAAGCCATGGAAGATCTTATATTTTCAGCCATTAGAGAAGGAGAGAACTAGAAAAGTTACAGAATGAAGAATGAAATAAAACAAGAAACTCAACTGTACGTATAGAATAAATCAGATAATATGTTTTTTTGAAAGAAGGAAACATTTCCCATTCTTTAATTAAAAATTCTCTAATTAATTCTCTTGATATAAGTTCTCTTTTCATTCCTATTTCTACATAGTATGGCTGAAAATTACGTGCCATCAAATGACATAAGATTCCATAAATTAATGCATGTAATTATCTTTTATTTAATTACAATGATATAATATATCAATGCACGCAAATATAACTTTTATAAATGCATTCAAATAATTACAAATAACTCCCAAACATCAAATAAAATAAATAATAATTAGTATTTCTCAAATACTAATTAATTTAATTAAATTACAACCTTTTATAAATTAATTAAATCATGTGGTTTCTCAGAGAATTCATCATTACAGTTGTGAGATTCAAAGGTGTAAATTCAGTCAGCGGTTAATATTGAACAATTCAAATATTAACGTTCACACATCACTTAGCAGGTGGTGTGACATTTTGGCTGAATTATCGCTTACACATCTTTTGGTAAAATCCAATTTTACCTATTATAAGGGTACCTAATAGTGACAATTATTTACACCAATTCTCTTCCTCAAAACTATATCACTTTGGATTTATAGAATTTGGTAATGGTCAAAATTCCAATATCATCCACATTCAACTTTATAGTCCAAATACAATGTCTTTGGTTTAATAATAACAATTATTATTATCCGAAATGCTCTGGCCAGAGACTTTGACTTTGAGTTGACTTCAGTTGGCCGTGATACTAACCTCATATAACTGAGGAGACAAATCCTCTCTTGAATAGTATTTCACTTTCAATGCTTCCAATCGACCCAACTACTGTCATTCAATGGATGTCATGCCACGATATAAGTATAATCAAAGCAGAGCTTCGACATTGAAGATCAGTTGTATACTCAAGTCGAGAGATCTATGTAGATTAGTCACATCGATATTCTCTGCTTGACCTTAGTTATATTAACTAACAAAAAACATCTAATGAGTGATTCCATAGCTATCCAATAACTATCAGTACGTAACCCTTGGTGCCCTCAACGGTCATGAGTAATACACTGCCTGACATTTGGAGAGTGTTACATACCCTAGTCTCAATGGATAGATTGATATCCAGTCTCGATGCATCTTGACTAGGAACGTTTAAAATGGTATAATTGTTTCATCGTGACAAATTACCCACGGTTACAACACTTTGTAACCACTATCACCCAACATACCATTTGTGGATTTTCTATTAAATATACTTTTAATTAAAATTATTAATCAATATAACCACATTATATCAAGTATATAATAGAAAGAAAATACCTTTATTTTGAACAAGATTGGTCAACGAGTTAGATATATGTAACTAATTATATAATTGCACCTAGGGCATACCCTTAACTCTATCAATCTCCCACTTGCACTTAGGGCCAATTATGGAATCTTATTCCAACTTCTCCAATTGGTTTTCTCAAAACCAATTGGGTTAGTTCCTTTGTGAATGGGTATGCTATTATGTTTTAATTATCTACTCTGTCTATCAACTCTCTCCAACGGTGATAAACTGTTTTATCATATGGAACAATTCTAAGTATGTCTCTCGACTTCTAATGATCTCTAAGTTCTATTACAAACCATATCACAACATAGTTATCATATAATAATGTTATGAGATTCTCAACATTTGAAATCAGCTCAGTTATAAATTTTGCACTTATAATTTTTTATACATTATTTTTATTGCTGCAATATTCAAGGTGATGTGCGTAGCCTTTTTTCATTAAATAAGGCACAGTCTTTTATTTAGAACATTTCCAACTTAAGGATTCTTAACTTGAATTTAGTACTGACATACTTCACTTAATATGACTTATGAAATTTGAGTTCAAACACTCCTTCATAAGGAGTTTTTGTTTATGTAAACAATTCTCTAGTATTTCATAAATACACGAGAACACTTCAAACAACCATTTAATGATATCAATTTGGATTTGATATTTGCTTCATGTATCAAATACATAAGGAAATTATGATATCGTAGACAACACAATATGTATGATAATTCCTTTTGCCAATGCAGAAGGAATCAACCTTACATAGTCCTATTAAACATTTTAATAAGGTGTCCTTGCATATCATTTGGGATATTCCCGACATCTTTTATACTTACTATAAAAGTCATCATTTATTAATCCAATGTTAAGTATTAAAACAATTAAGGCTGATTTTGACACAAGTACATCGTTAAACTCAACAACGTGTTGTTTACTTATACTTTAGAAATATCAATGTACATTTTAACATTCTTTCTTATGAACACATGCTTCCTCTATGTTTTGATTAAAAACAAACTATATGATATTTCTATCAAAATACTTATTCAATCTTAATGCTTATAAAATTATACTTTCGTATCATTTCTTGAATAATATCCAAACGCTCACAAACTCAATATTGCTCCCACCGACTTTGAGACATTTTTGGTTAATATATGTAAACAACTTATTCTAAATCGTTATTTATAATTTTCCATTTAAATACATATGTATCAAAACACTAGGACTTATCAAGTGAAAATTTTGTGAGTTTATCCAAATTGACATGAACATGTTGAATATCGAATCTATTACGTTAATTTCAATAATTGAAATTTGCGATATTATTCTTATCAACATTGCTCATTTAATTCCAACTGCATCAGTCTTACTCATAAAGACACAGTCGAGGTCGATGGACCATATCCCTTTAGGTACGACCACCAAAATCTATATTTTGATAGCGTGCTTGGAATTCTTTTGGAATTGCGCATCATACCGTATAGAGTCAACACTCTCAATGGTTTAAATAAACAATCTAGGATTATATATTTTTGAAACTAATAAGAAACTCATAGTTTCTCTTCGATGTGCAAGAATACTTATTAGACATTCTAATGCTATGTGTTCGTTTATGTTAGTTAATTTCATTTCATCTCATATAATCAGTTCTATCTATGGATCGTATCCAATTCCATTTTACTACCAATAATTCCTCAAAGAAATTTATTCACAATGAAGTTGATATATCTTGAAACAATAATTGTTTCTTAGTGCAATAAAAGAGGTATTCATAAACATTTTATAAATTTCTTTATTTACAAAACCGATTTGGTTTTAGTTTACAAAATTTATGTTCATGTAACAACTCAAAATTTAAGCTTTAATAATTAATTAACAAATTAATTAAATGATAAAATAACCTTTTGAAATTATTAGAATTGAGCCACGGGAGTTGCCCCATTGTGTTCGTGATAATTTTCTGGTCAATTTTCATATATAGAATGTCAGAATCTGAGCTAGAACGAGAGAGATATGAATTAAACAAGAAATAAAAAAGAAGAAAAAAATAATATAAATGGCTAGGTCGACACCTAGGTCGGCCTAACCATTGCCTAGTTCGACATGCATGTCGACCTAGTATGGGGAAGATCGACACCTAGGTCGATCCGCCCAATTGTTTGAACGAAGAAACGAATTCTTCGTTCCAGTGAGCTTCAAACACGTCATTTTGCTTATTTCTTCTCATTCGGTGCGTCCGTGCTCCCATTCGACGGCTCTTATCAAACCTATGATGTGGTTGCACCAAATTCAATCTCCAAATCCAACGGATTGAGATCCACAAGCGCCATTTTAAATAAGACCCTAGACCTAGCTATTTTTCTCATTCAAAATTTTCTCCATTTAGGTTCACTTTCTCAGGCAGGACCCTAAAAGGAATAATTTTTCGACAAGAAAATCATTTTAAATTAAAATATTTAATACCCTCAAGTGGATCTGAGAAGACCAAGGGAAGAGCTAAGGACCATAGGTAAGTGATTAGTAATTATTTTAGATTTTTAAGTAATTTAAAATAATAGGGTTTCCAATAGTTTTAGTTTTTCTACGATTTTGGAATAGCCTTTTTACCAGTTTATTTTCAGTTTTAGATTTATTTTTCAGTCTATTTCCTTTTAGCTTTTCTCTTCAGTTATTTGTAGTTAATTACTGTTAATTATAGCTTTTCCATTTATTTTACAGTTATTTACAGTATTTATAATTTACTGTTATTTACGTTTTATTTACATCTTTTCTACATTTGGGATTTTCTTCTGTAATTGTCAGTTTCTTTCTATTTTTCCTTTTTACGCGAATGGAATAGAATAGATTAAAATGCGAATATGGACTAAATAATAAGAACACTGAAATTACAGAAAATAAGATGTAAAATATGAAGACTGTAATAAATTGGACTTGGACTGAATTTAAGCCAAATTATGATAATTATGATTAAGAAGGGTAAAAAGAGAAAGTGACTTATTTTTATGCTTAGACCTTGGGTTCAGTTAATAAGCAATATTATAACATAGGTTATAATTAGAAACAGAAGAGAAGGTTTATTTTGGAACTTAAAATAAATTAATAAGCAAAGATAACAAGGATAACAGTAGAGGATTATTTAAACAATTTATACTAAGTTTATAAGAAAAAGTAGGACCTGTACTAACAAAATTCCCTATTTTCTATGGACACAAGTGTCTCACAATAGCCTGAAGTGAGATGAGGGCATGCTTATGCTGTTTAGGGTAGATAAAAGGTCAATAATAAAAAGTCCAAATCATTGGGATTTGGACAAGAGGCGCAACTAGATTTTATTTGACAGGGACCAGTACCAAAATCATTCCCTATTTTCTATGGACACAGGTGTCTCAATATAGCCTGAAGTGAGATGAGGCACACTTATGCTGTCTAGGGTAAATAAAAGGTCAAAAGTGGGAGCAACAGATAGTGTGAACCCAACGGTGGTCGAGCGTGCGGCCTTGGTGCAGGGGATATAATTCACTATTGAGTTCCAAGCGCTTAGTAGGTGTCATCCGTAGACACTGGTGTCTTCTATATATGGGTCTATAGGGTCTGGTCCACAGTCTTCTGTGTAGAGAGCTATAGGAGCCGGCCCGTAGTAGACACATTAGTAGGAGGCCGATCAAAGGGTAGAATTAGGACTTCAGCCTCATTAAAGTAGGATTAGGAATTCAACCTAATCAAAACAGTTATCTAAGACAAGTGCAAACAATCAAGATTATCCAATCGTATTAATCTAAGAAATAGTTAAATCGTATTTATTTCCAGCTTTACCTTTCCTCCTATTTCTTTATTTCCTTTTATACTAGAACAGTTGCAAAGTCTATTATCTTTACCTTGATTAAGAATATTAGTAATTACTATCATTCACTAGACTTTTAGTTTGACCCACTCCTCTATTTTCCCCTTTTCCCCCCATAGACCAGCAAGGGCAAGGACGGTAGATTACAGGCACTTGAAGACTTCAGCGGCAGAGATTTTCTCATGTATTCCTTTTCTTCATTTTCATTTTTTAGCTTATTTGATGTACTGGTACTTTTTGAGGTATAGTTTTGTACTCTGATTTTTATGAGACCGAGTTTATGATTTTCATAAGACATGTATTGGCATTTTAAGATATCTTATGTATTTGGTTTTATAACTCTACCTTATGAAGTTTGATTTTTATTAAGTTATCGTTTTAATTATTTCCACTGTTTTTATATATTTTGTCTTGTGAATCTTAGTCTCTATATGTTTTAGCTATACTTACAACACACCACATCTTTTAGTGTGTCCTTTTGGGGTGTACTAAGGGGTGTGGGGTGTTTCATTTGGTATTAGGGCCTAAGATTAAAGGATTCCTAAAAATTTCTTTTAAAAGTAAAGTATTTTCCAAAATAACTTGTTTTAAAAGTATTTTCAAAGAGAAACTCTTAGAAATAGTTTTCAAGTATAAAAAGTTTTTATAGAGATCCCCTTAAAGTTCGGTTTAACCTTCTTTCGATTCTTTCAAGCCTAAGTTTCCTTTTCTTTGCATAGTATGGCCGACTGGTTCCATAGAGTTACGGTGCTAGAGGTGCATGGGCAAGCGCCCAATACAACACCGGTAGGTGGAAATCCCTTTAATCCATCTACACCAGTTGATTTTTCTAAGCTATGCAAGGACTTCGCTAGTATAGGAGGCATAACGTTTTCTGGTACAGAGGATTCCGAGGAGACATGAGCTAGGTTGGAGGATATGGAGCGAAGGTTTAGGCTATTAGATTTGAAGGACCCACAGAGAGTTCATCCTACATCTTGGCAATTGAAAGGAGAGCTTAAAGAAGTTCCTAGATTAGAAAGCTCTAAGGAGCCATGGTGGAAGGAGGATAAGGACAAGAGGAAAGGAGGAGGCCCTTAAAAGCGAATCAAGAAAAGTGGGAAATGTAAACGTTGTAAAATGGTTGGTCATTACGCAAAAGACTGTAAGAGAGAGAAGGTGAAGAAGTGTTACAGTTGTTGACAACCCGGTCATCTTAGTAAGTTTTGTCCTCAGAAGTTGGGGCAGGGAGCGAGTGTACCTACAGCGCAGATTCAGGCTTTGGATGCAACACCTTCCAGCAGCGGACCAAATCGAGGTAGGAATATTTGGTTTCTATTTCTGATTTTCCTATTAAGACTCTTTTCGATCCTAGAGCATCACACTCTTTCATATCTTGTTCTTTGGTAAATTTTTTGCACTTAGACACCTCTTTAGTAGTAGACACCATTGTTGTTTCAAACCCCATAGGAGGATCGGCACATTTATCTATAGTTTGTAGGGGTTTGAAAATTTATATCCTAGGCGTAGATTTTGACTGCGTCGCCTATGTACTGGGATTCTCGTGGGATGGGATGATTTTTGGAATGGATTGGCTATCCACATATGGAGCTATATTAGACCGCAAGAGGAGAGTCGTTAGACTAGAGACATGCAACGGTAGGACCCTTGAGGTTTCTTGCGACCCACAAGAGTCAGTTATGATGAGCTTCCTTTATTCCCTCAATTCATCATCAGCGTAGTTAGATTCAGTTCTTGTCGTCAGAGATTTTCCGGACGTCTTTGAGGAGGTTAGGGGACTACCCCATAAGAGAGAGATTGTCTTCAGGATTTATTTGATTGATAATGCTAGGCCAGTAGCATTACCCGTGAGGCACATGGCACCTAGGGAGAGGAAGGAGCTAAGCAACCAGATTCGTGAGCTTTTAGAGAAAGGTTTCATAAGAAGGAACATATCGAAGTGGGGAGTGCCAGTCCTCTTCTCTACTAAGGCAGATGGTTCCCTTCGACTTTGCGTAGATTATAGAGAATTAAATAAGCTCAAGAAGAAGAACCGTTATCCACTTTCTAGGATAGATGATCTTTTTGACCAGTTAGTTCGCTCATCAGCATTCTTTCAACTTGATTTAGCCACTGGATTTCATCATCTTAGAGTCGATGACGATAGCATCGATAAAATAGCATTTAGGACACCTGATGGATTCTCTGAGTGGTTGGTTATGCCTTTTGGGCTAACCGATACCCCAGCCTATTTTATAGACTTGATGAGCCGTGTTTTTAGAGATGTCCTAAATAAGTTCATGGTGGTATTCATGGATGACATTTTGGTGTTTTCCAAGAGTATAGAAGAGCAAGTTATTTATCTAGAGGAGGTTCTCCATACACTTCGCGTTCATTAGTTGAAGGCAATATTCTTGAAGTAACAATCATGGCATAAGGAAGTGCATTTCTTGGGGCAAAGAGAAGGTCTACACATGGATGGAGTTTGAGAAACAGTTTTGTACATTTAGGCTCGGATTGATGAAATCCAAAGAGTTATACACCCATGTGTCAATAATTGAAAAAAATTATAATTGCTTCAGATAAGTGGAATTAACAGAAATGCCTTAGGATAAATATAAGCATAGAAAAGGAATAGGAATAAAAGACTTTAGTAAGGAAATGAGTTTTCCAAGGTTTAGGAAGGGTAGGAGAAGGGTACTCCTAGGGTAGTAAGAAGGAAAATCCACTTATGTCTAGCCTAATAAAAAAATGGTATGAAATTTAAATTGGTTTTTATATGATGTAAATTGAAATTCTTTTTGAAGAATTATGGAGCATATATATAACTCACTAGTTTCTTTGTAAGTAAACAAAGATTTTAAATATAAAAACCTAGAGTGTATTAAGTATCAAAAACGTAGATTACAACATTTATTGTTGTAACAGATGTTTTTGTGAAAAATAAGGGGAGCATAGACTATAACACTATTGTTATAGTAAGTGACTCCCAAGAGAAATTTTTTTCGTAAGTATATGAGATTTATTAGTATTTATTTTAATTGAATCCATACACTAGTATTTTTGGGTTGTAGTAACGGTGGTTTACGCAACATCTATTTTGGCCCAAATAAAAATGTGTCTTGAAGATAATTTCTAAATATAGAAATAAAGTGGTTTGTAAGTGCGCTAATTTTTTTTAAATAAGTATAAGAAAATGTTTTCTAATTATGGAAAGGTTAAAACAGTTTTGAAAATGTGTTCCTTTGAAAGGTGTAAGTTAAATATTGGGAGATCAATAAATTTCATAGAAAATGAATATAAATATATTAGACATACTTTAATATATTGGAATAAAATGAATAATGATATAATTTTCTATGAAACCAAATCACAAATGTTTTGTGCAAGTTATAAGGAATACGTGAAAGAGATAAATAAGGTATAGAAAGCACCATATTTTTTATAGCCTATTTCGAAAATATAAAATAAGTTCCTTGTAATTTCACATAAACATGAAGTCATCTTTTAAGGATTCATAGAAGGTTTCATCATTAATATTCTCTCATAAGAGAAAGTAGTTCCAATATATTAAGGTATAAAACTATTAGGTGTAATAAGAAGATGTTTTGAAAACATGTGAAGACTTTATAAAGGTATTTTAAAGAAAGATGGTTTGGTGAAAAAGTACATAAGTTTTTGGAAGCGGAAAACTTAATAATAGTTAAATTTAAAAATTCCAATTTTTATAAAAAGCTTCAAAGGTCTTTTAAAGACAAAGATTTTGGGATTTGATGTTTTAAAAATTTAGAAACCTTAATTTTTAAAATGAAACGATAAACACCCAACCAAACTCTTAAATGTGGAGTAAATAGGAATCGTTTCCTACATGTAACGGGAAAAAGTGTAAGGCTATATAGGAGATAGCAGTAATTACTTTTAGAAGTAATAATAGAAGTTTCCGAAAGGTGTAGAGGACACTAGTGAAACCTAGGATTGTGGCTTCATGTGTGTAAACTATAGAAGAATGATAAAGTGATATCAGTAAGATGGCAGGGCACACGTGGTTGAAGATGTGTATTATTGATTTTGAGAAACTTGGGAGAAGCATCCTCCTTTAGTGGAATTCACATATGATAGTAGTTTTCAAGCTAACATTAGAGTAGCACCTTTCGAAGCTCTTTATGGAAGACCGTGCAAGTCGCCTTCGTGTTGATTAGAGTCTACAGAGAGATTGCCTTGGTTCCGGCATGGTTAAAGAGACTTCGGAGAAGACTAATTTAATTAGGATAAAATTCGTATCTCATATCCACATCTCTTTGATAATATGTTTTCGAATTTTCTATTTCCATCTTTAGTTTTGAATAGGTTCTTTTCTTTATTAACCTTTGGGAGGGTAGAACTTAGGATTTAACTTATGGATGGTAGGATTTAATGTAAACATGTTATTAGAACATGTTATGTATGATGGATGCTAGTGGCTGTAAATGTTTTCTAGTGGATGCTAATGGACGCATATACTTACACTAGGCACTGTTATCCGTTAGGGATCGGCCTAACTAGGACACTAGAGCATATGCATATGAATGTGTGCGCATTTACATATTTATTGTGTTTTCCATGGTTTCTATAAATGGATGATTATCACATGATTGTTGCATTTGGATGATGATTGTAGCACGCATATAGAACTATTAGTAATTATTATGGAATTTTCATTCATTTGGATACATGGCACGGACATGATTGCATAAAAGGAGGTCGACTAAATCAGTAGACTGCCTAAACTTTTGCATTAGTTAGGGACATTGACACTACACTAATTGCATAAGTATCATAAATCGCATTAGAAAGACTTAAGGACAATGTATGTAATGGATGATGGTTAAGTAGTTGGTTGTAGAACTTGGATGAAAATATTTATTTCATTCTTCTATCCTTAGAGATTTTGAGGATGAAATCCCTTAAAGAGGGGAGAATGTACCAACCCAAAATTTAAGCTATAATAATTAATTAACAAATTAATTAAATAATAAAATAACTTTGTGAAATTATCAAAATTAAGCCATGGGAGTTGCACCATTGTGTCTGCGGTAATTTTCTGGTCAATTTCCATATATAGAATGTCAGAATCCGAGCTAGAACGAGAGAGATATGAATTAAACAAGAAATCAAAACGAAGAAATAATAATAATAATAATATACGTGGCTAGGTCGACACCTAGGTCGACCTAACCATTGCCTAGGTCAACATGCATGTCGACCTAGCAAGGGGAAGGTCGACACCTAGGTCGACCCGCTCAATTGTTTGAATGAAGAAACGAATTCTTCGTTACAGTGGGCTTCAAACACGTCATTTTGCTTATTTCCTCTCATCCGGTGCGTTCGTGTTCCCATCCGACGGCTCTTATCAAGCCTATGACATGGTTGCACCAAATTCAATTTCCAAATCCAATGGTCTGAGATCCACAAGCGCCACTATAAATAAGATCCTAGGCCTAGCTATTTTTCTCATTCAAGACTTTTTACATTTGGGTTCACCTTCTCAGGCAGGACCCTAAAAGGAATAATTTTCTAAGGAGAAAATCATTTTAAATTAAAGTATTTAATACCCTCAAGTGGATCTGGGAAGATCTAGGGAAGAGCTCAGGACCATAGGTGAGTGATTATTAATTATTTTAGATTTTTAAGTAATTTAAAATAATAGGGTTTCCAATAGTTGTAGTTTTTCTACGATTTTGGAATAACCTTTTTACCAGTTAATTTTCAGTTTTAGATTTATTATTCAGTCTATTACCTTTTAGCTATTCACTTCAGTTATTTGTAGTTAATTACTGTTAATTATAGTTTTTCCTTTTATTTACAGTTATTTATAGTATTTATAATTTACTGTTATTTCCGTTTTATTTACATCTTCTCTACGTTTGGGATTTTCTTCTGTAATTGTCAGTTTCTTTCTATTTTTCCTTTTTACGCGAATGGAATAGAATAGATTAAAATGCGAATATGGACTAAATAATAAGAACACCGAAATTACAGAAAATAAGATGTAAATGTGAAGACTGTAATAAATTGGACTTGGACTGAATTTAAGCCTAATTATGAAATTGTGATTAAGAAGAGTAAAATGAGAAAGTGGCTTATTTTTATACTTAGACCTTGGGTTAAGTTAATAAGCAATATTATAACATAGGTTATAATTAGAAACAGAACAGAGAAAGGCTTATTTTGAGACTTAGAATAAATTAATAAGCAAAGATAGCAAGGATAACAGTAGAGGCTTATTTAAACAATTTATACAAAGTTAATAAGCAAAAGTAGGACCTGTACCAACAGCATTCCCTATTTCTATGGACACAGGTGTCTCACAATAGCCTAAAGTGAGATGAGAGCACGCTTATGCTGTTTAGGTTAGATAAAAGGTCAATAATTAAAAGTCCAAATTATGGGGATTTGGACAAGGAGCGCAACTAGATTTTGTTTAACAGGGACCGGTACCAACAGCATTCCCTATTTTTTATGGACATAGGTGTCTCATTATATCCTAAAGTGAGATGAGGGCACGCTTATGCTGTCTAAGGTAAATAAAAGATCAATAGAGGGAGCAACAGATAGTGTGAACCAAACGGTGGTCGAGCGTGCGGCCTCGGTGTAGGGGATATAATTCGCTATTGAGTTCCAAGCGCTTAGTTGGTGTCTTCTGTAGACACTGGTGTCTTCTGTGTAGGGGCCTATAGGGTATGGTCCACAGTCTTCTGTGTAGAGAGCTATAGGAGCCGGTCCACAATAGACACATTAGTAGGAGGCCGATCAAATGGTAGAATTAGGACTTTAGCCTAATTAAAGTAGGATTGGGAATTCAGCCTAATCAAAGCAGTTATCTAAGACAAGTGCAAACAATCAAGATAATCCAATCGTATTAATCTATTCAACAATTAAATCGTATTTATTTCCACCTTTAACTTTCCTCGTATTTCTTTGTTTCCTTTTATACTAGAACTATTGCAAAGTCTATTATCTTTACCTTGCTTAAGAATACTAGTAATTACTATCATTCACATGACTTTTAATCTGACACACTCCTCTATTTCCCCCCTTTTCCCCCATAGGCTAGCAAGCGGAAGGGCGGTAGATTACAGACACTTGGAGACTTCAGTGGTGGAGATTTTCTCATGTATTTCTTTTCTTCATTTTCATTTTTTAGCTTATTTGATGTATTGGTACTTTTTGAGGGATAGTTTTGTACTCTGCTTTTTACGAAACAGAGGTTATGATTTTCATAAGACATGTATTGGCATTTTGAGATATCTTATGTATTTGGTTTTATAACTCTATCTTATAAAGTTTAATTTTTATTAAGTTATTCTTTCAATTGTTTCCGCTGTTTTTATCTATTTTGTCTTGTGAATCTTAGTCTCTGTAAGTTTTAGCTATACCTACAACGCACCACATCTTTTAGTGTGTCTTTTTGGGGTATACTAAGGGTGTGGGGTCTTTCAGTTCAACACACAAATATGTCATCCAATGACAGTATTTTCAAACTTCTTTTGGGTAGATTCATACAAGATCCCTCATGAACAGTTATTATGTGCAATCTTGTAAATTTTATAAACTATTATTTAGATGAAATAATATTAACCTTATGTACTATTCTTAAGTACATTACCTTATAGAAAGAAACTAACTCAACTTCACTCATAATTAATCGTACATTATTCAACAAAGTTCGATTACTCAATATTGATGCATCATTATGTATCACTTGGAGGAGTAATTTTGAGATAAATCTTTATTCCTTTTAGGTACGTTTGGAACATTTTCTAGTATACTCACTCATTCGATCAAATCAAATCATTTCTATCGAATGTTATTTTATTTATTTCTATTTTATATTCTATAAGTTTACCGTAGACATAATACATGCGTATCAAATACACATGTCATGTTGATGATAACTCATCGGTGAATATGACGAAGTACATGGAACTGTTTTGATATTTATAGAATTACGATTGCATACATCTATATGTATCAATTCGAAGAGTTCATCAACTCTTATGATACTCCCATTAAATGGATGCACAACACTTTATTGTTTGAGATATAATTAACAAGTATCATATGATTCAAAATCATATAATAAAATTATTTCTCGAAACTACGGCTTGGTCTATAATTCCAAAACAACCATAAATAATATTAGATACTTTTGTATTTTCCAATGCATCACTTTTGTTATAAAAAAATTACTACATTATAGTTTTATTTCATAAAGAATATTGATAATATTCATATTGAAATATATCTATGTTTATTTTTCAGTCGATACCGAAAAATAATCATTATTTCATAAATTATCTATAGTAAGTTTTACGGAAATAATTTTCGTACTATGATGCAATTAATAAGTGCTATATGGCATGCTCCCACTATTTCCACCATTACTATAATAGCGTACTAAATTCGAAGGTCCATCATCCACTTAATACAATTTGTTTATTCAATACAGTGCAATTATTTACATGGAGAGTTCGTCGATCAAATATCTTGAGCTCAAAGAAATAAATCTCATAGAAAACAATTTACTATATGAAAATACATTTTGAAATTGAAATCATATTTCTTAGCCCAATCTTAGGTATCAATTATTATTACAATTCTCGTTTCCAATGTTTCTCTATGAAGCAGAAGTGATTGTTCATTCTCTTCATCCCAACTGTACCTTAAATTTCATATAGTCTTATACATTCGTTTTCCTTTCAAATGGTCAAACTATTCAAAAGAAAACCATACTACAATATCATAACAAACTCTTTACAGAAGTGCATTCGATTATCCTTAACATTTAAGGACATCAAATATGTTGCACTTTACGTAAACCGATCAAAATTACATTTCAGCGATCGAGTTCTTATATTTATCTTATAGGTTTTGGTCTTGTGTTACATTAACACAATATGATCCCTTTTCTAATCAATCAGATTGAATACTCGACCTTGCCCTAAGGTTTATTTGGTTTTTCGGATGAACTAGTTTCATTAAAATATTGTACATTACAAACTTTGATCATTCACCATATAACATTTATATGCAATTGTATATGGATCAAATATCCATAGTCTTATGTTACTTTTAGAGTTCGAAACTCATAGAATGCAATGCATGGTCTTGACCAAATAAAAGCATAAGTGACCAAACCACAAATGTATTCAGTAGTTGTAAAATCAGACACTTGCATGGGCGTTGAAACGTTAACATGCAATAGGAACTTAATAGTAGGTATTATATTTCCATTTTACAACTTTCAATTCAGTTCATTTTTATATGTTAATTGTTAAATATTTTATCAATCATATTAAATGCACAAATTTATCATTGTAGATAATTAACATTATTTAGCATTTGTTCTTACAAAATTAGAAAGGTTAAATGTTACCATTTCATTATTCTAATAAGGCTCCTACTAGTCTTTTATGTTTCTCCAAACCCTAAGATGAAACATAAAAGTCTTTTGACTTCACTAGTGGGTGTTAGGACTCGTCTGTCTTGGTATTCCGACCTTGAGTTTGCTCAACAAATCATAGCCCCACAAACAATGGATAACACCTTATCGGTTGTATCATATAAAACTCCCAACCTATTTTTTCTTGTCCTAATCTCATTTCGACCTTGAGTTTGCTCAACAAATCGAAAGAGATTATTCACTCATACTTACCATATCGCGATGGCCTAAGTATAGTATATGTACCTTGAGTTTGCTCAACAAATCGAAAGAGATTATTCACTCATACTTACCATATCGCGATGGCCTAGGTATAGTATATGTACCTTGAGTTTGCTCAACAAATACATAGATTTAGCTTACCTTATCTATTCAATATATTAATAACACTACACATAACATCCCTAGCTTGAGTTTTCTCAACAACTAAGGAGTATGCAAGTAATTTATTAATGTATATATGGTAGAGGACAACATTATATCGAAGATTCATAATCTTCAATATATATATATTGAGTGATATCGACTTATGGAATAATGTATTTCTTATGAAATACCCTCGTGATTTAAGTGTCAGACACATCAGGAATCACAGTATACGTACATTTATGTATGTATTTATTCCTTAAGTCTATTTGGGTTTCTTTAATGTTCCACCTTTAGTTTATACACTCATATTATATATGTTTCATTATTATATAAATATTATATTTTAATTAACTTATAGAATAATCTTATGTATAAAATTTTATTAGTTAAATCTTATTTAATTAATTTTAGTTCATCAACTCTTTAATTAATTTTAAATTAGTATTTCAATACAACTTTTATATTAGACATATCTATTATAACCTTTATAGTGTATAATATAACCTTTATAGTATAACAAATATATCTTTTATATGCGTATTTTTTTATTTAATTAATTAACCTTTAATAGTTTATTTAATTAAACAATTTTAATTAAATTATACAATTTCAAAATTTATCTTACATACATGTATACTTATGTTATCTTAACACTTTAAAATAACATAACATATATCAACATATATAAACATGCATATAAGTATTAATTAATTAACTCATTTAATTAATTTATTTTATTAATCTTATTAATAAATTTTAAATTTTGAAATTAATATTTAAACATTTTGAAATTTTCATAATCTTTTCAAACATTTTGAAAATATATGTTATATTATAAACTTTTATAATAAACATGTTTTTATTTTAAATTTAACTTTTAAATTTCAAATCTTATCTCAATTTTCAAAACTATTTTGAAAATTAGTCCAAGGCCCAATTCAAATTAGGCCTTTTCTATCAAGGGCAATCTTTGGGCTCACTTCACCTTATAGGCCAGGTAGGTAACCAGGTAGGATAGGGTACTTGATTACCCAATTCAATCGTAGACATCACTTTTCTAGACACCATACTAAGTGCGCAAGCTTAATTAGTTAACCCTAACATGACTAATTTAGACCGCATAGGCTATGGGCTTTGATACTATTGATGCTCCTGCCCAAACTCCTTTGGGGTGACATAACTAGATACCTCACTAGCGAGTTTTACATGCAGCCTTACCACTAGCACAACCATCATTGGGCATGTAGGCGGTAAGAAGCAATGCTTCGTCATAGATCACAATGTGAGAACCCCCTAGCATGCTAGTTGTAGGGTTCAAACCGTGGACTTCGAATGTGCTAGGTGAACGCCTCAACCAACCTCACTCTAATACCTTTAAAGGAACTAGGCTAGCCCACAATGGTAGAAATGGGTGAATTTCAAAATTTTTACCATTTTGGATCATTAATGGACCTATGAAGTCTAAATGTATTTAGATCTTATCTAAATTTCTTTAAATAAAATCAGTATTTTATTTAATACCATATTTTGTTTTATTAATTTGATTCTAAAACAATAAAGAATGGGATACAAAAATAAAGTTTGAATATATCAAATATATCCATTCCTTAATTATGTGATAAAATAGTTAAACATAAGGTAAGTATGAACAATTGATAACATGATGTATATTTATTAAATCATGTGGTTTTTTTGGAGAATTCATTATTACGATTGTGGGACCCAATGGTAAATTCAATCAGCAATTAATATTGAACAATTCAAATATTAACGTTCATACCTCACTTAACGGGTGATGTCACATTTTGGCCGAATTCATCGCTTACACATCTTTTGGTAAAATCCAATTTTACTTATTATAAGTGGTACCTAATAGTGATAATTTTTTACACCAATTCTCTTCGTCAAAACTATATCACTTTGGATTTATGGAATTTGGTAATGGTCAAAATTCCAATATCATCCACATTCAACTTTATTGTCCAAACACAAAGTCTTTGGTTCAATAATAACAATTATTATTAACCAAAATGCTCTGGCCAAAGACTTTGACTTTGAGTTGACTTTAGTTGACTGTGATACTAACCTCATATAACTAAGGAGACAAATTCTCTCTTGAATAGTATTTCACTGTCAATGCTTCCACTCGACCCAACTATAGTCATTCGATGGACACCGTGCCATAATTTAACTATAATTAAAGTGTAGTTTCCACATTGAAGATCAACAGTATTCTCAAGTAGAGAGAACTGTGTGAATTAGTCACACCGATATACTCTACTTGACCTTAGTTATATTAACCAATAGAAAACTATTTAGTGAGTCATTAAAAAGTTATCCAATAACTATCGGTATGTAGCCCCTAAGTGCTCCTAACGATCATGAGTGATACACTGCCCAACATTTGGAGAGCATTACGTACTTTAGTCTCAATGGATAGATTGACATCTAGTCTCGATGCATCTTTACTAGGAACATTTCAATTGGTATATTTGTTTCATTGTGATAAAGTACTCACTGTTACAACACTTTGTTACTTTATTATAAAACATACCATTTGTGGATTTTCTATTAAATATACTTTTAATTAAATTGATTAATTAATATAACCACATTATATCAAGTATATAATAGAAAGAAAATACCTTTATTTCGAATAAGATTGGTCGACGAGTTAGATATATGTAACAAATTACATAATTTCCCCTAGGGCATACCCTTAACTCTAACAAATAGTTGGGCTGTATTCATAACTGGGGATCAAATTGCCTTTAACAATCTCTGATTCAAACATTTTAATAAATACTCTATCGTTATGGGAAATAGGTAGGGGATATAGGGTCACCCTATCTTAAGCCTCTATTGCTTTAATGACACCACATGGGCTACCCTCTATTAGGATAGATAATGATTGGTTGATATACATGTATATATGAGATTGACAAATTTGTGTGGAAAACCCATACAAACTAACATATGACATATGAACTCCTTGTTGGTTTTAAATATTCTTTATGTAAATTGATCTTTAAACACATATTATTAGACTTTATTATATTGAAAAACTTAAGCATTTCATGTGCTAATAAGGAGATCTCACTTACAAATCTTATCGGAATAAAAGCGTTTTGGTTGGCTAAAATCAAATCATTCATGTATACCTTAAATATATTGCAAATTATATTTGAGATTATTTTATAAATCATATTGCAATAAGAGACAAGTGTAACACCCCTAATTTTATTTCAATATTATTCAGGAGATTTAATTGGGTAGATTAAATGGAATAATGTAGTAGGGCAAGGGGATGAGATTTGACAAATTAATAAGTTCGTTCCATACTTAATCAAATAAGTAAGATTGTTTGAATTTAACATATAAGATAAAATATAAGAAGGGTGAAATAGGAATAGATCTTTTATCCCTAAATCCCTCACCCTCTCTTATCCATTATAATTTTTTTCAACATTAAAACAATCTAAAATCCTAATGGAAGAGTCCGACCATTAACAAGTTAGGGAAATATGAAGTGAAGTGATTCAAGAGAGAAAGAGATTAGGGAAACTAAAGCAACATCAAATCTCAACACCATCCAAATCTAAGGTGAAAAATAAGTGTTCCATCTTTATTTCTTGTTTTTGAATTTGGCTATGGTTAGTATCCTAATCATTTTGATAGTTTTTGCCAAGATATGTTTGTATATTCATTGTTTGGATGGAATAATGAATTATGGGGTTTTTTATGAAATTGTTTGAATCGGTTTTAAGAGAAAAAACCAAAGTTTTTTCTTCAAATGCTTTGACTTTCTTTTATGTATTGTAAAACATTAATTTGAAGATGGGTTTTTAATTTCGTAAATTTTCATGTTGTATTAATTATTTTATGAATTTCCTAATGAGGAAATAGTATTATTTCTGGTTATTGTAACGACCCGCTATTTTGGACCATTCAAATCGACAATAAATCCACACATGTCTGACTTGAATAATTCAAAATATCAGATTGTTAATTTAAATTTGGCAAAACTCAGCATATGCAGTAAATAAATCAATCACATAATCACAGACACAGAGTAATACAATAATACGCAGCGGAATAGATAAAATAGTAGTTCATGAAGCTACTATATAAACATCAGAGTTAGAAATAAAATACAACAGAATATCTCAAATGCAGTGAAGTCTCCAGTACAACAGATGACTTCTCTGAACAAATCAACTAGAAGAGCTGAAAGCTGAGGCGATAGTTGGATCTCCAAAGGAAGCTCCAAACTCCAAGGGTGAGTCTTAAATGCTGTATCACTCGGTCTGACCCGAGCGTAAAGCAAAACACAAAACACTCGAGTCAGGATTAACATTCTTATATAAATAAATCCAACTCAAGTGAAATATCAATTGAAATACGAGTAACTTAAAGGATGTTGGGATAACCATCCTCTAAGGATCTTCAGAACTATCTACAAGGTGGAAATATACATTTTAACACCGTGGTCATTTCAATTAAATTTATACTTCAAAACCCAAATATCATTTCATTTCAAATATATCCACTTTCCAAAATAGTATATATATATTAAATGATTTAAAAAGTAAAGTATTTAATTTCCTCAAGTCTAGCAAATCGATTCAAATCAACTTCAAATTCCAAATTCAAATTTATTCAAAGTTCAATTCATCAATTTAATTCATTTCTAAACAGATCATTTAAATTTTCAATATATTTCAAAGCTTTAATATTCAACATTTCAAAGTTAAATTTAACAGTTTCATATAGCTCTTGATTTATCTTCATTATTATTTAAATCAGGGAACATTCACTTAATAAATTCAATACCATTTAACTAGCCTTAAATTACATTTTTACTAAATATTTCCTTAAACTTTACTTAAACAAGAAATATTCATTAGATTACTTATGAATCAAACTCAAGTTATAAATCACATCTTACATCTCAATTTCAATAAGTTTCAAATCGGTTTAATTAAATAAAATTCTTTATTGAATACAATTTCAACTAAATTCAAATTTCTTCTAACCTTAACTTATTCAAATTATTACCAAAATCTATTTGAATTATATTTTTAATACTCAACACATTATATGTATTTAAATCAATCATTCCCATTTATATATAATAATATAAGGCTCAACATTTATTAAAACCATATATTTCTTTCCAAAACCATAGAATTCATTTTTAAAATATTTATATATATGGACCAACGGTGTCTGTATATATATTTATCATATGGTTAAGTGATACGGATATTTATCATTTCAATCCAAAATTTTAAATATATACGGGTAGATATCATTTCGACCCGTAATCCCAATTTCAATTCAAATGAAAATCGCTTGGGTTTATCATTTCAACCCATAACGAAATTCTCCTATTCTAAAGTCCGTTCGGGTATGTATCATTTCAACCCATAATGAATTCTATACTAACAGGGAACTTGCAGAGTGATAACAGATAATATAAAATATAACAACAGGCATATATCATCAATATAAATATCAGATACTGGTGTCAGATGTCATAGGTGAACATATACAGATAATAGTAATAACAGGCATATAAATACTAGATACTGGTGTCAGATGTCACAGGTGAACATATACAGATAATAGCATATATAAAAATTTAAATAACTACAGCATCATATTTCAATTGTCGTTTCAATTGAAATCAAATTTAATAAATATGAGAACGTTAATCGTGAGTGATTGCTCACCTTTCGAGGCTAGAGGTGAACGAAACTGAGATAGGTTACGAAATCCAGGCACGAATCTCAAAACAAGGCAAGATTGAACTCGAATCGACGAACGAAGCTGATAAATAGAAGTTGACGAAATCAAGTCAAAACAGGATCGATGAAGACAATTTGTGCGAGTGACTCATATATAACTATATACTATATATAAATCAAGTCAACTGGATTGATGATGATAATTGGTATAAGTAAAATATATGTGCTTAAAGTAAATACATATATATATATATATATATACCTATTAAAGTGAAAAATACTCGAATACATGTTAAACCTTTTAAAACTAATAGTAAAAATGAAACTTGTATAACTTACTTTATTTAATACATATAAACCAACATGTATGTATTATATCCTTAAAATCAATGTTTATAATATATATATAATATTACTTTACACTGTTATGGATTCAAACAGATCTTTATAAACCCCATAAAATTTCATATAGATACAATACCAATAAACATCAATAACAAACAAATCTTTCCCTCAAAACAACCATATACATGTACACGCAGTCATATGTATTAACAAGTTAAAGTAGCAACTTTATATAAAACTAACATATCTAAAAGGTGTTCCTAACATATAATATTTTTTTATAACTGAGACAACATATATCCTTTAAGCTAGTACTGACATACCTATATACGAATGCAATACATACGAATAATAAGCCAATATGTATTATATCATTTAAAAGGCGTAGCTAGTACATTTATATAGGCTACATATAATATTACACTAATAAGCCAATACATACGAATGCAAAGCTCCAACCAAGTACAAAATAGCAATAGACAGGCTGCAGTATTTAGGTGACTACACCTACTAAAGTATCATATTTTAGTATAGAACAATAAAAGAAAAAAAAACTTATAATACTCGATACTTTTTAACATACGAAAAAAAGAAAATTTGAAATCTATAAACTTATAAACTTATGTACGAAATTGAATATAACACCTAATATATATGTAAATACCTTATAGACTAATATGCAAACCTGCAGTAAAAATATTACTGTATAAATGCAAATTGTAAAGACCGCATACAATACCCTTTAAAACATATATAATTAGTACAAACTTATCATATATATATATATATTAACCAAAACTTATATGTTAACCGTAAAATATAATACCCCTATATATACAACTAATATATAAATTAACTTATGTCTATACTTATAAAACACTTTTATAGCCTTTTTATAATATAGCCAAACATACATATATATGCACCTGATAAACACTATGTATATGTATATAAAATTTAAAAACCAAAATAAAACTATATATATATGCAATAGGGAGGAAAGACTCACGGCAAGTGGTGGAAAGAGGAGGAGACCAGTCGGAGGCTGGCGCTCGGTGCGTGGATGGTAGAGGTGGATCTGACTGGTGAGGTGGTCGAGGCGGAGGTTGCGGTGATGGGTTCGGCACTTGGTGAGTGGGGTGGTGCTGCCTAGGGCCTACATGGATGCTCGACGGTGTGACGTGAAGGTAGTGGGCGAGGCGGAAGGCGGATGTCGTGCTCGGGGTGTTGGAATTGGCGGAGGTCATTGTCAGGCCGAGATCATGGGTGTTGATGGTTGCGGCGTGGAAAGGTCAGGGAAAGGAAAACAAAAGTAAAATAAAAGAAAGAGGAGAAGAGCTTCAGGGAGGAGAACAAGATTTAAGCCTGGGTTTGAGAATGAAACGTGAGCGACTGAAAAGGCAGATGTGAATAAATATAAAGTTAATTGAATAGCAACGGTCCCCTTAGATTTAGCTGACTCATTCAAGTAGATTTAATTGGACAGCCTGTTTTGAATTGGAAACGTAAAGGGAAAAAAACACAATTTTACGGTACCGTTACACGAACAGTTTATAGTTTCCGATGCGTACCGGACCTCAAAAATACAGAAATAAATATACCATTGAGATCAGCATGACGAGACGATCAAAACGGTATACAGATATTAGTGGTACGATCATCCGATCAAAAGTCGATAATCGGTGTCGATATACGTTGCTATTCCGTACGGAAAAATCCAAACGGAGCTAGAAACGTCCGAATTTCGCGAAACGAATTTCGCAGTCTGATTCAGAATGACCTGAATAAATTTTCTCCTGTTGACATATTTTGGTTTCGGAAAACTTTTAAATTCACTATTATTAACCGGTTTGATTTGAAATGAAATTTTACCGGAAAATAAACTTCAATATTATCAGATGAAAATTTACCAGTTGCTATATTAAAATAGACGTATTCCAAATAATAAATTTTTAATTTCAAATTTTATTGTTTAAAATTTCACAAATTTCCAGTTAAATATACTTTTAAAACCATTAAATTTTACGGGTCGTTACACTCTCCCCCACTCAAAACTTTTCGTCCCCGAAAAGAAAGGAGGTAGAAGAATAGAAACAACCAGACAGAAAAGATAGATTGAAAGTCAAGATTAAACAATAAATTTGAACTATATAAATTTTTCTTAAAATTTTAAAACTTCATTAGCAATTCAATTATCTTATATACTTTAAAACCTTTCAAAAATCCATTTGTAAAATTTCTTGCTTCCTTTATACTACCATTTATATGTTTAAATGACACCTTTATAAATATATGAAAACCATTTGAAAACAATTAATTTTTATATTTACAAAGAAGTTATTTGAAAACATTAAATCCATAATTCATAAATTTATTAATTCTATCTAAAATACTTTTCAAATATCATTAATAAATCAAAATCATTTACTTTAAATATGTCTTATTGAATTCATAACTTCTAAAATATTTATAACACTAAAATTTCTATTAACCCATGTAGTATATAAATAAACAATATTTAAAGGGATATAGTCAACAAGGGGAAGAGGGACTTGGAAAAACAAAATATAGGTGAATAAATAAAGCTGAGCAGATAAGATAGATTCAAAAAATTAGTATCGGGCATGAATAATTAATTCAAACCATTAGGATTTCAATTTCAAATATTAATTCAAAATTTCTTTGTTGGAAATACCTTTATAATAAAATACCTTTATAGTCGAAACAAATTTCCTTTCGAAAATACTTTTATAACTCGATGTTTCAACAAGTTTATCCTTGTTCCTGTAGACTCTGGTAGTGCGTTGATCAGGCGCAAAACTAGAATTCTCCAGGTACTTAGTAGACTTGTTTCAACACCCAGTGAAAATATTGGAAAAACTTTTAAAAACAGATATGGAAAGTACAATCCAATCAAAACGAACAAAACCTTTGTCTAACCATGGTTCGCAGATACACAATGGTTACGCCTGGTTCCCCCAGGAAACAATCCATATCCGTAGGCTTTCTCAGCCCTGCGAGTTACGCCATGATGACTAGTAGAATGCAGGATACACAATGGTTACGCCTGGATCCCCCAGGAAACAATCCGTACCCCCAGGCAAGACTCAGCCAAGCATTTGCGCTACTATTCGCGACCTACACAGATTGCAGGATACACAATGGTTACGCCTGGATCCCCCAGGAAACAATCTGTACCCCTAGGCAAGACTCAGCCAGGCAGTTGCGCTGTGCAGTCACGAGAGAACAATAAGACCATGGGTAACGCCATGGAATTCGAAGGACACTCGAGTATCATATCCGGAAAACCAAAATCATAGAGAATAATATCGATAGAATGAATCCAAGATGTGGCCACAAATCGGATATCAAGCAGAAGGCACTTTCCATATCTTTACTTCGAAAATATGTATCATATAGTACCTTTTCAAATCAATTTCAAATATCGTACTTATATATAAAATCCATTATATATAAGATTAAATTTTCAACTCAAATACTTTCCAAAATCAATAGTATATCAAATCATACTTATATAGACTTCAATTATATAAGATTTCACTTTCAAATTGAGTACCCTTTCAAATCTATAGTTTTCGAATCAATTTCATACTCATACAAATCAATTTTATATAAGTTCGACAACTCCCAAATCAAGTATTTAGTAGCACAAGGTTCTCAAATTTCAATTTGTTTCAATATCAGTTCAATTTCAAAATCATATATAATTTCACCAAATTATTTGTTCTCAAATTAAATATCTTTAGTTTCAAAGTTTCCAAAATAATAGATTTAGAAAATAAATCCAAATTTCCAGATCAATATAATTAAGTCAAACAATTCATTTCCAAAATCAATGGTTTTCAAAATCATCTTATATTTACATAAGGTCCATCTTATATAAGGATCAAATCTTTACAAAATAAATTTCGCTGTATGAAGAGCCATATGGGATTGGATATCTTTGCTTTTATGGGTTATATATCTTTGTAATTTAAATTAGAAATTTTCTTTTAGTAAGCAAAGATATTCTAACATGACAGCTTTCAATTTCAGCGTCAAAATATATCAATGATATTAGAATATAAGATGTACATACGTCATCCTTTCACAGAATCACATTTGATCGCTCGCTCGATCACACAAGTTCGCTTTCGAACTAGTATTGTCCATTCGACTTCCCTAATGCGGATTTCGATATAGTTTCTCGACTAGAAGCCATCGGTCTCCTTGCATAGCTATATACTATGATAGAGAATTCTAGAATCAAGCCCAAAATCCATATCAAATATTCGCCATCAAGAATCGAATGAAAAATCCTAACACGAAATGGTGTAATTCACCTCGAACTTGTGTATTCAACCCTGGATCAAATTAATTATGCGAATAAAACAGCATACGCACAACTTATATATTTATTCCAACTTGTTAAATATATAATTTCATAAAGATGTTACTAAGTTAAAACATTTAAACTAAATTTTACTCAAAATATTTTGAAGACCAAATTCTTTTCAAAGCATTTCGAATCTAAATTTCATATTAGAAAATTTTAAAATTGCCTTATTCATTTACTTAACAAAACAGTTTCAACTTATTTAAATCATATTACTTCATACTTAAACATTCAAAACAAACTTATATACTTTATCAAAAAACTTTTCAAAGCTATAAAGTTAACCTTGATTTGAAAGTGCTCGAACCTTCAAAATAGTTGAAGAAATCATTTTCAAATTCAAGAGTTGGAAATTAGCAACAAATCAGTAAATCAATTTTTAATAGATAGGGTTATATCAAATCCGAAACTCGAGGACTGAACACCGGTTCATACATTTACATATATCTTTCGAATATCAAATCATACTTCAAAATTTTTGAAATCAAAATTGGTTTCGCAAAATCACTCGCGTAGCAATGCTACTAAAGTGGCCTCTCCCTCACTATGAAACTCGAAAATCAATGTCGATGATGCGTGCACTCATCACCGAAATTATTTTCCAGCGACATAAGTGAGTTCTGGACTTCCATTTTCACAAACTTCTTTTGAAATTTCTTCGAAATCATTCGAAACTCATTAAAATCATTTGAAACATTTCTTATTCGGAAAATACTTTTAAATCATATTATAATTATATATTTCAAAATCTTAAAACCAATTTCAAAATGCCGGAGTTCAATTTTCGAATTTCAAATTTAAAATCCTTTAGTTATAAATCATTTTTATATAAATCAATTTCTTATATAACTTCAAAATTCAAATCCTTTCAAAAATTCAAATTCTTATCTTTTTAAAAGGTATATATAATCCTTATCGAAAACATTTCACTTTTATATATAGAATATAATCATACTTATAAAATTTCGATATATAAAACAATTTCCAAAATACTGATAAACCCGATTTTTCAAAAGGATGATTCAAGAATGGATTTCAAAACAAAGATAAACATTCAAATTAGAGGGAC
Source organism: Allium fistulosum (assembly GCA_030737815.1). Classification (NCBI taxonomy): domain Eukaryota; kingdom Viridiplantae; phylum Streptophyta; class Magnoliopsida; order Asparagales; family Amaryllidaceae; genus Allium; species Allium fistulosum. The sequence goes on along the minus strand of CM060905.1, from coordinate 554,687,192 downwards.
TCTAATCAATTAGGATTCTGATTCGAAGATAAGTTCGAACGAAAATGAGATAATTAAATTTCAAAATAGAAGATGAATATACTTATATAAATCGCGGGCGACCATAACCGGATCAACCGTGACTTCAGGAACAAGATCGATGCGGAATTCCAAGAAAACCAACATTCGATCGCAAGAGATAGCGGCATCTAAACCAAAGATATAGAAATCTCCGATGAATCAATGCCAAATGTAAAGGAGTTCCACCCCTTTACAAATCATTCAAAGATTGGCGGGATCGCCTATTCTTATAGAGATCATTCAAAGTGGAGTTATGGGATACTCCAGAATCAAAAGAATACAAATAGGGAGAGACAAGAATGAATTTTGGAACCGTAGGGAACGTTCCAAAGTTCAAAGGAAATCGAGTCAAAAGGAAGAGATTAAACTCAACGAAAGTGATTCTGTAAATAAATTTACAATATATGCTAAGTTTCGCCTAGAGCCAAAGCTCTGATACCAACTGTAACGACCCGCTATTTTGGACCATTCAAATCGACAATAAATCCACACATGTCTGACTTGAATAATTCAAAATATCAGATTGTTAATTTAAATTTGGCAAAACTCAGCATATGCAGTAAATAAATCAATCACATAATCACAGACACAGAGTAATACAATAATACGCAGCGGAATAGATAAAATAGTAGTTCATGAAGCTACTATATAAACATCAGAGTTAGAAATAAAATACAACAGAATATCTCAAATGCAGTGAAGTCTCCAGTACAACAGATGACTTCTCTGAACAAATCAACTAGAAGAGCTGAAAGCTGAGGCGATAGTTGGATCTCCAAAGGAAGCTCCAAACTCCAAGGGTGAGTCTTAAATGCTGTATCACTCGGTCTGACCCGAGCGTAAAGCAAAACACAAAACACTCGAGTCAGGATTAACATTCTTATATAAATAAATCCAACTCAAGTGAAATATCAATTGAAATACGAGTAACTTAAAGGATGTTGGGATAACCATCCTCTAAGGATCTTCAGAACTATCTACAAGGTGGAAATATACATTTTAACACCGTGGTCATTTCAATTAAATTTATACTTCAAAACCCAAATATCATTTCATTTCAAATATATCCACTTTCCAAAATAGTATATATATATTAAATGATTTAAAAAGTAAAGTATTTAATTTCCTCAAGTCTAGCAAATCGATTCAAATCAACTTCAAATTCCAAATTCAAATTTATTCAAAGTTCAATTCATCAATTTAATTCATTTCTAAACAGATCATTTAAATTTTCAATATATTTCAAAGCTTTAATATTCAACATTTCAAAGTTAAATTTAACAGTTTCATATAGCTCTTGATTTAACTTCATTATTATTTAAATCAGGGAACATTCACTTAATAAATTCAATACCATTTAACTAGCCTTAAATTACATTTTTACTAAATATTTCCTTAAACTTTACTTAAACAAGAAATATTCATTAGATTACTTATGAATCAAACTCAAGTTATAAATCACATCTTACATCTCAATTTCAATAAGTTTCAAATCGGTTTAATTAAATAAAATTCTTTATTGAATACAATTTCAACTAAATTCAAATTTCTTCTAACCTTAACTTATTCAAATTATTACCAAAATCTATTTGAATTATATTTTTAATACTCAACACATTATATGTATTTAAATCAATCATTCCCATTTATATATAATAATATAAGGCTCAACATTTATTAAAACCATATATTTCTTTCCAAAACCATAGAATTCATTTTTAAAATATTTATATATATGGACCAACGGTGTCTGTATATATATTTATCATATGGTTAAGTGATACGGATATTTATCATTTCAATCCAAAATTTTAAATATATACGGGTAGATATCATTTCGACCCGTAATCCCAATTTCAATTCAAATGAAAATCGCTTGGGTTTATCATTTCAACCCATAACGAAATTCTCCTATTCTAAAGTCCGTTCGGGTATGTATCATTTCAACCCATAATGAATTCTATACTAACAGGGAACTTGCAGAGTGATAACAGATAATATAAAATATAACAACAGGCATATATCATCAATATAAATATCAGATACTGGTGTCAGATGTCATAGGTGAACATATACAGATAATAGTAATAACAGGCATATAAATACTAGATACTGGTGTCAGATGTCACAGGTGAACATATACAGATAATAGCATATATAAAAATTTAAATAACTACAGCATCATATTTCAATTGTCGTTTCAATTGAAATCAAATTTAATAAATATGAGAACGTTAATCGTGAGTGATTGCTCACCTTTCGAGGCTAGAGGTGAACGAAACTGAGATAGGTTACGAAATCCAGGCACGAATCTCAAAACAAGGCAAGATTGAACTCGAATCGACGAACGAAGCTGATAAATAGAAGTTGACGAAATCAAGTCAAAACAGGATTGATGAAGACAATTTGTGCGAGTGACTCATATATAACTATATACTATATATAAATCAAGTCAACTGGATTGATGATGATAATTGGTATAAGTAAAATATATGTGCTTAAAGTAAATACATATATATATATATATATACCTATTAAAGTGAAAAATACTCGAATACATGTTAAACCTTTTAAAACTAATAGTAAAAATGAAACTTGTATAACTTACTTTATTTAATACATATAAACCAACATGTATGTATTATATCCTTAAAATCAATGTTTATAATATATATATATAATATTACTTTACACTGTTATGGATTCAAACAGATCTTTATAAACCCCATAAAATTTCATATAGATACAATACCAATAAACATCAATAACAAACAAATCTTTCCCTCAAAACAACCATATACATGTACACGCAGTCATATGTATTAACAAGTTAAAGTAGCAACTTTATATAAAACTAACATATCTAAAAGGTGTTCCTAACATATAATATTTTTTTATAACCGAGACAACATATATCCTTTAAGCTAGTACTGACATACCTATATACGAATGCAATACATACGAATAATAAGCCAATATGTATTATATCATTTAAAAGGCGTAGCTAGTACATTTATATAGGCTACATATAATATTACACTAATAAGCCAATACATACGAATGCAAAGCTCCAACCAAGTACAAAATAGCAATAGACAGGCTGCAGTATTTAGGTGACTACACCTACTAAAGTATCATATTTTAGTATAGAACAATAAAAGAAAAAAAAACTTATAATACTCGATACTTTTTAACATACGAAAAAAAGAAAATTTGAAATCTATAAACTTATAAACTTATGTACGAAATTGAATATAACACCTAATATATATGTAAATACCTTATAGACTAATATGCAAACCTGCAGTAAAAATATTACTGTATAAATGCAAATTGTAAAGACCGCATACAATACCCTTTAAAACATATATAACTAGTACAAACTTATCATATATATATATATATTAACCAAAACTTATATGTTAACCGTAAAATATAATACCCCTATATATACAACTAATATATAAATTAACTTATGTCTATACTTATAAAACACTTTTATAGCCTTTTTATAATATAGCCAAACATACATATATATGCACCTGATAAACACTATGTATATGTATATAAAATTTAAAAACCAAAATAAAACTATATATATATGCAATAGGGAGGAAAGACTCACGGCAAGTGGTGGAAAGAGGAGGAGACCAGTCGGAGGCTGGCGCTCGGTGCGTGGATGGTAGAGGTGGATCTGACTGGTGAGGTGGTCGAGGCGGAGGTTGCGGTGATGGGTTCGGCACTTGGTGAGTGGGGTGGTGCTGCCTAGGGCCTACATGGATGCTCGACGGTGTGACGTGAAGGTAGTGGGCGAGGCGGAAGGCGGATGTCGTGCTCGGGGTGTTGGAATTGGCGGAGGTCATTGTCAGGCCGAGATCATGGGTGTTGATGGTTGCGGCGTGGAAAGGTCAGGGAAAGGAAAACAAAAGTAAAATAAAAGAAAGAGGAGAAGAGCTTCAGGGAGGAGAACAAGATTTAAGCCTGGGTTTGAGAATGAAACGTGAGCGACTGAAAAGGCAGATGTGAATAAATATAAAGTTAATTGAATAGCAACGGTCCCCTTAGATTTAGCTGACTCATTCAAGTAGATTTAATTGGACAGCCTGTTTTGAATTGGAAACGTAAAGGGAAAAAAACACAATTTTACGGTACCGTTACACGAACAGTTTATAGTTTCCGATGCGTACCGGACCTCAAAAATACAGAAATAAATATACCATTGAGATCAGCATGACGAGACGATCAAAACGGTATACAGATATTAGTGGTACGATCATCCGATCAAAAGTCGATAATCGGTGTCGATATACGTTGCTATTCCGTACGGAAAAATCCAAACGGAGCTAGAAACGTCCGAATTTCGCGAAACGAATTTCGCAGTCTGATTCAGAATGACCTGAATAAATTTTCTCCTGTTGACATATTTTGGTTTCGGAAAACTTTTAAATTCACTATTATTAACCGGTTTGATTTGAAATGAAATTTTACCGGAAAATAAACTTCAATATTATCAGATGAAAATTTACCAGTTGCTATATTAAAATAGACGTATTCCAAATAATAAATTTTTAATTTCAAATTTTATTGTTTAAAATTTCACAAATTTCCAGTTAAATATACTTTTAAAACCATTAAATTTTACGGGTCGTTACAGTTATAATTATTTAAAATAATTAAATATAGTTTTTGGCCTCAAAATTTTTATATTATAAATAAGATCAGATTTTTGAATTTCTATGAGGGGATTTTTCCCAGTGATTACGAATTATTATGAATTTAATATTCTAGAAATCATTTAAATTATTAATTAATTAAGGCTATTAATCAATTAAGTTGAAAAATGTTTTTGGAAATATAAAACTAATGTGCGGTAGTTTTTCTAAATAGGAAATTGTCAAAGTATGTATTATCCAACATAAATTGGAGAAGAGCTAAGACTTGGTGAAAAGTAATTGCTTTTTGTAGTAATAAACTAATTTTCATAATAATTACGATAATGTAATGCCGCTTGTATTGTCGTCGAGCCTAAGACAACTTCACATCCATGAGTGTCGATGTCGATGTGGAGGAGGCTTATGATAACTACTTAGGTAGTTATGGAATGATTCCATCCAGGTCGATATGGACCTTGTCAGCAACCCAATATAGTCGACATCGCCATATCATGATTCATCTAAGTGTTTAATGTTTTACATGCCACATCATAGATGCCGCTAGTATGCACTGGAATTTTTAAACGATGCCATTTATTTTAATGTTGACCTTGTGTGTGTGTAGCAGTAGTAGTGCAAGTACGCTGAGTATAATATTTTACAATGATGGCGCTAGTTTTGATGTCGTTGGTTAATGAAGGGTTCATAGTCATTCTAGGAAATCTATAGGATGTGTGATGGATAGTCCACATCATTTTAAATAGATGAAACCATATGTGATGGGTAGTCCATATGGAAGGGGATAGATAATCCATAAAAATGTTCTTATGTGAGATGGATAGTCTAAATAACTTTGATAATGAAACCATGTGTGATGGGTAGTCGATATGGTAGGGCGAAGGGGAATCCAAGTAGTCATATGTGAGATGGGTTGTCCATATAAGTATAAGATGGATAGTAAATAAAAATTTAGATGGAAAGTCTAATAAATTAGGATGGGTAATCTAGTATATGTTGTAAATAATCTTTAATTTGATATAACCATTATGGATGCAGGAGCATAGTAAACAGTCAATATGTTTTGGTTAAAATACTAGTGAGTGGAAACCCCATTCTGCTTAGAGACGTGGTCTCACTAGATATCTATTGGTTTGAGATGGTAGTTTATTATTCACACCAGACTGTTTGCCTGACTTGAAGTTTTTGTTTTTCCTCTAAAACTCTCGGGTACTCATTTGAGTAGGTCGGGAGTAAAGGATTTTAGGTATCCAGTTAGACAAATAAGCTTTCGGAGGCATGAAGGAGATAATCTAGCTATTTAGGAGTACCTAATAATCCGATGTTGTTTGGTTTTGTCTGTATGGATGTAATGGCAAGTTATATAATTGCCAAGTGTTAGACTCTGATCAACCAATGAGGCATTTTTATATGTCGCTCTTGGAGTATTTTGTAATAATTATATTTTCTTTGAACGTGGGATTGTAATGGGATTATGTAATGAATATGAAATTTTATTTATAAAATGAAATGTGAAAGTATGCTATTAATCATGTTTAATATTTTTCATATTCTTGTGCGTTTGATTATTGATATGATTAACATACCAGCATTTTGTCATCGGAAATTAATACTATGGATGACTGCAGCATTGGCGGCGTTTAGTTTCAGGCCCCAAAATGGGGATGTTACAAGTTAGTATCGGAGCGTAGGTTTATGTAAAAATTAAAAGATTAAAATATTTTTGAAAACATAATCCTAATGAATCAGAGAATAATATTGGGGTATGGGATAATGCTCTTGTAACGTACTTGTATTTGCTATATATAAGTATGTATTCTATCTTTATTCTCCCCTCTCTCTTAGACCATTCTTTTGTATCTTACTAAGGCTCATATGCAGATTACGAGAAAGCAAGGCATAGAAGTAGCTAATAGAAGAGGGAATCTAGGTGGCAGAAGCACCACAACCAACAGAAATGTTTGACCCAATACCAAAAGAAACCAAGGTCGACAGGCAATTGCTAATCAAAACGCAAATGCTAATATAGGTGTTGGAACCCCAGTAGTAGATATGAGGACTATGCATCAGTTCTTCGTTAATCTGATGCAAGCTGAAGCAGTTGGTGGAGTAGCTAGGGGTAATGCTGCTAATGCGGGAATAATTAATCTCGTAGCGCCGGGTGGCAATGACTATACTAAGCTGAACTAAGATTATAAAAGTCTTGGTGGGAATCCTTTTCTCTGGACTGAAGATGTTATTGAAGTAGAGAACTGACTATTGCATCATGAAAGAATTTTTGTTGATTTGGGCTTGAATGACGAGCAGAAAAGGTGGTTTGCTTCGAGGCAGTTGCAAGATGTAGTATTATTCTGGCGAAATAGGGTGACCAAAGGGATACCAAAGGAGGAATTGACTTGGGTAGAATTTCTTTGGAGATTTGAAAAAATATTTTATCCTAGGTAGCCAAGATAGCCCTACTCAGGAAGTTCATTATATTGAAGCAAGGGAAAATGTCAGTGTTGGAATACTCTGCTAAGTTTAATAAGCTGTCTAGATATAAATATGCCACTATTGATACCGTCAAGAGGAATGAGAAGTTTATACAAGGGTTGAGGTCGAAGATTGCTAAAGCAGCTATGCTACATCTCAGGGATCATTGAATGTAGTGATGGAAATAGCTATTAGGAACAAGGGGATGCTTTCTACCTTTGGGAATGAGAAGCCAGTTGAACCAAGAGCTCTCAGAATAAGAAGAGGAATTTCTTTAAGGGAAAGGGAGCTAAGAAGGGTGGAGCCACTAAGAAAGGAAAGGCAGATACCGTTTGTTATAAGTTTGATAAAAAGGGGTGCTATGCTAAGATGTGTCGATCGAGTAATGGTAAGATGGTTGTGGGCAAGTAGAATGTGAAGTGCTTTAATTACGATCAGGTAGGGCATTATAAGAACAAATGTCCACAAGCAGCCAAGGCTAATAAAGGAAACTTGTTTGCTTTGGAGCCATCTGCATCAAGACCGACTGCTGCTGAGAAAATGAAATTTGTGATGGAAGGTACGCTTTTGATTTATGGCATGCCGGTTAGAGTATTATTTGATACTGGTCCTGTGGCGACCCAGATTTTACTTCGTTCGATTTTGAATATTTAAATGGTTTTAAATATTTGATTTGGAGTTATAATTGAGTTAGTAAGATTATAAAACTGGATTTTTAAGCGATTTTGAAAATTTTGAAATCATCGATTTAACGACGCATTAAAATAGTGATCCGGGGCACAGTCTCAGAATTCAACGAAACTAGTTCCATTGGATCCGTAATATTGTACTATTATCGGATTTCAAATTTCGTAGTGTTTGGAGTTATCGTTTGATCGTACGGGATAGAAAAGCGTTGAAATTTATGTTGAAAATTCAATATAATAATTGGGTCCAAAAAGCTATCTTCTCCATACGATCGAATTAGGAGTCGAAAACTTTTCCATTGCGTTCGGAAGAGGGGTATAACATTATAAACGCCTAGTGGCACACCTCGATAGGGGTTCGAGATTTTTAGCTGTGTAATCGACACGATATACCGCACATTATCTGTTGAATGATATTATATATATAGTAGTATATATATTAGTAGTTGGAGTGATAATCCCTCACATTATAGCGGATGAGATCCTATGCGCCCCGCATAATAGCGGATGACCCTATATACCTCGATATCCCCCTCGAAGTGGGATTGGAATTTTTATATTGTATTAACATCTGTGGATGCAGGGAAAACAAGTTGGAGGGATCCAACTGGATTCCTTAAATATATTGTTTATTTTTCATATATAGTGATATATGATGTGTATAGATAATCTATTATAGATATTGTTGTAATTTGAAATTATTGGATGCTATTGTAGCACTGCCCTGAATTTTGATAATTTTAAAAAACATAAATATATTTTTTAAATTAAAGAGATAAAAGGGATTTTTTGATATAAAAATATTTATATTGAAGTTGGGGTTATTTTAAAGAAATTGAGTTAGAAAATATATTTGATTTTTGGTTATACGTAACTATTTCGAATTATTAAATGGGGATTTTAAAAAATGAATTTTATAAATAGATTTTATAAATGATATTCGAAAAATATAAAAAGGAGTTGAAGATGATGTTAGAAATAGATTGGAAATTATAAATGAGATTATAAAGGAATGGATTTATAAAAATGGTATTTTATAAATAAGATTGATTTTATAAACAAGGAAAACTCAAAGGAGTTATAAAAATTTATAAACGATGTTTATAAATAAAGGAATTCGATATCAGGATGGTAAATTGGAAATATAAAATTCATAGGGTGAATTTGTATTAGGATATGGAAATATGGTGAGGAAAATAGTGCATACTATTTTTGAAAAGTGAAAATGGTTAAGGAAATCTGAATGGAGGTGATGTGATGGAAATCGAGAGGAATTTATAAGTTGAATTGGTTATTGAGATTTTGAAAAAAAAATATTTTTAAGAAGTAAGTTTGTTTTTCTGAAAGGAAATTTTTGTTATTTAAAACTATGAAATTTTAATCTAGTTAAGATTTAAATTCTTCGGTAAGTAGATTTTTAAATATTTAGTATTTATTCAATAAATTCTAACTTTTAAAATTCAGCTTTGGAAATTTATTTATTTATCTAAAAATGAGTTATTGATGTTTATAAAAGTGTTTTCAATATTTTAAACAGTAACTTAAACATATTTTAAAAATAAATTACTATTCTTTAAAAATACTTGTTATTTATATATATATAGTTTTGAAATGATTGAAGATTTGTTTATAAATTCTCTCGAGTTGTGTAGATGGGGTTTATTAAAGGATGAGATTTTGTAGGAGAAATCATATAAATGGAATTCTAGAGACTTAAGAAACTTTCCAAAGGTTTATATGCAATAACTTCAAAAGAATTTGAATTCATTAAAGAGGTATAAATGGTTAGATGGGATTATAAATAAATATAATCAGTTTTGGGAACTGTAAGAAGAAGTTTATTAATAGTTTCAGAAATGCATGAGATAAGCTAAGAAATTTCTTTAAGTTTTGATACTTGAGATGATTTTGGAAAATGGACCTAGAATATTTTCCTAAGTGTCAGAATGTTTTGGGATATCCTGTTGAGGATTTAAATATTGAAAATTGTTTTCAAATGTTTTAATATGGGAAGGAATTGGAATATATACCTTGTAAAGGTATTTGGAAAAGAATATTTTTGGGAAAATGTATAATAAGGCCTGATGTCTACTTTTGGATGTTTTATTGATAGTTAAATAACTGACTGTCAATATTGGCAAATTTCGTTAATCGTTTCGAAGAGACCGGGATTAGATTTAATTATCCAAAAACCACTTCGATCCAGTTTGAACGTAACGAATGAATACCGTGAAGATGATGAAGACGGTGAGTCGGTTTGTCCAGACCCAGGACAACTTGTATGGACGAATGCTATCAGAACATCGTCAATGGAGGATGATGAACATTCTAAGTATAATTGTTCTTGAAACGTAACGCTTAGCCTCGAACCTCATCAACCAGGAATGAATAAAATAGGGGAGATGCCATAGGGCTAAGTAGGTCGCACCCAAGTAGGGTATGTTATCACTTTTCTAGATGTCCTTGGAAACCATTATATTATGTATATGGTTTTTCATGGAAGGAGCGCTCGATAGTGAGGGTGGGACCACCTGGAATGATAACATATTCAGTCTATCCAGGTTAGGGGTAGGCCGGTCTTGTGTGGCAGGGCTTCTCGGTGTGGTCCTCGGTACATTGTTCTAGAGGTGTACTGTGATGGGCGGTACCCTAGTGGCCTAGTCATTCATTGGAATCCATTCTCCAATATGAGCTTACGGTTTTGTTTGTAGAGCCTAGTATGCTGGAATTCAATTAATGTAACAATTTGAGCTATTTGAATAAGTATTTGTACTTAGACACTATTATAATATCAGAGGATTTGATATCAAATGTTTTTGGTTATCGTAAGGGATAAACCCATCGTGTTTATGTGTGATGTGGTCTTATGACATGCCTCTGTTTGTCGAAGGATTTTGAAAAAAGTTAATAATTCAAATTGAGTGTGTTTTCTCATGCTGGTTTTCCAGACTGACTCGGGTGTTATTTTATTATAACGTTCGAGTTAGACCGAGTATTTCAAATTCAGGATAGGATGCTATGGAGCTCAGGAGACGAGTTGGATGTCAAGACGTATTTCCATAGATTTGTCTTTCCACTATGTGAGGACAACTTATTAAACTTTCCAGATTGATCGTTGTATATTGTACTCTGAATATGGTATGTATATTAACAGCACAGTTCTTGTATTTAAAATCTGTTGTTCCACTACGATTGTGAGATTCTGTGTTGTTGATTATTTACTTATATCGTTTTCTTCTACATCCTAAAGATTCATATTTTCCGTTCATTTTGGGTCGAACTGTTATGAATTATGGTTGATTCAAGGGGTACGGATTTACGGGCCTTTACATTTGGTATCAGAGTTGAAGGTTAAGCGAGAATCTTGGCTCTGGTGGGGATTACTCATTAGAGATAGAGTCAGTAGTACTCTAGAATGAGTTGAGAGTATTAATAGATATGAGCATGTATTTGTTAGTGAATATAAAATGGTTTAATATTGTGTTGACTTATCTGTTGAGTGTCATATAAATTCTTGTTGAATAGTGGGAAGCCACTAAATCGATAGGAGTTTTTAAACACTTGAATAGAGTAATTCGACACAGTATGTTTTTGATGCGGGTAAATGAAATAATTTTACGCAAATTATATTTTGATATAAATGGAATAATTTTCTGAAAATTATTATAGTGGTATGTTTGGTTGTTATTATATAATCAAGATAAGGTTATAAAATTGGAGATGGTTTATATAACCAAATGAAAATTTTGTATAAGTGTGAAGTATACAAATGGATTATAAAATGGGTTCAAACCAGAATTTGGAAAAAATTTAAATCCTGGAGATTTTTGGAAGTATTTTCCAAAGTGTTTGAAAATAAATAATAGTAATATTATTTTGGAGATATTTTTGAAGAGAAAATAGTTTTAAATGGATTTTGGAAGTGATATAGCACTGAACTCACATCAGTCGCTGGAAAATAATTCTGATGAGGACGGCCGCATCATTAGTATTCATTTTCGAGTTTCTAAGTGATGGATTGCTACCATAGTGAATTGATATGGAGATTTTTGGTAAAAACAAGGGTTGTTTTGAAAATTCCAAAAAGGAATGTTTTGGGTAAAATCAGGTAGATTTTAAAATTCGAAGGAAGTGGATTGTTAAACCAAAATGAGTATATATATATATGATTTCAAAGTGACTGAAAATATATACCGTGTTTTTAAAGAGAAAATGATTTCAATAAGAAGGAAAGTATGGAAATTGAATTTTGAGAAATGAATTTTAATTTAAGTAAGTTAAAATAGAATTGTGTTGTTTGTACCAAAATTGGGCACAACACTCTTCGGAAGTTTTTAAAGAGATAAAATGAAGAAATTAAATGGAAAACGAGGATTATCTTACAAAAACTCCAAAAAACGGGTATGTAAATGATAAAAACACACAGAAACACGAGGATTTAGAGTGGTTCGGCGTATTGCTTATGTCCACTATGAAATTGATCACTTTATTGATGTTTCTTTGATGTTTACAACTGATTTCAGCGAATGACAGCAGATTACAGTGGATTACAGTAGTAAAATTCGTTTGCAGCAGCAGAGATGGAGTTTAGAGTTGAATCCGGCAGAGTCTGGGCGTTGGAGCGTCCAAAGATCCTTTTTCTGTAGGCTTTGGGGTCTATTTATAGGCGTAGTAGGCTGATATTTCACCCAGATCTCGGGAGACTTCTTCTGGCACGTGAGTGGGCCCACGCGACCAAGCCCGTGAAGTTTCAGCTCGATCCGTGATCGATACGAACAAATTTCGTATCGATCAAGATTTTGTCCAATGAGGTCGAAACTTGGTGTGAACATTCTTTAGCATGTACGCAGGCTTCTGTGAAAATTTCGTAGCATTTGGACTTAAGGATCTCGAGTTACGATCGATACGAAATGGATACTTTCGGTAGTTTGTTTGATTCGAATCGATCGTTTCGACTCGATCATGTTCGAATCGAAGATGGCACGTGCCCTGGTGATGACGTGGTTCACACTCTTCGGATCGATCCACATTTTACGCCGAGACGACTGAGTCATCCTCGAATTTTGCCTCGTTCGTATCGATGCTGCTGCCTCGTTCGCATCGATGAAGGATGCCCAGTTCGTATCGATGAAAGTTCCTTAGTTCGTATCGATTGGTTCCGCTTTGTTCGCATCGATTGTGTATGCTATGCATCGCATCGATGGGAGGTGTGCATTTCGTATCGATCGGTGATCGATCGATACGAAGTGGGTTTAATATTGAACGATGCGAAACAGACGCCCATGCTACTTGCCGATGGATACGAAGTAGGAGTTTTCGGATGGATACGAAGTGGACATTGGACGATCGATACGAACGGTGGCTTGTCGATGGATGCGAAGTCGATCGAGTCAAACTGAGGCTTCCTGATGGATTTGAACGAGATTGAGTCAAACTGAGGCTCTAGGATGGATGCGAGGTCGCTGCCGTTCTGATCGATACAAAAGTGATGGATTCGAACCGGGGTTCGATGATGGATACGAAAATAGGATTATTTCCTTAATCTTGCATCAATCATAACTTGAGCATACGAACTCGGATTGACTTGAAATTTGGAATGCTGGCTTTCATAGCTTTGCTTGCCTTGTCCTATAAATTGTAGCCTGATCCGGACTCGGACAAAATTCATCGATATCCATGGTGAACCTGTGCGTACTCGATATTCGGGATGAGCGATCCTCGGTTTTTAGTCAGTTCCTTGATATCTCGGCCTTGCCAAAAGGCGGGATAACATTTGCCCCTAATGTACGTCTTGTGGAAACATGATGTGCTTTGAAAAGCTGTAATCTTTATTCTGAACAGTTATCGTTTTTTTGCTGAAAGTTGTAATCTTTGACTGATTTCCTCGGTAGTGGGAACCGTTGATTGTCAACTATTATACCCTGTAATGTTGTAGCTGATTGCTGTTTGATTGTGATCATTATCGGATGAGTATCCAGTTCCTGTGGATGTTGAAAATTGAACATTAGTCCGACATATATGCACATATGTCAACCTGACTCTCATTGACGTTGCACGTTCATGAGTCATTGTCAGTTCTTTTGTATCGAATCCCGTATCGATCCTCTACTGAACCGATGTGAAATTCGAGTTACAACAACGCTCTATGGTTGTTGTTGAATGTTCCTTCGTATCGATCCTCTCCTGAATCGATGTAAAAGGTTAAAACATTGCCTTCGCATCGATATACTTTGCATTGATGGATGCGAGATGAACAGTTCGCATCGATAGATATAAGGTTCAATGGATACGAAACGATCGTTCGTATCGATGGAGTTCAATGCCTTCTGAACAGTCCTCATTGTGTATTTCGAATCGATGGGCCTTGTGTCGCTGGATACGAATAGACAATTCGTATCATAAGGTACCGGCCTCTGGGAGCTGTGATTTGATGGACTCGAAGGGCGTAGTTCGTATCGATGCATAGTGGAAGTAGTTGAAAAATGATCGATACGAATAATGGCTTTGTATCGATGGTTACGAACTTCGGTGGACTCCATTGCAGTGGTCTTCATTTTCGAATCGATGTGGGTCATAAAGATGGATATGAAATATGCGGTCGTATCGATAAATACTGGCCTCCTATGGCTGTGTTTTGATGGATTCGAACTGCACAGTTCATATCGTTGCACTGGGGATGGAGTCGAAAATGATCGATACGAACAATGGCTTTGTATCAATGGATTTGGGTGACTCAGAAAAGCCTCTGTTGGCAATTTCGTTTTGATAAGGGCTCGAGTTGATGGATTCGAATGGCTCGTTCGAATCGATTCAGTGGTGACATTTTGTAACCGGTCGAGTTCACTGGGAGGCGAATCGTTTTTTACCTTCACTCTCGAGTCCATATAAATACTATGGACTTAGTCGTTTTTCACTTTTTACCTTTTACTTTTCCGCTTTGCCTTCGTATCGCTCCAGAGACTTGGAAAAAGAAAAACTGTTCTTGCCTTCGAATCGAACCAAACTTTCAATTATTCGAACCAACTGTTAGATTAAGGTAATCCACTAAACGAATTCAGCGCATAAACGATGAGACTCGATCTTTAACGTCAAATCACCCAGAGTTGTGGTCGATCCCCACGTAGTTGATGTTAGATTCGGGTTGGAGTGAGGTTGAGGAAGGCCATGGCGTTTATGCCATTTGGGGAAGAAGAAGTGAGGAGGAATACGAAGGAGTTGATCGAAGATTCTTCGGCCTTCGCTTCGTGTCGATCTGGAGTAATGGCTTCGAGATGATGAGATGGTGGCCTTCGTATCGATCGATGGCTAAGCTTTTGCATCAAGTCGAGATGATCGATGCGAGTGTTTCGAACCTGTAGATCGATACGAAGGGGTTGTGTTTGATCGATTCGAAACCCAGAGTTTCCGATCAATACGAATTATGCGCCAGGGGATCGATACGACGGCGACCCAATTGATCGATACGAAATGATCACCCTGGATCGATTCAAAGTCTTCAGCTTTAACCGAGTCAAACTCACATACAGATGAATATGAATTATCGATGCGAACAAGGCTCTTGTGATCGATACGAATTGAACGTTAAAGAACTTGTAATCCCCTCCACAGTTGAAAAACTGACTCCGACGAGCTTCAAACTTGCATAATTGGACTTGACCTTAGAATGGCACATCTGACTGTCTTGTGAAGCTCGTCGATGGAACTATAACTTAACAAAATTTTAACAAACTTTAACTCAGATCGGTCCCTGTTATCTGAATGGCATGGTTGTGACGGTCAGCGATGACAGTCATTCCGACTGAATTTCGAAGTCTTATCGTTTACCTGCTTCTCCGATTCTGTAAAACCCTCTTTTTTTATATAGCACTGCACTGCACAACATATTCACACACCTCACACTGCGGGATGCATGAGTTTATTATCTGTTTAACGATGATTTTTCATAAGCTAGTTAGTCATGGAACCTTCAAGTTCACAACAGTAGGAAGTTCAAGGTTCGATCCCTCCAATAATCGAGATACCGGCCATCGAGGCCGAAGTCATAGATCTAGCTCCGGCCGAGTTTCCAGGTGCCACGTTCCTTTGCAATCCACAAGACTCCGTGCCATCTGGCATCTCTGAAGATATGCTGGGACGGATTTGCTTACGATATGGCTTGTCGCTCGATGACGTATTACTACTAGGGCCAGATGATAGACCGCATGCTCCCCCGGAGGGGTTTACTGCTTTCAATCGTCATGCTTGCACAGCGGGGACACTTCCTCCATTTAATCAGTATATAAGGGAGAAGCCGTCCTTCCTTGGACTTGCTCCATCCCAGCTACACCCCAACGGATACGCCTTGCTGAATAGCACTTTCACCATTTTCATGGAAATTCTCTTTCGACCACCAAAGCCGATCGAGATTAGATATCTTTTCAACATTAAGAGCTGTGGAGATAGCCCTTCTTTCACATTCTTGGAAGCGGTTAGGAACTACCAAATAGTAACGGGATCCTGGGGAAGGCTGAGTTACTTTAAATCAGAATGGTTCTACGTTCGATGCCCCACTGGATTCGCCAGGCGATGGTTGGATGGACATAAGTGTTGCAATCTTTCTCGAGAATTATCGAGTTAATAATAATCATTCTCACAACTAACATACTTTCTTCTTTTACAGCCCCAATCTCACGACCTGACGGTGGGTATTTCAGAGAGTTAGTTCGGCTCCTTCAAGCAGTTCCGGGTGAAGAAAGGAACATTGACTTGGTTCTAACCGACAGAAACATGAGAATTGTCGGGTTGATTGAACGGAAGCAAAGCATAAGGCTGGAAGGGACACTTAGAACGGTCTCAAAGAAACGGGTGAAACACAAAGCACCCGGTGTCGTGATAACCGAAGGGGTTGATCTGGAGAGAACACCCACTGACGATGAACTTATAGCTGGGCCTCCCGGTAGTTTTTAAGACTCAAGAGGAAGGAGAAAAGGCAAGGCAGTCGCTCATAAGCGTTCTAAATCCATGAGATTGAAATCCGTGATTATGTCTTTTCCTATTCCTGGGATTAGAATTTCGAAGGCTCCTCCCCCGCAAGTAGAGAATCCTTTTGAAGGGCTTGCTGATATTCCAATTCCGGACTATGTGTCGTTTCAACACGACACCGGGATGGAGGAGCTTGACGGTGCTCTTGATCTGAGCAAGTCGCTCGCTATGAGTGCGGCCGACATTTCCGGTTGGTCGGGGGGTTGCACATACATACACTTCACTACACTACATGATTTTCTAATCGCAAATTTTCCAATCCAAGAGATCACTAACTTTTCTTTTGTTTCTCGCTTACAGGTGCGATGTCTGGGAGAGAATCAAAGTTGGGGAGTGTGACGACCGCCCATGACCCCCGCACGGAATCTAGAGATAGTGCGCTGTAAAGTGTGCCAGGCGACCATGGACGATTGTCAAGGTAAATTAAAACAATAGAATCTATCGTATTACTCACAACGCATGGACAAAATACAATAGAACATATATGTATAGTGAAGCTTCACAGAATAAAATCCCATCAATAAAACTTCATAATAGTATAATACAAGCATCTGGATAGTCAATACAACAAGCCTCACTACATAACACTCAAAGAATACAAACAGCGGAACATCCATTACATATAATAAGAAGATAATATGCAACCCTCCAGCTCGTCTTCGATATCAGTAATCGTGGGAAGCAAGAACAGCACCTGTCACCTGCTACCTAGTCTGCCCGTCCCAAAATGGACGAACAGCCCAAGGCAATAAGATTTAAAACATAAAGCCTTGAGTCAGACAACAGTCTTAGTGAGCAGTAAATTAACTAACAACATACCAAAAGAGCATAAAGGAAAAGGAATAGGAATACAACCCTCCCACTCCACCTCTTTCTACAGTGATAGCCCCCAGACCCACACTAAGCAGAAGCAACATAGCAGAGCATACAATTTAAAGTAAAGTACTAATCATTCGAGTTAAGGGCGATGTTTTCCAAGTACCAACTCCAAGGTCTATACCAAGGTCAGATAAGCACCCAGGAAATACCGCTCTTAAAACCGAATGACGATACAACCAAACATCCATGACTCTGGCTATCACTGTTATCATTGCTGCGATATCACCATTAATTGAATGACCGGCACATTCTTTCAGCCGTCCGTCAAGGGCTAATGGTAACCCCGGTTCTAGACATAACTCCCGCACGTCATCGTGACCCGTGCCTAGGATTATCGAATCTGCCCAGAGTACTTGACCATCAACTTAGTCTTTTGGGCGTCCCCATGTACTCTTTCTTAGAGCATGCTAGAACCTTCAACAACGATGAGATCTCAACCTCCTAGTCATCCTCCTCGACGACTATTTCCATACTAGCTCAAGCGCCTCTCGAGCATCCATTATCCTTAACTCGAATCATATCACCGAGTTACCAACATGCTTGGAATGATCCCGTCTGGATTAGACCAAGACTATCTCATATCATACTTCGCTTCATCACATCCTCGCAAAGTCTCATCTCAACATCATCATCATCGAATCTATGCATAAGAGCTTCATCATCCGCTACATATGCCACGAGCAGCTTTTCCAATTCAAGAGCCTTTCCCTTAGCTTTCGAATCACCTTCGACCATCTTGTCTAAAACCAATCAACAATTATCTAATTCACAGCAATCAATCATGTCAAACATCAATCCAAGTAATTAAGCATTCAAATATAAGCAAAATGGACAATTATAACAATAATGGCAATTTCGTAATTAAAGAGTTGAAAGTCTAACAAGCATGAAACATGGGAATTATCTCTACAACTTGATGAATGAACTTGCATAGGTTAATCATGTACAAAAATGGTTGTCAAATCATCATGAACAATGGATCTACATGGATCTATACTTAGATTTACAAAAATGCATAGAAATCACTATTTTAACACCAAATCAAGCCAACAATCCGATCTACTCCTTTGGATCTGTTTGAGAGATAATCACCACTCACCAAATCACCAAAACAACCTCAAATCAACACGCTTCAGATCTGGACAGCGAAGGATCAAGCTTGATCTATCATGAATCCGCTTCAAACGAAGAAATCTCGCTTCAATGGATGAAGATCTTCAACTTTAGCTCTTGGATCTTCGATCTTGATCTTCGATTTGGATGAAAGGAAGCACTAGATTAGAGTGGAGAAAAGAAGTGAAAAAGTGTAGAAGTCGAGCTCTCAAAATGGCAGCACTTCGTCGCTTCAAAATCCGGATCCCAAAAAGTGAGAAAAACCCTTCCTATTTATAGCTGAAAATTCACTAAGTCGTAACTGGGCTATCTCCTAAGTCGTCTCCGACTTACGACCTAAGACCTCTTCGACCTAAAGACTTAACAACCTAAGCTATAGCGACTTACGACTTAACAGAAATACCTACCTACAACTTAGCACCCCATACGACCTACGACTTAACTGCTATGCCAACCTACGACTTAAGGAAATCTCAAGCGCGCGACTTAACTTACACGCGACTTAACAAGTAGGCTACAACTTAACAAATAACTGGGGCTACGACTCAACTACTAAGTCGTCTACGACTTAAAACAGATCAACTCTTAAGTCGCTCGCGACTTAACAACTACTAAGTCGCTCACGACCTATCACTCAGGCAGAAACCCAGCGACCTAACACCTTAAGTCTTCACGCGACTTAAAACATGTTATGACTTACGACTTAGTAGTCCTGCGACCTACGACTTAAACCAAAACACATGCTACAGCAACCCAACGACTTAACAGGCACACTACCTCGCGACCTAACAACTTATGACTTAACACGTACGACTTAACTCCTTAAGTCGCTCACTACTACTTAGGTCGTTGCCGACCTAACTACACTAACTCGCTAACCCTCTTAAGTCGCTGCCTATCCTTAAGTCCTTAAGTCGCTCAACCCTATAGGTCGCTAACTCCTATAGGTCGCTAACTTCTATAGGTCGTCCCAACCGACCTAACAACTTAATCACTAAGTCGCTAACCCGGAATCACTAGGTCGCTAACTCTCCCAGCCGACCTAACACTTAACCAAAACTTAGGTCGCATAATTCTATAGGTCGCTCTAACTAACCCACGACCTAAACCACCATACGACTTAAGACAATACGACCTATTTTCTTAACTCGGTCAAAACCTTAAGTCGGCAACTCGACCCAGACTTTTATCTCTTAACTCGTCCAAACCGACTTAGGACTTAGAAAAATTCTGAACGACTTATCAACAATGCAACCAATTGTTAATTATTTTATGATGTTTCGATCCGTAAAATACGGGTCGTTACATTCTCTCCCCCTTAGGAATTTCGCCCCCGAAATTCCAAGCAAACAAAGCAATCAAAGACTATTCTGTACGCCTACCATCCATAGCAATCAACAAACCATGCATCCAATTCTAACTTAGCGTACAGAATTCTAAGACTTAGAACAAGTTACAATATCGCGAGATGAGACGACACCTTAGGGCCATACCTTGAAGAGTTCAGGATGAGCTGCCTTCATCCTCTCTTCCACCTCCCACGTACAGTCGTTATCATCATCACTCCATTGTATCTTGAGCAACTTAACTACCTTCCTCCTAAGTTGTTTCGTGTCGGTTTCAACAACACGAAGCGGCTTACGAGGTCTTCTACCAACTGGATCAACTTCAAAATCTTCACAGCTATCAGCAGAAACCACCGTACTCGAGTCGTGCACATACATCCGTAGATATGGTACGTGAAAAACATTGTGCACACTCGACATCTTCTCAGGTAACTCCAGTCTATAGGCGAGCTTTCCAATTCGCTCGATGATCGGGAATGGTCCAACAAATCTCGGAGTCAATTTTCCTTTCTTCCCGAATCGGATAACATTCTTCAGTGGAGAAATCTTCACAAAAACCATATCTCCTACGTCGAATTCCAAATCCTTTCGACGCTTATCGGCATAACTCTTCTGACGGTCTTGGGCTGCCTTCATTCGTTGCCGAATGATCTCTATGCACTCCGTAGTCTGTCGAATCATCTCTGGCCCAAGCATCAGCTTTTCTCCAGTCTCTATCCAACATGTTGGAGAGTTACACGGTCTTCCATACAATGCCTCATATGATGCCATACCAATGCTTGACTGGTAACTGTTGTTGTATGCAAACTCCACCAAATGAAGGTGATCTTCCCATGATCCTCCGAAGTCCAAAAAACAAGCTCTAAGAAGATCTTCCAAAACTCGGTTGACTCTCTTAGTCTGACCATCTGTTTGAGGGTGATAAGTTGTACTCAAACACAACTCGGTTCCCAAAACTTCCTGGAAGCTCTTCCAAAATCCACTAGTGAACAACGGGTCTCGATCGCTCACTATACTCTTCGGAATACCATGGAATCGAACTATCCACTTAACATACAACTCAGCCAACTTTGATGCAGTCCTGGTCGATCGAACAGGAATGAATCTCGCACTCTTGGTCAGACGATCCACAATGACCCAAATCCCTTCATTTCCCGTTCTGGTTCTAGGTAGTCCATCAATAAAATCCATCGATACCTGTTCCCACTTCCATGTAGGAACTTCTAATGGCTGAAGCAATCCACTTGGCTTTTTTTTTTGTTCGGCTTTTACCAACTGGCAGTTCATACACTTGGAAATAAAATTTCCAACATCCTTCTTCATGCCTTCCCAGTAGTAGGTTCTCTTCATATCCCGATACATCTTATTTTCACCTGGATGAATTGTCAACTTCGAGTGATGACTTTTCTTCAAAACTTCACTCCTCAATTCATCTATATCGGGAACAACTAGTCGTCCTTGCTTCCGAAGCCAACCCTCTCGATCGACCTCAAATCCTTTATCCTTTTCTGGTTCTAATCCAGATTCCAAATCACGGATAATCTTGACAAGCTTATCGTCTTGCTTTTGGCTCTCGCCAATCCTTTCCACAAGAGAAGGTCTTATCGATAAGTTTGCCAACATCTCAGGTTCCAATTCGCATCTAGGCCTGAAGTCAAATCCAGCTAAATACTCGAGATTCTTCCATTCTGAAAACATGGCTCCCAATCCTGCATGTCTTCGACTTAACGCATCTGCCACCGCGTTACCTTTTCCCGGAGTATAAGCTATACCAAAATCATATGATGCCAAAAACTCTAGCCAACGTTGCTGCCGAAGATTCAAATCCTTTTGGGAGAAAAGATACTTCAACGACTTATGATCCGTAAACAACTCAAATCGAACTCCCAATAGATAATGTCTCCACACCTTCAGAGCAAATACAATCGCCGCTAACTCCAAATCATGAGTTGGGTAATTCCTTTCATGCAGCTTCAGTTGTCGACTTGCATACGCAACAACTTTATCCTTCTGCATTAGCACTGCTCCAAGTCCAGTACCACATGCATCGGTGTAAACCACCATCTCGTCATTCCCACTTGGAATAGTCAAAACAGGAGCACTAGTCAATCGCTCCTTCAGGATTATGAAGGCTTGCTCACACTTATCATCCCATCTGAACACTTGGTTGCAAACACAACTGGTGCACCCCACTCGAACACACTACGCCGAATGAATCCTTTCTGCAAAAGATCATCAACTTGCACCCTCAACTCTTGCTGTTCCCTAGGCGCCATCCGCCTAAGAGGCATCACAACAGGTCTGGCTCCTTCAACTAGATCTATACGAAACTCGATCTCTCTATGCGGCGGCAACCCTTTGACTTCGTCAAAGACATCCTCGAATCCATTCGCGATTGGCACTAATGACAGTCCATCCCGTGGAACAACCAGCGAATACATGAAGCTCATGAGGACGCCTTCTTCATGCTTACATCGTATCACAATCTTTCGCCCCTCCACATTCTCGACTGTCACTTCCAACCTCTCGCAATCAACCTTTGCCGCATACTTCCTAAGCCAGTCGATACCCAAAATAATTCCGAACCCCGCAAAGTTCAGAACAAAACAATCACAAACAAAAGAGCAACCATGACTCAACACAATCAGACCACGGCATAACATACACAAACAAGACGAACCCCCAACTGGATTAGTCACAACCAATGGCCCATCAACAATATCCGGTTCCAAACCTAACCGGCCTACGAGTTCACTACAAACAAACGAATGCGACGCTCCAGCATCAAACATGACTCTAACTGGAACACCACATAGGAAAAGAGTACCTTGAACCTCCACACTCTTTCCCTTCTCTTCAGCGGTAGGAGCTTTTGAAGACGACGGAACAGCTCCCAAAGCATAAGCTTGCACAATCTGCCTATCCCTCCTCGGTTCTGGACAGTTCTTCCCGAAATGCCCCGGCTTGTCACAGTTGTGGCACTTCGCCGGCGCTTTTGGATTCTTGCAATCCCTAGAGAGATGGCCTTTCTGTTGACAGTTGTAGCAGGTCACTTCGCCCTTCGGCTTCTTCTGGCCATCCTTACCCTTCTGCTGCTGCTGCTTCCTCTTCTTGTTTCCACCCTGCTGGGGTTTAGACTCTTCCATGGTCACAGCAACAACAGATCCTTCCTTAGGAAACAGATTCTCGTGTCTGAGAGCTTCCTCCACAAGCTTCCTAAATGAATCGTCCAAATGATCCATCAGTCTTGGAGCCTGAACTTGATCTCCAACATCTACTGATGGCCCCGGGGCTGATATCCTTCTCATGATCGAAGTCATCATGGTTTCGAACATAGCAACATAATCAGCAGCCCCTTCAGTAGCACGGCCTTCCCTAGCAGCTGGTCTCCCTCTTCGACTCATTCTCAATATCTACAAAAAGGAATGATTAGCATACCGAGAGAAACAACCGCATAAAGGACTCAAACTCTACTAAGCTACTATATTATATATAGTAATCATCCATCAAAAATACAATTACGTCTCTCATACGTAGTTATGTCAGCGAGCGTTGGGTAAAATCGATTAACCAAAGCTCTGATACCAAATGTGACGACCGCCCATGACCCCCGCACGGAATCTAGAGATAGTGCGCTGTAAAGTGTGCCAGGCGACCATGGACGATTGTCAAGGTAAATTAAAACAATAGAATCTATCGTATTACTCACAGCGCATGGACAAAATACAATAGAACATATATGTATAGTGAAGCTTCACAGAATAAAATTCCATCAATAAAACTTCATAATAGTATAATACAAGCATCTGGATAGTCAATACAACAAGCCTCACTACATAACACTCAGAGAATACAAACAGCGGAACATCCATTACATATAATAAGAAGATAATATGCAACCCTCCAGCTCGTCTTCGATATCAGCAATCGTGGGAAGCAAGAACAGCACCTGTCACCTGCTACCTAGTCTGCCCGTCCCAAAATGGACGAACAGCCCAAGGCAATAAGATTTAAAACATAAAGCCTTGAGTCAGACAACAGTCTTAGTGAGCAGTAAATTAACTAACAACATACCAAAAGAGCATAAAGGAAAAGGAATAGGAATACAACCCTCCCACTCCACCTCTTTCTACAGTGATAGCCCCCAGACCCACACTAAGCAGAAGCAACATAGCAGAGCATACAATTTAAAGTAAAGTACTAATCATTCGAGTTAAGGGCGATGTTTTCCAAGTAACAACTCCAAGGTCTATACCAAGGTCAGATAAGCACCTAGGAAATACCGCTCTTAAAACTGAATGACGATACAACCAAACATCCATGACTCTGGCTATCACTGTTATCATTGCTGCGATATCACCATTAATTGAATAACCGGCACATTCTTTCAGCCGTCCGTCAAGGGCTAATGGTAACCCCGGTTCTAGACATAACTCCCGCACGTCATCGTGACCCGTGCCTAGGATTATCGAATCTGCCCAGAGTACTTGACCATCAACTTAGTCTTTTGGGCGTCCCCATGTACTCTTGCTTAGAGCATGCTAGAACCTTCAACAACGATGAGATCTCAACCTCCTAGTCATCCTCCTCGATGACTATTTCCATACTAGCTCAAGCGCCTCTCGAGCATCCATTATCCTTAACTCGAATCATATCATCGAGTTACCAACATGCTTGGAATGATCCCGTCTGGATTATACCAAGAATATCTCATATCATACTTCGCTTCATCACATCCTCGCAAAGTCTCATCTCAACATCTTCATCATCGAATCTATGCATAAGAGCTTCATCATCCGCTACATATGCCACGAGCAGCTTTTCCAATTCAAGAGCCTTTCCCTTAGCTTTCGAATCACCTTCGACCATCTTGTCTAAAACCAATCAACAATTATCTAATTCACAGCAATCAATCATGTCAAACATCAATCCAAGTAATTAAGTATTCAAATATAAGCAAAATGGACAATTATAACAATAATGGCAATTTCGTAATTAAAGAGTTGAAAGTCTAACAAGCATGAAACATGGGAATTATCTCTACAACTTGATGAATGAACTTGCATAGGTTAATCATGTACAGAAATGGTTGTCAAATCATCATGAACAATGGATCTACATGGATCTATACTTATATTTACAAAAATGCATAGAAATCACTATTTTAACACCAAATCAAGCCAACAATCCGATCTACTCCTTTGGATCCGTGTGAGAGATAATCACCACTCACCAAATCACCAAAACAACCTCAAATCAACACGCTTCAGATCTGGACAGCGAAGGATCAAGCTTGATCTATCACGAATCCGCTTCAAATGAAGAAATCTCGCTTCAATGGATGAAGATCTTCAACTGTAGCTCTTGGATCTTCGATCTTGATCTACGATTTGGATGAAAGGAAGCACTAGATTAGAGTGGATAAAAGAAGTGAAGAAGTGTAGAAGTCGAGCTCTCAAAATGGCAGCACTTCGTCGCTTCAAAATCCGGATCCCAAAAAGTGAGAAAAACCCTTCCTATTTATAGCTGAAAATTCACTAAGTCGTAACTCGGCTATCTCCTAAGTCGTCTCCGACTTACGACCTAAGACCTCTCCGACCTAAAGACTTAACAACCTAAGCTATAGCGACTTACGACTTAACAGAAATACCTACCTACGACTTAACACCCCATACGACCTACGACTTAACTGCTATGCCAACCTTCGACTTAAGGAAATCTCAAGCGCGCGACTTAACTTACACGCGACTTAACAAGGAGGCTACGACTTAACAAATAACTGGGGCTACGACTCAACTACTAAGTCGTCTACGACTTAAAATAGATCAACTCTTAAGTCGCTCGCGACTTAACAACTACTAAGTCGCTCACGACCTATCACTCAGGCAGAAACCCAGCGACCTAACACCTTAAGTCTTCACGCGACTTAAAACATGTTACGACTTACGACTTAGTAGTCCTGCGACCTACGACTTAAACCAAAACACATGCTACAGCAACCCAACGACTTAACAGGCACACTACCTCGCGACCTAACAACTTACGACTTAACACGTACGACTTTACTCCTTAAGTCGCTCACTACTACTTAGGTCGTTGCCGACCTAACTACACTAACTCGCTAACCCTCTTAAGTCGCTGCCTATCCTTAAGTCCTTAAGTCGCTCAACCCTATAGGTCGCTAACTCCTATAGGTCGCTAACTTCTATAGGTCGTCCCAACCGACCTAACAACTTAATCACTAAGTCGCTAACCCGGAATCACTAGGTCGCTAACTCTCCCAGCCGACCTAACACTTAACCAAAACTTAGGTCGCATAATTCTATAGGTCGCTCTAACTAACCCACGACCTAAACCACCATACGACTTAAGACAATACGACCTATTTTCTTAACTCGGTCAAAACCTTAAGTCGGCAACTCGACCCAGACTTTTATCTCTTAACTCATCCAAACCGACTTAGGACTTAGAAAAATTCTGAATGACTTATCAACAATGCAACCAATTGTTAATTATTTTACGATGTTTCGATCCGTAAAATACGGGTCGTTACAGGGAGTCTTCGTTCGGCCCGCAAATCTTCTTCATATTATGGGTCGTGCCGTAGAGAGGACGATAGAGACCGCGATCGTGGGTACTCTAGTCAAGAAAGATATGATAGAGATAGAGGCAGGGACTACAGGCACCGATCTAGGTCCCATTCTCCACCTCCTAGAATCCCCTCTCCACCTCCTCTTCATGTTTCACACCCACCTGAGCCTCCACGACACCGACCATCTTCTCACTCTTTTAGGCCTGAAACTCATCACCAGCGAGTTGAACCCGTGGCCCCCACAATTGCAGAGTAGGCCATAACTGAGCCCATAGGGGAAGGGTCTATCAAAATTGCTTAGCTGAGGAAAGATTTCCCGAACATATGCTTCGACGGGTACGTCTTCCCACCTCATTTAAAGAGAATTCCGTCAGGGGTGGAAAACACGGTGCATGACTACGTTCATGACGTCTACACCCAGTATAGAGAGTGGGTAAAGGCTGCATAGAAAGCTTCCAAGGTGGCCTTTGAACAAGCCAAAGCAATTGAGAAGATGGAATCCGAGATCGCCCAAAAATACCGAATCATACAAGTGCTCAATACCGAGGCCGAGTCTTCTCGGAAATCTAAAATTGAGGCCACCAAAAAAGCTGATGAAGCGACTATGGCGATGGAGAGGTTGAGGCAGACACATGTTGCCTTGGTGGAGAAGATGGGACATCGAAATACTACAGTTACCATCGAACGGGATGCGGCGGTCAAGGAACTCAACGAGCTTAAGGCCAAACTCTCTGACATGGCCAAGGAAAGGGATGATGCAAACAACATAGCCCAGGAGGCATGCGAACAGGCTGTTTTGCTCCGGGGTGAATGGGATGCGGTCGTGGCTAAGGTCCGCGAGGTGGAGACTGAGGTTGAGGAGAAGGTGAGATCGGTTGAGTCCAGGCTAGAAGCCGACATTGAAGATCTTCTCGTTGTTTACAACGCTAACGTGCTGAGGCATAGGGGTCTAGCCTGGCTCGATGATTACCCGGCACATCTATATAACGCCTGGAGCCGATTGGTTGAGGAGGAGAAGGTGGTGCATCTGGGTGAGTCTGTTGACGAGTTTAAGCTCGAGAATCGTCTGCTAAATGAAGATGAGAAGAAGGTTCTCCATGAGTCAATGATTTCTCATGAGAAGGAGAGACTCGGCACCCAGCATTTTGAAGTAGGAGAAGGCTCTGGGGTTAAACACCACGATGCAAGTCTTGAAATTCCCACGTCAGCCCAGCCTGAATCCTTGCCTGCGGTCGATCCCCAAGCTATCCCTGCTTACAATCCGGATGAGCCGCAGATGTCTACGGCTATAGAGCAAGTTGTTGAAGCCGCTCAGCCGCCTACAAGCCAAACTGAGGTAGGTATTCTAAACATTCCACATATCTGTCTTGAGTTGGAATCGTTACTCGAATTAAGTTCTAACAGTTCTCTTATTTTATGTCCAGTGATTGACGCTGCACCAGTCGTGCCTCCTTTTACTCAAGAGTCACATCACATGCAGGAGGCTATTGTTACTGAAGTGACCGCTGTAACTACAACTGCCCCACTCGATGAAACGCAGGGAAGCACACTTGTTTTTGATGAGCAGATGATGGAGGAACTCTTTCGTCGTCATAGCAATCCTTTTGCTGACCTGCCATTTGTTATGGGTGGAGGCGCTCCTGCTTCAGGCTCTTCGATGCCAACTACTGATGTCCCCAGCGAGGCCCAAGCGATTACTGAAGAGGAGATATTGGCCAAAATTGACGCTGCGATGGAAGCAGCGGCTCATGGTGGCAGTTTTGGAGGTGGGATGGCGGCACCTGGTCCAGCTCCGCTCAGAATGATATCGCCTGGCGGTACAGTTTTCGACAATAGTGTGCCCATTCCACCTTCTACACTTGACCATGTTCCTCCGACTCCGCCCACAGGAAGCATTCCTATTCATTCGAGCTCGGAGGAGGATGTCGAGATAATGCCCCCGCCTGGAGACCGACCACTGAAAAGTAAAGGCTCAAAGAGGAAAGGTAGTGGCGGCTCCAGCAAATCTACACTGAAAAGGAAGCCGAGGAAGAAATAAAAGTAGATACGCCTCCTCTATTTATTTTGATTTTCATTTTGTTGGTCGTGTATAGATGCGGGTTCGGCCCCTGCTAGTAAGAATTTTTTGGAACAAACTTGTACACGAATTTCTTTCATAAATAATAGAAATGAAACTCTTCCTTTTTAGCTTCTCGTGTATTTGCTTAAGTGTTTCAATGTTTGAAATGCACTTGTAAAGTTCCAGCTTCCGAGTCAAGTTTGTTTTTTTGCGTCAGGTCTGGAAACCGTGGACATGGTTCACGACCGGGAAGTGAATTGAACTTTGACGACGCACTGCTTCAGTAAATGGTCGACGCTTAAGTCCTGCCTCCCAGTCTTGGGGATGAGTTGTAGAACATCAGCCAGCGATTGCATTTCACTTATAACACGTTGAGTCTAGTGCAACTAAACGGATGTTTGAGGCAAGCAGAGATTGAGCGATTTATCCATGCTTGTTCGATTATCAATGATCATATCCGCACTCCGGGGATTCTCATTTGTTTTTTGGCGGTCGGTCATGCCAGCTTAAGTTTTTAATTATATGTCCTCACTCTAGGGACTCGAAATCGACATTTATACTCCGACTCGCACTCTGGGAGTTCGGAGTTGGTATTTATACTCCAATTCGCGCTTTGGGAATTTTTGAGTTGATGTTTATACTCCGTTTCGCACTTTGGGAATTCGGAGTTGATGTTTATACTCCGTTTCGCACTCTGGGAATTCGGAGTTGGTAAACAGATGGTCAGTCACATATGCTGTATGTTTTTGGATTTCGTTCGCACTCTGGGAACGAATGGTGTATCAGGATCGTGGATGGTCGGATCACATCCACCCTAAATCAACAAGTGAGGTCGCTAGATGGACGGGTCCACCCTCTTCAAACTTGGTTTGGATACGGACGAAGTCATTAGGCGGACGGATCCACCCTCTTCGTAGATGTATTTTAATACTCCAGTTCGCACTCTGGGAATCTGGAGTTAAGTGAAGGATTTTCATGTATCAATCCTTTTTCGTCTTTGGTGTGATGGCTTGTCCCCGAGCATGGGTTTCACCTAGCGAGTGACCAGTTGCATCACAGTCACTCCCTATTTGAATAAATCCCACTGTATGGTGAAACTTGGCTCTCCGTGCATGGTGATGTTCATATGAAGTATTTCAAGTAAATCATAGCTCTGGCTCAAAGAGATTGCATTTTATTGCTGAAATAAGAAAATATGGCAAAGTCAACTGCCTTATTACAAATTCTAATTTCGAAATGCAGAAAAAAATTGCAAATGGAAAATAAAATAAATGAATAAACATAGCCTGTTATGTGTAGTAGCGACGAAGACTCTCGCTATTCTAGGCTCTTGGCAGAGTAAGACCGTCAATGGTCGATAATTTGAATGTGCCATCTCCGAGCCTTCTTTCAATAACATAAGGTCCTTTCCATGTTGGCTTCATATGCGAAGGGACCAGAAAGATTCTTTTCAGGACGATATCGCCGAGTTCAAAGGTTCGCGGGTGGACCTTGGCGTTGTACAATCGGGCGACTCGACTTCGATATGCGGCTGCCCTCAGATCAGCCTCCTCATGCTTCTCATCTAGTAAATCGAGAGATTCAGCAAGTAATATAGCATTTTTCTTCGGATCATAGTATGTCACACGATTAGAAGGTACTTCTAGCTCGATTGGAATAACAGCTTCTGAACCATAAGAGAGAGAGAATGGAGTGTGATCGGTCGCGGACTTGTGGGTCGTTCGATAAGCCCATAAAGCCATATGAAGTTCATCGACCTACTTGCCCCCGACCTTTTCCAGTCGTTTTTCAGAGTGGACTTTATAACTTTGTTAACTGCTTCGACTTGTCCGTTTGCTTGAGGGTGTGCAACTGCAGAGAATTTCTTTTGAATACGAAACCGTTTGCAGAAATATTAAAATTCAACACTGTCGAATTGGGTTCCATTATTAGTAATGATTGGGTTTGGGAGACCAAATCGACAGATGATCTTGCGAACTACAAAGTTGATCACTTTTTTCGTCGTTATGGTGGCAAGAGGTTCAGCTTCAGCCCACTTTGTGAAGTAATTAACTACAACGATGGCGTACGCTCCACCTTTTGCCAAAGGTAGAGTACCAATGATGTCGATGCCCCATATTGCAAACGGTCATGGGCTGACCATTTGCGTTATCTCGGTAGGTGGGGCTCTAGGAATTCGAGCATGCTTTTGACATTTATCACATTTCTTTGCGTAATCCGACGCATCGCGGTTCACAATCGGCCAATAGTATCCATATCGAAGTATTTTATTGGCAAGTGCTTGCCCCTGGTGTGATCGCCACATTCTCCCTTGTGTACATCGTGCAATACTCACTTAATTTCAACGTGAGCGATACACCGGAGTAAAGGAACAGAGTACCCTCTTCTGTACATGATTCTATTCTGGATGGTGAATCGTGAGGCCTTCCGAAGGACTTGTCTTTTTTCACTCCTGCGCTCCGGCAGGATTCCATGCTCAAGGTAATTTATGAATGGAGTCATCCATTACTCCTTATCGGGAACGGTTTCACATACCCAATCTATTTCTGCCTGATCAATGCTTGGGGAAGTTAACGTCTCTACGGGAACGAGTCCCATTTGCTGAGCTTTACCTGTGCCGGTTGACTTCGCCAATGAATCGGCTTTCTG
Organism: Allium fistulosum; assembly: GCA_030737815.1. Lineage (NCBI taxonomy): Eukaryota > Viridiplantae > Streptophyta > Magnoliopsida > Asparagales > Amaryllidaceae > Allium > Allium fistulosum. The sequence continues at coordinate 554,655,645 of CM060905.1, read as the reverse complement.
ATTACGTTCTCGAGGTATGCAATAAATGGCATAGTAATCAAACTAATCCAGTACTTCTTGAAATCGAGCTAAGTAGGCAGCCAGCCTTCGATCTCTCGCTTGATATTCTCCCCGAACTTGACACACAACTAATTGTGAATCACAATAAATTTCCACAGCGATAATTCTCAAATCTTTGGTAAGTTTCAATCCAGCTAAGAGGGCTTCGTACTCGGCTTCATTATTGGTTGCATGAAAATTGAAATTTAAAGCATAACATATAGATCAACCTTCGGGCGTTTCGAGTACAACTCCAGTGCCTGAACACCGGTCGTTTGATGCACCATCAGTGTACAGCTTCCAGATGTATTTGGGAGATTCACTGGTTTCGGGCAAGTCCTCTGGAATGGTGAATTCAGCTATGAAATCGGCTAGGACTTGACCTTGAATGGCTCGCCTTGGAGTATAAGTAATATCAAACTGGCTCAGTTCGATGTTCCACTAGAGTAACCTACCAGACGTCTCAGGCTGCGTATGGACCTGTCATAACGGTTGGTCGGTGTAAACAATAATAGGGTGTGCTTGGAAATATGGTCGGAGCTTCCTTGATGCAATAACAAGACAATAAGCCAGCTTCTCCAGTTTTGGATAATTCCTTTTGGCTCCGGTTAATCATTTGCTGATGTAATATTGATGTAGGCCAAGCTATAATTTCCCAAGGCATAAGTCGTAGCCGACTTATCAGAGCAAAGGACATAAGTCGTGACCGACTTATGGAAGGCGAAGGCATAAGTCGTGACCGACTTAAGAAAGGCGAATGCATAAGTCGTGACCGACTTAAGGAAGGTGAAGGTATAAGTCGTGACCGACTTAAGGAAATAGGTATGAGTCGTCCACGACTCAACGAAGACAAAGAGGTAAGTCAACCACGAGTTATGGAAGAAGCTGACATAAGTCGTCCACGACTTAAAGACAGAGCTATAAGTCATCTACGACTTAAGAAGAAGGATCCAGGAAGAGCAACACGAGTTGAGAACAAACAAGGGATAAGTCGTCTACGACTTAAGAGAAGGGATGAGTCGCTGCCGAGTTACGACTTAAGATGAGTCGTCTGGTTGCCATAAGACGAGAACTGGGTTAAGTCGTTCGTTGTATAAGTCGTAACTCGTATACTGGGTAAATTGGCATATATGCTAAGTCGGAGGATATCTGAGTCGGAGCCGAGTTAAGGATTGTGTTGTAACGTGTTGTAGTGTTTCTTTGTTAATTGTTAAGTCGTCATCTGTTAACTCGTGTCATTGATGAGTCGTTGTCTCATAAGTCGTATGTCGTCTGTATTCATGAGTCGTTCTATTTGTTAAGTCGTTGAAGGCAAGTGTTGTAACTGTTGTGCCTTAAGTCGTCACCGAGTTAGTCTGAGTCGTAGGTCGTAAGTCGGTTGCCGACTTAGGAGTTAGTGACTTTTGTTGATTTTTTTGTGTGAGTTGTAAAACGCCTATAAATAGGCCGGGTTTCTCATTTGTAAAAGGTTGTTGAATATTGAATAAAATTCTCTTTTGATTGCTTTGTGCTTTCATTCAAATTGGTAGTTGAGTGTAATCTCCTATCTCCTCTTTCGGATAATCGAGTGCGCTCGATTCAACGATTGTAGAAGACGATTCGCGGAATCAAGTGCGCTTGATCAACGCTTGAAGAATTGAAGATCTTTGAACCCGGTATCATGCGCGATCAACGAGTTCGAGATAGCTAGAGTTCGGTATCTTCGGATCAACGAATTCGGGCAATTCAGCATTCATCTATCCATCGACTGCTACTTTCACCGATCTACTTCATTTTTGAAATATCTGCTGCGTCAGTTTTTTGGTATCAGAGCTTGTTCTAACCAATCATAGTTAGATCGAGACTTGGAGCCTATTCAATTTGAAGAGATTTGCCGAGATTGAAGGTTGTTATCACGGCCGAGAGAAGAAGTGTTTGTTCGAAGATTGATTGATCGAATTTGTGTTGGAAGCCGAAACTTTGTCCATCGTGTTCATCGCGATTTGCTACAAAGTGGAAGTTTTCGATCCGTTTCATTTTGGATCAAAATCCGGAAAGTGTTTGAATTTGAAGTGTTGAAGAATTTGTGAAGTTTTCGAGTATGCCGCCAAGAAGGGCTAATCGCCACCAAAACGTAGAAGCTTTATATCGAAGAGAAGAGGCTGATGAGATGGAGCAAAGAATCAACGAGAATTTCAATGAGAAGCTTACTGAAGGGATTGGTCGATTAGAGAGAATGATGCTTGAAATGAGTCAAAATCAGAGAAGGGTTTCACCTGAATCGAGCCATGGAAGAAGTAGAGTTTCACCACATTCTAATCGGGAGAGAAGTGTTGATAGTGATCATAGAAGCGTGGATCGAGATTGTGATAGAAATGTTGATGATCGAGGTCGTGATAGAAACGTGAATGATCGTGAACGGAGGAATGTCGATAGAAGGGATGAAGGTGGAAGACGTAATGGTAGTAGAGATGTTGGGGGTCAGAATCGACATCGTTATGCATCTGATTTTGAAGAGGAGTATGATGGTGGTAGTATTCAAGGAAGAGGTCAAGGAAGAAACTATTCTGAGTATGATCACAAGTGGGAATCGGGGATGAAGACAGAAATTCCTGAATTCAAGGGTGGTATGCAAGCGGAGGAGTTGCTAGATTGGGTGGCTAATGTTGAGGAGATTTTTGACTTCAAAGGAGTTCCAGAACACCGTAGAGTGAAGTTGGTTGCTACAAGGCTAAGGGGTAGAGCTTTGGCATGGTGGCAGCAAACCAAGCTTACACGCGAACGTATGGGGAAGTCAAAAGTTGAATCTTGGGAGAAGATGAAGAAATTGATGAAAGCAACGTTCTTACCTTACAATTATCAATCTTTGATGTATCAACGTTTGCAAAACTTGAGGCAGGGCACAAAGACAGTTAATGACTATGCTGATGAATTCTATCAACTCATTGCCAGGAATGATATTATGGAAACAGAAGAGCAGCTGACATCTAGGTTCATTGGAGGATTGAGAATGCAGATTCAGGATATGGTTAATTTGTTCGATCCAAGATCTGTGGCAGAAGCACATCAGAAAGCGTTGGCTTGGGAAAAACAAGGGAGACGAGGAAGTGGTGTGTTTACTAATTCTAGCAATCAAGCAAAGAATGTTGGAGGAAGTTCTAATGTTTCCAAACCTATCAGTAGACCAGTGTTGAAGGAGGTTGAGAAGGCAAAGGTTAACAATGGTTTCAAATGTTACAATTGTCAGGAATTGGGTCATAAAAGCAGTGAGTGTCCAAAGCCAAAGAAGAGAACCATGATTGCAGAAGTTGACAATGAGGATGTTGATGAAGATTGTTCTAATCCAGTTGAGGAGGATGAGCAGGATATTGCGTCAGGAGACGAAGGTTGTAATCTAATGCTGAGGAGATCGTGTTTAACACCGAAGCAGGAAGAAGCTAGTTGGTTGAGAAGTAATATTTTTCAGTCAACATGTACTATTCTGGGGAAGGTGTGTAAGTTTGTGATTGACGCAGGAAGCTGTGATAATATTATTTCAACCGAAGCTGTGACGAAATTGAAATTGAAGACAGAGAAACATCTTAATCCATACAAGTTAGCATGGTTGAGAAAAGGAGGAGAAGTGAAAGTGGATAGACGAGTTCGTGTTCCATTCTCTATTGGGAAGAAATACAAAGATGAAATATGGTGTGATGTAGTAGAGATGGATGTTTGCCACTTATTATTGGGAAGACCATGGCAATATGATCGAGCAGTACTACATGACGGTCGGACCAATAGCTACAGTTTTATGTTTAAAGGCACGAAGATTATCTTAGTTCCGAAGAAGAGATCACAAGAAGAAAGTAAGTCAGAAGAAATTGAAGAGCTGAAAACTTTATTGACTTTAAAGGAGTTTGTTAAGGAAGTTGAAAAAGAGCCGGAAGTATTCTTGTTGATTGGACGAGAGAGTCAGGAAGAGGTTGAAATTCCAGAAGAAGTTAAACCGGTCTTGAAAGAATTTGACGATGTATTTCCAGAAGAGTTACCAACGGAGTTGCCACCGTTGAGGGATATACAACATCAGATAGATCTGGTTCCAGGAGCTGTGTTGCCACACAGACCACATTATCGAATGAGTCCGAAGGAACATGAAGAGTTGCGAAGGCAGGTAGAGGAATTGCTTGAGCAAGGCCGTGTGCAGGAGAGTCTGAGTCCTTGTGCTGTACCAGCTTTATTGGTACCCAAGAAGGATGGGACGTGGAGGATGTGCACTGACAGTCGAGCATTGAATAAGATTACTGTGAGATATAGATTTCCAATGCCGAGGTTGGATGACTTGTTAGATCAAATAAGCGGAGCTACTGTCTTTTCTAAGATTGACTTGAAGAGCGGTTATCATCAGATTCGCATTAGACCGGGGGATGAATGGAAGACAGCATTCAAGACGAGGGAAGGATTGTATGAATGGCTGGTAATGCCGTTTGGTCTATCGAATGCACCGAGTACTTTTATGAGGGTGATGAATCAGATTTTTCGACCGTTCATTGGGAAATTTGTGGTGGTGTATTTTGATGATATTCTGATTTACAGTGGGAGTCCAGAGGAACATCTGAATCATCTTAGAGAAGTGCTGATGATACTGAGACAAGAACAATTTTATGCTGCTACGAAGAAATGCGTGTTCATGACGCACCGTGTTTTATTTCTGGGGTATGTTGTTTCAGAGAAAGGAATACAGGTTGACCAAAGTAAAGTTGAGGCGATCAGAGATTGGCCGCAGCCCAAGACGATAACGGAAGTTCGTAGTTTTCATGGATTGGCTTCATTTTATCGAAGGTTTATTCCACACTTTAGTAGTGTGATGGCGCCTGTTACAGATTGCATGAAAGGTAAACAGTTTGCATGGACAGAGGAAGCAGGGAGTTCTTTTGAGAAGATCAAGGAGTTGCTGACATCTGCACCTATTCTAGTATTACCAGATTTTCAGTTAGTGTTTGAACTACATACTGATGCATCCAAGGTTGGGATTGGAGGGGTGTTGAGTCAGAAGGGACGTCCAATTGCATATTTCAGTGAGAAATTGTCAGGAGCGAAGATGCGTTACAGTACATATGATGTGGAATTCTATGCTGTTGTACAATCTATTAAACACTGGAGACACTATCTATTTCAGAAGGAGTTTGTTCTGTATACTGATCATGAAGCATTGAAGCATTTGCAAGGACAAGATAATATTTCAGCGAGACATGCATCGTGGATTGCATATCTGCAACAGTTTACTTTTGTTGTTAAACACAAGTCAGGGGTGACGAATCGAGTGGCTGATGCTTTAAGTAGAAGGAGTCATTTGTTGACAACGATGAAAGTTGAGGTGACTGGTTTTGAATTATTGCCGGAGCAGACTGCTGAAGACTCTTATTTTAAGAAATTTGTTGAAAGGGACAATGAAGGGAAGACTGATGAGTTTATGTTGATTGATGGTTTTCTTTTCAAGGGAAATAGATTGTGCATACCGGAGGGTAGTTTGAGAATGAAAATTATCAAGGAATTACATGAAGAAGGGCATGTTGGAAGAGACCGTACCTTACAGTTAATTTCACAATCCTACTTTTGGCCATCAATGAGGAAAGAGGTGGAAAGGTTTGTGGAACGTTGTCATATTTGTCAAGTTTCGAAAGGAACTGCGACTAATGCTGGTTTATATATGCCGTTACTCGTGCCTGTAAAACCATGGGTGGATATCAGTATGGACTTTGTGTTGGGATTGCCGAGAACGCAGCGTGGTAATGATTCCATTTATGTGGTGGTGGACAGATTTTCGAAAATGGCACATTTTATAGCTTGTAAGAAGACGGCGGATGCTGTTCATGTTGCTCAGTTGTTTTTCAAGGAGATCTATCGACTTCATGGATTGCCAGAATCTATTGTGTCGGATAGAGATACTCGATTTCTGAGTCATTTTTGGTTGAGTTTGTGGAAAATGGTGGGAACGAAACTGAAGTTTAGTAGTGCTTATCATCCGCAAACAGATGGACAAACAGAGGTGGTTAATAGATCATTGGGAAATTTGTTGAGGTGTCTTGTTCAAGATAATCTGAAGAGTTGGGATGTGAAGTTATGCCAGGCAGAATTTGCCCATAATCATGCTATGAATCGAAGTACTGGGTTCAGTCCATTCCAGATTGTCTATTCAAGCTTACCGAAGGGACCGTTGGATTTAACGGTGATACCACACTCAAAGGGGACAGTTAAGAAAGTTGCTGATTTTGTTGAAGGGTTGTCGGAATGTCATAAAATCGTTCAGGAACGATTGGAGAAAGCAAATGAAAAATATAAACGATCTGCAGATTTGAAACGACGAAGTGTTGAATTTCATGAAGGTGATTTGGTTTATGCAGTTTTAACGAAAGATCGTTTTCCAGTAGGCGCTTACAATAAATTGAAAGCACGGAAAATTGGTCCGGTGGAAGTCGTGAAACGAATTAATGAAAATGCTTATAAATTGAAGCTGCCAGATGATGTGTATACATCCGACGTATTCAATGTGAAGCATCTCGTACCATATCACCGGGATGAGCATATAGAGGGGGAGGAAAGTGCAAATTCGAGGACGAATTTCTTTCAACCTGGGGAGGATGATGTAGGCCAAGCTATAATTTCCCAAGGCATAAGTCGTAGCCGACTTATCAGAGCAAAGGACATAAGTCGTGACCGACTTATGGAAGGCGAAGGCATAAGTCGTGACCGACTTAAGAAAGGCGAATGCATAAGTCGTGACCGACTTAAGGAAGGTGAAGGTATAAGTCGTGACCGACTTAAGGAAATAGGTATGAGTCGTCCACGACTCAACGAAGACAAAGAGGTAAGTCAACCACGAGTTATGGAAGAAGCTGACATAAGTCGTCCACGACTTAAAGACAGAGCTATAAGTCATCTACGACTTAAGAAGAAGGATCCAGGAAGAGCAACACGGGTTGAGAACAAACAAGGGATAAGTCGTCTACGACTTAAGAGAAGGGATGAGTCGCTGCCGAGTTACGACTTAAGATGAGTCGTCTGGTTGCCATAAGACGAGAACTGGGTTAAGTCGTTCGTTGTATAAGTCGTAACTCGTATACTGGGTAAATTGGCATATATGCTAAGTCGGAGGATATCTGAGTCGGAGCCGAGTTAAGGATTGTGTTGTAACGTGTTGTAGTGTTTCTTTGTTAATTGTTAAGTCGTCATCTGTTAACTCGTGTCATTGATGAGTCGTTGTCTCATAAGTCGTATGTCGTCTGTATTCATGAGTCGTTCTGTTTGTTAAGTCGTTGAAGGCAAGTGTTGTAACTGTTGTGCCTTAAGTCGTCACCGAGTTAGTCTGAGTCGTAGGTCGTAAGTCGGTTGCCGACTTAGGAGTTAGTGACTTTTGTTGATTTTTTTGTGTGAGTTGTAAAACGCCTATAAATAGGCCGGGTTTCTCATTTGTAAAAGGTTGTTGAATATTGAATAAAATTCTCTTTTGATTGCTTTGTGCTTTCATTCAAATTGGTAGTTGAGTGTAATCTCCTATCTCCTCTTTCGGATAATCGAGTGCGCTCGATTCAACGATTGTAGAAGCCGATTCGCGGTATCAAGTGCGCTTGATCAACGCTTGAAGAATTGAAGATCTTTGAACCCGGTATCGTGCGCGATCAACGAGTTCGAGATAGCTAGAGTTCGGTATCTTCGGATCAACGAATTCGGGCAATTCAGCATTCATCTATCCATCGACTGCTACTTTCACCGATCTACATCATTTTTGAAATATCCGCTGCGTCAAAAATACTGGCTTCTGTATCGTGTCTTTTTCTCGAATTAAAGCAGCGCTGATAGCGTTTTCTGATATCGCCAAATAAACGTACAACTTCTCATGATCAATAGGTTTTGACAAGATAGACAGTGTAGATAGATGCTGAACTAGTGCTCGAAAAGCGCCCTCACACTCCGTGGTCCATTCAAAGTTTTGTTTTCCTTTTCGGATCGAATCGAAGAAGGGAATACATTTGTTAGTAGACTTTGAGATGAACCTGCTCAGTGCTGCTACTTTCCCATTGAGACTTTGTACTTGTTTTATAGTTTCGGAGTTTCAAGATTTCTGATAGCCCAGATTTTTCAGGATTAGCTTCAATCCCTCTACCTTTGACGATAAACCCAAGGAATTTTCCAGATGCAACTCCAAAATGACATTTAAGTGGGTTGAGCTTCATTTTATATTCTCGAAGTATGTTGAACATAGTTTCCAGGTCTTTAATATGGTCAGTGGAAAATCATGACTTCACAAGCATGTCGTCTACATATACTTCCATGGTTTTCCCGATTTGATTGGAAAACATCCGATTGACTAATCGTTGATAAGTAGCCCCGACATTCTTAAGTCCGAATGGCATAACTTTGTAGCAATAAAGTCCCAAATTGGTTACAAAGCTGGTATGTTCTTGATCAGGTAAATGCATTGGTATCTGATTGTATCCAGAATACGCATCCATGAAGGATAAGAGCTCATGCCCAGCTGTTGAATCTACTAGCTGACCAATTCTGGGAAGCGGGAAACTGTCTTTAGGACAAGATTTATTCAGATCGGAGTAATCGACACATGTTCTCCATTTTCCGTTTGACTTTCGAACAAGTACGGGATTTGACACCCATTCGGGATATAGCGCATCTCGAATGAACCCGTTTGCTTTAAGCTTTTCTAACTCTTCTTTAAGGGCGGCAGATCTCTCTGGATCCATACCATGCCTTTTATGTTTGACCGGGACATGCCGCGGGTCAATATTCAAGGTGTGGCTCACGATGTCTGGCGAGATTCCACACATGTCAGAATGCATCCAGGCGAATACGTCAAGATTCGTCTGTAGAAATTCTACCAATTCCTCTTGAGTTTGCTGGCTTAGCTGAGACCCAATCTTTATCATTTTAGAATCATCATCATTGTCCATCGGGACATCGATCGTCAGTTCGACTGAGGATGCTTGATTTTCTTTTGATTCTCCTTCATCTTCAGTTTCTCTTGGGTCAAGATCCCTTTGGAATTTGCTGGGGTGCTTAGGCTTAGGCTCAGGCGTTAATTGTCAATTATCAGCAAAATGGACGCAGAGAGATTCCTCTACTCCCTTTCCTTTCTCCTTTCGCTGCGCCTCCCGCAGCTCTGCAACGTAGCAGGCTCTCCAAGCAGCCTGATCTCCTTGAATGATTCCTACTCCACTCAGTGGGAAACTTTAGAGTCAAACACCACGGGGCAATGGCAGCCCTGAATTCAGCGAGGGCCGGTCGACCCAAGAATGCATTATAAGGGGAGTCTATGTCCAACACAACGAACTATAATATTCGTACTCTCCGGCGTTCTCCAACTCCCAATTCCACTCGTAGTTCCACTACTCCAGTGGGTATAGTAGCGCTCCCATTGAAACCATCGACTCGAGATTGGCAAGGCTTTAAATCTTTGGCTTCCATTTTCATTTGGTCGTAAGCTCGTTTAAACAAAATATTCACAGAGCTTTCACTGTCAACTAATATCCTCTTCATCCAAGCAGGACCTACTTGAGCAGAGATGACCAATGGATCGATAGTGGGGGCTTCGACTTTATCAGCATCTCTGTTTCTGAATATGATGTCATCTGTCATCGTCTTCTATTTTTTAGCCGGAGCCCCTTCATCAAAACTACTATAACACTTGAAGTCCGCATGCCTTATAGAGCTAGCATATGACTCCATTTCCTTCCAGCTTCGGTCGGCTGGATGGTGTCCACCACTTATTATATTGATAACCATCCTCCCGCCAGTTCGAGCGGGTTCCTTCTGCCTTTCTTGATTAGGTGCACGATTCTGATTTGATGGGCCCGCACCTCCTGACTGCGGCGCCCGCACATACTGATCCAACTTTCGTTCACGTATCAGTTTTTCAATGAGATCTTGTAAATGACGACACTCATTTGTATTATCGCCATAACTTTCATGAAATCTGCAAAACTTCCCTGTTTGGACTTGTCTTTCCGTTGATGGCTTTGGGGTAGGTTTCTTGTATTGCATGGTATTGTAGGTCTGCAAATACACATTCTCCAGCGACATATTCAATGGAGTGTAATTATCGAACATGGGAGCTCTACGTCGTGGACCACGATTTTGATCTCGTTTTTTACCTTGATTCCACTGTCCCTCTACTGGTTCTGTTTGTTTTGTATATTCAACTGAACCTTTCCGGAATTCTCCCCAGATTGTTTAACTACAATGTTACTTTGAATTTCTTCAATGCTGGGCTCTGCGTCATCTTGCGTCCTAGACTATTTCGCATCCTCCCTTCTCAAGAATTGGGCTGCCTTGGAATAGAAACGGTCCAATGACGCAGGTGGCTTCCCAGCTAACCAATTTCCGAACTCAAAATCAGGATCAATCCCTTTAGTTAATGCCATCAGGATAGAGTTTTCATTGGGTTTGCTTATTTCTGCACACGCAGCATGAAATCACTCCAAATAACGTCTGAGCGTCTCTCCGGGAGCTTGAGTGACACTAGACAGAGTATTAACATCTTTAGGTCTTGCTACGTGCATATGGAATTGTTCAACAAACTTGGTGGCCATCTGGTCGAAATTAGAAATGGATGGTGGTGGCAAACGAGTGAACCACATAGTTGCAATGCCCCCTAGGGAAATGGGAAAACTACGACATTTGACTACATCATTAGCTCTCGAAGCATTCATTAGCCATTCGTACTTCAGGATGTGTTGATTGGGATCAGAACTTACTTCATAGACTGGCAAAGTTGGCATCCTGAAGCACCAAGGTGGTTTAGCATATAATATGTCATCAGTGAAAGGGATATGACTCCGGGAGATTCCCTAGTCGTCATTAGTGAGACCTTGACTTTCACGGATCATCTGACGAATCATCGTCAGTATATCCAGCATTCGAATATTTGGAGCATGCTATGCCAAGGTGTGGTCGGGTTTCGCAGCGCGAGCCTGGACCGAACGCGGTCGACGGTCCTTGCCTCGCCTCCTTGGTTCAACATTTTCAGGGACATAAGGTTTTGGAGTATGTTCTCGTTGGTGACGATGCGGATCAGCTTGATTTCTAGCATCGACTCCTTGTTCAGTAGTGGTGGTGGCAGCAAGGTTGCCTGAGACATGGTAAGGAGCGGCACCCCCTCGGGATGAGGATCCGGTATGATGATCGATGGACGGTCCAGTTCTGGGTTGTCCCAGACTTAAGGCAGGTTGGTGTCTTGTGGCCTGGGTGTAGCTTACATCCAGCCATGGGCATGTGGATCGGTGATGATCGTCAGATGAGGCTGAACTCTCCGTAGAAGAATAAGAACCTTGATCTCTTCTAGATCTTCTGCGCCTTTGGCGATTCAGCTGGTTGGTCAACTTTGTGTTGGCGCGTAGTTTTTCAGTAAGTTGTTACCGACTCTGGGTCAACTCTTGAAGCAGCATTTGGAATTCTTGTCTGGTGACCGGGCCTGATGGATCTGAAGGTCCGGCGGCATCTTGGTTGTATGGAGGCAATTGCACGGGATTCTGTCTATCCCGTCCTTCCCGATCAGCAGCTGTAGAAGCAGTTCGTGTACTCACCATGATGGATTGTTTAAGTCCTTTCTTAGATCTGATGCAAATCTGAATAGAATGGAAGGGCTTCAAGGCTTGAGATCTGGATCTTCTTCTTGGATTTATGCAATCCGATGTCCATAGCAGATCCAAAGAGCAGGAGAAAAATTGGGTTTTTTTCTCAGTGAAAGCACCAAAGTGTTTGTACCAAAATTGGGCACAACACTCTTCGGAAGTTTTTGAAGAGATAAAATGAAGAAATTAAATGGAAAAAGAGGATTATCTAACAAAAACTCTAAAAAACAGGTATGTAAATGATAAAAACACACAGAAACACAAGGATTTAGAGTGGTTCAGCGTATTACCTACATCCACTATGAAATTGATCGCTTTATTGATGTTTCTTTGATGTTTACAACTGATTTCAGCGAATGACAGCAGATTACAATGGATTACAGTAGTAAAATTCGTTTGCAGCAGTAGAGATGGAGTTTAGAGTTGAATCCGGCAGAGTCTGGGCGTTGGAGCGTCCAAAGATCCTTTCCCTATATGCTCTAGGTGTCTATTTATAGGCATAGTAGGCTGATATTTTGCCCAGTTCTCGGGAGACTTCTTCTGGCACGTGAGTGGGCCCATGCGACCAAGCCCGTGAAGTTTCGGCTCGATCTGTGATTGATACGAACGAATTTCGTATCGATCAAGATTTTGTCCAATGGAGTCGAAACTTGGTGTGAACATTATTTAGCATGTACGCAAGCTTCTGTGAAAATTTCGTAGCATTTGGACTTGTGGATCTCGAGTTACGATCTATACGAAATGGAGACTTTCAGCAGTTTGTTTGATTCGAATCGATCATTTCGACTCGATCATGTTCGAATCGATGATGGAACGTGCCCTGGTGATGACGTGGTTCGCACTCTTCGAATCGATCCACTTTTTATGCCGAGATGACAGAGTCGTCCTTGAATTTTGCCTCGTTCGTATCGAGGCTGCTGCCTCGTTCACATCGATGATGGATGCATAGTTCGTATCGATGAAAGTTCCTTAGTTCGTATCGATTGGTTCTGCTTTGTTCGCATTGATTGTGTATGATATGCTTCGCATCGATGGGAGGTGTGCATTTCGTATCGATCGGTGATCGATCGATACGAATTGGGTTTAAGATTGAATGATGCGAAATAGATGCCCATGCTACTTGCCGACGGATACAAAGTAGGAGTTTTTGGATGGATACGAAGTGGACATTGGACAATTGATACGAACTGTGGCTTGTCGATGGATGCGAAGTCGATCGAGTCGAACTGAGGCTTCCTGATGGATTCGAACGAGATCGAGTCATACTAAGGCTCTAGGATGGATGTGAGGTCGCTGCGGTTCTGATCGATACGAAAGTGATGGATTCGAACCGGGGTTCGATGATGGATACGAAAATGGGATTATTTCCTTAATCTTGCATCGTTCATAACTTGAGCATACGAACTCGGATTGACTTGAAATTTGGAATGCTGGCTTTCATAGCTTCGCTTGCCTTGTCCTATAAATCGTAGCCTGATTCGGACTCGAACAAAATTCATCGATATCCATGGGGAACCTGTGCGTACTCGATATTCGGGATTAGCGATCCTCGGTTTTTAGTCAGTTCCTTGATATCTCGACCTTGCCTAAAGACAGGATAACATGTGTGAATTGAATTGAACTTAGGGAAAGTTAAATAAATTTATTGGGAATTGAGATAATAAATTGCTATATGAATATAAATAAGGAAGTGTAAAAAATTAAAATTGAGAATAATTTTAAGAAAGAGAGAAAAGTGTGGAATTTGAATTTCGGAATAAAATTTTAACTTGAGAAAGTTAAAATAAATGATATTTAACTTAAGCTAAGTAAAATTGAGCTGGAGTTGAATTGAATTGACATATAATATTGAATGGAATTGGATTGAGATATAATATTGAATGGAATTCAACTTAAGTTAAGTTGAACGAATTAAATTTTAGAAAACTTAATCGATTGTGATTTGAAATTGGAATTAAATTCCTACTTGATCAAAGTGAATGAATTAAAAGTAAATTTGTTTGGAGTGGAATTTAATTTATGTATGAATAACTCGAATATTGTTTGAAATGTTGGAAATGAAATTTAAATTAAATTAAATTAGATTAGATTAGTAATAATATCGAATTGAAGTAAATAAAAATTGTGAATGGTAAATGATTATATAACTATAAGTTATAAATTTTAAATAGAATAAAATTTAAGTGGAAATTGTTGGAATGGTGAATAAATAAGTTATATAGTTTATACAAACTGAAATTAATGGAATAAAAATATACTTAGGCTATAAATAGATGTATAATCCCGAGCTAAAAATAAAATGTGAATGTATTTGAGTATAAAATTAATGGAAAAGTGAAAAATAATTTGTGTAACTCATCAAATTAGAAAAATGGAGTAGAAAAACCCAAAATAAAAATGGTTTGAGATTTTGGTGAAGAAATAAAAATCCAAACTTATTTTTAAAATTAATTTGAACTCAAATAACCTGAAAGAAGTGATTTTTGAGATAAAAAGAAATCAGATATTGAGATATAAATTGGAAGTGAACTAATTAGATGAATTAATTAGTGAATGGAATATGGGAATGGAATTTAACTTGGTTGAATAAATTTTGATTATGAATTAAAAGTGGATTTTGGAAAGGAAATCGGAGTTATAAATAAAATTCGTTAAATTGTAAGTGAGTTAAATATAATTGGAAGTGTGATCGAATAAAATGAAATTGGATTGAAATAGAAATGACTTGAGTTACAAATAAATGCAATTTGAATATGAATAAATTGAATATAGCCTTGAATATCATTGAAATGAATTCGAGAATGAATTTGAATATGGAATTGAAATTGAAGTGGAATAAATGAAGGAACTAATTAATTAAATTAATTAAGTAAATGAAATAGGATTTGATTGGATAAGAATTAAATTAAATTGAAAGGGAATTTATTTGCAAATGGAAATGAACTTAAGCTGTTTGATTGAAATGATTGAAGTAAATAAATTAACTTGAGTTAATATTTTAAGGGATGCTTGGCTGAAATAAATTTATGAAATGGTTATTTAATAAATTAGCATGGAATGATTTTAAGCTAAGTAAAATGGATATGAACGTGGATATGAATGGAATGTAAATAAATTTATTGGGAACCAATTTGAAATGGAATAGAATTGAATATAAATTGAGATGGAACCAATTTAAAATAATTATAAACTAAGTGGATATTATATTAAATAAACATCATCAAATTTGCATAGAAAAATTGTTGTTCGACACAAATGGAAGTAAATAAAATTCTATGAATTAATAAAAGCGAAATAAATTTATTTTTAAATCAATTGGGAATGGATATGAGTTATTTGGTATAAAAAAAATAAAGTGAATGCAAGAAAACTGAGTCGTAAATCATTTAAATTGAATGAAAAGATATATGGATTGATTGAAAGTAATCAGATTTATGTCAGAACCTTATAATTGCTTATAATACATGTTTAATGTGATTAGTTATTGAAATTCATCTGTTGTAATTGTTTAAATAAGTGAAATGTTATTGAATTTGATGTTTGGTATTTATGTGTTTAAATTGAGTAAGTACAGGTACCCGGAGGCTGTCGGGCTAGATTCGGGTTGTGTAATTGCTTATGAAGTAAAACTTGCTTGCTTAAAAATGCTAAAATAAGGTACCTTTTTCGGATTAAATATCGCAAAATATAAATATTGATATATATATATATATATATATATATATATATATATATATTGTTTTCCGACCGTGTGGGTCGTTGTGTATATATTTATCTCTCTTGTCATATTGTTAAAGGCTCTCCGTACAAGGGAGACTCTACCAAAAATTTTCGAAAATTTAGGGTGTTAGAAAAATTTTGAAAATTTTTGGGAAATTTTTTGTTGATTAAAAAGTTGATTTGCGAATTACAATTGAAATAAAGAGTTTTTGGAATTAGAATTGGAAACTAATTGTTTTGGTTGGAACAAAAGATTAGAAAAGTGAATATCGAATTTTCACTAAGTGGGTTTTTGAAAAAGTTAATGGGTTTGGAGCATTTTTCCTGCCTTAGCAATTTCGCGGATGAAATTCTTTTAAGGGGGAAGGAATGTAATGACCCGGATTTTTGGTCGTTCGATTTCGAATATTTAAATGGTTTTAAATATTTGATTTGGAGTTATAATTGAGTTAGTAAGATTTTAAAACTGGATTTTTAAGCGGTTTCGAAAATTTTGAAATCATCGATTTAATCGACGCATTAAAATAGCGATCCGGGGCACAGTCTCGAAATTCGATGAAACCATTTCCATTGGATTCGTAATATTGTATTATTATCCGATTTCAAATTTGGTAGTGTTAGGTGTTATCATTTGATCGTACGGCATAGAAACACGTTGAAATTTATATCGAAAATTCAATATAATAATTGGTTCCAAAAAGCTATCTTCTCCATACGATCGAATTAGGACTCGAAACCTTTTCCATTGCGTTCGAAATAGGGGTATAACATTATAAACGCCTAGCGACATGCCTCGATCAGGGTTCGAGATCTTTAGTTGTGTAATCGAGTAGATTTGAAATTTTAAAAATAATATATATTATATGTTGACCAGTCAAAATCTATTTACATCAGCTTTTCCTTCTTCTCAAATCACTATAGCCTTTCTTTTACACGCTACCTTCCTTTCAATCATTTCCCTCCTCTGTTTTAAAATCACATTCCTTTCTCCTTTCCAAAACATCAGAGAAACGGAATCAATTCGTTTAACAAAAAAAATAAAAATAAACAAACTCGCGTATCCTCCTCTCCCTTCAAAGAATATCAAAATCACGTCCTTTTCTCAGTTCATTTACACGAATCAGAAATAAAATAAAATAAAAAAAGAGGTCAGGAGATTTTTAATCAAAGTCGAATATATGGGGCAATGGTCGCGACTCGAAGAGAGGTTCGAGCTAGAGATGCGAGTGGCATCAATTTCGGTGTTGATTTTTATAAGGGTGTGGTCGATTTTAGGGGTAGGTGTTTGGGCGTGGGTCGCGCGGGTGAGTGGGCAAAAGCGTGAGCACGATGCGACTATCAGAGGCACTAGGGTTTGGGTTCGAGATGCGAATGAGGCGAGGGGAGATCGTTGTGGGTGAGGCGGCAATGTGAGGAGCAACGTCTGAGGAGGGGTCACGACTAGTTTTGGGAAAGCTCGAGTCACGCTATCCTCGTGTTCGAGATGGCAGAGGCACACTCGCGTGAATGGTCGTGGGTTGTTCGAAGCTAGGGCGTGGTGTGGAGTATGTTGTGGGCTCGGCAATGGCAGTGGAGGGACTGCGGTTTGGATAAGACGGGTGGGTTTGTGTTGCCTGGCAGTTCGCGAGAGGAAGAAAGGTTTAAGCTTTGCTTAAGTTAAGTTTTAATTTTATTATATATGTTAATAAATTTTTTAACTATATTGTTATGCTAATAAAATCCATATCTCTGTTGTACTAGGTCTGAAAATCGTGGAAACAAGTTGAGTTGGAACGGATTGCAATGTAAAATAAAAGGTGAGAAAATTTCTCACTTGTTTGGATTATCGGATTAATTTTGAAAATAGTTAAAATTAATTATTAGATGCCTAGTTGATTTATTAATTATTATATGTTGAATGATATTATATATATAGTAGTATATATATTAGTAGTTGGAGTGATATTCCCGCACATTATAGCGGATGAGACCGTATGCTCCCTGCATAATAGCGGATGATCCTATATACCGCGATATCCCCCTCGAAGTGGGATTGGTATTTTTATGTTGTATTAACATCTGTGGATGCAAGGAAAACATGTTGGAGGGATCCAACTGGATTCCTCAAATATACTGTTTATTTTTCATATATAGTGATCTATGATGTTTATAGATAATATGTTATAGATTATTGTTGTAATTTGAAATTATTGGATGCTATTGTACCACTGGCCTGAATTTTGATAATTCTAAAAGCCATAAATATATTTTTAAAATTTAAGGGATAAAAGGGAATTTTTGATATAAAAATATTTATATTGAAGTTGGGGTTATTTTAAATAAATTGAGTTAGAAAATATATTTGATTTTTGGTTATACTTAACTATTTCGAATTATTAAATGGAGATTAAAAAAAATGAATTTTATATAAAGATTTTATAAATGATATTCAGAAAATATAAAAATGAGTTGAAGCTGATATTAAAAATAGATTGGAAATTATAAATGAGATTATAAAGGAATGGATTTATAAAAAAGGAATTTTATAAATAAGATTGGTGTTATAAACAAGGAAAACTCAAAGGAGTTATAAAAATTTATAAACGATGTTTATAAATAAAGGAAATCGATATCAGGATGGTAAATTGGAAATATAAAATTCATAGGGTGAATTTGTGTTAGAATATGGAAATAGGGTGAGGAAAATAGTGGATACTATTTTTGAAAAGTGAAAATTGTTAAGGAAATCGGAATGGAGGTGATGTGATGGAAATCGAGAGGAATTTATAAGTTGAATTGGTTACTGAGATTTTGAAAAAAAAAAATTTAAGAAGTAAGTTTGTTTTTTTGAAGGAAAAATTTATTATTTAAAACTATGAAATTTTAATCTAGTTGAGATTTAAATTCTTCGGTATGTAGATTTTTAAATATTTAGTATTTATTTAATAAATTCTAACTTTTAAAATTCAGCTTTGGAAATTTATTTATTTATCTAAAAATGAGTTATTGATGTTTATAAAAGTGTTTTCAATATTTTAAACAATAACTTAAACATATTTTAAAAATAAATTACTATTCTTTAAAAATACTCGTTATTTATATATATATAGTTTTGAAATGATTGAAGATTTGTTTATAAATTCTCTCGAGTTGTGTAGACGGGGTTTATTAAAGGATGAGATTTTATAAGAGAAATCCTATAAATGGAATTCTAGAGACTTAAGAAACTTTCCAAAGGTTTAAATGCGATAACTTCAAAATAATGTTAATTCGTTAAAGAGGTATAATGGTTAGATGGGATTATAAATAAATATAATCAGTTTTGGGAACTGTAACAAGAAGTTTATTAATAGTTTCGGAAATGCAGGAGATAAGCTAAGAAATTTCTTAAGTTTTGATACTTGAGATGATTTTGGAAAATAGACCTAGAATATTTTCCTAAGCGTCGGAATGTTTTAGGATATCCTATTGAGGATTTAAATATTGAAAATTGTTTTAAGATATTTGAATATGGGAAGGAATTGGAATATACACCTTGTAAAGGTATTTGGAAAAGAATATTTTTGGGAAAATGTATAATAAGGCCTGATGTCTACTTATGGATGTTTTATTGATAGTTAAATAACCGACTATCAATATTGGAAAATTTCGTTAATCGTTTCGAAGAGACCAGGATCGAATTTAATTATCCGAAAACCACTTCGATCCGGTTTTAACCTAACAAATGAATACCGTGAAGATGATGAAGACAGTGATTCGGTTTGTCCAAACCCAGGACAACTTGTATGGACAAATGCTATCAGAACATCGTCATTGGAGGACAATGATCATTCTAAGAAAAATTGTTCTTAAAAGGTAACGCTTAGCCTCGAACCTCATCAACCGAGAATGTCTAAAACAAGGGAGATGTAGTAGGGCTAAGTGGGTCACACCCAAGTAGGATATGTTATCACTTTTCTAGATGTCCTCGGAAACCTTTATATTATGGATATGGTTTTGCATGGAAGGAGCGCTCGATAGTAAGGGTGGGAACACCCGGGGTGATAACATATTCGGTCTATCCAGGTTAGGGTTAGGCCGGTCTTGTGTCGCAGGGGATCCCGGCGTGGTCCTCAGTACATTGTTCTAGAGGTGTACTTTGATGGGCGGTACCCCAGTGGCCCAGTCATTCGTTGGAATCCATTCTCCAATACAAGCTTACGGTTTTGTTTGTAGAGCCTAGTATGATGGAATTTAATTAATGTAACAATTTTATCTATTTGAATAAGTATTTGTACTTAGACACTATTGTAATATCAGAGGATTTGATATCAAATGTTTTTAGTTATCGTAAGGGATAAACCCGTCGTGTTTATGTGTGACGTGGTCTTACGAGATGGCTCTGTTTTTCGAAGGATTTTGAAAAAAGTTAATAATTCAAATTGAGTGTGTTTTCTCACGCTGGTTTTCCAGACTGACTTGGGTGTTATTTTATTATAATGCTCGAGTCAGACCGAGTATTACAAATTCAAGATAGGATGCTATGGAGCTCAGGAGACGAGCTAACTGTCATGACGTATTTCTGTAGATTTGTTTTTCCGCTGTGTGAGGACATGTTATTAAACTGTCCAGATTGATTGTGGTATACTGTACTCTAAATATGGTATGTATATTAATAGCACGGTTCTCGTATTTAAAATCTGTTGTTATATAATATATTTTGTTCCGCTGCGATTGTGAGATTCTATGTTGTTGATTATTTTCTTCTATCCTTTTCTTCTTCACCCTAAAGATTCGTATTTTCCGTTCATTTTGGGTCTAACTATTGTGAATTATGGTCGATTCAAGGGGTACAGATTTACGGGCCTTTACAGGTCCATCACATTCATTTATCTCTCAGTGTTTGATAGATAAGTTATGTTTAGAACCATTATACCTTATCAATCCCTTCAGGGTATTTAATCCAATAGGAGGGTACACAACTCTCGGGATGAGAAGTGACCATATAGAATTTAAGTTGCTAGGATATACTTTTTCCTGTAGTTTGTATGTGTTTTATTTTGTGGGTTTCAGAATTATTTAGGGTATGGACTGGTTGAGCAAATATGATGCTAGGATATTTTTCAGGATAGAAAAATATAAGTTAGACACCCTGATAGTAGTGATCAAATTGTATACTTAGTAGAAAGCTCGAGCTTGGATGTTTGTACTTTGTTGGGTGCAATGGAAGTAGAAGACGAAGTTAATTGAGTTTTAGTTGCAAGAGAATTTAAGGATGGGTTGGCTATTACCAGAGATTCATCAAGTATTTCTCACGGATAGCAACACCTCTGACTAAACTAACCAAGAAGGACGTAAAGTTTATTTGGTTGGATAAATATGAGGCAGCATTCCTTGAGTTAAAGCATTTGTTGACCAATGTGCCTATGTTAGTTGTTCCAGATGGGAACCAGGATTTGGTGTGTATACGGATGCATGTGGAACTGGATTAAGAGCCGTGCTGATGCAAAGAGGTAAAGTGATTGTCTATGTTTCTCAACAGCTAGCACCATATGAAGTTAGATATCCGACTCATCATTGAAGTTGGTAGCAGTGAATTTTGCATTGAAATTGTTGAAGCACTACCTCTTAAGAGAAAGATTCAATTTGTATATAGATCATAAGTCTTTAAGGTCTTTTTTATCTTAAAAGGAGTTGATGAGACAAAATGGGTTGTTGGAGTTTTTAGCAGCTTATCATTTTGTTATTGAGTATACGCCGAGGAAATGAAATAAAGTTGCGAATGCACTTAGTAGAAAACATCATAGCGTTGTGTTAGCTACGTTGGCAGAATGGAAGGATTTAGAGGTGTTGACTACTTGTAGTTTGCAGTTATGATCGATTGCTAGTTCTAGTCAAAGTACTATCATGTTGTCTTGCTTGGAAGTTCGACCAGTATTGATCGAGAGGATTGCTTCTAAGCAGAGGGATGATCCATTGTTAGCTAAAAAGATGAAAAGGTTGGAAAGCAGAACCAAGATCGATGATTTAAAAGATTTCAGTCATGATCAGAGAGGATGGTTAAGGAAAAAAGGACGGTTGTGCGTTCTAGATGTTGATGACCTAAGAAAGGAAGTTCTTATGGAGTGTCATCGATCAAAGTTTACTATACATCCTGGGGGAATTAAGATGTATCAGGATATGAATAGAAGTCTCTTTTGGGAAGGTATGAAAATGGATGTAGGCTTATGAGTGAAGCAACGTGTGAATTGCTAGAAAGTTAAAGCCGAGCATCAGAAGCTGAGCAGATTGCTTCAGCCTTGATAAAACAATTTGGAAATGGGATTCGATATCCATGGATTTTATTGACTAGTTGCCAAGTTCAAACAGGGGAAATGAAAGTATTTGGGTCATAGTGAATAGACTGACCAAGAGTGCATGTTTCATTACCATTAAGTCAACCAGGACGACACCTATATGAGCTAAGTTGTTTATGAAGAATATTGTTAGACTATATGGGGTTCCTATTGATATAGTCAGTGACAAAGATGCTTTGTTCACCAGTGAATTCTGGAAGAGTCTACAGGAGGTATTAAGTACCAAGCTTAAGATGAGTACCACTTATCATCCACAGACAGATGGACAGACATAGAGAGTCAATATGGTATTTGAAGGTTTGTTGAGAGCTTGTGTACTAGACTTTGGTGGGTTGTGGGAAGATCATTTGCACTTGGTTGAGTTTTCCTATAGTAATATTTATCAAGCTAGTGTAGGAAAGGTGCCTTTCAAAGATTTGTATGAAAGGCTGTGAAAATCAGCAATATGTTGGTTAGAGACTGGAGATAGATTGGTCCTTGGTCCAAATATGGTTAGAGAAGCTACAGGAAAGATTGGGTGGATCCAAGCTATGATGAGAGAAGCTCAGTCTAGGCGGAAAAGTTATGCCGGTAAGGGGCGTAATGGTATAGAGTTCTCAGTTGGAGATTATGTTTTCATTAAGGTATCACCGATGAAGGATGTGGTAAGGTTTGAGAAGTCTGGGAAATTGGCACTTAGATATATTGGACCATTCCTTATTATAGAAAGGATCGGGAAACTCGCGTAGCGAGTAGAGTTATCGAGTAGTTTTATAGGAATCCATAATGTGTTTCATGTTTCTCATCTTAGAAAGTACGTGTATGATGTAGAAACTACTATTACTCCGACCGCACTAGAAGACATAGTGGAAGAACCAGATCTTACTTTTGTGAGATAATCAGTTCGAGTTGTTGCAAGAGATGAGAAGAGATTAAGGAACAAGACGGTCAAGTTAGTGAAAGTCTAATGGAGTGAAAATGAGAAAGACTCTACTTGGGAGACAGAGGACATGATTAGGGATACTAATCCTGAGCTGTTATGATGGCATGTTCTATATTTGTTATATATAGACTTTAAAGTTGGTAGGATATTCTAGCATTGTTTGCATGTTTGATATGCATGTTATGCTTTCCTTATTGAATTTCAAGGATGAATTTTTTAAGGGGGGCCTGTAACCCCGCTAATTTTAGTTTAACATTATTACAGAAATTTAATAGAATGGATTCAATAGAATAATATAGTGGGACAAGGGGATGAGACTGGATAAATTAATAACGTCGTGCCATACATAATCCACTAAGTAAAATTGTTTGAATTTAACATATAAGAGAAAATATGAGAAGGGTAAAATAGGAATAGATCCATCTTTTATCTCTAAAACCCTCACCCTCTCTCATTCATTCTCTTTTTTTTAACATCAAAACAATCTAAAATCCAAAGGGAAGAGGCCGACCATTGTAACAACCCGCATATTTCACGATTGTATAATTAAATGTTTTATTTAAATATAGCATCATTAATCGGATTAATGTTCGAAATGTTACTTTTTGTAAACAGTCGAATTGGGACTCGAGACCACTTCCATTGAGTACAAAATGGCTTTTACAACTTTTTTGAGTATAAACATCGATATGTTTGGAGTTGAGTAGAATTTTGCTATTTTTCTATTTGGGCTTTGGGTTCGTGTTTCAGCCCACTAACCCATCATAATACCCTAACTCCTCTACTCTTCATCCATTCACTCATTCTATTTCCTAACACTCAAGCTCTAAAGAAAAATAGGGCAAAGAATGGGAAATAGAAATTCCTAAACCCTAGTTTGTTTAGGTAATTCGAGTTCTTGCTCCAAAATCAAGGAGAAGCTTGAGTAAGCATCCTCTTCACCTTCTACATCTCTATCTCTCTTCAATTACAGAAATTCCTATAACCTAACTTAGGAAAAACTTCACCTTTGATAATAGATTGAAGATTCTAGAGGTGTATTGAAGAGGAATTGGTCTTGCCTTGTTTTAAAACTTCTCATTCGTGTCTTTGAGTTTTAAAGGTGATTTCTTTAACTCACATCCACGTCTATAACTTTCATTGTTGTTAGGTATGAATTCCTAACATTTGTACATGTTCATTTGCTTTTGATTTGAATTGATTTGGTGAATTTTCCAAATTTTGGTGTTTTGGTCCAATTTTATGAAAATCTTACTATGGATGTTTGGATGTGATGTTTGGGGTGTATCGAAGAGCCTATAAGGCTGGGTTGTCGCTCGGCATAAATTCCTAGTCGTCGTTGCTCATCCGATCGCTCCCGAAACATTTTTGCCATCTTGGTCTAGGCAAATTGTTGCCCAGACCAGGTGACAAGACGTCTATTATCAAGTCCAGACGTCTGTTTTAGACCTGGAGAGAAAAAAAATATAGAACGCAGAAAATAAAAAAATGGCAGAAACCAATTCCAGACGTCTGATTTATAGGTTCAGATGTTTGGCTTGGGTCTCAGACATCTGCCTTGAAATCTCAGACATCTGGAAGCTTTCTGGATTATTTCCAGAGAACAAATCCAGACGTCTGGATTCTAAACCAGACATCTGGAACCGTGCATTTTTCCTATTTTGGGCTGTTTTGTGTCGATTTCCAATTTTAATCAGTTTTTGTTGATCCAGATAGTTGTTATCACTTATTATCGACTTTGATGACTTCTTTCTTTTTGGATTTTTGGAATATCCATTTGATGGATTTGATATCGATTTTTATGGATTTAATTCACTTTCTCGTATGTGAATTTTTGGTGATTGATTGTTTCTACAATCATTTTTGTGATTTGTCACTTTTAAATACAAAGGTTTCTATACTAGTAGTAAATACTAAAACTCTTTCATCAAAACAATTTTGACACTATTTTAAATATAAAGCTCTCTTTTAAAACCGTTTTCCAATCTATTAGTATATACAAACCTTTACCTCATTCGTATGAGAAATCTAATTCAACGGCTTAGCAAAACAAGTGGTATGAAACGCTTGCGTTTACTTCATCGGTTAATTCTTGGAGTTGTTCGATTGAACTCTCATGACAATTTTTGAGTGGAAATATACAATCTGTTCGTAAATATTTAAGTTAAGCTAGTGGTTATGGGACATAAAGCCTAACTCATTTATTTACTAGCTTAGTGTAATTTACACTTATTTTCGAGTGGAAGTCTACAATCTATTCGTAAATATTTAAGTTAAGCTAGTGGTTATGGGACATGAAGCCAAACTCATTTATTTACTAGCTTAGTGTAATTTACACTTGTCGATCATTGATGATCATTTTGTGATTTAGACTAGCGATGTGCGATGTCTCTTTGTTTGTGTGGGGGACTAAAAACCCCGTTTATTGTACTTTAGTTTAATTTGGTGGGGTAGCGACCCATGGTCTTTGGGCCGTTTGTGGAGCTTCGACTCAAATTGGTGGGGTAGCGACCCATGGTCTTCGGGCCGTTTGTGGAGGTTCAGCTCAAACTTGATGGTTAGCGACCATGGAATAGCGTTCCGTTTGTGACACACGTATTGGGTAGTTTTCATGCTCCCGTTTGTGATAGACCTTCCCCTTTTTGTGATTTCTGGATTTCTAGTTGATGATTTTTAGAATTTGTGTTTCACCGATTTTTGCGATTGGCATTGATATGTTTGTCAATATTTGTGTTTTGGTGAATAATTTAAAGAATATGACATTATTTTTGGTGTTTGAGAATATTTGAGATATTGTATGATTTTTGATGTTACCTTATGTATACTTGTCACAGTATGGCATTTTTGTTATCATACGTTTTTGTGATATCTCTTATCCTATCTCATTTTATATGATATTTATAGCTAGACTGATCCGTTTATTATTTTCTTCTTAAATAATACTCGGGTGACCAAGGTATTTCAGGTGCTTCTACTCTACATCTTATCAGGGACCATCATTTGGTTTTTGGCTAATGTTATGACCTGTAAATTTTAGATAATTTTATTTGTTTATTTATATATTTAATTAAAATTTTGTGAAAACTTTAAACAGTAAAATTTTGAAATTTAAATTTGATATTAGAAATGCGTCTGTTTTAACATAGCAACTGGTAAATTTTCATCAGATGATTTGGAAGTTTATTTTCTAGTATAATTTTGTTCCAATTTATATCAGTTAAAATTGATGAAAATAAAACGTTTTCCAAACCTTGATATTTTTATATAGAAAATTTGTAAATCATCTTCTGAATGAGACGTCATAATTCGTTTCTTCAAATTTGGACTTCTATTGCTCCGTTTCTCTTATTTTCGGCAAATTAGTAGCATTTCCGGTAATGATTATTGACTTTTGATCGAATGATCGTACCACTGATATCTGTATACCGTTTTGATCATCTCGTTGCGCTGATCTCTGCGGTATATTCAATTCTGTATTTTGAAGTCCGGTTCATTACAGAATCGATAAAATGATTTCATATCGATACCGAATTTAAACACTTTTAGTTATCATCTACATATCTGTCCAAAAAAAATTATCAGCCACCTGATATTTACTTCCCTAAATTTAATATACTTTGTGATTCTATCCTTTCTACTTATACTTATCGGTTCATATTATTAGATTTGTTGGCCTACGTTTTCATTTAGGAAGTGATACGACGTGTATATATAACCTATTCATCTACCTACTGTCGAGCTTTATGTTTGTTCCCAAATATATCCAGACTCTTTCTCTTCGATTCCTCCCTATCACCGAATCCTCCCTCTACAGACTGTTCTCCTTCCTCTTTCTCCTACCTTTATTTTTTTCGAGCCTAGCTTGCTTGGCCTTCCCTCGTCATCAACCAACCCATTTTTCCCCGCTCTCACCTCCACATGGCGCTCCACCAACACAGCGTTCACCTCCAACCTCATAGCCTCCACCACTACGCCAACGACCGACAACCGCCTGAGCGTTCATGGCACCCGACAGCCTCCATCACTCCGATCTCTAACCACATGTCAGCTACCTGCGTGAGCAGCTCCGACCCGAACAAGTGCCGCCTCCGCACTGGCCATTGTTCATCGTTCGTTCACCCATGAGCCTCACTGTCCCTCTCATCGCCCGCCTACCGAGTAGCACAGTGCCGCAGCTCCAGGCCTTCGGGTTCACCCTTCTCCATCGCGGCCATGTTTCCAACCCGTGCCTCTCCCTCCCAGGCATAGCACCGCCCAGTGGCAGCCTTTTTCTTTTGATAGCAACTTTCTAATTATGTATATAGGTAAGTAATTTGATATATATTGATTTCTTTTTTTACAAAGCTGTTTTATGTATGTATTAGTTATATACATTTTGATCGGTTGGTATATTCAAGTTTTATAACTTGCAACTTTATAAAATATAAGTTATACAAATGGATTTAAAACATATTATATGTTAGTTTATAAATTCTATATATATAGTTACAGTTTTGATATGTTGTTATATATTTTTCTAAGTTATATAATATGTTGTTGTTTTCCTATATAGTATGCATTGGGTCAGTTTATATAATATGTATGATACTGTTATATATGTTAACTATATATATTGGCTGTTATTGTGTATATGTTTGGTTATATAAAAAAACTGTATAAGTTTATTTATATAAAATGTATCTGCCTATATACATATATATATATATATAGGTTTTGTTTAGAATTTTCATACATGTCCTTGATTTCGAAAGTGAATACATGGATATGCATAAATCTAATTCATATATGTATGTGTTTCTAGTAAGTGATATGCCAAATTACATATACATTATAGCATGTTATTTATAACAGAGTTAGAAGTAAATTTTTAAGTGTGTCTAAGGGTTGTATTTAGTATATAAGGTTTATATATACATTAGTTTATCTATATATGTCATGGTTTAGAGGGTATGTTGGTCTGCACATATCAGGTACACATATCTTATGTTTATAATGTATAAAAGCATATGATTATACGAGTCTGCATATGTTGGTCAGTGTATATGTTTTATAAGTTATTGTTTTATGTTGGATTCTCTTTTGACTTCATACATATACTATATATTTGATATATTGATTTTATTTTAAGCCTTTTTTATATGAAAGTATATATATTTTATAACAGTATATCTATTATTTGAATATAAAGTCTATGAAGACTAGTTTGTATACATATGTTTATATGACCTGTTTTGTATTATATTCGATATATAGATTGTTTATAAGTGTATATATATATATATATATATATTGTCATGAGTATTGTTTTGAAATAATATATATATCTTCCATTCATATCAAATTTATCTGATCCGTTTCATCAATTCCGTTTATCAGCTTTGTCATCAAATTCGCGTTCAATCTTGCTTTGATTTGGGAATCCATGCTTGGATTCGTATCCCTTCTCATTCCGTTCTCTCTAGTCTCATAAGGTGAGCAATCACTCATGATTAACGTTCTTATATTTCTTAAATTTGATTCCAATTGAAATGACAATTGTAATATGCTACTGCTAGTTATTTACATTTCTATATTTATGCCATTATTTGTACCTATTCACCTGTGACATTTGACACCATTATCTGTTATTTATATTGATGATATATGCCTGTTACTGTTGTTATTTTATTAACATATCTGTTATCACTCTGCAAGTTCCTTGTTAGTATAGAAATCACTATGGGTTAAAATGATACATACCCGAACGGAATTTAGAATAGGAGAAAATTGTTATGGGTTGAAATGATAAACCCAAGCGATTTTCATTTGAATTGAATTTGGGATTGCGGGTTGAAAAGATATATACCCGTATATATTTAAATTGCGGATTGAAATGATAAATATCCGTATCACTTGACCATAGGATAGAAAATTATATACACACACCGTTGGTCTATATATAAATATTTTGGAAAATGATTTCTATGATTTTGAAAAGAATATATGGTTTCAATCAATATTGATTTTAAAGATTTATTAAAGTTGATTTAATAAATTTAATAAACAATATGTTTAAGTATTTATTTAATATCTATATTTTCAAATATAGAGTTTATAATGATTTGAAATTGATTTGAAATTATATTTATTTAAGAATTTTACTTAAATAAGTTTGATTTGAAATTTATTAAATTTGAAATTTTAAAGCTATGATTTTATAACTTGAATTTGATTAAAAGTTACTTAAATGAATATTTCAAATTTATATAAATTTAAATGGGATATTTTGTTTTATGTAAATTTGTAAATTGAAGCTGTATTTAGATTTTATTGAAATGATTAAGTAAATATTTCAAAACTAATAATAGTAAAGTGAATTTGATATATATATAAAATTATCGAATTTAGTTTTGAAATATTGAATATATTGAAATTTGAATGGCTTATTTTATGGTTAAAATATGTATTTGAAAATTGATAAATTGAAATGGTTTATTGAGAAACTGAATCGAATTGAAATTGATGATTTGAGATTTGATTAAATTTGAAATTTTGGAATTCGAGTTGATTTGAATCGATTTGTGAAATTTGAGGAAGCTATTTTTATATAAAGTATTTTTAAACCATATCTAAAACTATTTATATTTTACTTTACAAATTATTTTAATATAAACTATTTTAATAAATCATATTCAATATAAATTATTTTATTATAAGCTATTTTAACTTATAATTATTTTACATAAACTATTTTATTTTATAAACTATTTTACTATATATACTAATTTTAATATCTAAACTGTTAAAGAGGAAAGTGTTATGGATTCCGAAATATTACGATTTCAAGTTATGATTTCAAAGTGTTATGAATTTCAAGGTTTTGATTTCAAAATGTTTTGATTTTTAAAAGACTATGATTTCGAAAGCGTTATAACTTTGGAAAGTGATATGATTTTGAAAATGGATATATTTGAATTGAAATGATATTGTATCAATTTGGTTTTTGAAATGAAAATGATATTTTGGCTTTGATGTATAAACTATTTTGAAATGACCGCGGTGTTATAATAACGTTTGGTTGTTAAAGAGACCAGGATCAGATATGGGCATACTCTCTGTCTATACCAAAAACCACTTTAACAACTGTGTACGCAGTGGAGCTTCTAGAATGAAGTAGGATGGTGGCGACGATCCTAAGGTATATACGTGGACCCAACTCCCGTGAGTTGGCATAAGGTGGCTAAAACAGGAGCGATCTTGGACCAGTGAGGTAGCACCTCTTATCGGACGCACTTCTTCGATACCATTCTATTACTTTGTGATTGTTTGGGTGCACCCCTTGATTTGGGAGTGTTGTTCGAGGTGGAGCGGTAGTGGCTGCTATGTGTTTCCATCAGTCCGTGTGCGTAATTGGTATATCTACCCTTGCATTGCCTTGTGTTCCGTGCCACCTACCATATCGAGGTTTACTACGAGTTTCTATTTGTGTCGTACCTATGGAGTATCTTCTCGTAGCCTTTCGAGGTATGCAGGTACTGTATAGACTATTGGCACTATTACGTATTAGGGTGAGTTCAGATTAAATGTAAATCCCTAATGCTATTTTAAAGTACGTTTATTGTATATTAAACATTATTATAATAGCGAATATTACTACATAGTAGATAGTTTAACGGATCCTTAGAGGATGGTCATCTCAAACATCCTTTGAGTTACTTGTATTTCGGTTGATATTTTACTTGAGTTGGATTTATTGATATAAGAATGTTAATCCTGACTCGAGTGTTTTGTGTTTTGCTTTACGCTCGGGTCAGACTGAGTGATACAGCATTTGAGACTCACCTTTGGAGTTGGAGCTTCACTTAGAGATCCAGCTATCTATCCATTCTGCTACCAGTTATTCAGTTGATTCCAGTGATGTATTCAGATCTTGTATTTGACTATTTTTTTTGAGACATCTATGTATTCGAGACTTCTGTTGTATCCTGTTTAACTCTGTTATATATATATAGTAGCTTCATGAACTACCATTCTTTTGTTTCCGCTGCATTACTGTTATATTACTCTATGTTTGTGATCTGTGATTATTTTATTTACTGTATATGCTGAGTTTTGCCAAATTTTATTTACAATCCATTGTTTTGAATTATTCAAGTCCGACATGTGTGGATTTATTGTCGATTTGAATGGTCCAAAATACTGGGTCGTTACATGTGGTATCAGAGCTCTAGTTTTAGGCAAAACTTAGCATATAGAGTAAAATTCAATTATAGAATCACTTTCGTTCGAGCTTGAATATATTTCTTATTGACTTAATTTCTTTTGAATTTTGGAACGTTCCCTGCGGTTCCAAATCCATTCTTGTCTCTCCCCTATTCGTGTCTTCTTGATTCTGGAGTATCCCATAACTCCACTTCGAATAATCTCTATAATAATTGGCGGTCTCGCCAATTTTTGAATAATTTGTACAGGGGTGAAACTCCTTTACAATCGGTATTGATTTACCAGAGATTTCTGTATCCTCGGTTTATGATGCTGTTATCTTTTGCTATACCCGAATTCTATCCCTAGCAATCGAATGTCGAATTGCTCCAGAATTTTACCTCGATTTGGTTCTTGAAGTCTCGGTTGACCGGTTAATGTCACCCGCGATTTATATAAGTCTATCCATCTTCTGTTTTTGCTATTTAATCTATTTATCTCCCTATCGAGCCTATCTTCTAGTTGAATTCTTTTGGTTAGGATTCCTCTGAACCTGAACCTCTATTCTTGTTTTGAAATCCATTCTGGAATCGTCGAGTGAGGGTGTGTATTTGTCAATTTATATTTAAAAATGTTTTATATATTGTGTTGTTTGAGTTATTGATGTTGATTTGGGTTTCGATCGATTCGTCTGATCAGCGATATCGATAGGATTTCCATAACACTTGAACAGAGTAGACTGACATAATATTAATTTCAAATTTGGTAAATGAAATAAATTTGTATGATTATATTATAATAATATAAGTAAAATTTTCTGGAATTTAATAAGTTAATTAAAATGGTTGTTTGAAATGATAATATTTGATTACCATTTATTGTTCTAAATGAATTTATAAATATGGTATAGAAATTGATTTGGAATTTGAAATGAATTTAATTCAGAAATTTGAGAATTTAGTTTCCGATGATTTCAAACTTTGGTTTTAAATTTTTAAAGTATATATTATTGAAAGTATTTTCGAATAGAAATCGTTTTCAAGGAATTTAAAAATGTTGAAATCAGTGCTCTTTTCTTTGTCGCTGGAAAATAATTTTGGTGATGGCGGCCGCATCATCGACATTCATTTTCGAGTTTCGAAGTGGAGAGACCATTCTGTAGCTTTGCTACGGTTTTGTTTTGGAAAAATATTTTGATTTGAATTTCTTAAGTATGACTTGATTTATATATATATATATATATGGGTATATTATTTTAAATTTAATTTGATTTAATATATATAGTATATACATAATTATCTCTAAAGGGTTTGAAATTAAACGGAAATTTAATTCTTAAAATTATGTTAAAGGATGTTTTCAATTATAAATAAAGCTAAATTTTAAATAAGAATTTAAACATGAAATAATTGAATTGGAAATTTTATTTGTATAATATTAAATTGCATTTCAATATAGCTTACCTAAATTATTCAGAAGTAAAAAATGTAATTGGATAATATACAGTATAAGATGATTTTATAAAGAAAATTGAGTGTTTATAATAAATGTTATACACTTGATTTTTGATTATAAAAAAATGTAAATTGAGATGAATAGAATAATAAGTTAATTGACTAATAGATGAAACAAATATAGTTGTTTTGAAGGAACTAATAAATTGAAATTAGATTAACTTATGGAAATACCTTGAATTTAAAATCAATTATTAAATATAAATTAATTTAAATTGAAATTTATATGGTTTAAATTAATTTATATGGTTTAAACATATGTGATAAGATATAGTAAGTGGAATAAAGTTAATAATAATTTGGAATAAAAGAATTAAATTTGTTGAATAAAATAGGAGTATAATAAATGATTATACAAATTGATGATTTAGAAATTGTTAATTGAGGATCACTAGATAATAAGATAATGAATATAGAAATAGATAGATTGATTTAACTTAAGTGAACTCTAATGGATTAAACCAAAATGTTGAAAATTAATTAGTTTAATTTGAATTTCATATAGTTATAAAAATTAGTTGTTTATTTTGTTTTCAAAGCTATTTTTCTTTCTGGTTGTTTCTATTCTCCTACCTCCTTCCTTTTCGGGGACGAAAAGTTTTGAGTGGGGAAGAGTGTAAAGACCCGTAAATTTTAGATAATTTTATTTGTTTATTTATATATTTAATTGAAATTTTGTGAAAACTTTAAACAGTAAAATTTTGAAATTTAAATTTGATATTTGAAATGCGTCTATTTTAACATAGAAATTGGTAAATTTTCATCAGATGATTTGGAAGTTTATTTTCTAGTATAATTTTATTCCAATTTATATCAGTTAAAATTGATGAAAATAAAACGTTTTCCAAACCTTACTATTTTTATATAGGAAATTTGTAAATCATCTTCTGAGTGAGACGTCATAATTCGTTTCTTCAAATTTGGACTTCTATTGCTCTG
Source organism: Allium fistulosum (assembly GCA_030737815.1). NCBI lineage: Eukaryota > Viridiplantae > Streptophyta > Magnoliopsida > Asparagales > Amaryllidaceae > Allium > Allium fistulosum. Next base: position 554,622,416 of record CM060905.1, on the reverse strand, counting down.
TTTATCTTATTTTCGGCAAATTAGTAGCATTTCCGGTACCGATTATCGACTTTTGATCGAATGATCGTACCACTGATATTTGTATAACGTTTTGATCATCTCGTTGTGCTGATCTCTACGATATATTCAATTCTGTATTTTGAAGTCCGGCTCACTACAGAATCGATAAAATGATTTCGTATCGATACCGAATTTAAACACTTTTGGTTATCATCTACATATCTGTCCAAAAAAATTATCAGCCACCTGATATTTACTTCCCTAAATTTAATATACTTAGTGATTCTATCCTTTCAACTTATACTTGTCGGTTCATATTATTAGATTTGTTGGCCTACGTTTTCATTTAGGAAGTGATACGACGTGTATATATAACCTGTTCATCTGCCTACTGTCAAGCTTTATGTTTGTTCCCAAATATAACCAGACTCTTTCTCTTCGATTCCTCCCTATCACCGAATCCTCCCTCTACAGACTGTTCTTCTTCCTCCTTCTCCTACCTTTATTTTTTTTCGAGCCTAGCTTGCTTGGCCTTCCCTCATCATCAACCAACCCATTTTTCCCCGATCTCACCTCCACATGGCGCTCTGCCAACACAGCGTTCACCTCCAACCTCATAGCCTCCGCCACTACGCCAACGACCGACAATCGCCTGAGCGTTCATGGCACCCGACAGCCTCCATCACTCCGATCTCTAACCACATGTCAGCTACCTGCGTGAGCAGCTCCGACCCGAACAAGTGCCGCCTCCGCACTGGCCATTGTTCATCGTTCGTTGACCCATGAGCCTCACTATCCCTCTCATCGCCCGCCTTCCGAGTAGCAGAGCGCCGCAGCTCCAGGCATTCGAGTTCACCCTTCTCCATCGCGGCCATGTTTCTTACCCGTGCCTCTTCCTCCCTGGCATAGCACCGCCCAGCGGCAGCCTTCTTTCTTTTGATATCAACCTCCTAATTATGTATATTGGTAAGTAATTTGATATATATTGATTTCATTTATTTACAAAGCTATTTTATGTATGTATTAGTTATATACATTTTGATCGATTGTTATATTCAAGTTTTATAACCTGCAACTTTATAAAATATAAGTTATACAAATGGATTTAAAACATATTATATGTTAGTTTATAAATTCTATATGTATAGGTATGGATTTAATATGTTTTTATATATTTTTCTAAGTTATATAATATGTTGTTGTTTTTCTATATAGTATGCATTGGGTCAGTTTATATAATATGTATGATACTGTTATATATGTTAACTATATATATTGGCTGTTATTGTGTATATGTTTTGTTATATAAAAAAAACTGTATAAGTTTATTTATATAAAATGTATCTGCCTATATACATATATATATATATATAGGTTTTGTTTAGAATTTTCATACATGTCCTTGATTCCGAAAGTGAATACATGGATATGCATAAATCTAATTCATATATGTACGTGTTTCAAGTAAGTGATATGCCAGATTACATATACATTATAGCATGTTATTTATAACAGAGTTAGAAGTAAATTTTTAAGTGTGTCTAAGGGTTGTATTCAGTATATAAGGTTTATATATATTCATTAGTTTATCTATATATGTCATGGTTTAAATGGTATGTTGGTCTGCACATATCAGGTACAAATATCATATATTTATAATGTATAAAAGCATATGATTATACGAGTCTGCATATGTTGGTCAGTGTATATGTTTTATAAGTTGTTGTTTTATGTTGGATTCTCTGTTGATTTCATACATATACTATATATTTGATATATTGATTTTATTTTAAGCTTTGTTTATATGAAAGTATACATATTTTATAACAGTATATCAATTATTTGAATATAAAGTCTATGAAGACTAGTTTGTATACATATGTTTATATGACCTGTTTTGTATTATATTCGATATATAGATTGTTTATAAGTATATATATATATATTGTCATGAGTATTGTTTTGAAATAATATATATATCTTCCATTCATATCAAATTTATCTGATCTGTTTCATCAATTCCGTTTATCAGCTTTGTCATCAAATTCGCGTTCGATCTTACTTTGATTTGGGAATTCATGCTTGGATTCGTATCCCTTCTCATTCCGTTCTCTCTAGCCTCATAAGGTGAGCAATCACTCACGATTAACGTTCTTATATTTCTTAAATTTGATTCCAATTGAAATGACAATTGTAATATGCTACTACTAGTTATTTACATTTCTATATTTATGCCATTATTTGTATCTATTCACCTATGACATTTGACACCATTATCTGTTATTTATATTGATGATATATGCCCGTTACTGTTGTTATTTTATTATCATATCTGTTATCACTCTGCAAGTTCCCTGTTAGTATAGAAATCACTATGGGTTGAAATGATACATACCCGAACGGACTTTAGAATAGGAGAAAATCATTATGGGTTGAAATGATAAACCCAAGCAATTTTCATTTGAATTGAATTTGGGATTGCGGGTTGAAAAGACATATACCCGTATATATTTAAATTGCGGATTGAAATGATAAATATCCGTATCACATGACCATAGGATAGAAAATTATATACACCGTTGGTCTATATATAAATATTTTGGAAAATGATTTCTAAGATTTTGAAAAGAAATATATGGTTTCAATCAATATTGATTTTAAAGATTTATTAAAGTTGATTTAATAAAGTTGATAAATAATATGTTTAAGTATTTATTTAATATCTATATTTTCAAATATAGAGTTTATAATGATTTGAAATTATATTTATTTAAGAATTTTACTTAAATAAGTTTGATTTGAAATTTATTAAATTTGAAATTTTAAAGCTATGATTTTATAACTTGAATTTGATTAAAAGTTACTTAAATGAATATTTCAAATTTATATAAATTTAAATTGGATATTTTGTTTTATGTAAATTTGTAAATTGAAGCTGTATTTAGATATTATTGAAATGATTAAGTAAATATTTCCAAACTAATAATAGTAAAGTGAATTTGATATATATATAAAATTATCAAATTTAGTTTTGAAATGTTGAATATATTGAAATTTGAATGACTTATTTTATGGTTAAAATATGTATTTGAAAATTGATAAATTGAAATGGTTTACTGAGAAACTGAATCAAATTGAAATTGATGATTTAAGACTTGATTAAATTTGAAGTTTTGAATTCGAGTTGATTTGAATCGATTTGTGAAATTTGAGGAAGCTATTTTTATATAAAGTATTTTTAAACCATATCTAAAACTATTTATATTTTACTTTATAAATTATTTTAATATAAAATATTTTAATAAATCATTTTCAATATAAATTATTTTATTATAAGCTATTTTAACTTATAACTATTTTACATAAACTATTTTATTTTATAAACTATTTTACTATATATACTAATTTTAATATCTAAACTGTTAAAGAGGAAAGTGTTATGGATTCCGAAATGTTATGATTTCAAGTTATGATTTCAAAGTGTTATGAATTTCAAGGTTTTGATTTCAAAATGTTTTGATTTTTAAAAGACTATGATTTCGAAAGCGTTATAACTTTGGAAAGTGATATGATTTTGAAAATGGATATATTTGAATTGAAATGATATTGTATCAATTTGGTTTTTGAAATGAAAATGATATTTTGGTTTTGATGTATAAACTATTTTGAAATGACCGCGGTGTTATAATAATGTTTGGTTGTTAAAGAGACCGGGATCAGATATGGGCATACTCTCTGTCGATACCGAAAACCACTTTAACAACTGTGTACGCGGTGTAGATTCCAGAATGAAGTAGGATGGTGGCGATGATCCTAAGGTATATACGTTTACCCAACTCCCGTGAGTTAGCATAAGGTGGCTAAAACAGGAGCGATGTCGGACCAGTGAGGTAGCACCTCTTATCGGACGCACTTCTTCGATATCATTCTATTACTTTGTGATTGTTTGGGTGCACCCCTTGATTTGGGAGTGTTGTTCAATGTGGAGCGGTAGTGGCTGCTATGCGTTTCCATCAGTCCGTGTGCGTAATTGGTATATCTACCCTTGCATTGCCTTGTGTGCCGTGTCACCTACCATATCGAGCTTTACTACGAGTTTCTATTTGTGTCGTACCTATGGAGTATCTTCTCGTAGCCTTTCGAGGTATGCAGGTACTGTATAGACTATTGGCACTATTACGTATTAGGGTGAGTTCAGATTAAATGTAAAGCCCTAATGCTATTTTAAAGTATGTTTATTGTATATTAGAAATTATTATAATAGCGAATATTACTACATAGTAGATAGTTTAACGGATCCTTAGAGGATGGTCATCCCAAACATCCTTTGAGTTACTTGTATTTCAGTTGGTATTTCACTTGAGTTGGATTTATTGATATAAGAATGTTAATCCTGACTCGAGTGTTTTGTGTGTTGCTTTACGCTCGGGTCAGATTGAGTGATACAGCATTTGAGACTCACCTTTGGAGTTGGAGCTTCACTTGGAGATCCAGCTATCTATCCATTCTACTACCAGTTATTCAGTTGATTCCAGTGATGTATTCAGATCTTGTATTTGACTATTTTTTTGAGACATCTATGCATTCGAGACTTCTGTTGTATCCTGTTTAACTCTGTTATATATATATATATAGTAGCTTCATGAACTACTATTCTTTTGTTTCCGCTGCATTACTGTTATATTACTCCATGTCTGTGATCTGTGATTATTTTATTTACTATTTATGCTGAGTTTTGCCAAATTTTATTTACAATCCATTGTTTTGAATTATTCAAGTCCGACATGTGTGGATTTATTATCGATTTGAATGGTCCAAAATACTGGGTCGTTACCGCTAACCACTTTAGTTTTTTAGTTTTTGTTGTTATACATTCGAGATAGAGACTCCTTGATGTATACATATTCTTTTGTCTAGCACTTGTACCTATTCATTTGTGATGTAGTGGATCTTGTATGACCACTACTTTGATGTACACTTCTATGTGTTATATTCATATCTGTTTCCGCCTTAGTGATATGAATATTTGTGACTGATTTATGTTATGTTTATTTTTATATTTGTTTCCGAAGTCCACATAACCACTGTGTGGTAGCTTTGAGTTTGTATTTGATATGTCGGATTTCTCTTGAAATGAAATGCAAGTCATATTATCTGACATATCGGTATTCGCACAAAGTAATTACACAGATGGTCGCTCCTCAATAGCCTTATTTTTCGTGCTAGTTGACGGCATTACCCAGTAGTGTCCTTGGCTAGTGTGAGTATAGAGGTGGGGCATCACAGCTTGGTATCAGAGCCAAACTTCGGAACAATGTAGAATAATCTAGCAAGGATCATTGACCTAAGTCTCTCTTAGGAATCGTGCCATAGGATTTAATTCGAGTCTTCGTACCATTCTATCCTATTTTCTTTTGTGATGCCTTGTTTTATCAATCAAGTTTGTTTGATATGCATTCTAAGAATAACCTTTTTCCTCTTCTTTCTTTCTTTCTTTCTTAAAGAAGAGAAATGGTTAGATCTGGCAGTCCTAGCGCTGGTCAATCCAGTAGTCCTTCTCTGGATGGCGTATTCATGTCTGCCCAACAACTTTTGGATCTTGTAAAGAATCAAAGGTTTATCTATGCTTTGAGTAAGAACCCCAGAAAGGTTTTACCTCTGAAACTAGAAGTTTCTTTTGATCAGCTTGTAGATATCGCTCTTCGAGTTGAAGAGGAGGATAAAGAAAGTGATGCTGACGTTGTGGATTCCAAACAAAACTTCAACATCAACCAGAAGTGCCGTATTAAGTTCAAAAGCCCTAATCCCAACAAGAAAGGGAAGCATGCAACTTTGGTAGCAAAGATTCCTACCTCTAGTCGTGGACAATGCTACAATTGTGGTTCTACAGACCACTATGTGAATGAGTGTCCGAAATCGTTTTCTTTTCGCTATTGAAAAGGTTTAGGTCATCTTTTATCTTCATGTCCCAAACTTCAAAGTAGGAGAGAGGGAAAGCTGAATGTTGTGAAAGCCCCTAGTAACACTTCTCTTGGTCAAGGTATTTATCATTCTATTCTTGATAGTATTTTTTTTGTTTCGTGATCTTCCTATTCGATTTCTTTTGATTCGGGTGCATCTCACTCTTTTATATCGAAAGAAATTGTTGTCACTTTTTCTTTAAATATTATGGGCTTGATGACTTCATTGAGAATTGTGAATCCGGTTGGTGGATCTGCAACACTCAGCTTGCTTTGTAAAGATGTCAATATTATTTTATGTGATTATTCTTTTCGAGCCGATTTGCATGTTATGCATTACTTAGGCTTCAAAATTGATTTTTGGGGAAGGATTGGCTTAATCATTATGAAGCCCACATCCTATGTCCCAAGAGGACTATCCATCTTTGACATTCTTAATCTGTTAAGCGGATTTCTATTATTATTAATGATTTTGATTTTCAATTCGGTGGCATCATTTTATTCTTTAAACCCACTTGATGAGGAAAGTGATATTTCTCTCATTCTAGTAGTTTGTGAATTTTCTAGTATATTTGAGCTTGTCTTAGGATTATCACCTAAGAAATCTTTTGAGTGGTGCTAAGGTCTTTTCAGCTCGACCTTGCCACCTATTTTCATCATCTACGAGTTGCGGAGGGTAGCATTCCACTTACCGCATTCCGCACTCGTTATGATTCTTGTGAGTGGTTCGTTATGTCATTCGGTTTGACGAACCTTCTACCTTATTTCATCCATCTTATGAATCGAGTATTCTACGAATATCTCGATGAGTTTATCCTTGTATTCATTGATTATGGATGAAAACAACAATTTAAAATTTGCAAATCTTTTTAATATTATCGTATAAAAGATGATTTTGTGTTGTTTTGCCCATTTAGTGCTTTAAGAATTCTGGTCGATGCGCTTGATCAACGTTATCGATAGGAATCTCCTAAACGCTATGATGAGACAGTCAGACACAGTAAATTGACTTGTAAAAAGTAAATTTTTCTCAAAATATGATTACACAAAGTTAATTATAATTTTGAAAGTCTTAGCTTTTCGGGAAAGAGGATTAAAAGAACTTTCCGATACTCTTATTCTTATGATTCCCGAAGGGAACCAAGACTTCACTATTTGTACCGATGCTAGTCGTATTGGTTTGGGTGTTATTCTCTTGCAAAGGGAATGTGTTATCACATAGGCTTCTTGACAATTAAAGCCTGCGAGACTAGATATGCCACTCACGATTTATAGCTCATAGCTATTGTTTTTCCCCTTAGAATTTGGCGTCATTATTTTTTGGGAGAGAAAATTGTTTTCTACACCGATCATAAATCTTTGAAGTATTTATTTTTCTCAAAAGGAACTTAATTTGCATCAACGACATTGGCTCGAGTTCCTTGCATCTTATGATCTTGATATTCTCTATACTCCCGGAAAGGGAAATCTTGTTGCCGATGCTCTTAGTCATAAGCAACAAGCGGTTGTTTCCATGATGATATCCGAATGGAATGATCTCGAGACTTTATCCACTTGTGAGATTCGAGATCGTGAATCCAATTCATGTTCGTCTCTTGTTTTATGTACCCTCGAGGGTCATCCTTCTCTTTTAGACCTCATCCTTGAAGCTCAAAAGCAAGATCCTGAATTGGCTTTTCTTAGCCAAAGTTGTAGGGATCAAAATAAGGTTGATGGTTTGAAAGATTTTGAAATCAATGCTCGTGGTGGCATTCAAAGGTTTGGTAGACTTATTGTGCCAAACATTTGTGGACTTCGTAAAGACATTTTAGAAGATTCTCATCATTCTAAATTTACCATTCATCCCGGTAGTAGTAGCGACTTTATTATTGGGATGGAATGAAATCTGATATTGCTAACTTTATTAAGCGTTGCATGACTTACCAACTTATAAAGGCCGAGCATTAAAGGCCCGGTGGGTTATTGCAACCTTTAGACATTCCCGTTTGGAAGTGGGATCAAGTCTCCATGGACTTTATTGACGGTCTTCCCCGTTCTCGTTCGGGTCATGATAGCCTATGGGTGATAGTAGATAGACTTACAAAATCCGCCAATTTTATTCCCGTTCGGTCCAATCGGACCGTACCTATTTTGGCTAAACTCTATGTCAATGAAATTGTTAAATTGCATGGAGTTCCTACTTCTATTATTAGCGATCGTGATCCATTATTTACTAGTGGATTTTGGAAAGGTCTTCAAAAAGCTTTGGGAACAAAGCTTAATTTTAGAATCGCTTATCATCCTCAGTCCGATGGACAAACCGAGCGTGTGAATCAAACTCTTGAAGCTTTCTTTCGTGCTTGTGTTCTTGATTTTGGTGGAAGTTGGGAAGATCATATTTCCCTTGTTGATTTTTCTTACGACAATAGCTTCCAATCTAGTATTGGTATGGCTCCTTTTGAGGCACTATACGGAAGGCCGTGCCGATCTCCTTCGTGTTGGCTTGAAGCCGTTGAGAAGCTGGTTTTAGGTCTAGATTTTATTCGTGTTTCACCTATGAAGGGTGTTGTGCGTTTCAGTCGATCGGGAAAATTAGTACCTCGATATATTGGTCCATTTCCCATCACCGAACGAATTGGTTCCATGGCTTATCGCCTTTTGTTACCGGCTTAATTTTCTGCTATTCATGACGTATTCCACCTCTCTCAACAACGGAAATGCCTTAGAGACTCCGATTCTATTCTTGAGCCCGGTATTATTGAAGAAATTTAAGTTTCACCAAATTTTACTTGTGAGCAACATTCTATTCGTATCATTACATCGGAGGTTGAACGCCTTCGAAATAAAGATGTTCCGCTTGTGAAAGTTCAATGGTCCTCAAATCCTACGGATCACTCTTGGGAATCCCGAGAATTCATCGAGCGAACACATCCGGACTTACTCTCTCATGCTCATTAAGGTGAACTTCTCATTTCAAAATTTCTTCTTTTGTGTTATTATGCCTTAGTATGGTTGTTACCTTTTATTTTCTTCTTAAGTATTGCGAGGACGCAATTTCTTTAAGGAGGGAGTCTCTAACAACCCGCATATTTCACGATTGTATATTTAAATGTTTTTTTAAATATAGCATCGTTAACCGGATTAAAGTTCGAAATGTTACTTTTTGTAAACAGTTGAATTGGGACTCGAGACCACTTCCATTGAGTCCAAAATGGAGTTTATAACTTTTTTGAGTATAAACATCGATATGTTTGGAGTTGAGTAGAATTTTGCTATTTTTCTATTTGGGCTTTGGGTTTGGGTTTCAGCCCACTAACCCATCATAATACCCTAACTCCTCTAATCTTCATCCATTCACTCATTCTATTTCCTAACACTCAAGCTTTAAAGAAAAATGGGGGAAAGAATGGGAAATAGAAATTCCTAAACCCTAGTTTTTTTTAGGAAATTCGAGTTCTTGCTCCAAAATCAAGGAGAAGCTTAGGTAAGCATCCTCTTCACCTTCTCCATCTCTATCTCTCTTCAATTACAGAAATTCCTATAACCTAATTTAGGAAAACTTCACCTTTGATAATAGATTGAAGATTCTAGAGGTGTATTGAAGAGGAATTGGTCTTGCCTTGTTTTAAAACTTCTCATTCGTGTCTTTGAGTTTTAAAGGTGAATTCTTTAACTCACATTTACGTCTATAACTTTCATTGTTGTTAGGTATGAATTCTTAACATTTGTGCATGTTCATTTGCTTTTGATTTGAATTGATTTGGTGAATTTTCCAAATTTTGGTGTTTTGGTCCAATTTTATGAAAATCTTACTATGGATGTTTGGACAAGATATTTGGGGTGTATCGAAGAGCCTATAAGGCTGGGTTCTTGCTCGGCATAAATCCCCAGTCGTCGTTGCTCGTCCGATCGCTCCCGAAATGTTTTGGCCATCTTGGCCTAGGCAAATTATTGCCCACACTAGGTGACCAGACGTCTGGTTATCAAGTCCAGATGTCTGGTTTAGACCTGGAGAGAAAAAAATATAGAATGTAGAAAATAAAAAAATGGCAGAAACCAATTCCAAACGTCTGATTTATAGGTTCAGACGTCTGGATTGGGTCTCAAACGTCTGCCTTGAAATCTCAGACGTTTGGAAGCTTTCTGATTATTTCCAGAGAACAAATCCAGACGTCTGGATTCTAAACTAGATGTGTGGAACTGTTCATTTTTCCTATTTTGAGCTGTTTTGTGTGGATTTGCAATTTTAATCGGTTTTTGTTGATCCGGATAGTTGTTATCACTTATTGTCGACTTTGATGAATTCTTTCTTTGGATTTTTGGAATATCCATTTGATGGATTTGATATCGATTTTTATGGATTTAATTCACATTCTCGTATGTGAATTTTTGGTGATTGATTGTTTCTACAATCATGATTGTGATTTGTCACTTTTAAATACAAAGGTTTCTATGCTAGTAGTAAATACTAAAACTCTTTCATCAAAACGATTTCGACACTATTTCAAATATAAAGTTCTCTTTTAAAACCATTTTCCAATCTATTAGTGTATACAAACCTTTACCTCATTCGTATGAGAAATCTAATTAAACGGCTTAGCAAAACAAGTGGTATGAAACGCTTGCGTTTACTTCATCGGTTAATTCTTGGACTTGTTCGATTGAACTCTCATGACAATTTTCGAGTGGAAATCTACAATCTGTTCGTAAATATTTAAGTTAAGCTAGTGGTTATGGGACATGAAGCCTAACTCATTTATTTACTAGCTTAGTGTAATTTACAGTTATTTTCGAGTGGAAGTCTACAATCTGTTCGTAAATATTTAAGTTAAGCTAGTGGTTATGGGACATGAAGCCTAACTCATTTATTTACTAGCTTAGTGTAATTTACACTTGTCGATCATTGATGATCATTTTGTGATTTAGACTAGCGATGTGCGATGTCTCTTTGTTTGTGTGGGGGACTAAAAACCCCGTTTGTGGAACTTCGGTTCAATTTGGTAGGGTAGCGACCCATGGTCTTCGGGCCATTTGTGGAGCTTCGACTCAAATTGGTGGGGTAGCGACCCATGGTCTTCGGACCGTTTGTGGAGTTTCAGCTCAAACTTGATGGTTAGCGACCATGGAATAGCCTTCCGTTTGTGTCACACGTGTTGGGGAGTTTTCATGCTCTCGTTTGTGATAGGCCTTCCCCTTTTTGTGATTTCTGGATTTCTAGTTGATGATTTCTAGAATTTGTGTTTCAACGATTTTTGCGATTGGCATTGATATGTTTTGTCAATATTTGTGTTTTGGTGAATAATTTAAAGAATATGACATTCTTTTTGGTGTTTGAGAATATTTGAGATATTGTATGATTTTTGTTGTTACCTTATGTATACTTGTCACAGTATGGCATTTTTGTTATCATACGTTTTTGTGATATCTCTTATCCTATCTCATTTTATATGATATTTATAGCTAGACTGATCCGTTTATTATTTTCTTCTTAAATAATACTCGGGTCAGACCGAGGTTTTCAGGTGCTTCTACTTGACATCTTATCAGTGACCATCATCTGATTTTTGGCTAACTACTTTAGCTTTGTAGTTTTTGTTGTTATACATTCGAGATAGAGACTCCTTGATGTATATATATTCTTTTGTCTAGCACTTATACCTATTCTTTTGTGATGTAGTGGATCTTGTATGACCACTACTTTGATGTACACTTCTATGTGTTATATTCATATCTGTTTCTGCCTTAGTGATATGAATATATGTGACTGATTTGTGTTATGTTTATTTCTATATTTGTTTCCGAAGTCCACATAGCCACTGTGTGGTAGCTTTGAGTTTGTATTTGATATGTCAGATTTCCTCTTGAAATGAAATGCAAGTCATATTATTTGACATATCGGTACTTGCACAAAGTAATTACACAGATGGTCGCTCCTCAACAACCTTATTCTTCGTGCTAGTTGATGGCATTACCCAGTAGTGTCCTTGGCTAGTGTGAGTATAGAGGTGGGGCGTCACAACCGTTAACAAGTTAGGGAAAGATAAAGTCAACCGATTCAAGAGAGAAAGAGCATAGGGAAACTAAAGCAACGTCAAATCTAGGCTCCATCCAAATCTAAGGTGAATAATAAGTGTTCAATCTCTATTTCTTATTTTTAAATTTAGCCGTGGGTAGTTTTCGAGTCATTTTGATAGTATCGTGATATGGTTGTATATTCATTGTTTGGATTGAGTAATGAATTATGGGAATTTTATGAAATTATTTGAACGGTTTTTAAGAGAAAAACTTTTTAGTCACCAAATGCTTTGATTTTATTGTATTTTGTGAAAAGAATTAATTTGGAAATGGGTTTTTAATGTCATAGTTTTCCAAGTAATATGAAATATTTTATGAATTTCCCAAGGAGGAAATAGTATTATTTCAGGTTTTAATTATTTAGAATAATTATATATAGTTTTTGGCTTTGAAATTTTTATATCATAAGGAAGATCATATTTCCAAATTTCTATGATTTTTAGGGATTTTTCCTCGGTGGTTATGAATTATTGTGAATTTAATATGTTTGAGAAGCATTTAATTATTATTTAATTAAGTTAAAAAATATTTTGGAAAGGTAAAACTGGTGTGTGTTAATTTTTTTGAATAAGAAATTTCTAAAGTATAGTATTGTCTAATATAAAATTGGACAAGAGTTAAGATTTGGTGAAAAGTAATTGCTTAGTAATAAACTAGTTTTCATGATAATTACGATAATGCCATGCTGCTTGTATCGTGCCGAGCCTAACAAAATGCTCCATCTATGAGTGTCGACGTCGATGTAGATGGAGGCTTATGATAACTACTTTGGTAGCTATGGAATGATTACATCCAAGTCGATGTGGACCTCATCGGCCACCAAATATAGTCGGCATCGCCATATCGTAATTTGTCTAAGTGTTTAAAGTTTCACATGTTTCATCATAGATGCCCCTACTATTCACCAAGATTTTTATATGATGTCGCCTATTTTAACGTCGACCTTATATATATATATATATATATATATATATATATATATTCATGGCAAAGTAGCCGAAGCTTGCTAAGTATACTATTTTATAATGACGCCGCTAATTTTGATGAAACCATTCCTCAATGTCGGCAAGGTTATATATTGCATTATGTCGGCAATGATGCTACTGCGCATCAATTCCGCATTTCTTCTTTTTAACGTCAGCGAGGCTAAGTTTTGTGTAAATTACAACTATGTTTTGAAGAGGCAATATAGCCAATGTTCAAGAAGGTCGACAACCCTATAGTTTTGGCAGTTAGCTATATGATTTACAGATATCAAAATTGTTGTTTTAAATGGTGGATAACCTATATCATATATATGTTGACAATCTTGTTTTCAACATAGATTTTTACACCAAAATGGATTTAAGTTTTTGTTTTCGACCTTGAATAGAGGTCGCTATTGTTGTTAACGTCGAGAATATTCTCCACTGCCTTAATTAAAGACGGCGAGCCATAGGTTTTATAATTTTGACTTTCATCAATGAGGATATCAATGTTTACATTGTTATGGGCTATAAGTATATGAATTTGACATTATTTATTGGGGTTACCAAGGTAGAATAAACTCGACAAATAATTGGGGATACCAATGTATTTTCTTTAATGAGTTCAACATAGATCATTTGGGATACCAATGTGCTAGCGCCAAAATTGGTCACTAACACCCAAATCCAGTTGAAAGCACCAAATACCAGTCACAGCTCACAGACATAATGTATGTAGAGAGTAATAATGTGAAGATCGGTAAAATTAAAAAGAAAGCAGTAAAGAACAACAGATTTTATAGTGGTTCGCCTAACTCCGGCCTACGTCCACTCCATAAGTTTCCTTTTTATTGATGTAATAATCGATTACAGTTATAGAATGGCAGAGTAGCCTTAGCCTTAGAAAAGAGAAAAGTAAGAGAGCAGAAAGGAAGATCCCCTTTTCTGAACCCCCACATGCTGTATTTATAGGCAAAGATGGAGTTGCTGGACTTCCTGAGTAATCCGGGCCCATCAAGCCCAAAGCCAAACCATACCTGGCCGTACCAGAAATTGCGACCCAAACCAGACCACCTCGCCGAGCGACCAATGCCGAGCCACCTCGCCGAGCGGCCCATGCAGATCCACCTCGCCGAGCGACCAATGCCGAGCCACCTCGTCGAGCGACCAATGCCGAGCCACCTTGCCGGGCGACCAATGCCAAGCCACCTCGCCGAGCGACCAATGCCGAACGACCCTGTTCTCACCTCAATGCCGAGCGAGCCTGTTCTCACCTCAATGCCGAGCGAGGTATGATGCCGAACGACTTCCAATGTCGAGCGAGGTACGGTGCCGAGCGGGGTACGATGCCGAGCCGCAACCAAACGACCTTCCTGAACTTCCATACCTCGACCGGACCATGCCATGCCGAACGGCCGAGCCACAAGGTCGAACTCCAAACACTTCGAACCATTTCATTCTGACCGAACGACCTATCCTGATCGAGCATCTATCCAAGTGAATATCATCTGTTTAGACCGAATCCGTCATATTTCAGCCTCAATAATCGCAAAGTTGGTTAAGTTGAATCCTCCTCTCCATGGTCTTGCCAAAAGGCGGGTTAACATTTGCCCCCCAAAACATGCCTTGCTTTGAAAGGTGTGCTTTGAATAGCCTCAAGTCCGATATCCGAAGTCGGTGCTACATTCATCATCAAACGGTTTCATCCGAATCTGATAGTTTATTCCACGACCGTTCCAAGTCATTATCCAATTCTGAATTCACCCCTTGGAAGTCAGCAATCAAATCCTACGATCTCTCTAGACCGTCGACGGCCTCTCAGGACCCTTGCTAAGCTCGATCCAAACTTAATGATTGAATAGGCAGATCATGTTGCGCTCCGACAAAGCAACCTATCCCTTGCACTCCGGTTTAGCATCCCTGAACATTAAGCGATGCCCTGATCCTCCTGGTCCAATATCAGCCTCTCCCGGCTCTTACTGGATCCCATCCTGTCACTCTCCAGTGAAGGGAAAACAAAGTTGAGTGAGCCGATCCTGTCGCTCTCCGGCGAAGCAGCGTCACTCCCTGCACTCCAGTTTAGTGTCCCTGAACATTAAGCGAAGCCCTGATCCTCCTGGACCAATATCAGCCTCTCTTGGCTCTTATTGAACCCCGATCCAATCACTCACCGATGAATGGGGAACAACGTTAAGGAGTTGATCCTGTCGCTCTTCGGCGAAGCAACTCACTTCTTGCACTCCAGACCCCGTCTCTCCAGGTAGGGTCATAAAGCGATTAATTTCAAATTGACTTCCAATATTCATCCTTTAACTTTCTGGTCAAAGGTTTATTTTATGAATTTAAGTTCATTTATTAAATTAAAATTCCAAATGTTCAATCACTAAAAAGGAAAAATCTAGATACTGCCACTCTGGGAAGAGCGGTCTATTTCCATCTCAGAGCATGCCTAGGGATCTCTCCGGTTCCCTTACATGTGTAAGTGGAATAGTCGTTTTATTTTGAAACCAAATCTAAGAATTTTTTGTAATCGACCAAAGTTCAAGTCCTAAACTTGTCCAATGCCATCACGATCAATTGATGACGAGTCGTGATCCCGATCTAGGATTAGTTCTGTTAGGTGCAGGCGGTAGTTGCTCTAGTCCTACGGTCACTGTCTGATTTCTCACGTACTATGGCAATCTACCACTTCTAACATGCTCTTCCACCTCATCCTTCAAATGGCGGCATTCATCAGTAGCATGCCCTTCCAGCTCATGGAATAGGCAGTACTTTCCACTTCTACGTTCCTGTTCCGTGGGATCTCTCCTGGGTGGTTTCCGATAGGGGAGCTGCCCCCGAGTCTCTGTGTAAATCCATTCTAGGTTTGCCATCAAGTCAGGGTATTTTTTGAATCTGGGTTCTCGGAATTTCTTCCGTTTGTCAGGACCATCGTATCTGTCATCCTGCTTCTGCTTTCCATTGTCTATTCCAGACTATTCCTTGGGGGTTCCTTCGCCTTGCACGACATTTATTTCTTGCCTCTCGGTGTGTAAATCTTACAGCCGAATGAATCTCTCGGCCTCATGATAGAATTCTCCAAGATCCTGCGGTGGATCCCGTGCTAATGAATCCTTGAGTTCCGTGCCTTCCGCAATCCCTGCCACTGCCACCATTAAAATCATCGATGGATCCGGGCGATCTACCGAGGTCACAGCTGCATTAAATCACATAAGAAAATCTCTTACGGACTCTCCTGACCTCTGCTTCATCGATGCCAGTGTCATTACACTCTTGGGCCACGTCACGTGGACCCTGAACTATCTCATGAGGCATTCCACTAGCTCGCCCCATGTCCTGATCGATCCGTTCTCCAGCTGCCTGAACCAAAGCGCAGCCAAATCCGTCAAGTATAAAGGGAAACATCTTTCCATTACCTCCTCAGATGCTCCCAGCACTTCCATATGTTTGATTTATCTGGTTACATGCATAGTTGGATCTGATTTTCCATCATAGGCCTCAAGTGTTGGCAGTTTGAATTCTGGAGGGTTCCTTGCATTCCTGATTTCCAGAGTGAACGGACTTCGACTAACCTCCTCCAAACCTCTACTCGGCAGTCCTCCTCTCATAATCCTTCTTATTAATCCAGCCATCCGCTCGTCTCCATCCGGGGGTAGTCCCCTGTTTGAATCTCTACCATGCCCCCCATGTCCTAGGGGGTACTCCGGGTAGTACTCTTCATGTTGGTCATTTACATTCACGTTGGTCCCTGCTTGCTGAGTTTCATTCACCGCTCTCCCAGTATCCAATCCTAGGGGTCTTCCCCGGGCCTTGGCTGATTTCCTCCAACCTCTCCAATCTGGTTCTGGTTTTGACCTATAGAAACTTCTACAGCTCTGGTTTCTGGTTTCTGCATTTCCAGCAGCTGCGGTTGGTCCATTCCCTTGACCTTGTGTTCCAACTTGTCCAACCTGTCGAAGTAGGTTCTGTATCACGTCATCCTACCTTTTCAACATCGTCTCCATCTCGTCTCTAGTGATATAGAAGGATGCTTGACCTGGTCCAGCTCCATAGGAAGCCTCTTGATTGCTCCTTTCTATCACTTGCTTCCTTGTTGGTAGCCTAGCCATTACTTCCTACAATCCAAGTTCCTAAGCTTTTGAAACCAAAACCCTAGCTCCGAAATCCCCGAGTGCTTGCCTTCTCAGTGAAAGCACCAAAATGTTAGTGCTAAAATTGGTCACTAACACCCAAATCTAGTTGAAAGCACCAAATACCAGTCATAACTCACAGATAGAATGTATGTAGAGAGTAATAATGTGAAGAATAGTAAAATTAAAAAGAAAGCAGTAAAGAACAGAAGATTTTATAGTGGTTCGGCTAACTCCGGCCTACGTCCACTCCAGAAGTTTCCTTTTTATTGATGTAATAATCGATTACAGTTACAGAATGGCAGAGTAGCCTTAGCCTTAGAAAAAAGAAAAGTAAGAGAGCAGAAAGGAAGATCCCCTTTTCTGAACCCCCACATGCTGTATTTATAGGCAAAGCTGGAGTTGCTGGACTTCCTGAGTAATCCGGGCCCATCAAGCCCAAATCCGAACCATACCTGGCCGAACCAGAAATGCCGACCCAGACCAGACCACCTCGCCGAGTGACCAATGCCGGACCACCTCGCCGAGCAACCAATGCCGAGCCACCTTGTCGAGCGACCAATGTCGAGCCACCTTCCCGGGCAACCCATGCCGAGCCACCTCACCGAGCGACCAATGCCGAACGACCCTGTTCTCACCTCAATGCCAAGCGACCCTATTCTCACCTCAATGTCGAGCGAGGTATGATGCCGAACGACTTCCAATGCCGAGCGAGGTACGGTGCCGAGCGGGGAACGATGCCGAGCCGCAACTAAATGACCTTCCTGAATTTCCATACCTCGACCGGACCATGCCATGCCGAACGGCCGAGCCACAAGGTCAAACTCCAAACACTTCGAACCATTTTATTCCAACCAAACGACCTATCCTGATCAAGCATCTATCCAAGTGAACATCATCCGTTTAGATCGAATCCGTCATATTTCAGCCTCGATAATCGCGAAGTTGGTTAAGTTGAATCCGCCTCTCCATGGCCTTGCCAAAAGGCGGGTAACACAATGCATATTATTTTGAGATGCTATAAATTTAAGGGGTATACAACCTGATTGGGGACACCAATAGATATAGGTCGAATATGTAGATTAAACAAGAATTAAATTTATAAGTGATGGGTTTATAGTCATCCTAGAAAAATTATGGGATGTGAGATGAATAATCTACATCATGCCAGAGATGGATGGTCTCTTAATGGTTAATGAAGGGTTCATATTTGTCCTAGGAAAATTATGGGATGTGTGATGGACAGTCTACATCATTTTAAATTGATGGAGCCATATATGATGGGTAGTCCATATAGAAAGGGGATAGATAATCCATAAAAATGATTATATGTAGGATGGATAGTCCACATAATTTTGATAATGAAACCATGTGTGATGGGTTTTTGGTATTGTAGGGGCTGGGTAATCCAAGTAATCAAATGTGAGATGGGTAGTCCACATAAGTATAAGACGGATAGTCAATAAAACTTTAGATGGGTAGTCTAATAAATTGGGATGGGTAATCTAGTATATATTGCATAATTGCAAATAATCTTTAATTTATTCTAACCACTATGGATGCAAGAGCACAATAAACAGTTAATATGTATTGGTTAAGATACTAGTAAGGGGAAAACTCATTCCGCTTAGCGGCATGGTCTCACTAGTTTTTATTGGTTCGAGATAGTAGATTACTATTCACACCAGATTGTTTATATGACACGAAGTTTTTACTTCTCCCCTTAAAATATTGGTTACTCGTTTGGGTAAATCAGAAGTAAGGGATTTCGGGTATCTAATTAGACGAATAAGCTTCCAAAGACATGTAGGAGGCAATCTAGTTCTTTAGGAGTACTTAACTAATCTGCTATGTTGTTTGGTTTTATTTGTATAGATGTAATGGAAAGTTATATATTTGCCAAATGTTAGACTCTGATCAACCAGGGGGCATCTTCATATGTCTCTTAGAGTATTTGGTAATATTATATTTTCTCCAAATGTGGGATTGCGAATGGGGTTATGTAATGAATATGAAATTTTATTTATAAAATGAAATGTGAAAGTTTGCTATTAATCGTGTTTAATATTCTTCATATTCTAGTGCTTCTAATTATTGATATGATTAACATAGCCGCATTTTTCCATCGGAAATTTTACTGTGGATGATTGCAGCATCTGTAGTGCTTAGTTTCGGGCCTCAAAATGGGGGATGTTATAATAGATTTATAATCTAATATGGAATTACGGTTTTTCATCTTTTGGCACTAAGGTGGTATATTTATGATTTATTTGTTTATAGTTTGTCCACTTGCAAAGATACCTTGTGCTACAGCTGCTAGTTTATCTTTGATGAGTTGCCAGTGATGTAAAAAATTTTTGGATTGAAACCATTAGGCTTGGCAGTACTATAGTCATAAATTTGAATGGCTACTTATTTAATTTCCTCCAAAGTGATATTTTCCTCCAAAGAACATCTAGAATTATATGTAAGAACTTTCTTGCAAATAATGCTAGCAAAATGCTAATCCATAGTATCAGAATTATATAATTCTATGAAATAGTTTATGGCAGCCTCTTTAAAGGCATTTGCATTAGCAATGGAATTACCATTCGAATCTAGAATAAATTTAATGGTATTTCTATTTCCATTGCATGATATTTTAGAATAGAAAAATTGGGTGCATTGATCGCCATCCCTTAGGTAGTTAATTTTCAACTTCTGTTGCTTTTTAATAGCATGATTATGCATTATCCTTTCAAGCTGAAATAAGTTCTCTTTAAATGCCTTAATCATATTCAGATCCAAGGGACTATCTAGTAGGTGTATGTACATGATATTATTTTCTTCTCTTATTTTTTTTCCACTAAACCTTCTTAAAGAATTTCTACCTTTGTTCCATTCTTTTATGGTTTTTTTATGCATTTGAGTTTTTGTAAAAGAATGTACAAAGGGTTCCTTGGACATGAAAAGACCATACATGATCAACTATATTCATGTAACCATGAGAATTAGTCCAAGTATTATTATACCTGAATGGATGAAAACTACTTTGATCACTTGAATTTATGTGCTCAATCAACATGGGACAGTGATCACACGTTGAGTGGTGAAGTGATTATGCAAAAACTTAGGGAAAAATATTTTGAAACTCAAGATTAAGAAATGATATATTTGTTTTAATATGTGTATCGTTGTCTTTACTCTCCTCTATGCGAATTTATTACCGAGATATTGCATCTCCAATAGGCAAGTCATCATAAACGCATCAAAAAAGTCTACATCTACATTCCTTTTATTGTTGGCCCACTCTATAAGAGTTATATATAACAATGTTAAAATCACTTGTGATCGACCATGGAGAAGAAGTATTAGGGTTTTATTTGTCTGATATGCCTCCACATGTTATCTATTGTGCTTGAAAGTATTTTCCATAAATGATAGTAATACACATAGGAAAGCCCTTTTTGTTTTGCAGAACACTTGTCATAGCCTGATTATTGTTTAAGAGATTGTAGTTACTCTATATTTCTATATCCCAAAGTGTTAGAATTCTTATTTTTTCCTCTTCAACTTCATTCTGCATGTAGCTCCACTTGCATCTAAAGCTCTTAACAAAAATATGAACCATTTCCTTATTTAATTTGTATACTACTAATAATGCAACACTTGGTTTTATTTTGTTAATGTGGTCAATAACATCAAACTTCCTTATTGGTGAATTAATTTCAATAATGGTCCATTTTAGGAATGGCATAAACTATTCAGATGAAACTATTATACTAGTCTTATAGTTACTGTGGATTAAATTCATCTTGCTTTTCTGAACAAGTTTTATTAATACCAACAAATGTCGTTCTCAAGGATCGAACTAGTGACATTTATCTCGTAGTTTAAACTACCAACCAACCGAGTCAACCCCGTTGGCAATTACATTTCCTAGCTTTAGATATGACTTGTGTAACTAAATTGGTCCAGGTAAGATTACTGATGACTCCTTCAGTGGTAGCCTTGAATTTAAAAGGGGAATCTTCGGTTCTAGTCCTTCTTGAGCTAAGAATCCACTTTTTCCATCGCTTCCTGTTTAGATGTCGCATGTACCTCCTTAACCTGAATTTTTTTTGTCCTCTCCCATGTTAACATCAGGATTTTTATTCAACCCGTTATTTATGTTTTCAAAAATGTGATACTCCTTGCTTATCATAGATTTTTCATTATGTTTGATGGAGGAATTCACATTATTCTTTAAGTTGCTACTTCCATATTTTCTATTATTAGATTTTGATGATATAATATTCCATATTTAAATAGATACAAGAGATATTTTAGTAAGGTGGAATTCTGACTCAAATACATTACCTCTTTTATGGATTTGTAGATCTTATAGAGTGATTAATTGCCTGTTTAATTGCATTAAAGAAGGTGAAGAATTATCTACATGGGAATTATTTATTTTGGTGGATGGAAGTTTATCATTCAGTTCCCTAACTGATTAGAGAATGCATTTATCAAAGTTATTATAAATAAACACGTATAGGGTTCATTAGAGGTGTGTGTGGAAAAGTTATTTTTCTATGGTTTTGGGATTGAGATATCTTCTCAATTTTTGGTTTTTTTGTAATAATTTGGTGAATTAATAAATGTTTTATTTGGAGGAATTTGTTTGTTATTCTTTTTTCTTCACTTTTTATCTCTTTCTAATTACGGATCCTAGAAAAAACCCTAATGGTTGGTATAAGAGCATACTACACAAAGTTTTTTGAAGAGAGTTTTGGTCATGGAGAAGATAAGTGTTAAAAAACTTAATGAGATAAATTGGTGGTTTTAGAAGGCAAAGGTGGAGTATATTTTATATCTCAATGTTGTTCACCAACCATTGGAGAATAAAGGAGCGAAACTTGCTAACATATCTGAAGCAAAATGGGAGACTTTGGATAAGAAGGCCATGATGATTATTCTATGTTTTTTTGGAGAATATGGTGTTCATATTGTTGCTAGTGAAACATTTTCTTTTGAAATTTAGAAGAATTTGGAAGGAATCTATGCAAAGAACTCCATAATAAAGAAGGCACTTCTAATGAAAAGATTATTAAATCTAAAGCTTAAGGAAGGTAGGTCAATTGGAGAGCATCTCAACAATATTTATACAATTGCGAACCTATTGGTGGTCGTAAATTACTGGATGGATGATGAGACATAGACCTTGATGTTAATGGGTTCATTACTAGAGAGTTGGGTAACTCTTATGGTTGCTTTGAACAACTCAAATTCCGGTGGAGTTATTTCAAATCGGATCAGTGGTTAGTAGCCTACCTAATGAGAAGATGTGGAGAATGAATCTAATCGAAGAAAAAATAAGGAAAAAGAGAAAACTGGAAATCCAATTGGAGAGGTTCATCTTACAAGGAGGGTTAATTGACCAAACATGGATATGCGATCAAATAGATCAAAATGGAGAAGGATTTCATCAACTATTACTATGAAAAACTTGGTCACCAACTAAGATTTTACATCAAGCTTAAAAAGAACAAAGAAAAGATGAAAGCATTAGATGAAGAGAAAGACAAGCTTGATGAAGGTAATGATGACGAGGTAAATTTTGGTATTAATAATGACATTATCCATGTTGACAAAAGAATAAGAGATGAGTGGGTGCTTGATTTGGGTGCATGTATTCAAATATGTCACCAAAAGAAAGTATTCATTGATTGTAAGAAGCAAGAAAGTAAGGTAGAGTCCCCTAGTAGTGGAGATGTTGAGGTGAAGGGTATAGTTTTGGTTAGGTTGAAGATGTATGATGTAAGAGAGGTGAAATTCACGGAAGTTATACATTTCCCAGAAATTAAAACAAATCATATTTTAGTGGGACAGTTGGAAGGAAAAGGCTGCAACTTTTTAACTCACGGTGGTGTTACGAGGGTTTGGATGAGTAATATGGAGATGTTGTGCACAAAAAGAGGAAGCAGAAATGTATACGAATTGTTTGGAAAGATAGTGGAGAATGAAAAAAATTCTCAATTTGAAGTTGGAGAGGCAAATTTGTCTGAATCAAGGTGGAGGATGCAATGGTAAAGCATAAATTCTACTTGGAGACATTTGTGGTATTACAAGCAATTCAGATTTATTGATTGTAACACCCATAATTTGACATTAGTTATTTAATTAGTTAGTTAATTAACTAGGCTCCAAGAATGGAATTTATGCAAACAATGGAATTTGACAATGAAACATACACCATTGCATTTATGGTGAAACTCTGAGAAACTTTCATATTTGGAGTTTTGTGATCGGAGCCCAAATAAAGAAGTTACAGATCAAAAACAAATTCGGAATGAAATTAACTAAATAAGAAAAATTAACGTTTAATATTATTCACCTGGACCCACAGGCCGACCGTTCACTATGACCGATTGATATGCAGCAGTCGACCGATGCATACAAGGCGGTCGACCGGTTGGGTAGCCGCAGGTGAAAAAACCCTAGGCCACAATGACCAAGATTTATATTTTGATCTATCGGTTCTGGTTGATTCTAGCACCTATCAATTCAGGTGTAGCCCTCCCTTACCTTCTCATATTTTTATAGAGGCAGCAGTAAAGCTCTACAATTTCTTCTTCTCCACTTTTTATCTAAATTATAAAGATAAGAGATTATATCTATATTCAAACGAATCGGAGAAGAGTAGAGATATAATAAAAAGGAGAAGAGAAGAGAATCGACCATATGTGTATTTAGGTAATTTATAAATTTATATATATATATATTTGTATCTATTTCCTCTACTTATCCCAAATCTCTTATCTGATTTGTAATTCTAATGTATGTATATACCATTTTTTATACATATCTCTTGGATTAAAAAGGATTTAGAGATGAATCAAAGATCTAATTTATATTTGGAGATTTGGAGCGCTTTTCAAAGGTGATGGGAAATTTTACAGATTTTTATAATATTAAAATGATCCCATTGGTGTTTATTTGCTTTTTATGCCTAACTGGATAATTGTATATGAGTTGTAGACAACAATCTAAATATGATCTGAATATAATAAATACCGCCTACATATTCTTGCTTATGAATTGATCAAGAATTGTTTCCAACCTGATCTGGAAATCAATCCCAAAAGTATGAATTTTGAATATTGATTTGAATAAAATTTATTCCAGATCTGAAATAAGTCTTATAAATTTGGATTATTACCCTAATCCTATTAGAATGTAAACTTTTTTATGTTTGGATTTATTGGAATTTAGATCCGTTAATATTTGTAAAATAGTTTGATTTCTTTCCCTTTATAAATATACAGTGTTTGATCTAACAAGGAATAGATGCAAAATGAAAGAGAAAGAGATGAGTAAAGTATGAATTCATTGTAGTTTACACTTTCTATTTCAGTAATAAAAGAAATGATTCAAAGTAAATAATTTTACATAATTTACTGCACTTATAATAATTAAATAAGAATCTAATAATGATGCTTGAACGTAATATTCGCATTTAGGGTAATTAAATAATGGAAAATGAATTTAAAAAGTTGTAACTCCAATAAAAGAGGAATAAATGGTAATAAATATAGGAGTTGTAATAATTTGATATGGTAAATGGATTAACAAGACTGATAAAAATGGAATAGATTTAAAAGGTTACTAATTTGAAATTAGTAATCATACATAAATGTCATGGGAAATGTCCGTTAAGATTTTATGGCAAATTGACATTTATGATCATTAAACGGAGATTTATGAACAGATTAATATTTAAGGTAAATCTTATTGCTTTAAATAAAAAGGGAATTATTAAGCCAAGTACAATGTCTACCTAAGATAATATAAGTAAAGACTTATGGTGGTTAATTGAACTTAGTAGTTTAGTAATGCGAGGTCGGTAGAGTCACTCGACGGAAGATTGCCCTTCACTATGAGGCCACCAACAGTCGGGTGCACTTACTACTGATGTGAGATATCATTAATCCTATGACCCATGTCGAAGTGAGAGATTGTGCCTGCTTTGTTAATTGGAAAGTATTAAATGGTACAAATTTAGAATTATGAGCGATGAGGGATATCTCCATAGGGGTTCACTTCTGGTTTGAGGTTTTAAGTGGTTGTAGGGTCCGCCTCTCTCCTAAATGAAAGTATTAAGTAACCTAGTGAGATTCTGTAACATCCCGCCTTTTTGTAAGTTTTAAACAGACACACATGTCGACTCAAACCATACAGAAGGGCGGATTGTTATTGGGGTGAATAAGAAAAAGTAGAGAAAGAAAAAACAAAACAGAATTGTAAGAAATGCGGATTAAGGATCTTAAGGTTATAATTAACACTAGAGGGGGGGGGGGGTGAATAGTGTTTTAAGAAATTTGTTAATCTTTTTGAATTTATCTTACTTTGTTAACAATGTATACACTAATCAGACACAGATATGAACACAGAATCAAACACAAATGCAAATATAAAGTAAAAGCAGTAAAGGAAAGAATACACCGGATTTTATACTGGTTCGGAGTTACCCTACATCCAGTCCCGCAACACAAGTACGGATTTCCTTTCAACAACAATTCAACAATTACAACCTTTGATTTCAAGGCTACGAGGTACACCCTCCAGAATAACAATCCTCTGGGTAGAGATACTTGATTTCCGGGGCAACAAGTTCACCCAATTGATTTCCAAGGCTACAATCACACCTTTTCTCGCTTGATTGATTTCCAAGGCTACAATCACACCTTTTCTCGCTTATATATTACGAAGAAGTCTATAACTCTGAATAGCACTGAGAACCTTATAGAGATAGTGATGTAGAATCAAACTAGAAATAATCGAGTATGATTCAATGTTGATTTCGGCAGAGTAATGGTATGATTTTGTATTAAGAAATGTGGAAGAAGAAGAGGAGTGAAAACCAGAAAAAAGTGATTAAAAATTTGTTGAAGCTGACCCCTATTTATAGAAAACCAACAGCCATGACCATTCATGAAGAGTTATGGCGAATAGACACTTATTTTGAAATTTGAATTTGAACTTCAACTGTCGCTATGTCGACATACTACCTAGGGGCATGTCGACATCCCTCAGCCAAAAATGATATTTTGAATTTCTATAAAAACAAT
This sequence comes from Allium fistulosum, assembly GCA_030737815.1. Taxonomy (NCBI): domain Eukaryota; kingdom Viridiplantae; phylum Streptophyta; class Magnoliopsida; order Asparagales; family Amaryllidaceae; genus Allium; species Allium fistulosum. Next base: position 554,596,218 of record CM060905.1, on the reverse strand, counting down.
ATTTATCTTATATAAAAACTATTTAAAACATTATAAATATACTTGAATATAGTTGAAATTCATAAGTAAATATAAAGAACAATATATACATAATTTAACTATAATTTTATGTTTAAATCTAAGTATAAATATTAAAAGTTAAATATATTATTTGAAAAGACATTTAAAATCAGGAGTATTTTGACTTCGAAATTAAAGATGTTTTGAGGCTAAAATTATTTAAAATCAGGATAGAGAGTTTTGAATCTTTTAAAAGGAAAGTTTTGAAATCATTTTGAAAACAAGATAATTTTGTAAAATCATTTGAATTAAAATTAGTGGATACAAAACAATGTCCCACTAGATTTTCGTAGGTTCCATCCTACTTAGGGTTCCATCCCTTTAACAGGCTCGAAGTGGATTCCATTCCATGAATAAATTGGATATTAAGATGCCAGTTCTTTTCTACGAGTTTTAACAAATATTCCTAATAAAACAAACTTAACCTTGAACTCTTAAACTCTTGATAATCTTAATACTCATGAGTCTTCTGTCTCTATATCTTGAATCTCTATACTGTACAGTCTTCATTCTTGATACTTGCATGGTTAGATCCTTCAAATACATATATATCTAAACTTGTAATGTTAGTATTTATATTTTATAATCTATTCTAAGGTTGTTGTCATCAAAACCATCATCTCATGGACTAACAATCTTACCCTTTTTGATGATGACAACCTTTGTTTATAAAATATTCCTTCTATCTTAATAACTCCCCCTAAAACTAACAACTCCCCCTTAATCTATGCCTAACTCCCCTATTTTATATTTCTCCCCCTTTGTCATCAACAAAAATTTACTCTAAACTAGATAACTCCCCCTTATTTTTGGACTTCAGTACCTGCATTGATAAACTATATAACAGAATATATAATATATAGATTAAGAAATAATGATACTTATGAGCATAATAACTTAATTAAAGACTATATTCATTTCAATGTATATATATACATGTTTCACACAGCAAACTTCAAACCAAATGAAATCAATCCACATAAAGTATCAATCCAAACCAAATCAAATCAAACAAATTAATTCAAACAAATCAATCAAAGAAAGAAAATTAAACGTTACGAGGAACATCAACCCATCCTTCTTCTCCAAAGATAGGGTCTTGTTTGATGGCATCCCAATTCTCATTATCAACAGATACAGAAACGGGAGGATGTGGTTCATTATCATCCTTGTGCAGGGAGGAGATCATCCAACGAATTGCATCGAAGTGTCTCTCTTGTTCCTTGATCATCTGGATTTGACTCAATTCTAAGTGACGCTGATTACGGAGGATGATAGAGAGAATATTATTGAATGAATTGAGTGTTTCTTCAAGATTTTCAGATAGATTATGAATAGGATTGGCCATAATTGAATTAGAGAAAGAAATGAAGGATATAGATAATGAGAAATAAATTTCAATGAAGATTTCTGGAAGACAAAGGTATATATAGGTGTAGAAATTCGTTTGAAATGAATAACATTTGGTAGTTATTCAAATTTCAAATTCAAAATCAATAGTCACTTCTGACCAGTACATGTCGACATGGTCAAGGGGGGTATGTCGACATACTTCAGTGAAAATTTATGACAACTTTGATTTTGTGAATAATTGTGTATATGTATATATTTATATAATATACTAACATTTATTCTAGAGATAAGATAAGATAGATAACAGAAAAGAGATTTCATTTCATTAGGATAATACAAAGATTAAGCATAATGAACTAAACGAACATTCGAAATAAAACAAACTAAGACAAATACAATAAGATACTAAAAGATAAAACTAGTTAGAAGATGAGGATGATGAAGATAGTCCAAGTTTCTTGCTGACTTTTGAAAAGAACTTGTTCATCTTCGAAGACATGTTATCCAACTTCTTACTAACGGATCGTTTTAAAATCCGTTGATTCTCCACAATTATCTTTTGGTTTTTGAGAAGGGTTTTGTTGGATGGATTGGAAGGATATTCAATACTTTCTAAGGATGTTTCACCTTCTTCTTCTTCTTCTATTTCCATTTCATCCCTTTCTTCTTCTTCTTCCTCTTCCATTTCTTCATCAGCCAAACGCTCTTCCTTTTCGGCAAGAGTCTCATAAGGTTGAAAAACATATGGGATTTTCATAAGAGAAATGTTTGAGATATTAAAAACTTTTCTAGAGACAAATTCTTCACCTTTGAAATCCACTCCAAAATAGTTAAAAATCCGAGTAAGGTAAATTCCATGATATAAAGTGTTTTCTCCCATTTCAAAATTTTTAGGGCGAAGTTCATCCAAAATAACTTGCGCCCAATTGATATCATAATTTCCGAAAATACCAAAAAGTGCTTTGCACACTTTTGAAGTAGGATTGTTAAAATTACCCGATCTTGGGGTCAAAGTATGTTGTAAAAGAAGATTGACAATCCTTGCTTTAGGATGAAAGTTTCGGTTTTTAAATTCAAAGTTTTCATCTCCTTCAAAAATATGATGAAATGTCTCACGATCATGTTCATCGATTTTAAAACTAGAAAGATCCATTCCCGTGCTTTTGCAATTAAGAATGGTACCCAAAAGATCACAATTCAAAACAATTTGAGTGCCTTTGACACTACTTCAAATTTCATTCTCATTTCCATTATAAAAACCACGGTTTAAATTAGCATAGAAGATTTTGACAAGATTAGGATAGCAAACAAAATCATTTTGGGAAGAGTCAATAAGACTTTAAACACCATTGTTTGCAAAAAGAGAATCAATTTCATAAGAAGAAAAATCTTGAAAAATAGAAAATTTTCCGGGATGGACTTTGGCATAATTAGCATAATTGATGTATGCTTTAATTGCCTCTGGATCATTGAATAATTGCTCTTTGATTTTTTTGGAAATTCTCATGGTTGAGGGGTTGCTTGAGGAAGCCATTAGAGTAGAGAGTAGAGAGCTTGAAGATATGAAGGGAGGGTTTGAATTTGAAAATGAAAGTGAAAAGATATGATAAAAGATAGTGGATAAATAGACTTTCAAAGGACATATTCTCTGGTCAAAAGGTATCTTTTCAGAGAAATAAATGATGTGAAAAGGTGGAGGGAAATTCAAACATTTGAATTCAAAATTTGAAATTCAAATTCAGGTAGGAATGTCGACATCGTGGTAGGGGCCATGTTGACATGTGCCTTTGAATTTTCATGACAAGATTTTTCCTAAGTTATCTAATATACATATATATATAAATATTATTATTAATGTCTATATTTCTGAAATATTATTGTACTTATACTATATTTCAGAATGTGTCAAAAATAATAAAAATAATAATAAAATAATAAAATAATAGTAAAAATAGAAAATAGATTTTTAAAATTCAAACAGCATATCAATTCAAAATCAATCAATCAAACAATCAAGCAACTAATTCTATGCAAGCAATTTCAACCAATTGTATTGTAAACGTGTACCTTTTTCTAAATCCATTTCTCTGAATTCGTCGGAGTCGTGAACTGCAGTGAAACATAAATTCAAATTATCCGTCTTCTGATCATCATCACTTGAGGTCGAGTCTGAGTCATCTAGAGTAGCAGTAAATGCATGCTTCCGTTTCTTTGCTGGCTCATTGTTCATAGGAGGATTCTGCCTTTCTGGATACGGACAATCTCTTTTGATATGACCTGATTCGTCACAATTGAAGCATTTTATAAAGTTTGGTACTGTAGTCTGATTACCGGAATTCTTAAAGTTGTTTCTCTTGGAACTATTCAATTTTCTGAACTTCAGAAATTTCCTAAAATTCCTGGTCATAAATGCTATCTCTTCATCATTGTCACTGTTTAAGTCTGATCCATCGGTCAATGCATTGAATGCCATTGATTTCTTTTCAGATGCTTTGCTTTCTCTTCTCCCGATCATTTGAACTTCAAACGACATTAGATTTCCAATCAATTCTTCTATCTTTAAAGTACTGATATCATTTGCCTCTTCAATTGCAAGTGTCTTTTGATCCCATTCTGGAGTGAGAGAATTTAAAATTTCTGACTTGATCTTCTTCCGAAAATTCCTTTCCCAAAGATATTAAAGAATGCACAATATCTTGAAATCGACTATACATATCTGAAATAGACTCATTATTATTCATTTTAAATAACTGAAACTGATTTGTGAGCATGGAAATTTTGGTCTGTTTAACTTTGCTTGTTCCTTCGTGAGTTACTTGCAAAGTTTTCCAGATTTCATATGCAGACTTACAAACTGACACTCTATTAAATTCATTTCTTTCAAGTAAACAAAACAGAATATTCATTGTCTTAGAGTTATTTTGTGCAACAGTCTTTTGCTCAGTGGTCCACTGTGAAAAATTAGTTGTCGGTTCAGAATATTCAGTTTGTGTGATATTCCAAGTATCTAATCCTACAAATTGTAAATATATTCTCATCCTACATGCCCAATATGCTTAGTTACTGCCATTAAAAAGTGGTGGTCTGGCAGTAGACTGACCTTCTACAAATGAACTAGTGTTGGTGGTAATAGCAGTACTAGTGTTAGTAGCCATTTTGAAATTTTTAAAAATTCAGATAATGAAACTTTTGAAAACAAAGCTCTGATACCAAATGTGAGAAATGCGGATTAAGGATCTTAAGGCTAGAATTAACACTAGAGGTGGGGGTGAATAGTGTTTTAAGAAATTTGTTAATCTTTTTGAATTTATCTTACTTTGTTAACAATGTATACACTAATCAGACATAGATATGAACACAGAATCAAACACAAATGAAAATATAAAGTAAAAGCAGTAAAGGAAAGAACACACCGGATTTTATACTGGTTCGGAGTTACCCTACATCCAGTCCCGCAACACAAGTACGGATTTCCTTTCAACAACAATTCAACAATTACAACCCTCGATTCCAAGGCTACGAGGTACACCCTCCAGAATAACAATCCTCTTGGTAGAGATACTTGATTTCCGGGGCAACAAGTTCACCCAATTGATTTCCAAGGCTACAATCACACCTTTTCTCGCTTGATTGATTTCCAAGGCTACAATCACACCTTTTCTCGCTTGATTGATTTCCAAGGCTACAATCACACCTTTTCTCGCTTATATATTACAAAGAAGTCTATAACTCTGAATAGCACTGAGAACCTGGTAGAGATAGTGATGTAGAATCAAACTAGAAGTAATCGAGTATGATTCGATCTTGATTTCGGCAGAGTAATGGTATGATTTTGTATTAAGAAATGTGGAAGAAGAAGAGGAGTGAAAACCAGAAAAAAGTGATTAAAAATTTGTTGAAGCTGACCCCTATTTATAGAAAACCAACAGCCATGATCATTCATGAAGAGTTATGGCGAATAGACACTTCTTTTGAAATTTGAATTTGAACTTCAACTGTCACTATGTCGACATACTACCTAGGGGCATGTCGACATCCCTCAGCCAAAAATGATATTTTGAATTTCTATAAAAACAATATTTATCTTATATAAAAACTATTTAAAACTTTATAAATATACTTGAATATAGTTGAAATTCATAAGTAAATATAAAGAACAATATATACATAATTTAACTATAATTTTATATTTAAATCTAAGTATAAATATTAAAAGTTAAATATATTATTTGAAAAGACATTTAAAATCAGGAGTATTTTGACTTTGAAATTAAAGATGTCTTGAGGCTAAAATTATTTAAAATCAGGATAGAGAGTTTTGAATCTTTTAAAAGGAAAGTTTTGAAACCATTTTGAAAACAAGATAAATTTGTAAAATCATTTGAATTAAAATTAGTGGATACAAAACAATGTCCCACTAGATTTTCGTAGGTTCCATCCTACTTAGGGTTCCATCCCTTTAACAGGCTCGAAGTGGATTCCATTCCACGAATAAATTGGTTATTAAGATGCCAGTGCTTTTCTACGAGTTTTAACAAATATTCCTAATAAAACAAACTTAACCTTGAACTCTTGAACTCTTGATAATCTTGATACTCATGAGTCTTCTATCTCTGTATCTTGAATCTCTACTGTACAGTCTTCATTCTTGATACCTACATGGTTAGATCCTGCAAATACATATATATCTAAACTTGTAATGTTAGTATTTATATTTTATAATCTATTCTAAGGTTGTTGTCATCAAAACCATCATCTCATGGACTAAACAAGAATCTCGCAGCAGAATGACAAAATATAATAATCAAATAATAGTTCATGAAGCTGTATACAAAACATTTGATTATACTTATACAATACAAAATCAGAGTTACACATATCAGAGATAAACAAATAATGCAGCGGATCAGTATGAATTCAGTGGAATAAATATAGTAAATAATAGTAGTACAAATCTTTGTCTTCTTCCTCCAGAAATAAGGTCTTTAAATCCTAAAATGCTCAGGCTGACCCAAGCAAATTGAAAAGACAAAACACTCGAGTCAGAACTAAAAGATCTTATGTTAGTCAAATCAACGGTAAATAAATATGAGTGTAAACGGCATCGGAGATGTTAATGGGGTTTGACATCTCTTATCCAATGTCTAACGTGAGTGCAGTAACTTAAGAGATGTTTAGGATTCACATCTCCTAAGGATCCATTAAACTATCTACTATGTAGTACAATACACTATTATAATATGTCTACAATAAGATATACTATTAAAATAGCGTTAAGGCGTTACATTTTCCCCATTAACACATTTTTATAATGCCAATAGTCTATACAGTACCGTAACTCCCCGTAAACTGGGGCCGCCAGAGAATACCCCATAGGTACGACATAAAATAAACTCGTAGAAGGCGCGCTAGGGTAGGTGACACGGCACAACTAGGCAATGCTAGGGTAGATATACCAATTACACTTTCGGACTGGTGGTAATGCATAGCAGCTACTACCGCCCACCTCGGAACACACTCCCAAACCAAAAATCGAGGGTGGCCACCAAAATCGCAAATCAGAATATAGTATCGAAGGAATATGCCTGATCGGAGGAATGACCTCACTTGGCCCGTCGATTGTTCCTGTTTTAGCCATCTTATGCTAACTCACGGGAGTTAGGTCCATGTATATACCTTATAGGATCATCACCACCATCCTACTTCATTCTGGAATCTCCACCGCATACACAGTTGTCAAAGTGGTTTTCGGTATCGACAGAGAGTATGCCCATATCCGATCCCGGTCTCTTTAACAACCAAATGCTTATTTCACACCGGATGGTTCTTTACATTTCAAAAGTCAATTCACAATTTATATCAAAATATCATATTCCCAAAACCATCACTTTTGAAATCATATCCACTTGAAATCATATTCTCATTCAAATCATATCATTTCCAAAATCAAAATTTCCTCCAAAAATCATCTTCCCAAATAGGTTTAATCCTTACTTCAAAATCATCGTATTCAATTAATTATGTCATTTAAGTCTCAACTTAAATTATAACATCATTTAGCCATATTCGCTTTTAACTAGTGAATTGAATATAACCACTTCCCCTTTTCCTTAGTTTGAAAAATTTAGAAAAATAGTTTACATAGTTTTAAATAGTTAAAATACTCTAAAATAGTTAATATAGATTTAAAAATGTTTTCTTGCTTTAAGATAGTTATATAGATTTTAAAAATAGATTAAATATTAATAAAATAGATTAAATAACTTTAAAATAGATTAATTAGATTTAAAATAAGCTGAGTGGGTTAATTAGTTTAAAAGTTTGAAAAATCTTAATAATTAAAGTCTTTCAATAATATATTTTTAAAACAGTTTATATAAAAATATTTATTTGAAATTTTTATCAATTTAAACTATTTATTTCACTTCAATACATTTAGACCATTTCAATGTCCCAAAACCAAATTTCAAATCTTCCAATTCAAATTCTCAATAAAAAATTTAATTCAATATCGCTTCAAATCAATGTTGAAACATCGGTTTAATTACTCCAGTTTCAATATATTTCAAAGTTATCCTTCAACAATTTTTAATAACTCAATTTCGATAAACTTCACTTATATTTCAAATTCACTATAAAATTTCAAATTTATTCCTTTAACAATTCTTTTAAAACAATTCAATTTTAGTATAAAACTCGAAATTCGATAAGAATTCAATTTATATAAGTCAAATTTTATTTCAAAAATAGCATTTAACTCAAAGCAAAATTTAAGGATTCAAATCATTTAAATTTATCCAATCTGGTGTCCGTATATAATTCTCTAACCTAGGGTCAAGTGATACGGATATTTATCATTTCAATCCACAATTTAAAATGTTACGGTTATATATCATTTCAAACCGCAATCCCGAATTAATAATAAAATCCATAAAATCGCTCGAGTTTATCATTTCAACCCATAATGATTTTTCCTTAGTCTATTAATCATTCGGGAATGTATCATTTCAACCCATAGTGAATTTGCAGTTTATAACGATATAAAATAAAACATCCATTCATCCAATATCAACAATCAACATCCATCACAATCATCATCCAAATCAATCAACAAATATCAATATAGAGCTGATAATCAATAACATGTATTTAACTAGCAATTTTTATTCAATAATAAATTAAATAACAATTTAATTCAAATAAATGCAAATTAACTGAGATGATGATTAAAATATACCAAATAGTCATAAATAAATTTCTAATCACATCATAAATTAAATTTAACAAACATAAGAAATTTTAGAAATTGTGAGTGGGTTAAAACACTTACCTTTGAATTTAAATTGAATTTAAATCCAATTTAAATCCAAAATTTAAACAGTCTCAGAATTTGTCCAAATTGGCCTCAAAATGTTTGTAATTTCAATACGATCCTAGCGTAGAAAACCGCGCGTGAATTGGGCCTCGTATGTGAAAGTTATACATATTATAACGATAGGAATATAAATAAAATTTAAATTAGAAAAAATAAAATACTGGCCGTTACCATGATGACACGTCACCATCACTATCAACAAAACCCTAACCAAATCGCGTACGAGACGCTAAACCAAAACCGACCGCCATCAATCATCACATCTTCGCGCCACCATAGTTCGCCTGCGGCCATATCAGGCAGCGCTGCCGCCTTCACCTTGACGAGCCGCCCACACTTTCACCCATGCGACGCAGCCACCTCACCTAGAACTGCCCCGCCGCCGCAACTTATCATCGTCGTTCGTGGCGAATCAAGCGACCTACGACCCAAACCAATTACGCCAAAGAATGCTGCTAACCACCCTCTACGCATCTGAGCCCTCCAATCGACCCATCGACGAAGATCCACCGTTGGATCGAACTCTAATCAACGGACGGCCGAAAATTCTTCGACGCTTTCTGATCAAACAATGAACTGAATCGAAAAACAAATCACAGATTTGAGATGCGCTCATCGAGAACTTCGAAACGGTATATAATTTGTTAGGGTTCTGAGGAGTTTAAATTTTGGATTTTGTTTTGAATTTTAAATTGAATTGTGAATCTGTTTGTCTGCCATTGAGAAGGAGAAGTGGACTGATAAAATTTTATGTACAAACAAAAGAAAATAAGAAGGAGCTAGGGTTTATAACGGGCTGTTTATAGGTAGGTCCGAAAAAGAAATGAACGGATAAGATTAGATTTGGATTGAACGATAAATGTCCCGAAAAGCCCGTTCTGTCTCCGGAACGAAAATGGGTCATCTCATATATCAAAATAGATGTTTGCATTATTTTTAAATTCAATGGAACAGGTTTCAGGTCCTAATTCTATCGTATGAAGAAGTTATGTTAAAATATGCTTATTTCAAATTGATTTCAATTGATTTTAATTAAATCGATTTCTAGGCATTTCGAGCCCGTACGATCAAACGACAACTCTGATCGCTACGAAACTTGAAATCTTATAATAATTCACCGTTACGGATTCGATGAAACTAGTTTCGTCGAAATTCGAGTCAGTGACCAAAACGGCTATTTTCACATTAATTAAATAAATTAATATTAAATTAATCAAAATCAAAATTTTCAATTCAAATTCTATGATTAACAAATTTTACCATTTTTGATTTTTTAACCAGTCACAATAATTTAAACAAGTTCAGATATCAATTTTAAAGTTAATCAATTTACCAATTAAAGTGTTTAATTCCCACTGTAATTAAATCAAATTAATTATAATTTAATCCAAATAAATTGATTCAATTTGATTTTCAGTCTTTATATTCAATCAAGTATTATTCTATAGACATGGTTTTACATTGTTTTATATTTCATTACATTAATATATTCCAATTTCCATCTGTTATTTGTATTAATGACTATATTTCAATTATTTTGTGATTTTGTCAATTTCACACATTAATTAAGATTTTTAAATCCAATTAATTATTTTATCTTAGTTCCAATCTTTTATTACATCAATTATTACATCATGAATATAATTAACATTTCTATTTATTTTATTACATTCACAATTTCAGTTATTGTCTTAATCTTATTAGTGTAACATTAAAGTTCATATAATTCTAATTGATTTCCCATTTTAATTTAATAGACCAAATAAAATAGGTAACTTATAACAATCGTTACCATAACTCTTAATTTCACTTATGAATTCATTATTCACAAACTAATGTTACAATTCTTATATAATACTGATTTTGTTCAATTCCTATCAACTATCTATTTCATACAATAATTAAATATTTACATTTATTTCTTATATTCAAATTTATAACCAAGTATAACATTTACATTATTTCAATTAATTGAACTTCCATAAAAAGGTTATCCTTTTCTTAATTTAACCTTATTCCATTTCATTACGTTTGTAATTCCCTTAATAAATCACAAATTTCTATTTTCCCAATATTAAATAACAAAATTTAATTAAATTAAAAATTTTAATTATCGAAAATTCATGGGTCATTACATTCTCCCCCACTTAAAACTTTTCATCCGCGAAAAGGAAAAAGAAGGGAAAAGAAGAAATTAAGTAATCAATATATCTTATTCAAAATATTAAATTTATAAACAAATAAATTTACAAAATTAATTAATTTAAATAAAATATATCCATTTATGACCATTAAATCCTTTCATACTCAAATTAATAAAAATTGAAAAACATTTCTCAAAATTTTCTAAGTCCAAAATTCACAAAAAAATTCGGTAGAGTCTCCTTTGTACGAAGAGGCTCGAGAGAAAATAATAATATCAATAATAATAATATATATCAATATTTTTCAAAATAATATATCCCAACAGTGGAAAAATAATATAATATCGCTATAAAACCGTAATCCGAGAATGTGCCTATTTGTCGGGCAAACAACGCTTAATTACAAAACCAAAAGTAGTAGCAATTGCTTCCATAACCTGTATTTCACTTATATAATCAAAAAGAGTTAATAATTATATAAAATGAAATATTTAAAGTTGTTTCAACCACTAACAAACAAATCAATATAAACAACAATCACTTTTAACCACAGCATACAATCATCATATGAAATCAATACAAATCAATCATCCATCCATAGCAAACAAACAAATGGTTTGTTCGGGTTCAGAAATTTATAACCGTCTAGAATGACAAATAAACTACTGAGTGCACCATTTACTCAATAGTCTTAGATGAACTCAATAGATTATTCATACTTCTTAAACAATTAGAAGTATCCTATCCCAAACAACCCATAAACCAAAACAAACAATAATTTACCATGTACTTGAGTTATTCTTATTAAATTTCTTTTACAACATTTACAATTTTTCTTTTTCTTTTCATTCATGCAAGGATTATTTCTTTAACTTACATTTATCTCTCACAAAATTTTATTCCCATTCATTCATTCAGTGCTTATTTCATTTATTTTCCTTTATTACTTACAAAATTCATTTTCATTTATTCATATCATGTCAATTTCTTTTATTGCATTACATTCATTTTATTATTTACTTTAATTATAAATAGTTTCAATATTAACATAAGTTCAAAATCCTTTACTTACAGTACTCATTTTCTATTTCATTTAATTAGTAATATTATAATTTTAACACAAGTTTATAACTATTTTCATATCAAATTTCTTTTTTATAAAAGTAAATTTTATTGAACACTTCCATTACATAAGTTTTACTGGTAAATATTTCCATTACATATTCTTTTAACATTTCAACTTTTTATAATTGGTAAGTTATATATATGTGTCTTTAAGAATGCAATTGAAAGTTACACAAGTTTGACTTACTTATTTTAATTAACTTAAGGTTCAATAGTTATCATTTCTTATTTTCATTTTATTTTCGTTTACTAGTTACAAATTTCAAATTCCTTATATATTTCAGTTATAACTTAGCATATCATTTCTTATTTTCATTTAGAAGTTTCAATTATTAAATAGTTAAATTTTTTATTCCATTTCAATAATTGAAATCTCTAATTCATAGAAATTTAAGAACTAAACGTCGAGTTCCATTTCAAATCATTTAAAATAATACACACACACACACACATACACACACACACATATATATATACTCATAACTTTTATATCCAATCATATTTAAACTTTAATTTTTTTTTTATTTATCAAAATAGATCCGTAGTAAAGCTACTACAATGGCCTTCCCACTTTGAAACTCGAAAATGAATGTCGATGATGCGTGCACTCATCACCGAAATTATTTTCCAACGACAGAGAGGGGAGTATAGAACTTATTTCTTTCCAAAATTTCATTAAAACAATTCTTTCAAATTATATTGAAATATTAATATCAGAAAATACTTCTAAATAATATTATTATTGTCCCAAAATTATTCGAAAGAAATTTTCAAAATCCCGGAACTTAAGTTTTAAATTTCCAAATTTCATTTATCTTATTTTCAAATCTTATTTCCAACCTATATTTATAAATTTCACTACCTAAAAACTAATATATTACAACCAAATATATAATTTATAAATCATTATTTTATATATAAAATATACAATAGGCAAAATTATTTCATTTACCTATATTTCAAAACAAATATTGTGTCGGTCTGTCATATTAAGTGTTTAGAAATCCCTATCGATGTCATAGCGTCCTATGCACCAACCGAAATTTATAAATACAAAACGAAACAAATTAACATTATATAAAAACCTTTTATAACACTAACAAATAAGCTCTCTCATATATATACGCTCAGCGACTCATCATAGAGTATTACTACCCTATTAATAAAGAGTCAGACCCCACAAAGCTAAGGTTATCGCTAAACCAAAGCTCTGATACCAACTATAACATCCCGCCTTTTTTTACGTTTTAAGCAGACACACATGTCGACTCAAACCATACAGAAGGGCAGATTGTAATTGGGGTGAATAAGAAAAAGAAGAGAAAGAAAAAAACAAAATAGAATCTCGCAGCGGAATGACAAAATATAATAATCAAATAACAGTTCGTGAAGCTATATACAAAACATTTGACTATACTTATACAATACAAAATCAGAGTTACACATATCAGAGATAAACAAATAATGCAGCGGATCAGTATGAATGCAGTGGAATAAATATAGTAAATAATATTAGTACAAATCTTCGTCTTCGTCCTCCAGAAATAAGGTCTTCAAATCCTAAAATGCTCAGGCTGACCCGAGCAAATTAAAAAGACAAAACACTCGAGTCAGAACTAAAAGACCTTATGTAAGTCAAATCAACGGTAAATAAATATGAGTGTAAACGGCGTCGGAGATGTTTACGGCTGTACCAAATCTAACTATCATATTAGAACGATAGGAATATAAATAAAATACTGGCCGTTACCATGATGACACATCACCATCACTATCAATGAAACCCTAACCAAATCGCATACGAGACGCTGTACCAAAACCAGCCGCCATCAATCATCACATCTTCACGCCACCATAGTTCGCCTACGGCCAGATCAGGCAACGCTGCCGCCTTCACCTCGACGAGCCGCCCACACTTTCACCCATGCGACGCAGCCACCTCACCTAGAACTGCCCCGCCACCGCAACTTATCATCGTCGTTTGTGGCGAATCAAACCCCCTGCGACCCAAACCAATTACGCCAAAGAATGCTACTAACTACCCTCTACGCATTTGAGCCCTCCGATCGACCCATCGATGACGATCCACCGTTGGATCGAACCCTAATCAACGGACGGCCGAAAATTATTCTACTCTTTCTGATCAAAAGATGAACTGAATCGAAAAACAAATCACAGATTTGAGATGCACTCATCGAGGGCTTCGAAACGGTATATAATTTGTTAGGGTTCTGAGGAGTTTAAATTTTGGATTTGGTTTTGAATTTTAAATTGAATTGGGAATCTGTTTGTCTGACATTGAGAAGGAGAAGTGGACAGATAAAATTGTACGTATAGACAAATGAAAATAAGAAGGAGCTAGGGTTTATGACGGGCTATTTATAGGTAGGTCCGAAATAGAAATGAACGGATATGATTAGATTTGGATTGAACGATAAATGGCCCGAAAAGCCCGTTCTGTCTCTAGAACGAAAATGAGTCATCTCATATATCAAAATAGATGTTTTCATTATTTTTCAATTCAATGGAACAGGTTTCAGGTCCTAATTCCACCGTATGAAGAAGTTATGTTAAAATCTGCTTATTTCAAATTGATTTCAATTGATTTTAATTAAATTGATTTATAGGCGTTTCGAGCCCGTACGATCAAACGACAAGTCTGATCGCTACGAAACTTGAAATCTTACAATAATTCACCCTTACGGATCCGATGAAACTAGTTTCATCAAAATCCGAGTCAGTGGCCAAAATGGCTATTTTCACATTAATTAAATAAATTAATATTAAATTAATTAAATCAAAATTTTCAATTCAAATTCGATGATTAACAAATTTTACCATTTTTGATTTCTTAACCATTCACAATAATTTAAACAAGTTCAGATATCAATTTTAAAGTTAATCAATTTACCAATTACAGTGTTTAATTCCCACTGTAATTAAATCAAATTAATTATAATTTAATCCAAATAAATTGATTCAATTTGATTTTCAATCTTTATATTCAATCAATTATTATTCTATAGACATGGTTTTACATTGTTTTATATTTCATTACATTAATATATTCCAATTCCCATCTTTTATTTGTATTAATGACAATATTTCAATTATTTTGTGATTTTGTCAATTTTACACATGAATTAAGATTTTTAAATAATTAATTATTTTATCTTAGTTCCAATCTTTTATTACATCAATTATTACATCATGAATATAATTAATATTTCTATTTATTTTATTACATTCACAATTTCAGTTATTGTCTTAATCTTATTAGTGTAACATTAAAGTTCATTTAATTCTAATTGATTTCCCATTTAAATTTAATAGACCAAATAAACAGGTAACTTATAACAATCGTTACCATAACTCTTAATTTCACTTATGAATTCATTATTCACAAACAAATGTTACAATTCTTATATAATACTGATTTTGTTCAATTCCTATTAACTATCTATTTCATACAATAATTAAATATTTACATTTATTTCTTATATTCAAATTTATAACCAAGTATAACATTTACATTATTTCAATTAATTGAACTTCCATAAAAAGGTTATCCTTTTCTTAATTTAACCTTATTCCATTTCATTATTTTTGTAATTTCCCTTAATAAATCACAAATTTCTATTTTCCCAATATTAAATAACAAAATTTAATTAAATTAACAATTGTAATTATCGAAAATTCACGGGTCGTTATAGATTCCAAATAAATTAGGATGTCTTTAAAAGGGTTTGCTTCAGTGTTGAGGTCTTAAGTGGCTGTAGGGCCTGCCTCCCTACTGAAAGAAGTAACCTATTAGATTCCATATTTATAATTAAAGAGTGATAGTGGATATCCCGGTAAGGGTTCACTTCAGGTTTTGAATCTTAAGTGAGTTTAGGATTCGTCTCTTTCCTATAAAAGAAGTATTAAGTAACCCGATGAGATTTTCGAGCAATGTCAGCTAGATAGTACTAGTGAGGATTCCGCCTTGGATTTAGGTATTAAATGACAATGGCCTACCTATAAATAGGTGTTAAATGGTCAAGGGTCTGTATAGACCTTATTAATGAGGTATTAAGTGGCTTGGATACAGTCTCTCGCATTACTAAGGCCGTAATAACGATATTACCATTGAGGAGCATGCCTTAGGAAAATGTCTTAAATGATGGGGTTTGTTTTAATTAAGGTCTTGAATGATCAGAGTCTGCCTATTTTCCAATAAAAGATATTAAGTGGCTTGGGTACTATTTATTACATAGCTACGATTTTATCCACTATAGATGCGGTAATAGTTGGACATTAAATGTCAGAAACCTTAAATAGCAGTTAGAGGCCTTTGTAGCTTGGACCCATCGACCATTGACAACATTGTTTGGAAACCACCTTGAGAATTAGTCTTAAATGATGGGGTCTACCTTGATTAAGGTTTTAAATGGTAGAGCCTACATATTTCTCTTTTTAAAGGTATTATAGAAGCCTGCTTGATATTTAGAAGTATTAAGTGGCAAATGGTTCTGGAAGTATTGGGTGGTTGATAAGGCTTCATAAGTATTTTATACCTTGAAAAGGGGTAAGTAAGTAATTGTTTGTGCAGCGTAAGGTTAGATTAGATTTACTAACCTTAATGGACATAACTAATAAATAGAAACTAGTTGGTATAAATTTATGTTATAGATAGTTTATAGATTTTCCAATCACCAAAACGTTGTTCTGACCCCTCCTCATTACAACCCACACGATAGGTTTAGAGGAATAGGTCACCGAAGCTGGATGTGCTTTAATGTTGGAGAATTCTTTTTTTCCTTTCATGCTCGATGCTGTTGTGACAATCTGCTATCCAAGGAATACCATTAATTCCAAGGTAGTAGTCATAGTAAGTATTCTTATCTTATTATTGTTTTCGCTGTGAGTTTAGATTTCTATCAATCTTTGATAATGCTCATGCTTATTTGCAGGTACTAAATCCAATGATCTGTGCTTTGATGTACTTGTTTTTGATTTTTTTTTTCAAAATTTAGGCCCATAGAGGTACGGGTTGTTACATATGGTATCAGAGCCTAGGTTAGTAGATTAGAGGAATTAGGATAAATTGAGAGAATGTATATGTACTTTCCTATCTAGTAATATTTTATTTTTATGCTAGATTCTAAGAGTTTCAACTGTATAAGTAGTTGCAATTCCACTCCAAAGGAATGGACAAAGCAACTATGAGTTTGAAATATCTTAAAGTAAAGATATTTAGGTCGACTCTGAAGTACCCAATGGTGTGCTGGTGATGCGTAAAGCGTTGTTGATGAAGAGCATGAGTTCGACATATGGTAGAATCCCGAGCACTAGAGGTGTTCGACTTGATGGTTGAGATTCTAGCTACCTTGTGATTTTGAATTTTGAGTTCTAGTCGGAGAAACACATTTATATCAGATGGGTGGGAAATTAGAGTCTGTATGTCGTAATTGTCCTGAAGTAAGTTTTTGCGAGGGTGTATTTATTGATCACCTCTTGATGGTAAACTAGATTTTTATTTGGATAATTAATGTCAAATCCTTAATCTAAAATCCATGATTAAATTTTTATAAAGTATATTTTGGAAATGCCATAGATTTTGGAAAGAGGGTTTCCAAGGGATTTATTTTACCAAGGATTTGTTTTGGAAATTTTGTTTTGGGAAAGTCTTGACATTTTAATTTTCAAAGAAACATGTATACGATTATGTTGGTCGTGTTAAGAAATTCTTAGTTTATAAAAGATTAATTCTTTAAATCCTTAATTATATGTATATATTAGTGAAGGATTGATTTTGAAGTTGGTAAGAAAAAGTTTTCCAAATTGGGAAATTTGTATTTTCAAAAGAAAGTTTTTGGAAACCCTGAAATATTTATATAAGTTTGATTTTAAGGGAAGTTTTGGTATGAAATAGTTTCTATTATTTAGAAACTATTATAAAAGAGCATATATATAGCTTAGTGATTTTTCGGTTTATAAAATTAAGGTTTTTATTTTTTCTCACTTAATGTAGAGACAAAATAGCAATGACATTCAACTTTATTGGTGTATGTAGTTCTAAGTATTTTTGTACCCTCCAGCTAGTGGAAAAAATATTTCCATGCGAAGTAGGCAGGAAATAGCAGTTGAAATATTTTTGGGTTTTGGAAGTGTTGTTGGTTGCAACAGTTCTGTTGAGGCTATCGCAATCTTGCCAAGGATGGGTCTACACGGTAAGGTGGATATCGTCGTGTGGAAGGTAGAATTTTTCTGGATGGGTTAAGTTGAAGATGGTGTACGGAACAGTCATTAGAATATTAATTAATTTAAACGGCCCTATTGCGTCCAGGTTCAGGCCATGCCCAATTTTGGGCTAGCAGTCGACTGTAGCAGTCGACCGATTGACCTATTAGCTGTCGACTGCTAGGTGGATTTGGGTCATACCCGAACTGGGAATGTGACTATAAGTCGCGTCTAAACCATCAGCCGCCGCTTCCTCTCACTCTCTTCCTCCACTCCATTTTCCACTGAACCCCACTTCCACCTCCTCCTTCCACCAATTAACCAAAGCCTCTCTCCTCCATTCCTTCACCAAGCAATGCCAAAAGTTTTGCATGTCATGTCTTGCCCCACCACCACTCCATATCTAAACCCTTTTCTCCCTTTTTCCAACTACCTCTCAGTCCATGGCACCGCCATGCACTAGTGGCTCTTTCTCTCATCATCCCGGCCTCACTCCACAAGAAGCCGCTTTGCTTGACTGGAGCGAGTGAAAGATCCTACATATCTCGGATCAGTAGGCTTTGATTTTCTCCACGAGCGATAGATGAAATTCAAAGATTTCGCTGCTCTTGGGTTTGAAGAGCTTTTCGTCACGACAGGACTTGCACCAATCCTCCGCTTCAAGTCTTATGAGCGGAAGTATTACCCACGCTGCGTCCGTCTTTTCAATGCACAGATAGGATAAAATTTTGATGATGGCAACAACTATATTGAGTCCAAGGTGAAGGGAGCTCAGATAGAGATGACAGATGATGATCTCATTGGGATTTTAAAGATATCTGCAGTAGGTGCAGATTTGGATGACATAGGGAGACTGATCCTGAGATTCTATAGCGGATCTTTTCTAGAACTATCGATGACTGGAGGACCGACAATTTGCAACCAGTTTCCTGTTTTGTCATAAAGAGTCGCTTATGCTATAATTAGCGGCATAGCCATCAACTGGGCTCATGTTTCGATGCTCCATACAGTCGATTAGGGAGTCGGAACCCCAAAGACTCACTTTCCCTATTTCCACTTGCTCACTCGAGTGTTTTGGTATTATGAGGTAAATTTGAGCGCAGAGCCAATACCGAGGAAGGTCTCTCCCATCATCGACCGTACCACTATTAAGAGGATGAATATTCCCTTACCGCCTACTGTACCACCTGTACCAGCACCAACAACAGGGGATAGCCTGAGGCAACGAGGGATACTTAAGTCCTGAGCTTGTTGCTATCCATCATGTTCAGGAAGAGCTCCGAGAGATTAGGGCAGAGTAGCGCCAAGGGCATGAGATTGGGTGTAGCCGTCATGCTACGACCATTCCATGGTCGCGCCAATGGCTCAAGCTCCAGCTGCAAAGCGAGACCATCTCATAGTTCACAGGCAATGTTTTATTTAGGATTGTTGTAGAATTTTGGAATTTGGTTCATGCGTTTAGTGCATAACCGACTTTCAACTATGCTGAAATTGTGGCTTGATTTATCAAAATTTTTGAGAAGGAAAATATTTTGAAAAATTTCCCTTTGATCTAAAAAGTTACATTAAAAAAAAGTTTTATGTATTAGTTATTTTTGACTCTTCAATTATTTTAGAGTTTTTCCATTCAAGGGAAAATGTGCCTCTAAATATTTTGGGATTTTATTTTCCAAATGACGTACAAATTTTAAAGTGAGGAAGATTTTTATGAAATCTTTGGTTTTGAAGGTCACATGTTAGGCGTAGGGAAGGCAAATATAGTTTGAATTTGTGGATTTAGCGGTGCATTAGGGTCGACGGTGCGATAAATGCAAGCGATAACAAGAGAAAAGCCGCTTTAGCCTTTGAATTTCTATATCCATACCTTGTCGACGACGTGCATAAGTCTATTTTTAGACTTAATTCCGTTTTAGAACTTTAAAAATAGGCCTCCTTATGCATTTTGTGCGTAGAAAATTTGGAGTAAATCCGGGGTAGCAAAGAAATTTCCACTATACTACGGGAATAGGAAGATTGTAGTATGGTAAGAAAGTTAAGTTCTCCATCTAAATTCCTTTTTCCAACATAGTAAGTAAAGTTTAGGAAGTGATTTTTTGATGCATTAGATAATAGGATGGTAAAAGTGGATGCAAAATTGGTTGCTTCATACTTCTACTTATAGGATTAGAAAGGTTTTTGTTGAAATGATTTTTCAGAAAGCTACATAAATATAGAATTACCAGTATATACGTAGGTTGTTTGCATCATATTTTTCAAAAGTGTTATCAAAAGATATGCCTTCATATATGAGGATCTGATTTAGAATCATTCTGCATGCATATTTTATGTACGATGATACAATAATACACTATGCACTTATGCACGTTTGGTTGCAATATTTGTTGTACACTCATTAGTTGTGTAGTTTAGGATAATTATGAGCCAAAACCAAGACGTAGTCATTGGTGAAATTTTGGGGTCGAAATTCATTTTAAGGAGGGAAGAATGTCACACCTTGTAACCTGGCGTAAGTTATTTAATTAGTTAGTTAGTTAATTAATTAGCCTCCAAAAATGGAATTTGTGAAAACAAGGAGTTTAGCCATGAAATGTGCACCATTGCGTTCATGACAAAATTCTAAGTAACTTTCATATTTTGGCTTTTGCGATCTGAGTTAAAACGAAGAAGATACAGACGAAAAATGAATCCTGAACAAAAATAAATAAATAAATAAGAAAAATTCATGTTTATAATTAATCACCCATGCCCACAGCCCGACTGTTCACTACGACTGGTCGACATGTAGTGGTCCATCTGTGCATACAAGGTAGTCGATTGGTTGGGTAACCGCGGGCGCAATAACCTTAGGCCACAACAGGACCGGATTTAATATATTTCGATCTAACATAACTGGTTGATTCTAGCGCCAACAAATTCAGGCTTAGCCATCCCTTGTCTTCTCATATTTTTATGGAAGCAGTAGCGAAGCTCTGTTATTTCTTCTTCTCCACTTTCTTTCTAAATTGTAAAGATAAGATATTTGTATCTATTCATACAAATCGAAGAAGAGTTGAAATCTAAATATATGAAAAGTAAAAGAGAAGAGAATCAACCATATGCATATTTGATGTAATTTATATATTTATATATATTTTTATCTATTTTCTCTCCCTATCCCAAATCTCGTCTCAGATCTCTAATTCTAACACATGTATATACCCATTTTCATACATATCTCTTGGATTAGAAAGGATTTGGAGATGAATCAAAGGTTCTACTTCAGATCTGGATATTTGGATCGCATTTAAATGGTGAGTGGGATATTTTATAGACTATTATGATATGAAAATTATCAAATTGGTGTTTATTTGATTTTTATGCCTAACTCGATAATTGTATGTGAGTTGTAAACAACAAATTAAATATGATCTGAATATAATAAATATCGCTTATATATTCTTGTATATGAATTGATTTTGAATTGTTTACAACCTGATCTAGAAATCTGTCCCAAAAGTATAAATTTAGAATATTGATTTGAATGAAATTTATTTTAGACCTGAAATAGGTTGTATAATAATGTTATAAATTTGGATTATTACCCTAATCTTATTGGAATGTAAACTTTTCTATGTTTGGCATCGTTGAAATTTTGATCCTTTCAATATTTGTAAATAGTTTGATTTCTTTCCCTCGTTTGATCTAACAAGCAATAGATGAAAATAGAAAGAGAAAAAGATGTGTAAATTATGAATTCACTGTAGTTTATACTGTCTATTTCAGCAATAAAAAGAAATGATTATTCCTTGTAATTTCAAATAATGTAATATTTTAGAGTTAAATCTTTTGTTTTGGGCTAACTTATGGAAATTATAGCGGATAATCTTTTTAGATATGATTCCAATAACTATGGAAAAGAATATTCTAGTGAAGATATATAATTAAAACATATTTAATAAAAGTAAATATTTGTACGTAATTTACCATGCTTGTAAAATTAAATAAAAAGCTAATAACAACGTTTGCACCTAATATTCGCATTTAGGATAATTAGCTAATGGGAAATAAATTTAAAGGTTGTAACTCCAATAAATGAGGAATAAATGGTAACAAATATTGGAGTTGCAATAATTTTATAATGTAAATGGATTAATCGTACTTATAAAAATGGAATAGACATAAAATGTTACTAATTTGAAATTTGTAACCATACATAAATGTCTAGGAAATGTCCATTGGTATTTTATGGACAAATTGATATTTATAATCACTAAATAGTGATTTTTGGGTAGATAAATATTTAGGGTAAATCTTATTGCATTAAATAAAAAGGGAAGTAGTAAGCTAAGTCTAATGTCTACCTAAGATAATATAAGTAAAGACGTAGGATGGTTAGCTGGACTTAGTAGGTTAGTGATGCGAAGTCAGTAGAGTCACTCAACGGAAGGCTGCCCTCCACTTTGAGGCTACCAGCAGTCAGGTGCACTAACTACTAATATGAGATATCACTAATCCTAGGACCCATGACGACGTGAGAGATTGGGCCTGCTTTCTAAATTGGAAATTATTAAATGGTACAAATTTGGAATTAGGAGAGATGATGGATATCTCCATAGAGGTTCGCTTCTAGTTTGAGGTCTTAGGTGGTTGTGGGGTTCGCCTCTCTTCTAAACGGAAGTATTATGTAACCTAGTGAGATTCCAAATAAATAAGGATGATGTCTCTAAAAGGGTATACTTCAGTGTTAAGGTCTTAAGTGGCTATAGGAGCCGCCTCCCTATTGAAAGAAGTAACCTAATGAGATTCCTTATTTATAATTAAAGAGTGATATTGGATATCTTGGTAAGGGTTCCCTTCAGGTTTGGGGTCTTAAGTGACTTAAGGGTTTGTCTTTTTCCTATAAAAGAAGTATTAAGTAGCCCAATGAGATTTCCAAGCTATGTCAGCTAGATAGTACCAATGAGGAGTCCACTTTGGGGTTAGGTATTAAATGACAAAGGCCTGCCTATAAATTGGAGTTAAATGGTTAGGGGCCTGGCTAGACCTTACTAATGGGGATTAAGTGGCTTGGTTACAGTCTCTCCTATTGCTAAGGCCGTAAAAACGATAGTACCAAAGCGGACTTTAGGAATAGGTCGTAAATGATGGGGACTGCCTTAATTGAGGTCTTAAATGACCATACTCTTCCTATTTTCCAATAAAAGTTATTAAGTGGCTTGGGTACTGTTTATTACATGGCTACGAATTTATCGACGATAAATGTAGTAATAGTTGGACATTAAATGTCGGAAGCCTTAAATTGTGGTTTGAGATCTTTGTAGCTAGGACCCACCGACCGTTGAAAAATTTGTTAGGAAATCACCTTGAGAATAGGTATTAAATGACGAGATCTACTTTGATTAAGGTCTTAAATGGAAGAGTCTGCTTATTTCTCTTTTTATAAGTATTATAAAAGCCCGCTTCATATTTAGAAGTATTAAGTAGAAAATGGGTTTAGAAGTATTGAGTGGTTGATAAGGCTTCATTAGTATTTTATACCTTGGGAAGGGGTAAGTAAGTAATCGTGTGTGTAATGCAAGGTTAGATTAGAATTGCTAACCTTAGTGGACATAACTATTAAAGGGAAACTAGTCAGTATAAATTTATGTTATGGACAGTTTATAGATTTTCTCGTCACTAGAACGTTGTTCCGACACTACCTCATTACAAGCCATAGGATAGATTTAGAGGAACAGGTCATTGAAGTTGGGTGTGTTTTGTTGTTAGAGAAGTCTTCTTTTTCTCTCATGCTCGATGCTTTTGTGACAATCTGCTATCCTAGGAATACAATTAATTCCATGGTAGTAATCATTGTCAGTATGCTTATTTGCAGGTACCAAATCCAACGATCTGTGCTTTGATGGACTTTGGTTTCGATTTTGTCGAAATTTAGGCCTATAGAGGTACGGGATGTTACATTTGTTATATGCATGTTTAATTAGGGGACATATATATATTTAAGTGGTTTAGAGGTTGGTAAAGTTTTCTTTTGAAATGAAGACATTTACTTCCATGGTAATATTGGAGATTTTTTAGAATTTGAGGTTCTAGATGGAGCTTGTATGACATTTATGGAATATTGTATCAAGGTGGTGATTGTTCGATTTTAACGATACAATATTCCATATTTAAATAGATTGCGAAGATATTTTGTAACAACCCTGGTTTTGTGATTACTTGTCTAAACAGACTACAATAATGATTATAATTTGTTAATTAAGAGAATAAATATAATTTGGAGAGACTAATTTGTTTAATCATTTGAAATGGTTAAATAGTGAGATTTGGGTTATATTTAGTTGAAAAAAAAAAATAATACCTCAATTCAATATTATTGGGTTAAGTAAACTTAAGTATGGAGAAAATAAAGTTTTGGAACTTTGTAATGGGTAATTGATGATAAAAACATGTGCTAAATATTTATACATGTTAAAAATGCAACAATTGGATAATTTATTGATATTGGCAAATTTTGGTTATTTTGGAAATTAATTAAGTTGCAAATGGGAATATAAAATGTGTGATATTGATTAAAAATCAATATTAGTGTGTAAAAATAATTTTAATAAGATTTGTACATTTATTATGTTTAAAATAATATGTTAGTGAAAATTTAGTTGTTAAAAATGTAAGTTTTAAACAATTAAGTGGAAAATTACCTATTTTAGTAGAAATGTAATATTTAAAATGTTTGTGTTAAAATTAATGTTTTAAAGTGGTTTAAATAATTTTATATATGTTTTATTAAATTTATAAAGTGAAACATGTTAAAATAGGAACAATAGGTGTTAAAAGGGATTAATTAAGTGATAACTAAGTGTAATATGGTGTTAATTTAAATATAATAGCCTAAATTAATTAACCATAGCCTATTGGATCCTAACCATACTAACCCAAACCCAAAACCCAATTATACTTTCTGGTTGCAAGAAAAGAGTACGTACAATACTCTTTCTCCATCTTCTTCCTGGAAATCAAAAGAAAAAAGGCTACCTTCTCTAAAAAATTCAAATCTAGCTTCAAATTAAACAGAAATTAAAGGAGAAATTTGTGAATTCAAGAGAGTTAACAGGTAATCCATTCAAACTATAAGATTTTTTCATCATTTCCTAGTTTGAGAAGTTTTTGATTTACTGTAACTTTCTTTTTGTGTTTGCATGTTTGTTTCTACTTTAGCTATGGGTTCCTAAAGCTAAATCGGAGCTAAAGTCATCACCTTGATTATAATTTTCTCAATTTTGGTGCTAAGGTGAGTAGTAACTCAATTACTAGCCAAATCAAACTGCCTGTAAGAAATTTGATTCAGTTTCTGTGGTGTTTTTTATTTACTGTAAGCTGTAAATTGAAATTTGTAGTTTACAGTGAAAAGCTTGTCTGGGTTCAACTTTGTGAACCCGTATCTCTTTGGTTTCATACCGAAATTGAGTGAAACCTTTTCCGGATCATAGACCATGTTTAGCAGTAGTTGCATTGCAAATTTTATTGCTTGATTCAATCTGGAAGTGCTTGAAATCAGGGCTCAAAGCTGGAAACGAAATAGGCAAAATTGCATGTAGCATTCACGACCATCAGGTCGACCCAGACACACTGGGGGTCGACCCTAGAGTTGACCTGAGCAATGTATGGGTCGACCCATGCTTTCCTAGTGTTGACCCGATGCTTTTAAAGGTCGACCCTTGCTCTTTTATTTTTTCCAAGTCATTCAGTTTTATCCTTATGCACTGTTTTGCTTATTCTGCTTATTCTGTTGATTGTTATGACCAATTCATGCAATATTTTGAAGTATTTTAAAGGGCTTAAACCTATCAATAGGTGTTAGCGCCAAAATTGGTCACTAACCCCCAAATCCAGATGAAAGCACCAAATACCAGTCACAGCTCAGAGATAGAATGTATGTAGAGAGTAATAATGTGAAGAACAGTTAAAACTAAAATGAAAGCAGTAAAGAACAACAGATTTTATAGTGGTTCGGCTAACTCCGGCCTACGTCCACTCCAGAAGTTTGCCTTTTATTGCTGTAATAATCGATTACAGTTACAAAATGGCAGAGTTGCCTTAGCCTTAGAAAAGAGAAAGTAAGAGAGCAGAAAGAAGATCCTCTTTTACTGTGCCCCTGCCTCTCTATTTATAGGCAAAGATGGGTTGGACTTCCCTGGTGGGCCTGGTAGCCGAGTACCTCAGCCCAAATGGAGTGGTCTCCATATGCCGAACCATAGATGCCGAACGCTGAATGCCGACCACGGTGTGAATGCCGAACGATCTCCTCATGCCGAACGTTGGGAGGTGTGAGGTACCGAGGTATCGAGGTACGGAGGTGCGAGGTACGAAGGTATGGAGGTGCGAGGTATGGAGGTGCGGAGTATGGAGGTGCGAGATATTGAGGTGCGAGGTATGGAGGTGCGGAGTATGGAGGTGCGAGGTGCAATGTCGAGCGAGGTGAGGTATGCCGAACGACCCATCCAATGCCGAACGCTCCTTGATGCCGAACGATCCATCCAATGCCGAACGTCTCCTTGATGCCGAACGATCCATCCAATGTCGAACGTCTCCAGATGCCGAACGTTGGTTAATGCCAAGCGCTCCATCCATTGTCGAACGTCTCCTTGATGCCGAATGATCCATCCAATGCCGAACGCTCCTTGATGCCGAACGATCCATCCAATGCCGAACATCTCCTTGATGCCGAACGATCCATCCAATGCCGAACGTCTCCAGATGCCGAACGTTGGTTAATGCCGAGCGCTCCATCCATTGTCGAACATCTCCTTGATGTCGAACGATCCATCCAATGCCGAACGTCTCCAGATGCCGAACGTTGGTTAATGCCGAGCGCTCCATCCATTGTCTAACGACGAACTCTCTATGCCGAACGCTCGCCCAGTGCCGAACAAGATTTATGCCGAACACTCCTTCTAATGCCGAACCATCCCATCATACTTTAGTCTCGATAGTTGTGAAGTTGTTTAAGTTAAATCCGTCTGTCCGCGGCCTTGCCAAAAGGCGGGTTAACACTTGCCCCCAAAACATGCCTTGCTGTGAAAGGTGTGTTTTGAATAGCCTCAAGTCCAATATCCCAAGTATGTATGTTATCCACATCCATACTTTCCGATCCATAACCCAATCCATTACCAAGCCATCTTATCCGAGTACCACAGCCATATCTTGATTCATTTTCGCGACTGTTCCGAGTCGATGTCTGATTCTTATCCAGTAACCAAGTCCTTACCCAATTCCACATCCATCTGAACCCGACTACCGAGTTCCAATCCATCCATATCCAATAACCTATAACCATATCCATGACCTCTCCGGGTCGATATCCAAATCCATAACCTCTCCGGGCTCTTGCCAAGCGCAATCCACACCTGATGACCGTGGTCCAGTGTCCCTGGACGTTGAGATAACCTCTCCGGGTTCTTGCCAAGCGCAATCCACACTTGACGACCGTGGCCCAGTGTCCCTGGGCGTTCAGTTAACCTCTCCGGGTTCTTGCCAAGCGCAATCCACACTTGACGACCGTGGCCCAGTGTCCCTGGGCGTTGAGCTAACCTCTCCGGGTTCTTGCCAAGCGCAATCCACACTTGACGACCGTGGTCCAGTGTCCCTGGACGCAAGTAATGTCGTGGCTTAAGTCCTAAGCCGAATCCTGGTCGCTCCGGACCCTTGCCGAGCATAGTCCATACTCGACGACCTTTAAGCTAAAATCCAGAGAAAATCCAATCAAAATCCAATCCGAAAAACAAACATTCAAACCAGAATTCAAACCAGAAAAACGAGAAAACAGGGAGTTCAAACCAAACTCCAAAACCAAACCAGAAAAAGCAAATGTCCAAGTCAAAGGAAAAAACAGATTTTACAAACCCGGGCGTTTCGGTAAGCCATCATCTCAGAGCATGCCTGAGGGTTATCTCCGACCCCGTACATGAGTAAGTGATTTAACCGTTTGCCCGGAGTTTGTTACTTATTCCAAACCATCAAGATTAGTTGATGACCAATCGGTCACCATTCCTGGGCCTCGCGCCCTCGTCGTTCAAGGTAGGTGGAGGCTGTTCATGTTCCACCGCCGCATTCCGAGTTCCGACATACTGTCGCAACTGACCATTCCTTATATGCTCCTCGATTATATCCTTTAGATGTTGGCAGCTGTTAGTATCATGCCCGTCCAGGTCATGAAAGAGACAGTGCCTTCTTGATGCCCTTTCACGTTCTGTGGGTTCCCTCCTTGATGGCCTTCGATAGGGAAGACGATCTCGAGTATCTAAGAAAATCCGCTCCAACGTTGTGTTCAATCCTGTGTAAGTGGAGAACTTTGGTTCTCCCCAGCGCTTCCTTTTCCCTTTATCCTTGTCCCCACCTGAGCTTTCGCCAAGTAATCTTCCATCCTTAGTCATGTTTACTTCCTGTGACCTCATGTCCAAACATGCATCCTCTTGTCGAAGAAATCTTTCAGCTTCATGAAAGAATTCCCCAATATCCAACGGTGGGTCCCGTACCAACGATACTTTGAACTCCGAATTATCTCTGACTCCTGATACCGCAGCCATCAGAACCATTGACGGATATGGCCGATCCACCGAAGTAACTACTGCATTAAATCGAGTTAAGAATGTCCTAAGCGATTCATCTGCCCCCTGTTTGACTGACGTTAGCGTCATCACATTCTTTGGCCTTTTTATGTGAACTCGAAACTGACTTAAGAACTTGTCCACCAGTTCTGTCCATGTTCCAATGGATCCATCCTCCAGCTGTCTAAACCACATAGCAGCAATTTCAGTCAAGTACAGAGGGAAACATCGGGCCATAACCTCCTCCGTTGCCCCCAGCACTTCCATATGCCTAGTGTATCTCATCAAGTGGTCGGTGGGATCCGTCTTCCCGTTGTATACTTCTAGAGTGGGTAGTTTGAAATCGGACGGATTCCTAGCTGTCCTGATGTTTCGGGTAAACGGACTTTTGTTAACTCCCTCTGAATCCCTATTTGTCAGACCTCCCCGAATAGTCCGCCTGATAATGTCAGCCAATCTAGTGTTTCCAACTAATCCAGACTGCCCCCCAAGTCCCCGAGGAAATTCTGGCACATATTCTTCATCACATACTCCTGGTGGCGTGCCCCCGAGTCTAGGTCCATCTAGATTGTTAACTGTTTGTTGATTGGGAGTTGCCCCCTGCTGATTCACTCCATCTGTCCGTTGGTTGAGTTCCTCTGGTCCAGCTCCATGATCTTGAGCACCTGCAGTTCCTGGTTGTCCAAATTGCCTAAGAAGAGCCTGCATCATCTCCTCTTGTCGTTTCATCATCTGCTCTTGCATAGAGTTCATCATCACTTGCATCTCGTCCCGAGTTATGTAGATGGATGCATGACCCTCTCCAGCTCCAGAAGATGCCGCTTGACTTCCTTCCTGATTGCTCCTTTCCACTGCTTGCCTCTTTGTTGGTGGTCTTGCCATTGCTTTCTAAGATCCAAGTTCTTAACTCCAAAATTCCTGATTGTTTCAATTTCTCAGTGAAAGCACCAAAGTGTTAGCGCCAAAATTGGTCACTAACCCCCAAATCCAGATGAAAGCACCAAATACCAGTCACAGCTCAGAGATAGAATGTATGTAGAGAGTAATAATGTGAAGAACAGTTAAAACTAAAATGAAAGCAGTAAAGAACAACAGATTTTATAGTGGTTCGGCTAACTCCGGCCTACGTCCACTCCAGAAGTTTGCCTTTTATTGCTGTAATAATCGATTATAGTTACAAAATGGCAGAGTTGCCTTAGCCTTAGAAAAGAGAAAGTAAGAGAGTAGAAAGAAGATCCTCTTTTACTGTGCCCCTGCCTCTCTATTTATAGGCAAAGATGGGTTGGACTTCCCTGGTGGGCCTGGTAGCCGAGTACCTCAGCCCAAATGGAGTGGTCTCCATATGCCGAACCATAGATGCCGAACGCTGAATGCCGACCACGGTGTGAATGCCGAACGATCTCCTCATGCCGAACGTTGGGAGGTGTGAGGTACCGAGGTATCGAGGTACGGAGGTGCGAGGTACGAAGGTATGGAGGTGCGAGGTATGGAGGTGCGGAGTATGGAGGTGCGAGATATGGAGGTGCGAGGTATGGAGGTGCGGAGTATGGAGGTGCGAGGTGCAATGTCGAGCGAGGTGAGGTATGCCGAACGACCCATCCAATGCCGAACGCTCCTTGATGCCGAACGATCCATCCAATGCCGAACGTCTCCTTGATGCCGAACGATCCATCCAATGCCGAACGTCTCCAGATGCCGAACGTTGGTTAATGCCGAGCGCTCCATCCATTGTCGAACGTCTCCTTGATGCCGAACGATCCATCCAATGCCGAACGCTCCTTGATGCCGAACGATCCATCCAATGCCGAACGTCTCCTTGATGCCGAATGATCCATCCAATGCCGAACGTCTCCAGATGCCGAACGTTGGTTAATGCCGAGCGCTCCATCCATTATCGAACGTCTCCTTGATGCCGAACGATCCATCCAATGCCGAACGTCTCCAAATGCCGAACGTTGGTTAATGCCGAGCGCTCCATCCATTGTCTAACGACGAACTCTCTATGCCGAACGCTCGCCCAGTGCCGAACAAGAATTATGCCGAACACTCCTTCTGATGCCGAACCATCCCATCATACTTTAGTCTCGATAGTTGTGAAGTTGTTTAAGTTAAATCCGTCTGTCCGCGGCCTTGCCAAAAGGCGGGTTAACAATAGGTAAGCCAACATTATTGTTGATCCGTACTTTGGATTGACGTGTTTTGAGTAGATTCATATGCCGATTTTATTGCGTTTTCGGTGATTTTTGACGTTTCCAAGCACGTGTTTTCTAAACCGATTTTGGAATGATTTTTATAATAAATAGCTTTCGAAATAAATATTTTACAACATTTATAATTATTTTTGAAGCTATTAAAAATATATATTCTCTATAATAAAGAGATTTCAAAGCCATAATTTCCAAACGATTTCAAAAAAATTATTTTAAATCTAGTTTTCTCGAAGCAAAGTATTTTTGGTATAAAATATATATTTTTGCACTCTTCGAGAGAATGAGGAAGTGATTGAAATAATTTAGTAAAACATGTGGTATGGGACACATGCATTTACTTTTTCGGTTAATTCCGGATTCATTCTATTGAAGCTATACACATTTCATGGACCTTCGGGTTGTTTGCCAGTACTGGACCTTCGGGTCATTTGAGCTTTCTAGCCATTGGACCTTCAGGTTGTTTGACCTTCGGGTTGTTTGACCTTCCGGTTGTTTGGCCTTCGGGTCATTTGGCCTTTGGGTTGTTTATATTGGGCGCCATATTTGTTATACAGTACTTGGCGGGCTTCTGCCGTTTTGTTGAGCATGTGCATCTTTTGTGATATTTCTTGATTTATTTTTGATTTCCAAATGTTTTCGCCATTTTGTGATTATTGGGCCTTTGAGCTGTTTGAGGATTTATTATACGGTGATTACATTTTGGAGTCTTGAACTCTTAACCGAGTTCGACATATTATGATTTATGATTGCCTTCCTTTGGCATTTTTGAGATTTGCGATTTCCTATTTAGGAGTTATGGTTGATGGAAGCCATTATATTGGTTGTTGTGGATGCCGATGATATGAGGCGATTATTTGTGTCTAATTGATGTGGTTGTTGATCTTGCCTCTTTCGAGAAATTTTCACTTGATATTTTGGTGATACCATCTCACATGAGTAATTGATATATATATATATATATATATATATATATATATATATGGTGTTGCTTCTTCTCTTTTGAGAAGAAGTATTATCGTTTATCCCTATACTTCATCTACCTTTGTCTAATCAGTTTATTTAAGCTAGACTGACCCGTGTATTTTATATACTCGGGTTAGACCGAGTTGTTTCAGATTAGTCACCTGCTGTAGATTACCGCTATGCTGCTTCCGCTATGGATTTTCTTGCTTTATTTTGGATGCTAGTCATCTTTTGTGTAGCCTTATAGTTATTTTATGAACTCTGATTTGTATATATATTCTTTTTGACTCGATGTATATATGTGGTCAATGTACCACCACTTGTGTATCACAATGTAGTGTAATATGATGTATCTATATATGTGTATATATGCGTGACTGCTGTTCTGTGATCTGTTGTATTTTTTGTTGTTATATTTTGTTCTGATAGATCCATTAGCCATCGTAGATTTGTGTTAAACATTTATTAAGTATGTCGATCCATTTGAGAAAGCTAAAAGGAAAAAAAATTAGAGCACCCAATCAACATATTCAATACTTGTTTAAGACAAATCTTATGGATGGTCGCTCCTAACCAGCCTTATTCTATGCATTAACATATAGTATTACTCCATAACGCTCTTTGTTAATGTGAGGCTTGGGATGGGGCGTCACAACTTGGTATCAGAGCAGAGTTTAAAACAAAATATGATAAACAAATAATAGAACATATATTACAGTACATCAGAGTACAGTATAAGTGTTACATATTCCCTAATCATCGTGTCCTTATTCTTTCCGTGTCCTTGGGGTTAGATATAGGTTGGGAATACATCTAGGAATTCATTTTAATTCCATAGTATTCCATAATTAAATTAAGGATATCTTACCCTATGAAAACACTTATCTTATTTTATACTTTCAACTTATGGCTAGAAGAGGCAGTGGTCCCCGTTCTGATGCTGGGTCGTCCAGTGGCTCACATCTAGACGGTGTATACATGTCTGATGATTAGTTCATGGAGTTATTCAGAAGCACTCGGCATCCAACTCCTACTCCTTCGTCTCCTTCATGCAAGTCTACTTTTGTGCGTATGTGCAATGATTCCTCTCATCTTGGAGGCAAGCCTTTCAAAGGCTTATAGTCTATTCTTGAGATCCAGGCATGGCTTCGTACATGCGAGCGTATCTTTACTCGCATGGATCTTTCCGACCATCACCGAGTTCTTGTAGCATCGAGTATGTTGCAAGAGCGTGCACTTGATTGGTATGAGCTTCTTATTACTAAGCTCGATGAGTCTACTCTTACTTGGATCCAGTTTAGGGAGCGATTCAAACTTAAGTTCGTTCCTATGTCTGAGAAAGCCCTCTTAGCCCGTCGCTTCCTTGAGTTGAAGCAAGGGAAGTCTTCCGTTTTCGAGTATATTTCTTCATTCGAGGCCTTGTCCAAGTATAGTCTCGAGTATATTAGAACATCTTATAAGAAGAATCTCAAGTTTGTTTCTGGCCTCAAGTAATATTTGAAGAAATCTTTGATGCTTCAGCTTAAGATTTCATTTGAGGATTTGGTTGACTTGGCGCTTCACCTTGAAACAGTCAAGAAGGAGAAAGATAGTAGTGATGAGACTGAGGTTCGTAAGAACCCCAACAAGAAGAAGTTTCCTTTTCATAAGTCCAAGTCTTTTTCTCATAGCAAGAAGAAGAAGTCTGTTGGTTCTAGCTCTCAGCCCAGTGGAGCACCTCCTAGTCAGAAGGGGTGTTTCAATTGTGGCTCCTCTGATCATTTGATTTGAGATTGTCCCAAGCCTCGTGTGTGCCGTTATTGCAAGAAAGAGGGACATCGGGTTTCATCTTGTCCCATTGCTCCTAGTAATGTTAAGTCGGGCAAGCTTAATGTGGTGGATGCTTCTAGTGGTTCTTCTCAGCCCAGAGGTACTTCTCCTTCTATTCTCAAAGGTTCTATATTATTTCATGATCGTTCTATTCGAGTTCTCTTCGATACGGGTGCATCACCCTCATTCGTGTCGAAGGAGCTTATTGATGTTATGTCGTTGGATGTTTCTTGCCTTTTTACTTCTTTGAGGGTTGCAAATCCTATTAGGGGATCCATAACACTTAGCATGCTTTGTACTAATGTTGAAATTATTCTTTGTGTTTTTTCTTTTCGTGCGAATCTGCACGTTATTCACTATCTTGGATTTGATATGCTTTTGGGGATGGATTGGCTTGCATGTTATCAAGCCCGAATCCTATGTTCTGAAAGGATCCTATATCTTAGGCATCTTGATTCTTCTGATCAGTTGTCTCTTGTTCCTTGGAATGTTGATGGTGATTCCAAAGCATATCTTTATTCGTTCTTGAGTCTCAAGATGATGATGATGTATCTCGAATTCCAATCATTTGTGATTTTGCTAATGTATTTGAGCCTATTTCGGGTTTGCCACCTAAGCGAGCAATTGAGTTCCGTATTTACCGCATTCCTAGTGCTCAACTTGTTAGTCGTCCTCCCACGAGGATGTCCACTAAGGAAAATGAGGAACTCAAAAAGCAATTGTTGAAGCTTGAAGCCAGGCAATTCATTCAGTCCAGTTCTTCACTGTGGGGTGTCGCAGTCGTCTTTGTTAAGAAATCTAATGGTACTCTTAGGCTTTGCATCGGTTACCACAAGCTTAACGAGTTATCCATTAAGAATAAGTATCCATTGCCTAGGATGGATAACATGTTCGATCAGTTGAGTGGTGCTAATGTCTTTTCTCAACTCGACCTTGCCACCAGTTTTCACCAGTTACGAGTTGCGGAGAACATCATTCTTCTTACCGCATTCCGCACTCGTTATGGTTCTTATGAGTGGCTCATTATACCATTCAGTTTGATGAACGCCCCATCTTATTTCGCCAATCTCATGAATCGAGTATTCATGGAATATCTCGTAAGTTCGTCCTTGTATTCATTGATGATATTCTTACATATTCTAAGTCTGAAGCTGATCATGCTCATCATTTGAGGATTGTTTTGAATACTCTTCTTCAGCATCAACTTAAAGTCAAATTCTCCAAGTGCCACTTTTAGGAGAATAAGGTGAAGTTCCTTGGCCATGTTGTATCTCCTGATGGCATTTCTGTCGATCCATCGAAGATAGAAGCCATTCAGAATTGGTAAAGGCCAGAGAACTTTTTTGAGATTCGCAGTTTTATTGGATTGGTGGGTTATTACCGTCGGTTCATTAAGGACTTTTTCTACATTGTTCTTCCTCTTACTAGCCTTACTAGGAAAGGCGTTCAATTTGTTTGGTCTGATAAGTGTAAAGCTTCTTTTCATAAATTGAAAGAAGTTCTCACTAATGCTCCAATCCTTGTGGTTCCTGAAGGGAATCAAGATCATGTTCTCTACACCGAGCTAGGTTATGTAGTCTTGGTGCTATGCTTATGCAGAGAGATCGAGTAGTTGCCTATGCTTCTAGGCAATTACGCCCGAATGAGGTTCGCTATGCCACCCAAGACTTAGAGTTGGCCGCCATAGTCTTTGCCTTGAAGATTTGGCGTCAATATCTATTAGGCGAGCGCTTCATTCTTTGTACCGATCAAAAATCATTGAAGTATTTGTTCACCTAGAAAGATCTTAATATGCGGAAATAGCGTTGGCTTGAGTTCCTAGCCTCTTATGTTTTTGATATCCAGTACACTCCTAGAAAAGGGAACCGAGTTGCAGATGCGCTAAGTCACAAGCACTCAATTGTTATTTCTATGATGTTAGTTGAGTGGGATATGTTGGAGACCTTATCTCTTTGTGACATTCATGATCGTGCTCCAGCTTCAGATTCTCTTATCTTATTATTTAGTTTAGAAGCTCATCCAAGCTTATTGGATCGTATCACCGATGCTCAGGGGCAAGATCCAGAACTTGTGCGCCTTATTCAGCTTTGTAAGTCTGAATCCCGTGATGATGAGTTAAGGGATTTCAGCATTGATATTCATGGCTGTCTTCGTAAGAAGAATCGATTTATTGTGCCTTGTGTTTATGATCTTAGGCGGGACATTCTTTATGATTGTCACTGTTCTAAGTATACTATTCATCCCGGTAGTAGCAAGATGTATGCCGATATGAGACACTTGTATTATTGGGAAGGCATGAAGCGTGATGTTGCAAGTTATGTGAAGAATTACATGACTTGTCAACTCATTGAAGCCGAACATCAGCATCCCCGTGGTCTTCTTCAGCCTCTTGAGGTCCCATTGTGGAAATAGGATCAAATCTCTATGGACTTTATTGATGGCCTACCTCATTCGAGATCAGGCCATAACAGTGTTTGGGTTATTGTGGATCGCTTGACTAAATCCACTCATTTTATTCCTATTAAATCTAATATGAGAGCTTCTCATATATCTAAGCTATATATTAAGGAGATCGTGAGACTTTACGGTGTTCCTAGTTCGATCGTTTGTGATAGAGATCCACTTTTCACCAGTAATTTATGGAAGAGTCTTTAGAAAGCTTTGGGTACAAAGCTTAACTTAAGCACAGCTTATCATCCGCAGTCTGATGGACAGAGTGAACGGGTGAATCGTATTCTTGAGGATCTACTTCGTACATGCATTCTAGATTTTGGTGGTAGTTGAGAAGACCACCTACTGCTTGTTGAGTTCTCTTATAACAACAGTTTTCAGTCCAGTATCGGTATGGCTCATTCGATGCCCTATACGAAAGGCCATGTCAATCACCTTCTTGTTGGTTGGAATCCAGGGAGTAGCTGATTTTAGTCCCCGATTCTATTCATGAAGCTTCAGAGAAGATCGATCTTATTCGTCAGAGAATGAAAGAGGCACAGAGTCATCAGAAATCCTACGCAGACAACCGTAGGAAGCCTATTGAGCTCTCTATTGGTGATCTTGTTTATATTCGTGTATCTCCATTGAAGGGGGTAATACGTTTCAGTAGGACTAGGAAATTGGCTCCTCGATTCATAGGACCATTTCCTATTACTGAGCGTATTGGCCAGTTGCTTATAGAATATCACTTACGGCCCAATTTTCTGGTATTCATGATGTGTTTCACGTCTCTCAGCTTCGGAAGTGCCTTCATAATTCAGATTCTATTATTGATCCTCCTATTTTGCAAGAGCTTGAGATCTCACCTGATTAAGCTATTATGCAACATCCTGTCAGTGTTCTTGCTTCGGAGGTGAAACGTCTTCGAAATAAGGATGTACCACTCGTAAAGATTCAATGGTCCGCTAATCCCAATGACTGTACATGGGAAACCAGAGAATTTATCGAGCGATCTTATCCTAGTTTTCTATCTTCTCGTATTGAGGGTGAGAATTTTTAAACTCAAGCTATCTATTTTCCTTTGCTTAATAAAATAAATTGTGTTGCATACAGTTCTTCAATAGGAAATTTTGAGGATGCAATTTTTATAAGGGGGAGTCTGTAACAACCCTGGTTTTTTGATTACCTATCTAAATAAATTATAATAATGAGTATAATTTGTTAATTAAGAGAATAGATATAATTTGGAGAGAATAATTTGTTTAATCATTTGAAATGGTTAATTAGTGAGATTTGGGTTATCTTGAATTGAAAAAAAATAATACCTCAATTCAATATTATTGGGTTAAGTAAACTTAATTTTGGAGAAAATAAAGTTTTGGAACTTTGCAATGGGTAATTGATGATATACATGTTCTAAATATTTATACATGTTTAAAATGCAGCAATAAGATAATTTACCGGTATTGGCAAATTTTGGTTATTTTGGAAATTAATTAAGTTGCAAATGGGAATATGAAATGTGTAATATTGATTAAAAATAAATATTAGTGTGTAAAAATATTTTTAATATGATTTGTACATATATTATGTTTAAAACAATATGTTAGTGAAATTTAGTTGTTAAAAATGTAAGTTTTAAACAATTAAGTGTAAAATTACCTATTTTAGGTGAATATGTAAAATTTAAAATGTTTGCGTTAAAATTAATGTATAAAAGTTGTTTAAATAATTTTATATATGTTGTATTAATTTTATAAAGTGAAACATGTTAAAATAGAAATAATAGGTGTTGAATGGATTAATTAAGTGATAGTTAAGTGATATATGGTGTTAATTAAAATATAATAGCCTAAATTAATTAACCATAGCCTATTGGATCCTAGCCATACTAACCCAAAACCAATAACCCAATTATACTTTCTGGTTGCAAGAAAAGAGTACATTCAATACTCTTTCTCCATCTTCTTCCTCGAAATCAAAAGAAAAATGGCTACATTCTCTTAAAAATTCAAATCTAGCTCCAAATTAAACAAAAATTAAAGGAGAAATTTGTGAATTCAAGAGAGTTAATAGGTAATCCATTCAAACCATAAGATTATTTCATAAATTCCTAGTTTGAGAAGTTTTTGGTTTACTGTAACTTTCTTTTTGTGTTTGCATGTCTGTTTCTTTTTCAGCTATAGGTTCCTAAAGCTAAATCGGAGCTAAAGTCATTACCTTGCTTATAATTTTCTCAATTTTGGTGCTAAGGTGAGTAGTAACTCACATTTTTAGCTAAATCAATCTACCTGTAAGAAATTTGATTCGGTTTCTGTGGTGTTTTTGATTTACTGTAAACTGTAAATTGAAATTTGTAGTTTACAGTGAAAAGCTTGTCTGGGTTCAACTTTGTGAACCCATATCTCTTTGGTTTCATACCGAAATTGAGTGAAACCTTTTCAGGATCATAGACCATGTTTAGTAGTAGTCGCATGTCAAATTTCATTGCTTGATTCAATCTGGAAGTGCCTGAAGTCAGTGCTCAAAGTTGGAAACGAAACAGCCAAAATTGCCTGTAGCATTCGCGACCATCAGGTCGACCCAGACACACTCTGGGTCAACCCTAGGGTCGACCTGAGCAATGTATGGGTCTACCCATGCTTTCCTAAGGTCAACCTGAGACTTTTAAAGGATGACCCTTGCTCTTTTATTTTGTCCAGGTCAATCTGTTTTATTCTTGTGCACTGTTTTGCTTATTCTGCTTATTCAAGTGACTGTTATGACCAATTCTTGTATTATTTTGTTGAGCACATGCATCTTTTGTGATATTTCTTGATTTATTTGTGATTTCCAAATGTTTTTGCCATTTCATGATTATTGGACCTTTGAGCCATTTGAGGATTTA
The DNA here is from genome assembly GCA_030737815.1 of Allium fistulosum. Lineage (NCBI taxonomy): Eukaryota > Viridiplantae > Streptophyta > Magnoliopsida > Asparagales > Amaryllidaceae > Allium > Allium fistulosum. Next base: position 554,557,054 of record CM060905.1, on the reverse strand, counting down.
TTATATGGTGATTACATTTTGGAGTCTTGAACTCTTAACCGAGTTCTACATATTGTGATTTGTGGTTGCCTTCCTTTGGCATTTTTGAGATTTGTGATTTCCTAGTTAGGAGTTATGGTTGATGGAAGCCATTATATTGGTTGTTGTGAATGCCGATGATATGAGGCGATTATTTGTGCCTAATTGATGTGGTTGTTAATCTTGCCTCTTTCGAGAAATTTTCACATGATATTTCGGTGATACCATCTCAGATGAGTAATTGATATATATATATATATATATATATTTGGTATTGTCTCTTCTCTTTTGATAAGAAATATTATCGTTTATCCCTATACTTCATCTATCTTGTGCTGATCAGTTTATTAAAGATAGACTGACCCGTGTATTTTATATACTCGGGCCAGACCGAGTTGTTTTAGGTTAGTCACCTATTGTAGACTACCGCTATGCTGCTTCCGCTGTGGATTTTATTGCTTTCTTTTGGATTCTAGTCATCTTTTGTGTAGCCTTATAGTTATTTTGTGAACTATGATTTGTATATATTCTTTTTGACTCGATGTATATATGTGGTCTATATCACCACTTGTGTATCACTATGTAGTGTACTATGATGTATCTGTATATGTGCATATATGTTTGACTACTGTTCTATGATCTGTTGTATTAGTTGTTGTTATATTTTGTTCTGATAGATCCATTAGCCATCGTAGATTTGTGTTAAACATTTATTGAGTATGTCGATCCACTTGAGAAAGGTAAAAGGAAAAAAATTAGAGCACCCAATCGACGTATTCAATACTTGTTTAAGACAAATCTTACGGATGGTCGCTCCTAACCAGCCCTATTCTCTGCATTAACAGACATTATTACTCCGTAGTGCTCTTTATTAATGTGGGTCTCAGGGTGGGGCATCACATATTTGAGTCAAGGTTGAATTGGGACTCAAATAAATTTCCTCTTTTATGGATTTTGTAGATTTTTAAGAGTGATTAATTGCCTCTTTAATTGCATTAAAGAGGCCAAAAATTATCAATATAGGAATTATTTATTTTGGTAGATGGAAGTATATCAGTCAATTTCTTAACTGATTGGAGAACGCATTTATCAAAGTTATTATAAGTAAACATTTATAGGTTTCTTTAAAGGTGTGTGGGGAAAAGTTATTTTTCTAGGGTTTAGGATTTAGATATCTTCTCAAGTTTTGTTTTTTTTGTAATAATTTGGTGAATTAATAAAGGTTTTGTATGGAGGAATTTGTTTGTCATTCTTTTTTCTTCACTTTTTATCTCTTCTAAAATATAATAGTGTAGGGATAATAGAAATAACCCTAACAGCTACTCAAGTAGTGATCTGAAATAGAGTCACGATGCTCTATATCTGAGTGATTTACTTTGTTGAGACAAGTTATGTTACTGCCAGTGATATCATTATTAGGCTGCTTTTATTTATTTTTAAACATTGATCTTGTATAATTCAACTATACTAAGTTGAACTAAACATTATTATTTTCTATCTTTGCTTCTTTCTTTGTATTCTTAAAAGGTTCAATTTTATGTGAATGTGCTTGGTGATTATTGTCATCATTTTATTCCACTTGCATAGAACAAGATTCCACATTTTCATTTATGTTTTTTTGACATCCACATCTTTTAATAGCTACACTTTTTATATCTAAAGGGCCAATATAAATACTACACTTAACTGGAACCTATTCATATTCAACTTTCTTCCATAATATATTGTCATTAAGGTCTAAAATTGGAATTTGATTGGGGAAAACAAAATTTGCATCATCTCTACCGTAACTCGAGCAAAGGATATTCTTATCATACCCTTTTTCACTTGGTCCAACTTAATTAGATTACCAGTAACCGAGATAATCCTATCAATTGCCTCCTCTTTCCAGAAGTCTAAATCCAAACTAGAAAAATGATCCAAATAATAATATTTTGTAGAAATTCTCTTGCTAGCTTCATACTGGAAATTCCCCAGTAGAAATATAAGATTTAACATAATGGTAATAGGTTTTTGACCCATAATATATAAGTCACCAAAATTCTTCCAGTTCTCTTTGGCATTATTAACAATCACGGTGTTCATTTTAGGACATTTTAAGTTATTTAATTCTGTTGGAGAATAAAACAAGTTTGGAGAATATATAGAAACTTCCAACTCATCTACTATTTCATTACAAGCTTTTGGAATTTGAGTTCCCATCGACTTCTCTACCTTGCCAAAGCCTTCCCATGTTTTACATCCATAATAGGCCATCGATAACGAGGGGAATTCGCATGAATTCCTTGCATTGAATCTGGGTCAGGCATTATCTCTCCTATGTTGAACGTGAACATTATCCCATCTCCTGTTAATTTTCATCTAGTTTTAGAATTTTTGAGTCCTCCTAAACAATAATTCTAAAATTTGAAATAAATTAAATTAAATTATTTAATTAAGTTAAGAATTAGAAATTAGTTAAATCTGATTTATTAGATAAGAATTTAAAGTTAATTAAATTTGGTTTAATTAACAAGAAATAAAATTAATTAAATAAAATTTATTTAATAAGGATTAAAATTAATTAAATATTATTTAACTAATAAGAATTGAGATTAATTAAATATGATTCAACTAATGATGATTAAAATTAGTTGGTTTAATTGACAATATACATATAAAATTACATAAGTTAAAATAAGTTATTACATTTGTAAATAAACTGAACTTATATAATTACATTTGTAAATGTAATTTAAGCGGAACTAAAATTAAATAAACTCAAGATAGAATTTTAGAATAAATATATATATGTAAAGTACATGTACCGTGATTTCAAATGTGTCCGATAGTTGAATCATATTGATATTTCATAAACATTACTTTATTCCATAAATCGATATCACTCAAAATATATCAAAAATTATGAATCATAAATATAGTTCTCCTCTATAATTTATATATCGATAGATTACTTGCATACACACTAGTTGTTAGGAGAACTCAAGCTAGATTTGTTCTGTGTTATACTATTGATATATTACCTAGATAAGATAAGATATATGCATGTATTTTCTAAGAAAACTGAAGGTATATGCATTATACCTAGACTATTACGAATGATAAATAAGAGTTAATAATCTCTTCTGATTTTTTGAGCAACCTCAAGGTCGAGTTCAAGATTAGGGCAAAGGCCATGATTAGGAGTTGTATATGATACAACCGATAAAGAGTTAACCATCGCTTATAGGCCTATGATTTGTTGAGCAAATCCAAGGTTGGAATCTCAAGGCAAGCGAGTCCTAACACTCACTAAAGGGTTCAAAATATTTTTATATTTCTCTTAGGGTTTTGACAAATATAAAAATCTATGGGAGCCTTACTAGAAAAAAGAAATGAATACATTTAACCTTTATAATATTATAGGAACATATGCAATGCAAATTATGATTATCCACTACAATAAATTTTAGCAACTAATTTAATTGATAAAACTATTTATGAATTGAAATATACTAATGAAATAAAGCAGGACCGACAAAGAAATATAAGATATACTTACCAATAATTATTTGGCATGTCGTCACTTCAAAACCCATGTGTAACGATCTGCCTTTCTTATACCTTTAGTTGACACTTAATACAACTTCGATATTCATGTGCCAATCGTTTAAGTATTCGAAAGACTAGAAATTTGGGAGAAAGAAAGAAAACAATAGAACAGAATCTCACATCATGATGAGCAATATATAGTATACACAAAATCTTCACAAAAATTCATCTTTATTTAAACAACATCAGAGTATATTAACCTATTATTAGTCTAGAAAGTTATAGTAGTATGTCCTTACAATTTTTGATAAATATAGACAAGAAAAAATAAAACAGAATAGACACTGCGAAAGATAAAAGATGCGTGAATACGTCTTGGAGAATCCAGCTTATCACCTGAAAGCTCCAAAGCACCCAGCTAAACCTGTAAAATATGTTTGGGCAGAACTGAGCATTGTAAGAAAATAACGTCCGGATCAGTCTGGTTAAACCAATATGATAAACTCAAATTGCAAGGAATTTTATTTATTATAACTTTTAAAATCCTTTTAATAAAAGGTATCTCATAAGACCATGCCGCACATAAACACGGATGGGTTTTTACCTTACAATAACCAAAACACTTTATATAGAAAATTTAGTGATATTATAATAATGTCTAAGGTACAAATACATATTAATTATAGTCAAAATTATTATATTAATTAATTTCCAGCATAATAGTTATACAATCAAGTCTGAAGGCTCGTATTGGAAAGTGGATTCCAACTATGAAAGGGTAAGGGTCTATACACCGAATCTATACACCTCTCAATAAAATGTATCGAAGGCTACAACATGTTGCACCTCTGCTACTTAGGACCAGCCTGTAACATCCCTCCGTTTTGGACCATTCAAATCGACAATAAAACCACACATGTCAGACTTGAATAATTCAAAACAACAGATTGTTAATAAAATTTGGGGCAAATAAAATTGATCACAGAATCTCAGACACAGAATCTCAGACACAGAATATCAGAATAACTCGCAGCGGAATAAAATAACTATAGTAGTTCATGAAGCTACTAGATACAAAGTCTCAAAACTTATAAATAATACCAAAGTCTGAAACAAATACATTTGGAAATTCAAGGTACATAAGTTCTCTACCACAAAAGCAAAAGTTGAGTGGAAATAACTGGAGTAGAAATATCAGGTAGACAGCTAAATCTCCGGCGGATCTCTAGCTCCAAAAAGATGAAACCAAAGCTGTGAAACTCAGGCTGACCCGAGCGTAAAGCAAAAACACAAAACCCTCGAGTCAGGACATACATACTAATAAATGTAAATCAACTCAAGTGAACTGTAAAGGAATGCATCAGTAACTTAAATGATGCTTGGGATCACCCATCCTGTAAGGATCCGTTAAATTATCTACTATGTAGTAATATACGCAATTATAATAATGTCTAAAGTAAAGCAAATTATTAAAATAGCGTTAAGGCGTTACCCATATCCCCCTTAACACAATTTTAGGTATGCCAATAGTCTATACAGTACCGTAGCTCACCGTAAACTGGAGCCGCCAGAGGATACCACATAGGAATGACATAAAACAAACTCGCAGGAGGCGCGCTAGGTTAGGTGACACGTTACAACTAGGCAATGCCATGGTAGATATACCAATTACACTTCTGGACTGTTGGTAACGCATAGCCGCAACTACCGCCCAACTCGATCCACACTCCCGAATCAAAGGTGAGCACCAAATCAATCACAGAGTAATAGAATGGCTAACGATGAAGTGTGTCCGATTAGAGGAGCTAACTCCTTGGCGTGTCGATTGCTCATGTTTTAGCCACCTTATGCCAACTCACAAGAGTTTGGTCCACGTAAATATACCTTTAGGATCGTTGTCACCATCTTACTTCATTCTGGAATCTCCACTACGTACACAGTTGTTAAAGTGGTTTTCGGTATCGACATAGAGTATACCCATATCCGATCCCGGTCTCTTTAACAACCAATAATTATTATAACTCGTGGTTATATAAATTTCAAATGGTTTATATTTCATATCAAACATATTCCTTTTAAACCATATAAATTCCATATCATTATTCTTTTAAAATAATATTCATTTTCCAAAAGTACTAATACTTCCAAATTCATTTAATTATAACCCTTTTTAAACATAAAAGTTTACAGATCATAGCACTTTAAGAATGTAACTTTTGGAACCATACATGTAACCTTTAAGAAAATTGTAGCATTCAGAAAATGTCACCTTTAAGAAAACGCAGCAGTACAGAAGTGCTACAGTAAGAATTCGCAGCAGTGCAGAACTGTTACGGTAAGAATTCGCAGCAGTGCAGAAGTGTTACTGTAAGAATCCGCAGTAGTGCAGAATTGCTACTGTAAGAAATCACAGCAGTTTTGAATTGCTACTGTAATACTTCCTACTACAATAGTTTATATGATCAAATAGTATATATATATTTACAGTTTTTATCAAAGTCATTCTATTCTTCCTATTATATTACTCAAATTTAAGCTATTTAGTCATTTAAAGAAATCACGCCTTTGATTTAATAACTTGTCGCTAAAACATCAAATTTTAAAGCATAAATCTTTATACCAAGTTAAAAGTATTTTTACTTACCTTTTTATTTCTTTTCAGTAAATGACATTTATCATTTTTATTTCCCAAATCATACCATTTCATTTGTTAAAACTTACATGTCTACGTTTTAACTTACATTTCTTTTCACAAAACATTTATTTTAATCACTATTACATGAATTAAAACTTACAATTTATAGGTTAGAATAAAATACTATTATTAAGTCAAATCGGCTTACAAAATTTCAATTAACCTTCATATTGTAAATTAGATTCCATAATTTACCATTCCAACTATTTATTTCTTATAAAATTTTAACACATGTAAACAAATTCATAGAAATTATTACAATAAATTTTAGTTGAGATTCATATATAAAATTCCAAAATACTAAATAATTTTTATAAAAATCATTTTAAATCAACCACGGAGTCTGTATAAAATTCTCTACCCTAGGGTCAAGTAAATACGGACATATATCATTTAAATCCACAATTTATTAATTTTTCGGGTTTTATATCATTTCAAACCCGCAATCCCAAGTCAAATAAAATTACTCAAGCCTATCATTTCAGCCCATAACAATTTTTCCTTACTCTAAAGATCATTCGGGTATGTATCATTTCAACCCTTAGTGAAGGAACTTGCAGTGTGATTCCAGAATATTAAATGAACATAAAAATATTCAACATATCATGGAATATGATCAAACATATATAATATGATATGTAATAGCAAAATAAAATCATATGAATGACATAATATAAACATATGAAATAACATGATATAAACATATGAAGTAATATGATATAAACATATGAAATAACATGATATAACACATGAAGTAACAGAATAAACTCATAGGTGAAATGTCAACTTGCATATACATATCCTCACAATTTAATTGTCATCAATTCATCAAATAAATAAGTACGCATGTCAAGTGTGATTTCTCACCATTCTTTGGTTGGAAAAGTGATTCAAAGCACAACACAAAAATCAACAAACTACGGACCAGTTTGAGTGAGAGGAGAATCCAAATCCGATGCTTGAAAAAAAAATTCATACGTAAATAAATAATTTTACATAAAAAAATAAAATAGAAATATATATTTTTGCAAAATACATAAGAGGGCTTGTCTAGGGTTTGCATAGGCTTGGTCTAGAGGTGATTTTGGTTTGGTCTAGGCTAGGTTTGGATTAGGTGGGTTCGGCCATAGCTAGATTTTGGTGGACATGGGTTCGGCCATAGCTAGGTTTAGGGTTAGGCTAGGGTTTTGGTTTGGTGTGTTCGGCCTTAGGCTAGGGTTTGGTGATGGAGGCTCGGCCTAGGGGTTTTTGTGATGGAGGAGATGGTCACGGCCAAGGCAAGGCAAGGGGAAGGGGTCGTGGAGGTTCGACCATGGTCTTTTTGGTTGGAGGAGAAGGGGTAGAGGCCGAAAATTGTGAAGAAGAAGAAGGGAAAAGGAAGAGGAGAAAGTGGTTTTGGTTGGAGTTTGGTGATTGGGAAGGTGGAGATAGGTTTGGCCGAAATTTGTGGAGAGGAGGAGGAGGAAAATTGGAGATGAAGAGGGGAAGAAGTCTAGGGTTTTGAGAAGGAAGATGAAGGAGAAGAAGACTTACACTTTTCTATGGAGGCACAAATGAATGGATGTGGAGGCTAGCCAAAACCCTAGGAGATTATACATAGGCTACTCATTTAACTAAAGGTTTTCTAGCCCAAATGGTCTAAGCCAAAACAAATCACAATAAAAATAAAATATAAGTTATAGGGAAAAATAACTTCGTGTAATACGTCAAAAGTTGCAAAATTTGAGAAGTAAACATCAAAATTTAACAAAACGAAAAAACTGGGAAAAATGTTAAAATTAAATTCATCTTCATAAAAAAAGTTAAAAATTCAAATTTTAAAAATTTTCACAGAAAGTCAAACTTTGCCAAAGTTGACCAAAATTTGCATTTTAAGAAATTTTTTTATTTTATTAAATTTGGAAAAACATTTCACATCAAAACATAAAATTATCCTTTAAAATTTCCAAGTTTCTCAAATTTAAAATAGTTAAATTCAAGGTTTCAAATAAATTTTCATTTAAAATATTTTCACAATTTGCAGATTGTTACTCTCCCCCACTCAAAACTTTTCGTCCCCAAAAAGGAACGAGACACAGAAAACAAAGAAGGATAAGGTAGGATAACTAATAATACCTGGACCAAACAATTTCGGATTTGAAGCACGAATGCCCTCCTCCATTTCCCAAGTACAATCCTGATCATCAGTGCTCCATTACACTTTGACTAGGTTGACAGATTTTCTTCGAAGCTGCTTTGTACCTCTATCGATAATACAAAGCGGCTTCCTCTCGATAGTAAGGTTTGTCTCAATATCCAAACTCTCGAGAGCAGAAGGCTGAATAATCAAGGATGGGTCATGGAGATACCGACGAAGATGCGAGACATGGAACACATTATGCACTCTAGAAAGTTTCTCAGGCAATTCCGAATGATAAGCTAAGGAACCAACTCTCTCTAAGATGTGAAAAGGACCAATAAACCTAGGAGCAAGCTTCCCTCTCCGACCAAAAAGAATCACATTTCTTAATGGAGAGACCTTAAGGAAAACCTGATCACCAACCGAAAACTCCAAACTCCTCCTACACCTGTCAGCATACTTCTTCTGTCTATCCTGCACAATCCTCATCTTCCTCCTAATCTCCTCAACCTTCTCAGAAGCCTCTAGAATCATATCCAGACCAAGAACCAAACGATTACCAGATTCAATCCAACAAGATGGAGATTTGCAAGGTCGTCCATAAAGAGTAGCAAATGGAGCCATTTCGATACTAGCCTGAATTTAAAAGATGCAATAGGATAGATAAATGTTTAAGACAACCTTAAACAGATATTCGAGATTATACCTGATAACTATTGTTATAGGTGAACTCAACGAGATGGAGATGATCTTCCCAAGATCCTCCATAATCAAGGACACATGCACGAAGAAGATCTTCCGGAATCTGATTCACTCTTTCTGTTTGGCCATCGGTCTGCGGATGGTAAGAAGTGCTCAGATTCAGACGAGTACCTAAAGATTCCTGAAAAGCTTTCCAAAACTGACTGGTAAAGATAGGATCTCTATCGCAAACAATAATAATAGGAACACCATGAAGACGAACTTTCTCTCTCATATAAATCTCAGCTAAACTCGAAACAGAGCGGTTAGATCTAACCGGAATGAAATGAGCTGACTTGGTCAATCTATCCACAATCACCCAAATAATTTCATTGCCTCTCCTAGTCCTTGGTAATCCATCAATAAAATCCATAGAAACTTGTTCCCATTTCCAATTGGGGACTTCAAGAGGTTGCAATAATCCAACGGTTTTTTAATGATCAGCCTTAACCTGCTGACAAGTCGCACATCTACTAACAAAAAGGGAGATATCACGCTTCATACCACTCCACCAATACAGCTTCTTCATATCATGGTACATCTTCGTCACACCTGGATGAATAGAAAGTCTAGACCAATGATTTTCCCAAAGTAATTCTTGCCTCAATCCAGCGACATTCGGGACACAAATCCGATTATTAATCCTCAAAATCCCTCTATCATCAATCTGAGCTCCACTACCATTTTGCCTACTACCACTAACTCTGCTACGAACATTTTCCTTAATAAGCCTAAGCATCTCATCCTCATCTTGCTTAGCAATAATACGATCCAAAAGAGGAGAAGAAACAACAAGCTGACATAACAACGCCTTCTTCCTACTCAAAGCATCAGCTACTACATTAGCTTTCCTTGGGGTATAATTGATATCGAGGTCATAAGAAGCTAGAAACTCAAGCCACCTAACTTGCCACAAATTCAAGTCCTTCTAGGTGAAAATATATTTCAAAGGCTTATGATCCGTAAAGAGCTCAAACTTAGTTCCCAATAGATGATGTCAAAGCTTCAAAGCAAAAACTATGGCAAGCAATTCCAAATCATGGGCTGCATAATTGGCTTTATGAGTCTTCAACTGGCGACTAACATAAGCGATAATCTTCCCATCCTGCATCTGAACAGCTCCTGGACCTTCACGACTGGCATCAGTGTATACCGTTAGTCCCTCATTTCCATTTGGAACGGTAAGAACTGGTGCGGAAGTAAGCTTGCGCTTCAACTCATTGAATGCAGCTTCACACTTATCATTCCATCTGAACTTAGCATTCTTACGAGTTAGAGCGGTGAGAGGTGTAGCAATCCGAGCAAAATTCTCAATGGATCTCCGTTAATAACCGGTAAGGCCCAGAAAACTACGGATATCAGATGGAGTCCTAGGAGTTTCCCAATCCTAAAACGGAATAGGGAAGAATAAGAACCACAAAGAAAGAGATAGAATAATTAAATTCACAAAAAAAAGAAGAGAAGATAGACCTACATTGATCGCAGCGATCTTAAATGGATCAACAGAAACTCCATCACCAGAAACTATATGTCCAAGAAACCGGACTTCATCTTTCCAGAAATGACATTTCGAGAATTTGGCTTTCAACTGATGACTTCTGAGAGTCTCGAGAATAGAATTTAAATGGACTTCATGTTCCGCCCTAGACTTAGAGAAAACAAGAATATCATCGATGAAGACTAGAACAAACTTATTAAGAACATCACGGAAAACACGATTCCTAAGGTCGACAAAGAAAGTTGGGGCATTAGTCAAGCCAAAAGGCATAACTAACCACTCAAAGAAACCATCCTCAGAATGGAAAGCAGTTTTGGGAATACTTTCCTCGGCAATTCTGAGCTGGTGGAAACCGGTGGCAAGATCAAGCTGAGAGAATACAGTAGCTCCATAAAGCTGATCGAACATATCATTAATACGAGGCATTTGATATTTGTTTTTCATAGTGAGCTTATTCAGCTCCCTATAATCAACACACATCCTCAAAGAACCATCAGACTTAGTGACAAAAACCACTGCTGCTCCCCATTTGGAATGACTGGGTCTGATCAAACCTTTGGAGCACAAGTCTTCAATTTGCTTCCTCAACTCAACCTTCTCGCGGGATGCCATTCTTATGGGAGGAAGAACTACAGGTCGAGCTCCAGGAATGAGATCAATACGGAATTCGATTTCCCATTTAGGAGGAAAAGAATTGAATTCACCAAACACATCGGGATAGAGTTTGACCACAGGGGTAGAATCAAGATCACTAAGGGAAGAATGAAGAGAATAGATAAAACTGCCTGCATACTCTTGAGGCATACGGCACTGAATCACCAAAGAATCACCCTTATCACCAACAAGAGAAACAGTTCGAGCTTTACAAGAAATAACAGCTTCATGATTCTTAGGCCAATCTCCTCCAAGCAATAGATCAAAAGCATCGAAACCAAGAACATAGAAATCACCAGAAAAACGATAGCCAGAATGGAAGAGTTTCACATTGTTACAAATCCTACTAAGGTTTGCAGGACCACCAATAGGATTAGCAACACATAATGGTTCGGATGCAAACTTAGGTGAAAGGATATGCTCAAAATTATCACAAAGATCCACAGAAATGAAACTATGCGAAGCTCTAGTGTCAAATAAAATGCGAACAGGAAGTTTGAACAAGATAAAGGTGCTCTGAAGAGTACCTTGGGTATCACTAGGAGCAGGTGGAGTAGGCGGAGCATGAGTGGAAGAAGTCATGGCAAAGACTCCAGATGTCTTGCCCTTCTGATACAAGGGACAATCCTGCTTGAAGTGGGCATGCTGCAAACAGACATGGCAAAGATCACGCGTAGTCATTTGAATTGGAGGAACAGCACCTCCGGCTAAAGTAGGACAACTATTGGCATAGTGCCTTTTCTGATCACACCTAAAGCAAGTGATGGAAGAAAGATCAATAGGCTGCTTCCGGGAAGAAGAAGATCCTAATCCTGGATTCTTGAGCCAATTCTGCTTCTAACGTTGGAAATTTTACTTTCTCTTCTTAGAGTTGCTAGAAGACTGCTGAGATGAAGGTGCACGAGCAACATATGATTCCTTAGAAGTGGGGTTCTCAAATCTAATGGCCATATCCATCAATGTCGTAAAAGAGCTGTGCATATGAGAAATCAAACGATCATAAAACTCTAGGCGAGCTCCAACTATAAACTTCTCATTCTTCTTAAGAGGGGTATCAATCAAACTAGGACCAAACTTGGAAAGCTCATCAAACTTCCTCTCATACTCAGCAAATGACATATCCCCCTGCTTAAGGTCTATAAACTCCCTGTATAGCTGAGACTTCCCAGCCTCCGGCATCCACTTCGTCACAAAAGCCTCCCTAAACAAGATATCCACACTTAAGAAAGATTCAAAAGGGATAACATAAATCAAATTCAAAAGGACTAACTCAAGACAATACCGAAATTGTTCCCAAGAAATATCTGACTCAATAGTGTTGGCTATAACAGACTCCCACAAATCTTGGGCTGCTTCTTGCAACTACCATGCTGCTAGCTGATGCTTCTGAGTGTTGGTGACCTCCAAACCAGCAAAAATCCTTTCCAAACCTCTCAGCCACTACTGAGCCTCAATGATGGTCTCTAATCCTGAAAACTTAGTACCACCTAACTGGGTGAACTCCTTACAGAGAGTAGTAAACCTAACGGGTGCAACTAGTGCTGGAACTGGGCAACACCACAACCTCTGGCATTCCTACGATTCATCCTGGAAATTCAAGAATGAATTTTAGGACAAAGATAAAGGAAAAGATAGAAGAAAAGATCCAACTGGACTGGCAATCCTAATAAAAGAATTCTATAAAACAAGGTGGATTCGAAAGGAAGGAAGAATTCTAAGAAAGGAATTTTAAAACAAGAAAATTTTTATATCCAAAATAATCTTTTAAAAATCATTTTAAAATCATTTTATACTTGAAAATACGTTCTCTCGCAAAGAACGATTTTAAGATTGATTTTACTCATTCTAGGATATTGCTACCCTTTCTCTAATGAGTTTTTGCCCCGTAGGTTAAGGTTTGCCTAAACCCAAAGCTCTGATACCAACTGTAACATCCCGCCGTTTTGGACCATTCAAATCGACAATCAAACCACACATGTCAGACTTGAATAATTCAAAACAACAGATTGTTAATAAAATTCAGGGCAAATAAAATCAATCACAGAATCTCAAACACAGAATATCAGAATAACTCGCAGCGGAAGAAAATAACTATAGTAGTTCATGAAGCTACTAGACACAAAGTCTCAAAACTAATACATAATACCAAAGTTTGAAACCAATACATTTGGAAATTCAAGGTACATAAGTTCTCTACTAAAAAGCAAAAGCTGAGTGGAAATAACCGGAGTAGAAATATCAGGTAGATAGCTAAATCTCCGGTGGATCTCTAGCTCCAAAAAGATGAAACCAAAGCTGTAAAACTCAGGCTGACCCGGGCGTAAAGAAAAACACAAAACCCACGAGTCAGGACATACAATCAACTCAAGTGAACCGTAAAGGAATGCATCAGTAACTTAAAAGATGCTTGGGATCGCCCATCCTCTAAGGATCCGTTAAAATATCTACTATGTAGTAATATACGCTATTATAATAATGTCTAAAGTAAAGTAAACTATTAAAATAGCGTTAAGGCGTTACCATATCCCCCTTAACACATTTTTAGGTATGCCAATAGTCTATACAGTACTGTAGCTCACCTTAAACTGGAGCCGCTAGAGGATACCACATAGGTACGACATAAAACAAACTCGTAGAAAGCGCGCTAGGGTAGGTGACACGGCACAACTAGGCAATGCCAGGGTAGATATACCAATTACACTTCCGGACTGTTGGTAACGCATAGCCGCAACTACCGCCCAACTCGATCCACACTCCCGAATTAAAGGTGCACACCAAATCAATCACAAAGTAATAGAATGGCTAACGATGAAGTGTGTCTGATTAGAGGATCTACCTCCTTGGCCCGTCGATTGCTCCTGGTTTAGCCACCTTATGCCACCTCACGAGAGTCGGGTCCACGTAAATATACCTTTAGAATTATCGCCACCATCCTACTTTATTCTGGAATCTCCACCACGTACACTGTTGTTAAAGTGGTTTTCGGTATCGATAGAGAGTATGCCCATATCCGATCCCAGTCTCTTTAACAGCCAATCGTTATTATAACCCGTGGTTATATAAATTTCAAATGGTTTATATTTCATATCAAACATATTCCTTTTAAACCATATAAATTCCATATCATTATTCTTTTAAAATAATATTCATTTTCCAAAAGTAGTAATATTTCCAAATTCATTTAATTATAACCCCTTTTAAACATAAAAGTTTAGAGATCATAGCACTTTAAGAATGTAACTTTTGGAACTATACATGTAACCTTTAAGAAAATTGTAGCATTCAGAAAATGTCACCTTTAAGAAAATGCAGCAATACAGAAGTGCTATTGTAAGAATTCGCAACAGTGTAGAACTGTTACGGTAAGAATTCACAGCAGTGCAGAAGTGTTATTGTAAGAATTCGCAGCAGTGCAGAATTGTTACAGTAAGAAACTGCAGCAGTTTTGAATTTCTACCGTAAGAAATCGCAGCAGTTTTGAATTGTTACTGTAATACTTCATACTACAATAGTTTATATGATCAAATAGTATATATATATATTTACAGTTTTTATCAAGTCATTCTATTCTTCCTATTATATTACTCAAATTTAAGCTATTTAGTCATTTAAAGAAATCACGCCTTTGATTTAATAACTTGTCACTAAAACATCAAATTTTAAAGCATAAATCTTTATACTAAGTTAAAAGTATTTTTACTTATCTTTTTATTTCTTTTCAGTAAATGACATTTATCATTTTTACTTCCCAAATCATACCATTTCATTTGTTAAAACTTACATGTCAAATGTACGTTTTAACTTACATTTCTTTTCACAAAACATTTATTTTAATCACTATTACATGAATTAAAACTTACAATTTATAGGTTAGAATAAAATACTATTATTAAGTCAAATCGGCTTATAAATTTTCAATTAACCTTCATACTGTAAATTAGATTCCATAATTTACCATTCCAAGTATTTATTTCTTATAAAATTTTAACACATGTAAAAATATTCATAGAAATTATTACAATAAATTTAGTTGAGATTCATATATAAAAATCCAAAATACTTAATAATTTTTATAAAAATCATTTTAAATCAACCACGGAGTCTGTATAAAATTATCTACCCTAGGGTCAAGTAAATACGGACATATATCATTTCAATCCGTAATTTATTAATTTTCTAGGTTTTATATAATTTCAAACCAGCAATCCCAAGTCAAATAAAATTACTCAAGCCTATCATTTCATCCCATAACAATTTTTCCTTACTCTAAAGACCGTTCGGGTTTGTATCATTTCAACCTATAGTGAAGGAACTTGCAGTGTGATTCCAGAATATTAAATGAACATAAAAATATTCAACATATCATGACATATGATCAAACAGACATAATATGATACGAAATAAAAAAAATTAAAAATCATATGAATGACATAATATAAACATATGAAATAACATGATATAAACATATGAAGTAATATGATATAAACATATAAAATAACATGATATAACACATGAAGTAACAGAATAAAATCATAGGTGAAATGTCAACTTGCACATACATATCCTCACAATTCAATTGTCATCAATTCATCAAATAAATAAGTACGTATGTCAAGTGTGATTTCTCACCTTTCTTTGGTTGGAAAAGTGATTCAAAGCGCAACACAAAAATCAACAAACTACGGACCAGTTTGAGTGAGAGGAGAATCCAAATCCGACGCTTGAAAAATAAAAAAATAAATTCCATACGTAAACAAATAATTTTACATAGAAAAATAAAATAAAAATATATATTTTTGCAAAATACATAAGGGGGATTGTCTAGGGTTTACATAGGCTTGATCTAGAGGTGGTTTTGGTTTGGTCTAGGCTAGGTTTGGATTAGGTGGGTTCCGCCATAGCTAGGTTTTGGTGGAGATGGGTTCGGCCATAGCTAGGTTTAGGGTTAGGCTAAGGTTTTGGTTTGGTGTGTTCGGCCTTAGGCTAGGGTTTGGTGATGGAGGCTCAGCCTAGGGGTTTTTGTGATGGAGGAGATGGTCACGGCCAAGGCAAGGCAAGGGGAAGGGGTTGTGGAGGTTTGGCCATGATGTTTTTGGTTGGAGGAGAAGGGGTAGAGGCCGAAAATTGTGAAGAAGAAGAAGAAGGGAAAAGGAAGAGAAGAAAGGGGTTTTGGTTGGAGTTTGGTGATTGGGGAAGGTGGAGATAGGTGTGGCCGAAATTTGTGGAGAGGAGGAGGAAAATTGGAAATGAAGAGGGGAAGAAGTCTAGGGTTTTGGAGAAGGAAGATGAAGGAGAAGAAGACTTACACTTTTTTGTGGAGGCACAAATGAATGGATGTGGAGGCTAGCCAAAACCTTAGGAGATTATATATAGGCTACTCATCTAACTAATGGTTTTCTAGCACAAATGGTCTAAGCCCAAACAAATCATAATAAAAATAAAATAGAAGTTGTAGGGTAAAATAACTGCGTGTAATACGCCAAAAGTTGCAAAATTTGAGAAGTAAACATCAAAATTTAACTAAACGAAAAAACTAGGAAAATGTTAAAATTAAATTCAGTTTCATAAAAAAAAGTTAAAAATTCAAAATTTAAAAATTTCCACAGAAAGTCAAACTTTGACCAAAGTTGACCAAAATTTGCATTTTAAGAAAATTTTTTATTTTATTAAATTTGGATAAACATTTCACATCAAAACTCAAAATTATCCTTTAAAATTTCCAAGTTTCTCAAATTTAAAATAGTTAAATTCAAAGTTTCAAATGAATTTTCATTTATTTTATTTTCAAAATTTGCGGATTGTTACACGGCCCTACCCCTTACTAGATAGCATCGAATATGATCACTCCATGGTTGATAAACAATCATAATGGGCCCTAAAGCATACATAAATATCGACTCTAGATATGGAATGATTATACCCTAATGGGAGCGAACCACATAACCCTGCGGCATGTTCCCGCTTTAACCATTTTCTGATAGATAAGGCTTGAGACTACGATTACCTTTTATATAGCAAACCATCTTGGAATGTTAACACTACCATCCAGGCGGAAATGCAATGCTAGAACTCATCCATATAAGTTTGTTCTGGATCTGAATGAATCCAAGGCACTACCTTTACTAGATCCATTTTAGAATCACCCTCAGGAATAGTAGCAAGTAGCCCTTGCACTTCAATAGCACTACCTATAATCATCTTCAAGATGTCTTCAGTTCAAAACACTTGAGTTTGATCGAAATGGTTTTAAGATAATTTAAACTTTTCTGATCATGGTCTCTTCAAAACAATATTCAATAGTTTCGGTAAACTCAACCCTGATTCTTTTGGAAATAATCAGACAATGCATAGGAGCAGGGATCACCCCCTAACCGTAAGTGGACGGGTTTTCCTATCATTTGTACTAGGAGAACAAAACGAGATTTATACGCACAACACCACATCATCGAAGGTGATTGTGCTATATAACTCACGTGTGCCTCCTAGATATTTTTGGAGTTATATTTTGGTCCAGATTTGATAGTCGATTATTTAACTATCAAATAAACAAACAAGCAACAATTCATAGATTTAATTACCCCTAGCAACCACTAAGCCTCAAAATAAATCTTTTATTTATTTAAATCTCTTTTCAAAATATTTATCCAAATATTAGTATACTTATCTTACTGGCATAAGTATATTTACTAAACACTGTGAAAGATTTCTCATTTCAAAACCATATTAAAAGGATCAAAACAAATTTTATTAAAAATAGAGATAAGGATAACCCCAATATTACTTTGGTGTTAAGTATGGAACGGACGTTCCATACCACCTTGATTAAGAAGATCGGTTAAGGGAAATCCAAATCTAAAATTCTTTTATAAATTTCTTGTATAAATCCTTTTAATAAATCTCTTTCATTTAAACTCCAAAATCATTTATAAAAGACTTTATAAAATCCCCAAGTTTATTTATAAAACTCCTCTATAAATATCCAAAATCATTTATAAAACTTCATCTATAAACTTTCTTTATCTAAAACAAAACCTCCTCAATAAACTTTTACCAATAAGTTCCTTTGATAAACAATCAATTATTAAAACCACATTTAAATAAACAAGTTATTATTTAAACATTCTTCGTTAAATTATCTTTAAATCACATTAACAAAATGATGATTTTGAAACAATCATTTAGAAAAACATTAAATTATTTCAAAACATCTTTAATAAAATGATTGCTTAATTATCCTTTATATGTCATTCAAAATGATCATAAACTTTAAACATTGTAAATAAGTAACAACTTTACTTCAAATCTTTATTAAAAATATATTTAAAATGATTGATTTCACAAAACCAGAAAGAGGCTTAATGACTACAATGGTTCATTTAATTGAAATTAACTTATTTAAATTATAACATGGGTATTTACATAACAATCAAATATGTAAAAGGGATCAATAAGCGATAATTATCAACATACAGGTAAATGTCCAAGTTATTATAAAAGCAGAGGGGGATTTGTTATGCTAAACACATATCCAAGTTAATATAATAGCAGAATAGGTATTTATTCTGCCTAATAGATGTCAACATAAACTATTTGGTGAATTATATCAGAACGGTGATTTATTATGCTAAACAGATGGCAATATAATTCAATTAGCAGAATGGTGATTTATTATGCTAAATGGATGTCATTGGGTTTCATATTCAATTAGGGTTACTTAAGGGGAGTCGACAAAGAAATCCCTTGGATTTACAATTTTTTTTAAAGATAGTCACCTTAGAAACAAACCGAACTTCAAAATTAAAGTGGTTTAAAACCTTTAAACTTTATTTAATAATTAAATAACATATAAACTCTTTATTTAATAGAAGTTAAACCTTTAATTAATAATCAAACCATAATTAACTTTTAAACCAATAATTAAATAATAATTATCCTTCATATAAATAATTTAATAATATTCAAACCATAATTAATCTCTAGTTAATTATTAAATAATAATTTAGAACTTCATAAATAATTAAATTAATTTTAATCAAGTATCATTAATCTTGCTTAATTAGTGATTAGTTAAATATTTAGATCCTTTTATAAATAAATAATTAATTAATAATTGATCTTAAATAAATAATTAAATAATAATTAATTCCTAATTATTAATTAAATAATAATTAACTTAAATTAATTAGCTAATTATAATTAATTTAATTGATTAACACTTAAGTATTAATTTCCTTTATTAACTAATGATTAAGTACTAATTATCTTAATTAATTAATTAATCATTAAATAAATAATAGTTAATTAAGCTAAATAACAGTAATTACTTATTCATACTTAGAATAAGAATTAAAAACCTTTCTCGAAGGGATACTTAAGTGGAAAGAAAAATTAATTTTGAAAAAGAGTTCATTTTTACGAATTGCATTTATAGCGATTATCGCTAATCAACCCAAAATTTTCAAAGTTGACTTTTATAATAAATATGCTTCATAGTTCTTATTTTAATACTTTAAGCATGTTATAAACTTAGAAAAATGTTTTGGAAAAAAAAAGCAAGGTTTTCAGGACTTTGCACAAACGTTTCAAAAACATAAAGTAAGTAAACAAGTTTTAGTCCAAAAGACTTCGATGTCGTAATCTAACTATCTCCAAATACTAACTTTTTCTTTTACATCCACAAAATATGCGTAAGTATAACATACATGTCATCACAGCATACAACTAATAAAATTCTAGCTTTCAACCTTACTAATATTTAATTTACATTCTCAAGTTAATATTACATCCAACCATATATGAATACAAACAAAGCAACATCATATTCGACCAAATCATACTATGATTTAGTTATAAGATATACAACAAATTTAAAGTTAGAATTTTTAAATAAATTTGTGAGCTTTACTCGTCCAAAAGCTACCAAACCACTCCAAACTTCGACTAGAACTTGTCTATGACCTAGCCCTAACTTTGCTTTAACAAAAGTGGAGAATTTGAGGCCTTAAGGCTTTAAGTTGGTTCGGCCAAGCTATGGTGCATACGGCCCAAGTGCAGTGGAGCTTGGCCTTGAAAGTGGAGGGATTCTAGATTATCATCGAACTCACAAAATTCAAATCCAAAAATGGATCATCTTCCAACAGATTTTTGCACAAGTTACTCATGGAATTTGGGAAAGTTTTCAAAGGGAAAGATCTTGGAAATTATTTTCTCTACAATCTCGAAAAATAATCACTCGGTTTGGGTCTGTTTTAAGGGAGATATGGTCAAAAGATGAAGATGTATTTTCAGACTTGAAAATCTAGGTCTAAAAATACTCTACAAAGAAATGAGATTTGGACATGGCTATGTTCAAAATTTAAGGAAGTGGTACACATGAATGTTGCATCCGTTGGAATTTTCTATGGTTTGAAAAAAGGAAATACTCCATTTGGATAAATATGAGAAAGGTATTGTAGAAGGAATAGGAGGAAAAATTGATGAAGTGAAAGGTCTATTTATAAGCAAGATAACAAAGTAAATTACTAAAATAGCCCTGTCCTTTACCCTCCACATCCACTTGCCACCTCACCATGCCACCTCACCTTCGTTTACATCATGCCCCCAGGCTTATCCCCCCTTCCCATTGCTTAGCCAACATGAATGACACATATTATACTTAATGTCTCTTTATGTTTCCTTAAGCGTCTTCTCTTTTCTTCTCTTTTTTTTCTAACACCCTTATACATAAATACATACATATATAAATATATACATACACACACACACACACAGATATATATATATATATAGACACACACACTTATGTATATATACCTATGCATACACCCATACACACTAACTTATTTATATTTGTACCTGTATATATTTACACTAGAGTCACAATATTTTTGATAACTTTTATCCGACGAAAAGTCGATAATTCGGAAAACGAATTCCGGTCGAATTTCTGATTTTTCTTCGAACTAAATATTTTTATAAACTAATTTTGAAAACTATTTCACCATCATTATTCATTATTCAAAGAGTTTTATTTTAATTATAATTTTTTTTAATATTTAAAATTAGTTAAATATTTGCAAATTAAAGCAACAAAATTTCAGGTCGTTACACAATGCAAGAGTCAGATGATACAATTACTAACTACATTCGTACCTTGGTCAATCAAATATTTATTTTCTCGAGACTATGTATTTTTTTTACGAGTTTTGAACTCTAATGTAATAAAAGGTTATGGGTTTTCGATCTTTATTAGACCATATATAAAAGTTGTATAAGGACTAGTTGTGGTCGTAATATAGAATCTCAGTGAAATTATTTCATTCAAAATGAGAAAATAAACTATAGTACAAGATCATGCATTATATGCAATTGAACATAATGAGAGTCTTATTGTGTTGAAAATAACCAAAGACCAAGGACCAAAGACAAACCTAGGAATGTGATCATTGAAATGTCAGTTTTAATCAGTTTCCTTAATTGTAGCTTATTCAATGTCCTTAAAAATGTTAAGGTTATCCAAAAGAATTTTCGTAGGTTATTGTATGCAGTCCTGTAAAAAAATTTCCTTTTGATGGTCTGACTATTTGAAATGTAAGAAAATGTTTAAGAGTAAATATAAACATGCACAATTAGGACGAAGAGAGTGAATTGTTTTGTAACGATCCGCTATTTTGGACCATTCGCATCCATTTTAAGTGTATAGGTAGACACTCATGCCGGAGTTGAATTGCTCAAGATACCGCGTTGTTAATTTAAATTGGCAAAACTGAACATATACAGTAAATAAATAATCACAGATCATAGACACAGAGTAATAATTGCAGCGGAAATAAAAGAGATAGTAGTTCATGATGCTACTATATAAATATAAAAGTTACATCAGAGTTAAACCAGATACAACGGAAGAGTAATATGATACATCAGATACAAATCAGAATACATCACTGGAATCATCGAATACTGAAAGCAGAATAGATGGCTGGATCTTCAAGCAAACTCCAACTTCGAAGGTGAGTCTCGAATACTGGTACACTCAGTCTGACCCGAGCGTAAAGCAAAACACAAAACACTCGAGTCAGGATTAACATTCTTATATCAATAAATCCAACTCAAGTGAAATAGCAATTGAAATACAAGTAACTCAAAGGATGTTTGGAATAACCATCCTTTAAGGATCCGTTAAACTATCTACTATGTAGTAGTGTACGATAAGTAGATAATGTCTATCAGTAATATAAGATATCAAAATAGTGTTAAGGCGTTACCATTATTCCCCTTAACACATTTTATATAAGCGTTATAGTCTATACAGCACTGTAAACTCCACCGTAAACTAGTGGGCTATCAGGGAGTACTCCATAGGTATAACACAAAACAAATTCGTAGTGGTCGCGTATAAAGGGATCCAAGTATGACAAGGCACATGAGGCAATACCCAAGGTAGTGAAACTACCGTTTGCCTAATCCGGACTGGTGAGAACGCATCGCCGCAGCGATCGCAACACCGCGAAACAACACTCCCAAATCAAGGGTGCACCAATCGACAACAAGTAATGAGTAGTTTTCGAAGAAGTGTGTTTGCTTGAGGTAGCTGACCTCCATTGGCCCGGCACGGCTCCTGTTTTAGTCATTTCCAATTTGACACAAGTGTCAAGGCTATCCATTATTGTTCTCTTTCTTCAGTCATCACGTACATCATTCCAACCACTTCATTCTGGATCACACTCCGCGTATAGTTATTAAAGTGGTTTTCGGTTTAGACAGAGAGTATGTCCCTAACCGATTCCGGTCTCTTTAATAACTTTCGTAATTATTACACCGATTGGTCGTTTATATATTTCTAAACCAAATCAATTACAATTTCAATTAAAATTTGTAAACCAACATTTCATTTATCTTTCTAAATCAATTTCCATAATTTCCGTTTCAAAACTTCCAAATTACCATTTCAAAATCTTATAATTCAATTTAATATTTTATTTAAACAATTCGAATATTTATTCAAGTTCGTATATAAGTTTCATTCCGAAATCATTTAAATTAATTTAATTTAACATTCCAAATCAGTTTAACTTCATTTATCGATTTCATTCAATATTCGTTAAGTAAACTTGCCATTCCAATAATTTCTATTAAATTTCCAATTCATTAAATCCATTATTTAAATTTAACTTCATTATATCAAACTTACAAATTTAATTAAATCAAATCCATCAAACAAAATTCTTTAGATTCCAAGTCTTACATTAATTTCAATTAATCGCATTTTATTTCTTGTTAAAGAAATTCAATTTCACTTATTTACTTACTTAAATAATTTTCCAAAACTTAATTAATAAAGAAAACTCAATTTCAATTATTTACGAAGTAAAATTCACTTATTCAAAAGTTCAATTTTACTTATTAAAGAATTCAATTCAATTTGATCATTAAATCATTCAATCTTATTTAATTATTAAATAATTCAAAACTTAATTATTAAATAATTTCAAAGTTTAATAATTTCAAACTTAATTATAATTTCAAACTTGATTATTAAATCATTTCAAACTTAATTCAATCATTTCTCGAATTAAACAACATTCTTCCATCAATTACATTGTTAACATTTTGTTTCAGATTATTAAATATTAACATTTTCCTTTCATTAAAAATTCAAATTTCAACTTCATTTCAAAACCATATTATTTATTCAAATAAAATCTTCGTTAATTTTTAAATCAAATTATTGACCAATCGGGTTTTATTTAATTCTCTATCCTAGGTCAAAGTTCAATTTGGGTATTTATCATTTAAACCCGATTCCAATTCAATTCAAAATCATAGCATAGCAAAGGGAACTTGCAGTGTGATAACTGGGATGGTGTCAAAGTAAATAAACAAGCAATAACAACAACCAATATCAATTCAATAATCAATTCAAATAATCCCGAAATAATCGTATTAATTCGCATTGTTGTTTGTGCAAATTAATATAATTATTTCTAGAATCTACACTATCATTTCATGTAGATTAAAGATTATTAAACTAATTATTCATACGGTTCTTCACTTGTCATTCAATTTCAATTTTTAACACTACAACAGTTAATCCAATATACGTTCAATGGTTCAAAGTGTAATCATCACTATTTTACATGTCAATTAATTTAACAAAGAAAAGGGGTCATATTCAACTAATCAAATTCAACATATATGTCGATTCAAATTTTAATTATCCTACGTCAAATTTACTTGCATAATATTTATCACTTTATACATTTCAATTTAACATCTAATATAAACAACAAACAATCAATCAATTATCAATCAAACAGGATTATCATCGTATAATTAACAAATAATGGTGTCCGATGTCACATGTGAACTGATACAGTTAATAGCATAAATAACAGTAGCATATTTCAATTGTTGTTTCAATTGAAATCAAATTTAATAAAAAAAAGAACGTTAATCGTGAGTGATTGCTCACCTTTCGAGGATTGATGGATTTGACAAGGAAATGAGCTATGGATTCCCAAGCAACGCTAGATGGACACGATTTGATGAAGAGAATAGGCACAACGGACAAAGCTGATAGTGGAAAATCGACTAGAATGATTAGAATTAACTTGATAGAAACAACCATTTATAAATATATATAATGAACAACTATATAAAATATCGACCCAAATATGGTAGAATCACGTATGTATAGTACAGCTCATATCCATATTATAAACGAGACAAGCATTTTCATGACCAAGCATATATATAAGCAGTATACTCGTATATATGTTAAATTACCATAACTACATATTACATATAAGTATTGTTTAAATCAATATCATTTTGAAATAAAGTATAAAATAGCACTATCGTATTCGAACGTAATATATGTTATTGCAAAATCTAGTTCAAACTATTAACAAACAAAATGTACTGTGAATATATTTATACCTTGTTACACAGTTTAATATAATTAATATACAGAACAACGGAACAAAAGACTATAGTAGGTAAAACGAGCTTTAGTATTCCTTGTTTACAAATAATATAAATGTACCCAGTTTTTTTTTCAAAGCTCAAGACGAAAGGGACAACTTTTGTAACGACCCGTTATTTTCAACCATTCGCATCCATTATAAGTGTATAGGTAGACACTCATGCCGGAGTTGAATTGCTCAAAATACCGCGTTGTAATTAAAATTTGGCAAATCTCAGAATATACAGTAAATAAATATAATCACAGATCACAGACACAGAGTAAAATAATGCAGCGGAAGTAAAAGAAATAGTAGTTCATGAAGCTACTATGTAAATATATCAGAGTTACATAAGATACAACAGAAGAAATAGAGTACAACAGAAGTATCAATAAGACAACCAAGTACAAGCTGAACAGAGCAACATAACTGAAGTAGATAGAAGAAGACTAGGAGATAATCTCCAGCGATTCAAATCTCCAAAAGGTGGAAATCCAAATCTGTGAATAACTCAGGCTGACCCGAGCGTAAAGCAAAACACAAAACACTCGAGTCAGGACAATATATACTTATATAATGTAAACCAACTCAAGTGAACTGTAATAAAGGTACAAGTAACTTAGAAGATGCTTGGGACCGCCCATCCTCTAAGGATCCGTTAAAATATCTACTATGTAGTAATATTCGCTATTATAATAATGTCTAAATAAGTAAAGTATAATCATATCGGAAAATAGCGTTAAGGGGATGGAGAACCTTAACGCGGTCGGATCTTAAAATCATAATCGTAGTAAAGCTCGATATGGTAGGTGACACGGCACAACTAGGCAATGCCAGGGTAGATATACCAATTACGCACACGGACTGATGGATACGCATAGCAGCCACTACCGTTCCACCTCGAACAACATTCCCAAATCGGAGGATGGCCATCTAGTCAAATCACAAGTAAGAGTATAATATCGAAGAAATGTGTCCGAGAAGAGGTGCTACCTCACTGGTCCGAGATCGCTCCTGTTTTAGCCACCTTATGCCAACTCACGGGAGTTGGGTCCACGTAACATACCTTAAGAACGTCGCCACCATCCTACTTCATTCTGGAATCTCCACCGCGTACACGATTGTCAAAGTGGTTTTCGGTATCGACAGAGAGTATGTCCATATCCGATCCCGGTCTCTTTGCCAACCAATCGTTATTATAACCCGTGGTTATAACTTTTAAAAACAATACTTTACTTCAAAATAAAATATCATTTCAAACCCTATCTTTATCAAAATAAAGATTAAATCAATTCCAAACCATTTCCATATATTTAAATTTTTATATCATTTCAAAACTTCATTTCAAATCATTTTAATATAATAAAATATCATATCCTTACAAAACTTCATTTCAAATAATTTTAATATAATAAAATATCATATCCTTACAAAACTTCATTTCAAATCATTTTAATAAAATAAAATATCCTATCAGTTCAAATCCAAATATTTAACTTTAAATACCTTTTAAATTCAAAGATATCGTTCATTTACTATCATTTCAAATCACCTTTAAATAGTTTATGTTCCAATCAAAATAGTTCATTTAAACCTTTTAAAAGTGTAATTATTATATTTTCAAATCAAGTATTCAATCTCCAAAGTTTCAAACCATTCTGAGTTCGTTTACTAAGTCAAAAACCCTAATTATTAAAATTTCAGCATTTCACAGCATTTAAAAACAACTGCTATAAGTTATATTTGAAAACATTTTTAATTCAGCAAAGACAGCACTTAAAACTGCTGTTAAAACTCAGTTTTAGTTGAATTATAGTTCAAAACAGAAAAGACAGCATTTCAGTAGTGCTGCGGTAGTTCAGATTTCAAAACAAGGGTTAACTTTGATTTCAGCAAAGACTACAGACCATTATAGCATTTCCAGAGAATGCTATAATAGGCCTGAGTTCAATATTAGCCTATAAGTTCAATTACAGCAACTACAGCATTTCAGAAATGCTGTAAGAGCTTTTTTTTACACAATTTTAGTTCAAAACAGAATCTATAGCATTTCTGAATGCTATTAAAAGTAGATTTCAGGTGTTAGTGTATTTCCAGCAATTAAATAACTTCAATTTAAAACACATAAACATTTTGAAAATCATATTTTAACATTTAAAATGTTCATTTACATATCATTTAACATGTATCTTTTTCACAATAAATTTCTAATAATTAAATCCAATTTTCAAAAATTTACTTAATAAATTTAAGTGTAAAAGTTTCCAATTCTTCACATTTCAACAAATAACTTAACACTTCAAATTTAAATTACCATTTCACAAATTTAACTAAATTTCCAATTTTATTTAATTAACTTAAACCTTTAATTAAAACCAAATTTCACATTTCCAAGTCAATTTATATTTTAAAAGATCACTTTTTAAACATTCATTTATTTAACCACTTAAATTCATAGGAAAATCAATAATACTTTAATAAATCACTTAAATTCAAATTTAATCAAATTATCATATTTACCATTTCCAAATAAAATTTAATATCCATTTTATTTATATAACTTAAAATATCATTTTTAACCAAATTCCAAATTTCCAACTTAAGTTATATTTCAAAAATCCAGTTAAACCATTCATAAATTACATTTTTAACACATAGAAAAATCATAATTTCTTTATTTTAAAACATTTCAAAATCTATTTAAATCAAATTTCATAAATTTTTAATTTTAAAATACTTAAAAATATCCAAAACACTTTATAAAATAACCACGGGCCTGTATAAAATTTTCTAACTTAGGTCAAGTGATACAGATATGTATCATTTCAATCCGCAGTTAAAAAAGAAAAATCCGGGTTCTATCATTTCAAACCCGCAATCCCAAGTTAAAATAATTTAAATAAAAATCGTTCAGGCCTATCATTTCAGCCCATAACGATTTTTCCCTATTCTAAAGTCCGTTCGGGTTTGTATCATTTCAACCCATAGTGATTCTAATCTACAGGGAACTTGCAATGGTGATAACAGATATAAATAACAGAATAACATTAAATAACAGTAACATATGATATAACAGGTGTAATAACAGGTGTGAACATCATATGATAATAATATAATCATATATAACATGATAATATATTTCTACAGATTCACAGGGTGTCAATTTACTAGTTATATAGGTACATATTGTCTGGTGAGAATAACTCACCTTTTTAAGTTGAAGTTTGCAAATCAAATGACACAACGAATTCCAGAAAGCACGATATGGCACGACCTTTGATTTGAGTGGAGAGAACCAAGATATAAATCTTGTATACAACAACAAAACAAAGTCATATATAAATAAAATTTCAATACCAAAGTTAGATTGAAACAAATAGAAACTAGGCTAGACAAGTACATCACCTAGCTTTTAAACAATTTGCTTGACTTTGCCTCAACTTGTGCTCAACCATACATGTATATGGCTCAGTCAAAACATGTTTTCATGTGGAAATAGATCAGGTTTGGAACTGAAAATACATGGCTAGGCTTGAGAAGAGGAAGGGTTTTGGGGTTACAAAGTGAGGAATACAAATGAACAAGGCACAAAGTGGAGTTTTGGTCAACATAGGCTCAACCTATGTCATTTTTGGGTTCGGCCATAGATGTTTCAGATCAGGACAGAGGTAAGGCTGAGGGTAAATGGTCATATCAAGGTGGTGGTGGAGCATAGGACGCGGCCAAGGTGATGTATGGTGGTGGTGAAGCGATATAGGTCAGCTAGTGTTGTTTTTAAGGGGTTTCAACATTTGTTTGTGGTGTTTTCATCATCTAAAGGCCATGGCCTGATCTGGTCAGAGGGGATGTGAGGTGGTTGAAGCCAAGAATGATGAGGAGGAAGGTGGTGGAGGCTATGGTGGAGATGGTGGAAAGTTTGGCCAAGCAATTGTGGATGAAATCAAGGCAAAACAAAGTAAAAATGAAGAAGGAAGAGAAGAAAAAGAAGAGGCCATTACCAAATGTTTTCAGAGGTGTTTTGGCCGAAAATTTGATGAAATGAGAAGTGTATTCAGTTGAAAAACAAAATAAAACATATGGCTATCAATAAAGAAGGAACGGTCAAAATGTGAAAGGTCTAGCAAATGAAAAGTCATCGGTTTAAAGCCTTTATGTCTCTTCAAATTTCCTTCTTATATATTTTGTAATTTATAATTACATGTAAAACTGATAAATAAAGATAACAACTCAGAAATGAAAAAAATAAATATAAAATAAATAATTAAATTTTGATTAAATAGAATTTAAATTAAGAAAATGGCTTAAAAATGAAAACTAGGCTTTAAAAATTAGAAATAACTTCTATAACTTTGGAAAAATTATATTTTGATTTAAATACATGTAAAATGAATAAAATAAATTAAAACACAGCAAATAAAAGTGAATGTATAAAATAAATAAATAAATTTTAATTTAAATATAGTTTAGATGAAGAAAATAGCAGAAAAATAGAAACAGCTTTTAAAAATAGGAAATCATCATAGTACATTTTGGAAAATTCGATTATTATTTTTAAAAATATTTAGAGATTAAAATATACATAAATTAACATATTGATACATATAAAAAATATAAGAAAGAAAATATGATTTATAAAATTTAAAATAGGCAAAATTGCACAATAAAACAAATTATACTAAAATTTGAAATGTGCATAACTTCTACATTTTAACTCCGTTTTTAACGAAACGAAAAGCAGTATTCATATTTTTAAATCTATTTTCATAATAAAAGATAAAATTTAAGATTATATATATTTAAATTTGAAATTTAAAAGTCAAAGATTGAACAGTTTGACCAGAATTTCCCTTTTAAGTAAAATATTTAAATTATACTAGTTTGAACTATAAATCACTTAATAATCAACATTTATATTTAAAACTGAAATGTTTTAAATAAAACATGTTTAAACTAATTTAAAATAAAAAAATAAAGTTCAAATTTAAATAATATACAAAAATCTAGGGTTGTTACACTCTCCCCCACTCAAAACTTTTCGTCCCCGAAAAGGAATGAGGTACGGGAAAGCATAGAAAAAGATAGAGTGAAATATGATTAAGACAAGATGACAAGAAGATTTAAATTACACCTGATAACTATTGTTATAGGTAAGTTTAACAAGATGGAGGTGATCAAATCAAGAATACAAGCACGAAAAAGATCCTCTAGAGTCTAAATCTCCCTTTTCACTTGACCGGCGGTCTATGAATGGAAAAACAGTGTTCAGATCTAGATGAGTAACAAAGATTATCAAAGATTACAGAAAGATTTCTAAACAAACTGGTATAAGCAATAGTCTTCCCATTCTGTAACAAGATAAGAGAAATAAGGACAAGCAAAAGATAGTTTGAAAAAACAAAGTAAGATAATAAATTTGAAACCATAATGCTTTGAAATCATAACAATTTAGGGATGTTTATCATTTGGAAATCATACTACTAAAATCACAACACTTTGGAAATGTTATTCTTTAAAAAAAACATAATACTTTGAAAATCATAACACCTTTTAAAAATAATCTTCATTTAAACCATTTAAATCCAATGTCAAATAATATTCATTTCAAAGCTGTAACATTTCTAAGTTCATTCAATTATAAAATTTCCAAAACATTGTATTTTCAAAACAGCAGCACTTATAAAATGCTACAGTAGATATATTAATATTTCAAATCAGTTTAATTTCAGAAATATTCATTTGGATATCATTTAACTTATGACTTATTAAAACAAACCTTTATGAATGAAATATCCAAATAAACTATACTTCATTTATTAAGTCAAAAGCTCACTATTTTAGTTAGCTCTTAATTTAACACATAACCTAACACTTATTTAAAATACCCATTTCATAAATAGATATTCCTTTAATAAGTTACACTTAAAATTCCATTTGAAAACCAAATTTTCAATTATCAAATTTTAGTGATGTTAAAATACATTTTAACTATTTAAATCATAATTATTCAATTTCCAAGACATATCTATTTCATAAATAAAACATTTATATAGCAAATATAACAATCAAATTTCTTTACACATTTATTCATTTAGACATCAATTAAACTATGAATTCAAGTTAAATAAACTTTATTACCAAAAGTCCAATTCAAATGTATTTTATTTTATCTATTCAAAGATACATTATTTATTATACAACATATTCATTTCAGGAAATAACCTTTATTAAAATTCCTAGGTTAGACTTAAGGTTATATATTAAATCAATTTGATTATTAAGTTATTTAAATAAAATCTCTTTAAATTCCTTTTTCACTATTTACCTCTATTAATCTTTTATAACTAAAATTTAAGTGTATAAAATCCTTTTTATATTGTATATTATCCAATTACATTGTTAACTTCTAAAAAATTTTAAGGTAAGTTATATTTGAATGCAATTGTAATATACAAATAAAACTATCCAATTCAATTATCTCAAGTTTGAATCATTTATCCAAAATTTTGATTTTTCTTTTTATAATTGAAATTATTCTTTAAGAAAAAAAATGTAAGAATTAAATTTCCGATTTCCTTCAAACCATTTAGAGATAAATAAATATATGTACATAATATGTCAAATCAATTTAAATCATTTATCTATATATATTATAAATCAAATCATATTTAGAAATTCAAATAAATTAAATCTTTCAAAACAAAGCTGTAGTAAGACTTCAGAACGGTCTCTTCAGTTCAAAACTCGAAAATGAATGTCGATGATGCTGCAGTCATCACCGAAATTATTTTCCAGCGACAAAGAGAAGAGCACTAAATTTTTAAACTTTAAAATCCTTTAGAGACAAATATTTATTCAAAAATACTTTAAATAATATCCTTTTAAAAATTTTAAACACAAAGTTTGAAATCCATCGGAAATTAAATTCTTTAAATTTCTTATTTTAAATTCATTTCAGTTCCCAAATAAATTTATAAACAACTATTTATAAATTCATTTGTAGAACAATAAATGATAAATCAAGTATTATCATTTAAAATTATCAATTTAAATCAATTTATTAAGTTCCATAAAATTATATATCCAAATTTATTTCATTAACCAAATTTTAAAATAATATTGTGTCAATTTGTTCTGTCAAAGTGTTTTAGAAATCCTATCGATAGCGTTGATCAGACGAATCGATCGGAATCCCAAATCAACATCAACAACTCAAACAACACAATATAAAACAAAACATTAATTTACAAGTACAGTTCAAAATGTTTGGAAGATAGATTGGAACAAAAGACAAGATGATTAAACAGAGTAGAGAGATGGGTAAGCTTAGATAAATCGCGGACAACCTTAACCGGGTCAACCGTGACTTAATGGATAAGATCAAATGTGGATTTTCTGGGGTAAATCTACCTTCGATCTCAAGAGATAGAGTTTGGAATAACAAAAGATATTAGCATCTAAACCAAGGATAAATATAAATCTCTGGTTAATCGATGCTGATTGTAAAGGATTTTCACCCCTTTACAAGAAAATTAGAATATTGGCGAGACCGCCAATTTACTATAAAGATCATTCGAAGTGGAGTTATGTGATACTCCAAAATCAAAAGAAGATGAATAGTGAGGGACAAGAATGAATTTTGGAACCGTAGGGAACGTTCCAAAAATTCAAAGGAAATTCGAATCAAGAGGAAAAGATTCAAACTCGAACGAAAGTGATTCTGTAAATAAATCTACTCCATATGCTGAGTTTTGCCTCAAAGCCAAAGCTCTGATACCAATTGTAACGACCCAATATTTTCAACCATTCGCATCCATTATAAGTGTATAGGTAGACACTCATGCCGGAGTTGAATTGCTCAAAATACCGCGTTGTAATTAAAATTTGGCAAATCTCAGAATATACAGTAAACAAATATAATCACAGATCACAGACACAGAGTAAAATAATGCAGCGGAAGTAAAAGAAATAGTAGTTCATAAAGCTACTATGTAAATATATCAGAGTTACATAAGATACAACAGAAGAAATAGAGTACAACAGAAGTATCAATAAGATAACCAAGTACAAGCTGAACAGAGCAACATAACTGAAGTAGATAGAAGAAGACTAGCAGATAATCTCCAGCGATTCAAATCTCCAGAAGGTGGAAATCCAAATCTGTAAATAACTCAGGCTGACCCGAGCGTAAAGCAAAACACAAAACACTCGAGTCAGGACAATATATACTTATATAATGTAAACCAACTCAAGTGAACTGTAATAAAGGTACAAGTAACTTAGAAGATGCTTGGGACCGCCCATCCTCTAAGGATCCGTTAAAATATATACTATGTAGTAATATTCGCTATTATAATAATGTCTAAATAAGTAAAGTATAATCATATCGGAAAATAGCGTTAAGGGGATGGAGAACCTTAACGCGGTCGGATCTTAAAATCATAATCGTAGTAAAGCTCGATATGGTAGGTGACACGGCACAACTAGGCAATGCCAGGGTAGATATACCAATTACGCACATGGACTGATGGATACGCATAGCAGCCACTACCGTTCCACCTCGAACAACATTCCCAAATCGGAGGATGGCCATCTAGTCAAATCACAAGTAAGAGTATAATATCGAAGAAATGTGTCCGAGAAGAGGTGCTACCTCACTGGTCCGAGATCGCTCCTGTTTTAGCCACCTTATGCCAACTCACGGGAGTTGGGTCCACGTAACATACCTTAAGAACGTCGCCACCATCCTACTTCATTTTGGAATCTCCACCGCGTACACGATTGTCAAAGTGGTTTTCGGTATCGCATGAGATTATGTCGATATCCGATCCCGGTCTCTTTGCCAACCAATCGTTATTATAACCCGTGGTTATAACTTTTAAAAACAATACTTTACTTCAAAATAAAATATCATTTCAAACCCTATCTTTATCAAAATAAAGATTAAATCAATTCCAAACCATTTCCATATATTTAAATTTTTATATCATTTCAAAACTTCATTTCAAATCATTTTAATATAATAAAATATCATATCCTTACAAAACTTCATTTCAAATAATTTTAATATAATAAAATATCATATCCTTACAAAACTTCATTTCAAATCATTTTAATAAAATAAAATATCCTATCAGTTCAAATCCAAATATTTAACTTTAAATACCTTTTAAATTCAAAGATATCGTTCATTTACTATCATTTCAAATCACCTTTAAATAGTTTATGTTCCAATCAAAATAGTTCATTTAAACCTTTTAAAAGTGTAATTATTATATTTTCAAATCAAGTATTCAATCTCCAAAGTTTCAAACCATTCTAAGTTCGTTTACTAAGTCAAAATCCCTAATTATTAAAATTTCAGCATTTCACAGCATTTAAAAACAACTGCTATAAGTTATATTTGAAAACATTTTTAATTCAGCAAAGACAGCACTTAAAACTGCTGTTAAAACTCAGTTTTAGTTGAATTATAGTTCAAAACAGAAAAGACAGCATTTCAGAAGTGCTGCGGTAGTTCAGATTTCAAAACAAGGGTTAAATTTGATTTCAGCAAAGACTGCAGACCATTATAGCATTTCCAGAGAATGCTATAATAGGCCTGAGTTCAATAGTAGCCTATAAGTTCAATTACAGCAACTACAGCATTTCAGAAATGCTGTAATAGCTTTTTTTACACAATTTTAGTTCAAAACAGAATCTATAGCATTTCTGAATGCTATTAAAAGTAGATTTCAGGTGTTAGTGTATTTCCAGCAATTAAATAACTTCAATTTAAAACACATAAATATTTTAAAAATCATATTTTAACATTTAAAATGTTCATTTACATATCATTTAACATGTATCTTTTTCACAATAAATTTCTAATAATTAAATCCAATTTTCAAAAATTTACTTAATAAATTTAAGTGTAAAAGTTTCCAATTCTTCACATTTCAACAGATAACTTAACACTTCAAATTTAAATTACCATTTCACAAATTTAACTAAATTTCCAATTTTATTTAATTAACTTAAACCTTTAATTAAAACCAAATTTCTCATTTCCAAGTCAATTTATATTTTAAAAGATCACTTTTTAAACATTCATTTATTTAACCACTTAAATTCATAGGAAAATCAATAATACTTTAATAAATCACTTAAATTCAAATTTAATCAAATTATCATATTTACCATTTCCAAATAAAATTTAATATCCATTTTATTTATATAACTTAAAATATCATTTTTAACCAAATTCCAAATTTCCAACTTAAGTTATATTTCAAAAATCCAGTTAAACCATTCATAAATTACATTTTTAACACATAGAAAAATCATAATTTCTTTATTTTAAAACATTTCAAAATCTATTTAAATTAAATTTCATAAATTTATAATTTTTAAAATACTTAAAAATATCCAAAACACTTTATAAAATAACCACGGGCCTGTATAAAATTTTCTAACTTAGGTCAAGTGATACAGATATGTATCATTTCAATCCGCAGTTAAAAAAGAAAAATCCGGGTTCTATCATTTCAAACCCGCAATCCCAAGTTAAAATAATTTAAATAAAAATCGTTCAGGCCTATCATTTCAGCCCATAACGATTTTTCCCTATTCTAAAGTCCGTTCGGGTATGTATCATTTCAACCCATAGTGATTCTAATCTACAGGGAACTTGCAATGGTGATAACAGATATAAATAACAGAATAACATTAAATAACAGTAACATATGATATAACAGGTGTAATAACAGGTGTGAACATCATATGATAATAATATAATCATATATAACATGATAATATATTTCTACAGATTCACAGGGTGTCAATTTACTAGTTATATAGGTACATATTGTCTGGTGAGAATAACTCACCTTTTTAAGTTGAAGTTTGCAAATCAAATGACACAACGAATTCCAGAAAGCACGATATGGCACGACCTTTGATTTGAGTGGAGAGAACCAAGATATAAATCTTGTATACAACAACAAAACAAAGTCATATATAAATAAAATTTCAATACCAAAGTTAGATTGAAACAAATAGAAACTAGGCTAGACATGTACATCACCTAGCTTTTAAACAATTTGCTTGACTTTGCCTCAACTTGTGCTCAACCATACATGTATATGGCTCAGTCAAAACATGTTTTCATGTGGAAATAGATCAGGTTTGGAACTGAAAATACATGGCTAGGCTTGAGAAGAGGAAGGGTTTTGGGGTTACAAAGTGAGGAATACAAATGAACAAGGCACAAAGTGGAGTTTTGGTCAACATAGGCTCAACCTATGTCATTTTTGGGTTTGGCCATAGATGTTTCAGATCAGGACAGAGGTAAGGCTGAGGGTAAATGGTCATATCAAGGTGGTGGTGGAGCATAGGACGCGGCCAAGGTGATGTATGGTGGTGGTGAAGCGATATAGGTCAGCTAGTATTGTTTTTAAGGGGTTTCAACATTTGTTTGTGGTGTTTTCATCATCTAAAGGCCATGGCCTGATCTGGTCAGAGGGGATGTGAGGTGGTTGAAGCCAAGAATGATGAGGAGGAAGGTGGTGGAGGCTATGGTGGAGATGGTGGAAAGTTTGGCCAAGCAATTGTGGATGAAATCAAGGCAAAACAAAGTAAAAATGAAGAAGGAAGAGAAGAAAAAGAAGAGGCCATTACCAAATGTTTTCAGAGGTGTTTTGGCCGAAAATTTGATGAAATGAGAAGTGTATTCAGTTGAAAAACAAAATAAAACATATGGCTATCAATAAAGAAGGAACGGTCAAAATGTGAAAGGTCTAGCAAATGAAAAGTCATCGGTTTAAAGCCTTTATGTCTCTTCGAATTTCCTTCTTATATATTTTGTAATTTATAATTACATGTAAAACTGATAAATAAAGATAACAACTCAGAAATGAAAAAAATAAATATAAAATAAATAATTAAATTTTGATTAAATAGAATTTAAATTAAGAAAATGGCTTAAAAATGCAAACTAGGCTTTAAAAATTAGAAATAACTTCTATAACTTTGGAAAAATTATATTTTGATTTAAATACATGTAAAATGAATAAAATAAATTAAAACACAGCAAATAAAAGTGAATGTATAAAATAAATAAATAAATTTTAATTTAAATATAGTTTAGATGAAGAAAATAGCAGAAAAATAGAAACAGCTTTTAAAAATAGGAAATCATCATAGTACATTTTGGAAAATTCGATTATTATTTTTAAAAATATTTAGAGATTAAAATATACATAAATTAACATATTGATACATATAAAAAATATAAGAAAGAAAATATGATTTATAAAATTTAAAATAGGCAAAATTGCACAATAAAACAAATTATACTAAAATTTGAAATGTGCATAACTTCTACATTTTAACTCCGTTTTTAACGAAACGAAAAGCAGTATTCATATTTTTAAATCTATTTTCATAATAAAAGATAAAATTTAAGATTATATATATTTAAATTTGAAATTTAAAAGTCAAAGATTGAACAGTTTGACCAGAATTTCCCTTTTAAGTAAAATATTTAAATTATACTAGTTTGAACTATAAATCACTTAATAATCAACATTTATATTTAAAAATGAAATGTTTTTAATAAAACATGTTTAAACTAATTTAAAATAAAAAAATAAAGTTCAAATTTAAATAATATACAAAAATCTAGGGTTGTTACACTCTCCCACACTCAAAACTTTTCGTCCCCGAAAAGGAATGAGGTACGGGAAAGCATAGAAAAAGATAGAGTGAAATATGATTAAGACAAGATGACAAGAAGATTTAAATTACACCTGATAACTATTGTTATAGGTAAGTTTAACAAGATGGAGGTGATCAAATCAAGAATACAAGCACGAAAAAGATCCTCTAGAGTCTGAATCTCCCTTTTCACTTGACCGACGGTCTATGAATGGAAAAACAGTGTTCAGATCTAGATGAGTAACAAAGATTATCAAAGATTACAGAAAGATTTCTAAACAGACTGGTATAAGCAATAGTCTTCCCATTCTGTAACAAGATAAGAGAAATAAGGACAAGCAAAAGATAGTTTGAAAAAACAAAGTAAGATAATAAATTTGAAACCATAATGCTTTGAAATCATAACAATTTAGGGATGTTTATCATTTGGAAATCATACTACTAAAATCACAACACTTTGGAAATGTTATTCTTTAAAAAAAAACATAATACTTTGAAAATCATAACACCTTTTAAAAATAATCTTCATTTAAACCATTTAAATCCAATGTCAAATAATATTTATTTCAAAGCTGTAACATTTCTAAGTTCATTCAATTATAAAATTTCCAAAACATTGTATTTTCAAAACAGCAGCACTTATAAAATGCTACAGTAGATATATTAATATTTCAAATCAGTTTAATTTCAGAAATATTCATTTGGATATCATTTAACTTATGACTTATTAAAACAAACCTTTATGAATGAAATATCCAAATAAACTATACTTCATTTATTAAGTCAAAAGCTCACTATTTTAGTTAGCTCTTAATTTAACACATAACCTAACACTTATTTAAAATACCCATTTCATAAATAGATATTCCTTTAATAAGTTACACTTAAAATTCCATTTGAAAACCAAATTTTCAATTATCAAATTTTAGTGATGTTAAAATACATTTTAACTATTTAAATCATAATTATTCAATTTCCAAGACATATCTATTTCATAAATAAAACATTTATATAGCAAATATAACAATCAAATTTCTTTACACATTTATTCATTTAGACATCAATTAAACTATGAATTCAAGTTAAATAAACTTTATTACCAAAAGTCCAATTCAAATGTATTTTATTTTATCTATTCAAAGATACATTATTTATTATACAACATATTCATTTCAGGAAATAACCTTTATTAAAATTCCTAGGTTAGACTTAAGGTTATATATTAAATCAATTTGATTATTAAGTTATTTAAATAAAATCTCTTTAAATTCCTTTTTCACTATTTACCTCTATTAATCTTTTATAACTAAAATTTAAGTGTATAAAATCCTTTTTATATTGTATATTATCCAATTACATTGTTAACTTCTAAAAAAATTTAAGGTAAGTTATATTTGAATGCAATTGTAATATACAAATAAAACTATCCAATTCAATTATCTCAAGTTTGAATCATTTATCCAAAATTTTGATTTTTCTTTTTATAATTGAAATTATTCTTTAAGAAAAAAAATGTAAGAATTAAATTTCCGATTTCCTTCAAACCATTTAGAGATAAATAAATATATGTACATAATATGTCAAATCAATTTAAATCATTTATCTATATATATTATAAATCAAATCATATTTAGAAATTGTAACGACCCGCCCTTCTCTGCCCAGAAAGACGCATCATTATGAAGAAAGAAAGGGTTAGAAGAAGAAAAGAAAAGAAGAAGGAACAACAACACATCAGAGATCTCACAGCGGAACGAGAAATATATTATATCACATAAGATATTACATAGTATCATATACATCAGAGTATACAATTTATACAACACAGAATAGACAGTTATAAACTTCTGTCTATTATGCATCACAAGTACATCAGTACAATACAACATACACAGCGGATACTCTATATATCTACACGCTGAAGCCTCCTGCTCCTCAGCTCCTCCAGTATTCGTCAAGACAAACCTGAATCCCTCGACTACTCAATACAATATTGAGTACCCAAGAGTTTAATAAAACAGAAAATAAACACTTGGGTCAGACATGGGTCTGGTGTGAGTAAACGGTTTAAATTGCTTAACTTTGAAAACCTTTGAAAACAAAAGTATCACGTAAGACTCCCCACACATAAACATGGGTAAGTTTTTACCTTACGCTAACTAAAACATTTGATAGGAAATCCAGTTATATTATAATAGGGTCTAGGGTTTCCAAGTAAAATACAGAAATAGCTGAAATGCTTACATCTCACATTCCAACATAGTTGGGCACAACTAATACGTACGGCACTTATTGGAGTTTGGATTCCATACAATGGCAGGGCTACTGGGGTACCGCCCGTCACAGTACTTGGCCTAGATCACCGTACCGAGGAGTACGCCCGCTCCCCTGCAACACAAAGCCGGAACCATCCCTTACTGGATAATCCCGAACAAGACAACCCCGTAGTTGGCTGCAGTTCCAACTACCCACTAAGCCGAAATAATAAGAAAGGGACCTCTAGACAGGGATATATCTTGCTCTCAGTGGGTGCTACCCACGAAGCCTTGCTGCACCTCCCCTGTTTTAGCCATTCCCGGTTGATGAGGCTTGAGGTTACGATTACCTTTAATCAGAACATATCACTTAGAATGCTCATCGTCCGCCTGACGATGTGCTGAAAGCATTCAATCCATACAAGTTCGTTCCGGGTTCGAACGAAACCGAAGGCATTATCTCGTTACACTCGTTTTGGAATCACCGTCAGAGTTAACGACAATAACCCTTGCACTCTGAATCTTCATCTTCACTTGAGATTCACGACCTATCGTTAATTTGGATCGATGTGGTATTCTGGTCTCCAGACCTGGAATACCGGTATACGGAAACCCGATCCCGGTCTCATCGAAATCCAAAACGTATCTTTAAGGCCAAGTTGTTTAAAGGTTTAAACAATTTAACTTATCTATATTCATACAGATAGATAATTCACAATTCACAATTGATAATCACATTATCAATTAAACAGATGATCTATAACCAAATAGGTAATTTATATCAATATCACAATAGTTAATCTATATTACCATCATAATGCAACCAAGCATTCATACCACACAACATCACTTATCTCATTTCTGAGATTACATTCATTCTAGACAAATCAATGTTATCCATTCTTATATAAACAATGATTTACTTAATCATAACATAATTAATTTAAAATTTATTTAAATTAACTATCTTTATCTTTAATTAATTTAAAGTGAATTAAATTAATTACTTCATCTTCTAATTAATTTAAAATAAAATAAATTAATTACTTATCATTATAAATCTTACTTATATAATCATTAATTAATTACAAATAAATTAATTAATCATTCTCTAATTATCCACTTAATTAATCACCTTGATTAATTATACTTTAATTACATTTAAGTAATTATCTTTAATTAATTTCGCAAATTAATTATTCTTAACCAATATAGTAATTAACCTTTAATTACTTCATTAATTAATTAATTATAATCAATTACTTTAATCCTTAATTAATTACAATTAATTAGTTATTCTATAATCACTTATCATTGATTAATTAATCTTAATTACTCAAGTCTTAATTACATCATTAATTAATTATAACTAATGATCCTTAATTACATCTTTAATTATTCATTCTATTTAAATTAATTACATTAAGTTATTAACCTTAATTAAACCACAATTATTAATCACCTTTGATTAATCTAATCCAGTAATTAACTTTCCTTAATTACTTCCCTTAATTAATTACTTTTTAATTAATTATCTTAACTAAAAATTTATTACCTTATTAATTAACCTTAATCCTTTAATTAACTTTATTAACTAAATTATTAAATTAATAACACTAGGTAATTAACCCTTAATCATTTCCATTTAATTACTTTCATAAAATAATTATCCTCTAATTACTTTATTAAATAATTTACCTTTATTTAATTACATCCAGTAATTATTCCTTAATTACTTCATCAAGTAATTACAATTAATTAATTTATAAGTGATTATCTTTAATTAATCACTAATTAATTACTTAGTTAATTATTAAATTAATTATTTAAATTTAATTAAATAATTTCTTAACTATTTATACTTAAAGATCTTTATTAAGAAAACCATTTATCTTAATTAAATTATTATCTATTCTTAAATCATTTTCAATAAATGAATTATCCTTATTAATTTCACATATTAATTTCCTTTAATAATTAAAATCTTAATTACTTAAGATAAATTCTTGTTATAATTAAACAATTACAACATTTAATTTTTACCTCTAAAATCTTTGAAGCTTTTCAAAGTTATTAA
The DNA here is from genome assembly GCA_030737815.1 of Allium fistulosum. NCBI lineage: Eukaryota > Viridiplantae > Streptophyta > Magnoliopsida > Asparagales > Amaryllidaceae > Allium > Allium fistulosum. Next base: position 554,514,809 of record CM060905.1, on the reverse strand, counting down.
TTAACTTTAATACAAAGATCATTTGAAAACCCACTTCCCTAATCTTTGAAACTTATTTATTTAAATTATTTAAACTTATTAAACTTATAATCTTGAAAGCAATTTGGTTTTATAGGAAAAACTTGTTTACCTTTGTTTTAAAGCTTAGAAACATTTCCTGTTAAATTTTCTTAAAATCTGCTCTCATCAAAACCCGAGTAAAATCCTTAGAATTCTCGAAGTAACTCTCGAGTATTCCCCACTACGTTATCTGCTCCGAGTAAAACACTAAAATCCCCGAAGAAAACCTGGTATCCACTTCTTCCCCAAACCAAATTCTCAGATGCACGCTAACGTAGCCGTGCACGTGCACACCCACGATGATCAACGGCGATCACTATTTCGACCTCCGGCAAGTCAGACTCCATCACGCTATCACGTACAACCATTCCAAACTTCGCGATTCGAACGAGATTCGAATTCGACTATTTCGAACCCATCACCTAGAACGAAGCATCACCAGAAATCGTTCGTCTCCGATCATCCCAGTCTCGAGGAACCTCGCCATCTTCCCCATAGCTTCGCCTCGCCTACCCACATCTCCAAAACAAAACGCGGTCGTCTCCGATCATCTCTCGATGTCACGAGACCCATTTGAAGTATTCACGACAAACCCAGACAATAAACCCTATCTTCTCAAATTCCAACAACCACGATAAATGATAAATTACCATACTATTTTTCCCAAGTGCCTCGACATCTCCACTACCTCCATCCCAAAAATCAAGTCTTCACTCGCCTCCGATCGACGAAAATCGATCAACTTGCCAAAATGAACAACTCGAGAAAGCTCCATAAATTTCAAACTAAAAATCGAGTTATACCTATTAAAATTCATGATTTTCTATATTGAATCCAATCATGCAATCAAAACTTATAATTTAATCAATCAAATTTTAACCAAATTTATAATTTACTGCTGTTTATAAGATTTCGAGACAAATGCTTTATATAAATTCCAGAACTCATTTTTATTAGTGATGTTACATAATTTTCATCATTTTTCATTTACAAAACAAAAGCTAACTGTGATTATATGATGAGATATAGATTTTAAAAAGAAAGATTCAAACTCTGTAAATACACAGAGCCTAATATACATATAAACTAGCTATTCACAGGAGATAAACAATTGTATACATGCATACATCCATTTCAATTCAAACATGAAGGCTAACACATGATTTTATTCACATAACAAAGTGGAAACAAGATTTTAAAACTGTTTTTAAAACATAAGTTTACTTACCTTTATCAGAGAACAGAGAATAGAAACTGTTTCCAGGCTTGCATGTTTGGTTTTGAACTTCTATTTGCCTTGATGAATTTAATCTTGCTGTTGATCTTTGAAATTTGTTGATAGATTTCCTTTTTCATGATCTTCAGGTTGAAATTGAAGATCTTGAGACTGCCATTGAAATCTTCTTGTTTTATATTTGAATTTCCAGTTTCCAGATTTACTTCTTCTTTTGCTTTTAGATTTCCAGCTTATATTATTTTATTTTCTTTCATTGATTCGAATTGTTTTAGTGGAGAAATAAATGAAGATAGTTTTAGCGCTGAAGAAAATGTCAGATTTCTTTCTATAATTTAAAATTTTTAAACTTAATTACCAAAGAGAAAAAATGAAGCCACTTGTCTTTTAAGTATTAATTTGCTTATACCTATGCTTACATTTTTACAAATGTCACTAAACCACCTTAATAGGCTTACAAGTGTTAATCTTGTTTTTAATTAATTTACTTAAGTCATTTATGTGTATTTAAGAAATATTTATGTGTATAAAATGATGTGTTTGTCTTTTTATAATTAAGCTTTTAGATTTCTATATATATATATACAAATATGAATTTATGGAAACAATTATTTATAAAAACTTACACTTTGATCAAATTAATATAACATATTTTTATATGCTTGAGAAATGGAGTTTAACTTTATATATATATTTCACAAAACAATTTTGACTTATTTTAGAATTTTTAAAGAGAAAGGATTATTAAAACAAATAAACTTCTTAATTTAAATCTTATTTAAACTTAAGCTTACATATATATTTATAATAAATAAGAAATTATTCTTGTTATTTAAATCTCAAATATTATTTCCAAAAGTATTAAACCAAATTACAAATTTCCAAATTACAAATTATATATATTAAAGTTTGAAAATACTTTATTAAATTCAAATTCAATATTCTTTCCATTCCAATATATACAAATATATATATTCTAAATGGAAAATATTTTTAACATTAGCTTGATAATTATCATATTGAATTTTAATACATAACTTCAAATCACAATATATATACATATATATTATAATTTGAAAACATATCCTTTATTAAATTAAAGACTCCCTATTTATAATATATATACCAATATATATATACATTATAAATAGAAAACATTTATATAAGTTTTGAAAGATAAATCTTACCAATTTTAAATTGTTAGAAAAGATATTAATAAATATTGCCAATTAAATATTATTAACCTTTAAAATGAATAAACTTGTCAATTTACAAAATAAAATCAACAAATCAATTTAATTATTTATAAAGATTATTGAATTGATATTGCCAAAATTCCGGGATATCACAGAAATTCAAATAAATTAAATCTTTCAAAACAAAGCTGTAGTAAGACTTCAGAACGGTCTCTTCAGTTCAAAACTCGAAAATGAATGTCGATGATGCTGCAGTCATCACCGAAATTATTTTCCAGCGACAAAGAGAAGAGCACTAAATTTTTAAACTTTAAAATCCTTTAGAGACAAATATTTATTCAAAAATACTTTAAATAATATCCTTTTAAAAATTTTAAACACAAAGTTTGAAATCCATCGGAAATTAAATTCTTTAAATTTCTTATTTTAAATTCATTTCAGTTCCCAAATAAATTTATAAACAACTATTTATAAATTCATTTGTAGAACAATAAATGATAAATCAAGTATTATCATTTAAAATTATCAATTTAAATCAATTTATTAAGTTCCATAAAATTATATATCCAAATTTATTTCATTAACCAAATTTTAAAATAATATTGTGTCAATTTGTTCTGTCAAAGTGTTTTAGAAATCCTATCGATAGCGTTGATCAGACGAATCGATCGGAATCCCAAATCAACATCAACAACTCAAACAACACAATATAAAACAAAACATTAATTTACAAGTACAGTTCAAAATGTTTGGAAGATAGATTGGAACAAAAGACAAGATGATTAAACAGAGTAGAGAGATGGGTAAGCTTAGATAAATCGCGGACAACCTTAACCGGGTCAACCGTGACTTAATGGATAAGATCAAATGTGGATTTTCTGGGGTAAATCTACCTTCGATCTCAAGAGATAGAGTTTGGAATAACAAAAGATATTAGCATCTAAACCAAGGATAAATATAAATCTCTGGTTAATCGATGCTGATTGTAAAGGATTTTCACCCCTTTACAAGAAAATTAGAATATTGGCGAGACCGCCAATTTACTATAAAGATCATTCGAAGTGGAGTTATGTGATACTCCAAAATCAAAAGAAGATGAATAGTGAGGGACAAGAATGAATTTTGGAACCGTAGGGAACGTTCCAAAAATTCAAAGGAAATTCGAATCAAGAGGAAAAGATTCAAACTCGAACGAAAGTGATTCTGTAAATAAATCTACTCCATATGCTGAGTTTTGCCTCAAAGCCAAAGCTCTGATACCAACTGTAACGAGCCAATATTTTCAACCATTCGCATCCATTATAAGTGTATAGGTAGACACTCATGCCGGAGTTGAATTGCTCAAAATACCGCGTTGTAATTAAAATTTGGCAAATCTCAGAATATACAGTAAATAAATATAATCACAGATCACAGACACAGAGTAAAATAATGCAGCGGAAGTAAAAGAAATAGTAGTTCATGAAGCTACTATGTAAATATATCAGAGTTACATAAGATACAACAGAAGAAATAGAGTACAACAGAAGTATCAATAAGATAACCAAGTACAAGCTGAACAGAGCAACATAACTGAAGTAGATAGAAGAAGACTAGCAGATAATCTCCAGCGATTCAAATCTCCAGAAGGTGGAAATCCAAATCTGTGAATAACTCAGGCTGACCCGAGCGTAAAGCAAAACACAAAACACTCGAGTCAGGACAATATATACTTATATAATGTAAACCAACTCAAGTGAACTGTAATAAAGGTACAAGTAACTTAGAAGATGCTTGGGACCGCCCATCCTCTAAGGATCCATTAAAATATCTACTATGTAGTAATATTCGCTATTATAATAATGTCTAAATAAGTAAAGTATAATCATATCGGAAAATAGCGTTAAGGGGATGGAGAACCTTAACGCGGTCGGATCTTAAAATCATAATCGTAGTAAAGCTCGATATGGTAGGTGACACGGCACAACTAGGCAATGCCAGGGTAGATATACCAATTACGCACACGGACTGATGGATACGCATAGCAGCCACTACCGTTCCACCTCGAACAACATTCCCAAATCGGAGGATGGCCATCTAGTCAAATCACAAGTAAGAGTATAATATCGAAGAAATGTGTCCGAGAAGAGGTGCTACCTCACTGGTCCGAGATCGCTCCTGTTTTAGCCACCTTATGCCAACTCACGGGAGTTGGGTCCACGTAACATACCTTAAGAACGTCGCCACCATCCTACTTCATTCTGGAATCTCCACCGCGTACACGATTGTCAAAGTGGTTTTTGGTATCGACAGAGAGTATGTCCATATCCGATCCCGGTCTCTTTGCCAACCAATCGTTATTATAACCCGTGGTTATAACTTTTAAAAACAATACTTTACTTCAAAATAAAATATCATTTCAAACCCTATCTTTAACAAAATAAAGATTAAATCAATTCCAAACCATTTCCATATATTTAAATTTTTATATCATTTCAAAACTTCATTTCAAATCATTTTAATATAATAAAATATCATATCCTTACAAAACTTCATTTCAAATAATTTTAATATAATAAAATATCATATCCTTACAAAACTTCATTTCAAATCATTTTAATAAAATAAAATATCCTATCAGTTCAAATCCAAATATTTAACTTTAAATACCTTTTAAATTCAAAGATATCGTTCATTTACTATCATTTCAAATCACCTTTAAATAGTTTATGTTCCAATCAAAATAGTTCATTTAAACCTTTTAAAAGTGTAATTATTATATTTTCAAATCAAGTATTCAATCTCCAAAGTTTCAAACCATTTTGAGTTCGTTTACTAAGTCAAAAACCCTAATTATTAAAATTTCAGCATTTCACAGCATTTAAAAACAACTGCTATAAGTTATATTTGAAAACATTTTTAATTCAGCAAAGACAGCACTTAAAACTGCTGTTAAAACTCAGTTTTAGTTGAATTATAGTTCAAAACAGAAAAGACAGCATTTCAGAAGTGCTGCGGTAGTTCAGATTTCAAAACAAGGGTTAAATTTGATTTCAGCAAAGACTGCAGACCATTATAGCATTTCCAGAGAATGCTATAATAGGCCTGAGTTCAATATTAGCCTATAAGTTCAATTACAGCAACTACAACATTTCAGAAATGCTGTAATAGCTTTTTTTTACACAATTTTAGTTCAAAACAGAATCTATAGCATTTCTGAATGCTATTAAAAGTAGATTTCAGGTGTTAGTGTATTTCCAGCAATTAAATAACTTCAATTTAAAACACATAAACATTTTAAAAATCATATTTTTACATTTAAAATGTTCATTTACATATCATTTAACATGTATCTTTTTCACAATAAATTTCTAATAATTAAATCCAATTTTCAAAAATTTACTTAATAAATTTAAGTGTAAAAGTTTCCAATTCTTCACATTTCAACAAATAACTTAACACTTCAAATTTAAATTACCATTTCACAAATTTAACTAAATTTCCAATTTTATTTAATTAACTTAAACCTTTAATTAAAACCAAATTTCACATTTCCAAGTCAATTTATATTTTAAAAGATCACTTTTTAAACATTCATTTATTTAACCACTTAAATTCATAGGAAAATCAATAATACTTTAATAAATCACTTAAATTCAAATTTAATCAAATTATCATATTTACCATTTCCAAATAAAATTTAATATCCATTTTATTTATATAACTTAAAATATCATTTTTAACCAAATTCCAAATTTCCAACTTAAGTTATATTTCAAAAATCCAGTTAAACCATTCATAAATTACATTTTTAACACATTGAAAAATCATAATTTCTTTATTTTAAAACATTTCAAAATCTATTTAAATCAAATTTCATAAATTTATAATTTTTAAAATACTTAAAAATATCCAAAACACTTTATAAAATAACCACGGGCCTGTATAAAATTTTCTAACTTAGGTCAAGTGATACAGATATGTATCATTTCAATCCGCAGTTAAAAAAGAAAAATCCGGGTTCTATCATTTCAAACCCGCAATCCCAAGTTAAAATAATTTAAATAAAAATCGTTCAGGCCTATCATTTCAGCCCATAACGATTTTTCCCTATTCTAAAGTCCGTTCGGGTATGTATCATTTCAACCCATAGTGATTCTAATCTACAGGGAACTTGCAATGGTGATAACAGATATAAATAACAGAATAACATTAAATAACAGTAACATATGATATAACAGGTGTAATAACAGGTGTGAACATCATATGATAATAATATAATCATATATAACATGATAATATATTTCTACAGATTCACAGGGTGTCAATTTACTAGTTATATAGGTACATATTGTCTGGTGAGAATAACTCACCTTTTTAAGTTGAAGTTTGCAAATCAAATGACACAACGAATTCCAGAAAGCACGATATGGCACGACCTTTGATTTGAGTGGAGAGAACCAATATATAAATCTTGTATACAACAACAAAACAAAGTCATATATAAATAAAATTTCAATACCAAAGTTAGATTGAAACAAATAGAAACTAGGCTAGACAAGTACATCACCTAGCTTTTAAACAATTTGCTTGACTTTGCCTCAACTTGTGCTCAACCATACATGTATATGGCTCAGTCACAACATGTTTTCATGTGGAAATAGATCAGGTTTGGAACTGAAAATACATGGCTAGGCTTGAGAAGAGGAAGGGTTTTGGGGTTACAAAGTGAGGAATACAAATGAACAAGGCACAAAGTGGAGTTTTGGTCAACATAGGCTCAACCTATGTCATTTTTGGGTTCGGCCATAGATGTTTCAGATCAGGACAGAGGTAAGGCTGAGGGTAAATGGTCATATCAAGGTGGTGGTGGAGCATAGGACGCGGCCAAGGTGATGTATGGTGGTGGTGAAGCGATATAGGTCAGCTAGTGTTGTTTTTAAGGGGTTTCAACATTTGTTTGTGGTGTTTTCATCATCTAAAGGCCATGGCCTGATCTGGTCAGAGGGGATGTGAGGTGGTTGAAGCCAAGAATGATGAGGAGGAAGGTGGTGGAGGCTATGGTGGAGATGGTGGAAAGTTTGGCCAAGCAATTGTGGATGAAATCAAGGCAAAACAAAGTAAAAATGAAGAAGGAAGAGAAGAAAAAGAAGAGGCCATTACCAAATGTTTTCAGAGGTGTTTTGGCCGAAAATTTGATGAAATGAGAAGTTTATTCAGTTGAAAAACAAAATAAAACATATGGCTATCAATAAAGAAGGAACGGTCAAAATGTGAAAGGTCTAGCAAATGAAAAGTCATCGGTTTAAAGCCTTTATGTCTCTTCAAATTTCCTTCTTATATATTTTGTAATTTATAATTACATGTAAAACTGATAAATAAAGATAACAACTCAGAAATGAAAAAAATAAATATAAAATAAATAATTAAATTTTAATTAAATAGAATTTAAATTAAGAAAATGGCTTAAAAATGCAAACTAGGCTTTAAAAATTAGAAATAACTTCTATAACTTTGGAAAAATTATATTTTGATTTAAATACATGTAAAATGAATAAAATAAATTAAAACACAGCAAATAAAAGTGAATGTATAAAATAAATAAATAAATTTTAATTTAAATATAGTTTAGATGAAGAAAATAGCAGAAAAATAGAAACAGCTTTTAAAAATAGGAAATCATCATAGTACATTTTGGAAAATTCGATTATTATTTTTAAAAATATTTAGAGATTAAAATATACATAAATTAACATATTGATACATATAAAAAATATAAGAAAGAAAATATGATTTATAAAATTTAAAATAGGCAAAATTGCACAATAAAACAAATTATACTAAAATTTGAAATGTGCATAACTTCTACATTTTAACTCCGTTTTTAACGAAACGAAAAGCAGTATTCATATTTTTAAATCTATTTTCATAATAAAAGATAAAATTTAAGATTATATATATTTAAATTTGAAATTTAAAAGTCAAAGATTGAACAGTTTGACCAGAATTTCCCTTTTAAGTAAAATATTTAAATTATACTAGTTTGAACTATAAATCACTTAATAATCAACATTTATATTTAAAAATGAAATGTTTTTAATAAAACATGTTTAAACTAATTTAAAATAAAAAAATAAAGTTCAAATTTAAATAATATACAAAAATCTAGGGTTGTTACAACTTTTATATATGAAAGCTTTAATTCAACTCAAAGCATAATATATATATATATATATATATATATATATATATAACAACTTATATCGTATAACACTTTAAACAACAATTATATATACAAATATGTAAAAATCATTGTACAGCATATATATCACTATACGTATATGTATACTACAAAATATGGATACACATATAACTATATATGTAACAAAAAAATTGACATAACTTATCAAACCCAATATATACGGTACTATATATATTACATTACATAACTTATCAAACCCAATATATAAATGACATATAACGCATAAACTCTACAGATTACATGAATGAAAAAGAATCAATAGTTAAAACTAGTATTTATACGCATGCTAATAAAATAACCACTTGTACAAAACTGGTATTCATGTCTTCACTAACTGTCACAATGTAAAATATATATAACTAACAGCTAAAGTGAACTAACAGCATATATATAATATGTAACTAAAAAAATGTCAAACATCAAATCTATAACTGTACACTATATGACAACACTGTCATACATACATAAAAAATATATATTATAATATAAGATAAATTTACATATAATATGGCTTGTATGAACTATATAGTGCCAGGTTACCACTTATATTTCAAATACTATCGTATTTCAAAATTTATGTAAACATGTAAAACTAATATATTCCACAACAAATTATAAAACATATAAATATATATCTGGAATCAATATTTAAATCTTTTCCCAAGACCTCCATATAATACATACATACAACTATATGTATATATTAACTGTAAACAAAATTTTGTATGATTTAAAACAATTATCAACTCACGTTACAAACAATAGAAGAGGTGAGATCGGAACAGGAGGTGGAAAAAGGGAAGGTCGATGGCAGGCTTGCGTGGGCGCTTGGCACAGCTGGAGGGTTGGAGGCGCACGTGGCTGCGAGAGGCGAAGGAGTGAGGTGCTAGGCTGTTCATTCATGTAAAACGGCCTACAGGTGGTTGCTCGCTGGGTAGGGGTTCGGCAGTGCTGAGGCGAGGGCGGAGAAGCCACACGTGAGTATGTTGATGGAATTTGTGACGTGATGAGTTTGGGTAAAGGTAGGGGCGCTGTCGCAATGAGGTGGCCGAAGTGGTGAGCTTTGGTGGCGAGGAGGACAGAGGGAAGAGTGGGTTCGGCATGAGAGGAGGAGGTTAGTCGCGGGAACGTGGTCACGTCATGGTCGGAGGAGGGAGGTCGGTGGTGGTGGGAGGCTCGGGTTGGAGGGTTTCTAGCACGTGGGGTTGTCGGAGCACGCGTCTGATGGAGGAAGGTTTTGGATGGCTCACTGGGAAGACGGTTCGTGTGGAATGATAAAGGCAAAGAGAAGATATATAAAAGAATTTTGTTGCTGACTTTTTTGTAACGCAAGAAGTAATTTTTTTTTTGAAACCAGTAATAGTTAGACAACGGTTGAATCTAGGGAATATCAATTTTTGGTCCTTACAAAAATACAACGGCTATTCAATTATACGGTAGAAAATGAATGGACACAAAGAATTCAAGGGTTCAAACGAACGGATACGGTGAATCGTTTTACCGATTCACCGCGTACCGGAACTCCGAAACACAGAAATGAATATACCGCAGAGATCAGGACGACGAGACGATCAAAACGGTATAGAAATATTTGTGGTACGATTTAATTATAAAAAAAATCGAATTTTATACCAGCGGAAAATGCAGGAAAAACGCAGAAAAATAAGATCGACGGAGCTAAAGAAGTCCAAATTTTGAAAAACGAAAAATGGTGTCTTGCTCAGAAGATGGTTTAGAATTTTTCTATATAAAAATATTTAGGTTTCGAAAACATTTTATTTCATCGCTTTTTAACTGATTAAATTGAAGTAAATTTACGCGCGAAATAAACTTCATATTTTCGGACGAAAATTTACCAGTTGCTATGTTTAACTAGATGCATTCCAAATATCAAATTTATATTTCAAAATTTTATCGTTTTAAAATTTTGCAAAATTTCAATTAATAACGTTATTAAAATCAGTTGAATTTACGGGTCGTTACACTCTCCCCCACTCAAAACTTTTCGTCCCCGAAAAGGAACGAGGTAGGAGAATAGAAACAACCAGAAAGAAAAACAGATTTGAAATACAAAATAACAATTAATTTAAACCATAAAAATTCAAATTTAAATTAATTGATATTCAATAATTGATTTAATCCATTTGATTTCACTAAAATCAATCTCAACTATTTCTAAATTCATTATCTTATTATCCAATTATCTTGAATTTACAATTTCTAAAACCATAAATTTGAATAGTCTTTTATTATAATCATATTTTTTTCAGCAATTTAAATTCTTCTTTATTCCAAATTCTTATTAAGTTTATTTCACTTAATATATCTTATTTCATATATTTAAACCATATAAATTAATTTAAACCATATAAATTTCAATTTAAATTAATTTATATTCATTAATTGATTTCAAATTCAAGGTATTTCCATAAGTTGATCTAATTTCAATTTATTAATTAACCTTCAAAACAAAATTTATTTTTCAATTATCTTATTATTCTATTTATCTCTATTAACATTTTATAATTAAAATTTAAGTGTATAACATTTGTTATAACCACTCAAATTTTATTTATAAATTAAATTTATATTATATATATTATCCAATTACATATTTAACTCTGAATCATTTAGGTAAGTTGTATTTTTGAAATGCAATTTAGTACTATACAAATAAATTTTCAAATTCAATTATTTCAAGTTCAAATACTTATTCAAAATTTTAGCTTTATTTATAATTGAAAACATCTTTTAACATGATTTTTAAGAATTAAATTTCCGTTTAATTTCAAACCCTTTAGAAATAATTATGTATATACTATATATATTAAATCAAAATAAATTTAAAATAATATACCCCTATATATATATATAAATCACGTCATACTTAAGAAATCCAAATCAAAATATTTCCCAAACAAAACCGTAGCAAAGCTACAGAATGGTTTCTCCAGTTTGAAACTCGAAAATGAATGTCGATGATGCAGCCGCCATCACCGAAATTATTTTCCAACGACAAAAGAGAAGAGCACTGATTTAATCATTTAAAATTCTTTGGAATTGATTTCTATTCGAAATTTCTTTTTTTATAATATGCATTTTAAAATTTAAACCCAAAGTTGAAATTATTGGAAATTTAATTCCCAAATTCTAAATTTAAATCAAATTAAATTTCAAATCTGGATGTTGAAATAGTCGATGGATTATGAAACAATAAATGAAAATCAATTATTATCATTTCTGACAATAGATTCATTAACAATTTAATTTCAGAATTTATACTTATATGCAATATAATCATACAAAACTATTTTATTTACCAAATTTGAAAACGATATTGTGTTAGTTTGCTCTGCTCAAGTGTTTTGGAAATCCTATCGATAGCGCTGATCAGACGAATCGATCGAAAATCCAAATCAACATCAACAACTCAAACAACACAATATATTTTTAAAACATTTTAAATATAATTTTACAAATACAATTCCTCGCTCGACGATACAAGAATAGATTTCAAAACATGAATAGCGATTCAAATTTGATGGAAATTAAATCAAAGAGAATTTTGATTCAAAAATAAGTTTGGAACAGAAGATAAGATGACTAAATAACAAAGTAGAAAGATTTGATAAGTTTATATAAATCGCGGGCAACCTTAACCAGGTCGACCGTGACTTCAAGAATAAGATCGATGTGGAATTCCGAGGTAAATCGACGTTCGATCTCAAGAAATAGAATTCAGGCATAGCAGGAGATAGATAGCATCGTAAACCGAGGGTATAGAAATCTTCGGTAAATCAATGCCTACTGTAAAGGAGTTTCACCCCTTTACAAATCATTCGAAGATTGGCGAGACTGCCAAGTTATTATAGAGATCATTCGAAGTGGAGTTATTAGATACTCTAGAATTGAAAGAGACGAATAGTGAGGGACACGAATGAAATTTGGAACCGCAGGGAACGTTCCAAAGTTCAAAGGAATCGAGTCAAAAGGAAGAGATTAAAACTTGAATGAGAGTGATACTGTAAATACATTTACCCTATATGCTAAGTTTTGCCTAGAGCTACCAAAGCTCTGATACCAACTGTAACGACCCGCTATTTTGGACCATTCGCATCCATTATAAGTGTATAGGTAGACACTCATGCCGGAGTTGAATTGCTCAATATACCGCGTTGTTAATTTAAATTGGCAAAACTGAACATATACAGTAAATAAATAATCACAAATCATAGACACAGAGTAATAATTGCAGCGGAAATAAAAGAGATAGTAGTTCATGAAGCTACTATATAAATATAAAAGTTACATCAGAGTTAAACCAGATACAACGGAAGAGTAATATGATACATCAGATACAAATCAGAATACATCACTGGAATCATCGAATACTGAAAGCAGAATAGATGGCTGGATCTTCAAGCAAAGCTCCAACTTCAAAGGTGAGTCTTGAATACTGGTACACTCAGTCTGACCCGAGCGTAAAGCAAAACACAAAACACTCGAGTCAGGATTAACATTCTTATATCAATAAATCCAACTCAAGTGAAATAGCAATTGAAATACAAGTAACTCAAAGGATGTTTGGAATAACCATCCTTTAAGGATCTGTTAAACTATCTACTATGTAGTAGTGTACGATAAGTAGATAATGTCTATCAGTAATATAAGATATCAAAATAGTGTTAAGGCGTTACCATTATTCCCCTTAAAACATTTTATATAAGCGTTATAGTCTATACAACACTGTAAACTCCACCGTAAACTAGTGGGCTATCAGGGAGTACTCCATAGGTATAACACAAAACAAATTCGTAGTGGTCGCGTATAAAGGGATCCAAGTATGACAAGGCACATGAGGCAATACCCAAGGTAGTGAAACTACCGTTTGCCTGATCCGGACTTGTGAGAATGCATCGCCGCAGCGATCGCAACACCGCGAAACGACACTCCCAAATCAAGGGTGCACCAATCGACAACAAGTAATGAGTAGTTTTCGAAGAAGTGTGTTCGCTTGAGGTAGCTGACCTCCATTGGCCCGGCACGGCTCCTATTTTAGTCATTTCCAATTTGACACAAGTGTCAAGGCTATCCATTATCGTTATCTTTCTTCAGTCATCACGTACATCATTCCAACCACTTCATTCTGGATCACACTCCGCATATAGTTATTAAAGTGGTTTTCGGTTTAGACAGAGAGTATGTCCCTAACCGATTCCGGTCTCTTTAATAACTTTCGTAATTATTACACTGATTGGTCGTTTATATATTTCTAAACCAAATCAATTACAATTTCAATTAGAATTTGTAAACCAACATTTCATTTATCTTTCTAAATCAATTTCCATAATTTCCGTTTCAAAACTTCCAAATTACCATTTCAAAATCTTATAATTCAATTTCAAATTTTATTTAAACAATTCGAATATTTATTCAAGTTCGTATATAAGTTTCATTCCGAAATCATTTAAATTAATTTAATTTAACATTCCAAATCAGTTTAACTTCATTTATCGATTTCATTCAATATTCTTTAAGTAAACTTGCCATTCCAATAATTTCTATTAAATTTCCAATTCATTAAATCCATTATTTAAATTTAACTTCATTATATCAAACTTACAAATTTAATTAAATCAAATCCATCAAACAAAATTCTTTAGATTCCAAGTCTTACATTAATTTCAATTAATCGCATTTTATTTCTTGTTAAAGAAATTCAATTTCACTTATTTACTTACTTAAATAATTTTCCAAAACTTAATTAATAAAGAAAACTCAATTTCAATTATTTACGAAGTAAAATTCACTTATTCAAAAGTTCAATTTGATCATTAAATCATTCAATCTTATTTAATTATTAAATAATTCAAAACTTAATTATTAAATAATTTCACAGTTTAATAATTTCAAACTTAATTATAATTTCAAACTTGATTATTAAATCATTTCAAACTTAATTCAATCATTTCTCGAATTAAACAACATTCTTCCATCAATTACATTGTTAACATTTTGTTTCAGATTATTAAATATTAACATTTTCCTTTCATTAAAAATTCAAATTTCAACTTCATTTCAAAACCATATTATTTATTCAAATAAAATCTTCGTTAATTTTTAAATCAAATTATTGACCAATCGGGTTTTATTTAATTCTCTATCCTAGGTCAAAGTTCAATTTGGGTATTTATCATTTCAACCCGATTCCAATTCAATTCAAAATCATAGCGTAGCAAAGGGAACTTGCAGTGTGATAACTGGGATGGTGTCAAAGTAAATAAACAAGCAATAACAACAACCAATATCAATTCAATAATCAATTCAAATAATCCCAAAATAATCGTATTAATTCGCATTGTTGTTTGTGCAAATTAATATAATTATTTCTAGAATCTACACTATCATTTCATGTAGATTAAAGATTATTACACTAATTATTCATACGGTTCTTCACTTGTAATTCGATTTCAATTTTTAACACTACAACAGTTAATCCAATATACGTTCAATGGTTCAAAGTGTAATCATCACTATTTTACATGTCAATTAATTTAACAAAGAAAAGGGGTCAAATTCAACTAATCAAATTCAACATATATGTCGATTCAAATTTTAATTATCCTACGTCAATTTTACTTGCATAATATTTCTCACTTTATACATTTCAATTTAACATCCAATATAAACAACAAACAATCAATCAATTATCAATCAAACAGGATTATCATCGTATAATTAACAAATAATGGTGTCAGATGTCACAGGTGAACTGATACAGTTAATAGCATAAATAACAGTAGCATATTTCAATTGTCGTTTCAATTGAAATCAAATTTAATAAATAAAAGAACGTTAATCGTGAGTGATTGCTCACCTTTCGAGGATTGATGGATTTGACAAGGAAATGAGCTATGGATTCCCAAGCAATGCTAGATGGACACGATTCGATGAAGAGAATAGGCACAACGGACAAAGCTGATAGTGGAAAATCGACGAGAATGATTAGAATTAACTTGATAGAAACAACCATTTATAAATATATATAATGAACAGCTATATAAAATATCGACCCAAATATGGCAGAATCACGTATGTATAGTACAGCTCATATCCATATTATAAACGAGACAAGCATTTTCAAGACCAAGCATATATATAAGCAGTATACTCGTATATATGTTAAATTACCATAACTACATATTACATATAAGTATTGTTTAAATCAATATCATTTTGAAATAAAGTATAAAATAGCACTATCGTATTCGAACGTAATATATGTTATTGCAAAATCTAGTTCAAACTATTAACAAACAAAATGTACTGTGAATATATTTATACCTTGTTACATAGTTTAATACAATTAATATACAGAACAACGGAACAAAAGACTATAGTAGGTAAAACGAGCTTTAGTATTCCTTGTTTACAAATAATATAAATGTACCCTGTTTTTTTTTCAAAGCTCAAGACGAAA
This sequence comes from Allium fistulosum, assembly GCA_030737815.1. Taxonomy (NCBI): domain Eukaryota; kingdom Viridiplantae; phylum Streptophyta; class Magnoliopsida; order Asparagales; family Amaryllidaceae; genus Allium; species Allium fistulosum. The sequence continues at coordinate 554,498,598 of CM060905.1, read as the reverse complement.
GGGACAACTTTTATATATGAAAGCTTTAATTCAACTCAAAGCATAATAATATATATATAACAACTTATATCGTATAACACTTTAAACATAAATTATATATACAAATATGTAAAAATCATTGTACAGCATATATATCACTGTACGTATATGTATACTACAAAATATGGATACACATATAACTATATATGTAACAAAAAAAATTACATAACTTATCAAACCCAATATATACGGTACTATATATATAACATTACATAACTTATCAAACCCAATATATAAATGACATATAACGCATAAACTCTACAGATTATATGAATGCAAAAGAATCAATAGTTAAAACTAGTATTTATACGCATGCTAATAAAATAACCACTTGTACAAAACTGGTATTCATGTCTTCACTAAATGTCACAATGTAAAATATATATAACTAACAGCTAATGTGAACTAACAGCATATATATAATATGTAACTAAAAAAATGTCAAACATCAAATCTATAATTGTACACTATATGACAACACTGTCATACATACATAAAAATATATATTATAATATAAGATAAATTTACATATAATATGGCTTGTATGAACTATATAGTGCCAGGTTACCACTTATTTTTCAAATACTATCATATTTCAAAATTTATGTAAACATGTAAAACTAATATATTCCACAACAGATTATAAAACATATAAATATATATCTGGAATCAATATTTAAATCTTTTCCCAAGACCTCCATATAATACATACATACAACTATATGTATATATTAACTGTAAACAAAATTTTGTATGATTTAAAATAATTATCAACTCACGTTACAAACAATAGAAGAGGTGAGATCGGAACAGGAGGTGGAAGAAGGGAAGGTCGATGGCAGGCTTGCATGGGCGCTTGGCACAGCTGGAGGGTTGGAGGCGCACGTGGCTGCGAGAGGTGAAGGAGTGAGGTGCTAGGCTGTTCATTCATGTAAAACGGCCTACAGGTGGTTGCTCGCTGGGTAGGGGTTCGGCAGTGCTGAGGCGAGGGCGGAGAAGCCACACGTGAGTATGTTGATGGAATTTGTGACGTGATGAGTTTGGGTAAAGGTAGGGGCGCTGTTGCAATGAGGTGGCCGAAGTTGTGAGCTTTGGTGGCGAGGAGGACAGAGGGAAGAGTGGGTTCGGCACGAGAGGAGGAGGTTGGTCGCGGGAACGTGGTCACGTCATGGTCGGAGGAGGGACGTCGGTGGTGGTGGGAGGCTCGGGTTGGAGGGTTTCTAGCACGTGGGGTTGTCGGAGCACGCGTCTGATGGAGGAAGGTTTTGGATGGCTCACTGGGAAGACGGTTCGTGTGGAATGATAAAGGCAAAGAGAAGATATATAAAAGAATTTTGTTGCTGACTTTTTTGAAACGCAAGAAGTAATTTTTTTTTGAAACCAGTAATAGTTAGACAACAGTTGAATCTAGGGAATATCAATTTTTGGTCCTTACAAAAAGACAATGGCTATTCAATTATACGGTAGAAAATGAATGGACACAAAGAATTCAAGGGTTAAAACGAACGGATACGGTGAATCGTTTTACCGATTCACCGCGTACCGGAACTCCGAAACACAGAAATGAATATACCGCAGAGATTAGGACGACGAGACGATCAAAACGGTATAGAAATATCTGTGGTACGATTTAATTATAAAAAAATTCGAATTTTATACCAGCGGAAAATGCAGGAAAAACGTAGAAAAATAAGATCGACGGAGCTAAAGAAGTCCAAATTTTGAAAAACGAAAAATGGCGTCTTGCTCAGAAGATGGTTTAGAATTTTTCTATATAAAAATATTTAGGTTTCGAAAACATTTTATTTCATCGCTTTTTAACTGATTAAATTGAAGTAAATTTACGCACGAAATAAACTTCATATTTTTGGACGAAAATTTACCAGTTGCTATGTTTAACTAGACGCATTCCAAATATCAAATTTATATTTCAAAATTTTATCGTTTTAAAATTTCGCAAAATTTCAATTAATAACGTTATTAAAACCAGTTAAATTTACAGGTCGTTACATGTTTCCTCTACCTCACTAAAAGACATCGAATGCGAGAATTGTATAAAATTTAGTAACATACTTAAAATGGAATGAGAAATGTGATTTCTAACCCAAATGTATTTTATTATAAAAAACTATTTTCTATAACAGATATTTTTATGAGTTCAAGATATTTGATCTAAAACTCTCGATTATAAACCAGTTACAATGGATGAAGTAAATAGCCCATAATAAGTAGTCGGTGGAGCTTTATGTTTCATCCGCTGTTATAGTAATGGAGGAAAGAATGGGAGGTTACCATAGAATAGCTACTAGTATATGCATCTAGACATGGAAGATTGTTTTCGTACATACACCAAATAATATTTGTGAAAAGATAATTGTGTTTTAATATTGACTGAAAATAAATATATTTCTATTTTGTTATGAATATTCGTTATAAGATAAATCTATAACGGCATTTGTTTTTATAACATTAGTAATTCATTAGCAATAAAAAATAAAAAAGTATTAAAAAATTTAAAAATTATTTTGGAACTATGTACTAAGCCATATTTCTGAGAAATAATTCTTTAATTATATTACTATGAATCATATGGTACTTGTGAATTGTATCTCAAAAGATGAAGGACAAATCATCCGTTCAGTGGGGATGAAAAAAGTGTTAATGAACTATTCGTATTAATACATATAGATGTATGTAGTCCATGGTTAATTGATATCAAAAGGGGTCCACTTACTTTGTTAAATTCATCTATGAATTGTCATAGACATGAGCATGTGTATTTGATACACAAGTAGTATATCTTTGATAAGTTCGTAGAATTTAAACAAAAGTAGAATACATAGCATGCAGAGGAAATAAAATAATTTAATTTGATCGAATAGATCTGTATATTGGAAAGAGTTCCAAAAGTAGCTAAAATTGAACAAAATTTAATCCTAAAATCACTCCCTATGATACGTAATGATGTATCGATAAGGAGTAACTGGATTTTGTTGGATAAAGTATGATTATTGATGGGTGATATTGAATAACTTCTTTCTATAAGAATATGTACTTAAGAGTAATTACATATTCAAACTCTAGTGGATCATATATAAATAGAAAAACTAATAGAGTATATGTATATGTATATAACCAATCTAACTAGCAGTAATAAAATAAAGTAAGTTATAAAAAACCTAACACATTGGGATTTTCATACTGTTATGGAGTACCGTCTTACGTCTAGTCCCAGAATCTTTATTCTGCCTTTTCACTAGTTAACACCCTCACTTCATCTAGAGGAACATGAATACACAGTGCCTGAACCACCGAATAGGTCTTTTCACTAACTAAAAAAAAACAATCCTCGACATTAGTTGTGTCTGAATACACTAATTTGCCGACTTGAGTACACGGGTCCTATAACTCACTGGAATATTATGGATTTGAACAAGCAAGAGTTTTGGGATAAGTTAAAATCAGAAAACTGATATTATAGTTGAGTGAACACTGATTATTGAAAGCATTTGGAAATTAAGTTTTTTAGAAACTAGAGAATATAATCCGAAAAGCACGTTGAAAATTCCATTGAAATCAATACATATTTATAGATGTTGAAGAGTTTTGATAAACAAAAATATTTGTCACCTTTAGAAACTACAAAGAAGGTTATAACTAATTGAAGAGAAAAGAAGCGATGTTTTAAAACTTTCTTACAAGCTTTAGGATTTTCGAAAATACGTGTGCACCGGTGCACCGGTTGGCCCTACCACTGGACCGGTGTACATGATTTTTCGAAAATCCTAAAGAGACTTAAAAAGGTTTTTAAAAATAATAAATAATTTCAAAAAAATTACTAAAACATATTGTTAGCATGTTTAAAGCCATGGAATACTATGGTGAGATTCTTGTGAGTTTTAACAATATATATCTAAGACAATGGAATCGCATTGTTAACGTCGTCATACAATTTTCCTTTGTCGATGCTCCATGAAGATAACAAGCAATCTCTACTTAAATATGAGCTCGGTTGACATCAACTTAAATTTTTTTCTACTATGTTTGATGTTTTAAGATGCCAACATAAAAATTCTAGGACTTGATCTAACATTCTCCCCCCTTTTGGTGATGACAACTTGTTTATGCAGTCACGCACATATATACAGTGAATATCATTCTAACATGAATTATTGCGCCTGAAAAATTACTTCCTTGAATGTATGCACATCTATATATATTTCTCTCCCTTGACAGCAATTCTATATAATGCATATAATAGACATAGAACAGAGTAACAGAATGAGAATCACAATTTGCATATCATAGAGCACAAAAAGGAACATAGAACACATAAGGAAAACATAGAAAAACGCACAAAATGAATATAAAAGCAAAGTGTCACGATGTGCAGAAATAGAACAGAACGTCATGGTATGCAAACACATAACCAAACAGAATGTAAACCAAATGTCTAATAGAATAAAAATGAACAGGAGTAGAGATACCATAGTTTGAGATAGATAGTAGTTGAACCTCTCCAAGTCATAGAACCCTCCAGAGTGGTAGGATCAGACATCGTAAATGTAGTATTATGGTTACTCCATAGTAGAGAACAAGTGGGAGATCCAAATGCATGGTCGAGACTGGCCAATGGTCTAGGGCCTCGAGGAGAAGCTCCCATCCTAGTAGATCCTGTAGGGTGCTGAAATGATGGTCTAGGTGCGTCATTACCCTGAGCTCCTGCATGAAGATCATGTACTGATGGCTACGAAAATAACACCTCATATGAATCAAGTGGAGACTGCAAGGCATTGCCCTTAGTACAAGTCTTAACTCTACTCTCCTGTGTGCGTACAGAGCTACATATATGTAAAAGTAAAGATCTAATGAAGCCCGGCTCCTTTTCTACTCCTTGTCTTTCATGATTGACTAATGAGTTGCTCTTGCCTCTCATGCATAGTAATGTTATGGTCTTCCCTAGAAGGAGAAGGAGGCTTTAAAGAAGCCTAGTTCTGTGAGGAAGACGGGATATCAGGCTATAGTGGCTGTGAAAAAGGGGTCTCGACATGAACTTCATCTAAATTAGTAGGAATATTCATAGCATAAAGGACTTTGATTTCGAAAACTGAACCATAATGATGCGAAATGGGTGTATCATCGTCAAGAGGAACATCAAAGTGGTAAAGAATAGTGGTGATAAAATTCCCATAAAAGTTACACCTCTGTCTTTCATCCGATCTATTTTCTATCATATTACCAATAGACCATAATAGTTGTAACGACCCGCCCTTCGTAATACCTAAAAGTTGGTGCCTTAAAACATTACCTTACTTTCATATACTACAAAAGATAGATTGTCGAAGTAAAATTAGAACAAAACCCTAAACTAAGACATCGATAAGATCTCACATTGGAATGACAACAAGTAGTATACTGAATATACATGAACAAAGGTAGAATAACACTATATAAGAGACCGCACTAGCGGAAGCAACTGACAAATAAATATCAATACATGATAGTCAGAATACATCAACTCAAAAAGCACGGAGTTCTGAATAAATATTTGATACAACAGTCTCGTATATAAATAATAGGTCCGTCATGTATAATAAAATATATCTCAAAACATCGATGCCATGCCTCCAAAATGCTCCAGCTGCGCACTTTGCTAGTGTATCCTCTATAGAACCTAACTCCCAAACTACTTAATCGGGTACCTGAGAGTTATCATGACATAAGCAAACAAAGACAAAACATGGGTCTGACATAAAGCCTACTGTGAAGGGAACTATCTCAAAATATTGTATATTAAAACTATATACAAATAGACATGAATAAAAAAATCATAGCCACACCTTTCCACAAACGCGGCTTAGAGAAAATCCGAATCGCCTATAAACAAGTACAGTAAATCCATCTCAAAAGTAGGAAATCATACCATAACCTGCTCTTCCCCTGCAACAACAAGTTAGCACAATATCTCATTGCACTACACTGTCCCAAAAACTACTAATAAGATAGAACCAATAGGCTAAGATCCTAAAGCCATGATCACTAACGCAAAGATCGATAAGATGTGCCCCAATGTGTATAATCCCTAAGGCTAAAACCAAATTTGTATGCCATAATGTGTATAGTCACTACTTCTAAGACCAAATCGTAGATGAGTCACTACTAGGGAACTCTATGTCCCAGCCCACTATCATCGAAATCATAGATGACTCGCTACAGAGGAACTCCATGTCTCAGTCTACTATAATCACAAATCATATATGACTCGCTATTGAGAAACTCTAGGTCTCAGCATGCTATCATATTAAAACCTAGATGACCCCCTACTGGAGACTTTATGTCCCAACCCGCTATAATCAAAATCGTAGATGACTCGCTACTAGGGAACTCCATGTCCTAGCCCGCTATCATCACAAATCGTATATGATCGCCACACACAGCTCTAGTAGCCATGACTTCAAACCCATCGGGCAACTTTAAAAAAACCCCATGCCAACCCAAATTGCATTTCAAATCGAAGGCATGACCCCAAAGTCATAATACTCTCCCGGTATACCCTCGCGGTCTACCAGAATTTACGGTTTTGGAATACATGCCAGGGTGGACCACGTAGGCACCAAAATTAAATACTCCAAAATTGAACTAAATTTCATAGATTGTAGAACTCAAAAAATGGTAAACAATGGTCCAAACCTCACCTTAATCCCACTTCGTACGCGAAAGTTATTGCGTTTTGAAATTTCAGCCCAATCGAGCGATCAAAAGCCGATCAGTGAACTGGAATAATGCTAACAAGTCGTCTGTGGTTAGTTGAGTGACTTAGAACATTTAGTCGGCTAAATCCCAGCTACTTCTCTGGTGTGAAAAATGGGCTTGTTCAGTTGATTGGTTGGTCCCAACAGTCGATGGACGTGCTCCTAACCCGTTTTCCCATTTTCTACCAATATTTCAAACACCCATAACTTTTGATCCGTAGCTCCAAATGACTCGTCGTTTCTTCCTTTGCAATAATGATGGAGTCCTATCAATCTATAGACTTCAGATCATGTATTAAAACAACTTGAATTTTCTTCTCTCCTTGTGTGTAGCTCATACATGTGTCGATATACTCATTCATGCATAACTATGCACATATATTCGCGCAAACACACATTAACTTAACAATTCTCATTTTCGGACTTCACCAGGGCAATTACTCGACCCGATATACTCCCACGTAACTTAGCGCACATTGTAGTCACTATGGCTACATGAAATGCCCGCAATGAACTTATATTCAATAACATATCTATATAACTAAACAATTGCAAACGAACTTCGCCTGGGCTATTATTCAACCCAGCACTTCCTACACAACTTAGCGCATCAGGTGGTCACTATGGTTACAAGTGATTGCCCGTAACATGACCATAAACACATATAGACATTCTTGTATGCATATATAATATATATTACACAGATATTTACCTCTTACAAACACGACTCTCATTACAATTCTATCTACAACACTAGAGTTTTTTCAATTGTTGCTTAACTCCGGATACACGTATACGTATACCCGCTCGTGTATGTATACACATACATATATCCAATAGGCAATTCAAATGTTTCTTGATCAAGTATTACTTGTTTTTGTAATCTTTCTAATAATAAGAGTGAAATATATCTTTATATCATTTTGTAAAATCATAGACCATTTTATAAAATGTCATACTAGCTTATAATCACTTTATTAAAATAAAGTATTCGCCTTTTTTCTATTTTATAAATTCTCAAACCCATTTTAAAATATATTCTTTATTTATAAAATCATGAAACCGTTTTATAAATACTGATTAAGGCTTATCGGGTCTTTAGTTATTTTAATAAGGGGTATAGAACTCCCAAACCTCTTAATTAGCTTACTAACCTTTTTGCAAATCAATTCAAATAGATTAATTAATTATTACTAATGACGTCAACATCATTACTTTATATCTTAATCCTAAATTAAATAATAACATCACAACCAATCTTCCAATAAGCCTAAATAAATTCTAAGGCTTGCTAACTATTTTCAAAACATAATATTAGGGTCATAAGGAGTTAATTAGCTAAGGGAAACATGTTTATAACAGAATACAAGTCCAAACTAATCCAATCATTCCCCAAATAACTTCATATGATTCAATATTACACAATAAATGAAAATATGAAGTATAACACATAAATTGATAAGCAGAATCATCCCACTTACCTTCTCATTCCCTAAATCAAGCTCTAATCACCAAACCCCATCTCCAAGCTTTCTTTAAAGTTGAGATCTCTCTCCAAAATTTGATTCAAGCTAATTCCTTCATGGGTTTTGTAGAGAATTGGAATAGAGGAATCATGGTGATTTTTATTTGAATCTAGGAATTTTATTTAGAGGTGTTATGGTTAAAGGATTAGAAGGTGAGTAATAAGGGATTAGGAGACCATTGGAGAAAGAGGAGAAGAGTGAACATGAGTGAAGAATGAAACGAAAGAGGGAAGGGGTTTAGCCACTTATAGCCAACTAATGGGCTATGCCCAATTCCTCTCCATCCAACACTATTCATTCCCAAAAATTCTGAACTCCAAACATATCAAACCTTATACTCAATTAAGCTCTGAATGCCATCCCGAACCCAATGTAAGTGGTTTTGGGGACCCAATTCCATGTATATAAAGGTTAGCATTTTGGATTGGTTTATTGTAACGATCCCGGATTTTAACTAAGTTTAAGTTGATAATTAATTTAATTTTTGAATAAAAATTGTGAAATTAATTGGTAAACAGATTTGAGTTTCTCCAAATTCAAATAAAGTATGTGTTAAATCATTCGAATTTAGATCTTGTATATATATATATATATATGTGAATATATATGTATATGTGCATAAATGAGTAAGTTTCAATTTATATATATTGAGTTTAAATTTTAAGTTAAAATAGGAATAAATATATGAAGTAAAATAAAAAAACAAACAAAAATAGTAAAAGAAAATTAAAATAAAATAGAAGCTCACTTATATTACAAAGTGATAAAACAAACAAAAGAAAAGAAGAGAAGAAAATACACATTCAAATATAAGACAAAAGAAAACAAAAACATGTACACTTGCAAATGAAAAATAAATGAAACAAAAATACATGCATAGAAAGCTTGTAAAGGAAGACATCAAACTATCTTCATATTTGTACAGCCGAAATGAAAAAAAGAAAAGAATATATATATATAAATTTGTACAACATAATTAATGCTAGCACACAAATGAACCTATCAGCCAACAAAAGAAAAAAATCTTTGATAGTTTTGTACCAAAATATCAACACTGTTGTACAAATTTCATCTCAGCTTAAACAAATATTTTATCACCATGTAAACTTCTTTCTATATATCGACTTCATTCCAATTTCGTTCACCATTTTTAACTGTGGGAAAACTGAGATAATATCACTTTACATTCAAACCAAACATCAACTTAAACTTCAGACTAAAATATCAAAACCACTAATGCAAGCCTGAATCAAGAAGGAAGTTCCAGTTAGCAAACTCAAACAGGATTTTCAACTTTGCAAATTAAAAAAAAAGACTTCAACTTCAACTTGAAGGCTTCTGGAATCAAAATGTGGAAGGTGAGTAACATCCAGCTATTTAAACTTAAGTATATATATATATATATATCTTGGGATTGCTTTGTGTATATATATATATATATATATTGACCAGTGCATCTTCTCTGTTAGTTCTAGGACATAGAACTACCAAAGAAAATCCAATTTCTTGTTTTCTAATCAATATCAGGCTTTAGTTTCAAAAAAAATAGTTGTATTTAAGTATGAGTTATAATCTAAAAATGGTTTCGTGAAGTATAATTGCATATAAAATGAATGATCAAAATTTTCCAGTGAAAACTTTAAATTCTGGAAATTTCGAACTTCACGAATTATTGATTCAAGAATATAACTTGAATCCTTACTGGAAGACATGGTTTTTAAACCTGGTTTGATGATTTTTAATTGTGTTATTTGAGAGCAGTTCGTTTTTGTTTGCAAATTGGATTTCGAACAAATACTGATGATCGGTTGAGTCGTGTTGGTCGGGGCTTTAGTTGGAGATGGAGGAGCCTACGGGGATGCCTAGAAAAATGGTCGGAGGTGGTAATGATGACTGTGGCGTCGGCGGCGTGAGGTTTAAGTTTGTAAACGTAGTTTTTGAAGTGGAGAGGAAACTCGTGCCTTACGTCCTCGTTCGAGCGTTGAGTTGCTCGGGGTTCTAGGTAATGGTGGCTGTGGGGTTGACGAAGTCGAGGCCGAAGTCTCATGTCGTCTAGTGGTCGGAGCATGGAGCGCGTGGCGTTGATAGTTTGTGGGTTGTGATGGTCTGGCTGTTTCCAGGTTTTGTTTTGAAGTCGATTTTGATTTTGCGGGGGATGGTGGCGTTCTGATGGTCGGAGGATGGGTTGTTGGTGATTGTCGACTTGCTCGACGTAGTGGCGATGACTGGAGGTGGCCATCGGCGACGTGCACGAGCACGGTGCACTTGATTCCTGGAATCTGGGTTGTTTAGTTGGGTGTATTCAGGGATTGTACTCGGGTTTGTCTCGAAGTCAATTGAAGTTTTGCTCGAAGCTGGGTGGTTTGTGACTCGAAGCAATTTAGTGTGGCCCCGGGTCAAAGTTCTGGTTACAGGTTCTTAAGCCTGTCTGTTTTCGATTTTGAGCTGAATCTTTTAAAATGATTTTAAAACCTGAAAATAAAGATTTAAACAATGTTTTAAATCTAAGTTTAAATCTGGATTCAAATCTAAATTTGCATCCTAGCTTTGAAATGAAATAAAGTTTTTTAAAAAAATGTGTGGTCACAGGTTTTAAAATCTGTCAGCCTTTTAAAATTTAAATGTTTTAAACAACATTGAATGTTTAAAGCATAATCTAAATAGTTTGGATTTAAAAATTAATTTGGTTTCAAATTCTTTTAAACTTCTTTTATAAGGTAAGTATTTCTTTAACATGAGATTTAAAAGGGATTTTAAAATGTGTCTTCAACTTTGTAAAGTTAAATTTGTATTCATTTTTAAGTCTTAAATTTAAAATGAAATCCGAAAGTAAATGTGATAAGTATAATTACTTAATGTAATTAATTGAAGATTGAAAGTGATTTTGGAATTTAATTACTTTGTGTAATTATTCAAGGGATTAATTAAAGATAATTAATTAAGACGTAATTAATTAATGAAGGTGATTAAGATTTAATTAATTAATAATCAAAGGATAATTAATCCATAATTAAAGATTGATTAATTTATTTTAAAGGTAATTAAGGGATGAATTACCAATTGTAATCAAGGAAGTGAATGTGATAAATTTTAGTTAATTAATTTGTTAATTAATTGAAGATAATCATTTGATGATTTATTAAGTAAAATTACTTAATGAGATTGAATAGTGGAATTACTTAGTATAATTACTGGATGTAATTAATTAAAGGAATTACTTAATGGGAAGTAATTAAAGTATAATTACTTAGTAGAAGTAATTAAGGATTAACTACTTGTTGTAATTAATCAATGGATTAATATAATTAATTAAGGAGTTAATTAATTAAGGTAAGTAATTACAGGATGGTAATTACTGTTTATGATTAAGGTTAATTAAATTTATAATTAAAGGATAATTAATCATTAATTAAAGATAATTTATGGAAATGATTATGTGATTAATTAATTATAATCACACGGTTAATTCATCTTACTTGTTGATGACTGATTACTATTGAATGCCTTGAACTAATTGATACCCCGATATGTGATATGATGCTTTGTGATATGATGCTTTGTGATATAAATTGCTTTGTGCTGAGCTATGATATCTATGATATGTTTCTTTGTGAATGTAAAACCTCTTGGCCCGTAAAACGACACTTGAATTTCGATGCGACAGGGAGTCAGATTCTAGTTTGTTATCCGAAACCCACATCGAATTGTAATGATGAATCCTTGTGATTGATCAATTGACTTTATCTGTGAATCTGTGAATAAGGATAAGCGTTATAGTTATACCACTTATCAAATACATTGTTGTATTTGAATCTGTGATGATTGAATGATGTTGCACTATTGTGTGTGAAACCCCTGGACTACACCATACACACACACACATATGGATTTCACGAGGAAATCGATTAAGTTACAGATGATTTAAATTTAATGTTTTGTAATTGAAATTTTAATTTCAATTTATTTTGGAAATGGACTTGGATTAAATGTTAAAGCTTTTGAAAAGGAGTTTTTAAGATAAAAATTATTTTGAATAACTTGGTAAAGTTTTTCAATTTCAATAATTTAATTTGAATTTGAATTTGAATTCAAAATTTGGAATTGAATTCCATGTTTGGAAATTTTGGTTAAGATGTTATAAATGTGTTTATATGAACCATTTTAAAAGTATTGGTTGGGGAATTTGAATTTAACCCAAGGGTTTAACTTGTATAAATGAGATCGGATTTTTCCAAAATGAAAACTATTTGTTTTCAAATAATAGAAGCTTTCATATAAGGAATGAATTTCCAATTTGTGTCAAAAGAAATTCAAGTTTGAAATAAAAATGGTTTTCCGATTTATGAATAAATCTTTGTGAAAGATTGTTGAACTTTGCTTTGAAATTGGAAAGGTGTACCTTTTGTATAAAAGGTCGAAATGGAATTGTTTTGAAAGCTATAAGTTAAATCTTGATTTAAAGATTTAATGAGTTAATCCAATTGAAATGGAAATCGATTTGGAAATCTATGAATAGATCTTTGTGAAACTGGGTGAACTTTGTGAGATGAATCTTTTTGTGTAAAAGATTGAAAATGGTAATTTGTTTAAACCATTTGAAAGAGAAATTTTGGGTAATAAGTTGTGACTTAATCGAAATCCCAATATCCATATGTTTTAAAATATTGCGCTCACTATTCGGTTTAGCCGGGAGAGGACTTTATGTCATATAACCCATTCCGAATAGTGACACGACGTAAATGGATAGCATTTTAAGACCGGTGTTGAAGACCGGGTGTTTGCGAGAACGATATGATAACCTATCGATTGTCTCTACACTGAGTGGCTCCGGTATAGAGATTCCCTAAGTGATGGGAAGTCCGATCGGGATTGTGAATACCCGGGTTGCAAGGGCTTCTTTGGAACTGCCTTCGGTTCTGTTCGAACCCGGAACAGACTTGTATGGATGTGTGTCTGACATAACACTTTGAGATGTAAAGTTGGTTTCTATCGAATACATTTCTGCTTGGTGGCGGAGATTTATTCTCTTAGCTTAACACCCTTCTCTGAGACATACGAGCTCAGAGGTTATGTAGTTGATGGTTACTAATGATACATTCCCAATTTGGTAATGTGACATGCTAAGTGTTGCTGTGTGTTGCTGATCATTTTTTGATCAAAGCATGGCTTTGTGGACGAGACCGCATCAGGACCTCACACCCCGGAAATGGTCGAAACAGGAAAGATGCGATAAGGTTTCAGGGGTAGCTCCCCTAGGGTATGTCCATTCCTTCTGGAAAAAGGTGATATCATGGTATGGAGCCCAGATATTTACCTGTGTGGTTGCTGTAATCTCAATTACTGCGTGATTGTTGCTTTGTGCTCGAGGCCTCGGATAAAGGTCGCAAACGACCGGGGGTGGCATATCTCAGGTTTACTTCCCTGGAAGGGGGTAACCGGCCTTGTGTTGGCAGAGAGCAGTTGTCTCTCGGGGCGTCCCTCCAGAGGCATTCCCATGTGGCATAGGAAGTTCCTTAGCCTGACCATTTGTTGGAAAATCCAAAGAAATAATACGAACCTTGTACGGATTTAGTTGTAAAACCTGCCATTTAAAATGGTAGCTATAGTAGGCATAGTATAATGGTACCTATGCTGGCTAAGATTAATATTATATTTTCGAAATGTTTCCTACACTATGCACTAGTAATAATATCAAAAGAGTTTTTCTTGCGTAGTAAGCATGTTTGACTATCATAAGGAGAAATCTCCCCCATGTGTGCGATTGCATTATGTGTGTGCCGGGAGGCCTTATGGTAGTTTCATTTTCCAAAAAGCATTGCGGATTTCAATGTTTAAAATTCTTTTGTTGTTTGTTTAAAGATAAACTGTTTTGTTACTCATACCAGTCCCATGACTGACATAGAGTTTATTGTTCCCTTCCTAAACTCTAGATGCCCATAATTTTCCACACGAGCAGTCTAGAGTTGGGTTTTTCAAATAGTCAGGTTTAGTAGATTATCGGGAGCTAGTTCAGTGTTTGGAGTTCATGGACGACCGACCTTGCTTATCTTAGTGAAATGTGAAGATGGTTTGAGCTTGATGTTGGAGTTATTGGTCTCATTCTCTTTGTCGGATCACTTGGAGTATCACTTCTGTTGTTTCCACTGTAACATTATTATTTGTCTCTGATATTCTTGTATCATATAGATATCATTGTTGTATATCATATTCTAGATATTGTATCCCTGATTTGTGATGTATACGATATCATTCATTTCTTTCTTCCGCTGTGCAGTTATACTTACTGTGTTATAAGCTCCGGCGAGCCAGATTCGGCGTTTGGATATGCGGCATTCGAGTACAAGTGAAGTACGGGTGCCGATTTTCGAAGGACGAGTCAGGATCGTTTCATTTGGTATCAGAGCTAAGGTTGAACTTTAGCCCAGGAGTATAACACATTAAGTAGCTCATTAGAGATAGGGTGAAGTATCCCTTAGAATGAGTATCCCTAAGATATATGTCCGTATACCTCAGTAAATTCTCTTACTATCCACTGATAGTAAGTATGAGTGCAAGAAGCGGATGAGATAGGGGACAGGGGAATACGACTATAAATGGTCAATACCCTATAACAACAAGGAAACAATCTTTTCTCTATCAATCTCTTTTGTTCAACATCTTTTCAATTCTTCGATAGTTCCTAGTAGATCCAGGAAGAAGATTCGATATATTTGCATGGGACCTAAACTCCTAATAGGTCAGAATTGTTTGTTTGGGTGTATTGGTTGCTTTGGTTGCTATGGTTGATAGGTAGAATTTGGTTTCTAAATTAAAAAGTTTTGGAATTGTATTCATATATCTGTCTTTTTTTGGGTCCGGATATGTTCTACGAATGGTTAGTTATCCCTTCGAACTGACCGATGCCACTGCATATTTCGTAGATCTGGATAACCCGAGTATCTTGTGAAAAAAAAATTAAAAAGATTTGTTCTCATATCTATTATTGATATTCTGATTTGGTAAGCCAAATGTAGAATAAATGCTCAGTTTGATTTTATGAAACATTCTTCATCTATCTTTGTGTCTCCCTGGCAAATTTCGAGGATGAAATTTCTTAAGGGGGGGAAACTGCAACGATCCCGAATTTTAACTAAGTTTAAGTTGATAATTAATTTAATTTTTGAATAAAAATTGTAAAATTAATTAGTAAACAGATTTGAGTTTCTCCAAATTCAAACACTATGCCATAGATGACCTTCTGCAACACAAAAAAAATGTTGGCTCAGGCCCGAAAAATGTTGCCATAGGTCTATGGCAACACTTTTAGGGTGATGCAATTTTTGCCGTTGCCTTAGACCTCAAAGGCAACATTTTGACTATCTAAGGCAACATAAGTAATATTGTTGCAATAGAACCCTATTTGGGTCTATGGAAACACCCATAGGTATCTGTAGCAACATTCCAAAATATTGCTATAGATATTAACTTTCTGAATTTGTGGGGCCCACAATGTAGAGCATAGTTGATTTTTTAATAAAAATAAATATTTATTTAATAAAATGCTATTGCACAGAATTTGATATTTAAACAGTAATTTATTTAAATAAATATTTTATTTCAACATTCGAAATAGTACAAATTCCTGACTCCACTATTTTACAATTCAATGATATATAACACTGATATTCACATATACAGATATTCCTCACTACATCACTCAGTTCACTCATTACATATGCAGTTTCAATTTATACAGACACTGACAAATATATGATGAGCCGAGTGCCGAGCCGAAGGCGAGCCGAGCGCCGAGCCGAAGGCGAGTTGAGTAACAGGTCCGGGCGCAGCGCCGGCGGGGGTCCGGGGCACCGCAGTCTCGGCAGTCCCGGTCGAACAAGTGGGCACCGCCCGATTCATCCGATTGTAGAAGATCGAGCCTTCATTGAAACGACGTAAAATGATGCACAAATGAAGACAGAACTTAGCAAACCCGCAAACCCCATCCTTAGCAACTTCATCACCCATCGGAACTACTGCCCATCTACCACTTACCTGAAACATGATTGCCTGAAACACTGACCATCTACCAAACACTGACCACACTCCCAACCTCTTTCACAAAACACCCACTCATTGCCTCATCAAATTACATCATCAACAACACCGCCTGGAAGCAGCATCGGCATACCATCCTCCATCACCGACAATCACCGCCTTATCCAAACCACAGTTCACTCATCCAAACTTCCTACTAGACAGCAACTCCTTCTACTTGAACACTACTAAACTTCAACCTCTACACTACCACCATCCACTCCCCAAACTGCTGCAACTTACATCCCCTACAGCCCTTAAACTATGCCAAAACACTCACCAAACCTCATTACCAACCCGCTGCCACTGCCAACTAAAATCGCACAGTTCCAAATCTTCATCCAAACCCACACATACTTCTAAACCACCAACAACCTCGTACTTATTATTGCTCCAAATCTGAAATAATGCATATTTCACAGTAACACCGAACCAAAAAAGAAAAACAAACGATGGCAAAAGGTAAAACCAAGTACCTACATGCAATCTCCAATGTTGATAACATAAGAATTTGCAATCTCCCTGTAAAGAAAGAGAGTACGTAGCTCGTTAATTCTGTCAAAAGCAGGTAGCAAATTAAGATATTTTGGAGCTAGACAAGTGTTGTTACTTCATATCAAGTGGGAACTCTAGCCAGCGATTATGGACTACTCTGTTGTCAAAGAGAAGCATAGGCTCCCTAGCTGCAAAATCGAAAACTTCCTTCCAGTCTCTGACATTTTTTGTGTGTTCGGCGTCATGGTAACAAACTATTTCAGTTGCCAAATTCGACTTCAGGTTGCCAAATCGCCTAATCACCTAATCACAATCGCTGGTTACCCATTCCGAAAACCCAAACTTTCACACTACAAATTCGCAACAAAATCAACAAACCCAAATCCGAACCCCGAACCACCTCCAAAGCACAACTGAAATCGCCTGCAAACTGCCGTATCTCCTCTATACACAAATCGACAAATCCTCACTCAAATTCCTATCTCAGCAAACCTGAATCTCCTCTATACACAAATGCAACCTCTGGCAACAGTAGTCTCGCTCACCTCAGTAGACGATAGACATTTCCAGATCTCGGCAACAAAGCAAACGGCGCTCGACATGTAGGCAAACAACAGCGAAATTGGGGGTGAGAACGAAATGGGAACGAAGCTTGTCTGAGATCACTACCAAACTTTGAAAAAATTACGAGATTTTGTTTTTGGAAGAAAAAAAAGGAACGAAAATATGATTTGGAAATTAGGTATTTGGAAATTGGGGGTGAGAACGAAATGATACGAAAATAAAGCGGGAAAACGAAAATTTGGGGCAAATTGTAGCGGTGATCCATTTTAACAATCAGATTAAATGTAGACCGATGGATCGTATTCACGTGGATTGCTAATTATTTAATTTGAATACATCTATAGAAACACTATATAAAAACGTTGCATCGTGTTACACTTGTTTAGCTAGAGTAACACATTTTTATGGCTAAGGTAACACCATAAATACAACGTTGCAGTAGGACCAAAATTTTATATCTATCGCAACATTTTAGCTGGCAACACCTTGCAAAAATGTTGCAGAAGGTCGTCTATGGCATAGTGAAATAAAGTATGTGTTAAATCATTCGAATTTAGATCTTGTATATATATATGTGAATATTTATGTATATGTGCATAAATGAGTAAGTTTCAATTTATATATATTGATCTTAAATTTAAAGTTAAAATAGGAATAAATATATGAAGTAAAATAAAAAAACAAACAAAAATAATAAAAGAAAATTAAAATAAAATAGAAGCTCACTTATATTACAAAGTGATAAAACAAACAAAAGAAAAGAAGAGAAGAAAATACACATTCAAATATAAGACAAAAGAAAACAAAAACATGTACACCTGCAAATGAAAAATAAATGAAACAAAAATACATGTATAGAAAGCTTGTAAAGGAAGACATCAAACTATCTTCATATTTGTACAACCGAAATGAAAGAAAGAAAAGAATATATATATATATAAATTTGTACAACATAATTAATGCTAGCACACAAATGAACCTATCGACCAACAAAAGAAAAAAATCTTTGATAGTTTTGTACCAAAATATCAACACTGTTGTACAAATTTCATCTCAGCTTAAACAAATATTTTATCACCTTGTAAACTTCTTTCTATATATCAACTTCATTCCAATTTCGTTCACCATTTTTAACTGTGGGAAAACTTAGATAATATCACTTTACATTCAAACCAAACATCAACTTAAACTTCAGATTAAAATATCAAAACCACTAATGCAAGCTTGAATCAAGAAGGAAGTTCCAGTTAGCAAACTCAAACAGGATTTTCAACTTTGCAAATTAAAAAAAAGACTTCAACTTCAACTTGAAGGCTTCTGGAATCAAAATGTGGAAGGTGAGTAACATCCAGCTATTTAAACTTAAGTATATATATATCTTGGAATTGCTTTGTGTGTGTGTGTGTGTGTGTGTATATATATATATATATTGATCAGTGCATCTTCTTTGTTAGTTCCAGGACATAGAACAACCAAGAAAATCCAATTTCTTGTTTTCTAATCAATATCAGGCTTTGGTTTCAAAACAAAATAGTTGTATTTAAGTATGAGTTATAATCTAAAATTGGTTTCATGAAGTATAAATGCATATAAAATGAAAGATCAAATTTTTACAGTGAAAACTTTAAATTCTGGAAATTTCGAACTTCATGAATTATTGATTCAAGAATATAACTTGAATCCTTACTGGAAGACATGATTTATAAACTTGGTTTGATGATTTTTAATTGTGTTATTTGAGAGCAGTTCGTTTTTGTTTGCAAATTAGATTTCGACCAAATACTGATGATCGGTTGAGTCGTGTTGGTCGAGGCTTTCGCTGGAGATGGAGGAGCCTACAAGGATGCGTGGAAAAATGGTCGGAGGTGGCAATGATGACTGTGGCGTCGGTGGCGTGAGGTTTAAGTTTGTAAACCTAGTTTTTGAAGTGGAGAGGAAACTCGTGCCCCAGTCCTCGTTCGAGCGTCGAGTTGCTCGGGGTTCTAGGTAATGGTGGATGTGGGGTTGACGAAGTCGAGGCCGGAGTCTCAAGTCCTCTAGTGGTCGGAGCATGGAGCGCGTGGCGTTGACAGGTTGTGGGTTGTGATGGTCTGGGTGTTTCCAGGTTTGGTTTTGAAGTCGATTTCGATTTCGCGGGGGATGGTGGCGTTCTGATGGTCGGAAGATGGGTTGTTCGTGACTGTCGACTTGCTCGACGTAGTGGCGATGACTGGAGGTGGCCATCGGCGACGTGCACGTGCACGAGCACGGTGCACTTGATTCCTGTAATCTGGGTTGTTTAATTGGGTGTATTCAGGGATTGTACTCGGGTTTGTCTCAAAGTCAATTGAAGTTTTGCTCGAAGCTGGGTGGTTTGTGACTCGAAGCAATTTAGTGTGGCCCCGGGTCAAAGTTCTGGTTACAGTTTCTTAAGCCTGTCTGTTTTCGATTTTGAACTGAATCTTTTAAAATGATTTTAAAACCTGAAAATAAAGATTTAAACAATGTTTTATATCTAAGTTTAAATCTGGATTCAAATCTAAATTTATATTTTACTTTACCTTATTTCAATTTCTCTTTCATTTAGGATTACATCTTGAATTTTCCATCCCTTTATACCATAACATTCAACCATTTTTATTTAGGTTTTGCCATTAATTTCTCTATTTATAAGTTCACCAACTTATTTATTTAAAAGCTTATATTGCTTGTTGGAGTCATTTTCACCTTATAATCACAATTCCAGATTATATATATTCCCCTTAATAACTCAAGGGTATAAATTTCCATTACACAATTATAACCCATAATTATAATCATTTTACATTTCGACTTTATCCAAATTAGTTCAATTCCAAATTCAATTCTATTTAACTTATCCTGAGTTAAATTCGATTATATCTTATTCACTTCCATTTACTCAAGTGAAATCTTAATTCCATGATTAAGAGTTCATTTTCCGTTTCTCATTTAAATCAACTTCACTTCATAAATTCCATAGTTGATTCACCTTAACTTTTCACATTATTTAAATATAATTTCGAGAATTCCATTGCCTGGATTTATTTCAAAACCAATTTGAAATCATAAATAGTACATACCCACTTGGTATATCAAATCAAATCTCCGGATTCCAAAACACTTGGTTTTACCAAAACAGATTTCCCTTTAAAATTTCTAAAACAACTTATATACCCGACAAGTCCTAACAAATATCATAACCAATCACCACGGTAGCAATCCATCACTTAGAAACTCGAAAATGAATTCTGATGATGTGGCCATCATCACCAGGATTATTTTCCAGCGATTGACGTGAGTTCAGTGCTTCTTTACTTCCACAATTCCATTTCAAAACAATTTCCATTCAAAAATATTTCCCAAACAATACCCCATTATTTCCTTCAAACACTTTGGAAAACATTTCAAACATTCCCAAGATTTTAAATTCCCAAACTTTTTGTTTAAATTCATTTAAAACCCTTTTCAAAATTTTTGGGATTTAAATTCTGGTTTACATCAAGTTTTAGTTATACTTCTTTTAAAGAGTCACACTTATAGAATTCTATTTGGTTACAAACCATTTCAAATTTTAGATTCTTATTTAATTACAATATTAATAACCAAACATTCGTATATATAATAATTTTAGAAAATTATTTCTTTCATATCAAAATATAATTTGGGTTAAAATTATTTCATTTACCCACTTTAAAAACGATACTATGTCGGTTTATCTTGTTTAAGAGTTTAGAAACCCCTGTTGATACGGTTGTACTTCCCGTACCGATCAGAATTCATAAACACTCATCCGATAAGTCAACACAGTATAAAAAAAGTTTTTATATTCACTAACAAATACGCTCTCATATCTATTATTACACTCAAACTCATTTCTAGAGTACTATTGACTCTATTCCTAATGAGTAATTTCCCCACCAAGGCCTAGGTTATCGCTAACCTAAGCTCTGATACCAAGTGTAATGGCCCGCAAACCCGTACCTCTTGAATCGACACTATTCTCCAACATATCGACTCAAAGTGAATGGAAATACGAACCATCAGGGTTAAAGAAGAAGGAGGTAGAAGAAGAAAATAGAAATCAACATCAGAATCCCACATCGCAGCGGAATAAAATATAATTGATAACAACTGATCTTTACAGAAAGAAACTATATCTGTTTATAGATACATCATCAGAATACAACATCAGGGTACAATACAATCAACATCACAATTCATGACAGTTATAATAACTTGTCCTCACAAGATGACTATACCACTTATGATACACAGCGGAATACAACAAATACGGGTGATATGTCACGCCATCCAGCTCGTCTCCTGAGCTCCACAGCATCCTATCCTGTATCTGTAATACTCGGTCTGAACCGAGCATTATAATAAAATAACACCCGAGTCAGTTTGGAAAACCAGCGTGAGAAAACACACTCAATTGGATTATTAAAGTTTCAAAACCCTTTGAAATCAAAAGCATCTCGTAAGACCACGCCACAAATAAACATGTCGGGTTTTTACCTAACGATAGCCAAAACACTTTTATCAAATCCATTTGATATTATAATAGTGTCTATATACAAATACTTATTCAAATAGCTGAAATTGTTACATGACTAAATTCCAGCATACTAGCCACAAAGTGGGTTCTACAAACAAAAACCGTAAAAGGCACGTAGGGAGAATGGATTTCCAACTAATGACTAGGCACTAGGGTACCACCTGTCACAGTACCTAGTCTAGATCAGCGTACCAAGGACCACGCACGATCCCCTGCAACACAAGATCGAAACTACCCCTTAATGGATAATTCCGAGTAAGATCACCCCGTGGTTGGGATCAGCAACCGCCCACTAAGCCGAAATAAAAGGACATCTAGAAAGGGATGACCTCACCCTAATAGGTGCTACCCACATAGCCTTGCTGCATAACCCCTGATTTTCAGTCATTCCCGGTTGATGAAGCTCGAGGCTAAGCGTTACCTTTTTAGAACATTTCACTTAGAATGCTCACCGTCCACCTGATGATGTTCTGAAAGCATTCATCCATACAAGTCCGTTCCGGGTTCGAACGGAACCGAAAGCACTATTCCTACTACATCCATTTTGGAATCACCCTCAGGATTAGTAGCGATTAGCCCTTTCACTTCACTGATCCATCTTCGAATCCAAACTCGTTTTCCCCATGGAAACGTACAAACCAAATCGAAGTGGTTTTCGAGAAATTAATCTCGATCCCGGTCTCTTCGAAACGATCAGCGCATTGGCCAATATTGATAGTCGGTGATTTAACTATCAATTAACATTCACAAACATCCATCAAACAATAAATAATTTTCCAAATTATTTATTTATCTCAAAATATCTTCGCAAGATATATTTCCACTTTTCAACCCTTTGAAAACAGTTTCAAACCGTCCTTCTCTCATGGAATAAATTTTCCAAATATTTCTATTTCCACTGAAATCACCAAGTACAATAATTTAAAACACTATATTATGAAATATGCTTTAAACATTTAAATTAAAAACTACTTTAATACTTTATTCAAAGATATATGCTTAAAGAATATTTAAAATAAAGCTACTTATAAAATATAACACTAAATTTTATCCTTTCTAAAACAAAATACTACGTCACTTTTAATAATTACTACTATAATAAATTTGAGAAATACTTACTTCAAAATTTAATCATTTGAAAAATAATAAATTTTCTAAAACACACTTTGAAACACTTTAAAACCTTTAACTTATACTTAAAACTTTGCTCTGGGAACGTACTTGGCTATTCAAGGAAATATGATCCTCTTTCATATCCTTTTAAAAATAAATCACTATTTATTTATTTTTTTCTCTTAAACAAATTCACATTCCTTTATAAATCCCCACCTTGAGTTTATGTTTCCAAATATCCACTGATATTTTACTTCACTTTATAAACCCAGTTTATAAATTCCAAAATCTCACTTCTCTTTTAAATTCCAATTCCAAACACTTAAAACAATTTACAATTGATTTCCAATTTACTTCACTTTGAAATAATTATCCTTGCTTACTCCATTTATTTCAAAATCCATTAACTTTCAGATTTTATTTCTTTATTATGATTTAAAATCTTTACTCTGTAAATATCAATTTCAGGTTTCCCAAAATCCTTCTTTATCCCTTTAAATAAATTCAAACCTTGAATTTTTAAATAAATTCTTTTATTCCATTAAATAATATCACTTAGGTTTAAAAATTCAATATTTCCCCTATTATTCAAAATCTCCTTTCCCTTACTCGGAATTTATTTAACAGAATTTAAAAATCACTTTTATCCTTTCCCAATTCATTCTTTAATTTATTTAAATTCTCTATAATTATTTACTTAAAATTCTCTCTTTTATTTTCTCATCAAAATCCAATTCTATATATTTTAATAACTCATTATACCTAAATATATTCAAATATACCATAGCATCCAACATTTCCAATTACCAGTATAATTCATCACAGAATATCAAATAATCATAACACAGAATTATTAGAACAGTTTAAATAAATTTGAGGAATCCAGTTGGATCCCTCCAACCTGTTTCCCTACATCCACAAATGTTAGCACAATATAAAATACCAATTCCACTTCGAGGTGGAATATCGTGGTATATGGGTTTATATAATATCATCTGCTATTATGCGGCGCATAGGGTCTCATCCGCTATATAATGCGGGAAATCAATCACTCCAATATATATACTACTATATAATATACCACATCCAATCAATTCAATCATTCAACCAAATATTTAAATTTAACCTTTTAAATTTAAATAGCAATCCAGAAGAGTGAGATTAACTCACCTTGAGTTCATCGAGCGTTTAAATTTTAAATTAAATCGAACCATTCGATTTAATCCAAAATTTTCACTTGCTCCAAACGTCTTCGGAACTGCTGTAGTGCGTAGATCGCGTCGCTGCGATTCCGGCGCTTTCGGTTTCGTCGAAATCTGATAACGAATGCATGAGATATCAAATTTATAAGTTTGTATATAAAATTCAAAACAAAATTTCCTTTATTTTACATTATTATACCATCGGCCGTTAGATTTCCAATAGCAAATCAAAGCCGCTCGATGCTCCTTCTTCTCTCACATGCTTAGGCCAAAACAAACCCAACGTTGCCGTTCAACTCGAGCTAACTGCCCCTACCACAGTCCCTTCGAGCTCGATCAGGAGCCACCAACGCATCGAGCGTCTCGAACGGCACCACCGCCCAGAGCATCATCGCGCTCGGTCTCCTCCATGTGATGCGGCATCCCCTCATACGCGCGGTGAATGCGACAGCCTCCTGCCTTCTACGCTCCACTAATCTTGATCATGACCATATGGATGGAAAGCTCTCGTCGACCTCCCTGTATCTCTAGTTGGAAGCTTTGGCTAAAAATTAATGAATGGAGAGAGATTTGAGGGGGAAAGTGATTCATTTTCGACCATTGATGTTTAGCCGACGGCTTTGAGACCTAACTAGGGGTTCACTGGCTTAAACGTGTATATATACGTTTATAAAAATATTATTTTATTAATATTCTCAAATTTTAACAAGCGTTTACAAACGAACTCCAAATCACACGTGCCACCTAGCGATTATAATGTTTTACCCACCTTCCGAACACAATGAAACGTGTTTCGAAAGCTAGTTCAACCATATGTGGAAGATAGCTTTTTGAATCGATTTAAAATATTAAATCTTCGATTTTAATTTCAACGCGTTTCTCACCCGTACGAACAAACGGTAACGCCAAAAGTTAGGAAATTTGAAATCTGATAATAATTAACTATTACGATCCAATGGAACCGGTTTCGTCGAATTCCGAGACTGTTTAACTCGTCGATTAAATCAAGCGATTTTCGAAATCGTCGAAATCACTTAAAATTCCACTTTTAAAATTTTACTAACTCAATTATAAATCATACAAAATTTATATTCACATTAGAAATCATTCTGATTCATTCCGAATCAAAATCTAATTATTTACATCATTATATTATTAAATTCCATTATTAAATTAATATAAAACTCCAAATTTTAAACTTATCGACTTTTGATTCCATCCAAAAGTCCAATATTAAAATTCAAATCAAACAAGACTAAAAATAAACCTTAGAAACCATTTTCATACCCATTTACATCTAGATTCACAAATTATCCCAATTTCAAATATTTAATTATTATTTATCCAAATCCAATTTAATAGTCATTTTTGAAATTTTAACTAATTATATTGATTTAACCAAAATTTTCTTGTTTCAAAATCAATTCGTAATCCACATTCAACATTTAAAATGAATTAAATGTTCAAAATCTAACGACCAAAATTCCGGGTCGTTATAGGCAACCAACAATAGAAATAATAAGCAAGTAGCAAATAACAGCAAGAAAGCACAAGCAGTAGCAAAAATTGCAAGAAACAAGCAATAACAAACAACAAACAATAGCAAGCACAAACAATATTAAGCAATAAATAAGAATACAAGCAATGAAATATTTAAAAGAGTCTACACCAACATGCTCGATTATCGTCAAGAGTAAAACGTGCATGTTGAACCATAAACTCTAATGAGTTCAGTTGTCATTCAAGAGGAATAAACGCCTAAGTGGTGCAACTACGTTCGTGAATATAACACACAAATGACTACTACACCTCCTGGCTACAAAGAGGAAAAACCTATACGATACACAGGATCATCGAGTCTCGGTACTCTTGAATAAATCCTGCAATCAACGCCTCAACTTTCCTTTTCTTCCAGATAGAAATCATTCCCTAAAATAGAAAATTATACTAATTAAATCATCATTAAAAATGAAGATTTACTGTTGCCTGGGTTTGCTCGGGTTCAAACACACCTTGACTGCACAATGTTAATAAGGATAATGTACTAAGTGCACTAGGGCACTCGCCTAGGCAAGTACCATCTCGTCACTTAAGAGATTATCCGAATCGCCACAAAATTAGTCAAGAAATCCTTCCACAAATTATCCTGCATGATAATTACTATACTAAAATTTTATAATTTCAAAAAGAACATTCCAAGTGACACGATACTCGTTCTTACCCTTCATTTGCTTCAAGATTTCTTTGTTAAATTAGGGTCGACCACCTGAATCCATCCATGCAAGCTTCGATCCGGTTCCTTGGATCGGCCACTGAAATCTCCTAGCACAACCAAGGTTGTGTTTTAGAAATCTCTCAATCATCGCAAGAATCCAACTCAAGTGAAAAACCCCTATCCTAACTGGTGCAAATCACTTGAAAAATCTATGCTCGAACTATAGGTTAAGAATTGGCACATGACTTGACAAATCTTTAGAAAATATTCCTTTCGGCACATGGGATTTCTCCCATCACCTAAGGTTTACTAACATAAAGGAAAATAATTGACTCTAGACAATCACCTATAGGTCATTTGCTCGTTATCTACTCATTACTGGGCATCCATCGAATCCTACCTAGATATGAATCCAAGTCACACTTCATCGATCGAACCTACTCAAGTTGAAAGCTCGTGCATCATGTTTGAATGGTAATACATCATCGCTTCACCTCAGTTTTGCAACTAAGGTGGATCATACAAGGTTTATCTCTACCGAAGAATTTACCTACTATGAAAGGTGTTAAGTTTAGCCTATCCATGGAGGAACTAGTAGCGGATAAATATATTGCTCAAGTGTTGGATGGAACAGAAGTGATTTCTCAAAAATAGAGCATATCTCACTAGATAAGCTCCTTTCGATTTTCCAGAACCATAAGCCTCTAGGACACGGTAATGCCTAAAGGGCACAAGTCATCATCACTTACACATCCTTCGAAAATTACAACAGTCCTTCTTCAAGTGATCAAGTGAATCGAAATCGAAGCACTTCCCTTCGCTTTAGCCGGTGACATTCCATAACGAAATGCCTCCTTTATGCCGCAGGAGTGGCATACCATACTAACTTTTCCTTTTTTAAACAAGCTCGTTCTTCCTTGTATAATGGTCTTTACACTTTGGTTGGAGTTTTGAATGCTGTCCACTTTTATTACCTTAGTGGTTTCTTATAGACATTCCCACTAAGGAGAACCATCCATAAGAGATATTCAAATGTGGACCCTAACATAGATAAGGATAAGCAATGAACTTCCAACCAATGCTTAAGACACAAGGTAAATCTCTTTGCCCACAATGATGGAGTACCGACTAACTCAAACTCCAAAACAAAAGGTTGAACCGGTCAGCACTCGAACACTGATAAGCTGTCCTACTCAAGATGGATTGAATGCTCAAACTACACGATCTTCTCAATCTTAGAAATAAACTGAGAACTTAAAACAATGCCTAAATAAATTCTGAATCACAGATCTACTTATCAGCTGCCAAAAAGCTACATCTTACCAAGCCAAAGTCTCCCTTTCCTAATTGCCAAGGAACAATCTCACTTACGATAACATTCCATAGACTTATATTGATGGAAGTCTTCCC
Organism: Allium fistulosum; assembly: GCA_030737815.1. NCBI lineage: Eukaryota > Viridiplantae > Streptophyta > Magnoliopsida > Asparagales > Amaryllidaceae > Allium > Allium fistulosum. The sequence goes on along the minus strand of CM060905.1, from coordinate 554,470,651 downwards.
ATGCCTCTGTCCAAGATCGTGTCTCAGCAACAATCTCAAGACCTAGATATTGCTCCCCTCCAAGGCTAAGGAAAATCCAACACTCTTTCGAAGAGTCTAAAGCCGGTGAAGCTAAAAATAGTGATGCCCAAAATGCCACACCACTTATGACGCTAACCGCAACCAGCTGGAAATTTTCACGGGTGACAGAACATCTTTTGTCGTAGCTAAATAGTCTTTGAACAAATCAAGCATCTCATACTGCCTATCCGTAGTCGTTTTGGTATTTCATTTGCTCATAAGTATAACCTAACAAAAATACCAACAACTAGCGGTAAAAATAATTTAAGTTTAGAAGACAAGTTGTTGATATAGTATTATATAGTATTCCTACTACCGGATAGATTAACTCAAACTGGTATACTTGGTCCGAGTGTTGAGCCTAAGCTCCGATACCAACTATAACGACCCGCCCTTCGTAATACCTAAATATTGGCGCCTTACAACATCCCCATACTTTCATATACTACAAAAGATAGATTGTTGGGGTAAAATTCGAACAAAACACTAAACCAAGACATCAATGAGGTCTATCAATGGAATTACAACATATAATATAGTGAATATACATGAACAATGATAGAATATTAATATATGTATAAGAGACCACACTAGCGGAAGCAACTGAAAAAAAAAATATCAGTACAAAATAGCCAGAATACATCAACTCTAAAAGCATGGAGTTCTGAATATATATCTGATATAATAGTCTCGTATATAAACAACAGGTCTGTCATGTACAATAAAATAACAAGTAAATGTATCTCAAAACATCGATGACATGCCTCCAAAACGCTCTAGCTGTGTACTCTGCTAGCGTATCCTCAAAAGCACCTGACTCCTTAACTACTCAATTGAGTACTCGAGAGTTGTCAAGACATAAGCAGACAATGAAAAAACATGGTCGGACATAAAGCATGGTGTAAGGGGAACTATCTCAAAATAATGTATATTTAAACTATATACAAATAGATAGGAATAACAAAATCACAACTGGCCTTCTCCACAAACGCGACATAGGGGAAATCCGAACTGCCTATAAACAAGTATAGTAAATCCATCTCAACAGTAGGGGATCATACAATAACCTACTCTTTTCCTATAAAAACATGTTAGCACAATATCACATTGCACTACACTAGCCCAAAAACTACTAATAATATAGTACCAATATACCATGATCTCAAATCAACAATCACTACCACTAAGGTCGATAAAATACGCCCCAACATGTATAATCCCCATGGATAAAACCAAATAGTTATGCCACAATGCGTATGGTCACTACTGCTAAGACAAAATCGTAGATAACCCGCTACCGGGGAACTCTATGTCCCAGCCCGCTATCATCGAAATCGTAGATGACGCGCTACCGAGGAACACCATGTCTTAGCCCGCTATCATCACAAATCTTATATGACTCACTACTGAGGAACTCTAAGTCTCATCCCGCTATCATATAAAAACCTAAATGACTCGCTATTGGGGAAATCTAAGTCCCAGCTTGCTGTTATCAAAATTTTGGATGACTCACTACTGGGGAACTCCATGTCCCAGCCCACTATCATCACAAATCGTATAGGATCGCCACACACGACTCTTGTCGCCATGGACTGAAACCCACCGGACAAATCTAACACAATCCTGCATTAATCCAAATTGCATTTTAAATTGAACGCATGACCCCAATGTCATAGTACTCTCCCAATTTACCAAAATCTACGGTTTTGGAATACGTGTCGGGATGGGTCCTACGTGGGACCTGTAATCAAAGTAATCCAAAACTTTCTAGATCATAGCTCTCTAAAAATGGTGAACAATGGTCCAAATATAACCTCAATCTGACTTCGTATGCGAAAGTTATCGCGTTTCAAAGTTTCAGTCGAATAGGACAATCAGCAGCCGGTCAGTCGACTGGAATAATGCCAACCAGTCGACCAACCAAGAACATTTAGTTGACTGAATCTCAGCTATTTTTTTGGTGTGAAAAATGGACTTTTTAATCGACTGATTGGTCCCACCAGTCAACTGACCTGCTCCTAGCCAGTTTTCCCATTTTCTTCCAATAGTTCAAACGCCCATAACTTTTGATCCGTAGCTCCAAATGACTCATCGTTTCTTCCTTTGCGACCATAGTGGAGTCCTCTTAAATCTAGAGACTTCAAATCATGAATTTACATAACTTGAATTTTCTTTCATCCGTATGTGTAGCTCATACATGTGTCCATACACTCATTCGTGCATGCCTATACACACACGTTCACGCAAATACATTAACTTAACAATTCACATTTTCGGACTTCACTAGGTCAATTACTCAATATGGTATACTCTCATATAAATTAGCATATACGGTGGTCGCTGTGGCCACATGAAATGCCTGCAGTGAACTTATATTCAATAATATTTCTATATAACTAAACAATTGCAAAACGAACTTCACTAGGACGATTGCTCGACCCGGCGCTTTCCTATGCAACTTAGCGCATTAGGTGGTCGCTATGGTTACATGAGATCGCTCATAACATGAACATATACACATATGGAAATTTCCATATGCATATATAATCTATTACATAAATATACACCTCTTACAAACACAACTCTCATCACAATTCTAGCTACAACACTAGAGTGTTTCGATCGTTGCTTAACTCTGAATACATGTTTACTATACCCGCTCGTGCATGTATACAAATACGTATATCCAATTGGCAACTCAACTATTTCTTATTCAAATATTACTTGCTTTTGTAATCTTTCTAATAATAAGAGAGAAGCGTCTCTTTATATCATTTTATAAAATCATAAACCACTTTATAAAATGTTATACTAGCTTATAATCACTTTATTAAAATCAAGTATTCTCCTTTTTACTATTTTATAAAATCTTAAACCCATTTTATAAAATATATTCTTCATTTATAAAATCACAAAACCATGTTATAAATACTAATTAAGGCTTATACGGTTTTTATTTATTTTAATAAGGGGTATAAAACTCCCAAACCCTTTAATTAGATTATTAACTTTACGCAAATCAATTCAAATGGATTAATTAGTTATTACTAATAACATGCATATCATTACTTTATATAATTAATCCCAAATTAGACAATGACATCACAACCAATCATCCAATTAGGCTAAGCCAATTCTACGGCTTAATAACTATTTTCAAAACATAGTATTAGGGTCTTAAACAATTAATTAGCTAAGGGAAACATGTTTACAACATGAATACAAGTCTAAACTAACCTAATTATTCTCTAGATCACTTCATATTATTCGATATTAAGCAACAAATGAAAATATGAAGTATAACATATAAACTGATAAGGAGAACCATCCCACTCACCATCTCTTTCCCTAAATCAAGCTCTAATCACCAAAACTCATCCCCAAACTAACTTTGAAGTTGAGAGACATCTCCAATATTTGATTCAAGCTAATCCCTTCATGGGTTTTGTAGATAATTGGAAGAAAGAAATTCTGGTGATTTCTATTTGAATTTAGGAATTTTATTTAAAGGTGTTAGGGGTAAAGGATTAGAAGGCGATTAAGAAGGAATTAGGAGACCATTAGAGAAAGAGGAGAAGAGTGAATGTGTAACGACCCGACTTTCCAGTCCCGGAAAATCGAACCATTTGTGTTAAAGAAGAAGAGGGAGAAGAAGAAGAAGAAACAGAAAATCAACAACAGAATCTCACATCGCAGCGGAATAAAATATAATATATACAAAACAGATCTTTACTCAAACAGAAAAATATATCTGTTTATACAATATATCATCAGAATACATCATCAGAGTACATCAACATCCATAACATACAACTGAATACACAGCGGAAAAATAATAGCAAGTACGGGAGTACGTATCGGCATCCAGCTCGTCTCCTGAGCTCCACAGCATCATATCCTGAACCTGTTTATCTCGGTCTGACCCGAGCATCATATAAAACAATACCCGAGTCAGTCTGGAATACCAGCGTGAGAAAATCACACTCAAATTGATTATTAAAGTTTCAAAAATCATTTTGAAAATAAAAGCATCTCGTAAGACCACGCCACAAATAAACATGTCGGGTTTTTACCTTACGATAGCTAAAACACTTTTTATAAAAATCCTCTGATATTATAATAGTGTCTATTTACAAATACTTATTAAAATAGCCGAAATTGTTACATCTATTAAATTCCGGCATACTAGCCACAAAGTGGGTAATACAAACAAAACTCGTACAAGGCACGTAGGGAGAATGGATTTCCAACGAATGACTAGGCACTGGGGTACCACCTGTCACAGTACGTGGCCTAGATCACAGTACCGAGGAGTACGCCCGCTCCCCTGCAACACAAGACCGGAATCATCCCTTACTGGATAATTCCAAACAAAATCACCCCACGGTTGGGATCAGCAACCGCAACACTAAGCCGAAATAAAAGGGACATCTAGACAGGGATGACCTTATTCTCAAGTGGGGGCTACCCACGAAGCCTTGCTGCATAACCCCTGATTTTCAGTCATTCCCGGTTGATGAGGCTTGAGGCTAAACGATACCTTTTTCAGAACATATCCCTTAGAATGCCCATCGTCCACCTGACGATGTCACGAAAGCATTCGTCCATACAAGTCCGTCCCGGGTTCGAACGGAACCGAAGGCACTACCCCTACTACATCCATTTTGGAAATATCCTCAGGATTAGTAGCGACTAGCCCTTGCACTTCACTGCTCCATCTTCGACTCCGAAATCGTTTTCGCGAAACGTACAAACCGGATCGAAGTGGTTTTCGAGTCTCCAGACCTAGAATCCCGGTATACGGAAACCCGATCCCGGTCTCTTCGAAACGATCAGCGCATTTGGCCAATATTGATAGTCGGTTATTTAACTATCAATTAACATCCACAAGCAACCATCACACAATAAATAATTTCCCACATTATTTATTTGCCCAAATATCTTTCCAAGATATATTTCCAAATTTCAAAACTCATTTGAAAACAATTTCCGCTTACGGAATACATTCCCAAATAATTATTTCTACTGAATCACCAAGTACGAAATACTTTTAGATTTTAAAATAATTTTAAAACACTTTACTATAAATATACTTTATAATATTGAAATTTAAAAACTACTTTAATACCTTATTAAAAATATATACTTTAAAATAAACCACTTTATAAATATAAACTAAATTTCCTCTTTAAAAACATAATACCAAATCACTTTTATATAATTGCTACAATAATAGATTTTTGAAAATACTACTTTAGACTTTAACATTTAGAAATAATCAATTTCCTAAAATATGCTTTTTAAAACATATTAAAACTTTTAACTTATATTTAAAATTGCTTTGAAAAACGTACTTGGCTATCCAGAGAAATACACTTCTCATTCCCATCTTTTAAAAATAAATCAACATTTATTTTTAAACCAATTCATATCCTTTTATAAATTCCCACCTTGAATTTATATTTTCAAATATCCACTGATATTTTATTTCACTTTATAAACCCAGTTTATATCTTCAAAATCTCATTTCTCTTTAAATTTCAAATCCCAAAGTATTTAAATCAATTTATAATTGATTTCCCAATTTATTTTACTTTGAAATAAATTTCCTTACTTAATCCATTTATTTCCAAATTCATTAACTTCCAGATTTTATTTCTCATTATGATTTAAAATCTTTAAACTGAAACACCAGTTTCAGATTTCCCAAATTCCTTCTTCCTTTTTAATTACATTTAAACATTGAATTAAAATAAATTATTTATTCTTTTAAAAAAATATCCCATAAGTTTTTAAATTCAATATTTCTCGGTTTATTCAAAATTCCTCTTTTCCATATTTATTAGAATTTTGGGAATCACTTTTATTCTTAATCAGATTCATTCTCAAATTTATTCCAAACTCTTATAATTAATTTACTTAAAAATTTACTCTTTTATTTCTTTTCAAAATTTCCATACTAGAGATTTTGATAACTCAGCATATCCAAATCGGTCCAACCAAACCATAACATCCAATTATCCATATAATTCATCACATGATATCAACAATCATATCACAGAATATTTAAACAAAATTAAATATTTTGAGGAACCCAGTTGGATCCCTCCAACCTGTTTCCCTGCATCCACAGATGTTAGCACAGTATAAAATACCAATTCCACTTCAAGGTGGAATATCGCGGTATATGGGATTTATATAAAATCATCCGCTATTATGCGGCGCATAGGGTCTCATCCGCTATACAATGCGGGAATATCAACAACTCCAATATACTACTATATATACTATAGCACATCCAATCAATGCAATCATCCAATCAATTATTTAAATTTAACCATTTAAATTTAAATTAAAAATTCAGCTGAGTGAGATTAACTCACCTTATTCCATTTGCATTCCACTTCCGATATTGCCTTGGTTTCTTGATTTTTGACCTTGAATAATATTACGGAATTTATTAATATGTAATTTAATTAGATAATTAATTCCCATAGATTTTATTTAACAACTTATTAACCTTTTAAAACTAACTCCCGAAAAGTAACCTAGTTTATTTAAGCCAATTTCTCCTAAAATAAATAAATTTGGAGTTACAAAAAAAAAATCAATTTGGTAATCTTCCATATACACTACTGAAAATAACCAAGTAAATTCAAAATGTACATATGTGTATAAATATATTTACTTGATAAAACAAAACTATTGTCTGCCTTAACTGAAAATTTGAATTTATTTTTTTTCTTCTATCCTATATATATATATTTAAAATAGAAATCTGATTTTATATAAACTGCTCAGCATTTAAAATCGCTATTTTTCCAAAGTTTTATATTTATATTAAACAGTATTTCCTTTCTAACCTTACTGTAACATATATCCTTCTATCTACATTTTCTGCTACGTGTATATATACACATATAAAATTTAAATTAAATTTAACTAAAACGAATACCTTTATCCCCTTCTCTGCCGAAATCGACGACTCAGACATTCGACCGCCACCCAAACTCGCTCATCGATTCATGAATCCAGATGAACATCGCCGCGACCTCGAAATTGCACGCCGCCCTAATCACGATTCGTCACGATGCTTGATCCACCGAGACAGGCTTCGACCGCCTCGTTTCCCCACGGCAACGTCGCGAAACCCTCCAAGTTGTAAATCGAACGAGCTCGCAGCCTCGCTTCCAGATCGAAGCCCATCGAGCTCTCCCTCTCTCTCAAAACGCGATGCCCATCCCTATGTTTAAATAATCGAATTCGATGCCTCCATTTACTCTGAGCTCGAGGTTCAACTACGATGAAATTGAATTTTGGGGATTTTTGTTCGGCCTCGATTTCTATTTGAATGCTCGGCCCCCTTTTTGTTTTATGCTGAATTGAAGGTAGGAGGAAGATAAATATAAGCAATTCTTTTTTTTTCTTTTGGCTTGGAAGAGAAGGAACGTAGATATGGGTTTCGTTTAATTTGATTTGGAGGCCAGAGATAAAAAGAAATTTCGTGATTTAGGCGTAACCTAAGGAGGGTAACGTGTTCAAGTAGGCCATCTGCAGTGACATTTGAAATGAAGGAAAAAGATCTGAGGTGAAATTCTTTTTAACCGGTCAATATAACTTATTATTTATATTCGAATTTCAATTTAACTTTCAACGCGTTTATATATCGTATGCCCACGCAACAACTCAAAATGCTACGAAAATTGAAATCCGATAATAATACAATATTACGGATCCAATGGAACTGGTTTCGTCAAATTCCGAGACTGTGCCCCGGAAGGATATTTTTAAATTCAATTTAAACGATATATTTTTAAAACTGAACAAAACTCTTTCAAATTCAATTTTAACAGTTCTAATATCTTCAGTATTATAAATATAAATTTTACGAGCTTTCAAATTATTTTTATCAAGCTTAAAATTTCAGATTCACTAATTTACCCAATTCCGATAATTAAATTCAGCAATTAATTATCCAATAAATACTGATATTTGAAATTAAAGTTAAAATTTAACCTTCGAATATCTAAAATAAATTAAATATTCCCATTTCAAATATACAAAAATTCCGGGTCGTCACATTCCTCCCCCCTTAAAAGAATTTCGTCCCCGAAATTACTAGTTAGGAAGAATGTCTCATATCCCGTTAGCTATTTCCTAAATTCAACCAGTTTTAACAATACCCAACAATCTTTTATTAATGATACACTAATCATCCTTTAACTTCCCAAACTTATTCATAAGTTCAACCCATACCACCTACTTATCCATTCAAATTTAAATTTGAATTCAAATTTTGAATTATCAAAATTTTTCAAAATTTTTCTAACTCCCTAAATTTCGAAAAATTTTGCCAGCGTCTCCTTTGCGCGGCTAGCTCGGTACTACTACAAAATGGCTCTACGGCCTCCCAATCTCAAAAAGAAAACAAAAAGCCAAGTGGCTGGATCAAAAACCCAATCAAATTTCATATAGAAATTCAAATACATACCTTTTTGTCGGGCCATTAAATTTTATCTTCTAAAATCAAAAATCCCAATTTATCCATTGCTTTTATACACCTGCATATCCTACTAAGCAATAACATTCAATCACAATTCCAAAGTTATTTTATACTTTTCTTTACAAATTTCCAATATTTGTTTTACTTAAGCCCGTACGATGCACATATATCATCCGTACGCAATATCACATTCGATCGCTCAATCGATCACACAATTCCACTTCCAAACTAGTATTGTCCACCCGACTTCCTAGTGCGGACTTAGATCTGGTTTCTTGATCAGAAACCGTTATTCTCCTTGCATAGCCACAAACTATGATAGAGAATTACCAGAATCAATCAACAATCCATATCCAGGTTCGCCTTCGAAAATCGAGTGAAAAATCCTACTTCGGATCGATATATCTATCTTGAAATTCTGTGTTCGCCATCTGGACCAAATAGCTATGCGAATAAAATAATATACGTACATCTTACGTATAAATTTCAATTGATTACCAATTATATCAATTTCCTTTTTATTCACATTCATTTGATTGTTATTCACTTATCACACCTATCCCATTCACATCTTCAAATTTTAATCGTCATTCAATTATTTACCTAGAATAATTTTCCTCCATACCAAATTTACTTAAGAATTCACCATTCATTTCTTAAGTCCAATATAAACATTTTATATACTTCTTGGATTTGTTTTACTTCATTTTTGAAGTTTATATTTATTTTCACTTCCCCATTGAAGTTTATTTTAATTACTATTTACTTAGCCCTTACAATTTCATTTAAACTCAAATTGGCTTCCATTTTGACTATGGATTAGTTTCACTTACTATTTAATTTAAACCTCAAATAACAGTTTATTTACGAATTTTACTTTCTTTAGTTCCTTTGATTTCACTTCACCCTACATTCACATTTGAATTAGATTTCAATATCCAGTTTCAATTTCATTTGCTTAACAAATTTAAATCATTTATCGTAAATGAAAATTTTCAAAAATTTTCTAACTCCCAAAATTTATGGAAAATTTTGGCAGAGTCTCCTTTGTACGGAGAGACTTCTGCGATATCGCAGGATGCACAAATATATATACATCGGCCCACCCGGCCGGAAAACAAAAAAAAATAGTTCATATTTCCTATTTTTATTGCGTAGGCATACCTTATTTAGCATTTTTACTCAAGCGGTTATTTATTTAAGCAATTAGCGCAGTCAAATCCAGCCAAACGGTTTTCCCGAACCTGTACTAACTCAACTTAAACAGGTTAGTGACAAATATCCAAAGTTTGTTATCATTTCAATTAATTTCATTAGCTAACACATACAACATAAGCAATATTCACTAAACACTTCCATAAGTGAATTTATTAGGCCCAACACAAATTAAATGCTTCCATTTAAATGGTTTACACTACATTACTTACATTCTATTCATTTTAATCCAAATGAATACGTATTTATTACGATTGATTTTAAAATCAATTATATTGCTTATATTAACTCACATTTACTACAATTGATTCCAAAATCAATTTTATTTCCTTTCTATCAATTCATAGAATTTTATTTAACCTCGTTTTGCCTCAAACGATCCATTTTCTAATACAATTCGACAATATCAATGTGAATAAATGATTACTTCTGCTTTAGAACCATTTAGGTTAAATCCAACTAAATTTACATTTAACCTATTCCATTTTAAATTTATTCACAACTTTCATTGTATTTCTTCCATATCCAAAGAGTTTGATTTCAAACCATTTTATTAAACTCAGCCACCAATATATCAAATAACTGTCACACAACTTACTTAAGTTATTTATTTGTTTGAGTAGAATTTTATTCCATTCAATATTATCTATACCCAGCTGAATTTATTTCAATCCAATTTATTTTAGCTTGCTTCCAATTAAACCTAGCTACACCCCATTTTTGGATTTTGCTAAGCAAAGATTTAATTCCACTTAATAACATTCATGACACAACTGACTTTTGATTCAATTCAATCCAAATTTAATTCAATTTCAATTTCAATTTATATAACTTATTTCAAGTTAAATTCAAATATATTTTCTTCGCTTTCATTTACTTAAGTTAAATTTAATTCCCGAATTACAATTTCCCAATTTCTTCTTATTAATATCAACTTCACTTTATATGTACAATAGTTGATCCATTTATTCATTCACCAATTCATTATTTAACCAATAAATTTTATTTCCAAACATTAATTATTTTTAGTCCATCTTGACTACTTTTTCCCATTTTAATTTCCAACTCACATTATCAATTCATCCTTCACTTTATTAATAATGTCATTCAATTTATTCCATATTTCATTTACAACCCAAACATTTGATTTTTATCTCAAAAATCACTTTACCTATTTTACTGGAGTTCAATCTATTTTATAATTCAAGTTTTGGATTTACATCCATTTCTCACAATTCAAAACAACTTTTATTTTGGCTTATTTATTCCACTTCTAAATTTTATAAACCACAATTTATTTATATCCATACTTCCATCTATTTAAATTCAATCCCATTTATACTTTTACTTTTAATTAGGGATTATACAATTTATTTAACTAATATATATTTTATTTTTCTCATCATTCCATAAACATTTTAAATAAGATTCCAGAGTTTAAACAATTTCCCAGAATTTCAAAATCACTTTTGAAATCAACCATACCCAAAACCCTTTTCAATTTCAAAACCAAACTCAGTTTTGCAAACAAACACCAGCCCATACATCTAGGTAGCAATTTCTCTTTCAGAAACCCGAAAATGAACATCGATGATGCTGCAGTCATCACCGAAGTTATTTTCCAACGACCGAAAGAGAATTTAATGCTTTTATCTCTTTAAAAACACTTTCAAATATTTTTAATTTCCAAATCTCACAAGATTTCAAATTCAACTCAAAAATATTCCTGAAATAATACTATTATTTCTCCAAAACCCTTTTGAAACCATTTCCAAACTCAAAGGAATTTTAAACTTCACAAAATTCCAAATTTGAAATCCATCTCGATTTATTTTCAAATGTTCCTCTGGAATCCTATTCCCAATTATAAATCATATTTATAATTCACAGTTACAAATTTCACTTTATTATCTGAATTTATTTTCTTAACTTAGGTTATGATTCCAATTTCCTATTCAATTTAATATTTAAATGATACTAATTTAATATTATCACTTCCTAACAATCAAACATCCATATATAAGCTAAATAGCTTGCAAAAACTTTTCTTTTTATATACAAAAATAATTTGGGTAAAATTATTTCATTTACCCCATTTTTAAAACAATATTGTGCCGGTTTATCTTGTTTAAGAGTTTAGAAATCCCTATCGATGTTGTGGCGTCCCACACATCGACCAGAATCTATAAACACCCAACCGATAAGTCAACACAATATAAAACCATTTTATATTCACTAACAAATACGCGCTCATATTTATCAATACTCTCAAAATTCCCACCAGAGCCAAGGTTATCGCCAACCTTCGCTCTGATACCAACTGTAACGACCCGACTTTCCAGTCCCGGAAAATCGAACCATTTGTGTTAAAGAAGAAGAGGGAGAAGAAGAAGAAGAAACAGAAAATCAACAACAGAATCTCACATCGCAGCGGAATAAAATATAATATATACAAAACAGATCTTTACTCAAACAGAAAAATATATCTGTTTATACAATATATCATCAGAATACATCATCAGAGTACATCAACATCCATAACATACAACTGAATACACAGCGGAAAAATAATAGCAAGTACGGGAGTACGTATCGGCATCCAGCTCGTCTCCTGAGCTCCACAGCATCATATCCTGAACCTGTTTATCTCGGTCTGACCCGAGCATCATATAAAACAATACCCGAGTCAGTCTGGAATACCAGCGTGAGAAAATCACACTCAAATTGATTATTAAAGTTTCAAAAATCATTTTGAAAATAAAAGCATCTCGTAAGACCACGCCACAAATAAACATGTCGGGTTTTTACCTTACGATAGCTAAAACACTTTTTATAAAAATCCTCTGATATTATAATAGTGTCTATTTACAAATACTTATTAAAATAGCCGAAATTGTTACATCTATTAAATTCCGGCATACTAGCCACAAAGTGGGTAATACAAACAAAACTCGTACAAGGCACGTAGGGAGAATGGATTTCCAACGAATGACTAGGCACTGGGGTACCACCTGTCACAGTACGTGGCCTAGATCACAGTACCGAGGAGTACGCCCGCTCCCCTGCAACACAAGACCGGAATCATCCCTTACTGGATAATTCCAAACAAAATCACCCCACGGTTGGGATCAGCAACCGCAACACTAAGCCGAAATAAAAGGGACATCTAGACAGGGATGACCTTATTCTCAAGTGGGGGCTACCCACGAAGCCTTGCTGCATAACCCCTGATTTTCAGTCATTCCCGGTTGATGAGGCTTGAGGCTAAACGATACCTTTTTCAGAACATATCCCTTAGAATGCCCATCGTCCACCTGACGATGTCACGAAAGCATTCGTCCATACAAGTCCGTCCCGGGTTCGAACGGAACCGAAGGCACTACCCCTACTACATCCATTTTGGAAATATCCTCAGGATTAGTAGCGACTAGCCCTTGCACTTCACTGCTCCATCTTCGACTCCGAAATCGTTTTCGCGAAACGTACAAACCGGATCGAAGTGGTTTTCGAGTCTCCAGACCTAGAATCCCGGTATACGGAAACCCGATCCCGGTCTCTTCGAAACGATCAGCGCATTTGGCCAATATTGATAGTCGGTTATTTAACTATCAATTAACATCCACAAGCAACCATCACACAATAAATAATTTCCCACATTATTTATTTGCCCAAATATCTTTCCAAGATATATTTCCAAATTTCAAAACTCATTTGAAAACAATTTCCGCTTACGGAATACATTCCCAAATAATTATTTCTACTGAATCACCAAGTACGAAATACTTTTAGATTTTAAAATAATTTTAAAACACTTTACTATAAATATACTTTATAATATTGAAATTTAAAAACTACTTTAATACCTTATTAAAAATATATACTTTAAAATAAACCACTTTATAAATATAAACTAAATTTCCTCTTTAAAAACATAATACCAAATCACTTTTATATAATTGCTACAATAATAGATTTTTGAAAATACTACTTTAGACTTTAACATTTAGAAATAATCAATTTCCTAAAATATGCTTTTTAAAACATATTAAAACTTTTAACTTATATTTAAAATTGCTTTGAAAAACGTACTTGGCTATCCAGAGAAATACACTTCTCATTCCCATCTTTTAAAAATAAATCAACATTTATTTTTAAACCAATTCATATCCTTTTATAAATTCCCACCTTGAATTTATATTTTCAAATATCCACTGATATTTTATTTCACTTTATAAACCCAGTTTATATCTTCAAAATCTCATTTCTCTTTAAATTTCAAATCCCAAAGTATTTAAATCAATTTATAATTGATTTCCCAATTTATTTTACTTTGAAATAAATTTCCTTACTTAATCCATTTATTTCCAAATTCATTAACTTCCAGATTTTATTTCTCATTATGATTTAAAATCTTTAAACTGAAACACCAGTTTCAGATTTCCCAAATTCCTTCTTCCTTTTTAATTACATTTAAACATTGAATTAAAATAAATTATTTATTCTTTTAAAAAAATATCCCATAAGTTTTTAAATTCAATATTTCTCGGTTTATTCAAAATTCCTCTTTTCCATATTTATTAGAATTTTGGGAATCACTTTTATTCTTAATCAGATTCATTCTCAAATTTATTCCAAACTCTTATAATTAATTTACTTAAAAATTTACTCTTTTATTTCTTTTCAAAATTTCCATACTAGAGATTTTGATAACTCAGCATATCCAAATCGGTCCAACCAAACCATAACATCCAATTATCCATATAATTCATCACATGATATCAACAATCATATCACAGAATATTTAAACAAAATTAAATATTTTGAGGAACCCAGTTGGATCCCTCCAACCTGTTTCCCTGCATCCACAGATGTTAGCACAGTATAAAATACCAATTCCACTTCAAGGTGGAATATCGCGGTATATGGGATTTATATAAAATCATCCGCTATTATGCGGCGCATAGGGTCTCATCCGCTATACAATGCGGGAATATCAACAACTCCAATATACTACTATATATACTATAGCACATCCAATCAATGCAATCATCCAATCAATTATTTAAATTTAACCATTTAAATTTAAATTAAAAATTCAGCTGAGTGAGATTAACTCACCTTATTCCATTTGCATTCCACTTCCGATATTGCCTTGGTTTCTTGATTTTTGACCTTGAATAATATTACGGAATTTATTAATATGTAATTTAATTAGATAATTAATTCCCATAGATTTTATTTAACAACTTATTAACCTTTTAAAACTAACTCCCGAAAAGTAACCTAGTTTATTTAAGCCAATTTCTCCTAAAATAAATAAATTTGGAGTTACAAAAAAAAAATCAATTTGGTAATCTTCCATATACACTACTGAAAATAACCAAGTAAATTCAAAATGTACATATGTGTATAAATATATTTACTTGATAAAACAAAACTATTGTCTGCCTTAACTGAAAATTTGAATTTATTTTTTTTCTTCTATCCTATATATATATATTTAAAATAGAAATCTGATTTTATATAAACTGCTCAGCATTTAAAATCGCTATTTTTCCAAAGTTTTATATTTATATTAAACAGTATTTCCTTTCTAACCTTACTGTAACATATATCCTTCTATCTACATTTTCTGCTACGTGTATATATACACATATAAAATTTAAATTAAATTTAACTAAAACGAATACCTTTATCCCCTTCTCTGCCGAAATCGACGACTCAGACATTCGACCGCCACCCAAACTCGCTCATCGATTCATGAATCCAGATGAACATCGCCGCGACCTCGAAATTGCACGCCGCCCTAATCACGATTCGTCACGATGCTTGATCCACCGAGACAGGCTTCGACCGCCTCGTTTCCCCACGGCAACGTCGCGAAACCCTCCAAGTTGTAAATCGAACGAGCTCGCAGCCTCGCTTCCAGATCGAAGCCCATCGAGCTCTCCCTCTCTCTCAAAACGCGATGCCCATCCCTATGTTTAAATAATCGAATTCGATGCCTCCATTTACTCTGAGCTCGAGGTTCAACTACGATGAAATTGAATTTTGGGGATTTTTGTTCGGCCTCGATTTCTATTTGAATGCTCGGCCCCCTTTTTGTTTTATGCTGAATTGAAGGTAGGAGGAAGATAAATATAAGCAATTCTTTTTTTTTCTTTTGGCTTGGAAGAGAAGGAACGTAGATATGGGTTTCGTTTAATTTGATTTGGAGGCCAGAGATAAAAAGAAATTTCGTGATTTAGGCGTAACCTAAGGAGGGTAACGTGTTCAAGTAGGCCATCTGCAGTGACATTTGAAATGAAGGAAAAAGATCTGAGGTGAAATTCTTTTTAACCGGTCAATATAACTTATTATTTATATTCGAATTTCAATTTAACTTTCAACGCGTTTATATATCGTATGCCCACGCAACAACTCAAAATGCTACGAAAATTGAAATCCGATAATAATACAATATTACGGATCCAATGGAACTGGTTTCGTCAAATTCCGAGACTGTGCCCCGGAAGGATATTTTTAAATTCAATTTAAACGATATATTTTTAAAACTGAACAAAACTCTTTCAAATTCAATTTTAACAGTTCTAATATCTTCAGTATTATAAATATAAATTTTACGATCTTTCAAATTATTTTTATCAAGCTTAAAATTTCAGATTCACTAATTTACCCAATTCCGATAATTAAATTCAGCAATTAATTATCCAATAAATACTGATATTTGAAATTAAAGTTAAAATTTAACCTTCGAATATCTAAAATAAATTAAATATTCCCATTTCAAATATACAAAAATTCCGGGTCGTCACAGAATGTGATGAAGAATTAAATGAAAGAGGGAAGGGGTTTAGCCACTTATAGCTAATTAATGGCCTAATCCCAAATCCTCTCCATCCGGCACTAAAATTCTCAAAAATTCCGAACTCCAAACTTATTGAACCTTATACTCAAAAAAGCTTTGAATGCCATTGCGTACTCATTGGTAAAGGTTTCGAGGCCAAATTCCATCGTATATAAAATTTATCCGTTTTGGATTGATTTACAAATCGAACGCAGGTTGCTAACTGAAAATACATCAGTCAAAATATATCGATGCTTATACTCAAACAAATCCGCAACATCGATTCGGACTTAACAGAATTGGTCTCGAGTCCTAATTCGACCGTATGCGAAAAGCTACATTTTGGATTTTCAATTCAATAACGACTTAATATTTAAATTAACTATTTGAATATATTATCATTAAATATGCAGGTTGTTACAATAGCATGAGCCCAGTTGGCTCTAATTTCCCCAATTATGGCATAAGTAGCATTCGGACTAGGGGATAATTCTCACCAAAACTATTCGTCTTAGGAATTAAATTATATTGAAGGATGCGAATAACTATTCATGTTATGTTTGTAAGATTTGATGTGGTCCAACATCCATTTTAACTTTCTAAAATTTGCATTATCTTTTAATTATTCATGGTTAAATCATATAAACTAACCTTTTCAGATGAAATTCCTAAAATAGTGCCCAACACTCCTTCGCTAAACTCAATATATACCCCTTTTAAACGAGTATAAAGTATGATCCGATCATCATCTTGTCCTACTTCCATATTAGCGTAGAATAAGGCGATACATCACAAATAAATGTTTATTTCAAAATTCTCCATATTATGATATTAACTAAGTGAGCTCTTGTTGAAACATCTCGAATATCATATAGAGATGGAGAATTTAAATTTTCGGTCTTCCCTCTAGAGATTCATTCATCACGAAGGCTCAAAATCTCCAGATGTTGTCGTAGTCAGTTTTCAGCCATTCTCTAACTTGGTATGTGAGGATTTCTTCGATAGAACCAAAGGATGTAGAGGAGATTGACATTTTTCCTCTTACCAAGCAAAGAAGGTTTGATGAATAATTGAAGCAAGTTGCAAAATTGGGGCCTAGTGTTTTTGAGTATAAGGTTGATTTTCGAAATAGAAGAGTAATAAATGGAGCGAAGAAGTAAAATGAAGGGGTGGATATAGATAAAGGGATTAAAAGAACATTGGGGTTTCAAAAAAACTAGTCACCGATGGACCGATGGGTACTTTCACCAGTGCACTATATTTTTCTGGAGTATAAAATATTAAAAATATTTATTATTATCAGTATTTTTTAACCTATGATTTTAATAATTTTATTAATATGACTTTTTTAATTTCATAATTTTATTAAACATAATTTTGTTGTAATTATTTTTAAGTTTATTAAGCTTTTTGCTTTAGTGAATAATAATGGATGAGTATGAATTTTGCAATATGAAGTTTTATTTTTGAGAAAACTTTTCAAAGTTTATTTTTATTTTTATTATCTAATAAATAAAATTTCAGTGTAGAATGAATTTTATAGGTATAAACAATTTGTGAAATGGTTTAACATAATTGTTTATAGCTCATGTATAAAATATGGTAAAGCATTTTAATTAAGGTATATGAATCTATTTTTCATAATGTAAACATAGTTAAATAATTCACTAAAATGAATTTATATGTTTGTAATTTTTTTACAATAATTAAAAAGAAATTATTATGATAAAATCTATTTGTATACAAATTTCTTTTTTTATATTGTGATAAATTTAAAAAAAAAAATTTAAAATATTTTATTAGAAAATTTTATTAGATTAATTTTGTTGGTGAACAATTTTCAAGCTCTCGACGTAATTTGATATACGTATTTTCACTTAATGGCTTAGTAAAAATATATGCAATCTGATTTTTAGTATTTACAAATTCTAAAGTAATATTTTCTTTTTTAAAGTGATCATGTAGAAAATGATGTCTTATATCAATATGCTTAGTTCTTCAGTAGTTAATTGGATTTTCTGCTAAATTTATTGCACTTGTGTTATCACAATATATACAAGTTTTTCTTTTATTTACATTAAACCTTTAATTGTTTGTTGCATATAAATTACTTAGGCACAAGCTAAAGCGGCTGAGATATATTCGGCTTTACAAGTAGATAACATACACAGTTTTACTTTTTACTAAACCATGAATTGTCTTATAAAATGACATGTGCAACTTCTGCTCTTTTTATCTGTTCGACATCCACAAAAATCAGCATCACTATATGATACTGATTCAAATGGACATCATTTTGGATAGAAAAGACCATAATCTTTAGTTCCAATTAAATATTTTAGAATTCTTTTAGCAACACGTAGGTGTGATCCTTTGAATAAGCTTGAAATCTAGCCATTGACACACCCTTATCATTATATCTAGACGACTAGCTGTTAAATATAGTAAAGATCCAATCATACTTAGTCGATCCATAAATAATGTCATCAACATTGATATAGACAATTAACAAATTATTAGTATTATGTTGTATAAATATAGTCGAGTCTACTTTATTAATTTCAAAATCAGTGTTAACTAAATAAGTTTTAAGTCTATCATACCAAGCATGTGGTGCTTGTTTTAAACAAAAAAATGGCTTTTTATGTTTGAAACATGGTCAAGATATTTTTCGTGTTTAAATAAAGGTGATTATTCTACATATACATTTTCTTTAATAAACTCATTTAAGAAAGTGCTTTTTACATCCATCTAATATAGTTGAAAATTATGATGGGGAGCAAATGCTAGAAATATTCTAATTGCTTCAAGATGTGCAAGATAAGCAAAAGTTTCGTCATAGTCAATTCCTTCCTCCTGATTGTATCGTTGAGCAACTAGTCTAGCTTTGTTTCATATTATTTCTTCATTTTCATCACATGTATTTTTGTAACCACATTTTGTTACTTTTACAGATTGATCATTAGGTGGAGGTACCAATTCCCACATATTATTTCTTTCAAATTAATTTCATCCTTCTTTCATTGCTAAAATCCATTATTCGCCTTTACCAGCTTCTTTATAATTTTTAGGTACTATATTTGAAATATAAACAATATGACTCATTTCACTTAATTTTTTCTAGTTAAAACTTATGTACTTACAACTCCTAAAATATTATTAATAGGGGGATCTTTTGTAATACTATGGGGGATCTTTGGTTATATTTTGATCTAAAGGTTCATTAGTTTCTTGAGAATATTCGTTAAGTTTAGTTTGTTTTGTATTTTTAGTGACATTTATAGATTGATTTATATTTGCTATTTCAGTATCATCTTTAGAGTTACTAAAATTTTTGTCAAAGGAAACGTGTAGAGTTTCTTTAATAGTATTTGTTCTTTTATTAAAAATTTTGTAAGCTTTACTCATATCCAAATATCTGACAGAAATCCCATCATCAACTTTAGAATCAAATTTTCCTATATTATCTTTAGTGTGTAAACTAAAACATTTCGCACCAAAAATTTTAAAAAATATATTTTATGTTTTCCTTGATTAAAAATCTCATATAGGGTATATTTTGTTTTAGGTCTAATTGACACGCGATTTAGAACGTAACATGAAGTAGAAACTACTTCAACCCAAAAATTCTAAGGTAAAGTAGTGTTATTTAATAATGTTCTAGCATACACTTATATAGTTATGTTCTTTTTTTCCACAACATCATTTTGCCGTGGTGTTTTGGAAAAAGAAAATTATGATTAATTCTCTTTTAATATAGAAATTTCTAAAATAATCAATTGAATTCTCCTCCATGTTTTCTTCTAATATTTTTAAATTTTAAATCTTTTAAATTTTGAATTCTTTTCCCAAAATTTTTAACGTTTCAAAAGTGTCACTTTTATGTTTCAAATACAATGTCCATATAGATCTACTAAGATCACCAACTATTATAGAATCATATTTATTATGATTATTGACCTAACTTGAGTTGGGCTAAACAAATCTAAGTGTGGTAATTCTACAGGCTGATCTAGTATAAATTTCATTTATAAATTTAAAAGAATATTTTCCAAGTTTACCTTTTTGATTAGCATCACATAAATTATTAACTTTAAAATTCATTTTCAAAAGACCTCTCACAATTTCTTGCTTTGCGATTTTATTTAATAATTTAAAATTAATATGACAGGAACATTTATGCCAAAGCCATAGATCACTAGAGTTTGCTATAAGATAGATGTTAACGTCGCTTTCGTATACCTTTTAAAATAACTCTTTCGTTTTGAAAAAAATGTGATAATTATCTTTTACAAAATTTATTTAAAAACCTTTATCACAGAATTGGCTGATACTTAATAAGTTGTGTTATAAATTTTTTACTAAATAAAAGTTTGTAATTAAAGGTGAATTTGGATTACCATTATTGTTGATGTCCCTTATTCAAATGGTATATCATTTGGAATTATCATCAAAAGAAACAATGCCTCCATCTATTAGTTTGATATTTTTAAGCGTAATAGAGTTTCCAGTCATATGATTAGTCCATCTGCTATCCAAATTCCAATTTTCCTTTTCGCTAATGTAAATGGATACCTATAAAAAATAGATAAATTTATTGGTATTGACTTTCTATGTTATGATCGTACAATTATGTTTTCGGTAGCCATTCCAAGTAGGATTTTGTAGAACTTTGAAAGAATAATTAATAATATTCTTATTATCTATAATAAATTTATTTATATGCTTCTTTCTAGTTAAGTTGTTATTTGTTTTCGGAACCCATATATTAACTGCCTAATTCTTAGAAATTATTACTCTATTTTTCGATTTGTTTGACTTTTTTAATTTTGTATATAGAGAACTATATTTCTTTGGAGTGTTCTTGTTTTTATTTTTCTTAAATCCCAAACCATTTTTATTAGCGATCGCTTTGAAATTTATATTAAATTTGATAAATTTTCTCAGCCTTTATTAAATTTTAAAACATTGTTGAAATCTTTTCCAATTTTTCTTTAGGTCTAAATTTTAAGATTTTAAAATTTCTATATTTGAAGTAAATTCACGATTTTCTTTTGATAACTTGATATTTTCATCTCTGTATGTCTTAAGCTCATCCTCGAGTATAGAAATTTGATTTATCAGATTTTCAAATGAATTTTATGAATTTTCTAAATCTTTAAATATTTTTGAAATAAACCAATATTTTTATTTTCTTAAGCATCATTTTCTTTTTCCAAACTATCAATTTTAGAGTTTAATTGTCAATAGAAAATCTCAAATCTTTATTTAAATCTTTTAGTAAAATACATTCTTTAGACAATTCTTACTTTTATTGAAATGGTATTTTAGTTTCATTTTCAAAGTAGGATTTTTCTAAAGGTAGTTTTTGATTATCAATAACTTCTTCGAAATTAGTTTTTAATCTTTTAGCATAGTTGTTTCTAATTTAGCATTACTTAGATTTACTACAGTTTCTTTATGAGTTTTTCGAAGATTTATAAACTTTTTATCTAATTCTATGCAAAATTCAAAAAGCTCATTATATGTTAAGTCAGATTGTAACGCATTATATGTAGCCATGAAGTAGATATTTTCTTGTTTATCATCACTATTACTTTCTAAAGAAGATGAGGAATCAAAATCATTCCTTGTAGCTTAAAATGCTGGATTTTTTGTAAGGACCCATTTCTCCGACTCTCGAAAATCGATACTAATACATCATCGGTATTCACTACCACAAATCCAAGTGCCGGAGAAGCTGATTCTTAAGGGTAAGAAAGAAAATAAAGACAGAAGAGAATCTCACATATATTATTTTAGCATGAAATTTATAGCGAAAATACATTTATCAGAGATTAAACATGGACAATTTTAAATATCTATCCTTACAAATGCGGAATACAATATTACATGAGTATGGTGGAAACAGATAACAGTCTTCAAAAAAATCTTCTAACTCCATGCTTCGAGCTCCATCCAGATATATTCTATACTAAATCTGACTACTAGGCTACCCAAGAAAAATTAGGAAACCCATAGTTTAAGGAAAAGAAAAATAAACTCCGGGTTCGTCATGGGACTTGTGTGAGAACATAAAAATACACATTTTGAAAACAAAGGATATCTTATAAGACCACGCCGCACATTAACACGGAACGGGTTTTTACCTTATGATAACCAAACATTGGTTACGCAAAAATAAACATTTGATATAATTTTTAATGACTATCCTTTGAAAACATTTGCAAATAAAATTATTCACCTTAGCCGAAATTGTTACATTGATTAAATGTAACGACCCGCTATTTTGGACCATTCACATCCATTATAAGTGTATAGGTAGACACTCATGCCGGAGTTGAATTGCTCAAAATACCGCGTTGTTAATTTAAATTGGCAAAACTGAACATATACAGTAAATAAAATAATCACAGACACAGAGTAATAATTTGCAGCGGAAATAAAAGAGATAGTAGTTCATGAAGCTACTATATAAATATATAAATTACATCAGAGTTAAACCAGATACAACGGAAGAGTAATACGATACATCAAAAACAAATCAGAATACATCACTGGAATCATCGAATACTGAAAGCATAATAGATGGCTGGATCTTCAAGCAAAGCTCCAACTTCAAAGGTGAGTCTCGAATACTGGTACACTCAGTCTGACCCGAGCGTAAAGCAACACAAAACACTCGAGTCAGGATTAACATTCTTAAATTAATAAATCCAACTCAAGTGAAATAGCAATTGAAATACAAGTAACTCTAAGGATGTTGGAATAACCATCCTTTAAGGATCCGTTAAACTATCTACTATGTAGTAGTGTACGATAAGTAGATAATGTCTATCAGTAATAATACGATATCAAAATAGTGTTAAGTCATGGCCCATTCCACCCTTAACACATTTTTATTCCCAAAATCATATACAAGACCGTAGTTTCCCCAAAACCGGAAGTCACCAGAGGGCAATCCATATACTAAAGGTACAAAACAAATTCGTAGTGGTCGCGAATAGGGAATACAAGTATGACAAGGCACATGAGGCAATACCCAAGGTAGTGACACTACCGTTTGCCTGATCCAGACTGGTGAGAACACATCGCCGCAGCGATCGCAACACCGTGAAACAACACTCCCAAAATCAAGGGTGCACCAATCGACAACAAGTAATGAGTAGTTCGAAGAAGTGTGTTCACTTGAGGTAGCTGAGCTCCATTGGCCCGGCACGGCTCCTGTTTTAGTCATTTCCAATTTGACACAAGTGTAAAGGCTATCCAATATCGTTCTCTTTCTTCAGTCATCACGAACATCATTCCAACCTCTTCATTCTGGATCACCACTCCACGTATAGTTATTAAAGTGGTTTTCAGTTTAGACAGAGAGTATGTCCATAACCGATTCCGGTCTCTTTAATAACTTTCGTAATTATTACACCGATTGGTCGTTTATTTATTTCAAAACCAAATCAAATTCAATTCCAATTAGAATTTATAAACCAACATTTCATTTGTCTTTCAAAACCAATTTCCATAATTTACGTTCAAAACTTCCAAATTACCATAATTTCAAAATCTTATAATTCAATTTCAATTTTTTATTTAATCAATTCAAATATTGATTCAAGTTCGAATATAAGTTTCTTTCCGAAATTATTTAAATTAATTTAACTTAACATTCAAATCAATTTCAATTCATTAATCGATTTCATTCAATATTCATTAAGTAAATTTGCCATTCAAAACCATTTCTATTAAATTTCCAATTCGTTAAATCCATTATTTAAATTCAACTTCCTTATATCAAAACTTACAAATTGAATTAAATTAAATTCATCAAATTAAATCCTTTAAATTTCAAGTCTTACATTAATTTCAGTAAATCACATTTTATTTCTTATTAAAGAAATTCCATTTCACTTATTTACATTCTTAAATAATTTTCCAAAAACTTACTTAAACAAGAAATCTCAATTTCAATTATTTACGAAGTAAAATTCACTTATTCAAAAGTTCAATTTTACATATTAAAGAGTTCAATTAAATTTAATCATTAAATAATCCAATCTTATTTAATTATTAAATAATTCAAAACTTAATTATTAAATAATTTTCAAAGTTTAATAATTTCAAACTTAATTATAATTTCAAACTTAATTATTAAATCATTTCAAAGTTTAATAATTTCAAACTTAATTATAATTTCAAACTTAATTCAATAATTTCTCAAATTAAACAACATTCTTTCATCAATTACATTTTTAATATTTTATTTCAGATTATTAAACATTAACATTTTCCTTTTATTAAAATTCAAATTTCAACTTCATTTCAAAACCATATTATTTATTCAAATAAAATCTTTGTTTATTTTTAAATCAAATTATTGACCAATCGGGTTTTATTAAATTTTCTATCCTAGGTCAAAGTTCAATTTGGGTATTTATCATTTCAACCCGATTCCAATTCAATTCAAAATCAAAGCATAGCAAAGGGAACTTGCAGTGTGATAACTGGGATGGTGTCAAAGTAAATAAACAAGCAATAACAACAATCAATATCAATCCAATAATCAATTCAAATAATCCCGAAATAACCGTATTAATTCGCATTGTTATTTGTACGAATTAATATAATTATTTCTAGAATCCACACTATCATTTCATGCAGATTAAAGATTATTCCACTAATTATTTATACGGTTTTCCACTTGTCATTCAATTACAATTTTATACTATAACAATTAATCCAACATACGTCGATGGTTCAAAGTGTAATTATCACTATTCTACATGTCAATTAATTTAACAATTAAAGGAGTCATATTCAACTAATCAAATTTAACATGTAAATCAGTTTTAAAATTGTTAACTATCCTATATCAATTTCAATTCTGCATACCATTTATCACTTAACATTAACAAATTAACGTCCAATATAAACATCGAACAATCAATCAATTATTAGCCAAACTGTATTATCATCGCATAAATAAAAGATAATGGTGCCAGATGTCACAGGTAAACTGATACAGGTAATAACATTTATATAATAGTGTAAATAACTGACAGCAGCATATTTCAATTGTCGTTTCAATTGAAATCAAATTTAATAAATAAAAGAACGTTAATCGTGAGTGAGTGCTCAACTTTCGAGGCTAGAGAGAAAACAACGGGATGAGATACGGATCCAAGCATGGATTTAAAGCAAAGCACGATGGACTCGAGATTGACGGACAAGCTGATAATAGAAAGTGATGGGAACGAATCAGAACTAGATCGTCAAAAATTATAGATATAAATGAATTGGTATAGATAACATATATTCAAAATTCAGATTCTAATTTCAACATTTATAAATACAATATATATACTTGTAATTCAAAACTCATAGGTTTAAATTAATAACACATAAACAAAGTCTTAATATGTAAATTTAAAACCAGACCAATGTATACTTAGGCCTCAATATTCGGTTTCAACTTTAAAACAAAATTTTGAAATACCAATATATATTTTAAAATTAAACATGTTGACGCATGTATATCATACTTAAAATCAAGCTACACTTGATGTAATAAACCTAAAATTAGTAAACAAATAGTGTAGGAAAATATATACAACTTGATATGAACTTGTATAATTCATGTATATAGCAGACCCATTAAATATACCTATCAACGTTTAACCCATACAGTACTTCCTTTATACATCTAGTACACAGTAACATAGATATAACTATAGCTGAAACCATACTTATAAAATTCACATATTATCATATACATATCTATATATTACCTTTGGATAAAAGCATATAGGCCGACAACTTTAAGTATCTTATATAACAAATATACAAATAAAAATATGTATGCAGACTGGAAACTGTCAAAAGGAAGGTATGTAGGCAGCTTTAAAATATATATAATAAAATATACAATCGTTTTTTTCTTTTTTAAGACAAGCTGATATGCTTGAAAAATATATATATATATATATTCCTGCTAATCTGTATGTAAGTAAAATATAAAACAAATGAACTACAATATAATTTATAAACAAACTAACTTTGAAATATTACTAATTGTAAACAAAAACTGTAAATAAACAAACAATATAACAACTGTGGTATAAACATACACCAACACTTCCAGATATAAACACTGAAACCTATATATAATACTATTGTTTGCAAATTTATAAAAACAACGTGTATAAAATTGTAGAATAAAAAAAAGAATGCACAGCAGCATTCGAGTTTATATATATGTATACAAAAAAAAATTCTTCTTCATAACTGTACAACACTTTTTATAACACATATAACTTAAAGTCTATACACATATTACTTACATTCCATATGATAGGACTCCAGAACTAAAACAATGAAAAGGAAACAGTAAAACAGAACTAGTATAAAACAACCCATATAACAGACTATATACAAAACTAAAATAGAATCATAAAATACTAGATATGCTCTATCATTAACTTATTATATACTAAATGGATAGCTACACAGCTTACTATAAACACGTCTGACAGTTTGTAAATAGATATTATTATTAAAACTATAAAGCTACATAATACTTGTGCACCAAAGTTATGGTATATATTTATATATATAATAGGCCTAAACTTTATACCTTTTTGAATAATGAACATAGGCTCGAAAAACGATAGGCACGTACTAAGTAGTGCGCACACGAGTTACTCGGCTGGACCAGCAATCAAAGGCCGGTGAGGTGAGAACTAAGGCGAACTGGCAGTTCGGGTCTGAGGTGGAGAGGGCGGAGGTCGAGGAGGAGAAGTGGCGGACTACGGATTAGGATCGAGCAAGGAAGAGGGATGGAATTTAGGTGGTGGCGGCAGCTAGACGGGGAAAGCTGAGGTGGAAGGCGGGAAAGACGAGGCCGGAGGGGGAGGAGTAGAGGCTGCACGGTTGATGGGATGAGTTGTGGAGCTAGGTGGCTTGGTTTTGGATGTTTGGAGGAAGTCGAATGCTAGAGGGAAGGCTCGGGTAGCCGGACGTTGATGGAAGGTTTGTGGCAGGCGTTTGCGGTTAGGTGCTTAAGTTGGAGATGGCCGACGCATGGGATGGCACGCTGAGACGAGGCTCGGCCCTATGGTTCGGTGGGGCGGTTGCCGTTCGGGGAAGGCTCAGACGAATGGACGGATGTGAGAGAGAGGAATATGAGATGGAAGGAAGTGGGAATGGTGGCTATAGACATTTTATCATTTCACTTGAACAGGATAGGAAAGAAAAAGTAACAGAGAAGAGAAGGCAGAAATTTGAAGAAAGAAAAATGAAAAGGAGGAATGGAAAGTGGAAGAAGGGTGGACTTTGCAAAGTGGAAGGAAACGAAATGAATATCTCATTAATGAATGCAAATAGAAGGAATGGGAAAAGTAAAAGTCATTTACTCTTAATTTTGGAAATAGTAAAAGTTTATATGGCTCTTCGTTTGAGCTGAGGCAACGAATGGACGTGGAGACTAAAAGAGATCGAATACCAAACCGATACGAAATCGTTTCCGTAGATTTTTCCATTCACCGGACTTCGAAACATCCAAATGAATATACAGCGGAGATCAGCATGACGAGACGATCAAAACGGTATACAGATTTCAGTGGTATGGTTGAATTATAAAAATTCGAATTTTCTTTTTTATAGCGGAAAATGCAAGAAAAACGCTGAAAAATAAGATCGACGGAGCCAAAGATGTCCGAATTTGGAAAAATGACAAACTGACATCTTGCTTAGAAGATGGTTTAGAATTTTTCTATACAAAAATATTTAGGTTTCGGAAACATTTTATTTTCATCGCTTTTTAACTGATTAAATTGAAGTGAATTTACGCGCGAAATAAACTTTCATATTTTCGGACGAAAATTTACCAGTTCCTATGTTTAACTAAACGCATTCCAAATATCAAATTTATATTTCAAAATTTTATCGTTTAAAATTTCACAAAATTTCAACTAATTACGTTATTAAAACAGTTGAAATTTACGGGTCGTTACACTCTCCCCCACTCAAAACTTTTCGTCCCCGAAAAGGAACGAGGTAGGAGAATAGAAACAACCAGAAAGAAAAACAGATTTGAAATACAAAATAACAATTAATTTAAACCATATAAATTCAAATTTAAATTAATTGATATTCAATAATTGATTTAATCCATTTGATTTCACTAAAATCAATCTCAACTATTTCGAAATTCATTATCTTATTATCCAATTATCCTCAATTTACAATTTCTAAAACCATAAATTTGAATAATCTTTTATTATAATCATATTTTATTTTCAACAATTTAAATTCTTCTTTATTCCAAATTATTGTTAAATTTATTCTACTTAATATATCTAACCACATATATTTAACCCATATAAATTAATTTAAACCATAAAAGTTTCGATTTAAATTAATTTATATTCACTAATTGCTTTTAAATTCAAGGTATTTTCATAAGTTGATCAAATTTCAATTTATTAATTCTTTCAAAACAAATTTATTAATTCTTTCAAAACAATTTATTAATTCTTTCAAAACAATTTATTAATTCTTTCAAAACAATTTATTTCATTATTAACTGAGTTTTACTTATTATCCTATCTAACTCTATTGACATCTTTATAATTAAAATTTAGTGTATAACATTTATTATAAACACTCAAATTTTATTTACAAAATTATTTTATATTGTATATTATCCAATTACATTTTAACTTATGAATAATTTAGGTAAGTTATATTGAAATGCAATTTAGTACTATACAAATAAAATTTTCAAATTCAATTATCTCAAGTTTAAATACTTATTCAAAATTTAGCTTTATTTATAATTTAAAACATCTTTTAACATGATTTTTAAGAATTAAACTTCCGTTTAATTTCAAACCCTTTAGAGATAATTATGTATATACTATATATATTAAATCAAATTAAATTTAAAATAATATTCCCATATATATAAATCAAGTCATACTTAAGAAATTCAAATTAAAATATTTCCCAATCAAAACCGTAGCAAAGCTACAGAATGGTTTCTCCACTTCGAAACTCGAAAATGAATGTCGATGATGCGGCCGCCATCACCGAAATTATTTCCCAGCGACAAAGAGAAGAGCACTAATTTCAACATTTTAAAATTCTTTGAAAATCATTTATATTCGAAAATACTTTAAATTATACACCTTTAAAACTTTAAAACCAAAGTTTGAAATCATCGAAAATTAAATTTATTACAATTCTCAAATAAATTATAAACCATGTTTTTATTTCAATTATTTATATACGAGACAAAAGCCAATGGTTTAGGTGACATATTTAAAATCCAATATTATTTATTAACAAACAATTCAATTAACTATCAAAATTCAGAAAATCATACTTATATATATAATATAATTATTCAAAATTTATTCCATTTACCAAAATTAAAAATAATATTGTGTCAGTTTGCTCTGTTCAAGCGTTTTGGAAATTCTATCGATAGCGTTGATCAGACAAATCGATCGAAAATCTAAATCAACATCAACAACTCAAACAACACGATATATTTTTAAAACATTTTTAAATATAGATTTACAAATACACTTCCTCGCTCGACGATACAAGGATAGATTTCAAAACATTTATAGGGATTCAAATTTGTTGACTGAAATCAAAGAGAATTTTGATTCGAAAATAAGTTTGAAACAGAAGATAAGATAATTCACTTACCACGATCGGAAGATGAATGAGTTTATTAAATTCACGGGCAATCTTAACCGGGTCGTCCGTAACTACAAGAATAAGATTGATGCTGAATTCCGAGGTAAATCAACATTTGATCTCAAGAAATGGAATTCAGGTATAGTAAGAGATAGATAGCATCGTAAACCGAGGATACAGAAATCTCCGGTAAATCAATGCCTATTGTAAAGGAGTTTACTCCTTTACGAATCATTCTAAGATTGGCGAGACTGCCGATCTATTATAGATAACATTCAGAATGGAGTTATGGGGTGTTCCATGATTGAAAGAAGACGAATAGTGAAGGACACGAAAGAATTTCGGAACCGAGGGGAACGTTCCAAAATTCAAAGGAATTGAGTCAAAGGAAGAGATTGAAACTCGAATGAGAGTGATTCTGTAAATACATTTACCCTATATGTTAAGTTTTGCCTAGAGCTACCAACGCTCTGATACCAACTGTAACGACCCACTATTTTGGACCATTCGCATCCATTATAAGTGTATAGGTAGACACTCATGCCGGAGTTGAATTGCTCAAAATACCGCGTTGTTAATTTAAATTGGCAAAACTGAACATATACAGTAAATAAAATAATCACAGACACAGAGTAATAATTTGCAGCGGAAATAAAAGAGATAGTAGTTCATGAAGCTACTATATAAATATATAAATTACATCAGAGTTAAACCAGATACAACGGAAGAGTAATACGATACATCAAAAACAAATCAGAATACATCACTGGAATCATCGAATACTGAAAGCAGAATAGATGGCTGGATCTTCAAGCAAAGCTCCAACTTCAAAGGTGAGTCTCGAATACTGGTACACTCAGTCTGACCCGAGCGTAAAGCAACACAAAACACTCGAGTCAGGATTAACATTCTTATATTAATAAATCCAACTCAAGTGAAATAGCAATTGAAATACAAGCAACTCAAAGGATGTTGGAATAACCATCCTTTAAGGATCCGTTAAACTATCTACTATGTTGTAGTGTACGATAAGTAGATAATGTCTATCAGTAATAATAAGATATCAAAATAGTGTTAAGTCATGGCTCATTCCACCCTTAACACATTTTTATTCCCAAAAGCATATACAAGGCCGTAGTTTCCCCAAAACCGGAAGTCACCAGAGGGCAATCCATATACTAAAGGTACAAAACAAATTCGTAGTGGTCGCGAATAGGGAATACAAGTATGACAAGGCACATGAGGCAATACCCAAGGTAGTGACACTATCGTTTGCCTGATCCGGACTGGTGAGAACGCATCGCCGCTGCGATCGCAACACCGTGAAACAACACTCCCAAAATCAAGGGTGCACCAATCGACAACAAGTAATGAGTAGTTCGAAGAAGTGTGTTCACTTGAGGTAGCTGACCTCCATTGGCCCGGCACGGCTCCTGTTTTAGTCATTTCCAATTTGACACAAGTGTCAAGGCTATCCATTATCGTTCTCTTTCTTCAGTCATCACGAACATCATTCCAACCTCTTCATTCTGGATCACCACTCCGCGTATAGTTATTAAAGTGGTTTTCAGTTTAGACAGAGAGTATGTCCATAACCGATTCCGGTCTCTTTAATAACTTTCGTAATTATTACACCGATTGGTCATTTATTTATTTCAAAACCAAATCAAATTCAATTCCAATTAGAATTTATAAACCAACATTTCATTTGTCTTTCAAAACCAATTTCCATAATTTACGTTCAAAACTTCCAAATTACCATAATTTCAAAATCTTATAATTCAATTTCAATTTTTTATTTAATCAATTCAAATATTGATTCAAGTTCGAATATAAGTTTCTTTCCGAAATTATTTAAATTAATTTAACTTAACATTCAAATCAATTTCAATTCATTAATCGATTTCATTCAATATTCATTAAGTAAATTTGCCATTCAAAACCATTTCTATTAAATTTCCAATTCGTTAAATCCATTATTTAAATTCAACTTCCTTATATCAAAACTTACAAATTGAATTAAATTAAATTCATCAAATCAAATCCTTTAAATTTCAAGTCTTACATTAATTTCACTAAATCACATTTTATTTCTTATTAAAGAAATTCCATTTCACTTATTTACATTCTTAAATAATTTTCCAAAAACTTACTTAATCAAGAAATCTCAATTTCAATTATTTACGAAGTAAAATTCACTTATTCAAAAGTTCAATTTTACATATTAAAGAGTTTAATTCAATTTAATCATTAAATAATCCAATCTTATTTAATTATTAAATAATTCAAAACTTAATTATTAAATAATTTTCAAAGTTTAATAATTTCAAACTTAATTATAATTTCAAACTTAATTATTAAATCATTTCAAAGTTTAATAATTTCAAACTTAATTATAATTTCAAACTTAATTCAATAATTTCTCAAATTAAACAACATTCTTTCATCAATTACATTTTTAATATTTTGTTTCAGATTATTAAACATTAACATTTTCCTTTCATTAAAATTCAAATTTCAACTTCATTTCAAAACCATATTATTTATTCAAATAAAATCTTTGTTTATTTTTAAATCAAATTATTGACCAATCGGGTTTTATTAAATTTTCTATCCTAGGTCAAAGTTCAATTTGGGTATTTATCATTTCAACCCGATTCCAATTCAATTCAAAATCAAAGCATAGCAAAGGGAACTTGCAGTGTGATAACTGGGATGGTGTCAAAGTAAATAAACAAGCAATAACAACAATCAATATCAATCCAATAATCAATTCAAATAATCCCGAAATAACCGTATTAATTCGCATTGTTATTTGTACGAATTAATATAATTATTTCTAGAATCCACACTATCATTTCATGCAGATTAAAGATTATTCCACTAATTATTTATACGGTTTTCCACTTGTCATTCAATTACAATTTTATACTATAACAATTAATCCAACATACGTCGATGGTTCAAAGTGTAATTATCACTATTCTACATGTCAATTAATTTAACAATTAAAGGAGTCATATTCAACTAATCAAATTTAACATGTAAATCAGTTTTAAAATTGTTAACTATCCTATATCAATTTCAATTCTGCATACCATTTATCACTTAACATTAACAAATTAACGTCCAATATAAACATCGAACAATCAATCAATTATTAGCCAAACTGTATTATCATCGCATAAATAAAAGATAATGGTGCCAGATGTCACAGGTAAACTGATACAGGTAATAACATTTATATAATAGTGTAAATAACTGACAGCAGCATATTTCAATTGTCGTTTCAATTGAAATCAAATTTAATAAATAAAAGAACGTTAATCGTGAGTGAGTGCTCAACTTTCGAGGCTAGAGAGAAAACAACGGGATGAGATACGGATCCAAGCATGGATTTAAAGCAAAGCACGATGGACTCGAGTTTGACGGACAAGCTGATAATAGAAAGTGATGGGAACGAATCAGAACTAGATCGTCAAAAATTATAGATATAAATGAATTGGTATAGATAACATATATTCAAAAATCAGATTCTAATTTCAACATTTATAAATACAATATATATACTTGTAATTCAAAACTCATAGGTTTAAATTAATAACACATAAACAAAGTCTTAATATGTAAATTTAAAACCAGACCAATGTATACTTAGGCCTCAATATTCGGTTTCAACTTTAAAACAAAATTTTGAAATACCAATATATATTTTAAAATTAAACATGTTGACGCATGTATATCATACTTAAAATCAAGCTACACTTGATGTAATAAACCTAAAATTAGTAAACAAATAGTGTAGGAAAATATATACAACTTGATATGAACTTGTATAATTCATGTATATAGCAGACCCATTAAATATACCTATCAACATTTAACCCATACAGTACTTCCTTTATACATCTAGTACACAGTAACATAGATATAACTATAGCTGAAACCATACTTATAAAATTCACATATTATCATATACATATCTATATATTACCTTTGGATAAAAGCATATAGGCCGACAACTTTAAGTATCTTATATAACAAATATACAAATAAAAATATGTATACAGACTGGAAATTGTCAAAAGGAAGGTATGTAGGCAGCTTTAAAATATATATAATAAAATATACAATCGTTTTTTTTCTTTTTTAAGACAAGCTGATATGCTTGAAATATATATATATATATATATATATTCCTTCTAATCTGTAAGTAAGT
Source organism: Allium fistulosum (assembly GCA_030737815.1). Lineage (NCBI taxonomy): Eukaryota > Viridiplantae > Streptophyta > Magnoliopsida > Asparagales > Amaryllidaceae > Allium > Allium fistulosum. The sequence continues at coordinate 554,436,103 of CM060905.1, read as the reverse complement.
AAAATATAAAACAAATGAACTACAATATAATTTATAAACAAACTAACTTTGAAATATTACTAATTGTAAACAAAAACTGTAAATAAACAAACAATATAACAACTGTGGTATAAACATATACCAACACTTCCAGATATAAACACTGAAACCTATATATAATACTTTTGTTTGCAAATTTATAAAAACAACGTGTATAAAATTGTTGAATAAACAAAAGAATGCACACCAGAATTCGAGTTTATATATATGTATACAAAAAAAAATTCTTCTTTATACTTGTACAACACTTTTTATAACACATATAACTTAAAGTCTATACACATATTACTTACATTCCATATGACAGGACTCCAGAACTAAAACAATGAAAAGGAAACATGTAACGACCCGCCATTTTGGACCATTCGCATCCATTATAAGTGTATAGGTAGACACTCATGCCGGAGTTGAATTGCTCAAAATACCGCGTTGCTAATTTAAATTGGCAAAACTGAACATATACAGTAAATAAGTAATCACAGAACACAGACACAGAGTATATAAGTGCAGCGGAAATAAAAGAGATAGTAGTTCATGAAGCTACTATATGAATATATAAAATACATCAGAGTTTACAACAGAAGAATAATACAATACATCAGAGTTAAACCAGATACAACGGAAGAGTAACACGATACATCAGATACAAATCAGAATGCATCACTGGAATCATCGAATATCTGAAAGCTGGATAGATAGCTGGATCTCCAAGCGAAGCTCCAACTCCAAAGGTGAGTCTCGAAAGCTGAACTACTCAGTCTGACCCGAGCGTAAAGTAAAAACACAAAACACTCGAGTCAGGATTAACATTCTTATATTAATAAATCCAACTCAAGTGAAATAGCAATTGAAATACAAGTAACTCAAAGGATGTTTGGAATAACCATCCTTTAAGGATCCGTTAAACTATCTACTATGTAGTAGTGTACGATAAGTAGATAATGTCTATCAGTAATATAAAGATATCAAAATAGCGTTAAGTCATGGCCCATTCCACCCTTAACACATTTTTATTCCCACAAGCATATACAAGACCGTAGTTTCCCCAAAACCGGAAGTCACCAAAGGGAAATCCATATACTCAAGGTACAAAACAAATTCGTAGTGGTCGCGCATAAATGGAATACAAGTATGACAAGGCACATGAGGCTATACCCAAGGTTGTGATACTACCGTTCGCCTGATCCGGACTGGTGAGAACGCAACGCCGCAGCGCCCGCAACACCGTGAGACAACACTCCCAAAATCAAGGGTGCACCAATCGACAACAAGTATAAGTAGTTCGAAGAAGTGTGTCCACTTGAGTTATCAATCCTCCATTGGCCCGGCACAGCTCCTGTTTTAGTCATTTCCAATTTGACACAAGTGTCAAGGCTATCCATTATCGTTCACTTTCTTCAGTCAACACGTACATCATTCCAACCACTTCATTTTGGATCATCACTCCGCGTATAGTTATTAAAGTGGTTTTCGGTTTAGATAGAGAGTATATCCATAACCGAATTCCGGTCTCTTTAATAACTTCCGTAATTATTACACCGATTGGTCGTTTATTTATTTCAAAACCAAATCAATTTCAATTTCAATTTCAATTCATAAATCAACATTTCATTTGTCTTTCTAAAACAATTTCCATAATTTACGTTTCAAAACTTCAATTTACCATTTCAAAATCTTATAATTCAATTTCAATATCTTTATTTAAAACCATTCAAATATTGATTCAAGTTCGTATAAGTTTCATTTCAAAAACATTTAAATTAATTAATTTTAACATTCAAATCAATTTATAATTCATTTATCGATCTCATTCAATATTCATTAAGTAAATTTGTTATTCAAAACAATTTCCGTTAAATTTCAATCATTAAATCCATTATTTAAATTCAACTTCCTTATCAAAACTTACAAATTGAATTAAATTAAATTCATCAAATCAAATCCTTTAAATTTTCAAGTCTTACATTAATTCCCAAAATATCACATTTCCATTTCTTGTTAAAGAAATTCAATTTCACTTATTTACTTACTTAAATAATTTTCCAAAACTTAATTAATAAAGAAATTCAATTTCAATTATTTACGAAGTAAAAATCCACTTATTCAAAAGTTCCATTTTTCTTATTAAATAATTCAATTCAATTTAATCATCAAATAATTCAATCTTATTTAATTATTAAATAATTCAAAACTTAATTATTAAATAATTTCAAATTTTAATAATTTCACTTAATTATTAAATCATTTCAACTTAATTCAATCATTTCTCAAATTTAACATTTTCCTTTCAATAAAATTCAAATTTCAACTTCATTTCAAAACCATATTATTTATTCAAATAAAATTTTCGTTTCATTTTTAAATCAAATTATTGACCAGTCGGGTTTTATATTTAATTTCCTATCCTAGGTCAAAGTTCAATTTGGGTATTTATCATTTCAACCCGATTCCAATTTAATTCAAAATCAAAGCATAACAAAGGGAACTTGCAGTATGATAACTGGGATGGTGTCAAAGTAAATAAACAAGCAATAACAACGAATAATAACAATCAAATAATCAATTCAAATAATCCCGAAATAACCGTATTAATTCGCATTGTTATTTGTACGAATTAATATAATTATTTCTAGAATCTACACTATCATTTCATGCAGATTAAAGATTATTACATTACGGTTTTCACTTGTCATCTATTTACAATTTCATACATCATCAGTTTAAACAACATACAATTGTTGGTTCAAGGTGTAGTTAACAATCCTACGTGTCAATAAATTTAACAGTTAAAGGGGTCATATTATACAAATGTCACTTAATCAAATTTAACATTTAATTATCCTATATCAAGTTCAATTTCATACTGTTTATCATTTTAACATTAACAATTTAACGTCCAATATAAACATCAACAATCAATCAATTAACAACCAAACTGGATTATCATTTCATATATATAACAGATAAGGGTGTCAGATGTCACAGGTGAACTGATACAGGTAATAACAGTGTAAATAACTAACAGCAGCATATTTCAATTGTCGTTTCAATTGAAATCAAATTTAATAAATAAAAGAACGTTAATCGTGAGTGAGTGCTCACCTTTCGAGGCTAGAAATGATTCGATGATGAAACGAGTTACGAATCCAAGTACAAAGTGAGATAAGCACGAATTCGATAGTCAAGCTGATAAATAGAAACCGATGAACCATTAGAATCAGTTCGATATAAGTTAAAACGAAATGTAAATCATAATGATATACTCTTTCTCAAATCAATACAAATGTATTACTAAAAAAAAAATCAGTATTGTTATACGTATGGCTATAGTCTGAATGAATATAATAATAACATACATAGCTTTCAAACTTTTTATATTACTTAACTTTTTACATATCATATTTTATAAACTAAACTTTATAAAAATCTAACAGTACGACTAATATATATATATAATACTGCTTTTATAAACTAATCGAATAACTGGACCTAAACAAAACATATACACCTAAACATCAATATATACTATAACATCATTTACACAACAAACAACTTATATCATATATATTAAAATTAAAGTCAATATTATAAATTACTATAGATATATAATATAGTAAAATCATATATATTCATCACAGATTCTAACTCCTTTTTTTTATATAATATACACTTAAAATCTGAAACCATATATATATACTAACTGTCACAAAACTAACACATTCATATATATACAACAAACAAACATAAGTCTTTTTTTTTATACTGTTCTTATATTATAACTAACAGATCGACTATAAGAAATGTTTATACAAACTGTATATATAACTTACATTATATACTTTAGAATTATATAAAAAAAAATATGCATCAACACTAACATACCATATTACTGTAAACAGACAAGACTTTTTGGAAGCTTGAATATATATATGTTAGTAATTTATTACACAATCTGTTCAAGATAAAAAAAAAATCTAAATAAGTAAACCTGTTTAGATTGGAAAGAAAAAAAAAATTAAAAGCTTCCAGATTTTGAATATATAAATACAAGTATCAAAACCCTGGGAGCAAGAGTGAACTCTTGTAGTCTAACTAATTATGTAAAGGCAACTTATGTCTTATAGCTCAATTTATATAACTAATATAAGTACATAGGCAACATACTAACATTTCAGATAAAACAACTTATATTTGTATATATACATACTTTATAACATAAAAGTACAAATATATAAATATACCTAAATGAAGATAGACAGAGAAGCTCGGCATGAAGGAGGAGGGTGGTGGGTCTCGGAGAGGTCGAGTGGCCAGACGTGAAGGAAGATGGCGCGGTGGAGCTTGGGTTGAAGAGGTGGCGAGGCTTAGGAGCGGCGAACGAGAGGAGGATGGCCTAGGTCGTGGGCTGCTGTCGTGGTGAGCGAAGGAGGGTATACATGCGGAAACAGCAAAGCCGAGACTGGGAGGTGGCTCTCGCGGAAGAGCTTTCGGCCGAGCATAGTGGTGGTCTGAGGTAGGCTTGGGTGCAGAGGAGTGTAAGGCTGGCTATGGGCGGTCGACGGTTTCAAGAGGTCGAAGTGGTGGGGCTGAGGCCGACATGGCGAGGTTTCAAGTCATTGCTTCTCACGTGGGTTATTGGGGAAAGAACTGATGGTGTTTCGGCACAGGGAGGAGGGAGCACGGTTGTGAGCAGGGAGGGAGGTCGGATGATAGAAGGACAAAACAAAAATGATGTTAGCCGAGATTGAAAGAAGAAGAAACGACAGAAGACAAAATTGCCCAAATTGCCAAAGAGGCCATTAATGTTGTTCTTGAAGATTTTAACTTGCCTTTAGAAAAGATTATTTAACAAAATTAATTTTATGATGGTGAAATGACGAGAGGCCATTTGGATGTATGCTTCAACATTTTATTTAGGAAAGAAAGGAAGAACAGAATGAAAGGGAAGGATAGACAGAGCAATGTTATATGAACCGGTACTTTGTAAATCAACAAATGGAATAGCAAAAGTTGGATATTACTCCCAGGAAAATAAAAGGCCAAGCACGAATTAATAGACACGTTTAAAGCCAGAGGCCTTGAGTTATTCACGTAAAATTTGAATGGACACAAAATAACCAAAAGGCACAAACTGGTACCGATACGGAATCGTGTTTCCACGGATTCCGCTGCGTACCGAATTTCAAAACACAGAATTAAATATACCGCAGGGATCAGCACATCGAGACGATCAAAACGGCATACAGAAATCAGTGGTACGATCATCCGATAAAAATCGATATCGGTACCAGAATATTGCTATTTTGCAGAAAATAAGAACGACGGAGCAATAGGTGTCCGAATTTGGAAAAATGACGAACTGACATCTTGCTCAGAAGATGGTTTAGAATTTTTCTATGTAAAAATATTTTGGTTTTGAAAACATTTTATTTTCACTGCTTTTTAACTGATTAAATTGAAGTGAATTACGCGCGAAATAAACTTTCATATTTTCGGACGAAAATTAACCAGTTGCTATGTTTAACTAGACGTATTCCAAATATTAAATTTTTATTTCAAAATTTTATCGTTTGAAATTTCGCAAAATTTCAACTAATTACGTTATTAAACAGTTGAAATTTTACGGGTCGTTACATTCTCCCCCACTCAAAACTTTTCGTCCCCGAAAAGGAACGAGGTAGGAGAATAGAAACAACCAGAAAGAAAAACAGATTTGAAATACAAAATAACAATTTTTTTTTAAACCATATAAATTCAAATATAAATTTATTTATATTCAATAATTTGATTTAATCCATTTGATTTCACTAAAATCAATCTCAACTATTTCTAAATTCATTTCTTATTATCCAATTATCTTCAATTTACAATTTCTAAAACCATAAATTTGAATAGTCTTTTATTATAATCATATTTTTCCAATCAAATTTAAATTCTTCTTTATTCCAAATTACTGTTAAGTTTATTCTACTTAATATATCTTATCACATATATTTAACCCATATAAATTAATTTAAAACATAAAAATTTCGATTTAAATTAATTTACATTTATTAATTTCTTTTAAATTCAAGGTATTTTCATATGTTGATCAAATTTCAATTTATTGATTCTTTCAAACAAATTTATTAATTCTTTCAAAACAAATTTTTTCATTATTAACTGAGTTTACTTATTATCCTATCTAACTCTATTAACATCTTTATAATCAGAATTTAGTGTATAACGTCATTATAAACACTCAAATTTTATTTATAAATTCAATTTATCTTATATATTATCCAATTACATATTTAACTTCTGAATAATTTAGGTAAGTTGTATGAGAATGTAGTTGAACAATATACAAATAAAAATTTTCCCAATTCAATTATTCAAGTTTAAATACTTATTCCAAATTTTAGCTTTATTTATAATTGCAAACATCCTTTAACATAATTTAAGAATTAGATTTCCGATTAACTTTAAACAGTTTAGAGATATATATAATATATTTATATCAAATCAAATTAAATTTTAAAATAAGATACCTATATATATGTAAATCAAAATATACTGAAGGAATTCAAATCAAAATATTTTTCAAAACAAAACCGTAGCAAAGCTACAGAATAGTATCTCCACTTCGAAACTCGAAAATGAACGTCGATGATGCGGCCGCCATCACCGAAATTATTTTCCAGCGACAAAGAGCAGAGCACTGATTTAATCAATTAAAATTCTTTGAAAACCATTTCTATTCGAAAATCTTTTAATAATATATACTTTAAATTTTAAAACCAAAGTTCGAAATCACTGGAAACTAAATTCTCAAATTTCTGAATTAAATTCATTTCAAATTCCAAATCAATTTATAAACCATATTTATAAATTCATTTAGAATAATAAATGGTAATCAAATATTATCATTTCAAACAAACAATTTAATTAACCTATTAAATTCCAGAAAATTTAACTTATATTTTTACAATATAATCAACAAATTTATTTCATTTACCAAATTTTGAAAATAATATTGTGTCAGTTTGCTCTGTTCAAGTGTTTTGGAGATCCTATCGATAGCGCTGATCAGACGAATCGATCGGAAACCCAAATCACATCAACAACTCAAACAACACAATATATAAAACATTTAATATTAATTTACAAATACATTTCTTTCCTCGACGATACAAGAATAGATTTCAAAACAAAGATAGAGATTCAAATTTTTGATGGACTCAAATCAAAGAGAATTTTGATTCGAAAATAAGTTCAAACGAAGATAAGGTGATGAAATAACGAAATAGAAAGATGGATAAGTTTATATAAATCGTGGGCGACCTTAACCGGGTTCGACCGTGACTTCAAGAATAAGATCGATGTTGAATTCCGAGGTAAATCAACACTCGATCTCAAGAGATAGGATTCAGGTATAGCAGGAGATAGATAGCACCGTAAACCGAGGATACGGAAATCTCCGGTAAATCGATGTCTATTTTAAAGGAGTTTCTCCTTTACGAATCATTCGAAGATTGGCGAGACCGCCGATCTATTATAGATATCATTCAAAATGGAGTTATGGGGTGCTCCAGAATTGAAAGAAGACGAACAGTGAAGGACACGAATGAATTTCGGAACCGAGGGAAACGTTCCAAAATTCAAAGGAATTAAGTCAAAGGAAGAGATTGAAACTCGAATGGGAGTGATTCTGTAAATACATTTACCCTATATGTTAAGTTTTGCCTAGAGCTACCAAAGCTCTGATACCAACTGTAACGACCCGCCATTTTGGACCATTCGCATCCATTATAAGTGTATAGGTAGACACTCATGCCGGAGTTGAATTGCTCAAAATACCGCGTTGTTAATTTAAATTGGCAAAACTGAACATATACAGTAAATAAGTAATCACAGAACACAGACACAGAGTATATAAGTGCAGCGGAAATAAAAGAGATAGTAGTTCATGAAGCTACTATATGAATATATAAAATACATCAGAGTTTACAACAGAAGAATAATACAATACATCAGAGTTAAACCAGATACAACGGAAGAGTAACACGATACATCAAATACAAATCAGAATGCATCACTGGAATCATCGAATATCTGAAAGCTGGATAGATAGCTGGATCTCCAAGCGAAGCTCCAACTCCAAAGGTGAGTCTCGAAAGCTGAACTACTCAGTCTGACCCGAGCGTAAAGTAAAAACACAAAACACTCGAGTCAGGATTAACATTCTTATATTAATAAATCCAACTCAAGTGAAATAGCAATTGAAATACAAGTAACTCAAAGGATGTTTGGAATAACCATCCTTTAAGGATCCGTTAAACTATCTACTATGTAGTAGTGTACGATAAGTAGATAATGTCTATCAGTAATATAAAGATATCAAAATAGCGTTAAGTCATGGCCCATTCCACCCTTAACACATTTTTATTCCCACAAGCATATACAAGACCGTAGTTTCCCCAAAACCGGAAGTCACCAGAGGGAAATCCATATACTCAAGGTACAAAACAAATTCGTAGTGGTCGCGCATAAATGGAATACAAGTATGACAAGGCACATGAGGCTATACCCAAGGTAGTGATACTACCGTTCGCCTGATCCGGACTGGTGAGAACGCAACGCCGCAGCGCCCGCAACACCGTGAGACAACACTCCCAAAATCAAGGGTGCACCAATCGACAACAAGTATAAGTAGTTCGAAGAAGTGTGTCCACTTGAGTTATCAATCCTCCATTGGCCCGGCACAGCTCCTGTTTTAGTCATTTCCAATTTGACACAAGTGTCAAGGCTATCCATTATCGTTCACTTTCTTCAGTCAACACGTACATCATTCCAACCACTTCATTTTGGATCATCACTCCGTGTATAGTTATTAAAGTGGTTTTCGGTTTAGATAGAGAGTATATCCATAACCGAATTCCGGTCTCTTTAATAACTTCCGTAATTATTACACCGATTGGTCGTTTATTTATTTCAAAACCAAATCAATTTCAATTTCAATTTCAATTCGTAAATCAACATTTCATTTGTCTTTCTAAAACAATTTCCATAATTTACGTTTCAAAACTTCAATTTACCATTTCAAAATCTTATAATTCAATTTCAATATCTTTATTTAAAACCATTCAAATATTGATTCAAGTTCGTATAAGTTTCATTTCGAAAACATTTAAATTAATTAATTTTAACATTCAAATCAATTTAAAATTCATTTATCGATCTCATTCAATATTCATTAAGTAAATTTGTTATTCAAAACAATTTCCGTTAAATTTCAATCATTAAATCCATTATTTAAATTCAACTTCCTTATCAAAACTTACAAATTGAATTAAATTAAATTCATCAAATCAAATCCTTTAAATTTTCAAGTCTTACATTAATTCCCAAAATATCACATTTCCATTTCTTGTTAAAGAAATTCAATTTCACTTATTGACTTACTTAAATAATTTTCCAAAACTTAATTAATAAAGAAATTCAATTTCAATTATTTACGAAGTAAAAATCCACTTATTCAAAAGTTCCATTTTTCTTATTAAAGAATTCAATTCAATTTAATCATCAAATAATTCAATCTTATTTAATTATTAAATAATTCAAAACTTAATTATTAAATAATTTCAAATTTTAATAATTTCACTTAATTATTAAATCATTTCAACTTAATTCAATCATTTCTCAAATTTAACATTTTCCTTTCAATAAAATTCAAATTTCAACTTCATTTCAAAACCATATTATTTATTCAAATAAAATTTTCGTTTCATTTTTAAATCAAATTATTGACCAGTCGGGTTTTATATTTAATTTCCTATCCTAGGTCAAAGTTCAATTTGGGTATTTATCATTTCAACCCGATTCCAATTTAATTCAAAATCAAAGCATAACAAAGGGAACTTGCAGTATGATAACTGGGATGGTGTCAAAGTAAATAAACAAGCAATAACAACGAATAATAACAATCAAATAATCAATTCAAATAATCCCGAAATAACCGTATTAATTCGCATTGTTATTTGTACGAATTAATATAATTATTTCTAGAATCTACACTATCATTTCATGCAGATTAAAGATTATTACATTACGGTTTTCACTTGTCATCTATTTACAATTTCATACATCATCAGTTTAAACAACATACAATTGTTGGTTCAAGGTGTAGTTAACAATCCTACGTGTCAATAAATTTAACAGTTAAAGGGGTCATATTATACAAATGTCAGTTAATCAAATTTAACATTTAATTATCCTATATCAAGTTCAATTTCATACTGTTTATCATTTTAACATTAACAATTTAACGTCCAATATAAACATCAACAATCAATCAATTAACAACCAAACTGGATTATCATTTCATATATATAACAGATAATGGTGTCAGATGTCACAGGTGAACTGATACAGGTAATAACAGTGTAAATAACTAACAGCAGCATATTTCAATTGTCGTTTCAATTGAAATCAAATTTAATAAATAAAAGAACGTTAATCGTGAGTGAGTGCTCACCTTTCGAGGCTAGAAATGATTCGATGATGAAACGAGTTACGAATCCAAGTACAAAGTGAGATAAGCACGAATTCGATAGTCAAGCTGATAAATAGAAACCGATGAACCATTAGAATCAGTTCGATATAAGTTAAAACGAAATGTAAATCATAATGATATACTCTTTCTCAAATCAATACAAATGTATTACTAAAAAAAAAATCAGTATTGTTATACGTATGGCTATAGTCTGAATGAATATAATAATAACATACATAGCTTTCAAACTTTTTATATTACTTAACTTTTTACATATCATATTTTATAAACTAAACTTTATAAAAATCTAACAGTACGACTAATATATATATATAATACTGCTTTTATAAACTAATCGAATAACTGGACCTAAACAAAACATATATACCTAAACATCAATATATACTATAACATCATTTACACAACAAACAACTTATATCATATATATTAAAATTAAAGTCAATATTATAAATTACTATAGATATATAATATAGTAAAATCATATATATTCATCACAGATTCTAACTCCTTTTTTTTTATATAATATACACTTAAAATCTAAAACCATATATATATACTAACTGTCACAAAACTAACACATTCATATATATACAACAAACAAACATAAGTCTTTTTTTTTATACTGTTCTTATATTATATCTAACAGATCGACTATAAGAAATGTTTATACAAACTGTATATATAACTTACATTATATACTTTAGAATTATATAAAAAAAAATATGCATCAACACTAACATACCATATTACTGTAAACAGACAAGACTTTTTGGAAGCTTGAATATATATATGTTAGTAATTTATTACACAATCTGTTCAAGATAAAAAAAAAATCTAAATAAGTAAACCTGTTTAGATTGGAAAGAAAAAAAAAATTAAAAGCTTCCAGATTTTGAATATATAAATACAAGTATCAAAACCCTGGGAGCAAGAGTGAACTCATGTAGTCTAACTAATTATGTAAAGGCAACTTATGTCTTATAGCTCAATTTATATAACTAATATAAGTACATAGGCAACATACTAACATTTCAGATAAAACAACTTATATTTGTATATATACATACTTTATAACATAAAAGTACAAATATATAAATATACCTAAATGAAGATAGACAGAGAAGCTCGGCATGAAGGAGGAGGGTGGTGGGTCTCGGAGAGGTCGAGTGGCCAGACGTGAAGGAAGATGGCGCGGTGGAGCTCGGGTTGAAGAGGTGGCGAGGCTTAGGAGCGGCGAACGAGAGGAGGATGGCCTAGGTCGTGGGCTGCTGTCGTGGTGAGCGAAGGAGGGTATACATGCGGAAACAGCAAAGCCGAGACTGGGAGGTGGCTCTCGCGGAAGAGCTTTCGGCCGAGCATAGTGGTGGTCTGAGGTAGGCTTGGGTGCAGAGGAGTGTAAGGCTGGCTATGGGCGGTCGACGGTTTCAAGAGGTCGAAGTGGTGGTGCTGAGGCCGACATGGCGAGGTTTCAAGTCATTGCTTCTCACGTGGGTTATTGGGGAAAGAACTGATGGTGTTTCGGCACAGGGAGGAGGGAGCACGGTTGTGAGCAGGGAGGGAGGTCGGATGATAGAAGGACACAACAAAAATGATGTTAGCCGAGATTGAAAGAAGAAGAAACGACAGAAGACAAAATTGCCCAAATTGCCAAAGAGGCCATTAATGTTGTTCTTGAAGATTTTAACTTGCCTTTAGAAAAGATTATTTAACAAAATTAATTTTATGATGGTGAAATGACGAGAGGCCATTTGGATGTATGCTTCAACATTTTATTTAGGAAAGAAAGGAAGAACAGAATGAAAGGGAAGGATAGACAGAGCAATGTTATATGAACCGGTACTTTGTAAATCAACAAATGGAATAGCAAAAGTTGGATATTACTCCCAGGAAAATAAAAGGCCAAGCACGAATTAATAGACACGTTTAAAGCCAGAGGCCTTGAGTTATTCACGTAAAATTTGAATGGACACAAAATAACCAAAAGGCACAAACTGGTACCGATACGGAATCGTGTTTCCACGGATTCCGCTGCGTACCGAATTTCAAAACACAGAATTAAATATACCGCAGGGATCAGCACGTCGAGACGATCAAAACGGCATACAGAAATCAGTGGTACGATCATCCGATAAAAATCGATATCGGTACCAGAATATTGCTATTTTGCAGAAAATAAGAACGACGGAGCAATAGGTGTCCGAATTTGGAAAAATGACGAACTGACATCTTGCTCAGAAGATGGTTTAGAATTTTTCTATGTAAAAATATTTTGGTTTTGAAAACATTTTATTTTCACTGCTTTTTAACTGATTAAATTGAAGTGAATTACGCGCGAAATAAACTTTCATATTTTCGGACGAAAATTTACCAGTTGCTATGTTTAACTAGACGTATTCCAAATATTAAATTTTTATTTCAAAATTTTATCGTTTGAAATTTCGCAAAATTTCAACTAATTACGTTATTAAACAGTTGAAATTTTACGGGTCGTTACAAAACAGTAAAACAGAACTAGTATAAAACAACCCATATAACAGACTATATACAAAACTAAAATAGAATCATAAAATACTACATATGCTCTATCATTAACTTATTATATACTAAATGGATAGCTACACAGCTTACTATAAACACGTGTGACAGTTTGTAAATAGATATTATTATTAAAACTATAAAGCTACATAATACTTGTGCACCAAAGTTATGGTATATATTTATATATATAATAGGCCTAAACTTAATTCCTTTTTGAATAATGAACATAGGCTCGAAAAACGACAAGCACGTACTAAGTAGTGCGCACGCGAGTTACTCGGCTGGACCAGCAAGAAAGGCCGGTGAGGTGAGAACTAAGGCGAACTGGCAGTTCTGGTCTGAGGTGGAGAGGGCGGAGGTCGAGGAGGAGAAGTGGCGGACTGCGGATTAGGATCGAGCAAGGAAGAGGGATGGAATTTAGGTGGTGGCGGCAGCTAGACGGGGAAAGCTGAGGTGGAAGGCGGGAAAGACGAGGCCGGAGGGGGAGGAGCAGAGGCTGCGCGGTTGATGGGATGAGTTGTGGAGCTAGGTAGCTTGGTTTCGGATGTTTGGAGGAAGTCGAATGCTAGAGGGAAGGCTCGGGTGGCCGGACGTTGATGGAAGGTTTGTGGCAGGCGTTTGCGGTTAGGCGCTTAAGTTGGAGATGGCCGACGCATGGGATGGCATGCTGAGACGAGGCTCGGCTCTAGGGTTCGGTGGGGCGGTTGCCGTTCGGGGAAGGCTCTGACGAATGGACGGATGTGAGAGAGAGGAATATGAGATGGAAGGAAGTGGGAAGGGTGGCTATAGACATTTTATCATTTCACTTGAACAAGATAGGAAAGAAAAAGTAACAGAGAAGAGAAGGTAGAAATTTGAAGAAAGAAAAATGAAAAGGAGGAATGGAAAGTGGCAGAAGGGTGGACTTTGCAAAGTGGAAGGAAACGAAATGAATATCTCATTAATGAATGCAAATAGAAGGAATGGGAAAAGTAAAAGTCATTTACTCTTAATTTTGGAAATAGTAAAAGTTTATATGGCTCTTCGTTTGAGCTGAGGCAACGAATGGACGGGGAGACTAAAAGAGATCGAATACCGAACCGATACGAAATCGTTTCCGTAGATTTTTCCATTCACCGGACTTCGAAACATCCAAATGAATATACAGCGGAGATCAGCATGACGAGACGATCAAAACGGTATACAGATTTCGGTGGTATGGTTGAATTATAAAAATTCGAATTTTTTTATAGCGGAAAATGCAAGAAAAACGCTGAAAAATAAGATCGACGGAGCCAAAGATGTCCGAATTTGGAAAAACGACAAACTGACATCTTGCTCAGAAGATGGTTTAGAATTTTTCTGTGTAAAAATATTTAGGTTTCGGAAACATTTTATTTTCATCGCTTTTTAACTAATTAAATTGAAGTGAATTTACGCGCGAAATAAACTTTCATATTTTCAGACGAAAATTTACCAGTTGCTATGTTTAACTAAACGCATTCCAAATATCAAATTTATATTTCAAAATTTTATCGTTTAAAATTTCACAAAATTTCAACTAATTACGTTATTAAAATAGTTGAAATTTACGGGTCGTTACATTAAATTTCAGCATATTAGCCACAAAGTGGGTTTCACATTGTAAACGGCAAGCACTTATTGGAGAATAGATTTCCATACAAATGACCAAGTGAAGGGACTACCTTCTGACAGTACATCTTTAGAGGAATGTACAGAGGCCTAACTGATGGTCCTCTACCAAAACAAGATCGGCCTACCTCTTCCTAGATAGTACCAAATATGTCATCACCCCGGTCATTACCGACCTATCCAAGAGCTCTCTTCGCATACACCACACTAATTTAATACCCGACGTCATAGTAGAAATAAATATATCTAGAAGGGGATGATCATACCCTAATGGTTGCGAACCACATAGCCTTGCCGCATCTACCTTGTTTCGGTCATTTCTGGGTGTTAGGCCAGAGGTAATGATTACCTGTCGCGTAGCACATCATCTTTCCTCTTTGAATGCCACATTTCCATTCCATAATCACAAAACTAATATATAGATAAATATAATTCCTGAGCTCGTACGTCTTAGGAAAGGGTGTTAAGCTAAGAGAAGTTGTCTTCACTGCCACTAAGCAGATGATACGTTTATAGAGAACAATCAATCTGATTTTAAAATGCAATGTCAGATATTCGTCCATACAAGTTCATTCCGGGACTGAACGAAACTGAAGGCACTCTCCTATCACATCCTATCGAGAGTTACCCCTACGATTAGTAGCAAGAAGTCCTTGCATTGAAAATCTTAAATGAAGAACTACTATCACAAAATATGATGTTAACAATAAATCTTCTCAACATCCCTAATGCTTGATATTAGATTATTTTATATGGACTCAACCATGTTGTTGAGGTGAATCATGTCATTGTAAGCATATCTTTCGAATAGAATGACTAAGTCAAAAGGATCTAAGGTGATAGCTCTAACTTTTGACTAAGATGATCTAATCGTAAAAAGTGACAAATTGCCAAACCTTTCGACATTACCGAAAGGTTGAGGAAACCTTTCCTGACTTTATTGGCTTAGATATTATGATGGAAGAATAACTAACCCATCAACCATGTCGAAGGGTTTAGGTTCCGCTCCAACCTTTCGACTTGGTTGGAATAGAAAAGGTTATTAAACCTTTCGACCTTATCAAAAGGTTTATGAGGCTAGTAAAAGGTTATCAAACCATTCGACCTTGTCGAAAGGTTTATGAGGTCAGTAAAAGATTATCAAACATTTTGACCTTGTCGAAAGGTTTATGAGGCCACTCCAACCTTTCGACTAGATTGTTATAATAGTAGTTGTCTCTTGAAGCTATTCACATTCATATAACTTTCAACACTATAACTTTATCATGTCTCATCTCCCTTGGAGGTTGAAAGTAATCATTCATTAATGTTTTTTACCTCTTATCGATCACGCCGAAAGGTTGTATTCAAAACCTTTCGACCTTATCGGAAAGAGATGCTTACTCTATTCTATATTTCTTTATTTCTTTCAACCTCTTGGGTCGATAGTTTTGTGGAATCCCTTTGAAAGGATTACTGATGCCATAACGAGTTGATATAATATGTCACAAAACCGTATCAGGGATCTGACATCGTATATCACAAGTTGTATTTCCCTTTAGTAGCTGAAACCATAAATTTAATATGTAAGGAAATAAAAATCGTGAAAATATCATGTGATGGTTCTATGACATATAATCGAAATGAACGAAGAAGGTAAGAAATAAATCATATATGATCAGCCGTTAATGTTGAAATAACGCCTGATCATGATCATCCCCAAATTCAAAGTTGATCACAAGCCATCATCCTCTTTATTTTCTCATAATGAATTTTGATACAAAGTTTAAGAGGCAAATCCCCAATTTAATTTCTAAATTAAGGTTACAACCGTAGTGAGTGGGAGCAGAAGTTGTAGAATGAGAGCAGAGTGAGAAAATCCGATCCCTTAAACCGGACCCTTTGGGTCTTATTTATAGATGCAGATGGCCCCCCTTTCATCTTCATGCTTTTGGCTGAGTTGAAAGGTCTCCCCTTTAATTTGAAATTGTAAAACTTTTGTCCTTGTAGAATGGTTTACCGTTCATATGCTATTATGGACCTTTGAATATTGTCGAAGGGTCTATTTTTTCTCTATGCCTTCATGAACCTTTTGACTCTGTTGAAGGGCTTGCCTTCTATAAGCTACTATGAACCCTTCGACGTTGTCGGAAGGTTTCTCTTTCACTTAATTGTTGGGAACCCTTCGGCCTTGTCGGAAGTTTGCTCTTTCATTTGATTGTTGTGAACCTTTCGACCTTATCAGAAGGTTTCTCTTTCACTTGATTATTGTGAACCCTTTGACATTGTCAGAAGGTTACTCTTCACTTAATTATTGTCGAGAGCTGTGCCTCCCTTCAATGTTGTCGAAAGGTTGTATTTCATTCTTTGCTAACTTATGAATGTTGCCTTCTTCATGAACCTTTCGACATTGTCGAAAGGTATTTTGTATATGTTCCAACCAGTTCGAAAGGCTTGCTACGCTTTCGAAAAGGTCATTATAGAGTTGCCTGCTCTAGCTTTGGTTTCTCCACTCCCTTCAGATGGTAAGAAGTCTTTGAATGTTAAGAGATGAAACCTTTCAACTACTTCGAAAGTTCTGGGACTGCTATACACTGTTGACTGCATCCCTTCGACTCCTTCGCAAGGTCTGATCTGAACTCCTTTATTTTAGTCTTTGTTATATGATGATGGTTGTAGGACCATTCTTTTATCCCAGCCAGAAGGTGCTTGGCAGTTCTGTACCTAGCTGCTTCGTTGTGCCTTGTAATTCTTTCTTTCTTGCTTGCGGAAGGTTTGCTCCAAAGTTCTTTTGTGCTTCTCTTTATTAACATTGAACAATCCTTTTGACACCGTCGGAAGGTGACTTTACATGCTGCTCTTTATTCCTGTGGAAGCTTTTTGAAAGGCTTTCTTTATCTTTATTCATATTTTATGGTTAACATTTAGCCCCCCTTGTGTAAAGATGGCTTTTGTCTTTAGGACAAAAATTTCAGGAATGCCAAATTATCCCTGTATTCCTACAATACATCTAATAATATTCGCAAGGTTAGTTCATACCACAAGTACCTTTTTTAGTTTAGCTGACCTTTAACTCCGATATTATTTCAGCGGTGGGTCTTGATGGTTGGTATTTATCAGTTTCTCTTATCAATAGAATGTCAAAAGACCATATATAGACAATTTAGAAGTTCCTATCTTGCGACAATAAAGGCTGAAAATACCGCATTAAATAATAATAGGAAGACCAGAATCATATTGATCATTATAATAGAAAGCTAAAACCCCATATCAATTCGGTAATAATGAGAGAGGACCAACATACCAATCAGATCACCCGTTCCAATATGAAGGTCCAAGAGATTATCTTTGGTTGTAAACGTTAAAGGTTTAGATGACTTGTTTTGTCATTCAATAATAGAAGATCATAAGACCGTTTTTGGCGATAAGCAGTAAAAGACTAGAAATCCACGCCAGATAATAAATAAGGGTAGAGTGGAAATCCATAGCTGGTAATAGAAGGCTAGAATACCCAATTTCGCATTGACAATGGAAGTCCAGAAAACTATTCCCGGTAATAAGTAATAGAATAGCAGAATACCATTTCTGGTAATTAATAATAGAAGATAAGAATACCATTTCTGGTAATTAATATTAGAAAACTGAAATACCATTCTTGGTGACTAATAATAGAAGACTAGAATACCATTTCTGGTAATTAATAATAGAAGACTAGAATACCATTTCTATTAATAAGTAATAGAAGACCAGAATACCAATCTGGCAGATGTTCATGAGGAGAAGTCATTAAGTTATTTCTGATTTTCTTGTCGAGTGCGCCATCTTTAGGCTTTGATGATATTTTGCATGCTTTTTCTTTCTCGGGTCAGAGTTTCTTTATTTATTTGTTTTGGCCTATTTCAGGCAGGGACTCTTTTTTCCAATTCTTGTGCTTATTTAAGTAGTTGCAATTTCAGGCGGTGCCAATTTCTGGAGGTTCCGCATTTCAGGAAGGGACTTTTCTTAGTCCGCCGGACATTTCATCCGAGTTTCCAGTTCGCTCGGTTAAATTATTCTCAAGCATGGCCCGATGACTTACCTGACCTCCCTCTAGGAGGCACTTTAACTTAGCCATAGCGTGACATGGCTAAGGGCTTGTTCGGTACCTTTGCCAGGCCATAGTGTGGCTAGACCAAGGGATTACCTATCCTCCCTCTAGGAGGCGCCTTATCCTGGCAATAGCGGGATGCAGATAAGGGCTTATGCTGCTTTAACCTTGCCATTTCTGACTTTGGCATGACTAAAGGCTTACGGACTCTCTCCAGGATGTGCCTTGACCTGGCCATCTTGGCGTGACCAAGGGCTTTCTACCATTATTGGTAGCCTACCATTTTAGATATTCCAAGTTTAAGGAGAATTTTACTCCCGACCATGTAGAGTTTTCTTAGTGAATCATAGTAGAGACATTCTTGAAAATGCTTTATTCATTCAAAGTTGGAAAATATGGTTTCAAATGTTCCACGTTCCAAGTTCTCGATACCATATTACCATCAGGATGGCATAACTTGTAAGCCCTTGGAAAGGTTTCCTTGAAAATTATTAGTGGACCTTCCCAATTTTGTCCCAATGTCCCATCTGATGGGTTTCTCGTATTGGCCATTACTCTTTTAAGTATCAAATCTCATTGTCTAAATGACCTCGTATTCACCTTTGAGTTATAGTACTTTGATATTCTCCTTTGGTATTCTGTTGTTCTTAATGCCGCTTCATCTCTAAATTCATGAATCAATTCAAGTGATTCCTTTTTTAATTCTTGATTTGGGTTGAAGGCGTAGGCAATCCTTCGATGAGAGGGTTCCTCAATTTCTATTAGTAGCATTGCTTCACAACCATATGTTAGTGAATACGGGGTATGATCCGTTGTAGTTCTAGTGGATGTACTGTAAGCCAATAAAACTAGGGGTAATTCTTCTACCTAATTCCCCTTTGCCTTATCTAGTCTCTTTTTCAAGATTGTCTTTATTGTTTTTTTGGCAGCCTCAATAGCTCCATTGGCCTTTGGGTGAGCGACAGAAGAGAAGCTTTTTATGATTCCACTCTTATGGCAAAATCATGAAAACTCTTCACTTTTAAATTGGGTTCCCTTGTCGGAGATTATCTTTTAGGGTATCCCAAACCTTGTGACAATGTTCTTAATGATAAATCTTAACACTTTCCCAGAGGTAATCTTTGGAAGTGGTTCTCCTTCAACCCATTTTGTGAAGTAATCAATTGCCACTACAAAATACTTCACCCCAACTTTGGAGATTGGAAGCGGTCCAATTAAATCGATTCCCCAAACATCAAATGGCCATGGGCTGGTAATAGAGGTTAGTTGATTTGGAGGAAGATGTGGTATCTTCGAGTAGCGTTGGCACTTTTCACATCTTTTAACCTATTCGATTGCTTGGTTGGTTAACTGTGGCCAGTAAAATCCTTGTCTCATTATCTTTTTGGCAAATTTGATCCCATTGGAGTGATCTCCACAAAGTCCTTCATGGGCTTCCTTTAATATCTTTAATTCACTCTCTGTTTTTACACATCGCAAATAGGGAAGGGCATATCCTTTCTTTTATAGAACTCCATCCACAATGGTAAAGCTTTGGGCTTGCCTCTTTAGCTTTTGTACCTCTGTTCTATCTGCCGGTAGTGTCCCATTGACGATATAACTCATAATTGGGGCCATCCTAGTGTTTTCATAGTATTCTTCCATTATTGGAGATGCGGATTCCTCACTTGGCCTTTGTTGATTCGTTTCCCCATTTCTTGTGCTATAGCCCATGATCGGGTCAATACTAGTAGCTCATTAGTTTTTTCCTGTTTGTTTTCCTCAATACTGGGATTAACCTGAAATCCCACAGGCATAATTCAAGTCTCCCTTCTTGAACTTGCTAACTTAGCTAATGAGTCTGCTTGGAAATTGTTTCCCCTTGGTATTTGGTGTACAGAGAAATCTTTGAAAAGTGTGAGCATTTTTAATACCTTCTTAACATACTGAATGAGTTTGGGATCTTTTGTCTAGTAAACTTGCTTGATTTGGTTGACTATTAATTGGGAATCACTGAACACTTGAATCCTTGGGATTTTGAGTTGTAAAGCAAGGATCAATCCTACGACTATAGATTCATACTCTCCATGTTGTTAGTTGTTGAAAACCCTAATTTTATAGCATAATGAAGTCTGTGTCCATCAGGGGTAATTATTATGTATCCTGCTCTAGCCCCATGTTCATTTGAGGAACCATCCACAAATAACCGCCACTTGGGTTTTAAGTTGTTTTCCTTTTCGGATTGCTCTGAAACGAATGCTGTACATTCATTAATGAAGTCAGCCAATGGTTGTCCTTTTATAGCCGCTCTGGGTTGATATTCTATATCATATTGACTTAGCTCAATTCCTTACTTAATCAGTCTGCCAGAAGTTTAAGGTTTACTAAAGACTTGTTTCAATAGAAAGTGGGTCAATACCTTCACTGAGTGCGCTTGAAAGTAAGGTCTTAACTTTCGAATCATGAGAATTAAACGGTATGCTAGTTTCTCAATAACCGAATATTGGATTTTGGCATCCTTCAGCCTTCGGCTTACATAATAAATCGTTAGTTGCAATTCGTTTGTTTTCCTGATCAATACTGAGCATACAGTGTGTTCCAAAATTGCCATATACAATAATAGATCCTCCCCATTTTCGGGGCTAGATAAGATCGGAGGTTTTTCCAAATGCGATTTCAACTCTTGAAATGACTTTTTACAATCCTTATCCCATTCAAAAATTTTCTTCTTCTTTATTACCTCAAAAGATGGGATGCACTTACCGGTGGCCTTTGAAATAAACCTGCTTAGCGCTGCTACCTTTCCATTCAAACTCATAACATCTTTACTTGTCTTGGGCTCTGCCATATCCTTTATGGCCTCAATCTGTTCCGGACTAGCCTCAATTCCTTGTGCAATGACAATATAGCCTAAGAATTTTCCAAAATAAAATCCAAAGTTGCATTTTGGGGGTTGAGTTTCATTTGATACTTCCGGAGTACTTTGAACATTTTATCCAAATCTTCAAGAAGATCCTTTGCCTCTTGGGATTTTACCAACATGTCACCTACGTAAACTTCCATACTTCTTCCAGTTTGATCTTTAAACATCCGGTTAACCAATCTTTGGTAAGTTACTTCGGCATTTTTCAACCCAAATGGCATAACTTTGTAACAATAGGTTCCTTCATCTGCAATGAAGATGGTATGCTCATTATCAGGTTTATACATAGGGATTTGATTGTATCCAGAGTATGCATCCATCAAGGATAGCAGCTTATGTCCACTAGTTGCGTCAACCAATTGATCTATCCTTGGCAGTGGGTAACAGTTATTTGGGAAAGCTTTGTTTAAATCCATATAATCCACGCAAGTTCGCCACTTCCCATTAGATTTCTTTACCAAAACTGGATTCGCCAACCACTTGGGGCAGAAGACTTCTCGGATAAACCTATTTTGTTGCAATTTCTTGACTTCTTCCTGCGTTGGTCCTAACCTTATCGAATTGCCTCTTCTTTTGCCTGACCGGAGGAATGTTTGGGTTGACATTCAGGGCGTGACTTATGATTGCAGGGTCAATTCCAATCATGTCAGAGTGGGTCCAAGGAAAAATATCCTTATTGGCTTTTAATAATTCCACCAATTCTGATTTTAAGTGCTCCTCGAGATCTTTTCCCACTCTGACTATTTTGGTAGAATCGGTAGAATATATTAAAATTTCCTCGGCTTTCTCAATCGGCTTAATTCTTTCAATCTCTCCTCGACATTCTAGCTCGGTAATAATTTTGCTCTCCTCTATTGAATTGGTATCCATTCTCTTTCTTTTTCCATAAAATGTAAAACATCTTTTAGCAATACGCTTGTTAGTTATATTAGATTTTTTCTTCGCTTCGAATGATGGATGGAGAAACCCATCATCCAAATGATGTAAAGTAATGGAAGAATCAAAGTAATAAGTAAACTCTCTGTTATATTGTTCCAAAGTTACGAAGTACATTTCTCTTGATGCAAATTGCTCGCCTCGGATAGTTCCCCTGCCATTCTTAGTAAGGAATTTGAGCATCAGATATTTAGGTAAGTCAAAAGCATCCACTTCATCTAGCGCTGGATGTCCGAAGAATGCCTTGTAAAATGATGGCTGGTCTATGATTACAAAAGTTGTTTCAAAAACACGAGAGCAAGGAGGGAGTCCCAGCTATACCAAGAGCTTCACTTGTCCTAATGGAGTTGTTCCCTTGTTGTTGAACCCAAAGATGGGTTCAGGACTAGGCTTAAGTTTGTCTTTAGAGATCCCCATTTAATCGAATGCATGTCGAAAGATCACGTTTGTAGCCCTTTCAGTGTTGACTAGGATCTTTGTAACCACTGAGGATCCTATCTGAGCTGTGATCATCAATGGGTCATTGTGAGGGTGATGGATTCCACTTCTCAATTCCTGGAGATTGATCACCAATGTGTGCATGTTGATATTATACTTTAGGTTTTTGAGTGGTGCTTCTTCTTGCACAAAAAACACACCATTCCTAGCTTCATGAATGTATATACTCCTGGCATTCTGACTCCTGCCTACAGGATGTGGTCCGCCATATATAACGTTGATTTTGTTTTGGGGTGGACTCAGGTTCAATGGATCTTCGTATTCAATCATATTAAAAGTGGTACCGGTAGGTTTTCTTGTCTCAGTCTCTAGCAAGGAAGTCTGTTATGGGTTTTCCACAAACTCCTTTAGCTGTCCTTCTCGGATTAATTTTTGAATTATCCCCGCCAGCATTTTACACTCATTGGTCATGTGACAATTTTCCTTGTGATAAGTACATTAGTTATCTCCTTTCTTTTGCTTTGGACAATTTCAAGCTTTGAACGAGGTCGGGAAATTGACCTTGTCTTGAGTCATCGCATAAATGTAGGAGATCGACCTTTTTAACGCCACTGCATTAGCATCTTCCCGTCTAGAATTTTTGTAAATCCTTTCCAAGTTGAATCTTCCACTGCCCTTCCTCTGATTAGACTTCTTCTTAGAATAGTACAATTCGTCGAGTCGGATGAACTTGTCGGCCTGAAAATGAAAGTCTTGCAAGTCTTGGCAACCATGGATGATTAATTCCTTCCAGAAACGAGAATTGACTATATGGCCTTAATGAACTGCAATATGCTTGTCCATGTTGGTCATTCCCTTGGATTTCAAAGCTTCTACGTTAAACCTCTTTAAGTAATCTCCCAATGACTCACCATGATTCCGTCTTATATTGGAGAGCACTGTATAATCAATCGATGGGTCTTTGCAAATGCAAAAATGAGCCGAGAATTCATAAGAAAATTTTTTCCAAGAATAAATTGTGTTCTCATAGTACTGTCTGTACCACTTGGCAGCAGCTCCTTGAAGAGTGACTGGAAAAAGGCGGCACCTAACAGCATTAGAAGCATTGTATAAATCCATTTGACTGTCAAATGCTATTAAATGGTCGTCAGTATCATATGTGCCATGATATTTCATTGTAGGGACCTTCACGTGAGAGGGAATAGGTGCTAACATTGTCTCATTAATGAAAGGGCCAACCCTCTAATTATCATTTACTCTCTCGTATGCTATTCTCTTACACTTAATATTCAACAGATCCTTTACAGCCTTCCCTGCCATGTCTTTGAGGTAAGCTTCATTACTTAAGTAGTCTTTCTTATTTGGTTTGTAGCCATCTGAGGTAGAGCTTGCAGAATAGTCCTTGTCTTCCTCTTGGATCCTTCCTTGATAGTTTGCCTTTAGTGGGAGACGATCCTTCTTCATGGACAGGGAAATGTTAGTTTTGCTTTCGTGGCATGAGTGTTGATTTTCAAGTTTCTCCTTAGAGAGACAACTTCCTCTCCTACTATGACAACTTTCATGGATGACTGGTGGGATAGGACTTCATTTAGGAGATTCTTCATCTCCTCTATTTGCCACTCTAAGTGTGTAATTTTAGAAATATGATCCTCTAGCTGAAGACTCTGAGCTGGAGCAAATTGCGGAGGCAGTTGAGCCAGTGGTGGAGTTGGTTGAGCTAGTGCGGAACACTGCCCTTGTTCCCTGTTCCCAGGATTGAAAGATGGCAAAAAAATTTCTTCCAATGAAGTTGCATGTTCGGCCCTTTCGTTTAAGGTGGAAAGCCTAATCGATTTCATTTTCCAACAGAAACCAAGTTTCCACAATTAGTTGTGTTAAGATAACAAGGTCAGAGGTTCGAGCCCTCCCTCTAGCGCCAAAAATGTTAATAAGAAATCTTGTCAACATCCCCAATGCTTGATATTAGATTATTTTGTACGGACTCAACCATGTTGTTGAGGTGAATCATGTCATTGTAAGCATATCTTTCGAATAGAATGACTAAGTCGAAAGGATCTGAGGTGATAGCTTTGACTTTCGACTAAGATGATCTAATAAAAAAAAGACAAATTTCCAAACATTTCGACATTATCGAAAGGTTAAGGAAACCGTTCCTGACTTTGTTGGCTTAGATAGTATGATGGAAGAATAAATAACCCATCAACCATGTCAAAGGGTTAAGGTTCCGCTCCAACCTTTCGACTTGGTTGGGATAGTAAAAGGTTATCAAATCTTTCGACCTTGTCGAAAGGTTTATGAGGCCAGTAAAAAGTTATCAAACCTTTCGACCTTGTCGAAAGGTTTATGAGGTCAGTAAAAGGTTATCAAACCTTTCGACCTTGTCGAAAGGTTTATAAGGCCACTCCAACCTTTCGACTAGATTGTCATAATAGTTGTTGTCTCTTGAAGTTATTCACATTCATATAACTTTCAACACTATCACTTTATCAAGTCTCTTCTCCCCTGGAGGTTGAAAGTAATCATTCATCAATGTTTTTTTTACCTCTTTTCGATCACGCCGAAAAGTTGTATTCAAAACCTTTCGACCTTATCGGAAAGAGATGCTTACTCTATTCTATATTTCTTTATTGCTTTCAACCTCTTGGGTCGATAATCCTTTCGTGGAATCCCTTTAAAAGGATTACTAATGCCATAAAGAGTTGATATAATATGTCACAAAACCGTATCAGGGATTTGACATCGTATATCACAAGTTGTATTTCCCTTTCGTAGCTGAAATCATAAATTTAATATGTAAGGAAATAAAAATCGTGAAAATATCCCTTGATGGTTCTATGACATATACTCGGAATAAACGAAGAAGGTAGGAAATAAATCATATATGATCAGCCGTTAATGTTGAATTAACGCCTGATCATGATCATCCCCAAATTCAAAGTTGATTACAAGCCATCATCCTCTTTATTTTATCATAATGAAGTTTGATACAAAGTTTAAGAGGCAAATCCCCAATTTAATTTCTAAATTTGGGTTACAAACGTAGTGAGCAGAAGCAGAAGTTGTAGAATGAGAGCAGAGTTAGAAAATCTGATCCCTTAAACTAGACCCCTTGGGTCTTATTTATAGATGCAGACGGCCTCCCTTTCGTCTTCATGCTTTCGGTTGAGTCGAAAGGTCACCCCTTTAATTTGCAGTTGTAAACCTTTCATCCTTGTCGAAAGGTTTCCCCTTCATATGCCATTATGGACCTTTGAATACTATCTAACGGACTATTTTTTCTCTATGCCTTCATGAACCTTTTGACTCTGTCGAAGGGTTTGCCTTCTGTAAGCTACTATGAACCCTTCGACCTGGTCGAAAGGTTTCTCTTTCAATTAATTGTTGGGAACCCTTCGGCCTTGTCAGAAGGTTACTCTTTCACTTGATTGTTGTAAACCTTTTAACCTTGTCAGAAGGTTTCTCTTTCACTTAATTATTGTGAACCCTTTGACCTTGTCGAAAGGTTACTCTTCAATTGATTATTGTCAAGAGCTGTGCCTCCCTTCAATGTTGTGGAAAGGTTGTCTTTCATTCTTTGCTGACTTATGAATGTTGCCTTCTTCATGAATCTTTCGACATTATTGAAAGGTATTTTGTATGTGTTGCAACCGATTCGAAAGGCTTGCTATGCTTTCAAAAAGGTCATTATAGAGTTGCTTGCTCTTGCTTTGACTTCTCCAACCCCTTCGGAAGGTAAGAACTCTTTGAATGTTGAGAGATCAAACATTTCAACTCCTTCGAAAGATCTGGGACTGCTATACACTGTTGACTGTATCCCTTCGACTCCTTCGAAAGGTCTGACATGAGCTCCTTTACTCTAGTCCTTGTTTTATGACCATGGTTGTGGGACTATTCTTTTATCCCAGCCGAAAGGTGCTTGGCAGTTCTGTACCTAGCTGCTTCCTTGTGCCTTAGTAATTCTTTCTTTTATGCTTGCGGAAGGTTTGCTCCAAAGTTCTTATGTGCTTCTCTTTACTAACATTGAACAATCCTTTCGACACCATCGAAAGGTGACTTTACATGCTGCCCTTTATTCATGCAGAAGCTTTCTGAAAGGCCTTCTTTATCTTTATTCACTTTGAATACGTAAATTGGTTCGAAGTGGTTTTCAGATAAGAATTACCCAGATCCAACCCCGGTTTCTTCAAACCAACCATCGATAAAAGAGGTGAAGTAAATAGGTGAATAATATTTGATTATTTCATTCCTCTTATCAAAAATATGTTTTAGAGATGTATACCTTTAAAACACTTCTTTCCGATATATACAGAATTATTTAAACCTCTCTTATCAAATCCTTTGATTTCTTTAAACCTTTTTAAACTACGAATAATTCAAAATTATTTCATTTTTTTACTTAGGAAAACATTTCAAAATCATTTCATTTAAATATTAAGAAAGATATCTTAATTCAAAACTCGAGATTTTATTTAATTAAAACCGTGTTATCTAGAATGTTAATCCAAAATCAGTAAATATTAAATGAGCAGAATCTATAGAAATCATCTATTTCCACTCAATATCAATTCCCGTATTCAACAAATACTATGGGTGGAATAACGGGAATATCACCTTTTCAATTTCACGAATAGTACGAGTTCCCTCTTTGGGCTTTAATACTAAGTATAAGAAGACCATCTCTATAAAATCAACATTGTATTTAATTTAAATTTTGAAAATTTAAATCTTTTTATACTTAACCCATTTCCGACATTTCGACCTTATCCATCCCTCGCCCAAGTAAGAGGCTAAGTGAGCCAGGGCATTGGTTATTCCTGAACATCTCCTTAGTTTAAGCACCGCATATCCGGATCTCATGTATAGAAAAACCCAGTCTACTCGCTGGCTTTTAGAGCCAAGATTAAACCACTTACTTTGTAATAGCTTTTCTTTAAATCATTAATTTAAATTCTTTTTAAATAAACTATAAAACTTCCAAATCATCATTCAAACACTTAATTATTCATTTGAAAACATTTTAAAAAAATACGGAAAAGAATTATTTTACTCATATCTCAAAAGAATTTTTTTATTCATTTGAAAACTTCCAAATCACTTAACTATGGATTCCGAACTGCAAAACCGCAATTTTTCCAAAAACTTGTTTTACTCAATTCTCAAAATATACTTATTGAAATCTTGATTTTCTTTCTTTGTTTGAAAACAATGGACATAACGATTCAGAAAATTCTTACCTCGAAGAATTCTGAGCTACATTCCATTATATGTACTCATTTGACTTTTATGGCGCGAAATCGCAAACTACCTTTACACGACGCGCCAAATTTTGACTAAATTTTCAACTATCATTCAAACTTCACCAAAACACGTTCATATGTTTATAAAACTTTTCAAACTTAGTTTTAAACCATTTTAAGGAGGTTTAACATTCCATATACACCAATTTATTTATCATAAGAAAGTGATTTCCTTTGTGCTTATCAACGTATATTTCCGCGACTTGTATATATATTCAACATTCATATTAAACAACCAAACTTGATGATTAAATCATATTAAACATCCATTGCAAATATCATATCATCATCCAAGAATATAATATAACTAAGAGTTTCTCACTTATAGTTTATATTTCTAATTACATTTCAAACATTCATCAACCAAACATCATTAACATCCAAATAGTTATGTTAAACATTTATAACTACTTATAATGGTTTAAAGTTAGAGTTCTCACATTGATATTCTATCGGAAAAAGGCTATAACTTCACCATCTCACGATCTGAGCACACGAACCCCAACACCTTGCCTCCAAGTATGCTCGGCCATTCCATGCCAAAAGTGGTGCTCAACTAAGCATGGGGAATGATGGACTTTGGATTACTATTGAAATTACCAAAAACTTGACCTAAGAAGGGTCATTTTCACTTGGGTTTTTGGGCATCCTACTCTCTGAATTTGGAAATATGGTCAACATGAAAATTGTAGGAAATTCATTTCTCTATGGTTTGAAAAAAATGCAATAGATTTCGATTGTTTGTGAAGAAGTTGTGACCAAAAGAAGAGAGGGTAATCTTGGATTCATAAAAATGAAGCCTGAAAATGCACTATAAAAAGGGGTAATTTGACATAGTTAGACTTAAAACTGGAAGAAGTGCTAAACATGAAAGTTGTAGCCGATGAGTTCTACATGGTTTGAATAAAATATTTACTTTATTGGATTTGTTTTGGAGGAGTTATACTCGAATGAAAAGGTGGTATTTTCGGCTATTAAAACTGGGCTCGAAAATGCTTTGGAGAGAATGGAGTTTTGAGCATAGCTAAGCTTAGAATAGGAAGAAGTGTTCAACTAGAAAGTTGTAGCCATCGAAATTTTGAATGGTTAGAAAAAAATAGTTGTACCATTTCATTTGGTTTTGAGAGATTTATGGAGGAATGAGAAGAGGCTAAATGGATGGGTATTTATAGGCAAGTGGAGAGGTAGATATTTATCTCCACCATACATCATCCATCATCATCACCATCATTACTTCAACCACCATCCATACCTCACCATTTCTACTAAAATGACCCCTATGTGAGTATGACCATGTGCATATTTAGGTGCATGTCCTTGTTTGACTTTGTGAAAGCATAAGTATTAAGTAAACCAAAATATCTTAGATATTTTTTCATATTTACTGTATCTAAATATATTTCTACTTTTATACCATTGTTACATATATATGTATTTGTTAATAAATATAAGTGCATGTCACAAAGGTGTACAAGTTATATAAACAATGTCGTATAAATTATATACTTCAAACTGTTGAAAATCAAAAAACCGATTACCGTTCACATTTTCACTTATAAATAAATATACATACATTTGTAAACAAATTTTGAAATCAAATTTCTTATCATTTTAAATGAATAAAAATTATTACTATTGAACTATAAAACCATAAAAATTAATATTAAAAATTATTTACAATAATTGATATTATACCGATAAAGCGATATTGATTTTTCCTTATATTTTCAAATCAAATATATATCTTTATAAACTATTATAAATGATTTAGTATCACTTTGTAACTTATTTAAAATGAATTATAACCTTTTTAAAATCATTATTTGAATAATTATAATAATTAATAAATTATTAAATCTTAATTTAATTTAATAAATCAATTATTATATTTAAGGGCATTACTAACAATGTCATAAATACATTTAATTTTAAAAAATACAATAAATTATTTTATTTTTTATTCTTGTTAGAATATAAAAATAAATGTATGTATCTAGCTCTATGCCCGAGGTTTTATGGTTATAGATCTGATTATCGATAAAATAGTTTTCGACCATTTTATAGATTTAAATATCGAGGAAAATATTTCTTTAAATATCTATTCAAAATAAGATTACTATTACTTATTATAACTCAAAACAATATTATTTGTATTATGAACCTTTTATTTGAATAAATTCAAAAATAAATATATATTTATTATAGTGATAAATTTGCGGGTCGTTTAGACTTCCTCCTTTAAAAGAATTTCATCCCTGAAATAACCCAAAGGTTTTTCCCAAAATATTTACTTTTAAACTTACACCCGTACAACGTATATAGATCATCTGTACGGAATATCTGATTCGATCTTCTATTCAAATTCACAACTTTACTTCTGAACTAGCATTGATCCCCTGATCCTTTACTGCGGACTCTAACCAGGCTTTCTGATCAGAACTTTATTATTCCTTGCATAGCTCTCAACTATCATAAAAAACTCAAGTATCCAACCACAACCCCTCATTAATGTACGTCGTTAAGAATCAGGTGATAAATCCTTTTTCAGGTAAGTGTCAAATACGTAAAGTTCTGCACTCGAATCTTGGATTAAATCGTGCGATGAAATATTCCACATACTTCATATGAATTTAATAATCTAATTTTTTTTATGAAAACATTTTGTAAAACTTTCATTTTTTATTCAAACTTTTATAAATATATTTCTTTATACATAACCATTTTACATTTTTTTCCCAAATATTTTTACTTAAAAACACGTTTCTTTTCAAAAGATAAATACCTTTTTATTATAATACATTTCTAAACATATCTTAACGGTTTCTAAAAAACACATTTTCAAAATAATTCATTAAGTTGATAAATTACCATAAATGTCCTTTAACCAATATTAAATGTGAAAACTTTCTTTATTTAGTTAAAACTTTCTTTATCAATTAACACTACTTTATTAATTAAAACTTCCTTTATATATATTCTCTTTACTTATACCAGTTTTAATACTTAAAAACTATTTATATACTTATTCAAATGTTATAAGTATATTTAACAAGTTTTTTTCCTTAATTATCTTTAAAATATAATTAAAGATTAAAACAATTACGACCAAAACATTGTTATAATGAACTTCTCTTTTATAACAAGTTAATTATAATATTTTCTATCTTTTTACAAAAGACTCCAATACTTATTATTATCTTTAAAATCCCATTATTAAAGTTCTAAATATACCCATTAGATTTCTTCCAAAGTGTCATTCAAGGGTTTAAAAACAAACGTTGCTAAACATTATTTACTACAAACCCAAAACCATTCATTGATAACTTTAAATATTAATTTTAAAGATTAAAGCATACCCATGTTTATCAATTAAGATAGCACACTTTGATAAAAATTGACAACCATTAATTAATTTATCAACTAATGATTCACATAATGCTTTTTAACCTTAGAAAATTATATTGATTGAGTAACTCAAAAATTATACCAAGGAACTGGGTACTACCAATAGTATCACATATTTCTTTAACAAGAAGTGGAATACTTAAGAGAAGCGTTTACCATCCGAACACATCTCCTGTCCATTTTTATTTACTTTCGAGCCACTCAAATTAATTAACCAGAAGATACTTTTCATTTTCAAATCTATTTTTAGAAAAACTACTATTATTATTCCTTTTCCAAAAATCATTTGAAATTCCTTTCAAAAGTACTAGAATTTAAATTCTCAAAAATTCCTTTATAAAGCATGTTTTATAAAATCACTTATATAAAACATATACATAAGATTAATTTTTCTTAAATAAATTCCTTTAATCTTAAACTAACATTATTATTTATCGAATACCCAATAGTCAAATTGTGAAACTAAATTCACAAGGTATTCGTACTTAAACTTTTAAATTAAACAACCAATCAATTAATGATAATAACGGAGTATTATCATTTTCTTAATCAATTATAAACTATTTTTTATATTCAAAATATAATCCTAGGTAAAATTATTTCATTTACAAATTTTCAAAACCAAAATCATTTGTATATATCATTAACAAATATGCGCTCATATATAATACTTTCAAACTAATTCTAGGGTGTTACTAACCTTATTTCTAATGAGTTACTCATCTTAGGGTATTACTGTCCCAATCTCTAATGAGACTTTACCCTACTAAAGCCAAGGTTCTCGCTTAACCTTGTGCTCTGATACCAAATGTGAGGACCCGTTTCTTTAACTCTCAAAAATCGACACTAATACATCCTCGGTATTCACGTGCTGCCAATCCATGTGCTGGAGAAACAGATTCTCAAGGGTAAGAAAGAAAATAAAGACATAACAGAATCTCACATATATTATTTCAGTATGAACTTTACAGCGGAAATACATTTATCAGAGATTAAATATGGACATTTATAAACATATGTCCTTACAAATGCGGAATACACACGAGAGTGGTGGAAACATATAGCAATCTTCATAAAAATCTTCTAACTCCATGCTTTGAGCTCCATCTAGTATTCTTCTAAACTAAATCTGACTACTAGGCTCCTCGGGAAAAATTATGGCACCCAGAGTTTAAAGAAAAGGAAAACAATCTCTGGGTAAGTCATGCGACTGGTGTGAGACTCAAAAATACGCATTTTGAAAACAAAGGGTATCTCATAAGACCATGCCACACAAACAAGGAACGAGTTTTTACCTTATGATAACGAAACATTTGCTATGAAAAATAAACATTTGATATTATTTTTAACGACTTTCCTTTGAAAACATTTGCAAATAAACAAACTAATCTTCGCCGAAATTGTTACATTGATTAAATTCTAGCATATTAGTCATAAAGTGGGTTCTACAAACATAACGACAAGCACTTATTGGAGAATGGATGTAACGACCCGCCACTCATTCCACAGAATGACGCATCATTAATAAGAAAGAAAGGGGTAGAAAATAGAAAATAAGAGAAGAAAGAAGAAAAAACAACAACGATCTCACAGCGGAATGAATAAATTATATTAATAACATAAAGAAACTATTACATAGTATAAAACACTTATCAGAGTTTACACAACTATACAACACATACTAGACAGTTATAAACATCTGTCTAGATATTACAACTCAAATACAATACAAGACTCTAACACAGATATCAACACAGCGGAATACTATATCTACGAACGCCGAAGCCTCCTGCTCCATTGCTCCTCCACAATTCGTCAAAGCTAAACCTGAATCCCTTGGCTACTCGTAAAAATTTGAGTACCCAAGAGTTTATAAAACAGAAATAAACAACTTGGGTCAGACATGGGTCTGGTGTGAGTAACAGGTTAAACTTGTTTAACTTCAAAACCTTTTGAAAGAAAAGGTATCACGTAAGACTCCCCACAAATAAACATGGGTAAGTTTTTACCTTACGCTAACCAAAACATTGATAGGAAATTCGATTGTATTATGATAGGGTCTAAGGTTTTCAAATAAATATGAAATAGCCGAAATTGTTACATTATTAAATTCCAGCATACATAAGTATACAATCAAGTCCGTTATCACTTATTGGAATTTGGATTTCCATACAATGGCAGAGCTACCGGGGTACCGCTCATCACAGTACGAGGCCTAGATCACCGTACCGAGGATCACTCCCAATCCCCTGCAACACAAAGCCGGAACCATCCCTTACTGGATAATCCCGAATAAAATCACCCCACAGATGGCCGTCGCCAACTGCACCACTAAGCCGAAATAAAAGGAACTTCTCTAGACAGGGATGACCTTACTCTCAGTGGGTGCTACCCACGAAGCCTTGCTGCACCTCCCCTGTTTTAGCCATTTCCGGTTTGATGAGGCTTGAGGTCACGATTTACCTTTAAATCAGAACATCACTTAGAATGCTCATCGTCCACCTGACGATGTTTTGAAAGCATTCGATCCATACAAGTTCGTTCCGGGTTCGAACGAAACCGAAGGCATTATCTCGTTACACTCGTGTTGGAATCACCCTCAGAGTTAACGACAATAACCCTTGCACTTTGAATCTTCATCTTCACTTGAGATTCACGACCTATCGTTAATTTGGATCGATGTGGTATTCGGGTCTCCAGACCTGGCATCCCGGTATACGGAAACCCGATCCCGGTCTCATCGAAATCCAAAACGTATCTTTTAAGGCCAAGTTGTTTTAAAGTTAAAACAATTCAATTCTTATCTATACTACACACAGATAGATAATAGATAATCCATATTATCATCCAAACAGATAATTCATATTATCATTTTAATCCAACCAACATCTATATCATAGATCAGTATATCTCTTATCAGAGATATCAACAATGCAAAGCATTTAATACTACTCATCCATCATAAGTAATGATTTATATCATCTTTAATCAATTTAAAGTGAATTAAATTAATTACTTCATTTTATAAATCCTGCTTACTTAATTATTAATTAAACCAATTAATTAATCATACTTTAAGTATCATCTTAATTAATAGTATCATCTTAATTAATCATTCCTGATTAATTATACTTTAATTACTTTAAGTAATTAATACTTAATTAATTTCACAAATTAATTATCTTAAACCATTCAGTAATTAATCTTAAATTACTTCATTAATTAATTAATTATACTTAATTACATTAATCCTTAATTAAGTACAATTAATTAATTACTTTAATCATTTATTATTGATTAATTAATCTTAATTAATCAACCTTTAATTACATTATTAATTATATTAATTAATAATCCCTAATTACTCCATTTAAATTAATTACATTTAATAATTAATCTTAAATTAAACCATATTTATTAATCACCTTTGATTAATTTCATTTAGTAATTAACTTCCCTTAATTACTCTTCCATAAATTAATTACTCATTAATTAATTATCTTTTAATTAATCCCTTGATTAATTATTCTAAGTAATTAACTCAAATTACTTTCATTATCTCCATTTAATTACATCCAGTAATTATCTTTAATTACTTCCTAAGTAATTACATTTCACTAATTACATTTAAGTAATTATACTTATCACATAATCAAGTGATTATCTTAAATTAATTCAATTAATAAATTTAACTAAATCAAATTTATTAAATTAATTACCTTAAGTAATTAATTACCTTAATTACTTCCATTAAGTAATTATACTTAACTAATTTCATAATGATTAATTAATCTAATTGATTATCAAAATCAATCATATTAATTAATTATTTAATAACCCTTAATTAATGATCCCTCGTTAATTAATAAAAATTCTTTAATTATTTCTTTAGGTAATTAATCTTTAATCAATTATTAAAACAACTTGATAAACTCTTACTTACCAATTAATTAATTAAATTATCAATCATTCTTTAATTACCTTATTAATTTAATTACTCCTATAAAATTAAATCTTAATTACTTTCTGAACTAAAGAATTAACCTTTAACTACTTTAGTTATTATTAACAAAAGTCTTTAAAACATTTTTCTTTAAAATCTTTTCTTTTAATTCATTTTAAATTAAAAGATTTAAAATAGATTACAATTTAACTTTAACCAATATTTAAATCAAATATACAAAATCTTTTTAAAACAAATGTTAAGAACACTTAACATTTATAAAAGAAATTTACAAGATTTTAAAACCAATTTATTTAATTTAAAAATTCTTTTAAACTATACTTTAAACATTTAAAGATGTTTAAATATTAAAATAAAAACTTATTTATTTTTACAACTGGGATTTAAGTTTAAATTTCTGTTTTCAAATTTTAAATCAATTTTAAAATTTAAAAACACACAGGCTTTAAAACCTGTAACTATTCAACTTACCCGAGCCATATCACAAAATACCCGAGAAAAAGTTGAAAACCCCCGAGTATCCCTTCGAGTTTTTCCTTCTATTTTATTTCTAAAAACTGTTATAACCCATACGAGTTTTCCCCTGGAAACAACTCGAGCCAGATCCCAACAATCACGAGCACGACTTCGAGTCACTCACGCACTTTACTCGAGAAAAATTCGCGACCTCCTCTGCTAAGCCAAACAAAACACTGACACGCTGATACTCATTCACGTGCACACACGAGATGATCACCTCCGATCATCGATGACCACGCCAGCATCTCATCCACGACCATCCCTCATGATCCTGATCACCAGCAACTCGAACCATCTTCCCACTCGAAATTGAGCTTCCTGTCATGGAAACTAGAGCAAAACCCAAAACCTGTCAACGTTCTCCCCTTAAAACTCCGACCACCATTTCCTTTGAAACTCCGGCGAAGACCCCGTCAACCCACCATCTTCCAGTGCCCAAAACCCCAACCAACTCGATCACCAGATGAACTCGAACTCACGCAAAAATTGTAACCCAGTAAAATTAGGGTTCCAAAGCTTCAAATTTAAAATCGTCATCACTAAATTGAAATTTACCAAAACTGATAATTTTCCCATCCTCATAGATCACTTCTCCACCTACGGAAGTAAACTCAACCTCCAAGATCAAACAGATCACCAGAAAATTCAAATTTTCCCTTTCCAGTTCAAACATGAATTGCTCTCAACTCCTAATTCTAAAAATCCTAATTTTAGTTTTAAAATTCATGATTTGGTTCAAGTATTCCATTGATATTCCTGAATTTATGAATTTAGAAGTTTGAATTTTCCACTTTTACTTATTCTACTCTGTTATTCATGGTTTCCAGTGAGCTTCTAAATTTATTTTCACTTAAATCAAATTTTAAAATTTACTTTGTGATAATACAACCAACTTAAGTTTAGAACTTAGATCCTAACAAGGCTTAGATAAAGAGGAATTGAATTTCATTGAAAATCTTAGTTTTAAAACTAAGAACAGAGATGTCACAGAGACAACAAACATGCACACATCAATACATCCAACTATACACAAAAATTTCATAAATAAACAAACACACTAACATGCTTTTATTCCAGAATTTACATGCAACCAGATTAAGATACTTAAGCTTTTAAGAAAAGGTGTTACTCACCAGATTTTGAGAATGAACCGAGCATATCTTTTGAAACTGCTTTTGAATTTTAAAACTGGAATTGCCTTTGCCCTTTAAAACTTTTAAACTTGAATATTGGCTTTAGAAACTTGCATGCACGTCATTATCTTGTTGAGATAATGCTTTAGATTCCAGGTTATTGCTTGTTCCAGATTTGAAGAAATGCAGGCTTCCAGATTTGAAAATGAATGTAGACAGAAGACTTGTTTTCCAGATTCTTATTTCCAGATTGCAAATGCATTACAGGGATTGAAGAAGAAGTTTTACAGGCTTTTGAAGAAGAGATTGCAGGCTAATGGTTTGAAAATGAATTACGGTTTGAAGAAGTTTCTGGTTTGAGAGATTTTTACAGATTTGCTTTTCTTCTGGGAATTTTTGTTTTGAAAAGATGCTTTAAGTTGCAGATTTTGTTTTTGAGAATTTTGTTTGAGTATACTTCAGGTTTTGGTTTTTGAAAATAGGCTGAAGTCTTTTGTCTTTTGAATTGAAGAAGATAGAAAAGAAAAAAAATGAGGATAAGAGATAGATGTATATATAAGTAAAAATGATTTATTAAAACAAAAGAAAAATGGAAATTAAAAAGATTGACACTTGTCTTTCTTATGCCTTAATCTTATAACACATATTATATTAAAGCCTTAGGAACTAACACATGTCTTTTTAGTTAGTTTATATTTATTTTAAATGTAGATAAAAGCTTTTTCTTTCTTTACTTAAATACTTCTCTATTTATAAATTACTTTTAAAAGAAAATAAAATCAATTGTATATGTATAAATAAAAGCTTATACATGTATTTTTGAATCCAAATATTTTAAAATATCTACCTTTGATTTTCAAAACTAATTTACATTCAAACTCAAATTATATTTAAAATCCAATTTAAAGTCAATTTAAAACAACACATTCAATTTGAAAATAACAACCTTATTTTATTTGTGACGACCCGGAATTTTGAGTATTTAAGATTGAAATATTTAATTTATTTTTAAATATTTAAAAATTAATTTGTAATTTAAATTTCGAATATCACCATTTATTTGGAGAATTTAATTATTGAATTAAACAATTAAAAATTGAATAAAATGTTGAATT
The DNA here is from genome assembly GCA_030737815.1 of Allium fistulosum. NCBI lineage: Eukaryota > Viridiplantae > Streptophyta > Magnoliopsida > Asparagales > Amaryllidaceae > Allium > Allium fistulosum. Next base: position 554,397,564 of record CM060905.1, on the reverse strand, counting down.
GGGAGTTTTGAGCCAGTTAAAAATAATTTAAAGGCTTGTAAAATCTATATTGATAATACTGAAGGCAGTAGAACTTTTAAAATCAAATAAAAAGTGATTTGTTCAGTTTTCAAATTTTAACGTTTAAATTGAATTTAAAAATAGCCTTCCGAGGCGTAGTCTCAGAATTCGACGAAACCAGTTCCATCGGATCCGAAATATTGAATTATTTTCGGATTTCAATTTTCGTGGCATTTGGAGCTGTTGTGTGGGTGCATGACATATCCACATTGACTTTGTTTTGAAATGAATTTAAATTTAAGTAAACTATATTTATTCTCCTTACCGACAACACGTACATCACGCCGCCGATATGTCTCCTTCGTACCCATTTCTTTTCTTTTTCCTCTTTTCAAAATCGCGTTATCTTCTTTAGTAAGCTGCTGTCTTTGTTAAATTTCGTTCTACTTTGACTCCCATCGTCTTCAAATTAAATTCACGTGAATTCTTTCCCTTTCCAGTTTTCAAATTTTACAAGATAAATCAAAATTGAAAGCAAGCTTTCAAATGAAACAGAAAAATGAAATGTTAATGGCCGAAGGATTCTCAGAGCTCAAATTAAATCAAAATCCTCCCTTTTCTCAAACAAAATCAGATTCGTTCACGATTGAACGAACTCGATTCCTCGGCTAGGGTTACAACCCTCACGAGCTCGTGATTTCGCGATGGAGGCTTGTGTTCATCACGGCACTCCCTATCATCGCGTTCAACTGTTAGTCGCCTGGGGTCTTCATCGACGTCGAGTCTGGGAAGCTCGCGTATGGTCGCGATGGGGGTTATGGTATCGGTGAAGCACGTATTCGCGAGTGGTCATCAGGGGAGCGTCTCGAGTTCGAACGAGGGTAGTGCTCACTCGAGCTAGGGCAGGCGACCGGAGTAGCGACGTGATGATGAGGTTGGCGGGTCTGCGAGATGTGCATCGCGACAGGGTTCCAGCCCAAGATGGGGGTCCGATTTTCGAAGCCAGGGTTGGGAGTAGCTGCGGCGTTGGCGAACGCGAGGTGAAGTCGATCGTGAGTAGGTATCAGATCTCGTTTTATTTTGTCCTAGTTTTACTTATACGTATAGCTGTATACATCCAGTAAAGGGAAAATTATATGTGTATGTTTATATATTTATAAAAAAAATAAATATTGGTCTAACTGTAAAAGGAAAATAAGTTCAGGTAACAAATATATATACTTGTTCAAATTAAAATTTGTTAATAAAATTATTAATGATAATTTGTTTCTGGATTAGTTTAAATATTAATAAAATTATAAATTGTTATTCAAGGTCAAACTCGAGAAAATAAGCTGGTTGGGGTGGATTGCAAACAAAATCTAAGGTGAGTTAATCTCACTCAGTTGAATTTAAATTTAAATAGTTAAATTTAAATGATTGATTGAATGATTGTTTGGATTGATTTGATATGATGATATATATAGTAGTATATACCAATATATATATATTGGCATATGTATATATTGGATTTGATATTCCCGCATTTTATAGCGGATGAGACCCTATGCGCCGCATAATAGCGGATGATATTTATTTAAATCTCATATACCGCGATATTCCACCTCGAAGTGGATTTGGTATTGTGCTAACGTCTGTGGATGCAGGGAAACAGGTTGGAGGGATCCAACTGGATTCCTCAAAAATTTATTTTATTATTCTGTGATCTGAATATTGATATCCTGTGATGATCTGATATTGGATGTTGTGGTTGATTGAACTCCCAGTATAATAAATTTTGAAAATCTATGGAATTGAATTTTGAAGAAAATAAAGAATAGAAATTTAAGTAAATTAGAATAAATTTAAAAGTGAATTGAAATAAGATAAAATAAAGTGAATTGGAATTGTAATAAATATGGAAAAAAGGAAATTTAAATTTACGAAGGAGTAATAAAAATTTAAAACTCAAGTGATATGGTTTTTAAAGAAATAAAGAAATTATTTCAAATTAAATGAGTTAATTTAATTTAAAGCGTTAATAAGGAATGTTGGGAATTTAAAATATGAATTTTCAGTTAAAGGGGTTTTAACTAGAAATTTAAAATTTAGAACCCGAATAATTGTATTTGAAATAAATAAGGTAAATAAGGGAATTTTATTTCAAGATAAAGCAAATTTGAAATAAAATTGTAGAATTGATCTAAATATTGAAACTGGGAAATTTTGAAGAGGAATGAGATTTTGAGATCTATAAACTGAGTTTATAAAGTGAAGCGGATTTTAATATAAATTCAAGGTGTGAATTTATAAAGGATTGTGAATCTGTTTTAAAAATATAAACAGAGATTTATTTTAAAGGTTGTGAAAGAGAAGTATTTTCTGGATAGCCAAGTACATTTTGTTTTAAAAAGAAATTTTAAATATTTGTTAAAGATTTATTGTTATTTTTAAAAGTCAAGTTTTTAAAAATCTATTATTTCCAAATGTTAAATTTCTAAAGTAAGTAATTTTCAATCTATTATTGTAGTTAATACAAATGAGATTTGATAATATGTTTTAAAAGGAAATTTGTTTATATTCTTTAAATTGGTTTTATTTTAAATATCTTTAAATATATATTTTAACTTAAATATTAAAGAAGTTTAAAAAGGCGTTCTTATAAAGTATTTTTATAATAAAGTGTTTTGAAATTATTTTAAAAATCTAAAATGGTTTTGTACTTGGCATTCCAGTGAAAATAAATATTTGGGAAATTATTCCGTGAGAGGAATATAGTTTGAAATTGTTTCCAATGGGAATTGAAATGAAAATAATATCTTGTGAAGATATTTTGAGGGATATAAATAATTTGGAGAGATTATTGATTGTTGATGGTTGTTATGGATGTTAATTGATAGTTAAACAACCGACTATCAATATTGGCCAAATGCGCTGATCGTTTCGAAGAGACCGGGATCGGGTTTCCGTATACCGGGATTCTAGGTCTGGAGACTCGAAAACCACTTCGATCCGGTTTGTACGTTTCGTGGGGAAACGAGGGTAATATTGATAAGGGGATAGTGTTATCAGTTCTGTTCGGACCTGGAACGGACTTGTATGGACGAATGCTTTCGGACATCGTCAGGGGACGATGGGCATTCTAAGTGAAACGTTCTGAAGGTAACGTTTAGCCTCAAGCCTCATCAACCGGGAATGACTGAAAATCAGGGGTTATGCAGCAAGGCTTCGTGGGTAGCCCCCACTTGAGAGTAAGGTCATCCCTGTCTAGATGTCCCTTTTATTTCGGCTTAGTGGTGCGGTTGCTGATCACAACCGTGGGGTGATTTTACTTGGAATTATCCAGTAAGGGATGATTCCGGCCTTGTGTTGCAGGGGAGCGGGCGTACTCCTCGGTACTGTGATCTAGGCCACGTACTGTGACAGGTGGTACCCCAGTGCCTAGTCATTCGTTGGAAATCCATTCTCCCTACGTGCCTTGTACGAGTTTTGTTTGTATTACCCACGTTGTGGCTAGTATGCCGGAATTTAATAAATGTAACAATTTCGGCTATTTTAATAAGTATTTGTAAATAGACACTATTATAATATCAGAGGATTTTTATAGAAAGTGTTTTAGCTATCGTAAGGTAAAAACCCGGCATGTTTATTTGTGGCGTGGTCTTACGAGATGCTTTTGTTTTCAAAGGATTTTGAACTTTAATAATCAATTTGAGTGTGATTTTCTCACGCTGGTATTCCAGACTGACTCGGGTATTGTTTTATATGATGCTCGGGTCAGACCGAGATAAACAGGTTCAGATTGTAGCTGTGGAGCTCAGGAGACGAGCTGGATGGCGATACGTACTTCCGTATTTGTTTATTGTTCCGCTGTGTATTTGGATGTATATCATTGATGTGATGAACTCTGATGATGGATTCTGTAAATATATTGTGTAAACAGATATATTTTTCTGTTTGAGTAAAGATCTGTTTTGTATATATTATATTTTATTCCGCTGCGATGTGAGATTCTGTTGTTGATTTTCTGTTTCTTCTTCTTCTATCTCTTCTTCTTTAACACAAATGGTTCGATTTTCCGGGACTGGAAAGTCGGGTCGTTACAGTTGGTATCAGAGCAAAGGTTGGCGATAACCTTGGCTCTGGTGGGAATTGAGTGTATTAATAGATATGAGCGCGTATTTGTTAGTGAATATAAATTGGTTTTATATTGTGTTGGTTGATTTATTGAGTGGCATATGAACCTTCGTCGGCACAGTCTGCGCAGCTGTATCGAAGGGGTTTCTAAACACTCGAATAGAACAACTCGACACAATATTGTTTTAAAACGGGTAGATGAAATAATTTTACCCGAAAAATGTATTTTTGATATAAAAGAAATATTTCTTTTGAATTATTATATATTTGGATGTTTGGATTAAACTATTCTAACAAATAAAATTTGAAAGAAAAAAATATGGTAAGATTGTAAAATCAGAATGGTTTACATAACCAATGGGTATTTGTATAAATATGAATTGTACAAATGAATTGTAACTAAAAATTTGATTTAATCAAATTGGTAAATTTAAACCCCGGACATCTTGGAAGTGTTTCAAAATGTTTTGAAGATAAACACAAGCATTATTATTTTGGAAAGTATTACTGGAAGGGAAATTGTTTCAAATAAATTTTGAAAGGGATATAGTAATGAATTCACTTCAGTCGTTGGGAAATAGTTCGGAGGATGACGGCCGCATCTTCAGAATTTATTTTCGAACTCCTGAGTGACGAATTGCTGCCAAATTGATTTATTCAGAAAGGCTAGTTTTTGAAATTTCCAAAGGAAATTGGTTGGAATTAAAAATCAGGATTGGTTTAAAATTTTGAGAAATGTGATTTGGAGATGTTGGAGACTCCAAAATGATTTGAAATTAAAAACCGGGTGATTTTGAAATGTTGGGAAATTGTTTAAAAACCTGGAATCTGAATTAAAGGCTATGGGATAATAAAATATACTGGACCAAATAAATGTAACAAGATAAGTATTGAATTGGAATAAGTAAGTTTTGACAGTTTATAATAAAATTGAAACAGTATTAGAATAAAATATATACTTAACTAAATAAAAATGTATAAACGGAGTTAAGAGGTAAATTGTGAATAAAATTTATTTTTAATAGAAGGAAGTGTGAATATAAAAGAAGGTGACTTATAAAATTTGAAGTAAAATAAATAACCCAAATAGAATTGTTTGTAATAAAAATAGAATGAGATTTTAATTGAGTCAAGTTGAATTGGTAAAATGAAAAGTGAATTGTGTGTTGAATAAGAGATGTGAAGTTTGGAATAGAAATCCGAGTTAAGATAAATTTAGCTTGGATAAGGGTAAATAAATTAAATTTATTGGAAAATTTAATTAATTGAAACTCAAATGGGAAGTTATAGCTAAGTAGATAAATTTGTTTAGAAATTGAAAATTGAATGAAATCCAGGACTTGAGTTATAAACCCGAGGAGATTAACTGAAGTGATTTTGTGCATAAAAATCAAACATTGTACTGGTTAAAATGGGAGAACACTAATTTGGAATAAATTAGTAAATTAAGTAAATGGAATTTGGATTTGATAATAAAAGCTGAAAGTGTGAATGATCATTGGAATTGGAGTATATGGGTGATAACTTGAAGTGTAAATAAAATTCAAGTAAGTAGGAATGATGTGAAATGGATTGATATCTATCAAATTCAAGTTAGAGATAAATTATTGGATATGAGTTGGAATTAATATTGGATTCAGTAAATATACCAGCTGAATTTCAAAATGGTATGGAGTTAAAAATAAATTGGAAATTTCCTTGTTAAAGATTAAATAAATTCACGGTGAATTGAATACGAAAATTGAAATTTAGAATGAATAAGTGAATGGACAAATTGAATGGATTAGTAAAGGTAATAGATTCGATCAAATGAAAATCAAACCAAAGATTTGAATTATAAATTGTTTACAAGGAAACCGTAACTTGAGTTTGGAAGTGAAATGCAAATTAAATTGAATTGAATCAATTGAAATGGATATGGATTCATTTCGCTTAAAAATGAATAGAATGGAACAAAATGTATTGCAAAACATTGAATTGAATAGAAATGGTATGTGAATTGGTTGTAGACGATTGAAATTGTATTGAAACCATATAAATTGCTTATGGGAATTATTTTAAGTGCATGGCTTTTGAAAACTACTTGTTTGCTATTGAGATTAATTGAAATGCTATAAAATTTTGTATTTGTCACTGACGTGTTTAAATTGAGTCAGTACAGGTTCAGGGAAGCCGTTTGATTGCACTTGGGTTGCGCAAATGCTAATAAATAAACCGCTTTGCTTTAAAAATGCTAAAATAAAGGTACGCCTACGCCAAAAATTCAAAATAGGAAATATGAATTGTTTTGTTTCTTTTTCCGGCCTGAGGCCGATGTATATACATTTTTGTGCATCCTGCGATATCGCAGAAGTCCCTCCGTACAAGGGAGACTCTGCCAAAATTTTTCGTAAATTTTGGGAGTTAGAAAATTTTTGAAAATTTTCATTAACAATAAACGATTAAAATTTGTTAAGCAAAGAGAATTGAAATTGAATATTGGAATCTAATTCAAATGCGAATGTAAAGTAAAGTGAAATCGAAGGAACTAAAGAAGTGAAGTTTGCGAATAAACTGTTAATTGAAATTTAAATTAATTAGTAAGTGCAACTAATTAAATATTCGGGTGAAAGCCAAATTGAAATCAAATGGAATTGTAAAGACAAGAGTAAATAGAAATGGATATGAACTTCAATAATGAAGTGAAAATAAGTATAAGCAGTATGTAAAATATTTATTTTGAACTTAAGGAATATGGTGAGATTCTTAAGTAATTTGGTATTGAGGAAAGTTATTCTAGATGAATAATTGAATAACAATTAAAATTTGAAGTTGTGAAATGAGAAAATTGTGGATAAGTGAATGTAATCAAAATGAATGTGAATAAAAGAGAATTGATATAGTTCATAATCAATTGGAATTTATACGTAAGATGTACGTATATTATTTGTTCGCATAGCTATTTGATCCAGATTCGAACACAGAATTTCGAGATAGTTTTATCGATCCGAATTAGGATTTTTCACTCGATTTTCGACGGCGAACCTGGATATGGATTGTTGGTTGATTCTAGTAATTCTCTATCGTAGTTATGACTATGCAAGGAGAATGACGGTTTCCGATCAAGAAACCAGATCTGAGTCCGCACTAGGAAGTCGGGTGGACAATACTAGTTCGGAAGCGGAATTGTGTGATCGATTGAGCGATCGAATGTGATGTTGCGTACGGATGATATATGTGCATCGTACGGGCTTAAGTAAAACAAATATTGGAAATTTGTAAAGGAAAGTATAAAATGACTTTGGAATTGTGGTTGAATATTATTGCTTAGTAGGATATACAGGTGTATAAAAGCAATGGATAAATTGGGATTTTTGATTTTAGAAGATAATATTTAATGGCCCGACAAAAAGGTATGTATTTGAATTTCTATATGAAATTTGATTGGGTTTTTGATACAGCCACTTGGCTTTTTGTTTTCTTTTTAAGATTGGGAGGCCGTAGAGCCATTTTGTAGTAGTACCGAGCAAGCCGCGCAAAGGAGACGCTGGCAAAATTTTTCGAAAATTTAGGGAGTTAGAAAAATTTCGAGAAAATTTTGATAATTCAAAATTTGAATTCAAATTTAAATTTGAATTGATAAGAAGTGATATTGTTTGGAACTTATGGATAGGCTTGGAATGAAATAAGTGGGATAGTGTGTCTTTAGTAAAAAGGATTTATTTGGGGCAAGTTGATAAAACGATTTGGGTTGAGGAAATAGTTAATGGGTTATAGATCATTCCTCTTAACTAGTAATTTCGGGGACGAAATCCTTTTAAGGGGAGAGGAATGTGACGACCCGGAATTTTGAGTATTTAAGATTGAAATATTTAATTTATTTTTAAATATTTAAAAGTTAATTTGTAATTTAAATTTCGAATATCACCATTTATTTGGAGAATTTAATTATTGAATTAAACAATTAAAAATTGAATAAAATGTTGAATTGGGAGTTTTGAGCCAGTTAAAAATAATTTAAAGGCTTGTAAAATCTATATTGATAATACTGAAGGCAGTAGAACTTTTAAAATCAAATAAAAAGTGATTTGTTCAGTTTTCAAATTTTAACGTTTAAATTGAATTTAAAAATAGCCTTCCGAGGCGTAGTCTCAGAATTCGACGAAACCAGTTCCATCGGATCCGAAATATTGAATTATTTTCGGATTTCAATTTTCGTGGCATTTGGAGCTGTTGTGTGGGTGCATGACATATCCACATTGACTTTGTTTTGAAATGAATTTAAATTTAAGTAAACTATATTTATTCTCCTTAACGACAACACGTACATCACGCCGCCGATATGTCTCCTTCGTACCCATTTCTTTTCTTTTTCCTCTTTTCAAAATCGCGTTATCTTCTTTAGTAAGCTGCTGTCTTTGTTAAATTTCGTTCTACTTTGACTCCCATCGTCTTCAAATTAAATTCACGTGAATTCTTTCCCTTTCCAGTTTTCAAATTTTACAAGATAAATCAAAATTGAAAGCAAGCTTTCAAATGAAACAGAAAAATGAAATGTTAATGGCCGAAGGATTCTCAGAGCTCAAATTAAATCAAAATCCTCCCTTTTCTCAAACAAAATCAGATTCGTTCACGATTGAACGAACTCGATTCCTCGGCTAGGGTTACAACCCTCACGAGCTCGTGATTTCGCGATGGAGGCTTGTGTTCATCACGGCACTCCCTATCATCGCGTTCAACTGTTAGTCGCCTGGGGTCTTCATCGACGTCGAGTCTGGGAAGCTCGCGTATGGTCGCGATGGGGGTTATGGTATCGGTGAAGCACGTATTCGCGAGTGGTCATCAGGGGAGCGTCTCGAGTTCGAACGAGGGTAGTGCTCACTCGAGCTAGGGCAGGCGACCGGAGTAGCGACGTGATGATGAGGTTGGCGGGTCTGCGAGATGTGCATCGCGACAGGGTTCCAGCCCAAGATGGGGGTCCGATTTTCGAAGCCAGGGTTGGGAGTAGCTGCGGCGTTGGCGAACGCGAGGTGAAGTCGATCGTGAGTAGGTATCAGATCTCGTTTTATTTTGTCCTAGTTTTACTTATACGTATAGCTGTATACATCCAGTAAAGGGAAAATTATATGTGTATGTTTATATATTTATAAAAAAAAAAAATATTGGTCTAACTGTAAAAGGAAAATAAGTTCAGGTAACAAATATATATACTTGTTCAAATTAAAATTTGTTAATAAAATTATTAATGATAATTTGTTTCTGGATTAGTTTAAATATTAATAAAATTATAAATTGTTATTCAAGGTCAAACTCGAGAAAATAAGCTGGTTGGGGTGGATTGCAAACAAAATCTAAGGTGAGTTAATCTCACTCAGTTGAATTTAAATTTAAATAGTTAAATTTAAATGATTGATTGAATGATTGTTTGGATTGATTTGATATGATGATATATATAGTAGTATATACCAATATATATATATTGGCATATGTATATATTGGATTTGATATTCCCGCATTTTATAGCGGATGAGACCCTATGCGCCGCATAATAGCGGATGATATTTATTTAAATCTCATATACCGCGATATTCCACCTCGAAGTGGATTTGGTATTGTGCTAACGTCTGTGGATGCAGGGAAACAGGTTGGAGGGATCCAACTGGATTCCTCAAAAATTTATTTTATTATTCTGTGATCTGAATATTGATATCCTGTGATGATCTGATATTGGATGTTGTGGTTGATTGAACTCCCAGTATAATAAATTTTGAAAATCTATGGAATTGAATTTTGAAGAAAATAAAGAATAGAAATTTAAGTAAATTAGAATAAATTTAAAAGTGAATTGAAATAAGATAAAATAAAGTGAATTGGAATTGTAATAAATATGGAAAAAAGGAAATTTAAATTTACGAAGGAGTAATAAAAATTTAAAACTCAAGTGATATGGTTTTTAAAGAAATAAAGAAATTATTTCAAATTAAATGAGTTAATTTAATTTAAAGCGTTAATAAGGAATGTTGGGAATTTAAAATATGAATTTTCAGTTAAAGGGGTTTTAACTAGAAATTTAAAATTTAGAACCCGAATAATTGTATTTGAAATAAATAAGGTAAATAAGGGAATTTTATTTCAAGATAAAGCAAATTTGAAATAAAATTGTAGAATTGATCTAAATATTGAAACTGGGAAATTTTGAAGAGGAATGAGATTTTGAGATCTATAAACTGAGTTTATAAAGTGAAGCGGATTTTAATATAAATTCAAGGTGTGAATTTATAAAGGATTGTGAATCTGTTTTAAAAATATAAACAGAGATTTATTTTAAAGGTTGTGAAAGAGAAGTATTTTCTGGATAGCCAAGTACATTTTGTTTTAAAAAGAAATTTTAAATATTTGTTAAAGATTTATTGTTATTTTTAAAAGTCAAGTTTTTAAAAATCTATTATTTCCAAATGTTAAATTTCTAAAGTAAGTAATTTTCAATCTATTATTGTAGTTAATACAAATGAGATTTGATAATATGTTTTAAAAGGAAATTTGTTTATATTCTTTAAATTGGTTTTATTTTAAATATCTTTAAATATATATTTTAACTTAAATATTAAAGAAGTTTAAAAAGGCGTTCTTATAAAGTATTTTTATAATAAAGTGTTTTGAAATTATTTTAAAAATCTAAAATGGTTTTGTACTTGGCATTCCAGTGAAAATAAATATTTGGGAAATTATTCCGTGAGAGGAATATAGTTTGAAATTGTTTCCAATGGGAATTGAAATGAAAATAATATCTTGTGAAGATATTTTGAGGGATATAAATAATTTGGAGAGATTATTGATTGTTGATGGTTGTTATGGATGTTAATTGATAGTTAAACAACCGACTATCAATATTGGCCAAATGCGCTGATCGTTTCGAAGAGACCGGGATCGGGTTTCCGTATACCGGGATTCTAGGTCTGGAGACTCGAAAACCACTTCGATCCGGTTTGTACGTTTCGTGGGGAAACGAGGGTAATATTGATAAGGGGATAGTGTTATCAGTTCTGTTCGGACCTGGAACGGACTTGTATGGACGAATGCTTTCGGACATCGTCAGGGGACGATGGGCATTCTAAGTGAAACGTTCTGAAGGTAACGTTTAGCCTCAAGCCTCATCAACCGGGAATGACTGAAAATCAGGGGTTATGCAGCAAGGCTTCGTGGGTAGCCCCCACTTGAGAGTAAGGTCATCCCTGTCTAGATGTCCCTTTTATTTCGGCTTAGTGGTGCGGTTGCTGATCACAACCGTGGGGTGATTTACTTGGAATTATCCAGTAAGGGATGATTCCGGCCTTGTGTTGCAGGGGAGCGGGCGTACTCCTCGGTACTGTGATCTAGGCCACGTACTGTGACAGGTGGTACCCCAGTGCCTAGTCATTCGTTGGAAATCCATTCTCCCTACGTGCCTTGTACGAGTTTTGTTTGTATTACCCACGTTGTGGCTAGTATGCCGGAATTTAATAAATGTAACAATTTCGGCTATTTTAATAAGTATTTGTAAATAGACACTATTATAATATCAGAGGATTTTTATAGAAAGTGTTTTAGCTATCGTAAGGTAAAAACCCGGCATGTTTATTTGTGGCGTGGTCTTACGAGATGCTTTTGTTTTCAAAGGATTTTGAACTTTAATAATCAATTTGAGTGTGATTTTCTCACGCTGGTATTCCAGACTGACTCGGGTATTGTTTTATATGATGCTCGGGTCAGACCGAGATAAACAGGTTCAGATTGTAGCTGTGGAGCTCAGGAGACGAGCTGGATGGCGATACGTACTTCCGTATTTGTTTATTGTTCCGCTGTGTATTTGGATGTATATCATTGATGTGATGAACTCTGATGATGGATTCTGTAAATATATTGTGTAAACAGATATATTTTTCTGTTTGAGTAAAGATCTGTTTTGTATATATTATATTTTATTCCGCTGCGATGTGAGATTCTGTTGTTGATTTTCTGTTTCTTCTTCTTCTATCTCTTCTTCTTTAACACAAATGGTTCGATTTTCCGGGACTGGAAAGTCGGGTCGTTACATTATTAAGGTCTATTTATTTAAAAACAATATACTATTAATATTGTTTGAAAATAACTCATTAATCAATTTTAAAATAATTTATAAAAGAGATTATAAATTACTACTATTTATTAAATGAATTAACATATCATATGTAAATGGTATTTTAAACTTATATATACTCTTAAATCATATTTATTAACAATATTTAAAAAGAAAATAAATTAAACCTTATTATAAATCTTATTTAAAACCATATAGATATTTATTTTAAATAACTTTGAAAAGCTAATATTAAATAAATCCAAATCTCCAAACTATCAATATATATATATTAGAAATTTAAAACAAGATTTTATTTATTATTTAAATTCCAAATCCAAGCTTATCCATTTACAATATATACAATTGTATATACATTATAAATAGAAATAATCTTATTAATTTTTTTAAAGGATAAATTCACTAATTAAATATTCATTTAATTAGATTATTTAATCAATTTAAATATTTATTATTAAAAATTATCAATCAATTTAATTATTTAAACAGATTATTAAATTGATATTGTCCCAAATTTCCGGGATATTACATTCCTTCCCCCTTAAAATAATTTCGTCCCCGAAATTTAAAACAAAGGTAATTTAATAATCTCTTTAAATCACAAACATATATTATCATCCATATGCTAACAACCATAGCAACCAATTTATCCAATCAAACAATTTTAACTATCCAGACAAAATTCTGGATAGAATTTCCTCGAGTTTCCCCAAGTATATATATAAACCGGAATACTCGCTCTACAGAAATCAATACTACTAAGCTATAGAGCTTCTACTCATCTAGATCTACAGAACTAAACAAGATATCAGACTACAGACGAGTTTGACTCTACAACCAAATACTCCAGAACTGCTGGTTCCAAAACCAGAGATAGATCATATACGTACTCCCTCAGAGATACGTAAAACACAATGAATTCCAGTTATCCAAACTGACAATTCAACCTTGTAGATCAAAGTACTTATCCAAATTAGATCACAGAAAAGATCCAAAATAACTCGGAGCTAACTTCCCAGACTTACCCAATCTTATAGCTCCCTTTAACCAGAGAAAAACTTCACGACCACGAAGTCTCCAACTTCGAATTTCAAATTCCTTCGTCTCTTATCCACAAAATCCTTCAGACGATCCTGAGCTGTCTACAGATCTTTCCTGATCAACTCAACCTTTGCTGATGCTTTTAGAAATAAACAGAACCAAAAACAACTCAACAGAATGATCCTCTCAAGATCTACCAATAATCCAAAACACAACTCTACTACCAAACATCAGAAGATCGAACTAACTTCTCCTATCTGGAAAAGACAACAAGAGCACTCGCCAAACTGCTTCTGCTGCACCACTCTGATCTGGAGAGAATGAAAATGCTGATGATGAACACAAACACAGACTGGACAACATATCCCAGAAAATCTCGGATAACTCAAGAGAATACTCAAACTATCGCAAGTCACTTTTGCGATCAACCCAGCCAAATCCAAATAAAACTGTTCTATCTTTACAAATCAGAACAGCTCATACTTATCTATCCAATCCATCGAAGAAATGGATATACTCTACTTCTTCTGAACTCCACCTTCAGAAAAACTACTCAGCCAGAAAACTTCCTGCCAATACAGAACACTCCGAGCTGCACTGCTGCCACAGATGCCAAAGACTTCTCAATCCAAAGCTCTTCGAGAAACTCGAACCCAAACCAAACAGAGGCACCATGCTGGACTCAGCCACAACACCGAAACAGACACACTTCATTAACCTGTTCCAAAGAAAACATCTTCGGGAATATCCATATTCACCGCGTCTTATCACACAGCTACTGTAACAACCCTAGATTTTGCATATATTTTAATTTTGACTTTATTTTAATTTTAAATTATTTAAACTTGTTCTATTTCAAACATTTCATTTTTAAAATAACACTTAATTATTAGGTGAATTATAATTTCAAAATGGTGTAATTTGGATATTTTACTGAAAAATGGATTTCTAGTCAAACCGGTCAAACTTTGACTTTTAACTTTTAAATTTAAATATTAAAATTCTTAAATTTTATCTTTTATTATGAAAATAGATTTAATAACTTGAATACAGCTTTTCGTTTCATTGGAAACGGAGTTAAATTGTAGAAGTTATGTAATTTTCAATTTTGTGTATAAACTGTTTATTTTGCAATATTATTTATTTTAAATCATATAAATTATATTTTTATTGTCATATTTTGTTTTAATATGTGTTAATAGGTTATTTAATGTCTTTTAATATTTTTAAAATGATAATATAATTTTTCTAAAGTATACTTGAATTTATTTCAATTTATAAAGCCTAGTTTCCATTTTTTTGCTATTTTCTTCATTAAATTATATTTAATTAAATTTTATTTATTTATTTTTGTGAATTTATTTTTATTGTGTGTTCTTATCTTTATTTATAAATATTTTTCAAGTACATAAAGATTGTCTAAAGTTCATTTGAATTTGTTTCAAATTTATAAAGCCTAGTTATGTATATATTGCCATTTTCTTTATTTATTTGATTTTTATTTAAATTTATTTATTTCCTTTTCTTATTTATTTTATTTTCTGAGTTTATTTATCTTTATTATCAGCCTTGTTATGTATTTATAAAATTAAAATGAATTTGTGGAAATTTGAAAAGACTTGAAACTCTTAGATTTCCAAAGTCTTTTCCTCTTCCGACCTTTCATTTTCCCAACTCCTCTCTTTATTGATTTTGGCCGTATACTTCAATTCTCTTCAGCCTCATCTTCATTTTCACGTGAATTACACTTCCTCAAACATTCCTCAACAAAAAAAATACGGCCATCTCCTTGTTATTCAAAAATTTGGTAAAAAACATCTTTTCTTTTCATGTTTTCTTTGTTTTCTTTTGTGATTTGCACTTGCCTTCTTCATCTCTATTGGATCGGCCTCCTTCCTCCTCCACCTTGGCCACCTCCACCACCACCCCCTCTGAACAACAGCACCTCCAGCACCTTCCCATGCCATAGCCGAGCCCCTATGTGATGAAACTCCACCAAAGTTGCACAAACATCACCTATATGCATACAAGCCGAGCCATCCACCTTCCATCACCTCTCTCCACCACATGGCTGACCATATATCACCACCACCTCCTGTTCCAGACCTGACACATCATGCCACATCACCACCTGACCCCCTGAGCCATGGCCATGCCCCTCCATGCCTTGCCCGAGCCTTGTAGTGGCCTTGAACTCATGCTTTTGCCTTGTATTGGTAGTTTCTACATCACCAAATGTTGCACCACTTTCTCTAGGTTAGGCCGACCCATACACCACCACCACCAACCTTTTCCTGACCCATACACCTCTGCCACACCTGTAGTTGACCACCTGAAGACTGTCCGTGACTTGGAGTGCCTTGGCCGTGACCTTTAGTTCCTTGAAAACAGTGCGTGTTGCCTTGTAGTTGTTGTTTCGTGCTCACAAACCTTTTCTCCATCATTTTCCCATGCTATGACCGACCTTTAGGAACACAAACCTGATCTAAAACCATGATGTAGCCGTGCCATTTCAGATCATAACTGAAGCATAGATGGTAGAAAGCAAGTGCAAACACTTTGGCTTTGTTTTATGCATCCAATTCTAGCATTGTTAATGGTATCTTGTGTTGAAACTTATATATTGTTTTATTGTTTGTTCAAATGTATCCAAGGAGATTCATCTTTGGCTCTCTCACTCAAATCATATTCGAGTTGTCGTGCCTTCGTAGTCTTTGTATTGTGTGCTTTGGTGGCTATCTCCAGCTTTTAACAAGTGAGTAATTCTCACCAGACAATGTGTACTTATATAACTAGTAAACTGACACCATTTGAATCTGTAAAATTATATCATCCTGTTGTAACTGTTATATTATGATCATATAATGTTTACCCCTGTTATTACATTTGTTATATCATCTATTACTGTTATCTCATGCTATTCTGTTTATTTATATCAGTTTATCACACTGCAAGTTCCCTGTAGATTAGAATCACTATGGGTTGAAATGATACATACCCGAACGGACTTTAGAATAAGGAAAAATCGTTATGGGCTGAAATGATAGGCCTGAACGGTTTTTATTTATTTATTTATATTACTTGGGATTGCGGGTTTGAAATGATAAAACCCGGTTTTTCTTTGTAAACTGCGGATTGAAATGATACATATCCGTATCACTTGACCTAGGCTAGAAAATTATATACAGACCCGTGGTTTATATATTTTTCTGAAAATTTTAAAATACTTTTTTTAATGTAAATATTATGGTATTTTGATTCAAATTTCATTAAAATAATTTCTATAAAGTATTTGTGATTTTCTACAAATTAAATAAGTGAATTAAGTAAATGGTGAAGTAGAATTTGAAATATAAGTTAATTTTGGAATTTATGATTTTGTTTATAAATGGAATTTTGTAAAGTAAGAAAATATGACAAATTTGATTTAAAGATGAATTTAATGATTTTTATTAAGTAATAATAATGTTTTAAAGGTGTTAATGCTTTTGTATAAATTAAAATATGGAATAAATGAACATTTAAGCTGAATTTGGAAATATAACTTAAATTGAATTTTGTGAAATTTGTTTAAAAGTGAAATTTTAATTAAGTAAAATAAATGGAAATAAGCTATATTTTTTGGAAATTTAATCTTAGTTATTAAGTTAATAATTTAACTAAAGAAATGAAAATTTAATTGTTATTAAATTTGATTTTTGTATGGAAATTTGACTTTATAAAATCATAGAAATAAAGGTATTTAAATGATTGTGTTAAATGTGAAATATATGATTTTATAAGTTAAAATGATTTATATTAAAAGTTAATTATTTGTGGAATTGTAAATAAAACTCTGAATATGATTTAACAGCATTTTGAAATGTAATGTAAAGGATATTACAGCATTTTGTAAATGTTGTAGTGTTTTAAATGAACTAAAAGGTTAATTTGAAATAAAGGCTATTATAGCACTTTGTAAGTGCTATAGTGGTTAAACTTAACACGTAAGTTAACTGAAACTTAAAAGAAATCTATTACAGCATTTAACGCTGTCTTTTGTTAATTAACTGTTTTAAACTATAACTTTACGTAACATTTTATAAGTGCTACGGAAACTATATTTTGTTGTTTTAAATTAATTTTAATGAAAAATAATCTCTGGAAAATGATATAATTTTGGGAAATTAAATGTTAAATTTCTAAAGATAATGAAGAGATATTTAAGTGGAAGAATTTGATTTCTAATGTGAGTTTAAAATGGTATTTAAATTTAATAAAATGAATGGATTTAAATGGTATTTAAATGAATAAAAATGAATGGTGTTTTGAATAATATTTTGATATTGTGAAATGAGTTTGAAATGATACTTGATTTCTGACTTATTTAATTTATTTGATAAATGAATATTTGAAGTATATATTAATTGAGTTTATTTAAATGATATTGGATTTATGAAATGTGGGAGATTTAAAGTTTTGAAATATACTAAAGATTGAATATTGTATTTTGTGGATTTAATCTATATTGGGAATTGATAAGATTTGAAACGGTTTGTTGGTAAACTGTAATTGAATTGAAATTTGATGGTTTGAATTTAATAAGTTTGTAAATGTATAGAATTAAAAGATGATTTTAAATATATGATTTCGAAATGCTGTGATTTTCAAAGTATAATGATTTCAAATGTTTTGTTTCAAAAGAGTTATAACTTTGAAAGTATAGACTATTTGAAAGGTGAATATATGTTTGAAATGGAAATGATGTTGTTTTGAAATGAACATAGTTTTGAAA